>CM066032.1:1159502680-1160881871 GCA_033557465.1 Ichthyophis bannanicus | reverse complement strand
CCCTTGCAGAGAGGCTCAGCGAGGAGAGGGGGCCCCGCGGGACACTGGAATTCTGCTGCTAACCCGCCTGGCAGGCAGCCAGATGCCAGGCTTTTTTTAAAATTTATAAATGTGTCCATAAGCCGATTATTGTATAAAAAAACACAATTTAAATTGGGGGGGGGGTTGCCCTGTTAAGACTGGTACTGGTGTTCTGGCTGGGGCATTGGTGGGGGGGGGGTGTTACGTTTAGGATGGCTGCGGGGCTGGGGTGAGGGGGTAGAGACTGGTGGCTGGACCTGGGCTGGGCGTGGGCTGGGGGGGGGGTGTTAAGTACTGGTGACTTGTGCTGGGCTGGGCTGGGGGGGTGTTAAGATGTGCTGGTGCTGGGCTGGGCTGGTTTTTTTTTAGACTGGGGCTGGGCTGGGCTGGGCTGGGGCTGGGGGGGGTTGTGTAAGACTGGTGCTCGGGCTGGGCTGGGGTGTTAAGACTGTGGGCGGGCTGGGCTATGGCTGGGGGGTGTTACGGTGTTAAGACTGGTGCTGGGCGGTGGGACTGGGGGGGGGGTGTATGTTAAGACTGGGGCTGGGCGGGGCTGGGATGGGGGGGTGTTAAGACTGAGTGATGGGCTGGGCTGGGGGGGGGTGTTAAGCCTGGGGCTGGGCTGGGCTGGGCTTGGCTGTGGGGGGGGTTTTAAGACTTGGTGCTGGGTGGGGCTGGGGCTGGGGGGGTGTTAAGACTGGTGCTTGGCTGGGCTGGCTGGCTGGGTGGGGGGGGGTGTTAAGACTGGTGCTGGGTCTGGGCTGGGGGGGGGGGTGTTAAGACTGGGGCTGGGCTGGGCATGGGCTGGGGGGGGGTGTTAAGACTTTGATGGGCTGGGCTGGGTTGTGCGGGGCTGGGGGTTGTTAAGACTGGTGCTGGGCTGGGCGGGGGGTTGTTAAGACTGGGGCCTGGGCTGTGGTGGTGCTGGGGGGGTGTTTAAGACGTGGTGCTGGGAGATGGCTGGACTGGGCTGGGGGGTTGTTAGGACTGGTGGTGCTGGGCATGAGGGGCTGGGGGGGTGTAAGACCTGGGGCAGGGCTGGATGGCTGGGCTGGGCTGGGGGGGTGTAAGTTGGTGCTGGGCTGGGCTGGGCTGGGCTGGGGGGTGTTAAGACTGGGTGCTTGGGCTGGGGCTTGGGGGGGGTGTTAAGAACTGGGGTGGGCTGGGTGGGGCTGGGCTGGGCTGGGCTGGGCCTTGGGGGGGGTGTTAAGGACTGGTGCTGGGCTGTGGCTGGGGGGTGTTAAGACTGGGGCTGGGCTGGGCTGGGCTGGGGGGGGTTGTTAAGACTGGTAATGGGCTAGGGGGGGGTTAAGTCTGGTAATGGGCTGTGGGCTGATGGGGGCTGTCCTGGAAATGGTGGTGATGGGGGTTTAAAGAATGGGTAAGGGGGCTGGGGAGGGCTAGGACGATAATAGGATGGGGGGGCAGGTGGACTGGTAATGAGGCGGTTGTAGCTGTTGGGGGGGGGGGGTAGGACTGGTAAGGGGCTATGGGGGGGTTAAGACTGGTAATGGGCTGTGGGCTGATGGGGGCTGTCTGGAAATGAGAGGTGAATGGGGGTTAGGACTGGTAATGGGCTAGGGGGGGGTTAAGACTGGTAATGGGCTGCGGGCTGATTGGGGGCTGTCGGTAAATGGTGTGATGGGGGGTTAGGACTGGTAATGGGCTGGGGGGGGTTAAGACTGGTAATGGGCTGTGGGGCTGAGGGGGCTGTCTGGAAATGGGGTGGATGGGTGGGTTAGGGCTGGTTAATGGCTGGGGGGGGTTAAGACTGGTAATGGGCTGTGGGCTGATGGGGGCTGTCTGGAAAATGGGGTGTGATGGGGGGTTAGAGACTGGTAATGGGGCTATGGGGGATTCGGATTGGGATTTAGGGAACTGATAATGGGCTATGGGGGGGCTAGGACCAGTGGACATCGGCTGATGGGGAGGGGTTCGGACTTGAGGTGGTCTGATGTGGTTCGGACTGGTAATGGGCTGTGGGCTGAATGGGGAGGGGGTTTAGGACTGGCAGTGGGCTATGGGGGGCTGACTGGGAAATGGGCTGATGGGGTTAAAGACTGGAAGTGGGCTGATGGGGGTTATGACTGGTAATGGGTTATAGGGGGGCCTTAAACTGAAAGATGGGGTGGATGGGGGTTAGGACTGGAAGTGGCGTTGATGGGGGGCCTAGGACTGGTAACTGGGAATGGGCCTGTATTGGGGGAGAGCTAAAATTGGAAATGGGCTATGGTGGGGGCTTTGAATTGAAATGCGACTCATGGAGGGGCTAGAACTGGAAGTAGGCTCTGGGGGGGGCTTGGGACTGGAATTGGGCTGAGTGGAGGGGAGCTAGGATTTGACATGGGCTGATGGTGGGTCTAGGAAATGACTAGAAAATGGGCTGATGGGGGGCTAGGATTGGAAATGAGCTGATGAAGTTACTCAGACTGTAAAATGGATGCGGGGAAGCTAGGACCGGTAAATGGGTTTTCATGGGGGGGTAGGACTGGAAAATGGGACTGATGCAGGGACTAGAAGGGAATGTATGCGCTTGGGTGAGACTGGCAACTAGAAGAGACGCTGATGTTGGGTGGAGGCATTAGAATGGGAATGGGGCTGGGAGAAGTAAAATGGAGAGGGGAAAAATATTTTGTGTGGGAGGTGATGAAAAATCTACAATTGGCCGGTTATTGCGAGAGCTTAAGTGGGGATTGAGGGATGGAGTGGGCTAAAATTTTGTTGTTGGATGAAATAGGAAATGAGGAAAAGAGCAAAAGGAGAAAGATTTAGTATGTTAAAGGCAGA
This sequence comes from Ichthyophis bannanicus, assembly GCA_033557465.1. Taxonomy (NCBI): domain Eukaryota; kingdom Metazoa; phylum Chordata; class Amphibia; order Gymnophiona; family Ichthyophiidae; genus Ichthyophis; species Ichthyophis bannanicus. The sequence continues at coordinate 1,160,879,063 of CM066032.1, read as the reverse complement.
TAGTTAGAGGAGAAGAGAAATTGGAAAAAAAAAAAACTAGAAGAGAGAAGAAAAGAACAAATGGACAGCAGGACGATGGAGTAGTTAGCAGGAAAAACATGACAGAAACCTACAGAACGAAAGTGGCTGGAGCAATTGCAACATGAAAAAAAACTGCACAAAAGGTAGAAAGATCTCTCTTTATTTTTGAATTTATTAACTGGAATATGAAAGCTCTAGGGAAATGTGCATCATTAACGTCTGCGCTTGTGTTTGGTACAAGAGGAAATTAATTTATAGTTTTATTTCTACAGTGTTGTTGTACAATTCCAAGTTTGGCTTTTGGGGTTCCCAGTTTAATTATTTGCCTTCCTGTTTCTAAATTGTGATTCATTGTTTGATGATGGGTCTATGTCAGTGATGGCTAACCTTTTTGAGCCCGAGTGACCCAAGACCTGCCGCACAAAACCAAAGAATTTCCAGTCCTCAAAGTGGCCAGCACGTAAATTAAAAGCTCCATTTGCATAAGGTGCTTCCATTTGCATCAATATTTGCATAATGTTACCATACACTACTTTTTAGTAAACATGCCCTCTTAATGATGTATATGGATAAGAAAGAACTAAAAGGTTTCTACAGTTACTATAATCCAGTACCAACCGCCAGGCACATTAGGAACCTACTACAAACGCTGCCCATTAGAACCCATAGCAAACCCGCAGTATCCTAACAGCACTACCAGGACTCACAAAGCACCATACTCTACCTAGTCAAAAGGCAACACAATGCAAAATATTAAATCAATACATCTCAGAGAACAACAATACATGACCTACTGGGGATAAGAAAAAAGTGGCAATGTCAAATAGGAATTATATAAACAGAATATACCTCAGGCTCAGTTCACCATGCAGAACAGACCATTACCAAACAAGGAATCACAATTTAGCAACAGGGGAAGACAATAATTAAACTGGGAACCCCAAAAGCCAAACTTGGAGTATACAACAACACTGTAGAAATAAAACTATATATTACTTTCCTCTTGTACTAAACAAAGCGCAAAAAATTAATGATGCACATTTCCCAGAGCTGGACATATTCCAATTAATAAATTCAAAATAAAGAGATATTTTTTCTACCTTTGGTGCATTTTTTTTTCAGTTGCCAATTGTTCCAGCCACTTTCTTCTGGTTTCTTCGTTCGTGTCTTCTGCTAACTCTCCATCTGCTGTCCATTTGTCCTTTCTTCTGTCTTCTTGGTTTTTTTTTTCCAATTCTCTCTCTACATCTGCTTTAAAAATACTAAATCTTTCTCCTTTTGCTCTTTCCCTCATTCCTATTGATCTACTCAAAATTTACCCCTCCATCCTCAATCCCCACTTACTCTCCCAATACCCGGCCAATTGAGCATTTTTTATCCCTCCCACACAAAATATTTTTCCTTCCCTCTCCATTTTACCTCTCCCAGCCCCATCCCATTTCTAAGTCCTCCCCAAACACCATCCTCCCTTCTAGGTCCCGCCTCACCCCCCATCCATTCCCATCTAGTCCCTGCATCAGCCCATTTCCAGTCCTAGCCCCCCCACAGCCCCATTACAGTCCTAGCAACCCCCCAACCCCATACCCGTCCGACCCCCCCCCCCAACCCACTTCCAGTCCTAACCCCCCATCACCCCATTTTCAGTTTAACCCCCCCCTATAACCCATTACCCTAGTCCGACCCCCCATCATCCCATCAGCCCACTTCCAGTCAGCCCCCCATAGCCCATTGCCAGTCCTAACCCCCACCCATCAGCCCACAGTCCATTACCTAGTCCTAACCCCATCAGCCCACCTCAAAGTCCTAACCCCTCCCCATACAGCCCATTTCTTGTCCCAGCCCCCCATAGCCCATATCAAGTCCTAAACCCCCCCATAGCCCATTACCAGTTCCTAACCCCATCCAGACCACCTCCAGTGTTAACCCCCCCATCAGCCCAGTTGCCCCCAGTCCTAACCCCACCCACAACAGCCCACCTCAAGTCCTAACACATCCCCATCAAGCAGTCCCTAACCCCCCCTAGCCCATTAGCAGTCCTAACCCCCCCCTCTCTAGCCCATTAGCAGTCCTAACCACCCCCCTATAGCCCATTACCAGTCCTAACCCCCCATCACCGCATTTCCAGACAGCCCCAATCAGCCCACAGCCCATTAGCAGTCCTACCCCCCCAGCCATTAGCAGTCCTAACCCCCCCTAGCCCATTAGCAGTCCTAACCCCCCCCCATAGCCCCTTAGCAGTCCTAACCCACCCCCCATGGCAAATTTAAAAAAAAAAAAAAGCAGCTGGCTCTGGCTTCTGCTGCGGCAGCGGCAGAATGCAATGTCCCGTGGGGCCCCCTCCGCCCGCTAAGCCCCTCTGCAAGGGCTTTCAGATTCGTGAGGGAGAGCGTCTCCCTCGCGTCTCTGTTAAGCCCGCAGGGGGCTAATGGGAAATTTCCCATCAGTCCCTCGCCACTCAAGGGGCGGATGGGAAATTTCCCATTAGCCCCTGCGGGCTTAACAGAGACGCGGTGGAGACGCTGTCACCCGCGCGAATCTTAAAGCCCTTGCAGATGGGCTTAACGGGCGGTGGGGGCCCCGCGGGACACTGCCTGCTGCCGCGTCCGCGTCCGCGGCAGCCAGAGCCCGCTTTTTCTTTTTCTGCGGACCTTCACGCGTGCCAGCTGCAAGGCCTTCGCGTGCCACAGCTGGCACGCGTGCCATAGGTTCGCCATCGCTGGTCTATGTTCTGCATGTGTAACTGAGCTGAGGTATTCTGTTTATGTAATTCCTATTTGACATTGCCACTTGTTCTCTTTCCCCAGTATTCTCTGAAATGTATTGGTTTAATATTTGCAGTGTTGCCTTTTGATAGGTAGGGTATGGTGCTTTGTGAGTCCTGGTAATGCTGTCGGGATATGGCGGGTTTGCTATGGGTTCTAAATGGGCAGCGTTTGTAGTAGTTCCTAATGTGCCTGGCGGTTGGCACTGGATTATAGCAATGTAGAAATCTTTTAGTCTTTCTTTATCCATACCCTCATAAGAGACATGTTTTACTAAAAGTTAGTGTATGGTAACATTATGCAAATATTTATGCAAATAAGGCCACTTATGCAAATGAGGCCCCGCACCGAGTCTCCGCACATGGCCCCGCACCCCCCTTGGGCCGCCCCTGATAGGAAGTCTGCATCAGAGTAGGCGGGGACACAGCAGGCCTTCAGTGCACATGTGCTGAGGCTCCATGCTTCCTTAATGTTTAGCTGCCGACCTTCCTGCTCATTCTGGCTGCTCCGCCTGCTGCTGATTGGGAAGGGGAATTTAATACTTGCCTGAGCTGCCTGCTAGTTTGCCGGCCTGGAATCTTGGCACTCTAGGAAACCACTTAATTTGCCTAATGGAAATGCTGACCTTGCCTGTCACACCAAAACCTACTGTTTGTTCCACTAAGTTAGGTCTAAAATAGATCCCCCTCATGGCAATTCCTGAATCAGTTGCTCCATAAAATAGCCCTTTACTTCATCTAAAAACTCTACCTTCTAAATTGTATTATTTACCTCAAATGGCAGCTAATCCTGGTGGAGTCCCCCAGGGGGTGGCAGCCTTGCCTGTACTTGATTCTGTAGATGTGTCTGAATTTATTGAGTCATCTTCTGATCTATTCTCTACCCGGTCAACTCCTTGTGGTATCTTTTAACTCAGAGATGGATAAGAATATGGTTATGAGGTTATATTTTCAGAATAAAGATGCTAGTTTCTGCGGAGGACCCATAAATCTGTTCCCTGATGTTTCCAGGCAGACGCAGTTGCGACGCAAGGCTTTAATTTCTTTAAAGCCTCGCGTTTTGGCTATTGGTGCCACTTTTTATTTGAAATTCCCCTGCAAATGCCTGATTACACTGAATGGAACTAAATATGTTTTTTTGGATATACCTTCTTTAGAAGTTTTTCTAGATACTCATTGTCCTTAAGGTTGTGATTATGTTTTGTTTAATGATCTATCAGCATGCTAGAAAAATTGAGTTTAGTTTGGTTTTTGATGGATACTGATTCCTGTCCTTTGTACTTTATATAATATTTTTTTTATTTGAGTACTGTTCGCAGTATTTTATTTTTTCTTCTTCTACTCCCCAAGATGTGGACTTTTTATATTGTATAATTCTTTATGTGATTGAATTTTTTGTATTATTATTGGAAATTCAATAAAAATTATGAATCTAAAAAAATAAAAAATAAAAGCTCTACCTTCCTAGCATGTCCTGATGTTACATTTCTTGTTAAAAGCATAAATATAAGCAGATAGGAACAGATTAACCTTCAAGTACTTGTTTTGTCAGTGACCTAAATGACAGTACATTACTGAGAACAGATAACAAACCAGCTCATGTAATACTGCATTCACATACATTTCAGCTACATATAATTGTGTCCAGTGAATTAAGGTCAGCAAGGTAGGACCAGATTTACATCCAGTAACTGCAAAGCAAATGTGAACTTACAAGTTAGAAGCACTGAGACCTATGCACTAAAGGTTACCAAGTACACTAGGCTCCATGAAGAGTTACCCTTTGAATATCTCTTTGCAGAAGTCATGCAAGGTTTTAAAATTTCTGCCTAAGGATATAAGAAATGCCATGCTAGGCTCAGCCAATGATCATTTGAGTCCAGCTTCCTCTCACTGACAATGGCCGTCAGGTCGCTTGGAAGGAGGGGCATAGCCAATAGGGAGGCTTCAGAGGTCTGGGCCCCTCCACCTTCTGCTCAGGCAGACCCAGCCACCGAACCACACAATTGCAGCACTGCAGCTTCAGGGTCAGAACTGGGGATAACGGAGAAGCCTCTGCTCCGCAGGCAAGCAGACAGCTGAAATAAAGAGGCTTGTCACATCCCTGACCACTCCAACACAGATTTCCTGTTGTGGAGTGTGCAGGGACATGGCCGGCCCTCAGTACATGCTGATGCTAAGGTTCTATGTTTGTTTTTGCTTTATTTTTTTAGTTTTTATTAGTTGCCCGCTTGCCTGCTTAGCTGTCCCCCTTGCTGGTATTGAAGCTGCAGTGACAAGAGACAGGAAATGAGAAAGAAAACATGCTGCACCACTGGGTGGGAGACAGGGAATACAGAGCTGTGGGGAAAAATGGGAGCAGGGAAATACTAAACTATTGGCACAGGGAGGAAGAGGAAGGAGAAGAGAAAGGGGAAGATGCTGGACCATGGGTGAGGGATGGAGGATAATGCACTATGGGGATGCTAGACTAATAGAGAAATAGAGAGAGAGCAGGGTGATATTGGACTGTGAGGAAGGCAGAGGCGATGGAAAGAGGTTGGCCTAGGAAATGGGGGAAGAGAGAGAGAGGGGAGATGCTAGACTAGGTGGTGGGGGGAGAGAGCAAGCTGGTGGAGAGGCTTGTCTAAGAGGAGGGAAGCAAAAGAAAGAAAGGAGATACTGAGCTAGGAGAGGAGGGAAGAGAGAGAGGCAATACTGGATGAGAGAGAGAAAAAGAGGAGATACTGAGCTAGGAGAGGAGGGAAGAGAGAGAGGCGATACTGGATGAGAGAGAGAGAAAGAGGAGAGACTGAGCTAGGAGAGGAGGGAAGAGAGAGGTGATACTGGATGAGAGAGAGAAAGAGGAGAGACTGAGCTAGGAGAGGAGGGAATTGAGAGAGGTGTTACTGGATGAGAGAGAGAAAGAGGAGAGACTGAGCTAGGAGAGGAGGGAAGAGAGAGAGGTGATACTGGATGAGAGAGAGAAAGAGGAGAGACTGAGCTAGGAGAGGAGGGAAGAGAGAGAGGTGATACTGGATGAGAGAGAGAAAGAGGAGAGACTGAGCTAGGAGAGGAGGGAAGAGAGAGAGGTGATACTGGATGAGAGAGAGAAAGAGGAGAGACTGGACTAGAAGAGGAGGGAAGAGAGAGAGGTGATACTGGATGAGAGAGAGAGAAAGAGGAGAGACTGAGCTAGGAGAAGAGGGAAGAGAGAGAGAGGTGATACTGGATGAGAGAGAGAAAGAGGAGAGACTGAGCTAGGAGAGGAGGGAAGAGAGAGATGATCCTGGATGAGAGAGAGAAAGAGGAGAGACTGAGCTAGGAGAGGAGGGAAGAGATAGAGAGGTGATACTGGATGAGAGAGAGAGAAGGAGAGACTGGACTAGAAGAGGAGGGAAGAGAGAGAGGTGATACTGGATGAGAGAGAGAGAAGGAGAGACTGAGCTAGGAGAGGAGGGAAGAGAGAGAGGTGATACTGGATGAGAGAGAGAAAGAGGAGAGACTGGACTAGAAGAGGAGGGAAGAGAGAGAGGTGATACTGGATGAGAGAGAGAAAGAGGAGAGACTGAGCTAGGAGAGGAGGGAAGAGAGAGAGAGGTGATACTGGATGAGAGAGAGAAAGAGGAGAGACTGAGATAGGAGAGGAGGGAAGAGAGAGAGATGATACTGGATGAGAGAGAGATGAGCTAGGAGAGGAGGGAAGAGAGAGAGGTGATACTGGATGAGAGAGAGAAAGAGGAGAGACTGAGCTAGGAGAGGAGGGAAGAGAGAGAGGTGATACTGGATGAGAGAGAGAGAAGGACTAGAAGAGGAGGGAAGAGAGAGAGGAGTTACTGGATGAGTGAGAGAAAGAGGAGAGACTGGACTAGAGAGAGAGGGAAGAGAGTGAGAGGTGATACTGGATGAGAGAGAGAGACGGCGAGACTGAGCTAGGAGAGGAGGGAAGAGAGAGAGGTGATACTGGATGAGAGAGAAAGAGGAGAGACTGAGCTAGGAGAGGAGGGAAGAGAGAGAGGTGATACTGGATGAGAGAGAGAGAAGAGAGACTGAGCTAGGAGAGGAGGGAAGAGAGAGAGGTGATACTGGATGAGAGAGAGAAAGAGGAGAGACTGAGCTAGGAGAGGAGGGAAGAGAGAGAGATGATACTGGATGAGAGAGAGAGAAAGAGGAGAGACTGAGCTAGGAGCAGAGGGAAGAGAGAGGTGATACTGGATGAGAGAGAGAAAGAGGAGAGACTGAGCTAGGAGAGGAGGGAAGAGAGAGAGATAATACTGGATGAGAGAGAGTAGGAGAGACTGAGCTAGGAGAGGAGAGAGAGAGGTGATACTGGATGAGAGAGAGAAAGAGGAGAGACTGAGCTAGGAGAGGAGGGAAGAGAGAGAGGTGATACTGGATGAGAGAGAGAAAGAGGAGAGACTGAGCTAGGAGACGAGGGAAGAGAGAGAGGTGATACTGGGATGAGAGAGAGAAAGAGGAGACTGAGCTAGGAGAGGAGGGAAGAGAGAGTTGATACTGGATGAGAGAGAGAAAGAGGAGAGACTGAGCTAGGAGAGGAGGAAGAGAGAGAGAGAGATACTGAGAGAGAGAGAGAGAGATAAAGAGGAGAGAGACTGAGCTAGGAGAGGAGGGAAGAGAGAGAGGTGATACTGGATGAGAGAGAGAGAAGGAGAGACTGAGCTAGGAGAGGAGGAAAGAGAGAGAGATGATACTGGATGAGAGAGGGAGAAGGAGAGACTGAGCTAGGAGAGGAGGAAAGAGAGAGAGGTGATACTGGATGAGAGAGAGAGAAGGAGAGACTGAGCTAGGAGAGGAGGGAAGAGAGAGAGGTGATACTGGATGAGAGAGAGAGAAGGAGAGACTGGACTAGAAGAGGAGGGAAGAGAGAGAGGTGATACTGGATGAGAGAGAGAGAAGGAGAGACTGAGCTAGGAGAGGAGGGAAGAGAGAGAGGTGATACTGGATGAGAGAGAGAGAAAGAGGAGAGACTGAGCTAGGAGAGGAGGGAAGAGAGAGAGGTGATACTGGATGAGAGAGAGAGAAGGAGAGACTGAGCTAGGAGAGGAGGGAAGAGAGAGAGAGGTGATACTGGATGAGAGAGAGAAAGAGGAGAGACTGAGCTAGGAGAGGAGGGAAGAGAGAGAGGTGATACTGGATGAGAGAGAGAAAGAGGAGAGACTGAGCTAGGAGAGGAGGGAAGAGAGAGAGGTGATACTGGATGAGAGAGAGAAAGAGGAGAGACTGAGCTAGGAGAGGAGGGAAGAGAGAGAGAGATGATACTGGATGAGAGAGAGAGAGAAGGAGAGACTGAGCTAGGAGAGGAGGGAAGAGAGAGAGATGATACTGGATGAGAGAGAGAAAGAGGAGAGACTGAGCTAGGAGAGGAGGGAAGAGAGAGAGATAATACTGGATGAGAGAGAGAAAGAGGAGAGACTGAGCTAGGAGAGGAGGGAAGAGAGAGAGGTGATACTGGATGAGAGAGAGAAAGAGGAGAGACTGAGCTAGGAGAGGAGGGAAGAGAGAGAGGTGATACTGGATGAGAGAGAGAAAGAGGAGAGACTGAGCTAGGAGAGGAGGAAAGAGAGAGAGGTGATACTGGATGAGAGAGAGAGAAGGAGAGACTGAGCTAGGAGAGGAGGGAAGAGAGAGAGATGATACTGGATGAGAGAGAGAAAGAGGAGAGACTGAGCTAGGAGAGGGAGGTGATACTGGATGAGAGAGAGAGAAGGAGAGACTGAGCTAGGAGAGGAGGAAAGAGAGAGAGGTGATACTGGATGAGAGAGAGAGAAGGAGAGACTGGACTAGGAGAGGAGGGAAGAGAGAGAGGTGATACTGGATGAGAGAGAGAGAAGGAGAGACTGGAGTAGAAGAGTAGGGAAGAGAGAGAGGTGATACTGGATGAGAGAGAGAGAGAGAAGGAGAGACTGAGCTAGGAGAGGAGGGAAGATTGAGAGAGGTGATACTGGATGAGAGAGAGAGAAGGAGAAACTGAGAAAGGAGAGGAGGGAAGAGAGAGAGAGGTGTTACTGGATGAGAGAGAGAAAGAGGAGAGACTGAGCTCGGAGAGGAGGAAAGAGAGAGAGGTGATACTGGATGAGAGAGAGAAAGAGGAGAGACTGAGCTAGGAGAGGAGGGAAGAGAGAGAGAGAGGTGATACTGGATGAGAGAGAGAAAGAGGAGAGACTGAGCTAGGAGAGGAGGAAAGAGAGAGAGGTGATACTGGATGAGAGAGAGAGAAGGAGAGACTGGACTAGGAGAGGAGGGAAGAGAGAGAGGTGATACTGGATGAGAGAGAGAGAAGGAGAGACTGGACTAGAAGAGGAGGGAAGAGAGAGAGATGATACTGGATGAGAGAGAGAGAAGGAGAGACTGGACTAGAAGAGGAGGGAAGAGAGAGAGGTGATACTGGATGAGAGAGAGAGAAGGAGAGACTGGACTAGAAGAGGAGGGAAGAGAGAGAGAGGTGATACTGGATGAGAGAGGGAGAAAGAGGAGAGACTGAGCTAGGAGAGGAGGGAAGAGAGAGAGGTGATACTGGATGAGAGAGAGAAAGAGGAGAGACTGAGCTAGGAGAATGGGGAAGACAGGGAGGAAATGCTGGCATAGGAGAGGGGGACCTGAGAGAAGATATGCATTAGAAAAGAGGTAAAAGAGAGAGGAGACAGTGGATTAGCAGAGGAGGGAAGAGAGATAAAAGTTGCTGGACTGGGAGGGGCCAGAGAAAGGAGATGGTGGACTAGGAGAGGAGGGAAGAGAGACAAAGACAGAGATGATATCCTGGACTACGAAAAAGGACATGAGAGAGAGAGAGAGAGGAGAGATGCTGGATCTTGGACTGAGAGATAGCAGAAGAGAGACAAAGGAGAAAAGAGAGACTGGGTCCATAATGATTGGAAATATAAAATGGACAGACAACAAAGGCAGGAAAAAGTATTTTATTTTTGAATGTATTAATTAGAATATGTCAGGTTTGGGAAATGTGCATCTCTGATATGTTTGCATTTTGCTGAGTGCTGTTGGAAATACATTTTTGTGTCTATTTCTCCTCTGTTGCACAGCATCAAGAGTCTGATATCCTGGGGTTATCGGTTCAATTTTTTCCTTCCTATCTCTATTACTAATTTGTGGTCCCTTGTTCCATATTTGTTGAGGGTCTCTCTGTGTTTTGTGTAACTGAGGCACTGCCTGTGTTTTGCATGTATGATGAAGGTGTGGTATTCTGTTAGCCTGTAATTTCTTTGTGGACACCAGTAGCAGATCCAATTCTGCTGTTTTCTCAGTAGGTGGTGTATTGATGTTTTATCTTATTTATTTAATTAATTTATTTAACAGATTTTATATACCGCTTTCTCGTCATTTCAAAGCGGTTTACATATAACAGTTATAGCAACGAGCTTTACATAGAACAGGGAGTTACAAATAGGAGGGTTACATGGGTTATAATGAATACATTTAAATTATCAACTATATACAACTATATACAGAGATATGGGAGAATGATATTATGTTGATGAGGAGTGATATGATTTAATGAGAGATCTTGGTTATTGAGTTGCTTCTAGTGAGGTCATATGATTTGTTTCTTCATAGGTGGGTCTTTATGGCTTTTCTTTTTTTTAGGGCCTGGTATATTATTTCCAGTGCTGCTTTTCATAGATAATGTTACTGCTGTTTGAGTCCTGGGAGTTAGCACTGTTATGGCTGGGAAGGGTAACTTTTTGCGGGATTTTGCGTTACTTTTACAGTGTCTAGCAGTAGAGAAATTGTTTGTTTCTTGCTCTTACGGAGATATTTAAAACTTTAATATAACTGTTTTTGTATGTTAAATTGTGAAGTGTTCTGCTCTGCACCTTTTTCACTTCTTACGCCCTGTGATGGAGTGTATAGGAAACTCTATATCCCTGCAGAGACTCTCCCCAGTCAAAGCCAGAACCGGTGAGGTATTGCCCTGGTAAGAGCTTAAACTCTTGTCCCTTTAAGAGAATAGGCTGGAGAATGCTTGGAGAGGGTGGGGCCAGTTCCTGGGGTTTAAACCAGGAAGCAGGAGACTTGGGGGAGAAAGAACCCCGGGGATTATGGAGCATACCTGAAGACCACGTACTTGTAAAAGAGAGCCTGCTCTGAAGGTAGGAAGCGTATTTGAATTTATCACTGTCTGTTCAGCCTTGCTGCTGGAATTCTACTCGGTTGGAGAGACAGTTGCTGGGCTGTGCTGCCCGAAGTGAAGAAACTTTGAGGAGCCAGTTTTGTTTTGTTTTGGAAGTGCCATGTGTGCCCCACCATTCAGCTATTCAGCAGAGTATGAGAACAATTAAGGACTTGTTATAGCTACGGAAAAGCCTAGGATGACAGAGGGTTTAACCCTAAGGGTGCCTAACACCTAAGGAGGGCCAGGGCAGTTGTCTGGATGCTTGTCCCCAAATAAAGTATGTTTTCTTTAAACCTCTCTTGGCTCTGGAGTCCTGTGTCATGCCTCATGCTAGCCACATCTACCACATGCCCTTATTATTGTTGTTTTATTGTAGTTATATTGCTCTCTGTTTGGAATATGGTCTGTGATATTTGCTTTAGTACATGATTAGTTAGCTCCAATGCTTTTATAATGTATTATTTGTTTTCTGCACAATAGTCTTATGTATGTAAATATTTATAGCAGCTTTGTGTATGGTTATGGGACATTGCCTCTTAAGACATCTTTAAATATAATTTAATTGTTTCCATAGATGTGCATGTGGTTTACTGTTCATAAGTGCTTGAAAAACATGAGTTTCAAATATGTAAAGTGTCATACATGATGCAGGACAACTGTTGCAAGCTATTTACTTAGAAATTCATATTTAGGTGTAAGTGAAAGCATTATTTGTCAATAATGAGCATGACTCAGATCTGCTTGTCTAATGCTGCTGCTGCTATTACTAATCATGTGTATAGTGTTACAAGGCATATGATAACCTTGGGCACCTGCAAAAAATCAGTTCTGGCTATGCCATTGTTTGGAAGTAAACACAAACTGGAGCACCTACTCGCAGATACCCTCAGGAAACACAAAAAGCATTATTTTTACTTCTTTAGTTTATTTATTTTATTTCTGTGGGTAGTTTACTTATTACAAGTTTTATGTATTTGTTTTTGTTTGGTGCTTCTTTTTATATACATATGTTAGGTTGTATTATTTTTTATTAATGTTTCACAAATGTTGAAAAGATTTTTTATTGTACATAATTCTTATCAATGTTTAATGAGCTCTAATGATCATTATGCAGTGTTTGGTCTGGTTCTGGTCTTGGGTTCCCCATTATTAATAATTATGATTAAGCATTTTGCTTGTAATTTTTTTAGTTATTAATGATCTCACTATTTTTCAGTATTTTCAATCGTAAGATTGTTGCTGTGCCACAAATTCATATTACACTGTACACTTCATTCAGTTTATTGATACACATAACTGTAAGTATGCTAAAAAGTTTTTTTATTCCTTCTTTTTTGTTGATTCAGTTAATGCCCTTTTATATAATATTTTTATTGTTCCTATCATAATTTAATTATACATGGATGTGTGTATTGTCATGCAGCAGGAGCTGATGGAAGCAAAGATGCAAGAAAAGAAGCTGTTTTTCATAATATAAAAGATGTGCACAGGATGCAATTCCCGCACAGAGCCGCTAGAGGGAGCAGCTGTGCACTCACAGAGGCTGACTGGACACACCTAGCTATCGACACCACCTGACAAGCAGCCCAGAAAGCTCAAACACAGGAGAGCTTTATAAGCAAGAGGCTGGAGACTAGAAAGGGAGGAGAGGTAGAGGTGGAAGTAGAGGTGGACCAGAGAGAAGCACCAGGAGCAAAGCCGTGCGAGAGAAATGCACCATGAGCAAGGGCCAAGAAGAAGGAAGCACCAGGAGCATTGAGCTAAGCCCTAGGAGTGAAGGGGAAAGCAATGCTGAGCAAAGGAACAGGCACTTTGGGAAGCAGAGCAGTGCTGAAGGAAGAAGCCAGAAATTAGGCTTGGAAAGAGGCCTGCGCTTACCGGAGGAACCAGTGACCAGACTGAAAGGTAACAAGAGCTTTCAGGGAAAAGACTGTCACGAGGATTGTAGCCCTGGAGAACTACTAGAAGGAAAAGGTTCCTGTTCTACATGCTGCTGGAAGCCAAGGTATGCTGACTTTGTTTTTATGAGAAAAAGCTCATCTTATAAGTGCCCTTTTAAAAGCAATGCTCGTCTTACAAGAAAGGAAAGTAAACCTACCTTATATAACCCAGATGGTAAAAGCACAAAGGTAGGCCACGCTCACTGGTAAACTTTAGAAGAACTCTACAAACACCCAGAGAATAAGAATAGCGACTGGCCAGAAACAATAGCCAGAGAAACCCCAGATACAGAAAGGGATAACTCTGACTCAGAGCCGATGCAAGTGGAATTTGTGGAGCCTAGTCTTCTGTCTCAAGAGGAGATGGACCGTTCTCTGTGCGTTACCAGCAGTTTAGAATCACTGCTAGACTTGTAAATAATATACTGCCTCCAGAGTGTTGCTTGTATGCTAAAAGGAAGAAGAGTATTGAAACGGTTGAGTTACTCTAGGAAGCCTTAATTAATCCTTGTTGCAACTGTGAAGCATAACAGTTTTTCTTTACGATGAGTTTGTTTCATTCCTGAAGTAAAGGACATTTTCCTCTATGTAGTGACCCACCTGAATCTTTTGCGTAAAGGGAAATAAAAGCCTATGTTATCCCTCTATTCTGAATTCACAATTTACTTCTTAATAGGAGCTGAACTACTAAGACCAGGCTGCACCTGGCTCTTAAAGGAACCTCCTCTCATATAAAAATATATTTGTGTCCAACCTACCCCTATGACCACTGGCCACCAGGGGCGGTACGCGACAGTATATAATTTAGATATTTTCTTATACTTGTTCTTATGTTTAACATTTTTATAATTTTAATCTAATTTATGAATTTTCAATATTTATATGTCATAGTGTTGTAATTATGTTTGTTTGTTTGTGGTCCTCAGCCCCCTGATGAAGACGTTGCCGAAACGCATTGGGATGTTTTTAGTATCAATAAAGCGCTTGTGACCTCCTAATCCGCTCGCTTTTATTGTTTGGAAGTATCCAGCAGATTCAAAATGGTGAGATCCATTCCTCATTGTGATCACACAGAGGCCAGTTTTCAAAAAGCCCAATATTCAACAGTCTGTCAGTTGACCGCAGCACTGCCCACACTACCTGGATATTTCGTGTATCTGACACTGAATATCTGGACTGAGGTTCTTTATCCAAATAAGTGCCAACTTAATTGGATAGAGGTGATTTTCAGTTGGCACTTATGCGGATAGCAACGTTGGATTGCTTTGCATGCAGCCTAAGTTATCTGGATAAGCACTGACTGAAAAACACCGCTGTCTGGATAAATCAGCATGTATCTGGACAGCAGTGGTACCACCCTTGCTCTGTGCACAGACCGCCCCTGCACTAAGTGGAAATCACTGCTGTCTGGATAAATCAGCATGTATCTGGACAGCAATGGTACCACCCTTGCTCTTTGCACAGACCGCCCCTACACTAAGTGGAAATCACCGCTGTCTGGATAAATCAGCATGTATCTGGACAGCAGTGGTACCACCCTTGCTCTGTGCATAGACCGCCCCTGCACTAAGTGGAAATCACCGCTGTCTGGATAAATCAGCATGTATCTGGACAGCAGTGGCACCACCCTTGCTCTGTGCACAGACCGCCCCTGCACTAAGTGGAAATCACCGCTGTCTGGATAAATCAGCATGTATCTGGACAGCAGTGGCACCACCCTTGCTCTGTGCACAGACCGCCCCTGCACTAAGTGGAAATCACCGCTGTCTGGATAAATCAGCATGTATGTGGACAGCAGTGGTACCACCCTTGCTCTGTGCACAGACGCCCCTGCACTAAGTGGAAATCACCGCTGTCTAGATAAATCAGCATGTATCTGGACAGCAGTGGCACCACCCTTGCTCTTTGCACAGACCGCCCCTGCACGAAGTGGAAATCACCGCTGTCTGGATAAATCAGCATGTATCTGGACAGCAGTGGTACCACCCTTGCTCTGTGCACAGACCGCCCCTACGCTAAGTGGAAATCACCGCTGTCTGGATAAATCAGCATGTATCTGGACAGCAGTGGTACCACCCTTGCTCTTTGCACAGACCGCTCCTGCACGAAGTGGAAATCACCGCTGTCTGGATAAATCAGCATGTATCTGGACAGCAGTGGTACAACCCTTGCTCTGTGCACAGACCGCCCCTGCACTAAGTGGAAATCACCGCTGTCTGGATAAATCAGCATGTATCTGGACAGCAGTGCCACCATTGCTCTGTGCACAGACCGCCCCTGCACTAAGTGGATAGTTGGGGCAGTCTGTGGAGATATTCAGTGGCACTCTTTGGATAGTGCTGCTGAATATCATGGTCAGCGCCCTTGGTTGGACAGCTCTCATTGGCCATGGATTCTGAATATCAGGCCCATAGACATTGATAAACATTAAGGCAATAGAACAGAAAGGTAACAACAGAGAAGCATATGGTAAAAAACAGTTGATACTAGTCATGGCTAACTATAAGAAAAATCAAAACCTCAGTATAACATGGATTGATTATACCAGTGTGTCCAAAAATTGTATCCACTGTGTCCCCATTTGAGCATTTCAAAATTCACATGACCTCAGATGATGTTGTTGTTAAGCACCGTTCACTGTCGACTCCTGGATAGTTGCCCTAAACTGTGTTTGATCTTCAGTCAGGCGGCAAATTGTTGATAGAGTGGCATCCCCAACTGCTGTTATTGTAATGATCCATTGGATTGCTGGCCTTCTTCTTTAGTGTTGATCTTCAACTTTGCCAAGCATGATGTCTTTTTCTAATGATCTCTCTCATCACATGATGTGTCCAAATTATGAAAGTCAAAGTCTTGTCATCTGAGCTTCGAGGTTTGATCTCTTCTAGTACCAGCTGGTTGGTTCTTTGAGCAGCCCATGGTATACACAGTATTCTTCACCAGCCCCTCAAATGATAATGGAAGTAAAATAGGAGACCTCTACTCCCTCCCTCATCCACTTCTGCCTCCCCTCACCTATTTAAAGCCGGAAGGCAGCAGCAATGGGTGGCAACGGTAGCAGCAGTTAGCATAGACTCCTGTGTACTTCCAGTCTAACAGGATGTCGCACAGGAAAAGTGGACAGGACCTATGAACATTAACTGATGTACACTGATGCCGACTGCCACTACTGGGCCATTGATCCCAGTGGAAGCCCAGAGAAAAGGGGAACAATCCTTTTTCTATAACCCCATCCACTGATAATGTAGCCCCATTTGGGGTCCCAAACCTCATTGGGAAGCACTGGACTATATTAAAGCTTTTGGTAGCATTCAATACTCTTACCTAATATATTACTTTAAAATGTACAGAGTAAAACTTACATTGATTGAGTCCATCAAGTTCATCATAAAATGGGATACACTACAATCCATCTGAATTGTAAAGATGGAAAATGTGTAATCTCTAACATAAAGATCTTTCAAGGAATATTTTAGGGAGATTCCATGGCAAAACTCTTATTTTGTCTTGCACTGAATCTACCGAGTAGAGTACTGCTATCACAGTGACTCCTTCAGCTTTGGATTTAAACCTAATTTAGAGAAGCTATGGTTATCTTACTTAAAGGAAAGCTAAACAAAACTGAAAATATCTATCGGGGTCATTCCGAGGCACAAATAGCGGGGATGGACGTCCGATGGGACATCCATCCCACTATGTGGGCCCTTTCCCGATCCCATCTACCTTCCCTGTGCTTTGTAAGGGGAAGGTAGATGGGGGTGGGAAAGGGGCGGATTGGGGTGGCATTAGGGAGGGCAGTGGGTGGTCATCAGCCCCGGATGTACAGGGCCGATTTCAATGTCGGCCCTGTGTATCCAGGGCCAGCAGCTTGCACGGAGAACTTATTCCTCCTCAGAGGTGGAATAAGTTTCCTAGTCAGCAGAAGATGGCAGGCCCAGGGCTGGGAAGTGGCAGGAGAGGGCAGAGGAGATTCCCTGCAGCCCGACCTTAGGAGGTAAGATCGGGGGTCGGACTGCGGGGAATGCATGTTTGCAGCCAGCGGCTAGGGATTGCAGCTTTTCAATGCAGCCACGGTGCCATGGCAACTGGATGCCATGGCGCCATGGCTCCTTTGAACAGCCCTGACTGAGTTAGCCGGGGAACGCCTGCATGTGCAGGCCGGACAGAATTTGGGTCCCGGCCTGCACGTACAGGCCTGTTCGTGATTCTGATCCTGCGGGTCTAGATGTGCCCTGCAGGATCAGAATCACAGCTCTCTCTGTGCGTCCGGTTCCGGCCAGGCGCATAGAGGGCCAGGATGTTCAGGATGGAATCAGGCCCTATCTGACTGAAGACTGTAATTTAAAGTGGCTTGAACAGAAAGGTGTATATAAATATGTAGGAGTAGATGACAATTAAATAATCCAGCACAAATCACCAACAGAAAATATCAACAAAAAATATAAAAGTGCTTTAACAACCAGGAATAATATATAAACTCTCAACTAACTTGCAATCACCACACTCACATACAGTTTGAAAACTGTAGACCAGCTTAGGAAAGGTCTTGATCAATTGACAGTAAAAACAAGAAAACTCCCTTATAGCCAGCAGCTAGACTAAAAGAACCATTGATTAATGAGACTATATCCCAAGATGTACAGGTCTGATAGAAATAGAATAAATATCCAGAGCAACCATCATAGGCTTCAAGAAAAGCATAAATAAATAAATAAATAAATAAATAAATATAATAACATTGAAAGACCCAAATACCCAAGACATGATGAAATCTAAATGCCAACAGCAGTAATCAGTCTGTTTTCTTAAACGTGAAAAATGAATAGAAGTTATAACTGAGAATCTATTAGCACAGCATGAGAAAAAATCAGAATATAGAGTTATTTGAACAATTAAACATAGATCTAAACCTGACAGGAACAGATAAGCAGGGGTGGCCTGATGTATATGCAGGGCTATGGGGTATGTTTACTAAAACCCCGGTAATGTGCGTGGTGCGCTAGTGTGCGTATGCCATATAAGGAGTGGGCGTTTCAGTCAGAAAAAAGCTAAATCGGGATTAATCATACGCTAATGTGCGCTGCGCACAAGTGCGCCCTGCACATTAGCGCATGAGAAAGTTGCGCGGGAAGCATAAGTGGTGCGCTGATGTGTAAGCACAGGAACAGAGCCACAGTACAATGGTTAAGACACTCCCCACTGGTGCAGGGATCATGGGTTCAATTCCCCACTGTACCCAATGAAGAAGGCTGGCTGAGGCATTACCTATTATGGGGAAGATTGCTATAGGAGGCATTTTATCTTTATTTTAATTATCTCTACTAGCAAACGCACTCTCAAAGCGTATTAACATAAGGCGCCCCATAAGGCACATTTTAAAGTGCACTGTCTGCCAAGGCACCCTAGAATGTTGCTTATAGGGTGCTTTATAGGGTGCCGTATGAGGTACCGCAAGGTCACAGCACTGTTTTTGATGGCAGCACTGTGCAGTTTAAGGAATGAAAATCATAAGTAGGTGCGCTGACATACAAGGAGTAGCAGCAGTGTAGCACAATGGTTAAGACACTGACCAATGATGCAGGAGTCATGGGTTCAATCCCCCACTGTGCCTAATGAAGGTTGGCTGGCTGGCTCATAGTATTGTAGCATAGGGTACCCCAGAGGGTACATTTTATAAGTGCACTGTCTGCCATGGCACCCTACAATATTTCTGAAAGGGTGGCCTATAGGGCGCCATATAGGGTGCCCTATGAGGCACAGCAAGGTCATAGCACTGTGTTTGATGGCAGCACTGTGCATTTAAACACATGGAAATCTGAAGTAGGTGCGCTGACATGCAAGGAGGAACTTATACTAATCAATAAACCTCTGTGAAATGAACAAAATTGCAACTATATTCTAAAGATCATTCACTGTTCCATTAAACGCTGAAATTTCAGCATTTAATGGAACAATGCAAGGAGGAACAGCAGTGTAGTACAGTGGTTAAAGCACTGACTGCTGATACAGGGGTCATGAGTTTGCTCCCCAGTGTGCCTAATACGTAAGGCTGGCTGAGGCATCAATTTTGCAATGTACGTATTGTTTCCTGCAGCACTTCATTTGTATTTTAGTAATTGCAGCCAGCAAAAACGCCCTCACGTGCCGTAACTGAAGTTGTCGCATAAGGCACCCTATAAGGCACTCCATAAGGCACTTTATAAAGTGCACTGTCCACCATGGCACCCTAAAATGTCCCCTATAGGGCACCCTATAAGTCGCTCCACAGGATAACGTATAGTGCACCTTATATGGACGGTAACCATAAGGTGCCCTATAGGGCGCCCTCTGAGGCACCTTATGGGTACAGTACGCAGAGAATGTTTTTGCTGGCAGCAATAATGTACATTAAAAAGAGATAATGCTTTGGGCAGCCCTATCAAATAACCCCGCTGTGGGTTTGAACCCATGACCTCTGGCTACACAGGCAGTGAAGTAACCAGTGGGCTATAGCTCTATAGCTACCAGCAAGCCCCGGCTGGCTGTAGAGGGACTGCACGTCACCACACAGACAGTCTGCTGTGGTCACCAGGATAGGGTTAGGCCACCCGTACCCATGATGCACTGCACATGCAAATCAGCTGTCCACAGATGATCACAAGATGGGGTATGCACCCCCACAGCACCTCGGCCTGGTAGGGGGAACTGACCATGTCCACCCCCACAGCACCTCGGCCTAGTAGGGGGTACTGACCATGTGTGTTACTGGCACAGAGTAGCTACACACCGTCACATTGTGCGGGAACTGTGCTCACCCTGAGTGTGCGGTGGGGCGGCCAGCACCAGGTCCACAGCACTTTCCATGGCAGAAATAGGCCATGCTGCAGGTCCCCAGCAGTGCTAATGTGTGAGATAGGTAGTTTCTGCAAAAACACCTTGGATATATCTGTCTGTCTCAGTCAGGTGTAGCCCCTATGGACCCCTAGGAGGGTTATGTACCACCACCCTCCTCCTCCAGGGCTGAGGGTGGTAAACAGGGTCTCCCACCAACAGATCCACATTCTACCTCCCTGCAATGGTGGCAGTAGAGGGGACCATCAACCCCAGTCCTGCTGGGGAACAGACACCCTACAGGGCAGTCAATGCAGCTCTGTACACATCCATAACACCATAGCAGACAGACATTAGGCCTGGGCATGCTAAGCTGTACCCCACCACTATCTGATATTCTCCTGCAGCAAGCCTTCAGCCACTGCACTCTGCAAGGCACTCAATCAGGACACATACCAGCTGCAGACAGTCTGCTAGCTAGTCCATAGTGCATGTTACTGGTGGAAATGCGTGCACCCAGAACTGGGATGTCAGCATACACACCAAGCAGATAAGTCAGTGACTGGGCCCCAAAAGGAAACCCACAAATATCACATAAAAGAAACACTATATAGCTCTATGGGGGTGACTAGCCATGCTGTGGCCACTGCACAGTCAGGGTGAGAGTGATCTCCCAGCAGGACATGCTGAGGCCACCCTGTCTGTGTAGGTGGTGGCCGGGCACTAAAATGTCCCATCCAGTGCCCTATGCCCTGTGCAGATGCATCCTGGCGAGGCCACCCTGTCCGGGCTATACCCATGGTACCTTGCTCCTCATTATGCACATTGGCAGGCCAATACTGACAACAGTGCTGACAGTGTGGGCTGTGGAGGGTGTTTGCTGCCACCACACACTGGATAGACAAACAGACACCCCCACACCTATGCCAGCATTGTGCTACTATAGAGGAGTTTAGCAGCCCTGGCCACCACACCAGTCCTGGGCACAGTACAGGCATGGATATGGTACGCAATACTGTTGGGGGTCACTCCCCAGGGTAGTAAACACTGTCAGAGACCAGACCTGAAGCACACACCGCAGACATCAGAAAGGTTGTTATGATGGAGCTCAATCAGCAAACTGTGCTTAACGTAGGAATTGCTATCTGCCTGTAATCATAGCAAATGTTTGATAGCTGTGTACCGTATACCCAGGTGTAGGGTGGCATTGCTAAGGTATGCAAGTGCTAGTATTGGGAGATGCACGCAGGGCCCAATGTCCTGCCTCTCCAGGAGGCATTGGCCAATGGGGCCTGTGGGTGTGGGTGTGGGTGTGTGTGTGTCTGCCCCTGTTGGCTGCTGCTTTACGGCAGAGGTTCCCAACTCCAGTCCTGGTGTGCAAAACACTGTTCGGGTTTTCATGCTGTCCCTCATGAATATGCATGAGATACATCTGCATACCATGGGGGTGGTGCATAGATATGCAGCACAGGCATCTTTATTAGAGGCAGCATGGAACCTGAATGGTGTTTGGCCCTCCAGGACTGCATTTGGGAGACTCTGCTCTAGGTAATGCGGCTGTTTATGGTGTCTGCGCTCGGTGGGGTAAAATATAGGCATATTAACCATGCGTATGTTCTCTGCAATAAAGGTTTGTCCTTACTATCACGGTTTAGTTGTGGGAAAAATAGGGGGACTGGATTGGCAGTAGACCCAGCTGGGCTTTGAATCTGTGACCTTCTGTTCTTGCACACACTGTCTGTGTGCATTGCACCACAGTGTTGCCACAGATATGCTGCATTCCCTGGGGAGTCCATGACTGTACATCTGACAGGGCCTGTTTGTTGCAGTGCACGGCACCCACCTGGACAGGGCTGGGCCATGGTCTGCTGTTACCACCAGCTGCTGCCACCTCCACCACTAGTACCGCTCCATCCTTAGATTGGAGACAGCATAAACCCTAAAGGATTTGTGGCCCTCCAGGACTGCATTTGGGGAACCCGCTCTAGGTAATGTGCATGTTTCTCGTGTCTGTGCTCTGTAGCGTAAAATAAAAGTGTTTGAGGCATGCTTATGTTCTCTGCAATAAAGGTTCGTCTTTACTATTACAATATAGTTGTGGGTAAAATATGGGGACTGAATTGGCAGGAGGCCCAGCTGGGGTTTGAACCTGTGACCTTCTGTCTTCAAACACACTGGTTTTGTGCACTGCACCACCATGCTTCCACAGAGGTGGTGCATTCCCTGATGATACCATGACTGTTTGTCCGGCAGGGCCTGTCTGTTGCAGTGCATTACACCCACCTACACAGGGCTAGGCCATGGTCTGCTCTAGGCAGCTGCCACTGCCACCCTTCACCTCCAGTACCCATGTGCCACCATGCTGACATGCCCTTCTGCTGGTGGTGCTGGTGGTACGCAGTCTCAGGCCATCCTGTGTGCGGGTAGGCAGCTGCCTATGGTGCGGGTTCTGGGGTAGGGGTGCCTGCATATCTGTCCGCACGTCCCCCAATCACTGCCTGCCAATTTCTATGCCCTTGGGGGATCCTGCTGGGTACTGTCCCCTGTGACACTGTGCTAAACACTCTCATGCCCATGTTGGGCCCTCATCAGTTGCTGTCTGGCTGCTGTTCAGTTTCAGCATTCCTAGGTGCCATCTAGGCATCTGCCTAGTCCGCACTGTGCCCCAGCTGCACCACAGCATGTGCCGCCTGCAGCCCTCTGAATCCCCTTTCCCAGCATCTGTCCAGTTGCCCATTCCGACCTGCCCACCCTGCTGTTGTGGAACATGTGCATGCCATAGGTAACCTGTCCAATGGAGAGGGAAACCCTGATCATTGTTATTTCACTGTGGGATCATTCACCTTGTATGGGGACGGAGCGTGGACCCTTCTAAAATTCATATTTATTTTTTGGGGCTTTGTTGGGAGTGCTTTTTGATGTTTCTCATTACTATCAGTATTGCCCAGCTTGCTTATGATTTTTATATATTTTGTTGGGGTCATTTTTAATTTTTATTTGCCCTTTTGTTCCGGGCACATGTATCACACTGATCACGTTTTGTAGGTTTCCCTGGTTTTGCTGTACATTGCTGACAGAAATGGTTTCTCTTCCCTTTAAATCGGCTCTACCGCGAGGTTTTCACTCGCGGTATTTTTAAGCTTGAATTTCAGCCCCGCTCCTGTGCGGGGAGCCTCTCCCCTCCCACTCTCCACCCATTGACCCCGTCTCTCCGCCCCTGGGGAGCCTTCCTCCGCCCTCCGAGAGCCTTTCCACGCCTTTATCGCACATCAGCGCGCCGCGCACATGAGCGGGCCCTTTAGTGCGGCGCGCACATGTGCGGGGCACAAAAACGCATCATTAGCGTGCGCTAAGGTACCTTAGCGCACGCTATTGTGCGCCGCGCACTTGAGCGCGGTTTAGTAAACACACCCCTATGTGTGTAGACTCATTGCAGATCCTCTTTTGCATAAATATTTGCAGAACTATGAAGCCTTGTATCTAACACAGGAAAACAAGCTAGTTAACCTGATCAAAATAAAAATGAACAGTTTTCTATCATTTCTTTCTTTGCGGTTTGATCTATTAGTTGCCTCCGTGGGAAAAGTAGCCTACTCTGTCTTTGCGAGATGCTGATTCCTCTCTAAAGATAAGCGATCTGAATACGTTACAGTAATATTATAAAATACTGTTTTTAAAGCATCTTTGTTTCCATTTCAGACACTGCTGTCTTTTCCGGTGGTTACCTACTAATGTATGGAGTTGAGACACTATTGTTGCCGCTTTAATGAAAATTTAAAAAATAGATTTAATTGAATTTTTAGGTAAAAATGGTAGAAAAACTCTATTGATTGGTAAAGCTAAGTTTAGCTTTTTTAATTAAATAGACTTTGATAATAAATATTTATATATTAAGAGGAATTTTTCTGACCGTTGATGTTTCATAAGGCAACTCCCCTTGGGCGGGCAATCACATAGTAGAGGGATAACAGCTTTAATACTGAGGTATTTTCTCTTCTGTTTATTTTATATAGGTTTTGTGAAGTTGTAATTCATAAAAATTATATAAATAGTCTTTCTTAGAGTATTTAAAATCAGCCTCCCTGTTGACTATTGAAGGCTCTTTGCATTTAAAGATTATATGGTGAGAGTTAATTGGTTGGAATACTGGTTTATTTTGAAAATTGTTGTAGGTTAGACTAGTTTTGGTGTTCCAACATGATCCAGAAGGTTTTTTTTGTTTATAAATACTTCTGGTGTGTTTTTTTTGTGTAGAATTGTGAAGTGAAGGGGCTTCCGGTGATGTCACCGAACCGCATGGACAGCTGAAAAAGAGCTCCGCCATTCATCCCCACAAAAGTAACTAATCTCCCCTACAGAAGTGAACCAAATACCCCAGAGAAGATAGTTTTGGTGAGAGGGTGCAGAGACTGGTAGAATGACGACAGCAAGGAAAAAAATGGCAGATATACGAGAGTACACATTCGCGGCGATAAGAGGGGAGCAGAAAGAAGGAGAAAAAATGGGAGGCGAGGCGAATATGGAGGCTGAGTCTGAAGAGCAGATGGGTACCTGCAAAGTAAAAGCGCCATGGTACAAATCTCCAAAGAAGAGCTGCGGTCCTGGTTTGGTGAACTGCGGTCAGAAATGGAGGGATTCAGAGCGGACATGGAGACAGTCACAATGAAGTTTCGTGCTGATGTGCAGGAACTGGGGAAAAGAGTGGAGGAGGTGTGAAGCAATTTGAGCACCATCAATAAAGTAGTGAGCAGCTTGGAAAGTGCAAAGGAACAGATGGAGTTAAAGCTTGAAGACTTGGAAAACCGAGCGAGAAGGCAAAATCTAAGAATAAAAGGGGTGATGGAAAGTTAAGAATACAGAGACTGTGAACAGATGGCACGAGATATATGTATGGCGGTGCTGGAGGATCCCAAGGACAGAGGGAAGGCACAGGAAATGAAGATAGACAAAGCGCACTGTATACTCGGTCCAAGGAGAGGGGAGGTACCAAGAGACATTATCATTTGCCTCCAGGACTTTAAAACTAAAGAAAAAATAAACAACAAGGTGAGGGAAGCAGGCCCTCTTGAGTGGAAGGGTAATAAAGTGGCAATTTTTGCGGACTTGGCTGCGGCCACGCTACAGTGCAGAAGAGAATGGAGAGGATTTACAATGAGGCTGAGGGAAGAAAATATTAAATATAAATGGCTGTATCAAGCAGGAATTGCGTTTACCAGCCATGGAATCACAAGGCGGGCACAAACAGCAGCTCAATTGGCGGCAGAGATGAAGGAAGCAGGAGTAACACGTTTACCAGAGGTGGGAGAAATGAAAAAACCAGGGAATGGACAGACAACAAGATGGCAGAGAGTGGAGAATAAAGAGAGGAAAAGTAAACATGTAATGCAAAAGAGAAAGGACATGGGACTGAGCAAATACGCAGAGAGAAATGAAAAATGAACGGAAGACAACAGCAAGGATAAAGAAGCTGTAAAGATGGACCAAGTATATGATATGAAGGGGGAAAAGGGGGTAAGGTAAAATGAGCAAGGATAAGAAAAGGGGGTAGATTGAGTACCTGTTTGTAGTGATTCATAATGTAAACCGCTTTGATTGAAGGATAAGGCAGTATAGAAAACTGGTTAAATAAATAAATAAACAAGCTAAGAAGAGAGTGTGTTGTGAATTGAGCAGCATGAGTGGGAGGGGGGTACTGATGCCACAGAGGAAGTGGAAGCTACAAAATGGTAGTAAGAAGGAGGGGGGAGGTTGGGAGGGAGAGAACTAGGAGGGGGGAGAGAGGGTTGGGAAGGGGGGGGTACCTGGATGCTGTGTATGCAAGAAGAGGAGGTACAATGATTTGAAGCCATGGGTAGTAAACAAAAGCAGCTTGATTAATGTAAGATTGTAACCATAAATGTGAAAGTCCCCAACTCCTGGTATAAAAGGCAGGCCCTACTAAAAAAGGGCAGCAGAACAAGAATGGATGTTGTGCTTATACAAGAAACACATTTTAAAAAAGTACAAGAAAGATGGTTGTTGAATAAAGAATATAACAAAGTTTATTTGGCACACAACAGGGAAGCGCCAAGGAAGGGGGGAGTGGGAATATTATTTGCAAAAGGGTTGAGTGTGGAAGAAGAGCATGTGGAGCGAGAGCCGGGAGGGCGTTTTATTTTCTGGAAAGGAAAAATAGCGGGGAGGCCCGTAGTAGTAGGGAGTATATATGCGCCAAATACACAGCAAGGGAGGTTTTATGGGAGGCTCTATGAGGTGGTGGAACCATATATGCAAAGCCCGGTGATATTAGGAGGGAATTTTAACATAACCCTGAATCCTAGAATTGACACTAAGGGGGGTAATAAACAGAGTGCTAGGGGGGTAAGCAAAAGGTTGGGGAAGTTGTTATACAAACTGGGTACAGTTGATGTTTGGAGATACATACATGGAAATAAAAGAGAATATACACACTGCTCACATCCACATAAATGTTATAGCAGATTAGACATGATATGGGTGGATGGAAGGATAATAGAACAGGTCAAGGAGGTAGATATAGGACCCATAGGTTGGTTAGATCATGCACTGGTGGAGGCTTACTTGCCTTTACAAAGAGAAGGAGGAGGTCCTTATAGATGAGGCGGAAGGGTAAAAATGTATTCAGAACTCTATAAGGGATTATATGTATCATAATGGGGGGGGGGGGGTGAAGTGAGGCAGGCCAGTGTATGGGATGGGCTGAAGGTGGTGGTAAGGGGACAATGTATAGCGCTGGTGGCGAGACGGAAACAACAAAAAGAACAGAAAGAGCAGGAGTTGTTAACAAAGTTGAGAACAGAAGAAACACTGCATAAACAGACAGGCAGAAGAAAGAGGATGCAACGGATTAGAAAATTACGGGAAGAATTAGGAGACTTAAATGAAGTGGAAGAGGCCTTTAAGTTAAACCAACCTAAGCATGAATATTATGTACAAGGGAATAGACCAGGCAGGTACCTTGCATGAAAACTTAAGGAAAAAAGGATGCAGCAACAGAATCTGAGAATAAAAGATGAGCAAGGAAGGTGGGTAAGTGGTACTGAACACATAAAAAAAGTATTTCGGGAATACTATTGTAAACTTTATGAATCGAAACAACAAGGAAAGGGGGTGAATATAGAGCAGTATCTGGCAGATAACATTGAAGCACTTGGACTCAGAGCAAGAGAAGTGGATGAATAGAGAGATTGATAGAGAAGAAGTATTTGAGGTCATAAGGAGTTTAAAGGAGGGCAAGGCACCTGGACTGGATGAATTTACAGCCAGGTTTTATAAAAACATTTGTGAGGATGTCAGTCCGATACTGAGAGATGTCTTTAACGAAGGGCTAAAACGGGATAAACTACCAAGTTCTATAGAGGTAGCTGGTGTGGTAGTAATACCCAAACCTGGCAAGGACCAAGGGAAGTGTGAGTAATACAGGCTTATCTCACTTATAAATCTGGATGCTAAGATACTAGCTAAAATATTGGTGACCAGGTTGCAGAAATTTATCCCACGGCTGATAAAGGAGGATCAAGCAGGGTTTATTCCAGGTAGACAATCTCTATGGATTGAAATTCCATGTAAAAAGGAGAATGCAATGGCAGTGGGGGTGTACTATCAACCACCTGGCCAGAATGAACAAATCATTGATGAAATGCTCAAAGAAATCAAGGAAGCTAACAAAAGTTACAGCACAGTAATAATGGGGATTTCAATTACCCCAGTATTGACCGGGTCAGTGTCACGGCAGGACATGCTAGGGAGGTAAAGTTCCTAGATGAAATAAATGACTGCTTCTTGGAGCAGCTGGTTCATGAACCGACCAGAGGGGAAGCAATATTGGACCTAGTCCTTAGTGGAACACCAGATCTGGTGCAAGAGATAAGGGCGTTGGGGCCACTTGGCAATAGTGATCATAGCATGATTGCGTTTGATTTAATTAGTGGAGGAGGGATGGTAAGGAAATCCACAGTACTACCTTTTAACTTTCAAAAGGGAGACTATGACAAAATGAGGAAAATAATTAAGAAAAAACTAAAAGGAGCAGTTGCAAAGGTTAAGGACTTACATCAAGCTTGGGTTTTTGAAAAATACTATCATAGAAGCCCAGACTGGCTGTATTCCACGCTTTAAGAAAAGTGGAAGGAAGTCCAAAAAACTGCCAGCATGGTTTAAAGGTGAGGTCAGAGAGACTGTTGTTGCCAAAAAAGCATCTTTCAGGAAATGGAAAAAAGAGCCAAATGACGAAAACTGGAAACAGCACAAGCCCTGGCAAGTTAAATGCAAGGCATTGATAAGTCAGGCAAAGAGAGAATTTGAGAAGAAGCTTGCTATGGAAGCAAAAAGACGTAATAAAGACTTTTTCAAGTATATTCGTAGCAAAAAACCTGCGAGAGAATCAGTTGGTCCATTAGATGAGAGAGGGGTTAAAGGGGCACTAAGAAGCAACAAGGCGATAGCGGAGAGACTGAATGAATTCTTTGCTTCGGTCTTTACTGAGGAAGATGTAGGGATGTTACCCATGACAGAAGTGATATTTAAAGGTGCGGAAGAATTGAAGGAAATATCCATACATAGGAAAGATATATTACAACTATTTGATAAACTGAAGAGTAACAAATCACCTGGACCAGATCATATACATCCAAAGGTGTTGAAAGAACTGAAATATGAGATTGCAGACCTGCTATTAGTAATCTCTGATCTATCATTAAAATCATCTGTAACACCTGAAGATTGGAGGATGGCCACGTAACACCAATTTTTAAAAAGGGTTCCAGGGGTGATCCGGGAAACTACAGACCAGTGAGCCTGAAGTCAGTACCGGAAAAATGGTAGAAACCATCATAAAGAGCAAAATTGCTGAACATGTAGATAGTCATGGCTTAATGTTATGTTTTTTTGAAGGTGTGAATAAACAGGTAGACAAAGGCGAGTCAGTTGATATAGTGTATTTGGACTTTCAGAAAGCCTTTGACAAGGTCCCTCATCAGAGACTTTTGGCAAAACTAAAGAGTCATGGGATAGGAGGCAGTGTACTATTGTGAATCAGGAACTGGTTAAAAGATAGAAAGCAGAGGGTATAGCTAACCGGCCAATTTTCCCAATGGAGAAAGGTGAATAGTGGTGTACCCCAGGGATCTGTGCTGGGTATGCTGCTTTTTGACATATTCATAAATGACCTGGAAAAGGTTATCAAATTTGCAGATGATACAAAACTATTTAAAGTTGTTAAAACCCATGAGAATTGTGGAAAATTGCAAGAGGATCTTGATAAATTGGAAGACTGGGCATCAAAATGGCAGATGAAATTTAATGTGGATAAGTGCAACGTTATGCACCTAGGGAAGAACAACCCAAATTATGGTTACACGATGCAAGGTTCCACATTAGGAACCACCATCCAGGAAAAAGATTTAGGCATCATTGTTGATAACATGTTAAAACCCTCTGCCCAGTGTGCAACGGCAGCCAAGAGAGCAAATAGAATGCTAGGTATCAGAAGGAAAGGAATGGAAAATAAACCAAAGGATATTATAATGCCTCTGTATCATTCCATATTGCAACCGCACCTTGAATATTGTGTGCAATTCTGGTCACTGTATCTTAAAAAGGATATAGCGTTATTAGAAAAGGTTCAGAGAAGAGCCACCAAAATGGTAAAGGGGATGGAAGTATACCCCTATGAAGAAAGGCTAAAAAAGTTAGGGCTCTTTAACATGGAAAAGAGACTGCTGAGGGGAGATATGATAGAAGTCTATAAATTAATGAATGGAGTGAATCCGGTAAATGTAGATCAATTGTTTACATTATCAGACTATAGAAAGACTAGGGGACATGCAATGAAGCTACAGGGTAAACCATTTAAGACAAATAAGAGAAAATATTTTTTCACTCAACGTGTAATCAAACTCTGGAATTTGTTACTGGAGGATGTAATAAAGGCTGTTAGTGTAGCCGGGTTTAAAAAAAGGTTTGGACAAGTTCCTGGAGGAAAGGTCCATAAACCATTATTTAAAAGGGACCCAGGATATCAATGCTTGACCCACTACAAGCATTGTGGAACCTGTGTCTTTGGGGAAACTGCTAAGTACTGTCGCACTGCCACCCTAGTGGCCAAAGGTTGCTAAGGTAGGTCGGGTGGACATGAGTTATATTTAGGTTTGGGTTTGGTTCTTCTATGCGTGGTCTAGGTATCTTGGTCCCAGTAGCCTTTCGTGGCGCTATCCTTCCATAACATCCTGGAGGTAGCTCCACCTGCAGACCTGTACTAACTAATTTCCGCCCCTGCTTCGGGATGATCTGGTCTTCAATGCTATGGAGGTCATAGCCTGCGGCTTGTGCGGACGCTCTTTGAGGGCTACAAGCCTTTCCCGAGGTTTTACAGAATTTCAGCACAAACTTTTTAGGCGCTTCCTGTACTTTCTCTACCGGAACTTCCCTCGGTTTTTCCCAAAGTGGGCTAGGAACCATGGGGTTCGTAGTTGCGGCTAGGCTGTTTCGCTGTGTGTTGAGGCCCTTAGTAGGCTCATGCCAACTACAGGTGGAATTTGGGACCTTATGAGGAGTTAAACCTTCCTTCAGACTTTTTTGAAATTGCGGCCAGTCGCGACCCAATACCAACTCTTGTGGCAGCTTAGGGACCACGGCTACCAGCATTTCCTTTTCTATCCCCAATCCTTTAACCCATAGTTTATACATGGGGTAGCGTGTAGCCGCTCCGTGAATGCACTTTATTTTAACTTGCCCTTCTGGATATTCAGGGACTGACCACCCCTGGCTTCTGATCACAAACCACAGCTTTTTTGAGATCATGGTTTGGTCAGTGCCTGAGTCCAGAAGTGCTTTTGCATTGACTCCATGTATCTTTACATTTAACACGAAGCCTTCTCGAATTGTCTTTGGTGCCTCTCCCACCAGAGCAATGTGAGAATAACACTCATTTTTCAAATGTCCTCTTTTACCACAGGCAAAGCATTTTTTAACAGATTCTCTATCCGGAGGGTTATTACTTTTCCTATTGCCATATGCTGGTCGGGAAGGGCTCCCTACTCTTTGGGCTTCCATCCCTATTGTCAGTTTGGGAGTTCCCATCTTAGGTTGGGTGACTCTCTCCGCTTCTAGGTACCTTTCAGTAAGAGCTATGGCCTACGTAGTGGTACAGCAATTTTGGAGGATTAAAAAGTTCTGTACCCTACTTGGCACGGCTAATAAGAACTGCTCCAATATTATGGTATCCATTAGAGTTTCTATATTTTTCCTCTCCGGTTGTAGCCATTTATATGCTAGGCTCCTTATTCTATGGCCCAGGGCTTTTGGTGTTTCTTCCGCCTTAAGGATAGTGGCCCTAAACCTTTTATTATAGGCCAATGGGGTAAGGCCTAGGCGATCCCTGATTGCTAGCACTACCTCTTCATAACTATCGGCTAAGGCTGGAGGCATTGACCTGTAGGCGGCCAGCGCCTCCCTGTCAGGGATGCTGCCAGTCGGACAGCCCACTGTTCAGGTGGCCAACGAGCTGAACTCGCTATCCTAGCGAATGAGTCCAGAAAGTCGTTCACATTATCACTAGGACTTAACTTTCCCACCATTAGATCACCGCATGACCACTGTCCAGTCTCTTGGTTGTTCGCTCCACTTGCACCCAACTTTTCGGCCTTGATCTTCGCCATTTCTTCCCGCTGCTGAGCTAACCAGTTTTCCATTGTCTGTAAGACGGGTAATTGCTGGGCTTGCATGGCCTGCAACGCTTGGGCTTGATTTTTCAACGCCACTTCCGCTTGCTTATCGAATTGATGGGCCATCCAGGCGCACAGCTCTTTTGGCTCCATGGCGAATCTGTGGGAACAAACACAAACAAAACAACCAAGTGTGGCTCTTCTAAACCTTTTTTTTTTTTTTTTTGTATGTGTAAATACAATGTAGATAGTTGTAGATATATCTACAATGTAGATAGTTTTTTTGTAGTGTAAATACAATGTAGATAGTTTCCCCAGTTGTTTCCATGTTGATTTCCCTGTTTATTGTAAAGTTTACAACTCAGAATGCCTGTGTTGTATAGTTGACGTTGAATGTAAACCGCACTGATCTGAAAAGCGCGGTATAGAAGAACTGTTAAATAAATAAATAAATAAAAATATATACTTCCCTTGGCTTCCAACACTATTCAGGCATAATTACATGTTACCTGATTGTAGTGTTGAGTCAGCTCTGGAATAGTAGTTGCTGTTGCACTCCGCAGCTCTCCGCTCCGCCAATCTGCAACAGGATTTTTCTTTTTCAGGATTTTTCCAATCCACTCCGGATTTAGACTATTCCACTCCGGGTTTTTCTCCTCTGGTCCAGTTTTCTAGTTACTCCGTTCCGGGTTTTGCATTTCCAGCAGCTCAGCCTTGTTTTTTTTTTTTCTTCAATCCAGCAGTTTAAACTTCTCTTCTTTTTGATGCAGACGTAGGTCCCAAACAAATTAATATATCCTGCCAACTACGCAATTTTCATGTCGCACCGCCGCCCTAGTGGCCAAAGGTTGCTAAGGTAGGTCGGGTGGACATGAGTTATATTTAGGTTTGGGTTTGGTTCTTCTATGCGGGGTCTAGGTATCTTGGTCCCAGTAGCCTTCCGTATACCAAAATCTCCCAAAAAGGAACACAAAGTCAAGTGAGGGGAAAAAAAAAGGCATTTATTTCCCTCAATGCAAAAAAGGTTCAATGTTTAGAATCTACATCAACTCAAAATGACCTTGATTCAGGTTAAGAGAAAAATAAACAATTATTGCATTACAGTCAGTTATGTTCACAGGGATTATATATAACAAACCCTCAGCCTGGTTCAGAAGTTATAGCTTTCAGCGTTGGTCAGGGACTCTAGGCTTCCAACCTTGCAATAACTACAATCCATTTCTGTGTCTAATGGGTCCGTAATAAATTCCACCTGCATTGGTTCAGAGTATGAGAGCTCTGAAGCCGTGTCAGCAAAGTCAGGTAGATTATCCTTAGGCTTTTCGTATAAGTTTTGTACCAGCTTCCAATGTTCTGGGCTCAAGGTTAAACCTTGGTCCTGTGCCCTTTCAATGTGAGAACAGCCTCTTCTATCCAAAGCCTTCTTATTAAAAAGTCTTTTGCTTGATAAAAGTTTACATCCTGTCTTACAAACAGTTCGGTAGGGACAGCTCTCTCCTGTCTCCTGTGCTTTCTGTATCTCAAGGTTATAGCAATTATTATCAGAGAAATATGGATTACCTTTTTCTTTTGGTTGATCCAATCGAGCTGAGGCTTGAGGCCTAGTCCTGCTGGAATCTGGCCTGGCTCGTATTGCAGGCCTTCTATTCTCCAGCCGGCCCTCGGGTGGTGTTAACCTACAGTCACACCCGTACCTTCTCTTCTCTGAGCCAGGAGTGTTATTTCTTATGGAGACCCCTTTTTCTTCCTCTGGGGAATTCTTTATACCTTGCCTCCCAGGTTGCTGGCTTCTGCCCAACTCTAGTCCAGGAACGGTTGCCCTAGTCTTTCTCTCTCCAGGAATGGCTTCCTCTTGGTACCTTCTCTCTTTGGAAAGTGTACCTGCTTTACTCCCGGTCTCCTTGCAAAGAACCTCCTCTCCGAGTTCTGCTGAGTCTGCTGGCTCTGGTCCTTCAGCTAAGACTCTTGCTTCTTTTTCTCTCCCTCTCCAATCCTCCCAGCCTTTCTTAAAAGGAACTCCTCCTTTCCTGGATTGGATGCTGGTAGGCATTACGTCATAAGCTCTGAGGCGTGGCTCCCTAGACCTTAGAAAGTCTCTCTTGCTCCCCCTATCTGGCTCCTCGTAATGTTGCAACCTGTGTTGGAGTCTTTTTTCTGAATTTAAAACACTTTTCTCTGACTGCACGGGGTCTGCAGTACCACAGTATGTATGACCTAGATTGGCCACTGTTGGAAATGGGATACTGGGCTTGATGGACCTTGGTCTGACCCAGTATGGCATATCTTATGTTCTTATGATAATCTACGCAAACTGCTGAATTTAATATGGCAGGTACATATGTATCAGACAGCATCTGTAATGATGGCAGTGGATGCGGAGAAAGTCTTCCACAGAGTAGAATTGGCTTTCATGTTTGCAGTTATGAAGAAGATGGGGCTGGGAGAGAACTTCCAGAAATGGATAGAGGCTCTTTACAGAGAACCTAAGGCGCGTATACAGATAAATGGGGTATATTCAGAGCAATTTAAGCTAGGCAGAGGCACAAGGCAGGGGTGCCCGATATCTCCTTTGTTGTTTGCTATGGTGATAGAACCATTGGCCGAAAGGGTCAGACAGAATAAGGAAATACATGGATTAAAGGTAGGTGAGGAGGAGGAGTATAAAATCTCATTATTTGCAGAGGATGTGATATATACATTGGGATAACCGAAGGAGTCCATACCAGTGCTAGTACAGGAGATTATGAAATAAACTGCAGTATCAGGATATAAAATGAATATGGGGAAAACAGAAGTGCTAAAGCTAAGGGTGGACTCACAGGAAGAGGTTATGGTGTGAAATACATTCCCATTTAAGTGGGCTAATAAAAGTGTGAGATACCTGGGGATCCAGATTAGTGCAGAGGGGTCTGAGCTATACAAGTTAAATTATGAACCAACTATAAAGAAATTGCTAATGGATTTAGTAAGATGGGATAAACCCATTTTTCCTGGATGGGAAGGATTGCCATAGTGAAGATGAATATATTACCCAGGCTACTTTTCCTATTTATGACCCTGCCTATAGAGCTTTCCATTGCAATGTTAAATTTGGTGCAGAGAAGAATCTTCTCCTTTATTTGGAGACACTGGCCCCCTAGGGTGCAAAGGAAAATAATGTATAGAGAGAAAAAGGAGGGAGGTCTGGCAGTACCTGAGATTGCAAGGTATTATGAGGTGGCACAGTTGAAAGCGTTATTGGGGTGGAGGTTGGAGAAGGATGGGCCTCAATGGAGTGGAGTTGAACAAGAGATGGTAAGACCAAACTATATTACTGATTTGATGTGGAAGAGAAGGGAAGAGAGAGGAAGAGGGGTAGATAAGAACCCATACATGACATGTACACTTCGAGTCTGGGACAGGAAACATAAGGTACTAACACATGCAGGAGGAAATATCAGAGCACAGCGCATTATACATTGTGAGGGATTTATGGTGGGAGAAAGTTCTGGGTTATTTCAAAAATGGCATGAGAAAGGGTTACAGTGTATGGGACAGGTATTATCTGAGGAGGGCCATTTACGGCCGTTTGAGGAGCTTCAGAGAGTGTTCCAAATTGAGAAGAGTGATTGGTATGGTTACTTTCATTTGGCACACTTTCTGGGGGGAAAACAAATAAAAGATTGCCTGAGTAGTAAAGAGACAAAATTTGAGAAGATATATAGGCTGGCAGATCTATCAAGAGGTGTAATTTCTAGGCTTTACAAAGCTTTGAGGGGACCTATGAACCAAATACCGCATATGTGAGCTTGGGAGGTGGACTTGGGGGGTCAATGGGATTCTCAGAGATGGGAAAAAATATATGAAGGAGTAAAAATACCTGTGGTTTTGGCAGCAATCCAAGAACATTGTTACAAGATGCTGTTCCGAATGTATCTAACCCCAGTCCGATTGTGTAAGATGGGGAGATATAAGGATTTGATGTGTTGGAGGGGGTGTGGAGAGAAGGGGGGACTACATGCACATGTGGTGGAGCTGCCCTGTGCTACAGCAAACGTGGCAGTGGATGGTGGACCTTATGTGGGAGATGGTGGGCTGGGTGGGAGCTGTCACACCTGCTGGAGTGTTACTGAATGAATGGGGAGGAGACTCGAAAAGTGAGCTGGTGTATATGTTGAAGATGCTGGCAATTGGAGTGCGGATGGAAATAGCGAAGGGATGGAGGTCTGAGAGAGCACCAGTCTCTGAGAGGATATTAAGCAGATTGGCATATATTTACAGGATGAGTGAGATTAATGCATATAAAATGCACAGGATTGAGATCTTTCAAAGGAGATGGGAAAAGTACAAAGAGTGGATACAAAGGGTGGACAAAAATTGAAAGGGGGAATTTATTCAAGCAGAAGAAGGGAATAGTAAAAAGAGGAAGAGTATCGCATGATCCAGGGGGGGAGGAGGGAGGAGGGGAGAAGAAGGGAATCTTAAAATATAATAAAAATGTATAGGTAAATGGAGAGAAGTAAATGATGTAAAGTAATGTAAAGTAAGGATAAAATGGAAATTAGTTAAATGATGGGCTGCTGGATGCTACTGGATGCATGTTATGCCACTGATTGTAAAGGAGAGGAAAAATGAACTAACTTGTGCTGTACCAAATACAAATCTAAGAAAAAAAAAAGAATTGTGAAGTGAAACGTCTTAGTTCTGCTCTGCACTTATTGCAGTTCTTATGCCCTTATTGTTTTATTGTAGTTATGTTGCTCTCTGTCTTGAAAAGGGTCTGTGATATTTGCTTTAGTAATGATTAGTTAGCCTCATTGCTTTTATAATGTATTCTTTGTTTTCTTTCTGGTTTGATTTATTAGCTGCCTCTGTTGTGAGGGGACCAATGTATAAGCAGTTGCACTCTTCAGCCCATATTGAGCCACAGTTCTCAATCACCCAAGACACATATGCTCCCCCCCTATTTTGTTAAATTCAAATATATATTCTGCATCAAAAGACCCTCTCTGCTCTTCCTATAATAATGAGTGCAGACAATGGCGAATGTTCTAGTGGGAGGCCCACAAGCAAAATTTTGCTGAGGACCTCTCCTATTTTCATCCCATCCAGCGGTGCTCCCCCACTCCAGTGGCAACATAACACCCTCCTGTGCTCTGGTGTCATATCATCCCCCTCCCCCCCCCAGCACTCTGGCATCGGTGGCATATCACCCTCCCTGTGCAGCAGCAGTAGCAATGGCAGAGACCCCACTTGGCAAACTTAACATTTATTTGTTGAGGTGCCTCCTTTCCAGGTCTGGAGGTGTTCCTCCTGGGCCGAACTCTTCGTGCCCGGGCACCTCCGCATTGTGGGAATTGCTTGGGAGGAATTTACGCTGCTATGTGTAGAGCAGAGCTAGGACATTGCCCCATAGAACTTACCATACAAAATGTTTGATTCTAGTGTCATCTCGGTAACAGCAACATAAATGCCCTCAGGACCAGGCATTTTGTGATACTCAAGACCTAGAGCACATCTACCATTACAACAGTAGCTTTCAAAAACACATACAACAAGAACACTACCTGAAAAAAGGCAGCACTGTAAATACTGCAGTAAGTCCTGGAAGAAGACAGATTACTACACATTATTAGATAGAATATCCATGCCATCAAAATATAGAAAAACTAGGGGGCAATGAAGCTACAGGGTAACCTATTTAAGACTAATAAGAGAAAATATTTTTTCACTCAATGTGTAATCAAACTCTGGAATTTGCTACCGGAGGATGTACTAAAAGCTGTTAGTGTAGCTGGGTTTAAAAAAGGTTTGGACAAGTTCCTGAAGGAAAGGTTCATAAACCATTATTAAAGTGGACCCAGAATATCCAGTGCTTGACCCAATATAAGCGTTGTGGAATCTGTGTCTTTTGAGGAAACTGCTAAGTACTTGAAACCTAGATTGGCCACTGTTGAAACAGAATACTGGGCTTGATAGACCTTGGTCTGACCCATTATGGTATATCTTATGTCCCTGATTTTTGAGGATTGTCTCCGATTTTAGAACGGTGTCCCCAACTCCCACCTGCTTGACAGCCACCTGTCCTCAATTCCAGCAATGGGGACAGTGTGGGTAGAAAATAATGTATTTTCAATTGAGTGCTTTGAATATGTCAGTTTTTAGAATTTATATCCATTATCTTTATATCTTGCAAAGTACGGAAGAAATGCATCACTGTTTCCATTTCTCTGTGGATTTGTCTGCTTGGAAGTGATATTCTTGCTGTCATAGGATGGACTGGGGGTGCAAGGCAGAGGCTCTTTTCCATCCTCCATGCCTTGTGGCTCAAACCTGGAACTAAGGTACCCCTTCCTCCCCCCTGCCCCCCACTACAACACTTCTGATAAGTGTCCCAGATTTACCTGCAAAAAATCTGCTAACCTTATGCTAACAGAATACTCAGCCTTGGTTGCACATGCAGAAGAGAGGTAGATTCTCACTAAATATAAAATAAGGGCCCGATATTAAAAATCCTTATCCAGGTAGTCAACGGGGCGCTATGTGGGAAAGAGTGCTGAGCCAGTTTCAGCGGCACTATCCACAAACTGCCCCGTACAGTCTGGTTAGTGCAGGGGTGGTGTGTGGGTAGGATGAGGGTGGTACTGGCGCTATCCGAGCAAGTGCGATAGTGCGATGTTCAGTCAGTACTTACACTAATAACTTAGGCCGCATGAAACGCAGGCTTAAGTTGCTATTCCTGGTAAACACCAGCTGAAAATCGCCGCTGTTCGGATAAGGTTGG
Organism: Ichthyophis bannanicus; assembly: GCA_033557465.1. Lineage (NCBI taxonomy): Eukaryota > Metazoa > Chordata > Amphibia > Gymnophiona > Ichthyophiidae > Ichthyophis > Ichthyophis bannanicus. Next base: position 1,160,840,959 of record CM066032.1, on the reverse strand, counting down.
CAGTGATTCGGAGAGCGGCGCTGAATCTGGCAGCTGCTGTCCAGACACTACCACTGGAAATCCCGCTGATATTTAAACTCCATGGCTGACTGCTGTGGTGGTTAAATATCAGTCCTTTGGAAAATGAGGACCTCCTGTATGTAGCCACAAACTGAAAAGAGAAATATGCTGACAAAAATTAGGCTGAAAACCCAAGAAACCAGATGCTGCGTGCAGTGCAACAGAGAAATACAAAGAGGCATTTCCCTCTGTTCTGTGCAAAATATAAAGACAGCAGATGTCAGGGTCAGCATTAGAGGTGCTGCAACCATAGCACTTGCCCTGGACCCAGGGCAGACACAGCCTGCTAGTGGACTCTGGGAGCCCCTTTCCAAATTTATGTTTTGGATCCCAGCCATGTCTAACATCAGCCCTGGCAGATACACTTTAGAAAAACTGACATATCCCAGTCATTAAATAAAAAATGTAATTATTTATCTATTTAGCAGCTTTTTCTTTTATACCACTTTATCTGGAGGCAAAGCAGTTTACAATTAACATGAATGTGCAGAAAATTACAGAGAACATTATAACTTAGGGTGTTAATACAACCAACTAACTATTTACATTTGTCAGGTTGAAAGCATTAGTGATAGAAGAGGAGAAGGCGCAAGTAACTTAGGAAGATACAGAGAATGATTGTAGGATTATGTGTCTATTGAGGTATGATTTTTTGCAAGACATTCATAATAGCTGTGCTAGGTGTTATCTCCAAAGTATTCTGAGAATAGGTAAGTCTTTAGCTTCCTGTTTTCTACCATTTTGTTGTCTGGCCATTTTATTTTTCTAAGTGTGTTGGTTCCCAGGCTCTAATTTCTGGTTTCCTCTACCTTCCATTATCTCTGTTTCCAGGGTGGCTTATTCATTGGCTATTTCTCTCTCCTACTGTCTTTATTTCCTCCCTTACATCCATCTCTAAAATTGATTTCTTCTTTTCAGCTTTCTTCCATTCATTTTCTGCTTCTCTGTCCAGATTTCACTTTTCCTTTCCAATTAGCCCTCAATCTTTCTCTTTTTACTACATCTCCCTACAGTTTTTGATTTTTTATCTTTATCTTTATTTGGCTCTTGATATACCACTTTACAGTAAAAAACATCAAAGTGGTTTACAATACAGTAAAAACAAACTTCCGAAAAAGGAAAGGAACGCCATAGTTACGACAGGAGATGTGAGAATTGAGGAAGGAGAGAGAAGGGAGGAGTAGCCTAGTGGTTGGGGCAAGGTACTTCAGGCCGGAAGGTCGGGGGTTCAAATCCCACTAGAGGACAGCAACCTTGGGCCGGAAGGACTGGGGTTTCTAGTGCCACAGGTGCTCCTTGTGGTCTTGGGCAAGCCACTTAACCCTCCATTGCCCATGTTCCCTGTAAGTATTAGTGTATGTGTCTCATATCCCCGCGTGTTAAATGTATCCCCCAATTGTGTTGTGACCGCTTTGATTGAAGGATAAGGCGGTATACAAAACTGTCTAAATAAATAAATAAATAAATAAATAAAGTAAAAAGGACAGAGAAGGCAAGGAAAGGAGAGAAGGATGGGATTCTCAACTGGATGTAAGGGGGACAGGGACATCAAAAGCAGAACAGAAGAGATGAATCTTTAAGAAGAGATTTGAATGTTGAAAGAGAGTTCCAATCTAAGGTCCGGAGGGAGGGGGTTCCAGAGTTTAGGGCCAGGAAAAAAGAAGGCCGAGATTCTGGTGGATTCCAGGTGAGCAAGAGAAGGAGGGGGAAGGAACATACGGTTGATGTGAATGTGGTGAAGTGAGCGGTGGGGGGCGTTGAGATGAACCAGGTTGGAGAGGTATTGGGGGGAACCAGAGTGTATGGCTTTATGGACAAGAGTTGAATTGGATATGGTGGGTGACAGGAAGCCAATGGAGGTGAATAAGAAGAGGGGTAACATGATCGGTGTGGGATGCATGAGTAATCAGTCAGGCCGCGGTGTTTTGTAACAGTTGGAGTCTTCGTAATTGATACTGGGGGAGGCCGGCCAAAGCAATGTTACAATAATCTTCTTCCCTTACCCCAGCCCTCTCATTCTACATTGCTCACTCCTTCCTCGGCCTTTCACAAACTTCTTCTTCTTCCCCTGTGCCCAGCATCTCCCCTCTCCTTCCTCCTCAGGTCCAGGATTGCATCTTCTCTCCTCCTCCCCGGACCCAGCATAATTTGTTTTGTAGGGTCCCTTTCTCTCCCACCATCCAGTGCTTTACATCCAGCATTCTTCTGTCTCCATAATCCTACTCGCTCACATCCAGTATTGCCTCTGTCTTCCTAGCCTCCCCCATGTCCAGTATCCTCTGTCTACCTCCATAGACCTCCGCATATCCAGCATCTTCCCCTTCTGTATACCTATTCCCCTCCTACAGTCCCAGCTGTCCAACATGTGACATCTAACCTCTCCAGCTCTCCCCCCATCCAGTTTCTCTCCCATCTGTGTCTCCGTTACTCCTCTCAGGGCCCTTTCATGTCCCTCCAACATCCACCCCTCTCCATCAAGCCTGGCATCTCTCCCATCTGTGTCCCTATTCCTTCTCCCATAGCCCTATCATGTCCTGCAGGTTCCCTCCAACCTCCCCTCAAGTCTAGCGTCTCCCTTTCCCACTTGCTGCCCTAGCTCACCATGTCTGAACCAGCAGCACTCACTATAAAACAGAAATTAAATGTGGAAACTGCTTTCCACACAGATATGCTGAAAGCAATGCTGAGTCCCACTTCCTCCAATGCTGACTTCCTGTATCTGTGCGATCGGAACGCAGTATCGCTTTCAAGTCAGTTTCTTTTCTGTTCTTCTGTGGCTGCTGCAGGTTTGCACCCAGGTTACTGGTGCAGCAGATGCGAATGGGGGAGAGAGAGGGGTAGGCAGCAGAGAGCTGCCCCTGCGTTTAATAGAAAACCAGTACGAAATTGGCTGGTTTTCTCTCCTGTCCACCGCCAGTTGGCATCCTTAAGGAATGGAGCTTTGGGTGGGAGTGAGGCTGTGTGCAGGAAAGATGCCTCAACATGCCTAGGGTCAGCCCTACAGCTAAGAAGAGGTTATTTTAAACCTAATAATGTGAGAATGATAATTGCAGCATGGAATAGTAAACTAGAAATAAGATGGTTCACAGCAAGCATAGAAAAATGATTAAACAGATCGATGCAGATTGTGTAGAACAAAACTGGGAACAGTTACACATCTCACTGGGCATGATGTGCTAATGTCAGAGAGTCTGTATGCAGAGAGGCACAACAAGGTAGCACAGATTGTCCACTGAAAACTGTGTAAACATGTTACCATTGCTGTACTTGAAAAACACGGGGATCACGACCTTGCAAAACTGCAGAGAATGAAAAAGCTGGTATCATTTCAGACATCCAAATTCCAACTGATAATAAAGTTGTTGGCAAAAAACAGACATTGCAGTGTGGCCCCTCTGTCAGACAATTCTGTACCATAAGGGGCTCACTAGTTCATGCTCTTCCTTTGCTGCTGGAAACCTAATGTGGATTCTTGAATGGGGTGAAGAGAGCCACTTCTGCAAGTCCCTAAGCCATGGATCCCCAAACTATGGCCCATGAGTCAAAACTGGCCAGTTGACCTGTTTCACCCAGCTCACTTGGTGCTCAGCAAGCCATATTATGACTTCTAGCCTGCAGCACTACCACCGCCGCATCCAGCCTCTCTTCTGGACCCCTACCCCCTGTGGTTCAGCATTTCTCTCTCTCTTCTCTCCCTCCCTTCCTCAGTAGTCTTCCATCTCCTCTTTAACTCCCGCTGCTGCGGCATTTTCACTTGCAACCCTGAACTCCCATCAATGGCATCAATTAAGCAGGTATGATCTCCACCAGCTCTGGAGCCTTCCTTTCGCCATGTCCCACCACCAAAGGAAACGGGAAATTGAGTCAGAAAGGGCAGGATATGGCAAAGGGAATGCTGCAGGGCTGGCAAGAGAACATGCTTGTTGAACTGCTGCTGTTGCTGGGAGGTCAGGACTGGGAGTGAAAGCACCCAGGGAGTGTAGAAGTGAGTACTAGTGCTCACTTTGGGGTAGCACCTTCCTCTGAGCAGCTTCAAGTGCTGATCCAGTATCTTAAGAACATAATATATGACATACTGAATCTGACCAAAGGTCCAAAGAGCCCGGTATCCTTTTTCCAACAGTAACCAGTCCAGGTCACAAGGATCTGTCAGTTCCCAAAAGGTAGACAAATTCCATTTTTTGATAAGCATTGCATTTTCCCAGTCCACTTTAATAATGGTTTATGGGCTTTTCCTTCAAGAACTTGTCCAAACCTCTTTTAAACACAGCTACTCTAACCACTTTTACTGTACTCTCCAGAAACAAAATCCAGAGTTTGATTAGCTGCCGAGTGAAAAAACATTTTCTCCAATTAGTCTCAAATGTGCTACATTGTAGCTTTATTGCGTGTTCCCTAGTCTTCCTACTTTTTGGTATAAACAACCGATCTACATGTCCAATTTCACTCCACTCATTATTATAGACCTCTATCTTATCTCCACTCAGCCATATCATTTCCAAGCTGAAGAGCTGTAACCTTTTAACCTTTCCTCGTAGGTGTATCTTTCCATCACCTTTATCATTTTGATTGCTCTTTTCTGTACCTTTTCAAATTCTGCTATATCCCTTTTAGATATGGCGACCAGAATTGCACACAATATTCAAGGTGCGGTCGCACAATGGAGCGATACAGACGCATTATAAAGTCCTTGGATTTATTCTTCATTCCTTTCCTTATGATTCCTCCTATAAAAACACAGGGTCTGCGGAACACCTCTCCTAATGGCCAACCTCTGCCTTGACTCTGCCCCTTTATCCCATGACCTTCCCTTCCTGTTCTGCCCATGGAGATCTCATCTCCCATGGGCAGAAGAGAAGGAAATCGCTGCCCATGAGAGATTGAGAAGGCCACTGTGATGGCAACAAAGACTCCTTCTGTTTGCCCAATGGGATCTCCTGAGGGCAGACAGGAGTCTTTGCTGTGATTTTGGTGGCCTTCTATCCTACCCACAGGGATCCGATCTCCCGCGAGCAGACAGGAGTCTGTGGCATCATGGATGGCGGGCAACATTTTGCTGGGGCCAGGGCTCATGCACCCACCTCGTTCCAACACCTACAGTATGTAAGAATATACTACATGCATACTGGATCTGACCAAAGGTCTACAGAGCCCAGTATCCCTTTTCCAAAAGTGGCCATTCCAGGTCACAAGGACCTGTCATTTCCCAAAAGGTAGTCAGATTCTATATTGCTTATCCTAGGTGTAAGCAGTGGATGTCCCCAGTCCACTTTAATAATGGTTTATAGACTTTTCCTCCAGGAACTTGTCAAAACTTCTCTTTAGAACCAAATACACTAACAGCTTTTACTACATCCTCTGGTAACAAATTCTAGAGTTTGATTACGTGCTGAATGAAAAAATATTTTCTCTGATTGATCTTAAATGTGCTACATTTTATCTTCTTTGCATGTCCCCTAGTCTTTCTACTTTTTGAGGGAATAAACAACTGATCTAGGTTTACCCATTCCACTTAATTCATTATTTTGTAGATCTGTATCATACTATATCTCCCTTCAGCCATCTCTTTTCCAAGTTGACATGCCCTAATTTTTTAAGCTTTTCCTTGCAGGGGTATCCTTCCATCCCCTTTATCACCTTAGTTGCACGTCACTGTACCTTTTTTAATTCTGCTATATCATTTTTAAAATATGGTGACCCAAATAACACAATACTTGAGTTGCGGACCCACCATGGAATGATACAGAGGAACTATAATATACTTTGATTTATTCTCTATTCCAGTCCTCATTCTATTTGCTTTCTTGGACACAGCTGCACATTATGCAGAAGGTTTTAATGTAATATCTGCGGTGACACACAGATCCTTTTTCTGGGTAGTGATTCCTTATGTGGAAGCTTGCGTAGCTTTTTCTGGGTAGCGATTCCTAATGTGTAAATGTAGTTTGTTTTTTTCTTCACTAAGTGCATAAATTTGCACTCATCCACATTACTTGCATTTGGACACATAGGGGTATGTTTACTAAACCGTCTTAATGTCGCAGCGGTGGTATTATCACGCGATAAGTGACGTTATCATGCGATAATGTAACATTATTGCGCGATAACGTCACTTAGCGCGCGATAACGCAGCCGTGGCATAAAGGCACACTAACGCTGTGAAATCCGGGTCTAAAGGGTGGCGTAAGGCTTCCTAGAGGGCGGAGAGAAGGGGTCAATGGGCGGAGAGTGGGAGGGGAGAAGCTCCAGGCACACTAACGCTGTGAAATCCGGGTCTGAACACTAACGCCAATGAAACCCTCGCGTTAAGGCACATTTGCAGGAAAGAGAAACCATTTCAGTCAGCAATGTGCAGCAAAGGCAGGGAAACCTATTAAAGTGATAGGTGTGATACATGTGCAGGGAACAAAAAGACAAATAAACATATAAGACCACAACCACATTTGAAATCCCAATAACCAAGCTGGGCAAAAGTGATATTAATGATAAACATAAAGCAACACCACTGACAAAGCTCAAAAAATAAGATATCATGTTTGGAAGGGTCTATTCTCTGTCCCCCTACAAAGTCAATGATCCCACATTGAAATAGTGCTGATCAGGGTTTTTTCTCGTCTATATTGGGCAGGTTTGTTATGGCGTGCACATGTGCAGTAACAGCAGAGTGGGCACGTAGGAAAGGGCAACTGTACTGATGCTGTAAATGGGATATAGAGGGCTGCAGGCGGCACATGCTGTGGTCCAGCTGGGGCACAGTGTGGGCTAGGCAGATGCCTAGGTGGCACCTAGGAATGCCAAAACTGTAAAGCAGCAAGACAGCAACTGACGAGGGTCCAACATGGGCACCAGTGGGTGTCCACCAGTGTCACAGGGGATATTACCCAGCAGGCACCCCCAAAGACACATAACATTGACAGGTGGTGCCGGGGGGAAGCGCGCATGTCCATGGAGGCACCCCTACCCGAGAACCCACACCATAGGCAGCTGCCTACCGGCACACTGGATGGCCTGGGGCTGCGCACCACCGGCATAATGGCATGGCAGCATGGTGGCATAGGGGGCAGTGGCATCTGCCCACAGCAGACCAAGGCCTAGCCCTGTTTAGGTGGGTGCCGTGCAATGCAACAGACAGGGTCTGTCTGACGAACAGTCATTGTATCCCCAGGGAATGAACTGTCCCTGTGGTAATAGTGTGGTGCAGTACACACAGCCAGTGTGTTCAGGCGCAAAAGGTCACAAGTTCAAGTCCCAGCTGTGGCTCCTGCCAACTCTTTCCCCATATTTTACCCAGTACTAAACTGTGGTAATAAAGACGGAACCTTAATTGCAGATAAAGTAAACATGCCTGAAACACCTATATTTTACCCTACAGAGCACAGACACCATAAACATGTGCAATCCCTAGAGCAGAGTTTCCCAACTGCAGTCCTGGAAGGCCAAACACCATTCAGGTTTCATGCTGTCCCTAATAAATATGCCTGTGCTGCATTAGTATGCACTGCCCCCATCGTATGCAAATGTATCTCATGCATATTCATTAGGGATATCATGAAAACTTGAACAGTGTTTGGCCCACCAGGACCGGAGTTGGGAACCTCTGCCATAGAGCAGCGGCCAACAGGGGCATAGACACCCACACCCACAGGCTCCACTATCCAAAGCCTCATGGAGAGTCAGGCTGTTGGGCCCTGCGCGCAGCAGCATCTCCCAATACTAGCACTTGCATACTCTAGCAATGCCGCCCTAAACTTGGGAATACGTTACACATATATCAAAAGGTTGCTATGATTAATGGCAGATAACAAATCATAAGTTAAACACATTTTGTTGACAAAGCTGCATCATAGCAACCTTTCTGATATCTGTGGAGTGTGTTTCAGTTGTGGTTTCTGACAGTGTTTACCACCCCGGGGAGTGACCCCAACAGTATTGCGTACCATAGCCATGCCTGCACTGTACCCAGGACTGGTGTGGTGGCCAGCGCTGCCAAAAGCCTCTATTTTTGCACAATGCTGGCATAGGTGTGGGAGTGTGTGTCTGTCTATCCATTGTGTTGTGGCTGCCTACACTTTACTTAGCCCACACTGCTTGTACTGTTTCCAGTTTTAGCCTGCCAATGTGCATAATGAGGAGCAAGGTACTGTGGGTATGGCCCGTACAGGGTGGCCTGGGCTGGATGCATCTGCACAGGGCATAGGGCAATGGCTGGGACATTGTAGTGCCCGGCCACCACCTGCATGGACAGGGTGGCCTCAGCATGTCCTGCTGGGAGGTCACTCTCACCCTGACTGAGCAGTGACCTCGGCATGGCTAGGTTCCCCATAGTGCTATATAGTATTTTTCTCAAGTGATATTTATGGGTTCTATTTTCTGGGGCCCAATCACTGACTTATCTGCTTGGTGTGTGTGCACACATCTTCTCCAGGAACATGTCCTGTGGACTAGCTATCAGACTGTCTGCAGTTATAATGTGTATGGCTGGAACACCTTGCAGGGTGCAGCAGCTGGAGACTCACTGTGCTTGCTGCTGGAGAATGTCAGATTGTGGTGGGGGGCACCTGAGCATTTCCAGGCCTACTGTCTGTCTGCCGTTGCCTTATGGATGCATGCAGATCTGTGTTGACTGCCCTCTAGGGTGCCTGTTCCCCAGCTGGACTGGGGTTGATGGTCCCCTCTACTGCCACCATTGCAGGGATGTGGACTGTAGATCTGTTGGTGGAAGATCCTGTACCCCACCCTGAGCCCCAGAGGGTGGCTGGCTTGGGTGGTGCTACATAATTCGCCTATGGGTCCAAACACCCCCTTCACTTAAATCATGTGACCATGGCACCCACACAGGATATGCATTATTTTGGGTGCCTCATAATCCACAAGGGCTAGACTTAACTGGGAAATACAGATGGACACATGTGTATCCTAGGTGTGTCTGCAAGAACTATCTATCACACACTGGTACTGATGGAAACCTACAGCATAGCCTATCTCAGCTAAGCCAGGTGCTGCAGACCTGGTGCTGGGCACCCCACCTCGCCCTCAGGGTGAGCACAGTACCCCCACAATGTGTCGGTCTGTAGCTACTCTGTGCCCGTAACACACATGGTCAGTTCCCCCTACCAGGCCGAGGTGCTATGGGGGTGCATACCCCATCTTGTGATCATCTGTAGACTGCTGATCTGCATGTGCAGTGCATCATGGGTATGGGTGGGTTAACCCTATCCTGGTAACCACAGCAGATAGTTTGTGTGGTGACCTGCAGTCCTTCTGTAGCCAGCCAGGGGCTTGTTAGTAGCTATAGAGATGTAGCCCACTGGTTACTTCACTGACTGTGGAGGCAGATGTCATGGGTTTGATCCGACAGTGGTGTTATTTGATAGGGCTGTCTGAGGCATTTTCTTTTTTAATTTAAATTAGTGCTGCCAGCAAAAACACCCTCACAGTGCTGTAACCTTAAGGTGCCTCATAAGGTGCCCTATAAAGTGCCCCATAAGGCGCCTTATAAAGCGTTCTCTAAGGCACCTTATAAGGTGCCTTGGCGGACAGTGCACTTTATAATGCGCCCTCTGGAGTGCCTTATAGGGTGCCTTATGCGGCACCTTAGGTTACGCCACTGTGAGGGTGTGTTTGCTGGCAGCACTAATTTAAATTAAAAAAGAAAATGCCTCAGACAGCACTGATTTAAAGTAAAAGGTAATACCTCAGACAGCCTTACTCATTAAGCCCACTGGGGGCTTGAACTCATGACCCCTGTTTCATCAGTCAATGTATTAACCATTGTGCTACACCTCTGTTGCTGTGTTTCTAGGTCAGCGTGCCTTATTAAGGGTAACGTGTGTTAACGTGCCACGGCTCCCTCTATCACGTGATAACGGACTTTATCGCGCGATAACCCGAAATGCTACCTTAAGACCAGAACGCCCACTACCTTATATGGCATTCGTCACAGTAAGACTGCAACTAATGCTGGTACCATTAAGATGGTTTAGTAATGCACTTTGTTCAACTGAAGTTTAATTAATCTCAGGTCCTTAATATATATACGTGTATTAGGTATAGTTTTATTAGTATAAGTATCCCCAGCAACCCTTAGTTAGTAAAGAACTTAAATATCTAAAAACAACCTTAAAACTAAAATGCAGACAGCAGTCCAGCAGCGAGGTGGGGGCTTTCCAGTCTTTTGCATTGAGTGTCACATAGTAGCATAGTAACATAGTAAATGATGGCAGATAAAGACCAGTATGGTCCATCTAGTCTGCCCAGTAAGATGGCAAGAGTAGGTGTATCTGCCACTCTGTGCAGGCCACCCCTCCCCATGTTTTTATTTAGGGGTGAACCCACCGCTCTGTGTAGGACACCCCTATTTGTTGAAAAATTAGATAGTTAAGTATGATTTTTTCCCTGTTGGTGAGGGGTCTTACGTGTGTACAAGGTGAAAGGAGCTCTTTGCTTTCAGGGAACGAGTTTGATCTCTGGAGGCAAGAGTAGCAGACTTGGAAGACATAAGGAAGACAGAGAGGTACATATTTGAGACCTACAGGGATACAGTCCTGAAGTCCCACCTCCAGTCTGGCAGCATCCCTGTTGGTATGGAGGTCACGTGACAGGAGAGCATCACCCTGGTGTGGCAGGAAGTGATCCTATAGCTAGGACCTGTCCTCCAGGTGATGTAAAACCCTCTCGCACCGAGGATGTTTCTCCAGTGCCATGTGCCCATGAGGGAAGGGTTAGGACCAAGGCTTGATGGACCTTGGTCTGACCCAGTATGGCATATCTTATGTTCTTATGTAATTATCATCCTTAACTACTTGTGGTATTCATGGAACTGGCACACTACTAGACAGAGACCCAACACTACAAAGCAGATATCACGCAGAAAACAGCAACCAGTCCAAGGCGTGATACACATGGGGAGACAAAGGGGTCTGTTTACTAAACATTCCTAATGTGCGGGGCCGCGGTAGTGTGCCTGTGCCATATAAGGAGTGGGCGGTTCAGGCAGAGAAAAGAAAAAAAACGGGAGTAAGCGAGCGCACATTTGCGCGGGGCGCTATTGTGCGCCGTGCATAATAGTGCGTGGGAAGGCTAAGTGGCGCCCTGATGTACACACACAAAGGAGCAGAGCCATAGTACAATGGTTAAGACACTGACCAATGGTGCAGAGATCAGGGGTTCAATCCCCCACAGTGCCCAATGAAGAAGGCTCACTGAGGCAGTGTGTATTATGGGGATGAGTGCTGTAGGGGGCAATCTATTTTTATTTCAGTTATCACTACTAGCAAACGCACTCACAAAGCGTGTTAACATAAGGCGGCCCATAAGGCACATGTTAAAGTTCACTGTCCGCCAAGGCACCCTTGAATGTCCCCTATAGGGCACCATATATGTTGCGTCACAGGATAATGTATAGTGCACCTTATATGGACGGCAACCATAAGGTGCCCTATAGGGTGCCCTATAAAGCACCCTCAGATTCACCTTATGGGTACAGTACACTGAGGGTGTGTTTGATGGCAGCAACATATGTACATTAAATCTAAAAAAAGCTTTGGACAACCCTATCAAATAACCCCACTGTGGGCTTGAACCCATTACCGCTGGCTCCACAGGCAGTGAAGTAACCATTGGGCTACAGCTATATAGCTGCCAGCAAGCCCCTCGCTGGCTGCAGAGAGCCTGCATGTCACCACACAGACAGTCTGCTGTGGGAACCAGGATAGGGTTAGGCCACCCATACCCATGATGCACTGCACATGCAAATCAGCTGTCCACAGATGAACACAAGATGGGGAATGCACCCCAACAGCTCCCCGGCCTGGTAGGGGGACGTGTCCGTGTGCACCCACACAGCACCTTGGCCTGGTAGGAGGTACTGACCGGGTGTTTAATTTGCACAGAGTAGCTACACACAGTCACACTGTGCGGGAACTGTGCTCACCCTGAGTGTGCGATGAGGCGCCCTGGACCAGGTCCACAGCACCCTCCATGGCTGAGAGAGGCCATGGCAGAGCTCCAAAACAGTCATAATCTGTGAGATAGGTAGTTTCTGCAGGAACACCTTGGATGTCTCAGTCAGGGGGAACCCCACAGACCCCTAGGTGGGCTATGTACCACCAACCCCCCCCCTCCCCCCAGCTGAGGGTGGCAAACAGGCAGGGTCTCCTATCAACAGATCCCCATTATACCACCCCCCCCCCTCCCCTCTGCAATGATGGCAGTAGAGTGGACCATCAACCCCAGTCCTGTTGGGGAACAGACACCCTACAGGGCAGTCCAAGCAGCCCCACACACACCCAGACCACAATATCAGACAGACAGTAGGCCTGGATATGCTAAGATGCACCCCACCACTATCTGATATTCCCCTGCATCAAGCCATCAGCCACTGCACCCTGCAAGGCACTCCAGCAGGGCACATACCAGCTGTGAACAGTCTGCTGGTTAGTCCCACTGGAAATGCATGCACCCACAACTGGGATGGCAGCACACACAAGCAGATACATCAGTGACTAGGCCCCAACAGGTGACCCATATATATCACATGAGGGAAGTGCTATGAAGCACTATGGGGGTGCCTAGCCATGCTGCCATCACTGCACAGTCAGGGTGGAGTGAAAGCCCAGCAGCACATACAGAGGTCACCCTGTCTGTGGAGGTGGTGGACGGCCACTACAATGTCCCTGCCAGTGCCCTATGCCCTGTGCAGATGCATCCTGGCCAGCCCACCCTGTCTGAGCTATACCCATGGTACCTTGCTGCTCATTATGCACATCATCAGGCCAAAACTGTGGACAGTGTTTGCAGCCAACACACACTGTATAGACAGACACACACTCCCACACGTATGCCAGCATTGTGCTACTATAGAGGGGTTCAGAATCCTTGCCCACCACACCAGTCCTGGGCACAGTACAGGCATGGGTATGGTATGCAATACCATTGGGGGTCCCTCCCTAGGGTGGTAAACACTGTCAGGGGCCAGACCTGAAGCACACACCGCAAACATCAGATAGATTATTATGATGGAGCTCATAGAGCAGACTGTGCGTAACGTAGGGATATCTATCTGCCAGTACTCATAGCAAACATTTGAGAGCTGTGTACCATATACCCTGGTGTAGGGTGACATTGCTAAGGTATGCAAGTGCTGGTATTGGGAGATGCACGCAGGGCCCAATGTCCTGCCTCAACAGGAGGCATTGGCCAATGGGGCCTGTGGGTGTGGGTGTGGGTGTGTCTGTCCCTGTTGGCTGCTGCTGTACGGCAGAGGTTCCCAAATCCAGTCCAGGTTTGCAATACACTGGTTGGGGTTTCCTGCTGTCCCTCATGAATATGCATGAGCTACATCTACATGCCATGGGGGTGGTGCATAGATATACAGCACGGTTATTTGTATGAGTGGCAGCATGGAACCTGAATGGTGTGTGGTCCTCCAGGACTGCATTTGTGAGACTCTGCTCTAGGTAATGCCCCTGGTCATGGTGTCTGTGCTTGGTGGTGTAAAAGATAGGCGTATGACCAATGCGTATATCCCCAGCAATAAAGGATTGCCCTTACTAACATGGTTTAGTTGTGGGGAAAATATGTGGACAGGAATGGCAGTAGCCCCAGCTGGGCTTTGAACCTGCGACCTTTTGCTCTTGCACACACTGTCTGTGTGCACTGCACCACTGTGTTGCCACAGATGTGCTGAATTCCCTGGGAAGTCCATGACTGTACATCCGACAGGGCCTATGTTGCAGTGGACATGCCAGCCTGCACATGGCTCGGCCACTGTCTTCTGTGGCTAGCAGCCACTGCCCCCTCCACCACCTGTACCCTACCGCCAACATGCTGGCATGTCCGTATCTTGGAAAAGCATATGACCTGATTGAGTTGTGGCACTCCAGGACTGCATTTGGGGGACTCGGCTGTCGGTAATGCCCATTGTTATGGTGTGTGTGTGGTGTTGGGTACAAAATGGGTGTGTGAACCATGCTTATGTTCTCTGCAATAAAGGAGTGTCTTTACTATCTCTGTTTAGTGGTGGGTAAAATATGGGGACTGGGTTGGCAGGAGCCCCAGCTTGGATTTGAACCTGTGACCCTCTGGTCCTAGAGGTACTGTCTCTGTCTGCTGCACCACACTGTGGCCACAGTGATAGTGCAGTCCCTGGGGGTGGGAAACCTGACCAAAGGAGTCAAAAACCCTGCTCTGCACATTTGTACTTTGGGCTCAGTCACCTTATCTGGTGACAAACGTGCAAATAAACCCCTCAACCGACCACGACGAACTGGGGATAAATATAACCAAGCTGGGCAACAGTGATATTAATGGGCAACCATAGCAAACACTCCCAGGAAGGCTCAGAAAAAAGGAAATGGTTTTTGGAAGGGTCTCCGCTCCGTAGCCCCTTCCATACTTCATTTCATTTTTTGGAGCTTTCCTGGGTGTGTTTCTTATGTTTGCCCATTAATATCAGGGTTCCCCAGCTGACTTCCTATTTTTAATATGTTTGTTTGGGTCTTTTTCTATCTTTATTTGCACTTTTGTTCTGTGCACATGTATCACACTGCTCACGTTTTGCAGGTTTCCCCGGTTTCCCTGTACATTGCTGACGGAAATGGTTTCTCTTCCCTTTAAATGCCCTCTACCGTGAGTGTTTCACTCGCGCTATTTTTAACCTGCAAATTCGTCCCCGATACTGTGCGGGGAGCCTCTCCCCTCCCCTTCCCCGCCCATTGACCCCGTCTCTCCGCCCCTCGGGAGCCTTCCTCCGCCCTCAGAATGCCTTTCCACGCCTCTATCGGACATTTGCGGGCCGGGTACTTGTGCGGGGCACGTTAGTGCGGCGCGCAATTGTGCGGGGCCCACGCGCACTTGTGCGGGGCGTTTAAGAGTGTTTCTGAGCGTTTGAGTGCCGCGTTTCCGTGCGCTATTGTGCGGCACGCAATTGTACGGCTTTTAGTAAACATGCCCCAAAGTCTTTATTGAGCCCTTGACAACCCGACTCAGGCCATGTTTCGTTACCCTTCGTCAGGGGTATGTCAGGCATAAACTACAAACAGGAACATATAAACACTTAGAAATGATAAAAGAACAGACTGCAAATGACACAATTATTAAAATAAATAAACAAATAAATAATAAAAGAAAGAAAATAAAATGTATCATGTGCAATCAATATAAACCAAACAAATATGCTCAAAAATACAAAGTATAAGTACCTCTATTGAAGATCATTGTAAACAGACGGTTTGGTACCATACTGTTGTAAGGCTTAACATATAACATTCACACTACAAAAAACATAAATAAGTGAGGTTAAAAACAAATAATTAATAACAATGCATATCATCAGTACATCAATCATAATAATATAAATAGTGGAACTGCAAAAAAGAGGAATACTGTATAAACTAAAAAGGAAAAATTATCCCTATCAGAAAACAATAGGAGTGAGTCAGTTGCGATGAAAAACGCATAAACGGGCAAAAAACTAACACAGTATCAAAAAGATGTTTATCTTCAACTTAGAAAAAAGGGGAAGACCTAAAATCTGAAAGGGTAATTATCACAAACCGGGGGCATAACATGTGGAGGAGAGAAAGCGTTTTAACATCTTTCACGGTATCACAAAGGAGTGATTATAATTAATATATTCCTGCATGCAGCCGTGTTTCAGGGGAGCAATGCTACTGTGCATAGTAAAAGACAACTGCTTGAAAAATAGCAACTTTGTAGCACGGAAGGAATTTAAAATGTATCGTGTTTGAAACAATAATATAAAGCACTCTACCACATTGCCAAGAAACCGTTCTGAAAAAAGTTACATAGACGATATATAAATAAAATGCTTTCAATGCCAATTGATCTTTGACATAAATGCAAGAGTGTATATGAAAAACTTTTTTATGTCAGGCAGTGCGATGGGCAAAACTAAAATTGCCTTCTTTAGAAGGTATCTACTTGCGATTATATAAATTGTATCAGTCAGCCGTAGAGTTTAATCCTTGATAGAGAGGACATGAAGGATATAGTAAAAAACAATCCATTACCTAGTGAAATATTTGCATCCAAACCTGTGCAGTATGGCTGAAGCCGTCATGGAGGAGAGAGCAGGAAATCGGCGTCTCTAAATAACAAAGTGTGAATTTTGCACCAAACCAGGATGATTAGCAAATAGACGCGCATGGCTAATCGCATCAGCAGTGCAAAGAAAGACAAATCCTGAATCTTAAAAACGGGCATGTAAAAAACTGTTACTTAGAAAAATGAGCCTGAACATATAAGAAGTGCACCAGTGGAGACTTAAAAAAATAAAAACCTAAAAAATAAAAAATAAAATTGTGAACACAAGGTAACACCCAAGTAAATAACGGAGATCAGACCATGGGATTGTATATAATCAGCTAAAAAAGGACCATAGGAACTTAAAAACAGTATTAAAATATTAAAACCAAGGAAAATACAATGAAGCACGCCTCCTAGTGGAACCAAGGGGGGAAAAAACAATAACCCAGTATAATCGAGGCAGAAAGACCACTCCATGTAAATAATATTAAACAAATTAAAAACACAAGTACACTCATGAAAATGAACAATAAAAAAATGAACAATAAAAAATGATCAGATAAAATAAAAGTGATAAAAGAAAAATGATACCATAAGAACTAGTTTAAAATATCACGTAAAACCACATAATTAAAAAGTGCCATAGACATATATCGTAAAGGATAAGAATTAATACTAATAATAACTAAAAAATCACTAAAAAATAAAGAAATACTCATAAATAGCATAAAATGAAAACTAAAGAAAGACTGATAGGTCTCCTTCTAAGTTCAATCCATTGGGTACCATTGTGTCTAATAAAAAAAAAATGTATCTTTGTTCAAGCCTCATAATGCTTTTGTTAGTATCACCACCTCTCCAATTGGTTCTTACTTTTTTAATCACAAAGAACTTTAAGTCAATAACTTTGTAATTAGCCTCTTGCCAATGTTGAATCAATGGTTTATCAACCAAGCCTCTATTTATGCAACTCTTGTGTTCCACTATTCTAGTTCTGATACTACGGATAGTCTTCCCTACATAGAGCTTCTTGCAGGGACAATGGATCACATATATTACATTTTTGGTTTCACAGTTAGCAAAATCATCAATGTAAAATATCTGATTAGCTGAAGGGTGAGTAAACGTATTGCGCACAGGCAAAGAGTTCAAACATACTGAACATTTACCGCATTGAAACTGTCCTTTAAATTTGGATAAAAGCTTTCTTTCTGTGAAAGCCGAGGGGACTAGAAGGTTCTGCAAATTTATATTGCGCTTGTGAGCAATAGTTAATTTTAAATCTTGAAAGGCTGGAAGAGTTTGCACCAAATGCCACTCTTTCTGTAATATCTTAATTATATTAATGGACTGTGAAGAATACAAAAGGGGGCATACTATGCCGGTGTCATCATTCCGTATTTTGAGTTTAAGTAAGTCATCACGAGGGGTATCGCGAGCTCTTGTATATGTTTTATCAATACGACAGATAGGATATTGTCTCGCTAAAAATCTTTCCTTCATTTCGTGAGCCTGCATTTCAAAATCCTGGGATTTGGTGCAAATCCTCTTTGCTCTAAGAAACTGACTAACCGGTAAGTTCTTTTTGAGAGATGGATTGTGGAAACTCTTGAAGTGTAGTAAATTATTTCTGTCGGTTTTCTATATAGGGTTGTGGAAAAGCCATCCTCTTCTTTTTTAATAATTAAGTCTAGATAAGATATCTGATGCAGGTCATAAGTCATCTGAAAGCGCAAATTGACATCCAATTAGTTTATCCAAAGATTAAATTGAGCGAGTTCATCTATAATACCTTTCCAAAGAATTAAAATGTCATCGATATAGTGTATCCAAAGAATGATATTAGTCTTAAAAGGATGAGACTTTTAAAAACTTTCTTCGAAGTTAAACATATACAAGTTTGCTATGTCGGGGGCCATGGAGGACCCCATCGCAACTCCCTTGATCTGCTTATAAAATAGGTCCCTGAAACAGAAAAAATTCTCACAAAGTGCTAGTTGTGCTAAGGAAATTAAAAGGCTGTAGGCATGCGTCTATGTACTGTTCTCTTAAGGAAACATTGTTCAATAATCTTGAGTGCATCGAGTTGGGGAACATTAGTATATAAGGATTCAACGTCAAGTGTTATTAAAATGATGTCAGGACTATATTGATCAAAAGTGGACAGTAACTGTATTACATGTGTAGAATCCCTCACATACGACCACATCTCCTGAACGAATGGGCGTAATAATAAATCCAAAAATTTTGAAATGGGCTCCAAAAGGGAATAAGGTTAGATGGCCAATTTTCTCAATGGAGGATGCTGAATAGTGGAGCACCCAGGGATCCATACAGAGGCCAGAGCTTTTTGATATATTTATAAATAATCTCAACATAGGAACAAGTGAGGTAATCAAATATACAGCTGACACCAAATCATTCAGAATTATTAAGCTGCATGTGGACAGATGAAATTTAATGAGGACAAATACAAAATGATGCACCTAGGGAAGAATAAGCCACATTAGGAGTCATCACCCAGGAAAAAGATCTAAATGTCATCGTGGACAGCACATTGAAATCTTCTGCTCAGTGTGAGATGACAGCCAAACAAGCAAACAGATTGTTGGGCATTATTAGTAAAAGAATAGAGAATAAAACAAAGAATATTATAATGTGTCCATATTGCTCCATGATATAAAGGTTTTCTGTGCAATTCTGGTCACCACATCTCAAAAAAGATATAGCAGAATTAGAAAAGGTACAGACAGGGCTGGCCTGTAAACTAGGCAGGCTGGGTGGCCACCTGGGGTGGCAGACCTCTGTGGGCAGCAGGCCATGTGCCCTGCAAGCTGAGCTGTGCTGCCCTCCCCCCCCCCCCTCATGCTGAGCCATGCTGCGCTGCCGCTGATTCTGGCAGCAGGGGGGATAGCTAGGCTCAACAGCAGCAGGCCATGTGCTTCGGCACACATGGCCTGCAGCTTCTGACCCCTGAAGTTTTATTGGAGTGGGTCAGAAGCAGCAGGCCATGTGTGCCGAAGCACATGGCCTGCTGCAGAGCTGAGCCATGCTCAACCCCACTGCCGGAATCAGCAGTAGCAGGGGGCGACACGGCCGGGACTTCTGCCTGGGGTGGCAGAAACCGTTGGGCTGGCCCTGTGTACAGAGGAGGGCGAGTAAAATAATAAAGGAGATGGAATGACTCTCCAATGAGGAAAGGCTGAAGGGCTTAGGTCTCTTCAGCTTGGAGAAGAGATGGCTGAGGGAAGATATGATTCATATCGATAAAATCATGAGTAGAGTGAAACAAGTAAACACAAATCAATTGTTTATTATTTCAAAAACTACAATGATTAGAGGACACTAGGGGTGTGCATTCATTTGAAAAATAAGGGAATTATGTGGTCTTGATAACTGGGTAAGCCAATGCTTGAATTATGTCTCTGATAGTATAATAACTGGGAATTTCACACAAACATCACTGGCAAATTAACCAATTCCAGGAGGAGAAATCCAGTCCTGAATTTCTAACCCTTGTGGGACCTGTGACACTGATTTCAATGGGTAGAATTGGAGACTAGTAATACCACGCTGCTTTAGGATGTAAGCTCAAAACCAAAGACTAGGCAAAAAGTCTCCCTCTTGGAACTGGGTAACTTGGTAGGTCTGTACAAGGATTTAGAGCTTAAGTCCAAGAATTCAACAAGGAAAATATTTTAACAAGGGCTCCAGGATACTTTTCCCAGAATTTACAGGGCTAGGAACATGGCATAAAAAAAATCTTTGGCATAAGCCTCTATATCAGGCATCAATAGATTCACATAGCAAAAAATCTAGGAAGGGTTTTACATGGAGTTTAATACCTATTAGGAACCGAAAAGTAATATTAATCAGAAATACAAGACACAGCTGGCTAGAGTCAGCCCTCAGGAGACACAATTTATTTATTTATTTATTACAGTTTCTTATATACCGCGCTATTTAGAATCAGCGCGGTTTACATCATAACAAAACGACCATAACGACAAACTGTCAGGTTTTACATTGAACAGGAGTACAAACTTGGATAACTGGGTTAACTAATACTTCTTCTGGAAGACTAGTGCCTCCCAGCCCAAAGGACACTGGCTTCAGGTAAGCCCATAACAACTGTTAACAAAATTGGAAAAAAACCCTTTTTTTAAAATTTGCCGGGAAACCTCTAGAAAACTTTTAGCTTTTTTTTGGATTGGGAAGCAGTTTATAAATGAAAATTTATAAAAACAAAATGAAAGAAAAAAGTATAAAAATAGAAAATTTAACAAACCTGCAAATGACACAGGAAATTAAACAGAATGAATTTTTTTGGACATACACCCCTAGGGGACATGCCATGAAATTACAAAGTAGTGCATTCAACATAAACAGGAGAAAATATTTCTTCTCTCAGCACAAAGTTAAGCTTTGAAACTCATTGCTGGAGGATGTAGTAAAAACAGTTAGCATAGCTGGGTTTAAAAAAAGTTTTGGACAAGTTCCTGGAGGAAACCTCAGTAGAATGCTATTAAAGGAGATCTGAGGAAAGCCACTGCTTATCCGTCAGGGTACGTAGCATGAAATCTAGTCAGGTTCTTGTAACCTGGATTAGCCACTATTGGAAAGAGGATATTGTGTTTGATGGACTTTGGGTCTTACCCAGTATGGTAATTCTTGTGTCTTCTACAGATATCAAGATATCTAGAGACCAGGGATTCTGAAACTGTAGCTCTTATTCAGTGACTGTTCTCTCTGGCTCCCCCACTTGGTTCTTCCCACAGATGTTCCAGCTCCTTGAGGAGCAGACACATTAGGAGCCCTGCTTTGGACCCCGTTTAGTCCTTCACAGCTCTACGGGGTTTATATGTCCTTGGCTCTCCTCTACATTTAGGGCAAGACACTATCCCTCAGTGCCCTTTTAGATTTAGAACAACTTGATGTTGTCCTACTTCACCTCACTCCCCTTTCCACATTAACTCTCTATTCTCAGTGTGAGAAACAGCTGCTGGGAATTCAGGACAGCGTGTCTGGATCCTTTTCCTTCCTTCTTCTACCTACATTCTCCAGAATACACACTTTCTCTCTCACACACTGCACATGCACCCTCTCTTCTTAAATAGGAGAAGTGTACTACTCAGGCCTCTCCAATAGTGGAGCATAGTCTCACATCAATTCCTTCTTACACACACAGCCAAAGTGCCCTCAGTTAGGAAAGGCACATGGTTAATAAGGCAATCAGTGAGGGAGACTTCCGGTGGCAATGAGCTGGTAGGACGCAAGTGGATCAGCTCCGGGGAAACCCCTAATTAATCATACAGAAACCCCCTTACAGCTTGGGGTGTGCTCCTATCTGGCCTCCGTACGAATCGATGAGGGCAAAGTGGGAGAGGTGAACCCTACTCAGGTCTCCTAAAATACCTCGATGGCCTCGAAAATAGGTCGGAAGGAGAAAGGTCGGCTCCCAGAGAACAAGATGGCGGATGAGATGCCGGCCAGCCCTGCTGCTGACACGCACCAGGCCATGGTGGTTGAAGTGAGCGCTGCGGTGGTCAGCGCCCTCGATGACCGGTTCCGCTCTTTAGCGGAGCAACTTACCCAGGTCAGCCAAAGCATCGGGGATTTTACGGGGCGAATAGAGCAAGTGGAAGCAAGGGTCTCGGATGTGGAGGACTCGCAGAGCACCTTGCAGGAACAGGTGACAGCCTTGGAGAACTTAGCGCAGCAGCAGCGTGAAAAGTTAGATGACCTCGAGAATCGGGGTCAGCGAAAGAACCTGCGCTTCGTGGGCATCGCGGAGTCGGTTGCAGATCGGGAGCTTACTGGCTTTTTGGAGACCTGGATCGCGCAGACTTTCCCTAACACAGTTACAGGCCCGCTCAAGTTGGAACGTGTGCATAGACTGGGCCAGCGCCAAGATGGAGCTCGCAGGCCACGTGCAGTCATCGCTCGTTTTTTGGAATTCCGACAGAAAGAGGAGGTCTTGCGGGCTGCTCGCGGGCGGTGACGGCAGCCGGGGGATGTGTCCCAGATTTTGGTCTTCCAAAACTACTCCACTCTAGTGAGTCAGCAACGCAGGGCCTTTACTGCTGTATGTGGGCAACTGGCTAATCGGGACCTGCGCTTTGCTTTGATGTATCCAGCAAAGTTGCGGGTGGACCACAATGGACGCATGAAGTATTTCTCCACCCCCGAGGAGGCACAAGCGTTTGTGGAGCAACTCGGTGGAGGATCGGCCCCATGAGGACGGCTAGGCCTCGGAGTACCAGCCAGTGGCCGGCAGACTGTGAGAGCCTTGGTGGAGGCCGGGTACAGCCTGGTTTTAGGGTCCCGAGGCAAACAGTGTTTCCCTATGGCTGCCATAGGCTGTATGCTGGGGACTTTGATTTTCTATTTCATTCACTGTTGTATGAGCATGGAGTTTTGTATTTTTGCCTTTCTCTGTGTTTTTGGTTCTGTTTGCATGCTTTTGTGTATTGATATTGTGACCAGGTGCAGCTGGGTGGAAGGGATGGGGAAAGCGGGGAGGGGTGACAGCGCCTGGAGGGGAGGCATGGGTGAGGGATGTTTCTTGAGTTGAACCTTTTCGGGTTTGCGGGAGGTGGGGGGTCATGTAGGGGGGGGGGATTGTTTACTTCTATTATTTGGGGTAGACCCGAATGCCATTGGTACGGGGTCCCAGGTGGTAAGGGAAGGAGATGGTGGACAGGGGAGGGGAACTAGGGAAGGGAGGAGGGGAGGGGGGTAGGCATACAGGGGGGCTATTTGGGGTGATCTGGTAGGGCTCGTGGGAGGGAGGGGGTGGGGATTTAGAGGGATGGTGGGGTTGGTGGGCTTGCGGCAGTCAGCTACGGGTTTGCCACATGGAACTTGCTGGACTTCGGGCTGGGCGGAGGACGGGGTGGTGTGGACCCTAGGCTGGGGAGGTCTGTACCCAACTACGAATGAGCTTTTTCTGCATATGGTGGTGTGGGGGCCCCCGGATAATGGGTAAGATCTTGAAATTTGCATCCTGGAACGTGTGTGGCCTGGGATCCCCTATAAAGTGATATAAGGTGCTGCAGCAGTTGCGGTCCAAGAGGGTGGACATAGCCCTGCTGCAGAAAACACACCAATCTTCAGTGGAGCATGCGAAACTGTGTAAAGGCTGGGTTGACAAAGTTTATGGGTCCCCAGCAGTGGGGAAAAAGAGAGGAGTGGCAATTTTAAAACGGTGGGATGGGTTGAAAGAACGAGTGGAAACTGATCCCGAGGGGTGCTATGTGTTTGTTTGGGGGACACTAGATGGCATGCGGGTGGTGTTGGGGTCCGTTTATGCGCCAAATGACTTTGAGGCCCGGTTCTTCCGGCAGATGTCACGGATGTTGGCCAACTTGGGGAACTACCATTTGTATTTAGGGGGTGACTTTAATTCTGTCATGGATGATACCCTAGATAGGTCAAGGGGGTGGGGGGCGCGGGACCAGCGGAGCTCCCGGAGAATGAGAGGGCTGTGTGAGGGGTATGATCTTATGGATGTTTGGAGGGTATTGCATCCGGGAGACAGAGAATACACGCATCTGTCTAGGGCTCATGGGACATGGTCGAGAATTGATTACTTCCTCATTTCTAGGGACCTGTTTTGTTGGGTTTCACAGGTGGACATTGGACCTCCCGTTCTCTCTGATCATGCTATAGTGGTCTTGGAAATGCAGCAACGTGATAGGGGGACTAGGAAGATTTGGAGATATCCCCTGGATCTCGGAGGGGATGTAGCGTTTGTGAAATACATACGGGAGAAGTGGGTAGAATACTCGCAGAATAATTCCCAACATACGGACAATCCCGCTCTCTTCTGGGAGGTGGGGAAGGCTGTGATGTGGGGGGAAATCCTTAGTTATCACTGTCAGAAGCGGAAGAGACTGAATAGTCGTATATTACAGTTAGAGAAAGACTTGACAAAAGCGCGCCGCTGGCATGCGCAAAGTAAGAGTGGGGAAGCTAGAGCGCGGCTGAGAGAACTACAATCTGACCTGGAGCAATTGCTTGGACAATGGGCTAGGAAATCCATGATGTTTTATAAATATCAGTTGTATAGGCATGGGAATCTGGCTGGTAAGTTGTTGTCCTCTTTGGTGCGAGCTGAGGGGGGTCCCAGACAAGTTGGGGTGCTTCGTCATGAGGATGGTACGGTTAGGTCCACAGCAGAGGATATTGAACGGGTCTTTTGTGACTACTACCAAAAATTATACGCGAGGGAGGATGGAGATCAGGGGGACGGACGGGCCTTCTTGGAGGCCTGTGTTCTGCCGAGCGTAACGTCAGACCAATTGCAGGTGTTGAATGCGCCATTGTCGGCGCGGGAGGTGCAGCAGGTGATTAAGAGCTTAAAGTGTGGGAAGGCCCCCGGCATAGATGGCCTGCGAGGGGAGTTCTATAAAATCATGGAAGATAAGGTGGTGATCCCTTTATTGGACTATTACGGGGATTTGATTCATAGTGGTAAGTTTCCTTATGAGGTGAATAAAGCCCTAGTTACTGTGTTGCCCAAACCGGGCAGAGATCCGCTTTTACCTGGCTCCTATAGGCCTATCTCCCTGTTGAATGTTGACATTAAAATACTGGCGAAGATTATGGCGGAGAGGTTGGCTGGGTTCCTTCCTGCCCTGATACAGAGGGATCAGGTTGGATTTGTGAGAGATAGACATGCGACCTATAGCTTGCAACGAGTATTGGCCTCCATGTGCGCCAGCAGA
This sequence comes from Ichthyophis bannanicus, assembly GCA_033557465.1. Classification (NCBI taxonomy): domain Eukaryota; kingdom Metazoa; phylum Chordata; class Amphibia; order Gymnophiona; family Ichthyophiidae; genus Ichthyophis; species Ichthyophis bannanicus. Next base: position 1,160,816,123 of record CM066032.1, on the reverse strand, counting down.
AAAGATAACCGGCGTTCTTTGCTCATTAGTTTTGATGCCGAAAAGGCTTTCGACAGGGTAGACTGGAGCTTCATGTATCAAGTCTTGGAGAAGGTGGGGATTCAGGGTTTTTTTGTGGACGTAGTACGGTTGCTGTATGCGGACCTTAAGGGGGCGATTTTGGTTAACGGTAATATGTCTCCCGAATTCGTGATTCAGAAGGGGACTCGACAGGGTTGTCCCCTCTCCCCTCTTTTGTTTGTATTAACTTTGGAGCCCTTACTTAGTCAGCTTAGAACCTCGCAGGTTTTCTGGGGATACCCGTGGGGAAGACGGAGTTTCGGGTTGCGGCCTTCGCCGATGACCTTTTGGTGCATATCGATAAGCCAGAGGAAGGGCTATCAGCATTGCTGAAGCTCATTCAGGTCTATGGTCACGTTTCAGGATTTAAGTTAAATTTAGACAAGTCTGAGGCCTTGCCGCTTGTCGCTGATATAGCTCGGTGCTGGCCGGGTACCTTCCCCTTAAAATGGGCGGGAGATCAGTTTAAATACTTAGGGATTTATTTGCCAGTGGACTTGCATGACCTTTACCGTATTAATGTCACATTGTTGATGAAGCATTTAGCAGATAGGGTACAAAAGTGGAAGGAATTGCCGCTCTCCCTGGGAGGTCGGATTGCTTTGTATAAAATGACATTGTTTCCCAAGTGGTTATATGTCTTGCAGACGCTCCCTCTGTTGGTGCAATGGAAGGATCTCCTGCTGATGGAAAAGCAGATTAATCTTCTGCTCTGGTGGGGCAAGCGTCCCCGGGTTCGCCTGGCGGTGTTACAGCGGCCATGGAGTGAGGGGGGTATGGGCCTTCCCGATATTAAACTTTACAACTGGGCGTGCCTTCTCCGGCACATGCGGGACTGGTTATGGGGGTCTGGTGACTATACCCCGACCGAGATGATTGGAGCCTTGGTTGCGCCGTTGCGCGTTACATACATATTACATATGAAAGGGGCGAAAGGTCTAGACCAGTGGGTGTGGTTGGTATTGCTCTCTCCCATCATGCGGGCCTGGCGGTATTTATGTGGGAAATTGGGCTGTTCGGCCTCTTGCTCTCCTTATCTTCCAGTGCGCGGGAACAAAGATTTTGTGCCCGGACTGACAGATAAGAGCTTTGTGCGATGGGATCAGTTGGGAATTATTGCTTTAGAATCGTTGCTCACAGGGGAGGGGATTATTGAATCTTTTGCTGCATTAAGTGGGCAGTATTCTTGGACGTGTGGAGATGTGTTCCCGTATGTTCAGATTCGGAACTACATTCGCACACTGCCCGTGGCCTCGTTGAAGGGCGACATATGTTCCAGGGTGGAGGAGTCCCTGCTAGGGGGGGAGCGGGTGGCTAGAGTGGCTCAACTGCATAAATCCCTTCTGGGGCTGGAGCCTTCGGGGAGGGAGGACGTACTGGCAGCGGTCTGGGCACGAGACCTTGGCGAGTCCGTGACGGGAGAGGAGGTGGTGACTGCCATAGGGCATATCCCCCAGTTAATTTTGTCGGTAAGTTATCGTGACATGCAATATCGGCTGATCCGTAGATTATATTTTGCACCCAACAGGGCCTGGAGGGTGGGGATAGTGCGCACGAACTGCTGTCCACGGTGTGGGGTTGCGGATGCTACCCTGAGCCACATGTTTTGGCATTGCTCTGGGGTAAGGAGTTTCTGGGGTAAAGTGCTTGGCTATTTGGGGAAGTGTTTGGATACATCATTGATATTGGAACCTGTAAATCTGGTGCTTGATATTTGGAGGGAGGAGGTAGGGCCTGATATCGGTAGGGTACAGTGGGATTGGTTGCGTATGGTGCTTGTTACAGCCCGTATGACTATACTGCAAAATTGGGAGGATCCCCGGGGGCCGTTGTATGTGCAATGGAGGATTCGATTGCATGGTCTGTTGTGGTTAGAGCGCTATCGGGCACGGGGTCACCTGCAGCGTTGGGAGACTTTCTTGAAGGGCTGGGGTCCTCATCTTCAGCATATGCTCGCCAAAGCGAGGAGTAGGATCTTGGGTGGAGAAGGGTATTAGAGTCCAGTGGGGGGGTGTAGGTGTAAATCCGTATGCTTGTTCCTTTGGGGGGGGGGGAGGAGGGGGCTTTGGGAGGGGCGGAGTGGAGGGGGGGGTAATTTGAGGTTTACAAAAAAAAATGGAAAAACTTGAGCTCAATTGTTTGGGTGCTGGTATGCTCAGTGTGATAATGGACTTGTTGTACTGTTGTGATGTTTTCTGACTGTTTATACGGTGCCCCTACGGTGGCGTGTATTTGATTATCAATAAAAACGATTTTCTAAAAGCAGAAAAAAAAAATAAGGCAATCAGTGAATCCCCTTACACTAGAAAAGAAAGATAATTCAAAAATGGGATCGTTAATAGAAATGTCGGTATCAAGCAACTATTGTGTACAATGTATGGAGAATGAGGAAATGTATTAGACATGCAACCAGTGACCAATAAAATTAGCAGAAAGACACAGCACTGCCCTGATTAAAGAGAATTTCAAATAGAATTGACAACTAGATTTAGATTTTCAAGACAAACTGATCCAGTTCTGGTTCTACTCTATTGTATTCATGTACTTATAGTTATGATTTTCCAAAGAAATGCAAGATAATACATATCTGCAGAAAGTGGGGTTAAACCAGAACTGAATCAAGATGCCGAATCTGAAGCCCCTTTGAAACCCCAACTTCCAAGTGCTTGTATATATTATACTATATGAGCAATGCAGGGCTGGCCTCAGAATTTTTCTGCTGCCCTAGGCAGAAACCCCGGCCTCGCTGTTCCCCCCCTCCTCCCCCCCCCCACTGATGCCAGCCCCCTACTGCCACCGCTGATTCCATCTCGGGAAGGGGAGGTAGGCAGCGGCAGTATTTCCAAAAGTGGTTTTGCCTCCACTTTTGGAAATACTGCTGATGCCCACCTTCCCCTCCAAAACGGAATTGGTGGTAGCTGGGGGGTGGCACGGCTGCCCATGTGTGCCACTGCTGCCCATCCAGCCCAGCCGCCCAGCTCGCTTAGTGGACGGGCCGGCCCTGGAGCAATATTCACTTCTGACATGGCTTGTGCAGAACAAACCCATTTGGAAACTTGGTCTCCAGGAAACTTATTTCCTGTTGTGATCCTCAAGCCTACCCGCTAATAATTCTTAATGGATTTTTTTTGTATCCAGAAACGTCCCTAAACCTTTTTTAAATTCAGCTATATGACTATTCGGTGCTTCTCAACCCTCTCCTCTTTACTAAACCACGGTAAAGTTACCAGCGGTAAGGGCAGCATTAAGGTACCTAAAGCCATATAAGGCAGTGGGCAGGTAGGGGGCGCTCTGGCATAAAGGGAGCAATGGACCGTTTAATGCATGTTAATGGGACATCGCACAAGCATGAACCTTAGGGCATGTTAAGGCTGACAAGGCGCTCTAAGGGCTGTAAGGTGCCTTAACCTAAGGTGCCTTAAGTTAGGGCACCTTACAGTCCTTATAATGCCTTGAATTAAGACACCTTAGATTAAGGTGCCCTAAGGACTGTAAGGTGCTTTAAGTTGACAAGCTTGATCTGTAAGGCATAAAAACAGCTGAAACCCTGACACTGGATAGAGCACCAAGGAAAGGCAATGAACAAGTGATGGAAGGAAGGAAGGAGAGGTGGGAGCTGATGGACCTGCCATATCTGTGGGCATCCTATGTGGCAGCCGGTAAAGCAGACAAACATGTTGGAGGCAGCTATACTGATGCACAGGGTGTTTCCAATGTAAAATGCTGCAATGACAGTGGGTGGCAGAGGATGGGAATACGTGTCACCCTGTGGAGGCAGAAGTGGCAGGATATTTGCAGTGATAGGAGTACAGAGGAGTAGTGGTGCCATGCAGCTCAGGCACAGGACAGACAAGCACAAAGAGCCGCAATGCAGAAAAGGGCAGGGCCGGATTTACCTTGAGTGAGGCCCTATGCCAACAAAAATTGTGGGCCCCCAGCAGGGGCGGCCCAAGGGGGGTGTGGGCCTCATTTGCATAAGGGGCCTCATTTGCATAAATATTTGCATAATGTTACCATATACTAACTTTTAGTAAACGTGCCTCTTAATGAGTGTATGGATAAAGAAAGACTAAAAGATTTCTACATTACTATAATCCAGTGCCAACTGCCAGACACATTAGGAACTACTACAAACACTGCCCATTTAGAACCCATAGCAAACCCGCCGTATCCTAACAGCACTACCAGGACTCACAAAGCACCATACTCTACCAATCAAAAGGCAACACTGCAAATATTAAACCAATACATTTCAGAGAACAACAATACATGACCTACTGGGGAAAGAGAACAAGTGGCAATGTCAAATAGGAATTACATAAACAGAACACCTCAGCTAAGTTACACATGCAGAACATAGACCATCACCAAACAAGTAATCACATTTTAGAAACAGGAAGACAATAATTAAACTGGGAATCCCAAAAGCCAAACTTGGAATGTACAACACTGTAGAAATAAAACTATACATTAATTTGCTCTTGTACTAAACAAAGCGCAGACGTTAATGATGCACATTTACCAGAGCTGACATATTCCAATTAATAAATTCAAAATAAAGAGATATTTTTCTACCTTTTGTGCATTTTTTTCAGCTGCAATTGCTCCAGCCACTTTCTTCTGGTTTCTTCATGTCTTCTGCTAACTCTCCATCGTCTGCTGTCCATTGGTCCTTTCTTCTCTCTTCTAGTTTTTGTCCATTCTCTCTCTACATCTGCTTTAACATACTAATCTTTCTCCTTTTGCTCTTTCCTCATTCCTATTTCATCCAGTCAAATTTTACCCCTCCATCCTCAATCCCCACTTACTCTCCCAATACCCGGCCAATTGTAGATTTTTTTATCCCTCCCACACAAAATATTTTTCCCTTCTCCATTTTACTCTTCCAGCCCCATCCCATTCTAATCCTCCCCCAACATCAGCTCCCTTCTAGTTCCAGCCTCACCCAGCATCCATTCCCTTCTAGTCCCTGCATCAGCCCATTTCCAGTCCTAGCCACCCATCAGCCCATTTCCAGTCCTAGCAACCCCCCAACCCAATACCAGTCCTAACCCCCCATCACCCCATTTTCAGTTTAAGCCCCCCCTATAACCCATTACCAGTCCTAACCCCCCATCAGCCCACTTCCAGTCCTAACCCCATCAACCCATTTCCAGTCAGCCCCCCATAGCCCATTGCCAGTCCTAACCCCCCCCATCAGCCCACAGCCCATTACCAGTCCTAACCCCATCAGCCCACCTCCAGTCTTAACCCCCCCCAGCCCATTTCCAGTCCTAACCCCCCCCATAGCCCATTACCAGACAGCCCCCATCAGCCCACAGCCCATTACCAGTCTTAACCCCCCCAAAGCCCATTACCAGTTCTAAACCCCCCCAACAGCCCATTATCAGTCCTAACCCCATCAGCCCACCTCCAGTCTTAACCCCCCAGCCCATTTCCAGTCCTAGCCCCCCCATAGCCCATTACCAGACAGCCCCATCAGCCCACAGCCCATTACCAGTCTAAACCCCCCCAAAACCCATTACCAGTTCTAAACCCCCCCCCAACAGCCCATTACCAGTCCTAACCCCATCAGCCCACCTCCAGTCTTAACCCCCCCCCAGCCCATTTCCAGTCCTAGCCCCCCCCATAGCCCATTACCAGACAGCCCCCATCAGCCCACAGCCCATTACCAGTCTAAACCCCCCAAAACCCATTACCAGTTCTAAACCCCCCCCCAACAGCCCATTACCAGTCCTAACCCCATCAGACCACAGCCAGTCTTAACCCCCCCCAGCCGATTTCCAGTGCTCTCCCCCCCATAGCCCTTTACCAGACAGCCCCCATCTGCCCACAGCCCATTAACAGTCTTAACCCCCCCCAAAGCACATTACCAGTTCTAACCCCCCCCCCAACAGCCCACAGCCCATTACCAGTCCTCCTCATCAGCCCACCTCCAGCCTTAATCCCCCCAACCCATTTCCAGTCCCAGTCCCAGCCCATTTCCAGTCCCAGTCCCAACCCATTTCCAGCCCCAGTCCCAGCCCCCCCAATTACCAGTCCTACCCCCTCCCCCTCCCCCTCCCCCGGCCTAAAGTAAAATTTATTTAAAAAAAAAAACCTGCTGGCTGCCGCCGCGGGGCCCCCTCTGCTGCCGCGGCAGCATGGACTGACCCGCGGGGGCCCCCTCTGTAAGCTCGGTCCCTCCCTCCGTGCCTCCGTGTCTCCCTCCGTGCAGGCTGTTAGAGACGCGAAGGCAGGCTGTCTCCTTCGCGTCTCTGTTAAGCCCGCAGGGGCTGATGGGAAATTTCCCATCAGCCCTGCGGGCTTAACAGAGACGGGAAGGCAGAAGGAGACAGTCTGCCGTCGCGTCTCTAACAGCCTGCACGGAGGGAGACACGGAGGCACGGAGGGAGGGCCCGAGCTGACAGAGGGGGCCCCGCGGTTCCGCCCATGCTGCCGCGCAAGCAGAGGGGGCCCCGCGGCGGCAGCAGCCAGCAGGTTTTTTTTTATTTTATTAAAAAAAAAAGCCTAACTACTTCAATTTTTGTGGGCCCTTTGCAGCTGTGGGCCCTACGCCATGGCGTACATGGCGTATAGCTAAATCCGGCCCTGGAAAAGGGTACCAGTGCAGGACATGGGATAGCAGCCTGCACAAGAAGACAGGACTCTACACAGCTGACAGAGGCAGATAGAGGAGCTGAAGGATGGTTGGCAACTGAGGTGAGGGTGTTATGGGCTGGCAGCACAGATCTGCAGAGACGTGACTGTTACAGGCATGAAAATGATTTGAGTAGGACAGGCATAAAAGAAAGAGAACAAGAGGAATTGAACCCAGGATCCCTGCCTAGGGAGTCATTGTGTTAATCAGTAGACTATACCTCCACGGTTCTTTGCACAGCAATGGCTGGATACAGAAAGACTGCAGGTCACCGCACAAAATGTCTGCTGTGTGTGCCAGGATAGGGTAGCCCCACCAGTACCCATAATGCAATGCACATGCAGAACAGCAGTTTACAGCTGATCACTGAATGGAGAATGTACCTTTCCAGCACCTCAGCTTGGTAAGAAGAACTGACAGTGTTTGATACTGGCACAGAGCAGCTACAGACCATGCTATTGTGCAGGTTCTGTGGTCACCCTGAGGGTTAGGATGGGTGCCCAGCACCAGATCCGCAGTACCTGTGGTGCTAGAAATAGGTTGTGCTGCAGATTCCTGTTGCTACCAGTGTGTGGCAAGTGTTACTTGCAGCAGCGCCTAAGGTCACTCTGTGTCCATCTGTATGCCTCAGTCACATCTAGTCCTGGTGTACTGGGATCCACCTAGAATAATACATACCTAGTGTTACAATGTAGCAGCCATAGCCACCTATTATCAGGACAGAGGAGTGTCTAGACTTGAATGAGGTTTATGTAATAATGCCTATATACTGCTCTCTCCAGGTCAAAGTGGTGTACAGTATATGTCCCTTGTCCCCAAAGGGCCTGCAATCAACCAGTGGAGGGAGATGTGGCTCGGCCATGAAGAGTGGCTGTGGGATCAGTGACCCCAGTCCCGCTGGCCGAAGGCTGTTCTCCAGGGAGGTTGGCCCAGTAGGCCAGATCTGTACCTGTTACTAGGGCACTGGCAGACCACCAGTAACGCTGGCAGTAGGCCTGGAAAACCTCAGCTGCCACACACCAAGGTCTGACATTCACTAGCAGAAGGGACAGTCAGACTGCACCCCACCAGGTGCTCCAGCCATGCACATACTAACTGCGGACAGTCTGCTAGTCAGTCCATATTGAATGTTCACAGAGGAACTATGTAAGTCTTGAAGGACTAGAAAAAGGGACTGATACTTCTGGAGAGAGATCTGCAATTGTGAGTATATACTTCTGGGAATTTTCTGAAAGGACTTCTTTGTATTAAAGCTAATTAATCTGTGAACCCAGTGTTTTTTGTTAAATCAGTTTAAGTTTAAATTTAAAACACAGAAGAGAACTTTCTGGTTACATTTCATACCCAGCAGAGAGCTTGTAGTTTAAATTTAATAGTCACTCAGGGCCTAGTATAAGCAAAGCACTTTTAGTTTAAATTTAAAACACAGAAGTGAGCTTTCTGGTTAAATTTTTAAACCAGCAGAGAGCTTGTAGTTTTAAATTTAATAGTCACTCAGGGCCTAGTATCAGCAAAGTACTTTTAGTTTAAATTTAAAACACAGAAGAGAGCTTTCTGGTTAAATTTGGAACCCAGCAGAGAGCTTGTAGTTTAAATTTCATAATCAGTCAGAGCCTAGAAGCAGCAAAGACCTGTAATTTAAATCAAATCAGAATATAACTTAGCATAAAAGACAAAACAGGGTCAGCATTCTTTGAGCAACAAATAAAGTCTTCTAGAGACCTTTACAAGGAGGCCTTCTACCTAGGGGGTAAGAGACCTGTGAAACGTTTTCAATAGGTGTTAACACCAGGTGGCAGGTCAAAAGGCCATTTTGAAAGACTCCTTCTATCCAAGCAAGGACTGTTAATCACCCAGGAAGTTGGTCACAGCTTACCTCAGCAGCACAGGACAGGGTACTGTGTAGCAGCCCTCTTTTACTAAGTGTAATTTCCGTCCCTCCCTCCCCAACACTCACCCACCCCTGGGATAATCGTAGCTTTATAGGTACTTACAGATCTTAAAGGAAAGGAGGTGCTCTCAGGTGCAGATTGTTATCCAAATCAGTCATCCACTAAGGACCTGAGATTAATTAAGCTTCAGGTGAACAAGGTATATTAAACGTATTAGGTACAGTTTTATTAGTATAAATATCTATAGCACCCCTTAGTAAGTAAAGAACTTAAAGATCTAAACAGAAGCTTAAAACTAAGATGCAGACAGCAGTCCAGCAGCGAGATGGAGGCTTTCCAGTCTTTTGCATTGAGTGTCACATGTATGATTTTCTCTCAGTTGGTGAGAGGTCTTACGTGTGCACTAGGTGCAAGGAGCTCTTTGCTCTCAGGGAACGATTCCATTCTCTAGAGGCTAGAGTAGCAGACTTGGAAAACATAAGAAAGACAGAGAGGTACATAGACGAGACCTACAGGGATATAGTCCTGAAGTCCCACCTCCAGTCTGGCAGCATCCCTGTTGCTATGGAGGAAAGTGGTCACGTAACAGGAGAGCATCACCCTGCTGTGGCAGGAAGTGATCCTGTAACTAGGACCTGTCCTCCAGGTGATGTAAAACCCTCTCACACCGAGGAGGTTTCTCCAGGGCCATGTGCCCATGAGGGAAGGGTTAGGACAGCCGTTACAGTTGGTGATTCGATCATTAGGCATGTAGATAGCTGGGTGGCTGGTGGACGTGAGGATCGCCTGATAACATGCCTGCCTAGTGCGAAGGTAGCGGACCTCATGCACCACCTAGATAAGGTCTTAGATAGTGCTGGGGAGGAGTCTGCTGTCTTGGTACATGTTGGTACCAATGACATAGGAAAATGTGATAGGGAGGTTCTGGAGGCTAAATTTAGGCTTTTAGGTAGGAAGTTGAAATCCAGAACTTCCAGGGTAGCGTTCTCTGAACTGCTTCCCATTCCACACGCAGGACCCAAAAGGCAGGCAGAGCTCCGGAGTCTCAATGCGTGGATGAGACAATGATGCAGAGATGAGGGGTTTGGACCTGTTAGGAACTGGAGAACATTCTGGGGACAGGAGGGGCTCTTCCAAAGGGATGGGCTTCACCTTAACCGGGATGGAACCAGGCTGCTGGCATTAACCTTTAAAAAGGAGATAGAGCAGCTTTTAAACTAGATAATAGGGGAAAGCCAACAGTCGCCCAAGAGCGCATGGTTCGGAAGAATATATCCTTGAAGGATACTACCAAAAGCAGAGAGGTTCCAAAAAAGAGTAAAGTAGCCCAAATGCCCAGACAGAGCTTAGAGATCCCAAATTACCCATGTCTACTAATAGCCAAATTAATATGAATAAAATACAGTTTCTAAAATGCTTGTATGCAAATGCTAGAAGTCTAAAAAATAAGATGGGAGAGTTGGAATATATAGCACTAAATGAGAGGTTAGATATGATTGGAATATGGGAGACATAGTGGAAGGAGGACAACCAGTGGGACACTGTGATACCTGGGTACAAACTATATCGTAATGATAGAGCTGATCAAATTGGTGGAGGGGTTGCATTCTATGTTAGAGAGGGCATTGAGTCAGAAAGGATTAAAGTTTTGCAGGAAATAAAATTTGCTGTAGAATCTCTATGGATTGAAATTCGATGTAAAAAACGGGAAGGCGATGGCAGTGGGGGTGTACTATCGACCCCCTGGCCAAAATGAACAAATGGATGATGAAATGCTCAAAGAAATCAAGGAAGCTAACAAAAGTTACAGCGCAGTAATAATAATGGGTGATTTCAATTACACCATTATTTACTAGGTCAGTGTCACAGCAGGACATGCTACGGAGATAAAGTTCCTAGATGAAATAAATGACTGCTTCTTGGAGCAGCTAGTTCATGAACCAACCAGAGGGGAAGCCATATTAGACCTAGTACTTAGTGGAACACCAGATCTAGTGCAAGAGATGAGGGTGTTGGGGCCACTTGGCAATAGTGATCATAGCATGATTGCATTTGATTTAATTAGTGGAGGAGGGATAGTAAGGAAATCCTCAGTACTACCTTTTAAATTTCGAAAGGGAGACTATGATAAAATGAGGAAAATAGTAAAGAAAAAACTAAAAGGAGCAGTTGCAAAGGTTAAAGACTTACATCAAACTTGGGTGTTGTTGAAAAATACTATCTTGGAAGCCCAGACAAGCTGTATTCCACGCTTTAAGAAAAGTGGAAGGAAGTCCAAAAAATTGCCAGCATGGTTTAAAGGTGAGGTCAGAGAGGCTGTTGTTGCCAAAAAAGCATCTTTCAGGAAATGGAAAAAAGAGCCAAATGATGAAACCTGGAAACAGCACAAGCACTGGCAAGTCAAATGCAAGGCATTGATAAGGCAGGCAAAGGGAGAATTTGAGAAGAAGCTTGCTGTGAAAGCAAAAACTCAAAATAAAGACATTTTCAAGTACATTCGTAGCAAAAAACCTGTGAGAGAGTCAGTTGGTCCATTAGATGATAGAGGGGTTAAAGGGGCAGTAAGAGGGGACAAGGCTATAGCGGAGAGACTGAATGAATTCTTTGCTTCGGTCTTTACTGAGGAAGATGTAGGGATGTTACCCATGACTGAAGTGGTATTTAAAGGTGCGAAAGAACTGAAGGAAATATCGATACATGGGAAAGTGTATTACAACTATTAGATAAATTTAAGAGTAGCAAATCACCTGGGCCAGATGGTATGCATCCAAGGGTGTTGAAAGAACTGAAATATTAGATTGCAGACCTGCTATTAGTAATCTGTGAACTATCATTAAAATCATCTCTAATACCTGAAGATTGGAGGATCGCCAATGTAACATCATTTTTTTAAAAAGGGTTCCAGGGGTGATCCGGGAAACTACAGACCGGTGAGCCTGACGTCAGTACCAGGAAAAATGGTAGAAACTATCATAAAGAACAAAATTACTCATTATGTAGATAGTTATGGCCTAATGTGAGACAGCCAACATGGCTTTAGACGAGGAAGAACTTGTCTTACTAATCTGTTGTGTTTTTTTGAAGGTGTGAATAAACAGGTGGACAAAGGTGAGTCAGTTGCTATAGTGTATCTGGACTTTCAGAAAGCCTTTGACAAGGTCCCTCATCAGAGACTTTTGACAAAACTAAAGAGTCATGAGATAGGAGGCAGTGTACTATTGTGGATCAGGAACTGGATAAAAGATAGAAAGCAGAGGGTAGAGCTAAATGGCCAATTTTCCCAATGGAGAAATGTGAATAGTGGTATTCCCCAGGGATCTGTGCTGGGTCCGCTGCTTTTTGACATATTCATAAATGACCTGGAAAAGGGAATAACGTGTGAGATTATCAAATTTGCAGATGACACAAAACTATTTAAAGTTGTTAAAACCCATGAGGATTGTGGAAATTTGCAAGAGGATCTTGATAAATTGGAAGACTGGGCATCGAAATGGCAGATGAAATTTAATGTGGACTTGTGCAAAGTTATGCACCTAGGGAAGAACAACCCAAACTATGGTTACATAATGCAAGGTTCCACATTAGGAACTACCACCCAGGAAAAAGATTTAGGCGTCATTGTGGATAACATGTTAAAACCCTCAGCCCAGTGTGCAGCGGCGGCCAAGAGAGCAAATAGAATGCTAGGTATCATAAGGAAAGGAATGGAAAATAAAACAAAGGATATTATAATGCCTCTGTATCGTTCCATGGTGCGACCGCACCTTGAATATTGTGTGCAATTCTGGTCGCCGTATCTTAAAAAGGATATAGTGTTATTAGAAAAGTTTCAGAGAAGAGCCACCAAAATGGTAAAGGGGATGGAAGGCTACTCCTATGAAGAAAGGCTAAAAAGGTTATGGCTCTTTAACCTGGAAAAGAGACGGCTGAGGGGAGATATAATAGAAGTCTATAAATTAATGAACGGAGTGGAACGGGTAAATGTAGATCGATTGTTTACGTTATCAGAATATAGAAAGACTAGGGGACATGCAATGAAGCTACAGTGTAAACTATTTAAAACTAATAAAAGAAAATATTTTTTCACTCAACGTGTAATCAAACTCTGGAATTTGTTCCCGAAGGGTGTAGTAAAAGCTGTTAGTGTAGCTGGGTTTAAAAAAGGTTTGGACAATTTCCTGGAGGAAAGGTCCATAAACCATTATTAAGAAGGGACCCAGGATATCAATGCTTGACCCAGTACAAGCATTGTAGAACCTTTGTCTTTTGGGGAAACTGCTAGGTACGTATGACCTAGATTGGCCACTGTTGGAAACAGGATACTGGGCTTGATGGATCTTGGTCTGACCCTGTATGGCATATCTTATGTTCTTATGTTCACCCAGAGTTGGGATATACAGCACTGACATCCAGCAGTTACCTCAGTGATTGGGCCCCAGAACAGAGAGCACACAGATATCCCTAGAGACAGGTACTTTATAGCACTATGTTGGAACATAGCCGTGCCATGATCACTGCTCGGTCAGAGTGAGAGTGTCCTCCCAGCATGAGATGCTGTGGCCACCCTGTCCATGCAGGTGTGATGTGTAATGAGCAATGAATGGAAGAAGGGTAAAGGAACCCCAAAATCTATATATGAAACAGTTACAGTGGATGTGGAAGGGAATTGATACTGTGCTATGATTTGCTGTTTAGACAAAGGACACTGCCAATGTGCTGACATGATCTATGGAATGTTTGACATGTTTGGATCTCCTGAGTTAAGACTGTTCTGTCAAATAGTCTGACAACTATGGACCCCACACCTGTGCCACTGCATTGCTGGCCTGTGTTTTGTAGGTCATGTGATCCCCATAATGTTGGTTTCATTTAGTTTACTGTGTGGCAGAAATCCCTGCAACCCTATGGGTTAGGTTGCCTTGGAGCAGTATCACCTCTAATGTGCATCAGGTGCTCTAATTAGCACACAATCAGTGGGACACACATGCATACACCTCCTGACAAATTAAGTAGACTATGATGACAGTAAAATGATAGTGACAACTATGTAGGTGTAGCATGCAAATGTATAGTGCTTGGGAACAAAACAAGGTTTGGCCATACTGGGGATGTTAGTCGAGCAGCTGTACTATTAGACATCCTGGTGTCATATACCCATTTGCATGACATGACTCCACTGTTGGCCAATCATGCCTGTGAAAGGAACTGTCTGTCATACTGTGCATATGAAGCCAAGAAAGGATGTGTGATCATGTTTGCAGGTCACCATCACAGGAGTGGGATGTGGCAGTATGCACTGCATTTATGTGAAGGAGGCTAAGTCCTTGGCCTTGCAGGTATCCTGAACTATCCCTGACATGTTCATTTCCTGTGTCATGGAGAAATGGGCTGAAGGAGCATGCCAGATAGCAAGGTACTGCATGAGCCTCCATACACTCATGCAGTCTGCAGGCCATGATTGTGATGTGTATGCTTGCACATACAATGTGCTGTCAGAGCAACTATGAAGGCAGGAACATAAATATATGTGCGTCCTCATGTCAGTAATGAATGCTGCAGATGCAGAAGCCCCTGCCCTACACTGGTACTGGAAATGTGACACAATAGTCTGTTGTACGTTCTAAGGCAATGGAGGTCAAATAGTTTGGTCTTTGGCCACCATGAGTGCTACTGAGAATAAAACCTGGGTCCCTTCTTTGAAGCAGCCTTTGGCAAATCCAAAGACTAGATCTATGAATTACACGTAGACAAAGATCAAAGGTGCCTGTAGGTAGGGACCATGGACCTGTTTGTGGCAAGGAATGACAATCAGTGATATTATCATGTCCTTCCACAATTACTCTTGCTATGTTGCTCTATCATTTGTGAAGAAACACGAGTATCACTGTGGTCTATCTTCAATGCACTGGTAATAAAGGAACCTTCAAACACTGCTCATTGTTACCCTGAAGGCAGCTAACTGATTGGTTCTACATCATGACAGGATCAATTCTCTGTTGTGTGCCCACATAATTTCAGAGGGAGAATCTGTGCAATTATTGTAGTCTTTAAAAAGATGGAAGTTCATACATCTGTCTGCTACCTAGCATTTGCTGTCAGCCTGCAGTTTCAATACCTCTGGTAGTGCTGTGAGTGAGTAGGAGGGTCTGTGAGGCAGTGTCATGGAGTACCTCAGCAAAAGCCATGTCAGAAGTATGACATGTTACATGCTGCACCTCACATCTCATGATTCCAAGGATTCATTGCCAAAACTAATGTAGTGTGCATAAGGTCCAATTTCCTCTCATACTTTGCAAGGGATGGCCAGGTGAATGTGTTCATGTTGATGGGCTGCTGCATAGGACTGTGAAGCTGTATCAACAGCAGATGTGATGTAAATGTATCAATATCCAGGATAGGGATGCCAAATTGAGTGCATGGTGATGTTTGTCAGGGACATACTGCATAGCTAGGGTGAGCGAACATTCAAGGTATCAAGGGTATGTGAATCTACATGTGTGCAAAGTGCATTATGCTGTAGTCAAGTTTGCCAGTACAAGTGGGGTATAGTGTCATACATGTCACTCACAAGGACTGGATCATTCAACATACCCACAGATGTTTTTCCCAGTATGTTGCGGTTGGCAATATGCAGTCACCTTTTCCAAGGTACATTAAATGTATACCATCATGGGTATCTCAAATGATTTACCATGACATTAGCAGAGACCACTAGCCAGGTGTGTGAACCAATGAACAGACATTAACCCAATGAAGCACACACGTGAGTCAAGGATATATGAACATAGCAAACAATATGTAATTAAACAACATTTACAGCCTCTTTGGCAACATTACAAAATGCTGTACATGTCAACATGTAGGTAGGGTGGGAAGGGAGGGCTATGGCCTGTGAGGTGTCACCCAAAAGTATCTATACATGTTGTATAGTTAGGTAAGAATATATTGTACCATGATGCTATGAAGCATGCAGTGATATTTGGTGCTGTGCAGTGTGCCTGCATTACAACTGTAAGTAATTGTAATCCCATGATGGGGGGTATTCTGTAGAAGCAGTCGGTCAGATATATGACAAGTGATAAAAGGTGAACAGCGAATGTGCAGTCAACTCTACCAGAAATGTGGAGATGCCTGCCAAGAGACTTATGGCAAGCTACAGAAAGTGTAAGTCAATGAATGCCTGAGTTGTGCCTGAGCTTCTGACTGCTATAAATATTTTCAAGATGGATCCAGATGGTTCATAGTGGCCAAGGTTCTGGAAGGCCAGACATGAGCAGGAGTGAACACAAAGTTGAAGCAGTGTGTACTGCATTACGCACTTGCTGAGGACATGAACATCAGTTCTGGGTGCATAAAGTCCATTCTTATTGTCACTTTGTGGATAAGATGTGTATTGGAAGAGTCTGTGCAGAAATTCCTGTGCCCAGGACCAAAATGAAGATGGCCTGCCAGCAGCCAGGGAGTTGTTTGAATTTGTACAAAATGACTGTGTTCATCCAAATGATTATAAGTAGTAAATGATTCATGGCCTTATAGTTATGATCCAGTAAGTAAAGCGCAATCCTCACAATGGAAGATTCCAGACTTTCCCAGACTGTATAACGCAGGTTAGGGGAGGACTTATGTTATGGTCATGCTCACAGTGTTCTTTGATTACCAGTGTCCTGTTAATCAGGAGTATGCTCTAAAAGGCAAAACCATCGGTAAGAAGTATTATGTCCACATTTTGACCCATTTCAGAGATATGATAGAAGTCTATAAATTAATGAACGGCGTGGAACGGGTAATCGTAGATCGATTGTTTACGTTATCAGAATATAGAAAGACTAGGGGACATGCAATGAAGCTACAGGGTAACCTATTTAAGACTAATAAAAGAAAATATTTTTTCACTCAACATGTAATCAAACTCTGGAATTTGTTACCGGAGGATGTAGTAAAGGCTGTTAGTGTAGCTGGGTTTAAAAAAGGTTTGGACAAGTTCCTGGAGGAAAGGTCCATAAACCATTATTAAGAAGGGACCCAAGATATCAATGCTTGACCCAGTACAAGTGTTGTGGAACCTGTGTCTTTTGGGGAAACTGCTAGGTACGTATGACCTAGATTGCCCACTGTTGGAAACAGGATGCTGGGCTTGATGGACCTTGGTCTGACCCAGTATGGCATATCTTATGTTCTTATGTTCATATGCATATTGGTGGTGAGAGGACAGACTGGCAGAGGACTGGTGAATGGCTGCTCTATCATGATAACGCTGCAGCACAGGGATTACATCTTGGCCAGCAGTTCTTGCTGACATCAGTGCCATACTTTATGGCCTAGCCCACAAGTGCAGATACATTTGGATGGCACCTCGCATGGCCTAGGACCCATGGATGCAGAGGAGCCCTAAGGGATATTTCCCACATGCCTCACTCCTGGGGATGACTCCTAAAATGAGGAAAATAGTTAAGAAAAAACTAAAAGGAGCAGTTGCAAAAAGTTAAAGACTTACATCAAGCTTGGGTGTTGTTTAAAAATACTATCTTGGAAACCCAGACCAGCTGTATTCCACGCTTTAAGAAAAGTGGAAGGAAGTCCAAAAAACTTCCAGCATGGTTTAAAGGTGAGGTCACAGAGGCTGTTGTTGCCAAAAAAGCATCTTTCAGGCAATGGAAAAAAAAAAAAGCCAAATGACGAAAACTGGAAACAGTACAAGCACTGGCAAGTTAAATGCAAGGCATTGATAAGGCAGGCAAAGTGAAAATTTGAAAAGAAACTTGCTGTGGAAGCAAAAATGCATAATAAAGACTTTTTCAAGTACATTCATAGCAAAAAACCTGTGTGAGTCAGTTGGTCCATTAGATGATAGAGGGGTAAAAGGGGCAGTAAGAGGGGACAAGGCTATAGCTGAGAGACTGAATTAATTCTTTGCTTCGGTCTTTACTGAGGAAGATGTAGGGATGTTACCTATGACTGAAGTGGTATTTAAAGGTCATACTGCAGAAGAATTAAAAGAAATATCGCTACACTGGGAAGATGTATTACAACTATTTGATAAACTGAAGAGTAGCAAATCACCTGGACCGGATGGTATACATCCAAGGGTGTTGAAAGAACTGAAATATGAGATTGCTCACCTGCTATTAGTAATCTGTGAACTATCATTAAAATCATCTGTAATACCTGAAGATTGGAGGATCGCCAATGTAACGCCAATTTTTAAAAAGGGTTTCAGGGGTGATCCAGGAAACTACAGACCAGTGAGCCTCATGTCAGTACCGGGAAAAATGGTAGAAACCATCATAAATAACAAAATTAATCAGCATGTAGATAGTCATGGCCTAATGGGAGACCACGAACATGGCTTTAGACAAGGAAGATCTGGTCTTACTAATCTGTTGTTTTTTTTTGAAGGTGTGAATAAACAGGTAGACAAAGGTGAGTCGGTTGATATAGTGTATCTGGACTTTCAGAAAGCCTTTGACAAAGTCCCTCATCAGAGACCTTTGGCAAAACTAAAGAGTCATGGGATAGGAGGCAGTGTACTATTGTGGATCAGGAACTGGTTAAAAGATAGAAAACAAAGCGTAGGGCTAAATGGACAGTTTTTCCAATGGAAAAAGGTGAATAGTAGTATACCCCAGGGATCTGTGCTGGGTCTGCTGCTTTTTGACATATTCATAAATGACCTGGAAAAGGGAATAACAAGTGAGGTTATCAAATTTGCAGATGACACAAAACTATTTAAAGTTGTTAAAACCCATGAGGATTGTGGACATTTGCAAGAGGATCTTGATAAATTGGAAGACTGGGCATCGAAATGGCAGATGAAATTTAATGTGGACAAGTGCAAAGTTATGCATTAACTTTAACTTTTGCAGCTGCTCCTTCTAGTTTTTTCTTAACTATTTTCCTCATTTTCAAAAGTCAAAAGGTAGTACTGTGGATTTCCTTACTATCCCTCCTCCAATAATTAAATCAAACGCGATCATGCTATGATCACTATTGCCAAGTGGCCCCAACACCCTTATTTCTTGCACCAGATAGGACTAGGTCCAATATGGCTTCCCCTGTGGTCGGTTCATGAACCAGCTGCTCCAAGAAGCAGTAATTTATTTCATCTAGGAACTTTATCTCTCTAGCATCTCCTGCCGTGACACTGACCCAGTCGATACCGAGGTAATTGAAATCATCCATTATTATTACTGCGCTGTAACTTTTGTTAGCTTCCCTGATTTCTTTGAGCATTTCAACATCCATTTGTTCATTCTGGCCAGGTGGTCGATAGTACACCCCCACTGCCATCGCCTTCCCCTTTTTACATGGAATTTCAATCCATAGAGATTCTACGGCAAATTTTTTTTCCTGCAAAACTTTAATCCTTTGTGACTCAATGCCCTCTCTAACATAGAGCGCAACCCCTCCACCAATTCGATCAGCTCTATCATTACGATATAGTTTGTACCCAGGTATCACAGTGTCCCACTGGTTGTTCTCCTTCCCCCATGTCTCTGATATTCCAGTCATATCTAACCTCTTCTTTAGTGCTATATATTGTAACTCTCCCATCTTATTTTTTAGACTTCAGCATTTGCATAAAAGCATTTTAGAGACTCTATTTTATTCATATTAATCTGGCTATTGGTAGACATGGGTAATTTGGGATCTTTAAGCTCTCTCTGCTCCATACTCGAGGGCATTTGGTCTACTTTACTCTTTTTTGGAACCTCTCTGCTTTTGGTAGTATCCTTCAAGGATACATTCTTCCGAACCGTGCGCTCTTTTGCAACTGTCGGCTTTCCCCTAGGTATCATAAGGAAAGGAATGGAAAATAAAACAAAGGATATTATAATGCCTCTGTATCATTCCATGGTGCGACTGCACCTTGAATATTGTGTGCAATTCTAGTCACCGTATCTTAAAAGGATATAGCATTCTTAGAAAAGGTTCAGAGAAGAGCCACCAAAATGGTAAAGGGGATGGATGGATACCCCTATGAAGAAAGGCTAAAAAGGTTAGGGCTCTTTAACCTGGAAAAGAGATGGCTGAGGGAAGATATGATAGAAGTCTATAAATTAATGAACGGAGTGGAACGGGTAACCGTAGATCCATTGTTTACGTTATCGGAATACAGGAAGACTAGGGGACATGCAATGAAGCTACAGGGTAAACTATAAGACTAAGACTAATAAGAGAAAATATTTTTTCACTCAACGTGTAATCAAACTCTGGAATTTGTTACCGGAGGATGTAGTAAAATCTGTTAGTGTAGCTGGTTAAAAAAACATTTGGACAAGTTTCTGGAGGAAAGGTCCATAAACCATTCTTAAAAAGGGACCCAGGATATCACTTCTTGACCCATTACAAGCATTGTGGAACCTGTGTCTTTTGGGGAAACTGCTAGGTACGAATGACCTAGATTGTCCACTGTTAGAAACAGGATACTGGGCTCGATGGACCTTGGTCTGACCCAGTATGGCATATCTTATTTTCTTATGTATGTGTGGATGGCTGATGGTCTGGAGAAGGCCACCTGTCATCCTTCAGCCTCTGCAGATGATCAGTCATCCTTGCCACATAGGTGGTCAGCTGCTCCACAAATGCATTTAGGCCATGCTGTGTCTGAATATTTGCAGCCATGACACTGTCCGGATCTCCCAGCCATATACTCCACATATATGGTGTTTGGGTGGAAGACAAAGACAGTGACATGGCTCTGGCACTAGCTGCTGACTGAGTGGCAGATCCCTGTGTCCTCTGGAGCAGTTGATCATCCCCTCTGGGGTCCTCTGCAGCCATGGGTCCATGAACAAAGGGGAGGGAGTGGATGGGGCTGGTTGCTGCATTCTGGTCTTGGTAGGGGGCCTCTCTCGGGTCAGTGTGCTACTTAGGCCATGGTCCATCTCCTCCATGGCCTCTGGGTCCAAGTCTCCCAGGCCCACCTCTTCCTCTTGGCTTCTGTCTTCCTCCTTTGGGATGTCCTCCCCCTCCTGCTGGTTCGCTGGTCCCCTCAACAGGTGTGTTGCTGGCATCTGGAGGTGCAGTGTTCGCTGCTGCTTCTGTTGAGGGTCTGGCCTCTGTGAAGGTAAAACATACAACTAAACATCAGCTGAATAACACAGAAGGTCTTCTCAGGGTTCTGTCTCCTCCTGCCACCTGACAGTATGACTTGCTTAACATAAAACAGACAGGCAGCTCACACCAATTACTGTGGGGCATGCAAATGTAATGCATTCATTGCATATGATTTTGTGACATGTGGAGCCATATACTCGGGGCTGCATAATACAGATGAGAAACCTCCGCGTGCTACATGTGTGTCACATTCACTATAATGTTGTCACATGCAGGATGCAAATGACCTCAACATGCACCCAGAAAAAAAAATTTGAGGTAATGATCGATGCTTTGCTGTGAAAGCATAGTATTATTGTAGTCACAACGCTGCTGTTGGCTAAGTAATACCTGGAAGATAGCCTGGCACTTTCTTGAAATGTTGATGGCACAGCATTCAGCACACATATTGTTTATGTAGTAAATGTTGGTTTATTTGGTTGCATCAACAACTCTTACAGATACATGCCTGTACTGGATACAACACACTGTTAGATACAGGGCAGTAAACATCCATATGTCCCTCACCCTGAAGTTAGTGTTATTCACTCGTAGAATGCCACCAAGGACATGACCAGCTCAATCTCTCGGAAACATGTATATATCATCCCACATCCTGTTATCATACGAAAATCAATGCTAACCTCACGCTGTAAGGAATATGTACACTCAACGCCACACCTAGCCCTGTGTGAGCAGTGCAGCCGCACAAGGCCCAAAGGTTTAGGGGTGCATTTCAGTCTGCCGGCCTCTGCTCCCCACCACACTGCCTGTTGCCCTGCCACTGCCACTTTTTGTTTTCTCTGTGGTGGTGGCGCCGGCAGCAGAGGAGCAGACCTGACTTCAAATTTAAAAAAACAAAAAACACACAGGTCTTTCTGACTCCATGCTTGTACGCAGGTCTGATCCCTCCCTCCCTTTTCTGATGTAGGGCGTGTCAGAGGAGGGAGAGACCAGGCCTGCGCGGAGTTGCAAAGACCCACATTTAAATGGCTGGTCTGGCCCCTCCTTCCTCTGATGTGAACCTTCTTCAAAGCAGGGAGGGATCAGATCTGCGTTTAAGTATGGAGTCAAAAAACCCATGTGTTGTTGTTGTTGTTTTTTTTTTTAATTTGAAGTCAGGTCTGCTCTGCTGCTGCCAGCACTGCTGTGGAGAAAACTAAAAGTGGGAGCAGCAGAGCAAGGGCAGGCAGCCGGCTTGACATGGAGGTGTGGGTGAGATGGCGGAGGGAGGGCGTGCCAGATTTGCTTGTTATGGCCCTCTGTACACCTATGACCAGTATTGCCATTATGAACATAATCAGACCATACCACAAGAGGCGCAAGATTGCACATCTTTGCGGATGGGACTGCTTCCTTTGGCTGTTCTAATTCTGCCTCTCGAAGGAATAATATGAGCGGCTCATGTAAGGAGACTATTCCACGCATCTGCCACTCTATCCATAAAGAAATATTTCTGCATATTACTCCTGAGTCTATCCCCTTTCCACCTCATCCTATGGTCCCCTTATAGCAGAGCTTGCTTTCAATCGAAAGAGACTCTCCTCCTGTGCATTTAAATCACGGGGGTATTTAAATGTCTCAATCATTATTTATTTAACAAGTTTTTATATACCGCCCTGTCCAGAGTTCAGGGACGGTTTACATAGAACAATTAAAACACTTTATATTCAACAAGATAACTTATGTACTGTTAACATATGGAACTATCTTACAGAAACTATATACATTGTTTGAGTACAATCTTGCAGAAAGGGTTAGTATTCTTAATGACCAAGAGATTTTGGGTGCATCTATATATCTAAGGGTTGGGCAATATTATGGTAGCTTCCATATTTCTCAATGAACAAGTATGTCTTTAGTTCTTTTCTGAACTGGAGAGATCTTTTACAGCTCTAAGGTTGTCAAGAAGGGCATTCCATATACTTGGGGGCAACATAGGAAAAGACTCTGGAGCTGGTAGAGTAGTTTATTACAGATGTGGTTTGGTATAATGTAGGTGTTTTGTGAGCAATTTCTTCAAGGTCTAGATTCCGTAGGGGATATGAGGAGGGAAGACAGGGGAGTTGAGGATATTTTGCTATGGTGCTTAAATATGATGATCAGGTACTTGTATTTCTTCCTTGCTCCAACAGGTAATCAGTGAAGGTTGTAGAGGATTGGGGAGATGTGATCAGTGTGGTGAGCCTTATATAAGATGCGTGCTGCCAGGTTCTGGGCTAGTTGTTACTGGTAAATAGATTTCTTAGGGAGGCCTAGTAGGATATTGTTGCAGTAATCAATGTGTGGTGTTATGAGTGCTTGTAGGACTGTTCTGAAGTCATGTTCTTCTAAGAAGGGTCTAAGTTGTTGGATCATGCATAGTTTGAAGTATACAGTTTTTGCGATTGATTTTATATGGGAGATCATGTTTAGTGATTGGTCTAGGATTACGCCTAGGTATTTTACTTCCTCCTTGACTTCAAGTTCTATATCTTGTAACTGGATTATGCTAGGTGGGGTAAAATTCGGATTTCTATAGACAAAGAGTACTTCTGTTTTTTTATAGTTGATTTTCAGGTTGTGTAAAGTAACCAAAACTGTTATATTGCACAGGCAGGTGATTATCTGTGAGTAGTCTGGGTTAGAAGTGTCAACGGGATGATACATCATTATATCATCCGCGTAGAGATAATACTGTATTTTATGTTTCCTAAAGATGTTGCATATTGGCTGTATATACAGGCTGAACAATAGGGCAGATAAGGAGGAGCCTTGGGGGATACCTTGTCTTTGTTTGAAAATGGTAGAAGATGTCTGATCAATCTGGACCTATTGAGAGCGGTTTGACAGGTAGGACTCAAACCACTGAATGACTGTTCCTTGCAAGCCTATCTGTTTTAGCCTGTTGATAAGAGTTTTGTGATTAATGCTATCAAATGCGGAGAAGATGTCTATGAAAATTAGTATGAATGCTTGTCTTGCTGAGTTCAAACTTCGTATAAGTTTGTCTAAGAGAGATTGCATCAGGGTCTCAACACTGTGTTGTGGTCGAAACCCATACTGTTGTTCATCAAGGGGCACATTTAGCTCAATCTAATCTTGAAGTTGTAACTGGACTGTTTTTTCTATAATTTTTGATAGGAATAGCATGCTTGAAATAGCTTTATATGAACTAGGATGGTGTTTGTCAAAGGTTGCTGATTTTAGAATTGGTCATAGTAATGTTTGTTTTAAGGATGATGGCATGTAACCTTGTCGTAATGATTGATTGACCATCTCTAGGATGATTGGGGTAAATTCCTCTTTTGTTGCTTTAAGCCAGCTAACTGGGCAGGGGTCACTGGGTGATGTGGTGGTGTTAATAGTAGTTACTATGTTTTTGAGATGCTTTCTATCAATATAATGGAAAGTTGACCAAGTAACTTGTCCAGTGTGGTAGGTGTCATTGGGTTGAATGCTAAGGGGGTTAGGGAGGATATCATCAATGTGAGATGGGTCCAGTTTCTCCATATAGTAGTTTGCTAGGGTTTGGGGGTGTATAACTATTTTGTCTTCATCAGGGGTGGGCATCCTTGTTAATGATTTAACTATGGAAAATAGTTCTCACAGTCTGTTGAGGGATTTGTTGAGTAGGGTAGTATGGTACTCTTTCTTCCTTCTGTTTATGGCATCCTTATAAGCTCTTAGAGTAAGCAAGTATTGATTATTGTCATTTCCTGATTTGGCACATCTCCATTTATGTTCATTTGAGTGCAGTTTTTGTTTTAGTTTCATTAATTCAGTTATGTACCAGATTTTCGTGTTTTTTTTCTTTGATTTCTTGGGTCTTAGAGGAGCTAGAGCAGCATCAGTTAAGGTAGAATTCCAATTCTGTACAATATCATCCAGATTAGTGAGGGATTGATCTAGCTGAGGTAAAGTATTATTAAGGAAGACTTCCTTGTTAAAATGCTTGAATTTACTATGGAATGTTTGGTGTTTATAATGTGTATTTAGGGTATGTGATATAGGTATAATGCATTCTATAAGGAAATGGTCCATCCATGGTAGTGGGATGGATCTTGGATTTTTATAGTGCATGTCTTGAATGATATTATTTTGAAGGAAGATTACGTCCAAAGTGTTACCTTTTCTATGTGCTGGGAACTGGATGATTTGTTGGAAGCCAATGTCAGACATGGCATTAATGATTAATGAAGTGGGCCGAGTGGGTGCTGTGGAGAGTTGGGAGATTCAGATCTCCCAAGATAATATGGGATTTATTTAGTGTTGTGGTACAAGCTGTTTCCAGCATAGATGCAAGGTTGTCTGGGGATGGAGAAGGGGGTCTATATATTAGACTAATTATTATGTGCTTATTTTCAATGGTTAGTAGGTCCATATCCTCAATGTTTTTGCTAGTATGTAGAGTTGTATTTAATTTTTTCCTAGCTAAAATTATGACACCTCCTCCACGTTTAATTGATCTAGGTCAATGGTATAATTTATAGTCAGGGAGTGCTAGTTGGTTTATCAGAACTGAATCTGCTTCAGTAAACCACGTTTCTGTAAGGCAGAGTATGTCTGCGGTATTGTCTTCAGTAAGCTCCAATATGATAGGTATTTTGCTTCTGGCTGACCTTGTGTTTAGGAGGAGGCATTTTATAGGATGTAATGATAAAGAGGGTAGTTTTAGATGATGTGATTGAGGATCTATGTGAATAAGCCTGCTATTGCGTTGTTTATAATAGTTATAGGAATGGTGAGGGTGGTAGCAAGGTGGGTAGTCCCTGTGATGATGTTGGATTATAGGGATGTTATAGTGTTGTGATGTATCAGGGTGTAGCGATTTGATAGGTGGTGTGAGTAGGACTAGTAGCAGGATTAGGTGGAAAAGCATGCTGTATTTTTCCATTGTGTCTAGTAATATCATAAGTTAACAATAACAATATCAATAGGTTTAAATAGATACAAAATCTGATGGAGAAATGAAGCTAAACTTGATATTATGTGGGAGGGTGGAAATCTCCTTCTTCACTCCTTCTTCACTTATGAGCAGGGCCGTACCAAGTGTAAATCGTGCCCTGTCTGACTTACACATCGGGCAAGCCTCTTCTCTCCTGCCTCGGTGGGGTGGGGGGGGGGGGGCATGCGCCCAATGTGCAAGTCGCCGGCATGCTAAGCAGATCTGTCCCTCCCTGCAAGAGCAGGGAGGACAGATCTGCTTAGCATGCCAGCAAGAAGGCTTAAGGGGCGCATTTTAGCTGTATTCCGTTGCCTGCCACTGCTGAGAGAAGAAAAAGTGGTGGCGGCAGGCAACGGCAGACAGCTAAAATGCGCCCCTTAAGCCTTTGCGCCCTATGCGCCTGCACCGCTCGCACAGGGCTAGGTATGGTCCTAGGTATCAGTATTTAATCAATTTAGCAAGTAGAATGCCATTGGAAATGGCATTCTCAGAGCAAGATATGTATTAGATGACCAGAAAACTGATGAAATAATATTTGCATGTTAAGTAATGACTAATTAGCTGTAAAATCTCTGCAACGCTGTTTCTAAATATATCTTATTCTTTTGGTTAGAGTTGTGCACAGCAGGAGCTACTACTAAGCGAAGCCATAAGATTTACTATGTTACTTAGGTGGAGCGATGATAATACTGAAAGCTATAGACTTACAGTACAGGTTCAAATCTTCAGCGGCCTATGTGCTCATTGAGTTTTTGCATTATGTTCTGCTGTAAATTCATCAGGTAGTAGTTCGGGTGGGAAGACAGCTCATAGAAGATCCAATTTGGTTTGAGTAGATTTCTGTGCCTGCCTTAGGTCCCCGCCTAAGGGCCACGCCAAAGGGCCCCCTGGCGAGGCCCTCATGCACGGGCCCACCAGACTTGGGCATGCCTAAGCACATGGTTGGTTTTATGTCCCTGGTGCAGCTCCAATTGGTGCTTTGCTGCAGGGGGGCAGGGGAATGTTTCTCTGAGACTGACAGGATTTAACAATATGTATGTATTTATTTATTTATTTATTAAGCTGCATTTTTATACCGCATTTCATATACATAATGACACACACATACATGCTCCTCCCAAGATGAACACTGAAGCCACAACAGAGCAATCATAAAACATATATGAACTGCTAAGACAACAAGATTGTTGTTGTTGTTGTTAAGTGCCGTCGAGTCGGAGTTGACTCATGGCGACCCTCTGGATAGCTATCCTAAATTGTGTTCGGTCTTCAGTCAGGCGGCTCATTGTTGACAGACTGGTACCCATAGCTGCTGTTATTGTATCGATCCATCTCATTGCTGGCCTTCCTCTTTTGCGTTGACCTTCTATCTTGCCAAGCATGATGTCTTTCTCTAATGATCTCTCTTCGCATGATGTGTCCAAAGTATGAAAGTCGAAGTCTTGTCATCTGAGCTTCTAAAGAAAGCTTAGGTTTGATTTCCTCTAGTACCGACTGGTCTGTTCTTCGGGTAGTCCATGGTATACACAGTATTCGCCGCCAGCACCATAATTCAAAGACATCAATTTTCTTCCTGTCTGTCTTTTTCACTGTCCAGCTTTCACATCCATATGATGTTATTGAAAATACCATGGCTTGAACAAGTCAAATCTTTGTATGGAGAGAGACATCTCTGCTCTTCAGAATCTTATCTAGGTCTTTCATAGCCATTCTGCCAAGAGCAATGCGTCGTTTGATTTCTTGACTGCTTGTTGCTTCTTTATTGATAGTTGATCCAAGTAGGTTAAAGTTGTTCACAATTTCAATTTCTTCTCCTTCAACGATGAACTTGTTGATTATGCCAGTTGTCATGATCTTTGTCTTCTTTACATTAAGGTGCAGGCCCATTTTGAGACTATGTTCTTTGATTGTGAGAAGCAAATGTTTCAAATCATCTTCACTTTCAGCCAGTAATGTAGTGTCATCAGCATAACGAAGGTTGTTGATGAGTCTTGCATCAATCTTCACACCTCTGTTGTCTTCATACAATCCTGCTTCTCTGATGATTTGTTCTGCATATAAATTAAACAGGTAGGGGGAAAGTATGCAGCCTTGTCTTACACCTTTGCTTATTTTAAACCACTCTGTTTCTCCTTGTTCCGTTCGAACTGTTGCTTCTTGATCAATGTACAGATTGTGCAAGAGAACGATCAGGTGTTCTGGTATACCCATGCTTCTTAATGTGGCCCAGAGTTTCTCATGGTTTACACAGTCAAAAGCCTTGCTATAGTCGATAAAGCACAAATAGATATCCTTTTGGTATTCTTTAGTCTTTTCAAGGATCCATCTCACATCCGCAGTGATGTCTCTCGTTCCTCGCCCTTTCCTGAACCCTGCTTGCACTTCAGGTAGTTCTTGTTCCAGGTATGGTTGTAGTCTCTTTTGAATAATCTTCAGTAGAATCTTGCTGGCATGTGGGATCAGAGCGATTGTGCGATAATTTCCACAGCGCGATTGTGCGATAATTTCCACAGTCAGTTGGATCACCTTTCTTTAGTATTGGTGTAAACACAGATCTTTTCCAGTCAGTTGGCCATGATGTTGTCTTCCATATTTCTTGGCAGAGCCTTGTAAGTATGGTAACAGCTGCATCAGATTGCTGCAATACTTCTATAGGATGCTATCAATGCCTGGTGCTTTGTTCTTTGATAAGGCTTTCAATGCTGCTTCAACTTCTTCTTTCATTACCAATGGTTCCCGATCATAAGGTACAGGTTGAAACGGCTGTTGGTCCACTTGATCTTTATCATATAAAAACTCTGTATATTCCTTCCACCTATTCTTGATCTTCTCGGCATCATTCAACATAGAACCTTGAGCATCTTGTAACATTCCAATTCGAGGCTGGAACGTTTTCTTTAACTCTCATAGCTTTAGGAAAGCTGATCTTGTTCTTCCTCTAATAGTTTCTGCTTCTATTTCCATGCAAGTGTCATTGTAGAACTTTTCCTTGTCCTGTCTTGCTGCACGTTGGAAATCTCACACCACCTATTCAACGTCGAGGTGTTCTCTGAATAGGTGGTTCTTGAGCTATTTTCTGAATGTACTGTAGATAGTTCTTTGTTGCATCGGAGTTTAGCTGGCAGAGAGTTCCATTATGTAGGTGCATAAAGTTCAAAGGTGCGGTGCAAGTTTGCTGATTAAATTTGGTCCTACTATATGGCACAATAAGCACGTTGTTTGTAACTTGCAATGTTGGTTTTCCTGAGTTTGGTTTTTCCAGCAAGGTGTGGAGGTATGACGGTTGCTGGAGATGAAATGCTCGGTGGATCAGTACTAGGGTTTTGTACTTGATCCGAGCTTTTACTGGAAGAATGTGTAAGTTCTTCAGAACTGGAGTGTGTGACAGAGTGGGTCCTTCCAGCCCGTTAGAAGAAGCTAAAAAGCAGGAAACAGGAGCAGTGCTGAGATGTAAACAAGAGCACATGGCTTCTGGTTACCACAGAAACCAAGCACAAGGGAAAGGGATACGCCTGTGCTACCACTTAGAGAATGAGTCACAAGTTGATTCAGCACACCTGTTAGGGGGAGGAGTCAAGCTCTACCCTAGAATTCACTCTAATAAAGAGGACACAGTTGAGCCTATGGAGTTAGGCAGAGGTGAAGGAGGTGAGCCGAGCAGCCAAGCAGGCAGCCAGGTGGGCTACGAGAGCTGCAGTGAAGAGAGCAGTGAAAGGAGAAGGACAGAGTCTCCGTGGAAGGGTCAAACGGAGCTTCCCTTCAGGAAGAGAATAGAAACCCCAAGGGAAGGATACAGCAAAGGCAGTCTGGATTACCTGCTGTATTCTGGGGAGTACAAAAAAGGAAGAAAGCCAGGAAGGCAATTGAAAGCTTCTGTGCACAGCTCAGGTTGGGAACCTACAGCCAGTTCCAAGTCACAGAGAAAACCTCTACCAGCTAGGTTTAAAGGTAAGCCTAACGGCTGGGGTGCTAATAATTACAGTGATTTCATTTACCCAGAGGGTTGGGGCTGTAATGAGAAGGACTGTACTGAGAATGCTTATTTAAACCAGTACTTAATTCAGGAGTATCACAAGAAGCCTGGAGCAGTAAGGAAAGGCGTGGCACCAGGGTTGCAGTTACAAACATTTCCTGTTGTAGAGGAAGAATTAATGGACATTGAGCCAGAGCATGTAAATACTAAGGATGAAGTAATGGACTGTACGATAACTTTTTCTAATGAGATAATATCATTACGCTGAGTTCATGCTTTAAAGGGAAAGGCAGCACTGCTTGGAGTTAAAAGCGTACAGCTGTGAAGAAACAGAACTGTTACCTTGAAATGCTGGAAACTAATGTGTTTATGCTGAAGTAAGCCTTTATGTTGAAAACCTTTAATTTGTCCTTATACCAGAAAGTACCTGGTTTTGTGTTACCTTATTTCCTGGTTAAAAGTCCTACCCCGGGAGGTGGAAATAAATCCTTTGTTTGCTTGAACCACTTTTGAATCCACAACTGCTCCTCATTGGTCAGCGAAGGGACTACATCTCCCAAGAAGCTCTGCTTCAGGATTTGTGAAAGTAGCTGTTCAGTGGGGAAAAACCACTCGCTTAAACCCTACCTACTGATACTGGGGGTTTTAAAGGAGAGTTGGTCACAAGTGATGTGGTCAAATTTTCCAACCCTTTGGATGGTTCTGACTGTAGTGTTGAGCACTGTTTTAAGCGGGTTGAACGTGGTAATTGGGAGTCCATGGTATATTGAGTTACAATAATCCAGGTGAGGGAGTGTCATCACCTGCATTATAGATATGAAGTCCTTGCCTTCCAGGAGTGGTCCAAGACGCTGAACCATTCTGGCTTTGAAAAATATTGTCTTTGAGGTTCTTGCTATTTGTTGCTTGAATGACAATGACTGATCTAGGATGATTCCAAGATACTTTATTTGAGAGTGAACCCTTATTTGGACCGATCCGAGGGTTAGATGCATCGGCGGGGTGAATGTTTGGTCTTTTGTGACAAATAAGGCTTCTGTTTTCTTGAGGTTTGTTGCAAGGTTGTTCGCTTGGAGCCATCTGGAAACATCATCAAAGCAGTTTATTAATTGGGTAATTGGGGGTTTGTCTGGTATGAGGTGGTTATGGGTTCATAAAGCAAAACATCATCTGCATATATATGAAAATTGACTTTGTGTGACCTTATTATGGAGCACAGTGGTTGCAGGTAGATGTAGAATAGTATGGCTGAAAGTGCAGAACCTTGTGGTATTCCTTGGGTCTGTTGGTAAGGTACTCAAGTGGTAGTACTGGTTCGGATTTGTTAATATCTGTCCCATTAGATAGGACTGGAACCATTGTAGGACCTTACTGTGTATATCGATTTCCTTTAATCTGTGCAGGAGGATACTGTGGGAGATGGTGTTGAATGCAGCAGATATATCCAGGAAAATTAATGCATAGCCAGAGTGCTTGATTTGAGTACCTTTTGTTAGTGTGTATATTAATGATATCATTAGGGGTTCAGCGCCATGGGCTGGGAGAAAGCCAGGTTGCTGTGGGTTGAGAATGTTGTTTTTGTGTAGGTGGTCCTGCAGCTGCTGCTGTACAACCCTTGGTCCCTTGGTGCCCAGCATGCATATGTAATACCACTCACATGTGCCCATATGTATTCACCTGCTGTGTGTAATGCCTAAGTGTAGGATATAGTGCAGGTCCCAAATACCTTTTGGGTTACACATCCTAGCACATGTCTGTCATGTACCCTTTCACAGCCCCACACTGTAGAAAATGGCCCTCACCTGAGGATTCAGAAACAAGAACAGTCATAACCAAATGGGTGGAAATGGATGAGGATCTGGTATGTACCTAGGTCATGGATACCCTAACAATCCCCAGTGTATAATATACTTCAATGTAACATACTCAGCATGAGGTCCTCTACATGAGAATAGATGCAGTGCTCCAGCATTTATTGACCGTGAATGGTTTGGTTTCTGTGCAAGGTCAGTAGATCACTGATCTCCCTATGACTGTGTTGTTGTTTTTGTTAAGTGCCGTCAAGTCAATGTCGACTCATGGTGACCCTCTGGATAATTGTCCTAAATTGTGTCGCCAGCACCATAATTTAAAGGCATCAATTTTCTTCCTATCTTTTTCATTGTCTAGCTTTTGCATCCATATGATGTTATTGAAAATACCATGGCTTGAACGAGTCAAATCTTTGTATGGAGAGAGACATCTCTGCTCTTGAGAATCTTGTTTAGGTCTTTCATAACCATTCTGCCATGAGTAATGCGTCGTTGGATTTCTTGACTGCTTGTTGCTTCTTTATTGTTAGTTGATCCAAGTAGGTTAAAGTTGTCCACAATTTCAATTTCTTCTCCTTCAACGATGAACTTGTTGATTTTGCCAGTTGTCATGATCTTTGTCTTCTTTACATTAAAGTGCAGGCCCTTTTTAAGACTATGTTCCTTGATCGTGAGAAGCAAATGTTTCAGATCATCTTCACTTTCAGCCAATAATGTGGTTTCACCGTTATAGAGAAGGTTGTTGAGTCTTCCACCAATCTTCACACCTCTGTTGTCTTCATACAATCCTGCTTCTCTGATGATTTGTTCTGCATATAAATTAAACAGGTAAGGGGAAAGTATGCAGCCTTGTCTTACACCTTTGCTTATTTTAAACCATTCTATGCCACAGTCCAAATGTGGCAAGATGCACCAGTCAGCATCTATGGCAGAAGCACAGAAGGCCTGCACTGTCATAGCAAGCCACTCAAGGAATTATGTCACATGTGAAGGATGACATTCACTGCTACTACAATTCATATTTGCCTGTACGATCTTGCAGACAATGCACATATTGGCCTTTGGACTACATGTGTCAGATCCAGCTCAGGCCTAAGCAAATTTGCCTATGTACCTAGCTGTTGGGGGTGTCAAGCATCATCACAGTCAATACCATGTGACATGTCCTTCCATCTAGAAAATGCACCTTACATGTATGTGTGATAGTTTAGGATATGAAAGCTGCTGTTTTATGGTCATGCACATTTTGGGCTGCCTAACCATTATGTCCTGGCTTTGTTCTCTAACTGTATGCAGAAAAGAACACTCTTCAGTAGTATTGCTCATCACACAAGTTTTAGAGGCATTGTGTGACAACAGCAGACCTTGGTTGAGGTTGACAATGAGGTATGTATGTGTGTGTGTCTTTCACTGCAGTATGTGTGTGGTTCTTCTCACAGCAGTCTGGGCAGTTGTTTGAGGGCCAAGGGTGATACCTGGATTATCCATTATTGGGACATCAGGACAGCTGGAATGTGTTGCTTCTTCTCTTCCCACATTTCTATCTCCATGGGTCTCTTGTGTCCTTATGTCTCAGCTGAGGCATATGACATGATATGTACATATGTGAACGTGCCACATCAACTGGCCAAAGCAATGACAAGAGCCCTCTCCCTGCACGGAGATCAGCAGCTGAAGGAGCAGACTTCTCAACACACGTGCTTTCAGGAAAGGAGCATTTGTGCAACCACGTTTACAGCGCGTCATCGCTCACCCTCACCCAATCGGGGCACAGAAATCCACTTTAAAAGGGGACGCGATCAGGCACAAGGTCCTTCTCTCCAGTGCTCCCGGAGGAGCTGGAACACCAACCGCTGCAACCCTCATCGGTAGAGAGCCCTCTCCCTGCCCGGAGACCAGCCGCCGAAGCAGCAGACAGACCGGATCTTGCTCCATCACAAAAGAGCTCAGCGAACAAGAGCCCTCTCCCTGCACGGAGATCAGCAGCTGAAGGAGCAGACTTCTCAACACATGTGCTTTCAGGAAAGGAGCATTTGTGCAACCACGTTTACAGCGCGTCATCGCTCACCCTCACCCAATCGGGGCACAGAAATCCACTTTAAAAGGGGACGCGATCAGGCACAAGGTCCTTCTCTCCAGTGCTCCCGGAGGAGCTGGAACACCAACCGCTGCAACCCTCATCGGTAGAGAGCCCTCTCCCTGCCCGGAGACCAGCCGCCGAAGCAGCAGACAGACCGGATCTTGCTCCATCACAAAAGAGCTCAGCGAACAAGAGCCCTCTCCCTGCACGGAGATCAGCAGCTGAAGGAGCAGACTTCTCAACACACGTGCTTTCAGGAAAGGAGCATTTGTGCAACCACGTTTACAGCGCGTCATCGCTCACCCTCACCCAATCGGGGCACAGAAATCCACTTTAAAAGGGGACGCGATCAGGCACAAGGTCCTTCTCTCCAGTGCTCCCGGAGGAGCTGGAACACCAACCGCTGCAACCCTCATCGGTAGAGAGCCCTCTCCCTGCCCGGAGACCAGCCGCCGAAGCAGCAGACAGACCGGATCTTGCTCCATCACAAAAGAGCTCAGCGAACAAGAGCCCTCTCCCTGCACGGAGATCAGCAGCTGAAGGAGCAGACTTCTCAACACACGTGCTTTCAGGAAAGGAGCATTTGTGCAACCACGTTTACAGCGCGTCATCGCTCACCCTCACCCAATCGGGGCACAGAAATCAACTTTAAAAGGGGACGCGATCAGGCGCACCCGCGCCTTGCGGGCCCGCGCCGGAGGGCCGCGCAAGAGGGCCCTTTGGCACGGCCCTTAGGAAAAGGCCCGTAAGGAGCACGAAACGGACACGGAAACCAAACTGAAAAACACACCGAGACCAGCAACAGCAACAAAGCACAGCAGAGCTCCCCCAGGGTTGAGTTTGCGTACATCTCCTATACAGCAGACCTTCAAATCGCAGCAAGTATAAACAAATACAAACAAAAACTTTTACACTACTGGTTTAAAATTGCAAATTAACTTTGAGGGGTCACAACAAAATCTCCTATCACTGTGTGCACTATCTCATCAGTACCTGCATTGAAATTAAAAACGTAACCTATAATGTTAATATTTTAAAACTGTACCTGCATATAACATTGCTAGTAATATAGTACTGTTGTCAGTATTTTCAACGATATTTGCATATAACATTGCTAGTAATATAGTACTGTTGTCAGTATTTTCAACGATATTTGCATATAACATTGCTAGTAATATAGTACTGTTGTCAGTATTTTCAACGATATTTGCATATAACATTGCTAGTAATATAGTACTGTTGTCAGTATTTTCAACGATATCTGCATATAACATTGCTAGTAATATAGTACTGTTGTCAGTAATCCAAAACTGTATATACATTCACATTGATAGCAACCTCTTACTGTTACCAGTACCTATAACAGCAATTGCACCCACATTAATATTAATTTTAACTAGCACCGGTATAACATATCACCCAAAATGCAACTAATCAACTCTGACAAATGTAAAATAATACTAATTAGTATCACACTAGCGATACTAATAACTATTGCTCAGAGCCTACACAACAATAATGTGAAAAATATCCCTATCATAAACAGTTTTGCACAAAACAACCCCCAATCATGGCACCCACACATAGAACATCATCCCAAAACAAAAAACCATAGATTAATCCACATAAAATACTCCTCATCCCCTCAGTCAACAAACACTATGATATGTAAAAACTTAGAATCATTATCAACAATATTAATCAATGCCAGGTCAATGAAAAATAAGCTACCTATATTCACAGACATTCTAGACAACCAAAAACCAGATATACTATGTATAACCGAGACATGGCTATCAGACACAGACAACGTTTACCTAAATCAACTAAGCAACAATAACTACGACACATTCTACACACATAGAACTCACAAAAAGGTGGTGGAGTACTAATAATGTCAAAAAAAGAACTAAAAGCCAAAAAACTAACATCGAACCTACACACCAACATAGATACCCTTATTGTGAAAATTGGCAACATAACAATCTGCCTAATTTACAGGCCACCAGACAAACAATCAGAAAAACTAGACCCACTAATTGACTTTTTAAGTTCCTCCACTGAACAAAATCCAATTATTATGCTTGGAGACTTCAACACTCCATCACTACCAGCATCATATGCCTCCCTCTTTATGGAATCAACAATAGACATGGATTTTCACCAAATAATAAACACTAGCACGCATGAAAAAGGTGGTATGCTTGACATGGTATTCCTACCAAACGAACTCTACCAACTCTATAACCCAACATCCCTCAATTGCACACGGACCCCATGGTCAGATCACTACCTTATCAACTTTAATATCACAATAAACACATCAGTTAAACGAACAACAACTAATGCACATACATCAAGATTTAAAAAATACAATGAAGAAGAATTCCTCGACATAATAATCCCTAATTTATCTACATCACCAATAAACCTAGATGCAGCAGTAACGAACTGGCACAAAACCATCAAAAATGCTGCAGCTAATAAACAAATAACTAAGAAAAACACACACCCTAAAAAAGATCAAACCTCCTGGTACAATAAAGATTTAAAGCTAATGAAAAAGAACTTAAGAAAAGCCGAATATAAATGGCGGAAAAATAAAAACACAATTACAAAAGACTCATACCTCACGCAACTCAACAAGTATAAAGACGCAATAAACAATGCCAAGAAAAACTACCACGCCTCTATCTTAAACAACGCAATAAATAGACCTAGAGAACTTTTCTCAATTGTCCAAAAGCTGACTAATAATAATCACAACTCCAGTAATGAAATCACAGACATTACCCCACAAACACTGGCAAATTACTACATGAACAAGACAAAGTACCATCCCATACCACCTAAGCCAGTAGACACTTCACAAATACTTAACACAGATGAATGGTCTGTATTTCAACCCTTAACCAAAGTTGAACTCAAATCCATCATCACAAACATTAATACTACTACATCTCTACTTGACCCCTGTCCAGTAACCTGGATAAAGAACTCCCTACCTGTACTCTCTCAGTTCATCCTCCCAATAATAAACCTCTCCCTAAAACGTGGATACCTACCCGCTACTCTAAAACACGCACAGATCCGCCCAATTCTAAAAAATACTACCCTTGACAAATCATCACCTAATTCTTACAGACCCATATCGAGTATTCCATTCATGGCCAAATTAATCGAAAAAACTGTACAAATTCAAACACAAGAATTCATTGATAGCTCAGCCCCACTTGACGACCAGCAATATGGGTTTCGCCCCAGACACGGAGTAGAATCACTACTAACAGTGCTAATCAATACACTTGTGAGAGGAATAGACAAACCTAAACAAGCATTCTTACTCATATTCATAGACGTGTCTGCAGCCTTCGACAGTGTTCACCACTCAATAATGATCAATAAACTTAAACAAATAGGTATTAAATCCACTGTCCTAAAGTGGTTTACTTCTTATCTAACAGAACGATCACAAACGGTACAAATCGGTAATCTCTCATCAAAAACATACAAACAAGAACTAGGCCTCCCACAAGGCTCAGCTCTATCAGCGTTGCTTTTTAACATATACCTAAAACACATCTGTACAATATTTAAAAAATTCAATGTCCTCTATCACCTATATGCGGACGACATAATGATGTATGTCCCATTCAAAATCCCAAATATCCCTACACAACTCATTAACGACTGCCTCACTGAAATCAACACCTGGCTAAATGAAAACAATCTGCACATCAATCACTCAAAAACAGAAGCCCTAATAGTAACTAAATGCACAACATTTATTCCCCCCTCGCATATAACATTGCAAAATAATAATATCATACTGAAAACTGAAATACGCTACTTAGGTGTGATACTGGATAAACATCTCAGCATGGACACACATGTAAGAAACATAGCAAAAAAAGTTTACTTTAAACTAAAAATATTAAAGCAACTCCGCCCACTAATGCACTTACAGGACTTCCAACGCGTCATACAAGCAATCATAACCCCACATTTCGACTTCGCAAACCTAACCTTACTTGGCGTAAGCAAGGAAGCCATAAAAAAACTTCAATTAGCACAAAACGCAGCAGCAAGGACCATAACGAAAGCCCCACCTTTCCAACATATAACCCCAATTTTAGAATATCTACACTGGCTCCCGATTCAAAGCCGCATAGAATATAAAACTATATTAACCACCTACAAAGCCATAACAAAAACAGCACCCCTGCCCATAAATAACCTTATCAAAATAGAACCTACACACAATCTACAAAGGAGAGACCAGCTCAATAAACTAACCACTCCAAAAGAATTCATTAGGGCCAATAAATCCACTAACAAAAAAGCCTTCTCCCATGCAGCACCTATCTTGTGGAACACAATCCCAATAGAACTAAGACAATTACCCGACATAATGGAGTTCAGAAAAAAACTCAAAACACACTTA
This sequence comes from Ichthyophis bannanicus, assembly GCA_033557465.1. Lineage (NCBI taxonomy): Eukaryota > Metazoa > Chordata > Amphibia > Gymnophiona > Ichthyophiidae > Ichthyophis > Ichthyophis bannanicus. The sequence continues at coordinate 1,160,778,200 of CM066032.1, read as the reverse complement.
TTCACAAAGCATTATGGATCTTTGACCAGCACACCACACACCCCCCAACTGGATAAAGGATAATCCCACCCCGAGTAATACACAACTCATCAAAAGAATGAAGTGATACACCCTAAAACAAAGCGAATAAGTAAATGAAAAACAAAACAATGTATATAGTTTAATTATGTTCAACTGTACATAGTTTACTAATTGTTAATTGTTAATTGTTAACTGTATTTACCTAGCTACAAATGTTATATGTAAAAACAGACCACACTGTTTATTGTTGTTATATGGAAACCGCACCTGATCAATGGAAGGAGCGGTATATAAATAATCTGTTAATTAATTAATTAATTAATTAATATCATCAGTGTGTGCAGCATGTCAGCTATGTGAGATAACTATGCTACACATTTCACAACAATAGTTGGCTAGTATCAACATCTTGGTGGCACTAGTAGGATGTGCACCTATACTAATGTCCCCAATTGTGTAGCACTGCCCTATAGGGTCTGTATGCAGTATAATGCCTATCTGATATGTCACATGGTTCTTGTGTTCCCATCAGCCATGGTGTATGATCTCTGGTGTACATCTGATCATGGGAGAAGCAAATTGCATGCATGCACATGATGTGTAGTTGGCTTGAAGGAACACAAGGGAAAACACCCAAAATGGTTCAGTATGCAATGGGTGAAACAATGGAGTGTATATTGGAACCTGGCTACATCTGCAGTTCCCAGCAAAGCATATATGCATCACCAATGGAAAGCTATCTATCCCTGGGATACCACATGTCATCAGTCCTTGAGACTATGTGCGTAGATGTCTGGATAGTGGTATGAGGACTACATATTTGACAGCTTGTATGCTGTCTCTGCTGATGGAGGTGATAATGGCAGTACATGTATCCCAATGGCCTCCTGAGTTAAAACCATGCACGCACATGGAGGCTGCCTTTATCCAGTTTCTGACAAGAGACATGGAGGCAGGGTTAGCCTGTCTAGTAGGGGTGGTTCATGTCACCTATGGCACACATAGCCTGCTGCCCCCTCCCTGCTGAACTCTGTTGCTCTCCCCCGGCCCTCAGGCTGATTCATGCAGCACTGGATCTGGTGGCAGCAGGGGGGGGGGGGGGAAATGGCTCAGCCCAGTGGAAGGCCCTGTTCCTTGGCACACATGGCCTTCTGCTTTGGACTCCCCTCCGACATTACATATAGGGGTCTGAAGCGGCAGGCCATTTGTGCCGAACCACAGGGCTTGGTGCTGAGCTGGGTTGGGCCCCCCTCGACCCCACTGCATGAATCAGTGCCAGTGTGGGGTAGGGGGCAACATGTTGGGGGGGGCAGCATGACATAGGAGGGGCAGCACAGGCAGAGTGTCTGACTAGGGTGGCAGGAACACTTGGCCTGGCCCAAGCACACCTTTAAACACATGAAGGTTTAAAATGGTTTCACATCATAATTATTATGTCCAAATTGTTGACATATCTACAAAGGGTGTTGTGCACATGTACTTACTGTACATGGATACTAACTGCTGTGATTGAAGTGATGCACTACATGCTTCCATGCCCTTTGCAGCTTCTCCAGGTCGTGCCTGGCTCCAGAGGATGTGAAGAAGTGGGCTTCCAACAAATGAGGCCTGCCAGGAGATGTATGTCAGTGTCGCTGAACCATGGCTTCCTCGAATGGGCTGCCATGTTCTCCTTGTGGAGTATTCGGCTTACTTGCTGATATCAGACATTACACGCATTGGTAATGCACAGCATGTAGCAAAAGAGCATTACATCAGACCAATAAGTGTTAGGCAGCTGCAAAATGCATTGATGTGACATAAGGCTGAATTCATGAGTACACCACAGCTGTAATGATTCCTTTGCTGAGAGTGAACATCCTGTACAGAGTGTGTGACCAGGAATGGCTATATAACATGGGAGGCCAGCTGTCTACTCACATATGCTATTTGACCTAGTTTAACATCCATGATTGCATGCAAGGCCTTATATTCCATGGATAGGATCCATCATGACCCAGCACAGATGTGTCATTAATTTGTATGATTGACAACTGTCTCCTCGTCTCGACCAGAGGCCACCCTTCAGTGGGTCAGATATCACAATGTTCATATCTCATGCAGGGACATGCCACACTTCTCCTGCAATCCTCCATCTCATACAGTAACAGCATGGAAATCACACTAATTAGGACTTTGTGGATACCTACCCATGTCATGCTCATTTCTAGATCATGGTTAGTATGTTATTATTTCCTGGGGAGATGTGTGCCAGCAAGATATGAGAGCTCAAATATGTTGTTCAATTGCCTTACCTATGCCCCCAGTCCCCCAGTTTTATATATCATGATGTCAATGATCATTCCCAGTGCTAGCCATGATGTCCTTTTCCCTATCTGTCTCCACAGGTGCTGTCCAGTATATTACTGAGCAGATGTCATGTAAGCCAAGAGAGTAGCTCTTAAGACACGAGGTTGAGGGGATCTGAATGGTGTTTGAAGCTATCCTTGCAGATGTTGGGGAACATAAAGACACATGTTATCCAGTCATGAACCATGTGACAATTTTAGTGTGCAAGCACAGGACTAACTCTGTTTTTGTGGATATTCCAATCATCTGCACAGTTAAGTCACATGTTATCACAATGGCCTAACAATGCACTCTCTCCTTACATCACTGCAGCATACCTGATTGTCAGCAGTCCCAATGGTGAGGGACACAAAACACATTCAGACAATGCATGCTCTTTTACCTGTAATGTCTGATGTTCCCCAGAACATGTTTCTATCTCAGTTTCCCTAACAGGCAACAGACACACAACAGTCCAGTCATAAGCAGTATCCTTATTTATTATCCAAACACATTTTCATATGCCCAGGCAATATCTGGGAGAGCATGGATTTATATTCAGGTCTGAAATACAGGGTCACACTATTACACACTTCATTATTTACCACCACAGGTGGCATGATCACTCAGAATCAGTGCTACATAGTGAGATCAGATGGTTTCTGGTCTCACACCCTCCCAGGGAAGACATCAGCATGGTACCTGAGACCTGTTATCTCAACTGAGTTCAGATTTGGCATGCACATGTAAAACCATATGGTGCTGCAGTACCCCACTGGTCCCCACTGCAAGGTGGCAGTAGGGCACGTGGGGAATGCTAGGAAGTTCTGTCATATTAGCTACATAGGATGTGTACAGATTTACATATGTCACAATCAAACCCCTCCCTATGTTGTGGGAGCATGTGACAAACCAGTCCAGCCACATTCCAAACTCTGATGACATTGTAGAACACAGACATCACACCTGCACTCATCAGACAGATTGCCAGAGTAGGCATAAAGGCCAGTACACATGTCTCTGCGCTGTGCTAAGACAAACAGTCAGAGAAATGACAATCCTGTACAGCACTACAAAGCCACCATGGAGCCTTAAATCCTACTTGCAACAAATTGACACTAGCAGCAATGTTCACTGTGTTTTTTAGTGCTTCCATCTTTCCAACATTTTGTTTGGTGTATCTAGGGATGAGAATTGTCCATGAGGGTAATCACTGAGCCCACATTAGTATGGGCAATGAATAATCTAGTACAGTGCTCAGACATTGAGGACAGTCCATGACCTCTGAAGGTTACAGGAACAGGGAACGTGTTGTTGTTAGTGAGTGATCTGGCTGTCTCAGGCAGCAGCACTGTAATGTAGGAACTGAGACAGGTGATACCAAATCATCATGTGTGTCTGATATGATGGTAATACTTCAGGCAACATGGCAGCAGTTCACATCCCCGTCATTGGGATCATTACATCTATCTCCTGGGGAATGGTGTTGCCTGCTTCTGCACACCTGTGTTTGAAAGGCAGTCCACCTTGTTCTTGGGACATGCAGTAGCTCTGATCTGGCCTACACTAGAGATGTGAGTTCACTGTACCTAGACCTGATGTCAGTGCCCTTGTGTCAACCCTGAACGTGCAGCATGTCTGTAAACCGTCACGAAGTGGGGATGTGTGCATCTTGCTAGATGTCTGTATCTGTGTGTGCTTTTCTTCCCAGTTGTCCTAATGGCCCCAGCTGAGCCTACATCAGGAGCTATGGGAACAGTGGAGGAGACACAGGTATAGAGTCTCCTGGGAGATGGGTCCCGGGACCACCGAGGAGGAGACATCTCTGAGTGGCAGTGATGTGCATGGTATGCATGGTGGTAGTTCCTCTGTGCATGACATTTCATCCACCTATGAGGAGCATGGATGGGAGGAATGGACAGGACGCTACTCGCCAGATGGGGAGAGTGAGGCTGAGGACGAATTGCACCTTCACATGGATTTAGAAGAGTCAGATATACGTAGAAGGTGGCTAGACCCAAGAGATGCAGGAAAGACCCCAGGAGTCCAGGGGAACCAGGGATGTGGTGGAGATAATGGACCCTGGCCACTCAAAAGCCCAGGAGGAAGGTGCACAAACTGCCCCAGGTAGCCCATGAAGAACATGCAGGGTCTCCTGTCCAATCTCGTCACCTATACCACAGGCAGCCATAAGGACCTCTCAGATGGGTGTTTCTATGCATATGTAGTAAATACCTTTGGGAGTACATTGTGGATTGTGCAAGCTGCAGCTGAGACAGGGGGCGTGGGAAGATTTTGGCACTGTGCCTATGTGTAGACACCTGTAGATTATTGCACCACACCACGTCCTCCACATTAGGTTGGCTGTGTCCTACAGCCATGTAGGCCACAATAGTGTGTGTACTGCAATATTCCCTCCAAGTATCTTGTACTGCCCGAGAGTCCCCCACTGCCATACTTTCTGGTGAGGTGAGGCAAAACGTGGGTGCACTTTTGATTGCTGCACAAAGACAGGTGGGTGTCAACCATCACACTGATTGTGTTTCAGTTCCTTACTTTCGCCAGCTTGCTGCTGGAGGAGAGCAGCAGAGCACACGGTCCTTTGAGGGATCTTTGGTGCATGGTATCCCACACCATATACCCACCCACATTAATGGGTCTGCTATGCAGTTATGATAGACACTGCACTTGTCAGGCTGTGTGGCACCTCCTCTGTGATCCTTGCCACATGCAGTGTGTGTCTGAGGATGTTTGCAGCCAATATGGGAATATCTGATATCTGCATCCTGGGACATCCCTGTTTAGTGAACGCTGCATGAGCCTGATCAGGGATGGGACCATGGTGAGAAAATGATGCCTATTAGTGGTCTAACAGATGACAATCATGGACAACAGAGAGATAGGGGCCTGTCATTTGAAATGGCAGATTTATGTTGCCAAGCACCATTCACACAGCTACAGGTATACATAGTACTTGTTCCATTGGTGTACTCGTATCTCAGTTGACATAAATGGTGATATGGTCACCTCACCACTGGGGTATGTACGTCAAACAATATGTGATGCAAGGGTCTCAATGATGACATTTCCCTAGTTCGGTAGTCTCAGCTCATGTGCTCCAATGCTGAACCCACAGGGCCAGAACCAGGATGTGCCTGACCAGCAATGTCTGGTCTCATTATGAACTGCATGGATCCTCTGTTGGGAATGTGATGTGTTTGCCAAAGGTGCCTGACATGTGCCCATTGTTGCAATGTCAGAGGATCATGCCCATGTGAGGGCCTTAATGTCCAGTACCCAATTGATTCTCTGTGATGATAACGTGTCACCTGAACCATCTGCTGTGGATCTTGCTGTCTATTGTGTGGCCTTGGAATTGAAATACCATATATCCCACTGGGTTTGTTTAGGGCTATGGTGTGGTCATTTGGAAATAATGCACAGGGATCTGCCAATACAGATGTGTCTTTGCATCCCCTTCATGTCACCATAGCTAGCCTCTCACATCAATCCAAGCAATATCTGCTAATCATTGGTGGACTCACGATGAAATGTATCCTCCCAAACACTGTCTGGTACAATGAAACATATACAACCTGAGCTGTCACCGACAGGACTATGCAGGGGTCAGTCAATCATGATGCACAGGCCTGGCATGCACATTTACCACAAGGACAGAATGTTTATTTTGATCACAACTGATCTCATGTTTAACCCTTCTGTGTGCATTCAGCTTAAAGCAAACCCCTATCCCTAAAATGCAGGACAGATTGCACTAGCGGGATGATACCATTCAATGTCTCCAAAAGGCCACATCTATCAGGAGTTGTAGTCCAGGGGCTGGGATTTTCTACCCATGTGCACACACCATGTGGTGATGTGTCTGAGGGGTCTCACCACCAGCATTTCACCAAACATTCTTTCTGCTTAGGCCAACCTTGTCTGACCTTGCGTTTCCTCTGACATTTCCCCAGTTATCCATCAGGATTTGTTGAATAGACAAGACCACATATCCAACATGGGGACCTCTCTTAGAGCTACATTTGAGGAGATGTCTATCTCTGTGACAGGTGACATCAACCAACTTAATGCCACAATTGGACAGCTGGTGCCACAATATTAACCACCACCACCAACGGGGAACAGTTCTAGTGAGACTACAGGGGTTGCAGGCAGAGCAGCAAGGAGAGGATGGGGACATCCTCCAAAATGATGATGGACGTTTTCAGAGGGGCTTGATGTGCATATCACTCACTGTCCATACAGCAATGTGTGTCGTTCAATGAGTATGTTATAAATATGGTTTTCTCACTACATGTGTGTCTATGTCTCCTTCCATGACCTTTTGGGGTTTGAAATGTCACCTTTGCCTAGGGCCTGCACATTATGTGCAAACTATGTTTGCGCACGTGATGTGTGTAAAGCAGCTGTGCCTTTGCCCTCAATATGTCAGGATTTGCTAATCATTCCCCCTTGGGTCATAGTTGTTCCATCCCACACATAGGACTGTTCCCTTATACAATCACCTTTGCGGGATTTGACGTGTCCTTGTTAGTTCAACATGTGATGGCACCTCTTGTCAACCTGAAGGGCACAATATCCAGGAGGTATTTATATGGGTTACAGCCCAGTAAACCGTGTAATTGCCTTTCATCGGGATATTCCATGGCAAATACATGGTTAGTATCATTGAAAATCCCCTTCTAACCCTGCTACGCGCTCTGATGCTATGCAGTTAGCATTGGGGGGGGGGGGAGGGGTTGCAGGCATTCTGGGGTGGAGAGAGGCAGAGACTGTCACTAACCGGGTAGCAGAGATATTCCATGCTGCCTATTAGCAACCTGTTCCTAAAAGATAGGTGAGCTAAGCCTCACTTATCATTTAGGCGCAGGAGCTAACCAGGCAGAATGCAATATCGCTGCTGCATGGTTAAGAACATAAGAACATAAGATATGCCATATTGGGTCAGACCAAGGTCCATCAAGCCCAGTATCCTGTTTCCAACAGTGTCCAATCTAGGTCATACGTACCTAGCAGTATCCCCATAAGACAAAGGTTCCACAATGCTTGTATTGGGTCAAGCATTGATATCCTGGGTCCCTTTTTAATAATGGTTTATGGACCTTTCCTCTAGGAACTTGTCCAAACCTTTTTTAAACCCAGCTACACTAACAGCTCTTACTACATCCTCCGGTAACAAATTCCAGAGTTTGATTACACATTGAGTGAAAAAATATTTTCTCTTATTAGTCTTAAATAGTTTACCCTGTAGATTAATTGCATGTCCCCTAGTCTTTCTATATTCTGATAGCGTAAACAATTGATCTACGTTTACCCGTTTCACTCCATTCATTAATTTATAGACCTCTATCATATCTCCCCTCAGCCGTCTCTTTTCCAGGTTGAAGAGCCCTAACGTTTGTAGCCTCTCTTCATAGGAGTAGCCTTCCATCCCCTTTACCATTTAGGTGGCTCTTCTCTGTACCTTTTCTAATAACGCTATATCCTTTTTAAGATACGGCGACCAGAATTGCACACAATATTCAAGGTGCGGTCGTACCATGGAACGATACAGAGGCATTATAATATCCTTTGTTTTATTTTCCATTCCTTTCCTTATTATACCTAGCATTCTATTTGCTTTCTTGGCCGCCGCTGCGGTTAGCTACTGCGGTTAGCTACTGCAGCCTCCGGCATGTGTGGTGCTGTCCAGATATTCAATGCCAGGGTTGCATATAACGCTGGCATTAAATATCTGGGGTTAAGGGTTAGCGAGCAGGGCTATATGCCATAGCAGCGCATAGCCTGCCCAAATGAATATTGGGCCCAGCAGTTGCAAGGTTTATATTGTTGTAATCACACAAAAATATTTATGTAGGTCAAATCGTAGAGCAATCAGAAGTGATCAAAAATGCAAAGAATTACTCCATTAGCAACATATCAAAATGAAGATTCTTAAGAGGAGTGGACACTTTATATTTATGTAGCAGGCTTAGGGATGTCTCAGACCAGAGGCTTTAAAACAAAGGCACAAAAGTGTCTTGAAATGCCGTCATAGCATCAATGACTGTCCCTTAGCCAATGATTTATCTTAAGAATTTTTTATATATGGTTAAAGGGTTCCAAAACTCCTGTCAAAAATAGTCAACACAGTGCTAAAAAATAGCTTGAAAATCAGTACTTAGCTTAAAGATACCCCAACGCCAGCTATCATAGCGCCATTCAATGCGTTTCACTCAAATGAATTGAGTTTCTTCAGGGGGATTTCAAACTTTAGGTATAAACTGCTGCTGCCCACGTTTCATACAAGGAGCTGAGCTCAACCAAAAGTAGTGCTCACAAAAAAGGGTTATATTGTTGTGCAGGAGCTAGTCAACCTGTGCTCTACAGGACACAATCTGTGCATCCTGGTGACATGGTGGTATGTGTATGGATGTGTGCCTGTGCTCTGAGCTGTCAATGTGTGCCGTGGTTACACATCTGTAACAGACAATGTTCAGCCCATGCAACCATGTCCAGCTGTGCCAAGCTCCTACCGTTGCAAGTCGCCCATTGAACAAGTATGGATAACATGTGTCTTTGTGTTCCCCAGCATCTGCAAGGATAACTTCAGACATCATTTAGGTCCCTTCAATCTCATTCACCAATGGACACACCAACCATAGTGTTGGGACACCTGTCATCAAGGAGTGAAGGAGTGGCCTAGTGGTTGGGGCAAGGTACTTCAGGCCAGAAGGTCAGGGGTTCAAATCCCACTAGAGGACAGCAACCTTGGGCCAGAAGGACTGGGGTTTCTAGTCCCACAGGTGCTCCTTGTGGTCTTGAGCAAGTCACTTAACCCTCTATAGCCCATGTTCCCTGTAAAATAGTTATCTCCAAGTTATAATGCCCTGTTCAATGTAATTTCAGTTTTTTCAATGTAAACCGCACTGATGTAGAATAGCACGGTATATAAGAGAATGTAAATAAATAAAAATAAATAAATAAATCACCCTCATGCCCACATTTGCATTTGTGGATAGAAGGTCCAAAGACATCCATTGTGCAACTATGTGAGCCCTCAGTATGTGCTGATATCCAGCTATGTGTAGGCAATCTCCAATTCACAATAACTGCAATCTGTTGGGCACTGAGACATTACCAACCTCTGTTCATGCCTGCTGAGACATACCATCCTGCCTTGTGGTACATACATGCTCCAATAGAGGGCATGCAATCAATGATCATCTTGGGATCTGCCTGGACACACCCTCTGGACCCTCAGTTATCAACTGCACATGCACCTCAGAGGGTGTGTGAATGATACACATACACAACCTCGATGTTGACATGGTCCAAGTCTCTCACTGTGTCTGATATTGCCAGTCCTGCATGGGTCATGTGACCTGGCATATCTTCCACCCTCTACTGTGGGACATGAGTGATAGTCCATTGAGGGCCATAGCTGTAACCCCACTGCCATGTGCTCCATTGGTCCAAAATAAACCCTCCCAGATAGGGGGGACACCCTGCTGTTCAGTGACATCCATTATTCTCAGTCTGATAAAATTATACTCATTCCCAGATGGTGTTTTACCAAGTGATCAGCAGATGTGCATGACCAAATATGTCTGGGATGTGGGAGTCAAGGAGACCTGTGGCCATGTCTCTGTTACCAACATATTGCAGATTCACCCAGTTGCTTATGTGACACTTTCATGCTCTTGCACCTAGCCTGCAACCTCCGGTGGTACCCAGACCTAGCCTTCTGCTTCTGTATTATAGGTTCCATCCCTTAACTTTGAGTCTTAAGCAATCGGTCCCCACAGTGGACATATATGGTTACTGAGGGGATGTGTTAATGACAGGCAGCCTGTCATGACTCCCTCAGGGACAAGTCTGTGGAATGAGCAGTACTGCACATAGCACAATAGGCTCAATGTCATGATAGGCCTTTTTCATGAGGTGCCTTAAGGGGTCTATGAAGACACCAGAGCATTATTTGTCTACCGTCAGGGAGATTGCAGCCTGCATGTAGGGTAAGGTACTATGAGTGTATGGCCAGGTTTCATGTTTTCCCAACTGCTAGGCCACATAGGTATTGGAGAGTGCAGCTAGGCAAATTGCCCATGGCTACATATGGCACAGCATGTGTGTCAGGAGCCATGTGAAGTTATGAACCATGTGACAATTGTAGTATGCAAGCACAGGACTAAGCCTGTTTTTGTGGATGTTCCAATCATCTGCGCAGTTAACAGTTGCATGTGATCACAACGGCCTAACAATACACTCCCTCCTTACATCACAGCAGCTCAGTGGTTGGGACAGGTTACCTCAGGCTGGAAGGCTGGGGGTTCAATTCCTGCATGGGGACAAGCAACCTCAGGCCGGAGGGACTGGGGTCTCTAGTCCCATGGCCACTCCTTGTGGCTTTGGGCAAGCCACTTAACCCTCCATTGCCTCAGGTGCACTTAGATTGTGAGCCCTTCAGGGACAAGGGAATAAAAAGTACCTGTTATATACATATAAACTGCACTGATTCTAAAGAGCACGGTATAAAAAAAAAAAACCTGCTTGTCAGCAGCCCCAGTGGTGAGAAACACAAAACACATCCAGACAATGTGTGCTCCCTTACTGTAATGTTTGATGATGTTCCCCAGAGCATGTTTCTATCTCACTTTCCCTAACAGGCAACAAACACACAACAGTCCATTCATAAGCAGTATCATTATTTATTATCCAAATACATTGTCATATGCACAGACAATATCTGAGAGAGCATGGGTTTATATTCAGGTCTGCAATGCAGGGTCACACTATGACGCACATCATCATTTACCACCACAGGTGGCATGACCACTCAGAACCAGTGAGATCAGATGGCTTCTGGTCTCACACCCTCTCAGGGAAGACATCATCATGGTACCTAAGGTCTGACACCTGTACAATTGTACAATCATTGTACAACCCTGACAGCATCACCCCACATTGACACTGTTGATACATGTCACATGAACATAGCCTACATTGGCTCAGAGGACAGGCCTGACAGAGGTCATATGAACAGTTCCCATTGTGGAAGATGTGCTTGGATACATTTAGTTCATACTCCTATAGAGGGCATACAGAGTCTGTTGGTCTTTGTTGTGCCATGAAAGATGGGAAGGTGTCAACCCAAGACCCAATCACTGTCATATGCATGCTGTGATGTCCTATTGGATGAGTGCTTGCACTATAGTTATTGTGAGTCAACACAACTTACTGTGCATTAACACTGTAAGGCAGGGGAGGGTCATCATGTTGCTTTGCTGCACAACAATGCTGAATGCTGGGAGTACACATGCGTGAGCTCAGGTTTGGATGACTCCTTTGTCGCATGGGCTGGGTGCCAGTCATACAGTCTGTGCATGGGAAAGTCCAAAGAAACATCTTTTCAGGATCATTGTCATATGGTATCCTAAACAAAACAATATCTACAAGGGATGAGGTGAAATATCTAGGCATCATCCTGGACAAGAATTTGAACTTACAATCGCATATAAATAAAACCGCAACGAAGGCATACCACCATTCAAAAATCATCAGGAGGCTCCGACCAATCCTCAATCAGGACAACTTCCATACCGTGTGTCAAGCAGTAGTCATCCCTATACTGGACTACGGAAACTAGTTATATCAAGGACTGCCCAAGCAATCCACCCACCCACCCACTTCAAATGGTGCAAAACACTGCAGCACACATTATCACGAGCACAGTAAAACATGAACATATCATACCTGTACTGCAGCAACTCCACTGGTTACCTATAACAGCACGGGCAAGATTCAAAATAACCCTAAACATTTTCAAAATCATACATCAATGCTCAGCAAATGTCCTGCATGACACATTGATCAGAGAAACAACCAGCAGACCTAGACGAGCCAATGGCAACAACAGACTCCACACTCCCACCGGATACCAGAAGACAAAGCAAACTACATCCAACAGAGCTTTATCTTTCTCAGCGCCAGCTCTTTGGAACTCTCTCCCAGATGAACTAAGAGCCCTAAACGACATAAAGGACTTTCGCAAATCACTCAAAGCCTTGCTGTTCACAGAACACTTTTTACATGTAACATAGGATACCTATGCCCCACTGACATGCATAGAGGAGAATAAGAACCAACTGACTGAAGTCTGTATGTACGTCTCGTCGCCCATCCCCTCTCGTTCAATGTAGTCCCATTGTGTTGTCGACCACTTTGATTGAAGGATAAAGTGGTACACAAAACTGGTTAAATAAAATAAATAAATAAATACATCATGGACACATGAGAACACTAGACCAGCACCTCATTGTTTTCTAGATCTGGAGAATCTCCAACAGCTCAGGTTTTCAGATGTTAGAGTCATTACTGTTCGGTTTTGGAAACCATATCTCACAAAGGATGTAAAAAGACGAAACAGTTCAGAGGAAGGCGACCAAAATGATTTGAAGCCTACATCAGAAGCCTTATGAGAAGAGACTTGAAGCCCTAAATATGTACACTCTGGAGGAGAGGAGGGACAGGGGAGTTATGATTCAAACCTTTAAATACTTAAAGAGAATTTATGAACAAACAAACCTCTTCCAAAGATGGGAAAGCTGTAATACTAGAGGGCATAACATGAAGCTGCAAGGGGGTAAATTGAAAGGTAATGTCAGGAAATACTTTTTCATTGAAAGGGTGGTGGATGCTTGGAATCCCCTCCCAATGGAAGTGGTTGGGGCAAATACAGTGACAGAATTCAAAATGGCATGGGACAGACACAATGAATCCCTTTACAGCAACAGGATAAAATCAAAATAAACTTAACTATCTAATTTCTCAACAAACAGGGATGTCCTATATGGAGCAGTGGGTTCACCCCTAAACAAAGACATGGGGAGGGGTGACCTGCATGGAGTGGCAGGTGCACCTGCTCTTGCCATCTTACTGGGCAGACTAGATGGACCATACTGGTCTTTATCTGCCGTCATTTACTATGTTACTATGTTACTATATTACATTCTGTGAGGGCAATTTGTCCTATCACGCTATGGTCTACATGCCATCAGACCTCTCCCTCATGGACACCCGTGAAATTGACCTCAGCAAAGTAAACATCCCTTGTTGAACCTGCACTTCTGATGAACAATCTTGCTCCATGCTTGTCACATGTCACATACCGTGCATCTTCCATGCTTTTTACCTCCATATAGCATAACAATGGGTGCTACACAGTGGGCTTCAGAGGGCCATACAGGACACATGCCTATCACAGCAACCATTGTAGTTCATACTTGCTTGACAGACATGTATATGTAGCAGCACCACCAGACAGACATCTGTGGATTGTTGGGGGTTGTGATATAGTTGCAGCGCTGCACATCCTGATCCACACAGCAATCACATTCTACTCAGCATCATATTTGGCCTATAGGTTGGAGGAGTGCCAACACCTGCACAGTACTTGTCATTCTTGCTGATAGACAACTTACTGGTCAGAGAGCTAGCTGTCCTGTGTAAGTGGCATACAATCTGTCATCTCCTAACAGATGTGTCTGAGGTGACTGTTCACTGCAACATGGGAGATGCTCATATGGTTACAGATATAGAGCAGGTGTCTGCTCACTTTGAGCCTTCTGATCACCTCAGGGGGAAATGACATAGATGACATGCAGCTGTCAGATATTCATGGAGGTGCACAATAGCTCTGTATCTCCTGTGCTTCAGACATTATGGGCCAAAGTCATATCCAATGTGGTCACATCATCAGTCTGTGAGGGCAGAACTATCCTGTGGATTATGAGTTTCCTTATGTCCATGTAGTAATAGTAGATTTCTCCATTCCTTGCACCAGCTGGGTATAGTTCCATGTGCGCTCCATTAATCTCAAGGCCCTAGGTTATGTACATGCATATTACATCATCCTTTATTGCTAGACATATGTGTATACTGCATAATCTACAGATGTGCTGTGACTGACATCATCTGCTACATGATGCACTACTGTTGTACATGTGTTTGGGTAGATGTGAGCAGTACAGAGCACTCAGTGTCATGAAGCTGCACAGGGGGTGATACGACCTCCGGGACATATCCTTGCATAACACAACTTACCTCAGTGTTGCAGGTAGCTGAATCACATGTGACATTGATTCATTCCCCCAACTATTTTCATATGTGCTGCCAGATCTGTCTGCAACCTCAGATTACTGTCTTTTGAGGAGAGCCTCAGCATTTACCTGCACAACACAGCATCTTAGTGTGACCGTGACAATACAGTATTAGTGCCTCATTCCATGGCTTAACTTTTCTATCACTAGCTGTTTCACCTCATTTCTAAGGGTAGACACTGCTCGAGTTTGAGCATTTAGTGTCATCTTTACGGCCAATACATGCAGTTGTATTAGACATTATTGCCACCCTTGCTTTTTAGGCATGTTGTGTACAATATCTGGAGAAATATTTGGAAATGTTCAAATTGTATGTCATCATGATATCTTAATAGTAAGGGGATGAAAGGATACCCCTATGAGGAAAGGCTTAACATGTTAGGGCTCTACAATTTGGAAAAGAGAGGCTGAGGAGAGATACGATAGAGGTCTATAAATTTAATAAATGGAGTGGAACAGGTAAATGTAGATTGGTTGTTTACTCCTTCAAAAAGTAGAAAGACTAGGGGACACTCAATGAAGCTAAAATGTAGTTCATTTAGGACTACTAAGAGAAAATACTTTTTCAGTCAACAAGTAATCAAACTCTGGAATTTGTTTTCGGAGGATGTAGTAAAAGCTGTTAGTGTAGCTGATTTTAAAAAAAGGTTTAGACAAGTTTATTGTTTATTGTTTATAATCACTTGATATACCGCCCCCCATTACATCGAGGCGGTTTACAATAAAACTATAAAATATATAAAATGATTAAAAAGAAAAGGAAGTAAGCTGTATGGGACAGAGGAAGGCACAAGTTGAAAGGCACAGCAAAAGAAAGGCAAGCAGACAGCAGGATAAGGCAACTTAATCACAAGTAGAGCACATAGATAAGTTCCTGGAGGAAAGGTCCATAAACCATTATAAAAGAGGACCTAGAAAATCCACAGCTTGCCCTGGGATAAGCATTGCAAAATCTGTGTACCTTTCTGAGAACCTGCCAGGTACTTATGACCTGGATGAGCCACTGTTGCAAGGAGGATACTGGGTTTGATGGACTTTGGTCTAAGCCCAGTAAGGCATATCTTAAGTTCTTATGTATGTAAATAAAAATAAAAAATGTTAATACACAGAGGGATGTTTACTAAACGGTGGTAATGTAGCATATGTAATGTCAACGCACCGTAACATTACCTAATGTAACGTTAACATGTGTTAACATTACCGGCAGTGGTAAATGTCCCAGTGGGAGGAGAGAGGGCACGGATCTGCAGCAAAGACCATCTCTAGCACTGCAGGTACTGGGGACCTGGTGCTGGGCACCCATCCTCGCTCTCAGGGTGATCGCAGAAACGGCTTAGTAGCATGGTTTGTAGCTGCTCTGTGCTTGTATCACACTTTCAGTGCATCCTACTGAGCTGAGGTGATGGATACGTGCATTCGCCATTTGGTGATCAGCTGTAGACTGCTGTTCAGCATGTGCACTGCATCATGGGTACTGGAGGGGACTACCCTATAATGGCACACACAGCAGATGGTGGCCTGTGGTCTCTCTGTATCCAGCCATTGCTGTACAAAGAAGTGTTGAGGTGTTAGTTCAAGGCCCCTGTAAGCAGGGGACAGGGGTTTGATTCCTGCCTGCTCTTTTTTGTGACTGTGCTACTCAGATCATTTTCTTGCCTGTAAGAGTCAGGGCTCTGCAGATCTGTATTGCCAGCCCATACCACCCTTTCCTCAGCTACTATCCGTCCTTCAGCCCATCTATCTGCCTCTGTTGGCTGTGTACAGTCCTGTTCTTCTTGTTCAAGCTGTTACTCCATGACCTACATTGGTACTCTTTCGCATTTCAGCTCTTTGCACTTGCTTCTCCTATGCCTGTTCTGCATGTCACCACTACTACTCTGTCCTCCTGTCGCTGCACACATCCTTTGCTGGGGGACACATTTTCCCCATCCTATGCCACACATTGTCATTGCAGCACTTTACATTCACACCACCCTGTGCATCTGTACAGCTGCCTCCAACATGTTTGTCCACTTTGCCGGCTGCCACATAGGGGACTCGCAGATATGGCAGGTCCATCAGCTCCCACCTCTCCTTCCTTCCATCACCTGTACATTGCCTTTCCTTGGTTCTCTATCCAGAATTAGGGTTACAGCTGTTTTTGTGCCTTACGGTACATGCTTGTCAACTTACAGCACCTTACAACCCTTAGGGCACCTTAAGTTAAGGCACCTTATGTTAAGGCGCCTTAAAGCCCTTAGGGAACCTTAAATCACGTTTGTCAGCCTTAACATGCCATAAAGTGCATGCTTGTCACCTTACTGTGTGATGTACCGTTAACGTGCACTAAACGGCCAAGGCGCCCTGTTAACGCGCATTAAACGGTCCATTGCTTCCTTTACGCCAGAATGCCCCCAACCTGCCCAATGCCTTATATGGCTTCAGGCACCTTAATGCTGCCCTTACCGCTGGTAACTTTACCGCAGTTTAGTATTTTAGACTGGTAGAAGGATATAAGGCCGCCTAGAGGAACCTTCAGCCTTATACGCCTCCTACATATGTTTCCCACCCCACCCAATCCCTGAATCCCAAATCTCCCTTCCTCCTTCTAGTCTTAATTCCTTTATCTCCTTTGCTTTCCCCTACAACCAATCTCAGAGTTTTGAAATTCTGTTCTCCCCAATCCTTGACTTTCTACTCGATCCTTTTCTCACTCCTTCATTCATGGACTGTCATCACAGTAATATTTCTAACTCCGGCTGCTTGTACTGCAGCTGGTGCCCCTTTTTCCTCGGGGTTGTGATTCGGAGGGGCAGACAGCAGGAGAACAGGGTAAAGATGGAGTAGCCCATCTGGTCAGGCTACAGCCACAGCTTGGTGGTTTTTCAGGCATCAACTGGCTCATTCTCATTTTCAGGTTGGCATAGCTTTGAAGACAAGACCCAATAGGATTTTGGAAACTTCCCCAGAATGGAATGGTAAGGAGGTAGCTTCAAGGGGATAACATCAGAACAGCAGGGCCTGGAAGTCCACTACCATGGTGTTGAGAGCAGGGTCGCCCTCTAGTTTTACAGCTTCCCCGTCTTTGGAAGAGGCTTGTTTGTTCATTATTTCCCTTTAAGTATTTAAAGGTTTGAATCATAACTCCCCTATCCCTCTTCTCCTCCAGAGTGTACATATTTAGCAGGACTTTCTTTAGTAAAAACAGAGCAGAAGTATTAGTTTAGCAATTTCGCTTTTTCAGTGTCACTTTCCACGAGTCCGTTCGCAGCACTTCTGAGTCCTGCAATTCCACCTCTGATCTTCTTCCTTTCCCGAATATACCTAAAGAAGGTTTTGTCACCACACTTCACGTCTTTAGCCATCTTTTCCTCTGCCTTTGATTTTGCTATCCTTATTTCTCTCTTTGTCTCTTTGAGTTTGATCCTGTATTCATTTCTGTGTTCCTCTGTTTGCGAGCTTTTGAATTTTGTGAAAGCTGTGTTTTTTGCCTTTATTTGAGCAGTCACTTCTTTGGAAAACCAAATAGGTTTTCTTCTCTTGTTTTTGTTGACTTTTGTTACATATTTATCTGTTGCCCCTTTTATTGCCACCTTTAGTTTAGCCCACTGCAATTCCACTTCCCTTATCTCCTTCCACCCTGTCAGCTCCTCCTTTAGGTACTCGGCCATTTTATTGAAGTCGGTGTTTTTGAAGTTTAGGACTTTGAGCTTGCTGTGTTTGGCCTGTACCATGACTTTTATCTCAAACCACACTGTGTTATGATCGCTGCTGCTGACAGGGGCATTCATGCAGACATTTGACACGCTATCACCGTTGGTGAGCACTAAATCCAGCGTTGAGCTTTTCCTGGTTGGTTCCATCACCATTTGTCTAAGTAACGCATCTTGGAGAGCATCCAAGATTTTTTTGCTTCTTTCCAGATTTGCTGAAGGAGTAATCCAATCCACATTAGGTAGATTAAAGTCACCCAATATGATCGCTTCCCCCTTTGTGGCTATCTTGGCAATATCTATAATCAATTCATTATCTATCTCTTCAATTTGAGTCGGAGGTCTGTAGACTACAGCAGTATGGATGGCAGTACCATCTCCTCTTTCCAACACAATCCAGAGTGCTTCTTCTTTTCCCCATGCCCCCTGCATTTCAGTAGCTTTAATATTGCTTTTGACATACAAGGCTACTCCTCCTCCTTTTCCGTTTTCTCTGTCTCTTCTGAATAGATTATAGCCAGCTAGGGCTATATCCCAATTGTGCGATTCATTTAGCCATGTTTCTGTAATGGCCACAATGTCCAAATCCATTTCCACCATTAGGGCTTCTAGGTCTGGAATTTTGTTGGTTAAGCTTCGAGCATTTGTGCTCATTACTTTCCAGCATTTAACTGGCTTGCATGTATTTAGCATTGATTTTGTTCTGCCTACATCGTCCCACTTGTTTTTGATGTGTGGTTTTAATGTGAGGCTGTTTCTGATTTTAATCTGCTTTTGCAGGGGGTGACGTCCAGAGCTTGACCTTCCACATCCGTCACCCCCTTGTTCTAGTTTAAATGCATATCCACATATTGCTTGTATTTGTTCACTTAGGATTCTTTTCCCTGCTACAGAGAGATGTAGTCCATCAGCACAGTATAGTCTCTTGTTGTTCCATCTGTTACCCCAGTCGCCAGTAAATCTGAATCCTTCTTGGGCATGTGAACAGAAGAGCATGGCTGCGATTTCGGCTTCAATGCAGTTGTCTGCCCGTGAGGACAGCATCTCCCTCAGGCAGAAGAAAAGCCCTGCTGCGTGCACATTGTCTGCCCACGGGAACCCCATCTTTTGCAGGCAGAAGACAGAAGCACTGTCCCGATCAGCAAAGATCTTTGCTGATCGTAGCAGTGATCTTCTGTTCTACCTGCTTGAATCTGATCTCCCATGGGCAGACAGCAATCAGCAAAGATACCTGCTCTCTGTCTGCCTGCAGGAGATCAGATTCCCATGGGCAGAACAGAAGATCACTGCTGAGATCAGCAAAGATCTTTGTTTTCTTCTCATGGGAGATCGGATTCCCATGGGTAGAATGAAGAAGAAAGTCAGCATTTTGGTGTGTATGTGTGTGGATAGGGGGAGAACTGATGTAGAGAAAGCAGGTAAAATTTAAAAGGGCAGTGTGCTTAGAAAAAGAGAGAATGGGGGGAGGATTCTAGGACAGGGGAGTGCTAGGGAGTTGGTGAAGGGGAAGATTCTGGAAAGGGAACAGAGCAAAGAAGACAGCAGGAGAGTGGTTGGAGGGGGACGGAAGAGTGCAAGGTGTTGCCAATTGCATTCCTCTTTCTCAGGAACACACCACACATTCACACACACAGGTACCCCACCTCCACACGACAGACATGCACCCCAGCTCCACACTACAAACGCACACACACAAGCACCCCACCTCTGCATCACACACACACACACACGCACACACACACACACACACACGCACCCCTCCACCACACACACACAAGCATCCCACTTCCGCCACACATATCTCTACCACACACACAGGAATCCCACCTCTGCCATATACACAGTCATCACACCTCCCCCCCCCACACACACACAGGCATCCCATCTCCATCTCTCACACACATGCACACACATACACAGGCATATTGCCTCTGCCTCTCTCATGCACACACACACACCACCTGTGCCTCACACACACACACACACACACACTCCTAAAGCATCCCTTTTGTGTAAGTGATGGTTGCCACATATTTTTCTTGATATGGTATCTTATTTATGACACCTTTGCTTTTTAAGCTTTTCTACGTGCTGTTCTTTGACATTTCTATAAGGCTTTACTTATGTTGGTGACAAATACAATGCGATGTGTGCCATCAAGTCAATGCTGTCGCCAGCACTCCCTGGGTTTTCTTGGCAAGGTGTGACTGAAAGCAGATTGCCAGACCTTTCTTCAGAGGCAAGGGAGGGTACAGTGACTTGCCCAAGGCCACAAGACCTGGTCTCTCAGTCATCAGGCCACTGCTTTAACCACTAGGCTACTCATCCCCTCACTTTATGGTGAATCAATCAATAAATTGATTTATTAACTATTGTTCTTCAGATTGCTTTCTTTCCTGGCTGGGACTCATCTGCACAGTAAATGTTAGACAGATATCATAAACAGATCCAGCATTTCTCAAGAAAGGCTTGTAAACCTTGCCATGGTTGCTATTAAGAGTGATATACGTGCCCAGTTAGACATCGCTGAATTAATTGCTAATTTTGTAAACATAAAAGCACGAAAAGCTAAGTGGTTGTAACTCCACTGATGATTTCTGACAGCGTGGCAAATGGGACATGATTGTTTTCAAAGCTAAAAATAACAAAAAAACGTATTGGAGATTAGGTATTTTTTAAGAATGGCTTATAAACCTTGCCATGGCTGCAACTGAGAGGCATGTACTCAGACAACAGTGAATTAAATTGCTAAGTGGTTGTAACCTTTGTAGAACCTCCTTTTTTAGATTAAATACATTGATTTTGTTTGCTGATCGCATTAAACCTTAGACTATCACAGCCTGTTCATATGATACTAAATACTGTTCAGTACTTATGAGACAGCTATAAATGTGGAGGCTGATACTGAACATTAAGAAATCCACAAGATCACTTATCCAGTTAACTTTAAACAGATTTTCAGCTGATTTACGTTTTTATGCCAGACCACAGAATATGCAGTCTTAAAGTCAACCAGATATTGAGTCCCCGGTTCTTAAACCTGTCCTTGTGTACACCCTTGCAAGTCTGGTTTCAGGATATCCACAATGAATATGTATGAGATAGATTTATATATAATGGAGTCAGTGCATGCAAATTTGTCTCATGCATATTCATTGTGGATATCCTGAAACCAGACTGGCTTGAGAGACACTGCAGTAAGTGACTCAGTTAGCTTTAGAACAGCTTTTTGTGCAGTCTGAGTTAACCACATACAATTAACTGGATGGTAAACTCTGTGGAGCAGGGGCTGTCTCGTATGTGTACAATGCTGCATATGCCTTGTAACACTATACAAATGATGAGTTGTAGTAGTAGGATAGTGCTGATCACAGGTACACTACCAAAAAACTGCCTCCAGTTTTGCAACTGATTCCTATAGATTTTGGGGTGCTGAATCCAGGAAAAATATCCAAAATGTTCCATCACGTCACGTTTTCTTGCAAAATTAGATTTCTTACCCATATAAGGAATGTTCACATAATTTCTTTTTAGCCGACTGCAGTTTATTTTCTTGGCCCAAAATAGAGGTTGTAATGGTTAACTAACTAGAAACACTCCCTCATGATATTTTAGAGTGTTTTGTATTCATTTTATACATTAACAGGACAATTGGAAGGCGGGGGGCTAAATCCAGTACTCGCGCTGGCGCATGTTCTTTCCTGTTCGCCTCGCCTCGTTCGCTCGCTCAAACACGGTGGTTGCGACATGAACGTTCCTGTCAAATTTCAGTTTCTTGCAAGTTCATTATTACCTTTTGTTTGCTCAGTCGTAATCCAGCTTTATTCCGAAGTGGTTCACTACAGTTGTAGTTTGCAGTGCTGTGTATTTGTGATGGCTCACAGAGCCAGAGGTTGCGTCAACTCTCCGGACAGTTTTTGTTTTATTTGTGGGGAATATACCGTGAAAAAGCGGCAGAGGAACATTTCTGCATTTATTAAAAAAGTATATTTCGCCTATTTCGGTTTGAAGTTAGGCGATCAAGACAAACCGTGGGCTCCTCACAAAGTGTGCAAGACATGTGAGGAAGATCTACGCTTATGGATGAAAGGTAAAAAACAAGCATTTCATTTCGGAATACCTATGATGTGGCGTGAACAAAGAGACCACAGCAGTGACTGCTATTTTTGCTCTTGCATTGTGAAGGGATACAACTTAAAAAATAAGAACGTAATAAGTTACCCCAACCTTCCCTCAGCAATTAGGCCTATGCCTCATAGCAACGAAGTACCTGTGCCTGAACCACCAAAATCTTTGGATCATATTTGTGTGGACGGTTCTGATCATGATGAGACTCATCAGATGGCTTTTCCCGATGAGTCCAGTACTTCCGAGTTTGAAACTGAACCAGATCCGAAACCTGAACTTTTCTCTCAAGCTGAATTGAATGATTTAGTCCGGGATTTAGGACTCCCAAAAGATGCTGCCCAACTGCTAGGTTCTCGGCTTAAACAGAAAAATCTATTGTCACCAGGAACAACTTTTTATTGGTACCGCAACCGCGAGACACAATTTTTGAAGTATTTCAGCAAAGAGGAAGATTTGGTATTTTGCAACGATATATACGGAGTGATGGAAAAGTTTAAACTCAAGTATGATCCTGCTGAATGGCGGCTGTTCATTGATTCGTCAAAAGACAGCATAAAAGGTGTTCTTCTTCATAATGGCAACACATTCGCTTCAGTTCCTATTGCTCACTCTGTTATTCTCCAAGAAAAATACGAGAATTTGGCCCTGATTCTTCAGAAGATTCGTTATGATGAGCATAAGTGGATGATTTGTGGAGACTTTAAAATTCTATCCATGCTATTAGGGCAGCAATCCGGTTTCACCAAATATCCCTGCTTCCTTTGCTTGTGGGATAGCCGGGCCCGCGACCTACACTGGGGGAAAAAAGACTGGCCAATTCGGGAGTATTTGAGACCTGGTGAGAAAAATGTTCTTCATGAGAGCTTGGTACCTCGTGATAAAATTCTATTACCACCTCTCCACATTAAGTTGGGTCTCATTAAGCAATTCATCAAGTCCCTTCCAAAAGATGGTGAGTGCTTTCGGTACCTTTGCTCAAAGTTCCCCCGACTTTCTGAAGCAAAGCTAAAGGAAGGAGTGTTTGTTGGCCCTGATATAAGGAAACTCATTTCAGATGGAGCATTCGCTGAAACGATGTCTGAGAAGGAAAAAGAAGCCTGGGATTCCTTCAAGGATGTTGTTCTCAAATTCTTGGGGAACAGGCGGGATGAGAACTATAAGGATATTGTTGCCAGGATGCTCAATGCCTTCAAAGAACAAGGCTGTAACATGAGCCTGAAAGTCCATTTCTTGCACTCCCATGTGAACTACTTTCCCGAAAACTTGGGGGCGTACAGTGAAGAACAAGGTGAAAGGTTTCACCAGGACATCAAGGACGCAGAGAGAAGGTACCAAGGAAGATGGAACACCACTATGATGGCTGATTTCTGCTGGTTGCTGCTGCGGGAAACCCCAGATGAAAAATACGCCAAGCAGCGCACCAAGAGAAGCATTCGGGGGAAGAAGAAACGGGCCCACCAGGAGATTGATTGACCCAAGAATGACTTTAAAATCTAAAGTGTGTTGACAAATATCGTGTTTTTACTAAACTTTGAAATAAAAATTTGCTAGTTATTACCACAGTGTCGGATCTCATTTATTAGAATTTTATTTTCACACCATCGGGTGTTTGTCTTCATGTATTGCAATGGTGCGGTTTGCGTTTTCTATTCTTACATACATACCTGTACAACATTTTTTGCACATTTCTTTGCTTTGCTTTGTGTCTAACCTCGCTCTTATATGCTCAATGTTTGTGCACATGTATGTGGCTGTTTTAAGTGCAGACAATTTTGCTACCATCACAGTGTGTTTTGTTGACATTACTCTATTCTTATGTGCTGCCTTGTTACAATTTTCTTTATTCTTATTTGAATAACTACTAAACAATTAGTATAAAGAATTCATCCAAGAAACTTTTATCTCGATCGCACTCAATCTGAAACGTTCACCTCAAACTGCTAACCCAATGTAGCAAAAAATCTGTACGTGATGGAGCAAATTGGTTACCAGATTTGGATTCAGCGCACCAAAAAACGTAAAAATCAATCGAAACATTAGAGGCAGTTTAAAAAAAATTTTTTTTAGTGTACCTGTGTTATTGGTGATCACATGCCCGAAAAGCCTCCAAGCAGGGCCGGCCCTAGAGTTCATTCAAGATGTTGGCACCCTAGGCGAACAAACCTTATGCCCCCCTGGCTGTCAGAATCTAGCTCTGAATGCCCTGCTCTTTTCTGCCCCTCATAAGCTGCCACCCTAGGCAGCTGCCTAGTTTGCCTAGTGGTAGGGCTGGTCCTGCCTCCAAGCTTTCCCACTTCTGGGACCAGCAAACACATACATTTAAACCAGTCATTGAGATGTCCCGATAAAAGCTGTGTGGTCATTGGTCCCAAATTCTTGAACTGAAAAATCTATAGGCCTGATATGCAGTCCAGAGCAGTCAGCGCTTGTAAAGCACCTGATCACTGCGTGCAAAAGTAAAACTGGGTATTCAGCGCCAGATGTTGAATATCCACCGGCACTAGATATTCGATTTCGCTGTTGACCTCCAGTGATACTCAGCTGCTAATAGGGCAGTCATTGACCTGTCCTTATACGGTTACCTATTCACTTAATGGGCTGAAAATTGCAGGGTTTATGCAATGAACAGGTCCTGCTAATCACATAAATCAGGACCTATCTGTGTGGCCAACCAACCAGTTTTGGGCTGGAACAACTGGTTTTGTAAGTGAGAGGCTGGCAGGACAGTAAAACCAACCACTGCAAAGACCGGTTTTCTGCTGACAGCCAATCACTCCCAGGCGGTGCCGATGATAGGAGGGTGCCATCACTAGTCAGTTCCTCCCTCTCCCCATCCCAAAATCAGGCTGTGCAAGAAAAGCAGAGCCTACACATGGGAGCAGCATGTCCTGCAGGCAGGGGCTATGGAAAACTGCGATCATGCCCTACTTCTCTGGGCTGGGATCATGGCTTGCACAGCCCCTACCTGTGGCATGTGCTGCTCCCATCATCAGGCTCTGCTTCTCTGGGCTGTGATCGGTAGACAAGGGGGAGGGGTAATGGACATGGAGGGGGACATTAGGAGGAATGGTGGCGTGAACATGGGGGGGGGCATTGGGAGTTGGAAGGAACATGTTGGATGTGGAGGGACACAGTCAGGCAGAAGGGAGATGCTGGATGCAGTGGGGGTAATAGTGAGGCAGTGTGGACAAGCTAGAGTTGGGTGGGGGGGGCTAAGAGATGAAGGGAGATACTGGACATGGGAAGGGGACATGAGGGAATGGGCAGAGGGAGAAGCAAGGAGGGGAGATGGAGTATGATGCTGGCCAATGGGTTATAGCGAGCCTATGGAAAATTCTGGACATGGGAGGGGGCAGAGAGAGACAGGGAAGAGATGCTGGATATGGGGTAATAAGGAGAGAGGGAAATGCAGAACTTGGGGGTAATAGGGTGAGAGAGGGGAGAAGATCGACATCGGCTAAATAGGTTTTGAAAGAGATGGAGAGATGCTGGACAAGGGAGTAATAGGGAGGGGATGCTATGGTATAGGAGATGGGGGAGATGCTGGGTGCAGGGGGATAGGAAGGGAGAGGGCGGAAGAATAGGGAGAGAAAGAGCAGAGATTCTGGATGGAGGGAAAGAGAGAGCTAGAGAGAGACACTGGATGGGGGGTGAGAGATATTAGACATGGAAGGGAGAGAGAGAGAGTGAGGGGAATAATGGACCGGGAAACAAGAGGTGGGGATTGGGAAGACTGGGGTGAGGGTAGAAAAGTGGTAGATAGATGAAGTAAAAAAGAGGGGGATTGAGGACTGGATTGTAAGAAGGAGTAGTGAAATTTGAGTGGACAGAAAAAGAAAACTAAATAGAAGAAAGCTGAAAGGAAAACAATCAATATCCAAGATAGAAGGAAGTGAGGAAAACAAAAGAGGAGATAAGAAATGTCAGATGGCCTAGAGACCGTAGAAAGAGAGCTAGCAGAAGACAGAGGAAAGCAGAAGCCTCAGATTAGGACCAACATGATCAGAGAATAAAATGGTCAGACAACAAAGGTAAAAAAAAATTTTCAATTTAGTGATCGGGCTTTGCACTATCTTTATATTTTACACAGTATTTATTTTATTTTATTACATGCACTTATATACCGCGCTATTTTCCATCAGTGCGGTTTACATAGAACCAATTAAATACACATCTCAAAACAGTTGATTTGTGTTTACAATTAACAGGCGACAGAACTTGGAATAGACAACAAGGGGTAACTATTTACAACTGTACAGAAAGAGCTGGCTGAACGTCTGTTTGACGTGGTTAGTTTACTGATGAGGCATTTGAGGTGCTGTCATCCGGGTAGTGCGCAAGGAAAAGGTGATATTTCAGAGCTTTCCTAAACTGCGTTAAATTAGTGATTGCCCGTATACTGGGAGGGAGGCTGTTCCAGCATTTTGGTGCAGAGAATTTGAAAGCCCTGTTCACTGTTGTATGGCAGCACTTGGTTGTTTCTCTTGGGACTATTAGTTTATTGTCTTCAGGGGATCTTCTAGGTCTATTCAGGGGGGTTATCTGAATGAGGTCTGCTAGGGCTGGTGGGGCGAGCTTATTTATGATCTTGAAGGTCAGAATTATGGTTTTGAACGTAATTCTGCCTTTTATGGGGAGCCAGTTGAGTTGTTTAAGGATGGGTGTCATGTGTTCCCACTTGGAAGCGCCATGGAGCACTCTTGCAACAGAGTTTATTGCAAGCTGTAAAGGGTGTAGCCTAGATTGCGGGAGACCCTGGAGTATGGCGTTTGCATAGTCAAAATGTGGTATGATCAAGGCTTGGTATACTGTGCGGAAGTCGCCAGGTTCCAGTAAGGTACGTATGTGTCTAAGTGATCGGATTTTATGGTATATAACTCTTGCTACATTGCCTATATGGGTCTTTATGTCTAGTCGCTGGTCAAGTGTGACTCCTAGATATCTAATAGAGGGTTTAGTAAGTAGTTATGCATCTAAGACCTTCAAGCACGGTGGTGTGATGAATTTCGGATCTCTGGTAATGAAAAGGACTTCGGTTTTCTTATGTTGGATTAGCAGGTTTTGTGATTGCAGCCATCTGGATACTGCGTTAAAACAGTCCGTGAGCGGTGAGAGTTCAGGGTTCTCCGTTGCAAAAGGCATATATAGGAGCACGTCGTCTGCGTATAACAGGCATTCCACCTTGAAGGACTGGACGATCTCGCAGATCAGTTGCATATAAATATTAAACAACAGGGCAGATAGAGAGGATCCTTGTGGGACCCCTTGGCTCTGGTGGAAAGGTTCTGATGTTGCTTCATCTGATCTTACTTGTTGCCATTGTCACAGAGCAGACTCTCTAGAGCCCCCTGTGGAGCTAAAAAACACTACTCCTCAAGTAAACAGTGACGTGTGGAGAGAGCACATGACACAAGGGTATCAGAATAGGTATAAGGGAGTGAGGTCACAAGCCTGGAATTATCACCCAGCCAGTAGGGAGGCAAGGAAGGTCCCACCTGACCCCAATAGGCTAGGGTGTGGTGCAGCTGGGGATTACGTAAATAATCAGCACAGCTCACAGGAGGGAAGCAAGGCAGAGAGAGCCGAAGAAGCTGGGAGACCTGAGAGACTCTATTGGGTCAGCTAGTATCAAACTACAGTCCATCTGTTCAACAGGCAATTCAATGTTATCCTCTATTGCATAAGGCTCATACTGCATTGGAACACTGTCCTGTACAGATGCTTCGTCACTTCTCTCCTGAGGTAGTTTGTTCAACAAACTTTCCAGCTTGTGACGTACTTGACTCTCTACAGCATGTATCTGTTTGGCTTTACCATATTCTCTGGAGTTGCTCAACCAGGAGCCTTTCCTCTGCCTCTGGTTATCAGGCAGAGTAAAGCAGTTAGCTGCCCAGCTATTAGAGAGTGGAACCTTTGTTCGGGGTTTTGTTTTAACAGGAGCTTTACAAACAGCTGTTATCTCCAACGGCAGTTTCTGAGAAGGCTTATGCCAGTTATATCCCTCTGCAGGGTTCTCTCTCACAGGTAACAAGCTTTGTTCTATATTCTGTCTGTAGCCCAGACTCTGGAGTTTTCCTGCTTTCATTAAGTTAACATTATAGGGCTTTTGTTTCTCATACAAATGCCTCTCATAGCTCAGCTTAGCATTTCTCCTCTCTGGCTCAGAATAGCTTTTCCTAGCTTGTAACTTGTGTCTTAGGGCATAGCTTCTATCAAGGCTGCTGCATACACTGTCCCTGTCTGAATTCAGTTGCTCATCTCTTTCACTTAATTGTTCATCAGACTCACTCAGACTTTCATTCAGCCAGTGCCTTCTGCCTTGCTGTAGAGACCTGGGAGGTCTGGGTTCTTCCCACTCTGGGTATCTCCTCTGCCTGGGAATATCCTTTCTCCTTGGGTCTTTCAACTCACTTGGTTGCCTTGATTCTCTTAACCTCCTTCGTCTCTCAGGTCTCCCAGCTTCTTCGGCTCTCTCTGCCTTGCTTCCCTCCTGTGAGCTGTGCTGATTATTTACGTAATCCCCAGCTGCACCACACCCTAGCCTATTGGGGTCAGGTGGGACCTTCCTTGCCTCCCTACTGGCTGGGTGATAATTCCAGGCTTGTGACCTCACTCCCTTATACCTATTCTGATACCCTTGTGTCATGTGCTCTCTCCACACGTCACTGTTTACTTGAGGAGTAGTGTTTTTTAGCTCCACAGGGGGCTCTAGAGAGTCTGCTCTGTGACACCATCTATCCGAGAGATATGATTTGCACCATTTGAGCGCTAAGTCACAAATCCCCTTCTCTTTGAGGCAGCGTAAGAGGATGTCATGGGAGACAGAATCAAAGGCCGCCACTTATGAGACCATGCCGGTCCTAGGCGGTTGCCTAGACCCGGGTATAGCCTTGAGTTGTGGAAATAAGGACACTGTAGTCGTGACCAGAGTGAAATTAAGGTTGGGTTTTATTCCCCTTCCCTTGAGGATGTCATAGAATAAGGACAACATAAAAGAACGGTTGCTTCACCGGTGTAGAGGATGCTTAACAAATAATAATAATGCTTCTTTCCAGCAAACAATAGTCCATCACATTTCCAATGTGCAGAAATACACTTTCTTTCTTGCTCCTTTTCTTAACAGAGAGACTTTATGTTATCAGCCACACATAAAGCACATTCCATGGGCTCAGGGGTGTTTTCTGTGCTATAGCTCTCCCACTGCATAGGGCCAGGGCCTGGTCCTGTGTATGGACACTGAGCCCCTGTGAAGCTGCTCTCCGAGCCTTGCCCTGGGGAAACCTCAGTTGCTGCAAGTTGGGGCTGCTTTTGGGTGTCCCAGATAGCAGGAGCTGTGCTGGGGATTTCTTCCCACGGCTTAGGCCAATAAGAGTTCACTAGCTTGTTGTAAGCCTGGCTTTTCCCATGGAGACCCCCTCTCCCTTCACAAAAGATAGGGTACTTATCTTTTCCTGTGGAGAAGATGGTTTCAACCTCTTCTGCTTCTAGCCAAGGCTTTCTCTCTGCCCTGCAGCCTGCTCTTCTTTGGGAACACCGGTTACTTGCTTGGCTGAAGGAAACTCACTTCCTGCCTTCAGTGAGCTTCCCTGGATGTGACCTCTGCCTTCTGTTGGCTGGGCTGTCTGCCTCGGTATGAGGACCCCTCTGGCTGGGAAGACTTTGCTACTGTCTTTCTTAGCTCTCCTGGGTTTATCAGCCTGCCTTTCTTCAGCCCTGGTTCTCCAAGGCAACATGTCTTTCTGTAACTGCTTGGGAGTTCTGTTCTCACCTTCTCTCCAAGCCTGCCTGGAACTGCAGTCAGACTTCCTTTGGTCTCTGCTTTCCTCCTCACAATCAAACTCCTGCTCCAGCCCTAATCCAGGCTCCAGCTTCCCTTCTCCTTTCTCCTCCTCCTTCCCTTTCTATCTCTGTGGGATTTCCCACCTGTTTTTATCTCTCTGCTCAACTAACGTGAGTCTGGGTCCAGGTAAGCCTGATTGGAACCCTCAATTCTTACTGCGTCACTAAAACCATGTGGAAAGTTTGTTTTCCTTTTCCCTGCCTCTCTGCATTGTGAATGCTGCAACTGCACCTGTGGCTGCAAGGTAAGCTCTTCTTTCTTTTTACTTTCTAATATCTCAGGGTCTGTGTTATCTAACTCATGACAGGTAAGCTCTTCCTTTGCATTGTTCTTTAATGTTTCAGGCTTAGTGCTGTCTAGCTCCTGACAAGTAAGCTCTTCCTCTGCACTACTCTTTAATATCCAGGTTTTGTGCTGTCTACCTCATGACACACTATATCCAAGAATATGAGTATGTATCCTTGGCGTATGCTGTCAATTCCTGCAATTATGGTACTGAAGAGGATGGTGAGGAGAGTTTTGACCCCATGTGTGGCTCTGAAGCTGTGCTGACACGGATCAAGTGGTGCGGAGGTGTCAATATGATCTTGAATTTGATTTTGGACGTCTTTCTTGACGATTTTCGCCAACAGTGGTATGCTGATTCAAGAAGAATGGGATCAGCCAGAGTCAGGTCTACGGCGGGTGCAGTCTATGTCATGCTTGTACCCCTTGCTGCGGTCTTCTAGGGTGGACGCGGTGGTGTCGGCAGTTACCAAGAAGGCTACCATACCAGTCGAGGGCAGTCCGACCCTTAAGGATGTCCAGGATAGGAAGCTGGACACCTTGTTGAAGCAAGCTTTTGATGTCAGTGCCTTGGCACTTCAGGCCTTGGTGTGTGGGGCTTGGGTAGCCCTGGCTTGCCTGAGATAGTCTCAACAGCTTCAGCTGTCTAGCGACATTCTGGGTGGGTTGCCAGAGACGGCGGCAAGAATGGAGTCCGGAGCGGCTTATCTGGCAGATAGCCAGTATGACCTCATCAGGAGTTTATCAAAGAATATGGCTTCGGTGGTAGTGGCTCGCCATTATCTTTGGCTCTGTAATTGGGCGGCGGATGGTTCTTCAAAGGCCTGCCTCAGCAGTCTCCCTTTTAGGGGAAAGCTCTTGTTCGGTGAAGACCTGGACAAGTTAGTAAAAGAGCTGGGCGAGTCGATGGGAAGCAGACTCCCTGAGGACAGACCGAAGCAGAGTCGTATCTCCACTCCCAGGCGGATTCAATCGAGGGAAGCCCGGAGGTTTCAGATGACATGGTCAGTGCCTTTTCAGAGGGATCGCTTCCCCTCTCGAGGGCAAGGGTTCCGTGGGTTTCGAGGAGCGGGAAGGGGCTTTGGGTCCTCTTCCTCCATTTCCGGCCCTAGGAAACCTCAATGAGACAACGGGGACCCAGGCAGGAGTTCTGCCTGTGAGGGGACGTCTACGGCAGTTCTTCTATGCTTGTGCCCGGGTCACATCTGACCAATGGGTCT
The DNA here is from genome assembly GCA_033557465.1 of Ichthyophis bannanicus. Classification (NCBI taxonomy): domain Eukaryota; kingdom Metazoa; phylum Chordata; class Amphibia; order Gymnophiona; family Ichthyophiidae; genus Ichthyophis; species Ichthyophis bannanicus. The sequence goes on along the minus strand of CM066032.1, from coordinate 1,160,746,525 downwards.
TGGAGGTGGTGCAGGTAGGCTATGCTCTAGAGTTTGCGAGGCCGGTCCTTCCTTCATTCATGCAATCTCCTTGCCGATCACTGGCCAAGGTTGAGGTAGTAGAGGAGACGCTGTCAAGGCTGGTGGTGTTAAAAGCAGTCATCCCGGTGCCCAAAGATCAATGTGGTTACGGTCGATAATCTATTTTGTGGTTCCAAAAAAGGAGGGATCCTTTCAGCCGATCCTAGACCTGAAGCAGGTCAATCATTGTCTTCGGGTCCCTCATTTTCACATGGAAACGCTGAAGTCGGTAATAGTGGCGGTATGCCAAGGAGAGTTTCTGACGTCTCTCGATTTCACCGAGGCATATTTGCATATTCCCATCCGAGAGTCACATCAGCAGTTTCTGCAGTTTGCGGTGCCAAGAGGGCATTTCCAGTTTCAGGCATTGCCATTCGGCCTGGCCACGACTCTGCAAACCTTTACCAAGGTGATGGTGGTGGTGGCGGCTGCGGCGCTACACAAAGAAGGGATTTTGGTTCACCCGTACCTCGATGATTGGTTAATCCGAGCCAAGTCCAAGGAGGAGAGTGTAAGAGCAATGGCCAGAGTGGCCGGACTCCTAAGAAGTCTGGGGTGGGTGATCAATCTGGCGAAGAGCAGATTGGTTCCCACTCAGAAGATAGAGTATCTGGGGGCAAGATTCCACACAGGCATAGGCAGGGTGTTCTTGTTGGTGCAGCGGGTGAAGGAGCTCAGATGTTTAGTGCACAAGTTTGTGGCCATGAAGGCGCCCTCTGCTTGGCACTATCTGCAGATGCTTGGGACCATGGCGGCGATGATCGAGTTAGTGCCCTGGGCCAGGGCTCACTTGTGGCCTCTTCAGCGCTCACTGCTCCGTCGTTGGTCCCATCAGCGGATGTCTCTGTTAGTGGTACTCCCCTGTTCCCCAGAGACCAGGAGAGCCTTACAGTGATGGCTCCACCCAGGAAATCTAGAGAGAGGCATGCCTCTTGAGCCCCCACAGTGGCAGGTGACAACGGACACCAGCCTCTCCTGTTGGGGGGCTCACTATGAGGGGCACTTTGCTCACGGCCTCTGGAATACCCAGGAGGCTCAGTGGTCCATCAACAGATTAGAGTTGCGAGCGGTGCCTCTAGCTCTCTGGGCATTCGTGCATTTGGTCCACCTGAGGGCGGTCCGGGTGCTCCCGGACAATGTGACAGTGGTAGCATACATCAACCACCTTCCGTTTCTGAGCAGTATGAGGCATAAGAAAATAATATTAAAGATAAGAACTGCCACCGTGAAGCTCCTCAGAGCATCCTCATGCACTGTCGCCATCTTCCTTCTCCCCTCAATTTTGACCAAGTCTAAGGGGTATGTTTACTAAACTGCATTAGTGTGATTCGCGTTAGGAGCCGCGGTAGAGACAGAAATCCCAAATAAGGACATGGGCGGTACATCGTTACCGATAATGCGCGTTACCAGGCGCCATAAATGAACGAGCGCTACATGGCACGTTACCGCATGTTAATCCTAAGAAGGCGCGCAGGCATACAAGCACAGCAACAGAGCTGTAGCGCAATGGTTACAACACTGACTGATGGTACGGGGGTCATGGGTTTGATTCCCAGTGGGCCTAATGTATAAGGCTGGCTGAGGCATCACCCTTTACATTTAAGTAGTGATTGTTGAGGCATTTGACTTGTATTTTAATTAGTGCTGCCAGCAAACACACCCTCACGGTGGCATAACCTAAGGTGCCGCATAAGGCACCCCATAACGCACTCCATAGGGCACATTATAAAGTGTACTGTCCGCCAAGGCACCCTATAATGTCCCCTATAGGACACCTTATAAGGCTGTGAACAAAGCCCTGGCTGGCTGCAGAAGGACTGCATGTCACCACACAAACTCTGCTGTGGTTACCAGGATAGGGTTAACCCACCCGTACCCATGATGCACTGCACATGCAAATCAGCAGTCGAGAGATGGGCACAAGATTGGGTATGCACCCCCACAGCACCTCGGCCTGGTAGGGGGAACAGACTGTGTGTGGTACTGCCACAGAGTAACCACAGACAGTCACATTGTGCGGGTACTGTGCCCACCCTGAGGTTGAGGTGGGGCGCCCAGCACCAGGTCCACAGCACCTTTCATGGCTGAAATGCATCAGTGTGTGATAGGTAGTTCCATTAGACACACCTAGGATACATCTGTGTCCTGCTGTATTTCTCGGTCATGTCTAGTCCTTATGGGCGATGATGCACCCGGAATAGTGCATATCCTGTGTTGGTGCCATGGTTACCTGCTGTAGGTGAAGGGGGAGTGTGTGGACCCATAGGCAGATTATGTACCACCACACAACCCACCCTCTGGGGCTCAGGGTGGGAAACATGATCACCCACCAATAGATCCACATTCTACCTCCCTGCAATGGTAGCAGTAGAGGGGACCATCAACCCCAGTCCTGCTGGGGAACAGACAGAGCGGTACACATCCATAACACAATAGCAGACAGATGGCAGGCCTGGAAATGCTCAGCTGCCCCCCACCATTATCTGACATTCTCCAGCAACAAGCCTCCAGCCGCTGCACCCTGCAAGGTGTCCCAGGAAGACACATACTAGCTGCAGACAGTCTGCTAGCTAATCCATAGTGCATGGTCCTGGAGGAGATGCATGAACCCAGAATGGGGATGTCAGCATACACACCAAGCAGATAAGTCAGTGATTGGGCCCCAAAAGAAAACCCATAAATATCAAAATGAGAGAAATGCTATATAGCACTATGGGGGAACCTAGCCATGCCATGGTCACTGCTCAGTCAGGGTGAGAGTGACCTCCCAGCAGGACATGCTATGGCTACCCTGTCCGTGCAGGTGGTGGCCAGGCACTACAATGTCCGAGCCATTGCCCTATGCCGTGTGCAGATGCATCCAGGCCAGGCCACCCTATACAGTCTATTCCCACGGTACCTTGCTCCTCATTATGCACATTGGCAGGCCAATACTGGCAACAGTGCTAGCAGTGTGGGCTGTGGAGGGTGTTGGCAGCCACCACACACTGGATAGACAGACACACACTCCCCACACCTATGCCAGCATTGTGCAACTATAGAGGTGTTGGGCAACCCAGGCCACCACACCAGTCCTGGGCACAGTGCAGGCATGGCTATGGTATGCAATACTGTAGGAGTCACTCCCCAGGTTGGTAAACACTCTCAGACACAAGACCTGTAGCACACTCCACAGACATCAGAAAGGTTGCTATGATGTAGCTCACTCAGAAAATTGTACTTAACTTAGGAATTGCTATCTGCCAGTAATCATAGCAACCTTTTGATAGATGTGTACCATATTCCCAGGTTTAGGGTGGCATTACTAAGGTATGCAAGTGCTAGTATTGGGAGATGCATGCAGAGCCCAAAGTCCTGCCTCTCCAGGAGGCTTTGGATAATGGGGCCTGTGGGTGCGGGTGTGTCTGCCCCTGTTGGCTGATGCTTTACGGCAGAGGTTCCCAACTCCAGTCCTGTGGTGCCAAACACTGTTCGGGTTTTCATGCTGTCCCTCATGAAAATGCATGAGATACATCTGCATACCATGGGGTTGGGGCATAGAAATGCAGCACAGGCATCTTTATTAGAGGCAGCATGGAACCAGAATGGTGTTTGGCCCTCCAGGACTGCATTTGGGAGACTCTGCTCTAGGTAATGTGCATGTTTATGGTGTCTGTGCTCTGTAGGGTAAAATGTAGGTGTCTTGGGCATGTTTACGTCATCTGCAATAAAGGTGCTGTCTGTATTAGCACGTTGTAGTAGTGGGTAAAATATGGGGACTGGGTTGGCAGGAACCACAGCTGGGACTTGAACCTGTGACCTTCTGCTTCTGAATACACTGATTTTGTGCACTGCACCATCTTGTTGTCACAGAGTCAGTACATTCCTTGGTAATACCATGACTGTTCGTCAGACAGGGCCCGCCTGTTGCAGTACACGGCACCCACCTACACAGGGCTAGGCCACGGTCTGCTCTGGGCAGCTGCCACTGCCCCCTCCACCACCAGTATCTCTCAGCCACCATGCTGACATGCCCTTCTGCTGGTGGTGCTGGTGGTGCGCAGTCTCAGGCCATCCAGTGTGCAGGTAGGCGGCTGCCTATGGTGCGGGTTCTGGGGTAGGGGTGCCTGCATAGACGTCCACGCTCCCCCCCAGCCCCGCCTGCCAATGTTCCGTGCCCTTGGGGGTAGCTGTTGGGTACTATCCCCTGTGACACTGTGGGAAACACACTCGTGCCCATGTTGGGCCTTCAGCAGTTGCTGTCTGGCTGCTCTGCTGTTTCAGCATTCGTATGGGCCACCTAGGCATCACCCTAGTCCGCACTGTGGCCCAGCTGCACCACAGCATGTGCCGCCTGCGGCCCTCTGTATCCCCTTCTCCGGCATCTGTCCAGTTGCCCATTCTGACATGCCCACCCTGCTTTTGTGGGACATGTGCACACCACAGGATACCTGTCCAATAACAAGGGAAAGCCCTGATCAGCGCTATTTCACTGTGGGCTCATTCACCTTGTATGGGGACAGAGCATAGACCCTTCCACGATTAATATCTTGTTTTTGGAGCTTTCTCGGAGGGGGGGGTTGATGTTTCTCATTAATACCACTATTGGCCAGCTTGGTTATGGTTTTTTCCAGTTTGTTGAGGTCATTTTCAGTGTTTATGTGCCCTTTTGTTCTTTGCACATGTATCACACTTATCACTTGTTTTAGGTTTCCCTGCCTGGGCTGTACATTGCTGACACTGAAATGGTTTCTCTCCTCTCTAATGTGCATTTAACGGCAGGTTTTCAATCGCGTTAGGATTCAGCTCTTCAGATCAGCATGTTAGTGTGAAGGGAGCCTCTCCCCGCCCACTCTCCGCCCACTGACCCCTTCTCTCCGCCCTCTCTCCACCTTCTATGGTGTTTTACCGCGCCGCGAAACTTTACGATTGTTAACGCATCATAACGCGCATTATGATGCATTAACGATCGTTAACGTTACATAACGCGCATTATGATGCGTTACCGCAGTTTAGTAAACATCCCCCTAAGTATCATTAAGTCCTTTATTTGAGTTTCTTATCTGCAGAATGGAAATTTTACTCATTTAGTAGTGGAGTTGTAGTATTGGGTTTATCTTATGTAGTCCCAAATCGATAAATGAAAGTCTGAATGCTTCCTTAGACATTTAGAGATGGCGCTCTTGACTGCTGCTTTTTGTGCAACTCTATTGACTTGATATCCTCATTTACACTCTTTTTTAGATACAGTGAGAATCGTTCTTCAGACTCACGCATTAAATTATTCAGCATGACTCAATTGGTATTTATAATAAACCACATGTGTTTCCTTTCTTCTCCCTTTTCTTTCTCTTTTTCCTTTGATCACAATTGAAGATGTTTTGACTGTATATCTTTTGATTTCATATTCACTCATTTTAGTGCACATATTTGTTTTACCCTGAGGTTTTACCTTTATTTATTGTAGACAGTATTTAGTTATATTAATGCACTGTCATTTTTTATCACTATGATTTTATATGAAAATGATTGTGTACTTTTACCTCGGTGGTTGGGCTCCACATCACAGGATGACATTTTTTTTTTATGTTTTATTGTTTTTATAATTTAAGACTTCAAATATATCAGTTAAAATTTCACAAACATAATTTTACATTGTCTTTATTGTTCTTTAACTATTTCCTTTATAGGCTAAACCCCTGCTGGCAGTGCTGCAACATGGTCGTGTTAGGTTGGAAACTAGAAATTCTCCCCGTGACAATAATAAATATTGCCTGGTTTACACCTCACTCCAGACTGGTTGGTTTCTCCTATTGCAAGGGTGTGGTCTTGCTTCCTGGTTGGACTCTGGTATTTCTAGCCACTGCAAGGGACATAACAGCCTGGCAGGGGTTACACCAGCTTAACCAGAGAGAGTAGTCAGAGCCAGATATCCAGGACTGGTGCAAAGATAGGAGACACCCTAGGCACACCTCATCACTTGCACCCCCTACTCCTACTCCTGCATCCTTCCTGACCTCCATTGCTACCACAGCCACCCTTCTCTGGGACCTGTAGCAGCAACCTTGGTCTGAAACATCCCCGGTGTTTACCTTAAACCTCCAACATTGCGAGGTTGTTTGGTTTCCGTCCCTTCCAATGCCTGATGCTGACTTCCTTTTGAATGGAGGTGAAAGTGGCTTAGCTTCTGTTCCCATACTGACAGGAAGTTACCATCAGGCATCAGAGAGGACAGAAGTTAAGCAGGCTTGCAGTACCGAAGGTTTAAAGTAAGTGCAGTGGGGCTGTTTGAGGCCATTGCCTCTGCTGCAGGTCCCAGAAAGGGGTGGCAATGGCGGCATGCGCCATCCCTGGACCACTTCAGCTCTAGGCGGCACCTAGTTCATAAGAACATAAAATAAGAAACGCCAAACTGGGTCAGACCAAGGTCCATCAAGCACAGTAATCTGTTTCCAACAGTGGCCAATCCAGGTCACAAGTACCTGGCAGGTTCCCAAAAAGGTACACAGGCTCCATAATGCTTGTCCCAGTGTAAGCAGTGCATTTCCCTGGTCCTGTTTAATAATGGTTTATGGACCTTTCCTCTAGGAACTTGTCCAAATCCTTTTTAAATCCAGTTACACTAACAGCTTTTACTACATCATCGGGTAATGAATTCCAGAGTTTGATTATGCATTGAGTGAAAAAATATTTTCTTTTATTACTCTTAATTGGCTTATTTGCATGTCCCCTAATTTTTCTACTTTTTGATGGTGTAAACAACTAATCTATGTTTACTCGTTCTACTCCATTCATTAATTTATAGATCTCTATTATATCTCTCCTCAGTTGTCTCTTTTGCAAGTTGAAGAGCCCCAGCCTTTTAAGCCTCTCCTCATAGGGGTATCCTTCTATTCCCTTTACCATTTTGGTGGCTCTTTTCTGAAACTTTTCTAATTCTGCTATATTTATTTATTTATTTAATTTAACATGCATTTTATACTGCTTTATCATTTTAAAGTGGTTTACATTGTAACTTAAACTTGGTAATGTACATTAAACAGGGACACTGATAACTTGGATATTTCTGAGGCAATGGAGGGTTAAGTGATTTGCCCAAGGCCACAAGGAGAGCTAGTGGGAATCAAACCCTGGTCTCTTGGTACCTGACCCAGTGCTCAGGAGCAAGCCTTTGTAATATGTGGCAACCAGAATTGCACATAATATTTAAGGTGCGATGGTATCATGGAGCAATACAGAGTCGTTATAATATCATTGGTTTTATTCTCCATTCCTTTCCTTATGATTCCTAGCATTCTAATTGCTTTCTTGGCCGCCGTTGCATGCTGGGCAGAGAATTTCAACGCATCATCCACGATGACGCCTAAATCATTTTCTTGGGTGGTGGTTCCTAATATGGAACCTTGCATCATGTTACCATAGTTTGTGTTGTTCATTCATGGGTGCATAACTGCAATTGTCCACATTAAACTTCATTTGCCATTTGGACATCCAGTCTTCCAATTTATCATGGTTCTCTTGTAATTTTTCACAATTCTCTTGGGTTTTAACAACTTTGAATAATTTTGTGTCTTCTGCAAATTTGATCACCTCAATGCTTATTCCCATTTCTAGGTCATTTATGAATATGTTAAAAAGCAGCAGGCCCAGCACAGATCCCTGGGGTACTCCACTATTCACCTTTCTCCACTGAGAAAATTGGCCATTCAGCCCTACTCTCTGCCTTCTGTCTTTTAACCAGTTCCTGATCCACAATAGTACACTGCCTCCTATCCCATGACTTTTTAATTTTGCCAAGAGTCTCTGATGAGGAACCTTGTTAAAGGCTTTCTGAAAATCCAGATACACTATATTGACTGGCTTACCTTTGTCTACCAGTTTATTCACAACTTCAAAAAAATATAACAGATTAGTAAGACAAGATTTTCCTTGACTAAATCCTTGTTGGCTTTCTCCCATTAAACCATGACTATCTACATGTTTAGTAATTTTTTTCTTTATAATGCTTTCTACCATTTTGTCCGGTACTGACATCAGGCTCACTGACCTGTAGTTTCCCAGATCACCACCGAAACCCTTTTTAAAAATTGGTGTTACATTGTCCATTCTCCACTCTTCAGGTACTACAAATGATTTTAATGATAGTTCACAGATTACTAGTAGTAGATCTGCTGGCCAGCTTGGTTAATTTTTTTCCCATTTCGTTACGGTCATTTTCAATGTTTAATTGCCCTTTTGTTCTGTGCACATGTATCACACTTATCACGTTTTGTAGGTTTCCCAGGCTTTGCTGTACATTGCTGACGGAAATGGTTTCTCTTCCCTTTAAATCAGTTCTAACGCGAGGGTTTCACTGGTGTTAGTTTTCAGCCCCGGAATCCACAGCGTTGGTGTGCAGGGAGCCTCTCCCCTCCCACTCTCCACCCATTGACCCCTTCTCTCCGCCCCGGGGAGCCTTCCTCCGCCCTCCGGGTGCCTTTCTCCTCCCTTCAGCGCTCGTTTGCGCTGCTGAGCGCCCCTGAGCGCGTTACCGCGCAATAAGGCACCTTATCACCCGGTAAAGTGCCATTATCATGCGATAACGTGGCAGAGCACACATTAAGATGGCTTAGTAAACATACCCCTTAGTGTCCATAACACTGCATCAAGAGACAGCTAGAGCCAAGTACTACACCCAGGTAAACTGGAATACTGATGGTAGAGTAGAAAGATTTCTTTTTCTTTTACTATATTAAGTCAGGTTAGTAGGTTCCCATTGAGAGTCAAGAGACCAATGGAGAGTCACAATGTAGGAGTAATGTCATATAATTGGCCCAATGCTACTATAGTCTAGATGTATTTTGTACCACCAGAGGAAGCATTAGCTTAGCCACTGGCCAGCCATTCCTGGAGGGGCTTAATTTCAAGAAAGGTTTTTTATCTAATTTTTTCCGACAGGTATCATAGCTCTTACAGCAGAAAAATGGCTGGGAAACATCATGGTGCCAAAACTATTGTCCCCATTACAACTTCTACATCCATCCAGATGGACAGCTAGAGCCAGGGAATGGAACTGTTCAGTGTACAAGAAGCCTGCAGGTTGAATCCCTCAGGAAACAAGTTGAGGAACTCAGAGAAGAGGTAACAAGGCTGAGAAGCAACCACAACTTTGAGAAGTACATTGATACAATGCTTCTAAAGTCATCTAAGATCTCCAACTGAAGGGAAGATGATGCTGTACAAAAAGATGACAGCTGGACACAGATCACTAGAACCTTCAGACTCAATATACTTATTCTTTCTTCCCTAGAAATGAGGAACCAGTATTCAGCCCTGGAACTGGAAGAGGCTACAACATCCCAGGAACAGGAGGTTTCAGAGGTCAAAAACCCAAAGCTGTAGTAACAGCAACTTCTAGGAAGTGAAAGGTAGTGATAGTTGATGGTTTCATTATGAAGGGTAGAAAGGTGTACATCTGCCATCCACACATGATATCCCAGGAGGTGTACTGTATATCTGCCTGATGTCAACATCTGAGACATTACGGAGAGTTTGTGAAGGCTCCTCAAGCCTACTGACCATTATTTGATGGTGCTCATCCATGTTGGCACAAATGATACCACCTGAGAGTATCAAATGATACCACCTGAAAGAATCAACAAGATGCAAAAAGTCAACAACCAACAGAGCCTTCTGCTTCTATGCCCCGAAAGCCTGGAACTCACTCCCCCCCCCCCCCCGACATCAGAGCTATTACAGACCTAACCCAACTTAGAAAGGCCCTAAAACATCACCTATTCACCAGATACCTCTCTGCTTAGTCCTGACAAGAAATTACCTCATGATGTATATAATGTAGATACGTATTGTATAACTCTTGTTAATTTACCCTGTTATCCAAGTTTCCAATCCCTGTTCAAATGTAAATGCTTCTCAGTGACCCTGAAATGCATATGTTATGTTTTGATGTAAACCGCACTGATGTCAATAGCACGGTATAAAAGAAATACTAAATAAATAAATAAATAAAAGTAATTTTGTGGCTCTGAGAAAAAAGATGAAGCAGTTAGATATGCCGGTGGAATTCTCCTCAATCATCAGGACTGAGGCTGAGAGGCTCACATCCTGGAGATTAATGCCTGGCTGCATGGATGGTATCATCAAGAATGTTCTGATTTCCTGTATCATGGTATGATTTTCCAAGGGCTGCTGAGCAGAAATAGTGTCCAACTATTAAAGAAGGGAGAAAGTGCTGTATGTTCTGCAACAGACTGGTTAATTTTGTTTAGGAGAACTTTAAATTAGAATCATAGGAAATGGGTGAACAAAACCCCAGATAAGTAAACCCTTTAGGTAAGTAAAACATTAAAAAAATAGTATAGAGAAGGTAAAAAAGGGCAACATCTGGAGAGCTGCATATACTAATTCCTATAATATGCCAAATAACAATTCCAGATTTAGAACATGTAATGGAAGAGGCTGCCTTGAATCAAACTTCCACTATATATAAACAAGAAATTGGTTTACCACAAGGCTCAGCGTTATCAGCCCTACTTTTTAATGTTTACATAAAACCGGTCTGCAACATCTTTAAAAAATTTGGAGTACAATATCACCTTTACGCAGATGATATTATGATGTACATTCCATTTACAATCCCTAATCTACCGTTACAACTCCTATCTGACTGCTATAATGAAATCACAACTTGGCTAAAAGCTCAAAACCTCCACATAAATCATGCTAAAACTGAAGTTCTAATCGTAACAAAAAATCAAGCATATATCCCTCCAACCCACATAACACTACAAAACCAAGAAATTAAAATAAAAAACGAAATAAGATATCTAGGTGTTATACTAGACACACACCTTACAATGGAAACCCACATCAGAAATACTATAAAGAAAATTTATTTCAAGCTCAAAATCCTCAAACAACTACGCCCTCTAGTATTTTTACAAGATTTTATTAATATAATCCAGGCTACCATAACCCCTCACTTTGATTTTGCCAACCTAATACTAATGGGTATATCAAAACAAAACATTAAAAGAATTCAACTAGCACAAAATGCAGCAGCTAGAATCATATTGAAAGTAAACTCACTCCAACACATAACACCAATACTAGCATCCCTTCACTGGTTACCAATACAAAGCAGGATAATATACAAAACAATAATAACCACATTCAAAGCCTTAAATGATATGGCTCCAACCACACTATGTAATCTAATATGCAAAGAACCTTCTAAGCCCACTCACAGAAAAGGTCAATTAAACAAAATAAAGATACCGAAAGATTTCATAAAAGCACATAAATTAACAAACAATAGAGCCTTTTCACACATAGCTCCAACTATTTGGAATTCCCTCCCAGAGGATCTACGAACACTAACCGAGATCATGGAATTCCGTAAAAAATTGAAAACCTTTCTATTTACCAAACACTACAATAACATAGATAACCCTTCACTCGATTTAGATAAAGGCTAAACAGGTACCTGACTGTATCAAATAAAAACCCTTTCACTCAAACGGATAACATACATAGTTGAAATTATATGATGATACAATGTACTAATACTTCCAAATGTATATAGTTTTATTCTGTTCTGTATTGTCTTACGCTGTTTAGATAATACATTCTGTTCCGTTATTACTATGTTCTATATTTACATATGCTATTTATTATAAGACGTTCCATGTAAAACAAACCTTGCTTTGTTAATTGTTGTTTATTGTGAACCGCAACTGATCTCTGGAAGATGCGGTATATAAATGAATGTTAAATAAATAAATAAATAGTGGCAGTCACAGAGACATGATACACACAAAATAATAATTGGGACATAGTTATACCAGACTGTAATCTATTCAGGAAAGACAGGGTAGGAAGAAAAGAAGGAAGAATAGTGCTATCTGTAAAAAATAATATTAAAACCACAGAATTGCAGGGCTTATGAGAGAAGGAGGAGGTACGGTGGATTTACTCTGGAAAGAGGGAATGGAAAATCTATTTACACTGATGTGATATAAAGACCTTCCTGATAGGCAGAAGAAATAGATAGAGATTTAATTGAAACCATTCACAATATTGTTATGAAAGAGGAAGTAGTATTGATAGGAGATTTCAGTTTGCTAGATTTGATTGTGATATAATGGCTGTAGAGTCATTTGAGGATGGGAAATCCTGGATTCCACACAGGAGGGGATGGTACTGGAGTTGGTGCTTACAAATGAAGTGAGTGCTTCTGATGTTGTAGTAGGTGATCATATGGTGTACAGTGGTCACCAGATGGTGACCTTCAATATCAGGGCACGGGTGGAGATGGTTCATTCAAAAGCAAAGGTCCTAAACTTCAGCTAAACTAATTTTGCAAAGATGGGGGAATACCTGAAGGAGTCATTAGCTGGATAGGAACATCAGAAGGAAGAAGATCAACAGGGGTGTCCTACATGGAGCGGTGGGTTCACCCCTAAACAAAGACATGGGGGGGGGGGCTGCACAGAGCGGCAGGTGCGCCTACTCTTGCCATCTTACTGGGCAGACTAGATGGACCATACTGGTCTTTATCTGCCGTCATTTACTATGTTACTATGTTAACAATGAGCAAGACTGAAAAGAGATATTTTAAAGGCCTTTTTATTAGGAAAGTAAATAAAAGAGGAAAAGGGAGGCTTCTATGGTTTTCAAAAGAAGTAGGGGCCTGTTATTCAGTGGAGGCAGCTAGTGCAATTACGGTACCTAAACACAAAACCTGGATGCCAGGGCCATACATGGCCACCAGCATTGAATATCTGGGTCAGCTGCACAGTCCGACAGCTAACCGGGCAGCAGCGATAATGAACCGCTGCCTGGTTAGCTCCACAGGTAACGATATGCCTGCCTTTCCCGCACCTATCTTCACCTGTGGGTCACTAACCCGGGCAACGGTTCAATATTGCTGCTGACCAGTTAGCCACGGGTACCACCCCCATAACATCTCGATGCTAAGCAGTTAACATTGGAGGGTATAGAAGTGGTACTCAGGGATAATCAGCGGCACTAACTGTGTTACTGATCACCAACTACTAGTATGCAAACTCAAGCTAAAGTTGAAAAAGAGCAAATCACTCATGAATGTAGCAAAATATGACCTTGAGAATATACCACTAGCATTTAAAGACTGCCTGCAAAATCGATTTGCTGCTTTAGATACAAATGACAGAGCTCCAGAAGAGTTATGGGATGACATCAAGAAGGTTGTGTTGGAAGAAAATGAGAAATCTCTATAAAAGGTGAAAAAGCAAAAATGGCCAAAATGGATGACTGAAGAAATTCTGAAAATTGCCCAGAAACGCAGAGAAGCTAAAGCCAAAGGAGAAAGAGAGGCAATCACAGAACTCAACATAGATTTCCAATGTGCAGCAAGACAAGACAAGAAGTACTACAATGATGCATGCAAGGAAAGAGAACAGAAACTATTAGAGAAAGAACAAGATCGGCTTTCCTAAAGCTACAAGAATTAAAGAAAAAATTCCAGCCTCGAATTGGAATGTTACAAGATGCGCAAAGATCCATGTTGAATGATGCTGAGAAGATCAAGAAAAGGTGGAAAGAATATACAGAGTCATTATACAACAAAGATCAAGTGGACCATCAGCTGTTTCAACCTGTACTTTATGATCCAGAAGCATTGGTGAAGAAAGGAGAAGTCAAAGCAGCATTGAAAGTCTTATCAAAGAACAAAGCACCAGGCATTGATGGCATTCTCATTGAAGTATTATAGCAATTTGATGCAGCTGTTACCATACTTACAACGCTTTGCCAGGAAATTTGGAAGACAACATCATGGCCAACTGACTGGAAAACATCTGTGTTTATAGCAGTACTAAAGAAAGATGATCCAACTGACTGTGGAAATTATTGCACAACTGCTCTGATCCCCCATGCCAGCAAGATTCTACTGAAGATTATTCAGCAGAGACTACAACCATACCTGGAACGAGAACTACCTGAAATGCAAGCAGGGTTCAGGAAAGGGCGAGGTACGAGAGACATCATTGCGGATGTGAGATGGATCCTTGAGAGGACAAAAGAATACCAAAAGGATAGCTATATGTGTTTTATTGGCAATAGCAAGGCTTTTAACTGCGTAAAACATGACAAACTCTGGGCCACATTAAGAAGAACATCTGATAGTTCCCCTGCACAACATTTACATTGATCAGACGCAACAGTTTGAACGGAACAAGGAGAAACGGAATGGTTTAAAATCAGCAAAGGTGTACGACAAGGCTGCATACTTTCCCCCTACCTCTTTAATTTATATGCAGAACAAATCATCAGAGAAACAGGACTATCAGAAGACAACAGAGGTGTGAAGATTGGTGGGAAACTTATCAACAGCCTTCGCTATGCTAATGATACCACATTACTGGCAGAAAGTGAAGACGATCTGAAACATTTGCTTCTTATGATCAAGGAACATAGTCTTAAAATGGACCTGCACCTAAATGTAAAGAAGACAAAGATCCTGACAACTGACAAAATCAATAAGTTCATCATTGATGGAGAAGAAATTGAAATAATAGACAACTTTAACCTACTTGGATCAACTATCAATAAAGAAACAACAGTCAAGAAATCAGACGATGCATTGCTCTTGGCAGAATGGCTATGAAGGACCTAGACAAGATTCTCAAGAGCAGAGATGTCTCTCTCCATACAAAGATTCAACTCTTTCAAGCCAAGGTATTTTTAATAACGTCATATGGATGCGAAAGTTGGACAGTGTAAAAGATAGGAAGAAAATTGATGCCTTTGAATTATGGTGCTGGCGACGAATATCAAAGAACAAACCAGTCAGTACTAGAGGAGATCAAACCTAAGGTTTCTTTAGAAGCTCAGATTTCGACTTTCATACTTTGGACACATCATGCAAAGAGAAAGAACATTAGAGAAAGCCATCATGCTTAGGAAGGTAGAAAGTCAACGCAAAAGAGGAAGGCCAGCAATGAGATGGATCGATACAATAACAGCAGCTATGGGTGCCACTCTGTCAACAATGAGCCGCCTAACTGAAGACCAAACACAGTTTAGGACAACTATCCAGAGGGTCACCATGAGTTGACACTGACTCAACGGCACTTAACAACAAATTCTGTTAGTGCCACTGAATATCCCGCTTAGAGGCATTAATACGGTTTACAGGTTTGTAAACCATGTAAATGCCTTTGAATATCTGGCCCTGGATGAAAAGATAAGGAAAAAGAGGTTAGCCTTCATAAACCAGAAGAGAGTGCAGAAAGAAGAAAACAAACCACAATATCTAGAGAAACTAAAGGAAACTGATAAAGTAGTCAGGAAAGCAAAGATGTGAATGGAAGAAAAAATAGCCAATAAAGTAAAACATGGAAACAAAATATTTTTTAGGTATGTCACTGACAAGACACTGTGCAACGATGGCATTGTGAGACTCAAGGGTGAAGGGGAGCAATATGTAGAGGCTGCTGAGGATTAAGCTTAAACAAATATTTCTGTTCTGTGTTAACAGATGAAAGGCTGGAAATGGGACCTCAGAAAACAAACACAAAAAGGAACGGAAGTAAGGTAGAAAAACTATTTTCAGAAGACTGTGTTCATGAGGAGCTAGCTAAACTAAGGGGCATGTTTACTAAACGCCGAAAATGTGCGGGTCCCCGTTAGTGTGCGGTTGCCATATAAGGAGTGGGCGGGTCAGGCAGAAAAAGGGAAAAAAACGACCGTAAGTGTGCGCGGCGCGGTAATGTGCGGGGCCAACATTAGCACGTGAGAAGGCTAAGCGTGGCGCTGCTGGGCAAATATAGGAACAGAGCCTTAGCACAAAGGTGAAGACATTACCCAACAGTGCAGGGGCCATGGGTTCAGTCCCCCATTGTGCGCAAGAAAAAAAGGCTGGCTGAGGCATGAATAGTATTGGTTAACAGATGTTTTAGGAGGCACACCAATAGTGGGAGGGCCTAGGCATCGCGCTGTAACGTTTGGGCGGCAGTAACTAATTTTGTGCGTCATCATGCGTTTCTCTGGCAGATTTGGGGGTCAACAGGTGATGCGCTGTCAAATTTCTGCGGGATTAGGCGGCTCGCTGTTCATCTTGTGCGTTTGGGCCAGCACTAGCCGGTGCGCTGTTAGTTGTGGACGGCATAAGGCGTTGCGCAAATGTCCATGCACAGGAACAGAGCCGTAGCACAATGGTGAAGACACTAACCAATGGTGCAGGGGCCATGGGTTCAATCCTCCAGTGTGCGCAAACCAAAAAGGCCGGCTGAGGCCTGAATAGTACTGGTCAAGAAGTTGTTTTAGGAGGCATATTATTTTTGTGCGGCTGTAGGCGTTGCGCTGTTCCGTTTGACCAGCAGTAAGTCCATTTTTGCGGCATGAGGCGTTGCGCTGTAAAATGTGGGCGGAATCAGGCGATGCGCGGTCAAATGTGGGCACCATTAGGCGGCGCGCTGTTCATCCTCTGCGTTTGGGCCGGCACTAGGCGGTGCACTGTTAGTTGTGGACGGCATAAGGCGTTGCGCAAATGTCCATGCACAGGAACAGAGCCGTAGCACAATGGTGAAGACACTAACCAATGGTGCAGGGGCCATGGGTTCAATCCCCCAGTGTGCAGACGGAAAAAGGCTGGATGAGGCATGAACTTTAACGGATAAATGTGCATTATGAGCTATAATAATTGATTGCAACGCACAGTTATTCTGCACTTCATAAGGTGGCACGCTGATGTCCACACAAAGGAACACAGCCACAGCACAATGGTGACGACACTGACCAATAGTGCAGGGAGCAGGTGTGCAATCCCCTACAGTGTTTGTGCTCACTGAGGCAGTATTTTAGGGGTCATAGAATGAATGGTCAGCAGAAGCCTGTGCTGTAATGTTTTCGGGGGCACTGTAATAGTGGCCGGCAGAAGTTGCGCGTTGATGGGCACGCACAGGAACAGAGCCATAGCACAACGATTATGACACTGACCAATGGTGCATGGGCCAGGGTTGCATGCCACCATTGTGCGTCGTGGAAATGTTTGGTTGAGGCTTTAATGTTAATGATTAAAAGTGCTGTAGGGGGGCATAGTAATAGTTTTGCGGCATAAGGTGGCACACGTTTATCTTATGCCGGCAGTAGGTGGTGCGCTGGTAGGTGTTGCCATCATAAGGAGTATGGCAATTAATTTTGGGCATTAGCCGTTGCGCTGTTAAAGTATGTAGCAGTCTGTGCAGCAGAAGGCGGTGTGCTGCTAAATGCAGAAGGCCTAAGGTGGTGCGGAGATGTCCAAAGAAAGGAACAGAGCCATAGCACAAGGGTCACGACACTGACCACTGGTGCAGGCATCAAGGTTTTGATCCCCCGCAGTGCCCAGTGAACAAGGCTCCCAGAGTAAGTTGTTGAAGAGGCCAACAAATAATGGCTAGCAGAAGGCCTGGTGCCAATGTTCTACGAGGGATCTGAATAGTGTATAGGCGGTGTGCTGTTGTGGAAATCCAAGGACACAGCCACAGCACAATGGTGAGGACACTGGCCAATGGTGCAGCAAGCAGGGGTTGAATCCATGGCTGTGCACAACGAGCAAAGGCTGGGTGATGCATCATCTGTCATAGGTAATATTGCCAGAGGAGGTACATTAACTTATTCCCTACATAATATTATAGAGGCATAAGGCGCTGTGCTGATATCTCAGCAGACAAACACAGCCATAGCAGAATGGTTTACTGTATTGGTTGCTGTATGAGGCAGGGCATGGTGCAAACACAGTCAGTGCTGCCATCATTGTGCATTGCAACTCCTGGAAATCCTAAGTAGGTGAGCAGACATACAAGAGGGAATAGCAGTGTAGCAGAATGTTCAGGGCACTGACTGACTGTGCAAGGCTCATGTCCCCAAATGAGCAGGGACTAAGGTTGGCTTACTTACATCTGCTCTCAGCATTCAATTGTACAGCAATCTGTGCTGCCATCTAAACACAAGCCCACCCCAGTGCCGTAGAGTATTTCACCTTTGACGGTGCAACAGAATGCACATCATAAACAACCACGTCATCAAAGGAGAGTTCACATGAAACCCAAACACTGCACAGAGCTGAAAGGAAAGGAAAAGCAGAAGGAAAAGAACCACAGAGATCACAGGTGCTGTAGTAGAAAAATGACATCCAGGCCAGGTGGCAGCTACACAAATGCACAAACAGATTGGGGCGAGCTGAAGCTATGTACAGAGTGATGGCAATGTACTATGCCATAATGATAGTGTGCAACAGAGGATGTGAAGATGTGTCCAGCAGATGAGGCTGAAATGGCAGGACAGGTGACATCTCATAATGATAGTGGAACAGCGTTGCTATGCAGAGTACACACACGAGAGGCAACCATGGAGAGTTGAAATGCCGGAAGGTGTAGGAGGGAAGGATGGGTTGTAGCAGCATGAACATTAGGGTAGGATGACACAGGAGCTGGCAGGCAGAAGATGGACAGAACCATGGCTCACAACTCAGACGAGGGTACAATGTGCTCACAGCACAAACCTGCCAACATATGACCGTCAAACAAATTGAAGACACATCTGCAGGACAAGCATATACATCCAAGAGAACAGAGAGGAATCACACCTACGACCACTACCACAAATGAATATGTACCAACTGGTAGGACAGAACAGCAATGTCTGCGTCATAGCAAAGGCTGCACTCACAAATAGCCCAGGCCCTCACACCAGGTGCATGCTGGTTGTAGACAGGCAAACCCACAAGAGAAACCATTAGCAAATGCACCTGCTGATCTGCTGTGTACAGATCAGATTGCAGTCTGTATTTGGTACCAGGGACACATGCACAGACACACAATGACACGTTATGCAGTGGGTAGAGCATGCGAAAGATACAGACCACATCACCCCAATCTTGAAAGACCTACACATACTCCTACTCTAAGCAAGGAGTAAATACAAAGCCATCCTACTCACCAACACAGCCATACATCAAGCACCGAACCACCAAATTCACACACTACTGCTGAGAACAGCCCACGGAAGAACTACCAGACAAGCCTCCTCCAACCCCCTCACTGTACGTCAGAAATGAAACAAATGCTCGCATTCAACCTCACATCGAGTCTTTGAAATGTATGCTCCATCTTTATGGAGCACTCCACCAAGCTGGCCTTGAAACAACCCAGACCAATTATCTTCTACAAAACAGCTGAAAACCCTCCAGTTCCAGGAACACCTCAACCCCTACACCTAACCCACCGTATACGAATCAGACAATGTCCACAATCTGACAATGTCCATAGTGTCCTATGTGCCCTGTGGAAACCGTCAATGTAGCCTCCCTGGTGATGGCCCTGCCATACATGTAATATTCCCCCCCACCCCCCCTGTTAATGTAATGATGCTCTGACCTGGTGAAAAGTGGGATAAAAATACAGGTAAATAAATAAATACATACATATGAACCTAACAACAGGAAAGGAAAAAACACCAAGGGAAGCGCTGGATGTGTGGTGGAGCTGGGCAGCAATCACGGTCAGCACAGGAGAGAAATCCACTAGAAAAAAGGCGGAAAACACACCTGCTGAACCTCAACTCGACCGCACCCCAGGTGCAGTGCAGTGTAAGTACCATTAAGAAAGGGACCTATGTACCAGATAATATCTGATGGCTAGGCAGCACAGAGTCAACACCTTGCTGTACAATGATGAGAGCCAAGGGTGTGTGTAGAGGTGATGAACCAGCTGTTAGCATAAATGTTAAACAACCCATAAAACATGTTGTGAGACAAACCGCTAACCACTATTTTAAAACACATGGCCCAGACACACCCACAAACACACACTGAGCCAAAGCCACACATAATATTCCAAAGGGAGGGTCTGTACGGGAACCTGTAATACACAGTGAGGTGCCAAAAGGCGGACACATACACAGCTGTCACCGTACACCGATGTGAGAACAGGTGGCCATGGACATTACCAGCAAATCAGTAGACACAACTGTAAATGTGCTCCACGAGTGTAAGTGCAGCCTAGTGTTCTCAAAAATGTGTGGCACACAAGGCAACCAGGCCTCATATCACAAAATCACACCATGTGGCCCTGGGCAAGTCACTGGAGGGACATGGTCAAGGAAACTCTGGAGTCGCAAGGTCACAAGGAGTCATGAGTGATTCAAAGGTACACAGTGTACTGCATGTTTGTCACCAACATCAAGCAGCAAAAGAGACAAATGTCTGTAAAATAGCCATATTTATTCTCATCACGTCTCACAGATACGGTACACAGTATAATCATAATCTCAAGGTGAGTCCCTCCCTGGTGAAAGATGGGAACACAGTCAGCAATGTAAAAAAACACATGCTACATAAAGGTCACTGCCTGAGCAAACATGAATGGCACCAGATAAGATGTGCATCAGGTGCAAGATATGCACTGGGTAGCAGGGCCACACACCACAGCAGCTGCTGCATGCCCCAAATGTGTGACCCACATATGAGTGGATGTAGACTATAGGCGGTGCAAGATTACAACCCCAAGCACATCACATGTCACCCCCAAACATAGCCCTCATGCAACAGAGGAGGTCCACAAATGAAAGGAACATGTTCTGCCACAATGTTGTAATGTGACAAACACATTCATAAAGTCATGTCACACCTCCCACATAATGGCTGATCCCCACAGCAGAAACCCATCAATGTACACCGAAATTCTCATCTAAAGCTGAATGACTATATGCTAACAGGTAGCAGGGACACATGAACACAGAGAGAATACCAAACACACAACCTGCTGAAAGGTGCAGACATAACAGCATGCAGGAGGCCCCCTTGCATTGATTGTTGGTTAGACAGTCTTTGGCCACATATAGCATGGTCCATGGAATGCAGAGGTGTAGGAGGACAATGGACTCCCACACCAACACACACCAAATATGATGGGCTAATGAGAGTGTCGTCAATGTAGGGGCTAAAACAGGACTGTGCAGACGTGCAATGCAAGGTGTGGCCACACATTCAGAATGTCTTGTCTGTACAGGAAACAAACACAAGAACCAGCATGCTAATATGCAAAGCATGGAAAGTCAGCTTACAGTGAACCACACCGAGGCCATAGTTCCACATGCTGTGTCTCACAAACATAGGCAGTCAGAAGTACAAGCACCAGCCGGACACAAACATGTTACAGTGATGCCACACATGAATGTAAACACCCTTGCCCCCTCCACACATCAATCAAGGATGGTGGTGGCAATGAACGTGTGGTTGTGGCAAAACCTGTATTATGTCCAGGTGGGGGGCAGGTGAACATAGACAGGTTTACAGCTGCATTTGTTGGCCCATGCCACAAACATGACTGTATGCTAG
Organism: Ichthyophis bannanicus; assembly: GCA_033557465.1. NCBI lineage: Eukaryota > Metazoa > Chordata > Amphibia > Gymnophiona > Ichthyophiidae > Ichthyophis > Ichthyophis bannanicus. Next base: position 1,160,725,128 of record CM066032.1, on the reverse strand, counting down.
TTCTGAACTGAACATAATAGTGTATCCTGGGTCCCATGTCACACACATGGGCCAAACCTATACACGAACCAACTGGGGAAGACTGTCCCAAATACATACATAATGTCAGTCCCTGATGCGCACACTGTCCCAAAAGCAAAGTGTCTGTGACATCGAAAACATCATTTCAAAAAACCACAAGCAGACATGGCCATGCATAGTAAAGTGTCACATTCCAATATGACCCAGTCCATGAAAGTTCATCTGTGTCCCTGCCATAAGCAGGACTCACAGCCACAGCATGGCACAACCTGTGTGTTGTACAGGTCTGTCATAGGCAAACCATCAGTCCAAGAGGAAAAATGTCCATCATAGGCCAGTGTTCCACTCTCAGAAGTCAACATCCAATGGCAGATCTCTCAAGAAACAATCACATGGTGGACTGTCACACAACAGGTGTTGGATGGCCAGACGAGATGCACTGGAGGCAATGGGTCCGTTATGTCCGCTGCCCTGTGTCAAAAGAGGATAGATATGGTGCTGTTAGAAACCTTACAAAACAGCACGAATTGCCAAGATGCACACCACACAAAATACAGACCAAAGGAATGCAAAGGCAAACATTTGAGGATATGCACATCAAATACAACATAGATTAGAGCCAACAGTACATGTCAATGCAGACACGGGTGTGACATGGATATAGTTATGTACAATCCCATGTCACGCCGGCATCTCTCAGCTACACACTATATGCATCTGTGTGTTTCCACAGAGATGCAACATTACATGACCATGAGATTAATAGAAACACCACAACAGGTACAGCCAGATGTAAGCACAAAATAACCAAGGTGCAACCTAACCTATGTGTGCAGCATGTGTACCTCATCAATTCCTTCAGCTACTGCATAGCCACACCAGGTCACAGCGAAGGGAGACAAGGTCATGCAAACAAGTAGAATCACCATGTAAATTCACTGTTGATGGATCTCCACATTATGCCTATATATGAGATAAAGAAATGTTGCTGAACACTTGTCCCTCAAAACACAAGACACAGTTGTGCTCACAACAAATGTGTGGCATGATGAGAAAGTTAACAGCATTACCGTAGAGGTTCCACACCCCACACTGCCCCCCATGTGTCCACACACATCAAAGCACAATGATAATGTATCAGGCCTGTACAATGCAGCACCACATAGTCAACCCATAAACACACACACACACAGTATGCTTACGTCAGCGGGACAGCTCCAATACATGGCCTGTATGTGCACAAGTGCAAATATCTGCACATAATGGCCGTGTCACATGCATTGATACCCTGTTGATGGCTGATCAAAGTAAGATTGTGGAGGCAGCAAGTGTAGGATCTGTCAAACAAGCTAATCCACACAGACCAGTAGCTGTGCTGTAGATATGGCAGAAAAGCTGTTCCAGCAAACATTATGTACACAAACACATGGGTAGATGTGTGGCCACAGCAAGATATGGGTAAGGGAGGCTTACTGAAGATAACTCAACAACACCAGCTGCCTAATATGACACATAGCAGGTTAAATGTTGTCCCCCTGACCCCACACACATACAATGTATCTGTAGATCCACCTACCCTGGACTCCAGCATCTGGGCTGATGTTCCGTCATGTGCCGATGCGACACTGCAACTGCAGCCTCATGATGTATGTCCTGTGTAGCGGAAAAACAAACAAAACAACCAAAACTTTGTCACGTTCTAGCTGTGAAACACACACTGCACCTCAGTGTCCCCAGCTGTGAGACACCACAACATGACCTAGCGACTGACTGTTCACCCTCACACTGCACAGATATCGCACATGGGAGAGGCAGCATGTACATGTCTGATGCTAATGAATGGTCCCCCATATCCCCTCATTTGGCCCTACCCCCTCTCTGTTGTTCCACACACTTGTCTAAAGAGGTGGCTGCACCCACCATGTTGGGGACGCATCCCAAGGTCACACTATTAGTCTAGGTCACGCATGTGGACACCAATACCCCATCAACGTGTGTCGCACCCTGCTAATGTTGTCCTTTATCACAGTGTAGATACCTGTGACACCTGGAAATATGCATCAACACCTCCTGTATACACTGTGTAGATGCATATTATGCAGTGTACATCTGCCACAGCAAATAATACTGACAGTAGTGTGCTGATCATGTGACCAAATACATGGCAAAGTCAGCACCATGTCTGTCAAACAACACCCCCATGTCTGTTTGTCACCTGAACATGATGGTTGCATGTCATCCCATTGTTTAACAGTGAGAATGTTAAACTACGGCTAGCCTATATGTGCACCTGCTCCAAATCACTTCCATCTAGGTCTGTGTGTGTATGTGGACATAACATCCCTTGCTAGTGTCCCCAAGGTATTTGTGGCTCTGTACTGTGCTACCCTGCCCAACACACAGCATGTACCAGAGCCATGAGGCTGATGTTGAGATACTCTCACATACATATGCCATGCTTAAAATGGCAAACCCCACACCCTGAAGACATCCACACATGCAGCGTTACAGTGGTCTAATTAAATCCACCCGTTCATGAACTGACCCATTGCACCTCTGTATGTATGTACATGTAACATAATGCAATGAATGACTATTACCCAAACGAACTGTAGCATTGATATGGACCCCTGGCTGCACAATGCACATGTGCACATGATTCACCATATCCATGTATGTGCTATGTGATGACCTATACCTTATCGCACACTGTGGTGTCCCAGCAACACCTGTCACATGTAATCAATCCCATCATGGCAATGTAGTCAGGCACATGTGTACGGTGCTATGTCTGACATGCTGCATTGCACATCAAAAATAGGCAGACATAGGCAGCACACAGGAGCAGAACACACACACAAGCACCCACAGATAGTAGTACAGAAACAGAGAGCCCGCATGACAGCTCTCCACAAACATGGGACTCTCTACCACAGTAAACCCCGTACCATATGCCTGACACCATGCTACACACACAGTAAGAACAAATAACTGTGTCTGCCCAGCAGGTGCTATCACAAACACCCACTAACTGGTACTGTGCCCCCCAAAAGCCCCTAAAGGTCTATGCACACACACCCACACAATACACCAATAGCCGCTGTTGTGCCCTGTCCACATTGTCCATCACACACCCCTGACTATCTGTTACGACAGCTGTTCACCAGAAGGACAATGCAGTGTTGAATTTGAATGCTAACTGCTCAAAAACATCATCCTTTATAAACATCACACACACACAACAGCACATATATGTGGGAAGATGTGCAATACATACCAGTGAATAGTTCTGCAATCAACCTCCGCCTGACCGCTGTGCCCGCCTGCGTGTCACCACTGGCATGTACAGGGGGGCACGGTGGATCCTCCTCCACATCCTCATTAATATCTGCAGGAATACCATGCCTGAGAGCAATGTTGTGCAGGATGCAACAGGCTACGATTATCTCTGCAACAGTCATTGGCGCATATTGTAAGGCCCCACCTGTCCTATCCAGACACCTGAAGCGACTTTTCAACACGCCAAAGGTGCGCTCTATGACAGAGCGGCTGGAGGCGTGGGCCTCATTGTACCTCCGCTCTGCACGTGTCCGTGGCTGACGCACAGGGGTCAGCAGCCAGGGGCGACACCCATACCCTGCATCACCTGCAGAAAAAACGTTTGCATGTCCATGAATGAGCGCATGCCAGCATCAATTGACACAGGTATAGACGTGAGAAGCAAACAGCCTGACTGAATTCAGATGAAAGCTTAAAACATATCTGTTTCAAACCCACTACAACCTGATCTAACCGCAATACCCTACCTCAACCAGATGAACTTTACCGCCCACGACAGCATAAAATCTAATAGCATATAGTCATGTATTAGCCTGTACTCTTTGGAAGTCAACATTGTATATAATGTATATTTGGCCCCCCAACCTACTGAAATCAAATGTATACCCTGATCTGTGTGCTATAATAATTCAACTGTATATTGTATCCAACTGTTTATCCCACATTACGTAAATCATTGTCTAATCAAAATGTAAAACTAAAAATTTCAATGTATTATACAATGCATTATGATTTCTGTAAAGTAAACCGCTGTTGATCGTAGGAAACAGCGGTATACAAGTATTTACTAAATAAATAAATAAATAAAATAACATATCAGGACAGAAATATATGACATCACAAATATCGACCTGACAAAATAACATTTATGGTGATAGAAATGGAACAAAGGCCCTCTGTAGTCTGTAAAGATATGCCAAAGAACAACATAATCCCATGTTGTCCTCCACACATCCGCTATGTGTAGCACGTGTGTCTTGCTAGGGAGTTACTGTTCTCATCTCCACCACCATCACCACCAATGGTAGACCACACCAACAACACACACGAAACATATGACCAATATATGTTTGCAAAGCACACACCACAATAATATGTGCTGAGCCAATGTAGGCGCATACAAAGAACATGTCTGACGTGGAGGCCAGCCAGGATCCACACAATATCACCTCCACACCCAGTGTCCCCAAAGCTCTACATATCAACATATAGCAGTCTGACGCAAGATGCTGTTGACTGCTGCCCACCAACCATGTCATTAGACACCCTGTTCACTGTCCCCATCATGGTTCCATCCTTGTTAAGCTGTGATCCATAGAATGTAACACTGTAGGCCCCATGACTCTTAAAATATCACAACTAGTGGGTCTGACTACGTTCCTGTGTATGTGCCACCAATACCTCTCTGTTTGCCTACAACTTGACCCCTTGCCCTTGCTGTCACCTCTCCGAAATGCTGAGTCACATCAGGATACTCACATACAATGAGGCCTAGGCACTGCACATCTGCAGTGGCCAAAGGTAATGCTACCTGTAGACGTGTTCACACCCCTGTAATGGCACAGGCCAAAAGCAGTACCATAGCTATGCAAACATGTACTCCCAGTTGCAAAGGTAAGGAACATCAATCATACGTAGCCAAGGCCCCCCCCCCATGTTGTCTCGCAATCAATGGCTAACAACACCAGGAGTCAGTGAGTGTGGGGCCCTCACATGCACATGACAAGCGCAAGGTGTATGGATTGTCAATAACATACATCTTACCGGACCTAACACAGGTGCAATCCAAACCCATGCATGCCCAGGTGGGTGAGAAGGCCAAACCCCCCCCCCCATGTGGGCAGCTGCAATAGACACACAAGTAGCAATACACACCCAGGACACACATATGAACAAGTGCATAGTTACTCTAACACAACCAGCATCTCTAGCTCAGATATGGCTGCAATCCTGATGTTACATGGCTGATCATGTCCCCTGTTAAACCACGTTTACAGTCCTCCAATGATGTAAAATCATAACATGCATCAGTTGTCCGAATGTCAGTTCCTGTTCCTAATGCACAGAGAGCAAACACCGCACCACATGAGAGATGTTCCGGAAAGACATACATATATGCATAATGATATAATATATGTGCAAACACTCACCCAGCAATATACAGTCGCCATACTGTCCCTCCTCAAATGCACAAAATAGTGCTGAGCGATGCAGGATATAGGAGTCATGGGTGGACCCTGGAAACCGTGGGACCACATTCAGAATATGCAGATTAGCATCACATACAACCTGAACATTCAGGGAATGGTAGTGTTTGCGGTTGCGGAACACCACTTCCCTGTCTCTGGGCGGGACCAGGGCAACATGTGTGCAATCAATAGCTCCCATCACGTGTGGTATCCCGGCTAATGCCTCAAAGTCCTGGTTCAGGGTCACCCACTGTTGCCTACTGTGGGGAAGGCCTATGTAATTCCCCACCCGGCTGACCATGGCACGCAGTACCTGGTGGAGACAGCATGAGAAGGTGGGGCGGCTCATGCCACCCACTGCGGCCACAGATGACTGGAAACAGCCAGAGGCAAGGAAATGTAATGCAGCAAGGAGCTTGACTAAACCTGGTATGGCATGGGACCGGTCAGTCAGGGGCTCGAGGTCAGGTCTCAGATCCTCATAGAGCCCCCTAATAGCCCTTGTGCTCAGTCGGTAAAGGGAGATTACCTGGTCCTCACGCATGCCCTGGAGCTGGGCCCTGGGCCTGTAGAGGCGAGGCTGCCGAGCCTGCACCTCAGCACGCCGTCTGCGCCGTCCATGCACAGCACCTCTCTGGACTGCCTCCACAGCTGCAGGTCTGAGTTGCTGCGGGTCTACACCCATGCCCTGTGCCGCAGCCCCATGGACAGCATCTCCCCTGTCCAGCAACCGCAGCATCCGCCCACGTCGCCGGGCACATGCAACAACAAATATTTCCGCCATAAACACTCCCGTGTGGCTACACAAGCACAGACACACAGACACAGACACACAGACACACACACAGACACACAGACACACACAGACACACACACACACACACACTTCCCTAAACACTGGACACCTTACAAACCACAACAAACAACAGAGACAACAGATAGCAGACAACAAACAACTCCCACAATATAATGTTCAAAAGATCCTCTCAGTGTCTACAAACAAACACACGACGCGCCTAAAAAAACACCTTCAATGAAGCATTTTATACAGGTTACTTGTATTGCCGTACGCCGCGCATGCGCTGGTGTGCGATAACGCCGCTTGTGTGCGGCGCACATCGCCATTCATTTGCGCATGTGCAAAACGTTATGCATGGGCGTGTCTGTGCGTGGGGCGCATGTGCAAATGTGAACGCGTGTGCGTGTGTATGTGTGTGACGCGCATGTGCCGAGTGAGGCGCAAGAGCGTTTGTCTGTGCACGTCGCCCATGTGCATCTCCTTACGCATGGGCGTATGCGTTGCTTGCACGTCATGACGCACACACAAACGCACATACGCTAAGATATGCACATGCGCGTCGCACACACACACATAGCCAAACGCACGCCCATGCGCAATAGCATATAGGCGCCGTGCTCAAGCAGCGCCGTCGCATAATGGCGCATGCGCAACGTAAGCGCCGTCAAAAAAGCTATAGAAAAACCCTAAACGTCAGGTAAACGTTGAGGGTTGTTTGAGGAGTGAGAGGTGGTTCAGTGAGAGGTGGTTTAGTCAGAGGTGTGTTTTCAGTGGTCATTTGTTTCTTGTAGTCATATCTGTAGTCCTTAGTTTGGTCTGTTGTGTGTGTATTGTGGTGTTTACTGTTGCGTTTCTTGCGTTTTGTCCTTTGTGCTGAGGTCCTAGTTGTTGTGTCTGTCCAGTGCTTGTTGTGGGAGAGGCAGAGGGGGTGGTGTGAGGTGGGGAGTGGTGAGCAGAGAGGTGTGAGGAGGGTGATGGAGAGGCAGAGTCGGAACCAGAGGGAGAGGGGGAGAGAGAGGGAGAGAGAGGGAGACACAGAGTGATAGAGGGAGGGATAGCGAGAGGGATAGAGAGAGGGAGGGAGGGACAGAGATACAGAGGGATAGAGAGAGAGAGGGAGGGAGGGTGAGGGTGGGGGAGGGTGAGGGTGCGGGGCGCACGGGTGAGGTGGTCCCATCAGTGCCACTGGAGGCAGGGCCTGCAGGGCCTGCAGGCCCTGTGGAGGTTGAGGCAGCACCAGGGCCATCAGTACCTGACCAGCCTGCTCCCAGCAGGCACACTGGGAAGAGGAAGAGGGTCACTGTGCCTGAGACCCTGAGGAGGAGGGCAACCAGGTTCTCTGATGCAGAGAACCATAACCTCCTTGCAATGGTTCTTGAGAACTATGAGGTGTTGTTTGGCAGGCTCAGCACACGAACACCCACAGCTGGACGTCAGGAGGTGTGGGAGGAGGTCCGGCGAGGAGTTGCCGAGGTAGGGGGCCCCCTGCGGGACATAGAGAGCCTGAAGAAGCGCTTCTCAGATATTAAAAGAGGTGTGCGGCAGCACATGTGTGCTGAGGAACACCATGCCAGGGGCACAGGTGGCGGGGGCCCCCTACCAGCCATGCTGACGCCCCTGGAGCAGCAGCTTGCGGAACGCCTGGGTCCCGTTTACACATATGGGCTCCCTGCAATGCTGGATACAGCACATGCACATGCAGGTATGTATGTCACGCAAATACATCACATCTTATTACCTCCCTGATATTACCATTGTGTATACAGCTGACATTTTCAAATGCACACCCATAACTATCTCCAAAGGGCCATAATGTACCTAGGCTGCTGTCAGAGGTGTGTGCACTACCCCATCATACCCTAATGTGTAAAACACACACACAGTGCCACCACTGGCTCTGTAACCTTGGGGGTCCAAGGTGGGGTGCACCTTGGGTTTGGGGATGTATCTGTGAAGGTGGAATGATGAGGCACACAGGGGAATATTAGGAACATAATGATGTAGGTCTCACAGCTCATGGTGTACTTGAAAAAGGGCGTGAACTAATCTATATTAGCCAAAGTAGGGGCAAAGGGGAACAGGCTCCGCAAATGCTGGATACAGAAATGTCCTCCAACACGGTATTGCACGTTACGTCATGTGTCCTCTTTTGTAAAATGCATTTTACACATTGAGGAAATCTAATGTCCCTGTACGGTAAACCATTTATGCTACAGCTTCGTTTTCTATCCTCATAAGCTCTGCAGGCAGGTACCTACACAGCATACATATTAGGATAGGGGATGAACAGTCAGGCCTTGGCCTACCAATCTCTGACATTCAGACAGGTCCCGCAGTCCCTTGTTTGGCTCAAGACAATCATTGGCCAAGGGGAAGCCAGGGGTATATCTACCTCAGGACTCTTCCCTGATTGCACCAACCTCTGGTTAAGATGTGTTCCCTCATCTATGAGATATATGAACACCTTAAGGAGTAACTATGCCTGCTGTACAGCTGGACTGTGTGACGGTTTAACCCCTTCCTTGGGAAGGTGATTGTTGGCAGACATTACATCAGGGAAACAGATGATGCACATCACATCCATGAAATGCACTGGTACTACCCCCCACCCACCAGTCTCTGTAAGCAAGTGGTGGGTGACACAGGTCAGGTGTATGAGGAGTGTCCCTAATGTCTGCCTCACACGTAACACCTTCTAATCACTACCGAGGAATATCTCTCCAATATAGATCAGGTGTGTTCCTCACACTAGCGTGCTTGCCAAATCTTCCAGCTGTCCTGTGCGCATAGCTGGGTTTGTGTAAACGCAATCCAGCCTGTAGCCAAGTGCCTTCATAACGCCTGAGTCTGTGCTGGTTTTAAAATAAGCATTCACGAGCTGAGACGATCCAAGATGGCGGAGGAGTAGGAAGCTGAGGTGGAGCGCTCCGCATCAGACGTGCATCGTTCCTAGATGGGGAGGAAACGGAAACAACGCACTCAGCAGCCCCCGGAGGTTTCAACCCCGACTGGAGGCTTGGTGCAGTCTTCGATAGCGGCTTTTTGCGTTTCATCGACGCCTATGGCTTCGGCGGGTCCTGGAGAGCGTTCCTCGGACCTGAGCTCTGAAGGGGTGTTTTTGAGTCCCCTGCAAGCGCCACCAGTTCAGCCTGGCTCCGGTCTCACGAGGGTGCAGCCTGGAGGTGTTTCCCTTGCGTTGGAATTGCCCACGGCTGCGGGGGTTCCCTCTGTGCAGAATAAGGGGACGGCAGTTGTGGGTGAGTTCGCCGAAGGGGGTCGAGTAAGGATTTCCTCCCCCTTGTGGGTGTAGAAGTGGAACAGCTCTCACCTGGGCTGCATGGTCCCGTGGAAGTCAGTTTGCCTGGATTGGTGGAGAAACCGGCGCGGGTTACTTTAGAGAGCTTGTGGGAAGCTATCTCCGCCTTGCAACAAACTCTCCTTCCCTTTGTTACTTCCTTTGCTCATCAGATGGAAGCTGTTAAAGTTCAGTGTTCCTCGTTGGATTCTGCTTTTACGGTTCAGTGTAATAGGGTTGCTACCCTTGAAGCTAAAGTGGAAGACCTGGTGTCCTTAAAGGCTGTCAATGAGAAGGACAGGTTGGTTCAGTTAAGAAGGATTGAATATTTGGACAATTCTCTTCGGAAGAATAACTTGAGATTTCTGAACTTCCCTCGGTCACCTTTGATTGCCTCGATGGACCTGGTCCGTAAGTTTTCATTGAGGTTTTGCAGATGCCGGCTGAGTCGCTGCCTCCTCTTGTGAGAACCCAGTATGTATCAGTATCTCCCCAGGGTCCTGGGTTACAGCAGGTTCCCAATGTGGGAGATGAGTCGTCTCAACTTGACTTATCAAATTTTCTGGAGTCCTCCTTGGAGGTGGTGACAAGCAGGGCTACATTACTTGTTCAGTTTGCTTTTGAATCTGATAGAAACACTGTGTTAAGATTATATTTCCGCAAGTTATCTGTCTCCCAGTTTATGGGCTCAAAAATCTTAATTTTCCCTGATTTGGCTAGGGACACGCAGAAGAGGCGAAAGGGGTTCCTGGCTTTACGCCAGAGAACCATCGCCTTGGGTGCTGTGTTTAAGTTGAGATATCCTTGTAAATGTATGGTGAATTTAAGTTCTAATCAGTATTTGTTTTTTGAGCCAAGACAACTGTTGCAATTTCTTGAGTCTAGGGAAAAGGGGGGTGGTGGGGATACTCCCTCATCGGCTGCCATATAATACAATCTATGCTCCTATGATATCATTGTATGGTTTGATAGCACTTTGTGTTGTATTTTATTTCTTAATTCTTGGATCTTATTGTGGGGTTGTTTATTGTGGTCTATACCAGGGATGTGGTTGTTGTAGAAGACCTTGGTTTTCTAATTTGATTTTTTCTTTATTGGTTTTCTGATTCAGATTCAGGATGTTTATTGTCTGGATTGATTATGTAAAAATTAATAAATAATAAATTAAAAAAAAAAATAAGCATTCACTCTCCCTGGCTGCACTTAAAACCTGTAACGTAAATTGGTGACACCGGGTACCCTGTACTGGGGAATGTCTGTCTATTTGTGGCCACGTTGCTATCCTTTCCACAGGTCAGCTGTCCCCTCCAGAGGCGTAGGCGTCATCACTGGGTCACTCAGTGCCTCACACATCTCTTGTTCGCAGATGGTTATGTCAGGCCTTGAATATCCCTGCTACCCACTTCCTGGTTGTGAATGCACTCCCCTAGGAATGCCGCTGGCCAGTGTATTTCCATCTAAGTCAAGTGTTTCTGCAACAAAGGCAAGGTCCTGCCTTTCACGTTGCTACCCTCCCCCTACCTTTGCTCCGTCTCCCCTCTCCCTCTCTCTCTGTCTCACTCTCTGTCTAACAAGCTGCCTCTGCATTGGGCAGCCAGACTCCTGCTGGGGGCTGTACAATCAGTGTACCAGCCGTCCCCCTATCCCGAGGTGAGCTGTGTTATCTGATTGGCCATGTGTTACCTGTTCTGACCACAGAAATGTCTGCATCTACCTGCAGTACCAATACCTACCACTGGTACTCCATCTGTTTACATGGTGTATGTGGGGGCGACAACATCCCCCCCCAAGGTTACAACAAGCCAAAAACCAGAGGTGCAATACACAGAGGGACAGATAAATAGCTGTGTGTAACACATATGTCACGTACCCAACATAGGCTGAGTGTTGCTGTCAGCCACATGGGCAATGAGCGGCCCTTGAAGGTGCTCCCCCTCCCTCAACATATCGGCGAACCTACACCTTTCCCACACATCTCAGGCAATGCCTGTAAGGGTAGGTTCCCCAACACTATGCACCAGTTGGGGACTTCAGATATGGCATGCGTAGAGGTAATGCACATCCCCAAACGCGTTACATCTGTAACTGTGCTATCACCCTCCTCAAACTCACATGCACTCCTGTACATGGTCAATCCAATGTGCACATATGTGACTGCTGTGGAGGACGGGGAGAGTGCAGTGTATGACTGGAGGTGCGTCATGGGTAGCATTGTAGCTACACCTGGCATCACAGCAGGCACCAAGTGCAGCATGGCGTGTGTAGAGATTCCCTGTCACATGTTTTAGACAATCCATTGCCCAGCTGTGTTCAAACACATATGTCCAAGGGCTAAGGGCAGATGTGTCAACCACTCCATGACCTTGTGGATGTAGCAATACATGACGTGTGTTGGGACGATGACATATGTCCTGAGTGAGATACGTTGGGAACCCTCACAGCTGCAGACATCTTTGTAGTGGCCTGTTTCCCCGTGGTCCCCTGTCCTGTTTCTGGGACACATACAACATGTGTCACACATCCCATCATTTGGCACACCAGTCCCAGACATGTTATGGTATAGCGGGTCGTAGTCTATACCCCCAACACTGGCTCGCCTCACCGCAACTGTCATTTAACATTGGCCTGTGAGAGATTCAGGTGTATCTGACATACTATACCCACACTGCTGCATGTGCCTGTCAATGGGCACAGGATCATTTACAGTTGTTGCTCCCCACATTGTAGGTCAGTGGCAAACACATGTAGCAGTGTGCTGACAGTATGTCCCATGGAAATATGCCCTACGCAATGGCATGCACACTCAAACAGGGACTATCAAATAATATGTACCTGTTGGTGAGCTGCAGCCCTGTGTGCACATCCATTGGCCAGATGGGGTGAGTGATGGACGGGGGGATGAATGCACATGTGTGCAGATAGTGACACATGGAGGACACACGAGGTGTGCAGGGATGAAACACAGACCAGTTCCCCTGACACAGGTACATGTTTTGCGGAGATAGGTATGTGAGTATGTAGGGGGCTCTGTATACAGCACACATGCAGGGTCCCCACACCATCACATATGTGTTGCCTGGATCACACAGGTATACGTAGCTGTGTAGCCCAAACATATGTGTTTTCTCTGTGTTTGCACACAATACAGGTGACTACAGCACACTGCCCCCACATGAGGAGGAGGAGGAGGAGGAGGAGGAGGTGGAGGAGGAGGAGGTGGTGGAGGCAGCTGAAAGTGAGGTGCGGGAAAATATTGGGGATGCCGAGCCGCTGCTCCAGGGGGTGAGCCCTTGTACCCGGGAGGGGGACATGGAGCCTCCACCAAGCCACACCCCACCAATATTGTGTGCAGGAACAGCTGCAGGACCACCACCAGGGCAACAGAATGTGGGGGAGGACATCCTGATCAGGGAGTTGCGAGCCCATGCTACCGCCGCACAACGAGACACAGAGGGTGGGTGAGGAACACTGTCTCCCCCAATGATCAGTATGCTGTGTGCACATTAGCTATCAGCTGTGCAGCCTATGGCAGGGATGTCATTGTGAAACACCACACAGAGAGGCCCTCGGGGTTACAAAAGCTAACATTGTGAGACACGTCAGCGTACAGTATGTGGAACACATTGTTTGCAGTGAAACCAATGTGTAAGCCTGACATGCACAACAACCTATATAGCGTGACCCATAATTGTTGGGGTTACTCAGAATCACTAACCTACTGTTGTTTCCCAGGGCATACATTACCAATGTTTGCTGTGCAATGTGTTAGGCCACACTCATGTGCACAGCTGAGAGGAACGTGTGGTAGGTAGTGCCCGTCACAGCCACAACACACACACCACTAGTCCATCTCATGGGTGTGTCTGTGGTGTATGTGACAACATACCCTTGCAGCTGTGACATGTGTGTCTCCGTTAGACAGTACACATTTGTGTGAAGGACTGTTTGGACGTATGTTGCCTAATGTCAATGTAACACACACCCTGACAACCTAGGGGGTATAGACACGTACGGATGCCGACATAATCGTCATGATGTGTACGGCGCATAGTTCTGTGACGAGTAAACATATAAGTAACATAGGATATGACAAGGTAGGCCTCATGGCAGTAGCACAGCCATGTGCCATTGATCAGTTGTGTCAACTGTCCCCTAGGGCAGGGGGAATCAGAGATGACATACACAGGCCTAACCTCCGTATGCTATGCAACGTCCTAAAGCCCACATCCCTCACACACTGCATCAACAGGTATCCAACAAGCATCATATATGACATTATCGTTCACAATGCCTTTATACACACATATATCACTATTTCCACACAGGACAGGGTGTGATGTAAGGTATACGTGGTTTGGGATGTACAGGTCCGTGAGGCAACGTCTCTGTCCACAACTAGGGTTGGTTGTGTGACATGCCGACCATGCGCTCACGATGTCCCGCACATGTATATTGTTGTGGCTCACCCGTCCGAGGCGGGTGGCCATTAGGGGCGCCATGGCATATTACGTGTCCTTGCTTCTGCGTAGTGGGCGAGGGCCGTAGGTAATGTAGTTGTGGGGGACAGTAATAGCAGTCCAAACGGTATGGGCTAACACACGTAACATGTGTCAAAACTATTTTATGGCTTGGCATCATCAATGTCGCAGGATGCCTTGTTAAAGGTATCCGTAACCCCAAACAGACAAAGGACATGTCCTACAAAACACATTTACAAAATAAACAGACAAAACGCTGTATCAGAACAGGTTTGTTCACTCTGTAGACATTGCAATTCAATTCCTTGCACTAACACTAAGCACTTACAACTCACTGTTTCATGCTCAGTCCAGCAGGTTTCTCCAGTTGCTGTCAGCTGCTACAAATAGGCTTCTGATCGCAGGCTGCTTCGTAGCCAGGGAAGTAAACAGCAGTGTCATGCATCTCTAGCATTTGAGAAATGGCTGTTTTGACACTTGAGGTCTTGCTCCCTTTCACCTGCTTTTCTCAATGGCATCTACATGGCAGAACACCCGCTTATATGTTGCTTAATAGCAATCTAGACAGCTTGTAAACATTGCTCATGGCTAAAGCGCATTCCATGGATTAATCTGTGGACACTGAATAATCGGGGCCCAATTCACATGCTATTTCCTCCTCTGCGCTATAAGACGCAGGGGCTGGGACACATTCAGGGATCCCCAGCTTCACCTTCAATGAGAGTTTAGACAGCTCCTCCCACTGGAGATTACCTCTTCCCTTTGGAACTGTGTCACAGACACTTGCCGTCTTCCCCTTACGGAATCATACTGAGGTAATGTGTGTGTTACCTTGTTTGCCGACCTCATCCCTTTATCAGGCTTCCTGAGTTGTTTTGGCCCTTCCTCTCAGTTAGTACTGGTGGTCTGCGAGTCACAACTGTAGTTGTTGATCTCTCCCCAGTTCCTTTATCTCCTCTTGCCCTTGCACATGGCTGCGAGGTTGGTGTTAGTCCTATCCGAATCCACAGATGTCTCAGCCCTGCAGTGCTGCTGCCACTACTGGATTCCTTGGATTCCCTGTCTCCACGGGCTCTTTTGCCATTCCCCTCTGCCCTCCCTTGTCTCTTATCTTGCATCCCCCCTTGGCTACTTGCACATTCATAGGGACGCAGTTTCAATGCCTGGCATTGTGCTGCCCTCTCGGGGCCCACCTTCTCTCTCCCTACAAATGCCCTGGAGACTGGGTGAGGCTGTAGGCTAGCATTGCAAGGGTGGGTCTGTGATTTAGGTCCACTTTGTGATCTATGCTTAGGTGAGGCCACCCCCCATTTATGGGTAAAACCTTTGTTTCCCTCCCCTCCAAGGGCTGTGCTTCACCGGCATCAATACAATATGTGACAATGAGGTGTACGTTTGCTTGGTTTTCTGATATCCGAACATAGAACACCGTTTGTCAATATGGCCCGTGATGTGTCTTAAAACTATGAACACCGCACTGCTGACACCCCTGCTGCCCAGCACAGACAGGGATGCACTCCCCCCCCCCCTATGTCTGTGACTGCCCACTCTTCCCTAAGGCTTGCCACCAGCAGTTGCATGCGTTGCATCACCCAGCCTATGGCATTCTGCAGTCTGTCTCCCTGTGCTGCACCATCCTGTCATCAACATGCACATTGTGAGCCCTCAACATGGTTCCAAAGGTGTAAATGCACTGTTATCTGACCCCCTGGAGTACCCCCCTGGGGGGATGTGAACCCCTTTGCTGTCAGACACATGTGGAATTTGTGGACCAGCCCAGGTGAGGGTTTGCAATCTGCTGTTCAAACACCATCCCTCATAGTCAATAGTGCTGCACTGGTCACCTGGCCATGCTGTGTGTATCCCCCAAACTCTGCTCCAACATGGTCTGCCTGTTCACATTCAAACTCTCATAATCAATGCGTATCCCCAGGTGTCGTTGCTCTCAAGCGCACACCCTCCAGCCCCTCACACAGTGTACATGTTGTTGCTATGTGTCTCAGGGCCTATTGCTACATCTGTAGGACGTTGTTGTTATTGCGCAGATCGTGTATCCCTGTGTGTGCCCCTCACAGCACGTACATTGGGCATGCCCTGTGTGTTGTCAGAAACCCCACCTTTTCAGAATGTATGTTCATAAACATATGCCTTTGAATGCTACAGTTTGTACCATGACAGGGAACATCATGTGTCATGTGTCACCGTGTAATGTTTGACCGTTGGACCCTGGAGAGGTATTTCACACACCACCATTTCTTCCCCACAGTCATTCGTCTGGAGTTGGCAGCTCTGAGGCAATCAGTTGACCAAAACACAGGAGACTATTAATCTACGACTGGACAGATGGGACAACAGTGCCAGGATGTGTGTGGCCCTGGAGGGCATACTCGGTGTGCTGCAGCGGATGGCACCACCTCCGCCACCACCACAGGCACCAGAAGAGGAGGTGGTGCCAGCAGAAGGGGGACCTGTAATGCGGCATGGCAGACGTGGTAGGCCACGCCGCCGCACATAAGGTTACAAATAACGTATTACCATAGCACACATAACATGTATCAGTGCAGTGTGTGTCCCTCTTAGACCCCATGTTGTGTACACATGGATGTTCTGACCATGGCCAGATGAGCTTAGACCAGGGCCGTTGCTGCCGGATTGTGCAGACTGTCAGGTATTACCGCACAGATGGCATCACCTGGCATTCCACACATGCACACGTTGTGTTCACTGCCCCTTGGCTGCAGCAGACATGTCTAGACATGGGCCCAATTGCACCTGTCTGACTGCTACACGGTTACAGCAACAATATCCAGATCAGTCACCATTTCCATCCCCTTCAACCGCACACATTGGGGCAGATCTGTGCCCATTGGCCCTATCCTTAGCAGTGGTGACATGCCAGTTCTGCCACACAATGGCATACATGTGTCACAGACACACATGGGTGCCATGCGTATGTACAATGCTGCTCTCCACTAGCAACCTATGTTATCACAGACCCATCCCTGTGACTTTCAAGGGGATTTCGGAAACATACAGCCATGCAGCATCACCTGTGCCTACCCTTGTTCCATGGCCATGCACACATGTGTCTCACAGAGGTCCACATGTGGGGCTGGTACCCGTATGGTACCCATGTGTATGTTACTAGCCTAGCCAGGTACATTGACATATCCCATGCTTGCATACATTGGGTGTGTGTAAGGTAGACACGTGACCATTGCGTCAAGGTCATTAACATAACGTTTATTTGTAAAACATATCTGCAATGGGCAACATGCCCAACATCCCATGGCACATGTGTGTGTGGGGGGGAACACAGCACAGCACAGGGCACATGGGGGCGTCACAGGTGCCATCGCTAGGACCTGTGACGCTCTTCGGCAGGTGGCCATAGGGATGCCAGCTGCACCACATCTGTGGCCACCTGCCGAACAACCCCAGTCAGACACTGCAGCGCGTGTAGCACAACATGGATGTCACGTTGTGCGGCATCCAGGGCCACAAACACATCATGCATGCCCCTGCCAGCACACAGACACACAGTGGCTGCGGTCTGTGTGCTGGCATCTGCATGTGGTGTGACAGTGGCCCTGGATGCCGCACCATCTGCCTGATGCCCATGCTGTGCTGATGCCTGCAGTGTCTGACTGCTGCCCCCTTGGCCCTGTGCTGGGCTGTGCTCCCCACCACCCCCCTCCCACCCTTGACCCCTCCCTGCATGCCCTCCCTCCACCCTCCCTGCCCATACAATGACACCCCGTCCCCCCTCTCTCCCACCACCCCCACCCCTGGTACCCCTCTCCCCTGCACCCCCCATTGTCCCATTGTCGTCCTCCCCCTGGTTAGGGGTATGGGGGGGACATCCACGTCCTCCTCCCCCACGTCTGTGTCGCTGATCACGACCACCTCCATCCGCTCCTCTGTGTGCTGCTGCTCTGCCTCCACATCCTCCTCCACATGTTGCTCATGCTCCCTTGGGTGGCGGGTGGTGGGCCTCCGCAGACAGTAGGCAGAGGGGTGTGGGGCCTGGTCGCTGGCATCACTGTCTGTGAAGGATTACAGACATCAGGGCACGTCCATGTGTGGCACATGAAATATGTACACATGCAGGCAAAACACAGGCTGGTGGTCCAATGGTCCACCTGAAGCTGTGGTTTAGCCCTGCCAATACTCACCATCTTGGTGGGGCTCCTGCTGCCTGCTGTAGCGTTCCAGGAACTCGGGGTGGAAGTGTCTGAGCTCCCGCGCCTTCTTCCTCAGATCCTCCACCTGTGGATATGCAAACATTGTCCTGTGTCACGACCTAGCAACTGTCACAGGGGCTTTGTAAAATCAGATAATGCCTTGTGTGGGCCGCATCTTGCTGCTCCCCAACCCCTGCTGTTTGTGGCATATACAGCATTGTAACGCACCTCCAGCAGTCAATCCCTTTGAAATGTGGGAATAGGTTAGCACATATGTGTCGCAGCAGAATCAACGGATCCTAGCTGGCATACACATGCATTGTCACATAGGGCATCAGACAGGATTATCACAGGGTCACTGCATGCTGCGCCCCCCCCCCCCTACCACCACCAGCCCACAACACAACGGTTGAATGGTGGGAGCGACAGGGACAGACAGAGGGGGGAGGAAGAGGGGGACAGAAGGGGCGTGACAGAGACACAGAGGATGAGGGGATTGACACATCACCTAGGGGACATGGTGTTCTTTTCCAGACACATCCCTGCTGTGCAATGACAGCAGCTGTCCAAGGTGTGTGTGTCTGTTGTCCTGTGAAACAGGTGTGACATAGTCACCACTGGTGGGGACCCCCTCGGCACCATTGGCAGTGTATGCACCCCATAGTGGGTGTCCCCTGTGGACCAGCTCACCTACACAGTAGGGATCTGTGTCATCCCCTATGGGGTGTGGCTCCGGGAAGGGTATGCATGTAATTGGAGTTCCACAGCATCCTCAACACACATCGCATCCCAATGTGGGTCTCCAGCTGAGCGGTAGTGGCCCGTGATGGGCCTCTCATGACACCATGCAGCTGCTCGGCAGATGCCATTCACACAGACAGCATAGCATGGGGCCCGTGAGGCTTCCATGTGCCCCACCTGCTGGTGCATGTATTGGTCCGAGGGGCGGGCAACCTGCACTGCCCATGTTCACATTTCCACAATGCAAGGATAGCAATGCTGCAGCTGATGTGTTGTTGTCCATCGACAACCCTGTCTTGCTCATATGACCTGAGGCAATTTGGTGAGGATCTGGACCAACTACCATGATATCTCTGTGACAACATACATCGTGCCATGCACCTGGTGTGTGGGAGGGGGAGCAAACTAAACCTCTGCCAAGGGCTCCATCCAGATGGGCCGTACGTCCAGGTTTGGTTATACACATGTCCCCCTGGCAGCCAGATAGGCAGGTCCCACAGACATGCACCCTGTGCATACTGTGGGTGCTGTGTCTGGTCCGAGTGTGTGAGCTGTGTGGTGACATGGCACCCCCCTGATAGCGGATACACTTTTGACGTACGGGCTGATGTGTGGCTGTGCACATGGTTGTAGCCATCCTTGTGATCTGTGGAGGGGGTTTACTGAGGCCTGTGGGGATATGGCGCTACATATGGTCTGTGGGGACATATGTACATCTCTCAGGGGGATAGGCCTGGCCAGGCCTGTGCACTCGCGGATGTGTCTGTGCCCTCCTGTAGTTTCAGTTATGCGTAGATAGGGTCTGTGATGCACACAACCCAGGTCTGGAGGTGGCCCCACTTGTACCCCTGCTGATCTGGTTTGCACATTTCCCATGGAGCGTGCTGGGTTCGGTTACTGGAAACTGTTCCTCCATTGTGTTGTGGGGGGTAGAGGTGTTGGGGGGGTTAGCCTGGGCCACCACCTCTGATGGGCCGAGTCCATTCTCCCGATGGTCTGTCCCACCACACATGCATGTGCTGACATGGACCTAATGAGATGGTCCACATATGTTTCCGTGTTTGGCCAGGGGGTGGGGATGTACCTCACCAGGTAGCTTGAGGTCCTGTGGGTGCTGTCGCTGCTGGACCAGCTACAGCTGGGTGTCTCCCAAATGTGGTGTTTTGGGTCACGTTGACAGTTCTATCAGCTGAAGCTGGGGGTGGTTAATGATGGGCATATGCCTGCTAGCATCTGTTCGTGCTGCACAGTGCGCAGTCATTGACGGTCTTCCACTTGACGTATCTTAGTTCATTGACCTCCTGGCCAGGGCGGGCCTGTCAGCATCCACCTTATGGATATTAGCTGCCACCTTGTCCCTGACAGTTAGACAAACGTACAGGGGGTGTTTCACAATGTATTGCGTGACAGGTGGGGCATGTAGGCGGCTGCTAGCCCAACACGTCTCCAGGACACAATGGCAATGGTGGGGACTCAGCCAATGTCCCTACACCAGTCAAATGATACCCTGTTAGCATCATTTTCCGTCACACCAAACATGCCTGACAGACGCTGCCTATACCTTACCCTTGACATATGGGAGGGGCGCATCTAGGTCTTATAGATGTTCAGCAAACTCCATCCGATCCGAACCCATGGAAAGGGGATTTGAAGAGTATCCTGGGTGACAGCAGAGATGCATGGCACACACGGGGACCCAGGCATCAATGTTCATACGCCCCTACCAGTGTATCATACGGCATGTCACCGGAGACATTGTGCTCTCAGTATAACTGACTACAGCACAATGGAGTGCTCAGGGTGAGTTTGAGTTGTGAACGCAGGCAACGTCAAACACTGCATAGTTGTTCTCTCGCTTTTGCCCATGTGGTGGGTTGTTGGGAGGTGTATCCCATCCTGTTCTGAGGTGTATCCTGTACGTTTGGATGTCCTGGCAGTGTGTCATCCTCCCTTGGCGTCTCGGGATATTGGTGATGGTCTGCCTCATGTGTCCTGTGCTGTACCTCAGCTGTTACAGCAACTGAGTGGGCCCTGGCCACAGGTCATGGCAGCCCCTGGTGGGACTGATTCTAGGGCGAGAGGAATTTCCTCTTGGGACATGCAGTCACCCCCTTGCAATTTACATTCCTATCCTCTGACCTGTCGCATTCACTGGCCACCTCAGAGGATTGGACGTATATTGTCCCTGGGGGATGTGGCTTAGTGCAGTTATGGAACAGAGGTGCGTAGTAACAGAGGTAACCTGGTACCAATGGGTCACACACGCTAACCATCTGCACTGATGGTCCATATGCCCATGCTGTGCCCCTAACCTTTGTGGATGGCAATGACACAATGCGTGTGGTCGGGGGTGGTGTCAGGCGCCCTGGTGGGCCACGGATAGCCGCAGGACCGTGTCTGTTGGCCAGCATCCAGTGTGCTAGTGACACTTGCTCTGTCTGTGTATTTTTCACGGCCACAGTCCATAGCTCAATGCACGGCACAAGGGGGTTCAGACGCATTTGTGGACTCCATACCTTGCTGTGGACACAGAGCCGCTTTTTAGGGCTGGTGATACCAGCAGGGCTGTTTGGACAGAGTGCATTCCTCAGTGACACCGCCGGGGCATCTTGGTGTTTCAGGGTTTGTGACCCGTTTGTAGCCAGGCCGCTGTATGTTGGGTTACATGTGATCGACATAAAGCATTGCCCTGCACAGGGGACATGGCTAGCACCACAGCCACGTTGGTGGGGTGTTGGGCGCAGAGCTTGGCTTCTCGGTTCAGCCTACCAGCCCTGGATGCCATCCCACTGGCCAATCATGGTGACATGGCACGTGTGGGCCCTATACATTCAGCACATTATGCATGTCTGACAGTGACCAGGGATGTATCGACACTCGTAGCTCTCGTCCTCTGGCACATGGTGAGTCATCCATGCTAGTGGTGTGGTTTGGGCCTATGCATAAATAGTGGGGGGACGTGAGAGGGTCATTCTCAATGTTACCCTGTTATTGTGTTTTGGTGCGGTGCACACTGCAAGTAGTGATTGGGTTTCCAATACAACAGTGTCACCGGTATTGGTGACATCGGCACATGCAGACACAGGGGTGGCTATGACATACAGGGGTATTGCACCTACAGGGACACAGAGATGGCAGTTTGCCATAACCTGATGAACTGGGGAGCAGCATTTGCGGGTAGCATCAGGGCAGACCACAGGAGCTGTGGGATACCCCCATATGCGTTCGTACTGGCTGTTGGGGACCGCACCCATGCCGGCTTTAACAGGGCATCAGGTACCAACATGTGTCAACTCATTCCTGTTTGTTCCTGTTGATTAGCTGTCCCCAATGCCACCTACATGCCTAGCTGTGTGTGTGACCATGTGTGCAGTGACACCTATGTGCATTGTGTGTTGCTCCCTGAACGCATAGGTCAGTTTCCCTGAGGCACCCTTCACAGACATGGCAGTGCCATGCCACATGTGGTTGGGCAATGATAATGTCCATGCTAGGCCCTTTAGCCCTGTAGGTGTTACTTTCCATACATTTGTGGTCACATTATCTACACATGTCATGCAATCAGACCCCACTAGCAACAGGATATACCAGCACACATGGGTGTTTTGCCAAACATGTGAAATTGGGCGGGTTGCCCTATGCACCTTGTCAGGGGACACGTCCATGACACGTGGATCTCTACAGGGCCATTGGTTTCACTGCTTGACCCACTCCAGAGGTTGTGTGTCCTGTATGTGGTAGGGCTACTGATAGGTACGTCAGACCTACCTTGGCAACTGTTGTACACAGCATACTTGTCCTGGTGGACATGCATCTGTCCCATTCAGGCCTGTCGGGTGGTGTTATGTTCCTCAGACCTGTGTCCTGGATGGCTATAGGGGGTGTAACAGCACACACTAGGGGCAAGGACCCATTACACAGGTATGGGCTATTACCACCTCTGTTCATGTGTGCGTTATAGGCTGTTTTGTTCAATCTGATTGGGTACATGCAACCTTTAAAGGGCATCTGTGGGATACATCTGCATACAGGGGCAGTATGCCGGGGGCCTGTGGAGATGTGCAACCTGACTCAGCATACATAGCTGTGGACATGTCCCTCTTACAGGGCTGTGTAGCTGGATGTCGAGGCTACTGTGTGTTAGTTGTTGCTGACGCAATCCATATCTGCAGCAAACTTATCATCTCCATACATATGCAGTGTGTGTTTTGGGCTATGTGGGTGAGATGCAACCAGACCACTGTACCCTGTGGGACAGATCAGACTGACATACCCTCCGTTACATTCAGCTCTCAGCCACCAGGGTCTTGGGTGTCTTAGGGCACGTCATCAGCAAGATACAGCATTGCACCATGGTCACACCCTGGCTACCATATGCATGTATCAGGTCTGCATGAGATAGGTATGATTTACTCTACAGCATTGTCACACTGCACCATATCACCAGGGTGACTGGGGCACACTCTGATGGTCTCTGCGGACACCTGGGGATTGTGGGATGTATTGGGCAACACTAGCACACCCAAACAGATTCACAGGGTGACTGAGGGCCCCCTTTGAGGGGCTCTCTGCACTCTTGGGGTTCTGGGGAATTTCTCACAAAACACTAGCACAACCACACATATATCCAGAGTGACCAGAACCACGCTTGGATGGGCTCTCTCGACGCCTGGAGGTAGGGGGGATGTTTCAAACTGCATTAGGCCACACAACCATATCTCCAGGGTGACAGAGAAACCACTTGGCTGGGCTCTCTGCACTCCTGGAGGTAAGGAGGCTGTTTCAAACTACATTAGGCCACACAACCATATCTCCAGGGTGACAGAGAAACCACTTGGATGGGCTCTCTGCACTCCTGGAGGTAAGGAGGATGTTTCAAACTACATTAGGCCACACAACCATATCTCCAGGGTGACTGAGAAACCACTTGGATGGGCTCTCTGCACTCCTGGAGGTAAGGAGGCTGTTTCAAACTACATTAGGCCACACAACCATATCTCCAGGGTGACAGAGAAACCACTTGGATGGGCTCTCTGCACTCCTGGAGGTAAGGAGGCTGTTTCAAACTATATTAGGCCACACAACCATATCTCCAGGGTGACAGAGAAACCACTTGGATGGGCTCTCTGCACTCCTGGAGGTAAGGAGGATGTTTCAAACTACATTAGGCCACACAACCATATCTCCAGGGTGACAGTGAAACCACTTGGATGGGCTCTCTGCACTCCTGGAGGTAAGGAGGATGTTTCAAACTACATTAGGCCACACAACCATATCTCCAGGGTGACAGAGAAACCACTTGGATGGGCACTCTGCACTCCTGGAGGTAAGGAGGCTGTTTCAAACTACATTAGGCCACACAACCATATCTCCAGGGTGACAGAGAAACCACTTGGATGGCTCTCTGCACTCTTGGAGGTAAGGAGGCTGTTTCAAACTACATTAGGCCACACAACCATATCTCCAGGGTGACAGAGAAACCACTTGGATGGGCTCTCTGCACTCCTGGAGGTAAGGAGGATGTTTCAAACTACATTAGTCCTATTATATAAATGGCGTTCCTTTCCTATTTCTTTGAATGATGTAGTATTGTAAACCGCTCTAATGCCTCTGGCCTGAGCGGTATATCAAATTCTCAATAAACAATAAACAATAAACAATTAGGCCACACTACCATATCTCCAGGGTGACAGAGAAACCACTTGGATGGGCTCTCTGCACTCCTGGAGGTAAGGAGGCTGTTTCAAACTACATTAGGCCACACAACCATATCTCCAGGGTGACAGAGAAACCACTTGGATGGGCTCTCTGCACTCCTGGAGGTAAGGAGGCTGTTTCAAACTACATTAGGCCACACAACCATATCTCCAGGGTGACAGTGAAACCATTTGGATGGGCTCTCTGCACTCCTGGAGGTAAGGAGGATGTTTCAAACTACATTAGGCCACACAACCATATCTCCAGGGTGACAGAGAAACCACTTGGATGGGCTCTCTGCACTCCTGGAGGTAAGGAGGCTGTTTCAAACTACATTAGGCCACACAACCATATCTCCAGGGTGACAGAGAAACCACTTGGATGGGCTCTCTGCACTCCTGGAGGTAAGAAGGATGTTTCAAACTACATTAGGTCACACAACCATATCTCCAGGGTGACAGTGAAACCACTTGGATGGGCTCTCTGCACTCCTGGAGGTAAGGAGGATGTTTCAAACTACATTAGGCCACACAACCATATCTCCAGGGTGACAGAGAAACCACTTGGATGGGCTCTCTGCACTCCTGGAGGTAAGGAGGCTGTTTCAAACTACATTAGGCCACACAACCATATCTCCAGGGTGACAGTGAAACCACTTGGATGGGCTCTCTGCACTCCTGGAGGTAAGGAGGATGTTTCAAACTACATTAGGCCACACAACCATATCTCCAGGGTGACAGAGAAACCACTTGGATGGGCTCTCTCCACTCCTGGAGGTAAGGAGGATGTTTCAAACTACGTTAGGCCACACAACCATATCTCCAGGGTGACAGAGAAACCACTTGGATGGGCTCTCTGCACTCCTGGAGGTAAGGAGGCTGTTTCAAACTACATTAGGCCACACAACCATATCTCCAGGGTGACAGAGAAACCACTTGGATGGGCTCTCTGCACTCCTGGAGGTAAGGAGGCTGTTTCAAACTACATTAGGCCACACAACCATATCTCCAGGGTGACAGTGAAACCACTTGGATGGGCTCTCTGCACTCCTGGAGGTAAGGAGGATGTTTCAAACTACATTAGGCCACACAACCATATCTCCAGGGTGACAGAGAAACCACTTGGATGGGCTCTCTGCACTCCTGGAGGTAAGGAGGATGTTTCAAGCTACATTAGGCCACGCAACCATATCTCCAGGGTGACAGTGAAACCACTTGGATGGGCTCTCTGCACTCCTGGAGGTAAGGAGGATGTTTCAAACTGCATTAGGCCACACAACCATATCTCCAGGGTGACAGAGAAACCACTTGGATGGGCTCTCTGCACTCCTGGAGGTAAGGAGGATGTTTCAAACTACATTAGGCCACACAACCATATCTCCAGGGTGACAGAGAAACCACTTGGATGGGCTCTCTGCACTCCTGGAGGTAAGGAGGCTGTTTCAAACTACATTAGGCCACACAACCATATCTCCAGGGTGACAGAGAAACCACTTGAATGGGCTCTCTGGACCCCTGAGGATAGGGGGGATGTATTATCCAACATTGTCAAACAATCCCAGAGCACCTGGGTGGCTGAGGGCCCATGTGCTGAACGTTCCACAACCCCTGATGATTGGCCCTATGTGTTACCCTGAAGATGCAGATACTGGCATCACCACATGATGTATCAAGACGCTCCTTAGGCAGATGAGGGGCCTAGCTGTGTTACAGTGTGCTGTACTACATCAACACCAGCAGCTGTCATGACGCCAGGGGGGCATCATGCCCTGTGTGGCCATATCCGTCACCACCTGGCTACATGGCCAACCACTCAGATGTGATACACAATGCATATGGTGTGTGGTTCACGTGCTACAGTTTACTTATGTAGACTACTTACACACAAGAGCATGCAGATCTGACATCATCCCTGTGTGTGTATATGTTTATTGTGACCTGTGGCCTTCACTTACCTCCCGTGGGTGGTCTGCCTCATGGTTGAAGCGCCTGGTCACCCTCTCCCAGGCCCTCAGGACCTTCCCCATATCTCTTTGCCTGGAGGACCCTGGGAAAAGCTTTTTCTGCTTCCTGCCGATCAGGGAGGCCAGATGGCACAGCTCACGATGGCTGAAGGCGGGCTTCCGGGTTCGGGACGCCATTTTTTTTTCGGGCCGTGTATACGCGCAAACGAAAACGACGCAACTTCCGCATTTGAGCGTAGCGGATCACGCACGTGCACGTCGCATGGCTGCGCGAATAATCTGTGCTCGCCCGTGCGCTCCGCATTCGTGTACGCCAGAAAAGTGCAATTATTACCGGCACGCAGCATTCATACACATTGTTTATGGTTTTACTAGAAATATGTGTACTGTTCTCTGCATACTCACATAGCTAAGAGGTGCCTCTCATGTCCCTATAACAAATGTTTATTATTATGGATTACACTTGTTCGCACAGTGTGGTCTTGAACCTCTGGACACATATCCACTGATTCAGGGTGCATTGTCAGATGAGGTGTGCTATGTGTGCCACCTAGCAAGTACTACTCTGACACTGATAGCAATGGGTGCAGACAAACCATCAGCATCAGGTGTCAATCAACCTGGTTATATGGGGTTGTGTTTACTAGTGGAATATGTTCTGTGGTGTATCTCCATGTTGGGACAGCAATGATGTGGTGGCTGCCATAGGGGTTTGGGGGGAGTTTCATATATGAGCATTGCACACACAAGGTAAGGTTGCGTGTTGGACATTACAAGGCGATGAAGGTCAGCATGTCACCACACTGGACCGTATGCCTTGGTATGTGTGCTGGCATACAGTCCTGGTGGCTGAGATATAGCACAATGGCTGATACATGGACTGCTTAACCAGGCGTCATGGGTTACATCTTCCAGTTGTGCTCTGGAGTGCCTGTCTCAGGCAGCGCACATTATCATACTTTGGTACCACATTGTCCATGGTGCTTTTCATGTACATCTATGCTGCTCCAGGCATATTTCCTCAGACATTGCAACATTGTTACCTGCCCCAGATCCCTTTCTCTATTACAGAGGTGCTGCTAGTGGCAAGACCCTCGCACTGCTGCATACATCATGTGCAGTACACCATTTTCAATAATGGAGCACCGCACCCCTGGTAAACACAGCACACAGTCTGCAAGATTGCCTCTTTAGCCAGCCAGGCATATGTTCTTAGCAATCGAGCTGTGGCACACACCTAACCTTGCTGCATGTGGAGCCAGAGTTTGCGTGTTTCCATACACAGTGTGGTTATTGGTGAGTGCAGCCAATGACAGGTCCCTGACTGTAAAATAGTGGTGGATGTTCTGAGATCCTCACAGTGCTGTCAGCATCAGGTGCTCCACACGCCACCTTATAGGGTGGACGTGGGTTAATGCACTGTGATGGTTTTAGAGTTGCCAGTACTACAGGACATTACACACAGTCCAGGCCTGACAGACCCCATGAACCTTTAAGAGTATTTGCCCTGTTACAATGGCTTGTTCAATGTATGTTAATTTTCTGCAATGTAACCAGCAGTGCTGCTGACTGACGCAGTATATGGGACAATGTCAATATCTAAAATACTTTGCTTGTACAACCACACTTTGGATTTGAACCACCAACCTTTTGCTTCAGAGGCATTACAGTCACCAGTAGACTACAGCTCTGTGGCTATGATGTGAGGTCTGGCTGGGTGCAATATAACCTCAGCAGACTCTGTGCTGTGGTTAACAGGGTAGGGTCCATCCACTCCCACCCATGATGCACTGCACATGCAAAGCAGCAGTCTACTGATTTTCCAACGATAGGGTGTGCAACCCCACAGCACCTATGTCTATTGTGGCCCACTCACCTTCTGTGTTGCTGGTACAGAGTGGGTACAGACCATCACAGTGTGTGTGGCTTCTGCTCACTCTGAGGGTGAGGTGAACCACACAGCACCTGTCCTGGATGAGAAGGCCTATACATCATATAAACCTGTCTGCCGATCTCTGATAGGTTGGCACATCAGACACACCTCAACTCCACCTTTGACCATCTGTATCTCCCAGACCCATCTGGGCCTTGGGGGCTACAATGCTCACAGAAGGGTGCATATCCTGTGTGGGTGCCCTGCCCTTCATGGTATATGTGCAGGGGGGTGTGGGGTGAAAGGAGATTTTCAGACACATACGCAGAGTATGTCTGACCACCCAACCTTCCGTGTGGAACACAGTTTCCACAAAAATAAGATATCCACGTTCTATATCCCATCTGTGGTGCTAGCAGCTGCCAGCACCAGCAGACTCAGTCCTGCTGTGGTACAGACAACCTACAGGTCACTCTCTGCCATTTCAAACATATCCATATTTCAGGAGCACGAACCAGACAGTAGGGCCTGAGACCCCCAGCTCACCCAACACCATCTGACATTTTCCAGCAGCAGGCACAGTGTGTGCCCATCTACTGACCCTGCAAGGTGTTCTAGACAGACCCATGCTAACTGCAGATAGCCTGTCCATGGTGCATGCTACCGGGGAAGCTCTGTACACCCATAACTGGGATGTGAGCACACCCACCACGCAGTTAACTCAGTGATTGGGCCCCATATATACAGAACCCATAAACATCACATGAGAGACCTATTATATGGCACTATGTTGGAACCTAGCCATGCCGTGGTCACTGATCATTCGGGGTGAGAGTGACCTCCACAAGGCCATGCTATGGACACCATGCCGGTGGAGGTGATGGCAAGAAACAACATGGTCCTAGGCATGCACATTTGCCCTGTGTAGCTGCATCCTGCTCCTGCCGCCCTGTCTCTTCTATACCCACAGGACTTTGCTCCTCATTATGCACATAGGCAGGCCAATACTGCCAACGGTGCTATCAGTGTGGGCTGTGGGAGGTGTTGGCAGCCAACACACACAGGATAGACAGACACACACTCCCCACACCTAGGACAGCATTGAGCAGATGTTGTGTTGTTTGGGAGCCCTTGCCAACGCACCAGTAATAGGCACAGTGCGGCCATGGCAATGTAAGGGTGTACTTTTGGAGTTATTTTCCAGGGTGCTAGTTTCTGGAGGAGACATGACCTGACACACATTGCACATACATCAGAGACGGTGGTATGTTACAGCTCAATGATCTGCTTGTGCTTAGCATTGGCATTTCTATCAGTCAGTGCTCATAACAGGCTTTGGATATCTGTGCGACGTCTCCCCATGTGTAGTGTAGGATTGGTAATGTATGCACATGCTAGTTTTGGGGGGGACACACAGGGTCTGACATCCAGCCGCTGCATTGGTCTTCACATAACGGTGCCTGCAGGTGCAGGTGTTTCTGCCCCTGTTGCCCACTGCTCTAGGGCAGATGTTCACAACTCCAGTCAATGTGGTGCAAACACTGGTCGCGTTTTCATGATGTCCGTGATGAATATGCCTCTGATACAACTGCATACCATGGTGGTGTTCACTTCACCTGCAGCACAGGCATCTTTATTGGAGACATCAGCCAACCTGAGTGATGTGTGACCCAACATGGATGCATTTGGGTGACTCTGCTGTGGGTGAGGCATATGTTTATGTGTTGTGTGCTGTTTATGGTAAAATATGGTATCCTGACCGACGCTTATGTCCTCAGCAGGGTATTTCCATTCTTTACTACCAGGTTTTGTGCATGGGTAAAACATGGGGACTGGGATGGCAGGTGCCCCAGCTGGAATTTGTACCTGGGGCCTTCTGCTCTTGGAGGCACTTGCTACGTCTACTGCACCACCGTCTTAGCACAGCAACAGTACATTCCCGGGGGAGTCCATGGCTGTTTGTCACACAGGGTGTGTCTTTTGGATTGTACTGCAGCCACATGAGGGTGGCTAGGCCAGCATCTGCTGTGCTGCAGCAGCCACTGCCCCCTCTGCCAGCAGTAGGCGTCCGCCACCATGCTGACAAGGGCTTATATTGGTGACAGCATCACAGCTAAATGACATGTGGCCCTCCAGTACTACATTGTGTGGACTCTGTTGTAGGTGGTGTACAGTTTTTGAGGGGTATGCGCTCCTTATGGTAACATAGAGGTCCTCTGAACCTGCTTTTGTTCTCTACAAGAAGGGTTTTTATTTCCTATCATGGTTTACTGGTGGGTAAAATATGTGCACTGTGTTGCTGGTGGCCCCAGCTGGGAGTTGAACTGCTGATCTTTGGCTCCACAACACACTGGCTGAGTTCCCTGCACCACCCTGCAGACACAGAGTCAATGTGGACCCTGGAGATAGCATGTCTGTTTGTCAGAGGGGGCCTTTCTGTTGTAGTCCACTGCACCCACGTTTTAGGGGCTCTACCTTCATCTTCTCTGGCCACCTGCCACTGCCCCCCTCTGATACCAGGAAACCTCTGCCAACATGCTGCAGGCCCTTCTGCTGCTGGTGCTGGGGCCGCACAGTTTTAGACCATCCAGTGTGCATGTCGGCAACTACCTATGCTGCGCTTTCTGGTTTTCGGGTGCCTATCTAGTCCTCCACACTTCCCCCCAACTCAAATACGCTGTTGTGCAACATGTGCATGCCATAGGGGATCTGTCCATTGGTGTGGGGCACCCTGCTCTATACTACATCAATGTGGGATCATTCACCTTTTATGCTGCAGGAGCTGGGAACCCTTCCGACATTCATATTTTTTTGCCCTGCCTTTCTTGAGAGTGTCTGTTGATGTTTCACATTGCTGTGACCATTACCCAGGTTGGTCCTCTTTTGTGCTACAATCTTGAGTTTCAGCAACCCTGGCCAACACACCACTCCTGGGAACACTCCAGGCATGGATATATTACACAAGACTGTTGGGGGTCACTCCCCAGGGAAGTACACACTGTCAGATGCCAGACCTGCTGCATACAACACACACATCTGAATGATTGTTATGGTGGTGCTCAATGGCCAATATGTGCTGAGTGTGTAAATCAATATCTATCTGTTTTCAATGGAAACATTAGATAGCTGTGCACCATATACCCAGGTGTAGGGTGGCATTGCTAAGGTATGCAAATGCTACTATTGGGGGTTCCAGGCAGGGCCCACTGTCCTGCCTCTCCAGGATGCATTGTCCAATGGGGCCTGTGGGTGTGGGTGTGTCAGGGCCTGTTGGCTGCTGCTTTTCATCAGGGTTTACAACATCAAGTCATGGTGTGGCAAACACTGTTCAGGTTTTATGCTGTCCCCATGGATATGCATGTGCTACATCTGCATAACATGGGGATGGTGCATAGATATGCAGCACAGTCATTTGTATTCGAGGCAGCATGTGACCTGAATGGTGTGTGGTCCTCCAGGAATGATTTTGGGATACTCTGCTCTAGGTGATGCCCCTGTTCATGGTGTCTGTGCTTGGGATGGTAAATGATAGGTGTTTTACCAATGCCTATGTCCTCAGCAATAAAGGTTTGTGCTTACTAGCACAGTTTAGTTGTGGAGAAAATATGTGGACAGGATTGGCAATAGCCCCAGCTGAGCTTGGAACCCGTGACCTTCTATTCTTGTATACACTGTCTGTGTGCACTGCACCACCGTGGAGCCACAGATTGGCTGTGTTCCCTGGGACGTCCATAACTGTACATCCAACAGGGCCTGTCTGTGGCAGTGGACGGTGCCAGCATGCACATGGCTAGACAACTGTATGCTGTGGCTAGCAGCCACTGGCCCCACCGCCCCCTGTACCCTTCCACCAACATGCTGGCATGTCCCTATCTTGAAAATGCATGTGACCTGATAGAGTTGTGCCACTCCAGGACTGCATTTTTGCAACTTGGCTGTCAGTAATGGCCATTGTAATGGGGTGTGTGCGGTGTAGGGTAAATTATGGGTGTTTGAGACACGCTTATGTTCCCTGCAATAAAGGGGTGTCTTCACTATCTGTGTTTGCTGGTGGTTAAATATGTGGACTGGGTTGGCAGGAGCACCAGCTGAGCTTTGAACTTCTGCTCTTGTATACACTGTCTGTGTGCACTGCACCACCGTGTAGCCACTTACTGGCTGTGTTCCCTGGGAGGTCCATGACTGTACATCCATCAGGGCCTGTCTGTTGCAGTGGACGGTGCCAGCCTGCACATGGCTTGGCCACTGTCTTCTGTGGCTAGCAGCCACTGCCCCCTCCACCATCTGTACCGTTCTGCCAACATACTGGCATTTCCTTATCTTGGCAAAAGCATATGGCCTGATTGAGTTGAACCACTCCAGGACTGTATTTGGGCGGCTCGTCTGTGGGTGATGCCCATTGTTCTGGGGTGTGTGTGGTGTAGGGAAAAATATGGGTGTTTGCAACATGCTTATGTTCTCTGCAATTCAGGTGGGTCTTTAATATCTCTGTTTGGTGGTTGTTAAAATATTGGGACTGGGCTGGCATGAGCCCCAGCTGGGATTTGAAACTGTTACCCTCTGGTCTTAGAGGTACTGACTCTGTCCACTGCACCACACTGTGGCCACAGAGACAGTGCAGTACCTGGAGGTGGGAAAACTGTCTGGATGGGGTCCCAAACACTGCTGTGCACATTTGTACTGTGGGCTCATTCACCTTGCCTGGTGACAAACATGCAAATATGCCCCGGAGGTGACCACGTAACACAGGGACTGTACTTTTAACCAAGATGGGCAACAGTGCTATTAATGGGCAACCATTAGGTACACTCCCAGGAAAGCTCCAAAGATGAAAGGTATTTTTGTGGGAGTCTCCGCTCCATGGACCCTTCCAAAATTCATTTCCTTTTTCTGGAGCTTTCCTGTGTGTCATTTTTATATTTGCCCATTACTATAACTATTCCCCAGCTGACTTACTCTTTTTAATATTTTTGTTCTGGTCATTTTATATTTTTTTTCTCACTTTTGGCCTGGACACATGTATCACACTGCTTACGTTTTTCAGGTTTCCCCGATTTTGCTGTACATTGCTGACGTAAATGGTTTCTCTTCCCTTTACATGCATTCTACCGCGAGTGATTCACTCGCGCTATTTTTTTTTTGAAATTCAGCCCCGATAATGTGCGGGGCGCCTCTCCCCTCCCCTTCCCCGCCCATTAACCCCTTCTCTCCGCCCCTCCGGGGCCTTCCTCCGCCCTCCGTTAGCCTTTCCACGCCTCTATCGGACATTTGCGGGCCCGTACTTGTGCGGCACCCGTTACTGTGACGCGCAAGTGTGCGGTGCTTCATCGCACGTTTGCAGGGCATTTAAGAGCACTTAAGTGCTGCTTTTAGTGCGCTATTTTGCGGCGCGCAAATTAGCGCTTTTTAGTAAACATGCCCCTTTGAGTAAAAAGAAAGAAATTGTTTCTAGAGACCTTTACAAAGAGGCCTTCCAGTTGAGAGTCAAAAGACCTTTGGAATTGTTTTAAATAGGTGCTAATGTCAAGTGACAGATCAAAGTAACAATTTGAAAGGCCCCCTCTATTAAAGCAAGGGCTGTGTGAATCACCCAGGAAATTGTTAAGGAATGACCTTAGAAGCACAAGTCAGGGCACTGTGTAGCAAGCTGTCTTTTACTGACTGTCACATGTATGATTTTCTCCAAGTTGGTGAGGAGGCTTACGTGTGTACTAGGAGCAAGGAACTCTTTGTCCTGAGGGAATGAGTCCAATCTCTGGAGGCTACAGTAGCAGACTTGAAGAAACCTAAGGAAGACAGAGAGGTATATAGATAAGACCTACAGGAAGAGAGAATTGAAGTCTCACCTCTAGTCGAGAAACCTCTCTGTTGCCATGGAGAAGAAAGGTTACAGGAAAGGAGAACATCATCTTGGTATAGCAGGAAGTGATCTTGTAGCTAGGACCCATCTTCCAGGTGATGTAAAACCCTCTTGCACCAAAGAGGTTTCTCCATGGACATGTGCCATTGCGGGAAGGGTTAGGATGGCCGTTATAGTTGGTAATTTGATCATTAGGCATGTAAATAGCTGGGTGGCTAGTGGATGTGAGGATCACCTGGAAACATGCTTGACTGGTGCGGAGGTTGTGGATCTCACATGCTATCTAGACAAAGTTTTAGACAGTGCTGGGGAGGAGTCTGCTGTCTTGATACATATTGATACCAATGCCATAGGAAAACATGGGAAGGAGGTTCTGGAAGCTGAAATCCAGAACTTCCAGGGTAGCATTCTCTGAAATGCTTCCTGTTCTACATGCAGGACCCAAAAGGCAAGCAGAGCTCGGGAGTCTCAATGCATGGATGAGACAATGGTGCAAGGAAGTGGGTTTTGGATTTGTTAGGAACTGGGCAACATTCTGGGGAAGGGAGGTTTTTTTTCAAAAGGGTGAACTTCACCTTAACCTGCATGGAACTGGGCTGCTGGCATTAACCTTTAAAAAAGGAGATAGAACAGTTGTTAAACTAGATAGTAGGGGAAAGCTAGCAGTCGCCGAAGAGCTCATAGTTCAGAAGGATGCATCATTGAAGGATACTAGCAAAAGAGGGAATTTAGGGCATCCCAACAGAGAGGTTCCAATAAAAAAGAAGTAACTCAGATATTCTTAAATACAGAACAGACAGAGCTGAAGGATTCCAAATTACCCCTATCAATTGATAACCAGATTAATATGAATAAAATACAACCTCTAAAATGCCTGTATGTGAATGCTATAAGTCTAAAAAATAAGATGGGAGAGCTAGAATATATAGCATTAAATTAAGGTTAGATATGATTGCCATCTCAGAGACCTGGTAGAAGGAGGAAAACCAATGGGACACTGTGATAACTGGGTAAAAACTACATCAGAATGTGTTATTAAGTGCCGTCGAGTTGGTGTTGACTCATGGTGATCCTCTGGATAGTTGTCCTAAATTGTGTTCAGTTTTCAGTCAGGCAGCTCATTGTTGACAGACTGGCACCCATAGCTGTTGTTATTTAATTGATCCATCTCATTGCTGGCCTTCCTTTTTTGCATTGATCTTCAACCTTGCCAAGCATGATGTCTTTCTCTAAAGATCTCTCTCTTCGCATGATGTGTCCAAAGTATGAAAGTCGAAGTCTTGTCTTCTGAGCTGCTAAAGAAAGCTTAGGTTTGATCTCTAGTACTGACTGGTTTGTTCTTTGGGCAGTTCATGGTTTACACAGTATTTGTCGCAAGCACCATAATTCAGTTTTCTTCATGTCTATCTTTTTCACTGTCCAACTTTCGTATCCATATGACATTATTGAAAATGCCATGTCTTGAACAAGTCAAATCTTTGTATAGAAAGAGACACCTCTGCTCTTTAGAATCTTGTCTAGATCCTTCATAGCCATTCTGCAAAGTGCAATGTGTTGTCAGATTTCTTGACTTCTTGTTGCTTCTTAATAGATAGTTGATCCAATTAGGTTAAAGTTGTCCACTATTTCAATTTCTTCTCCATCAATGATGAACTTTTTGATTTTGCCAGTTGTCATGATCTTTGCCTTCTTTATATTTAGGTACAGGCCCATTTTAAGACTATGTTCCTTGATCTTCATAAGCAAATGTTTCAGATCATCTTCACTTTCAGCCAGTAATGTGGCATCATCAGCATAGCGAAGGTTGTTGATGAGTCTTCCACCAATCTTCACACCTCTGTTGTCTTCATACAATCATGCTTCTTTGATGATTTGTTCTGCATATAAATTAAACAGGTAGGGGAAAAGTATGCAACCTTGTCATATACCTTTGCTGATTTTAAACCATTCTGTTTCTCCTTGTTTCATTCGAACTGTTGCTTCTTGATCTATGTAAAGGTTGTGCAAGAGAATAATCAGGTGTTCTGGTATACCCATGATTCTAAATGTGGCCCAGAGTTTCTCATAATTTGCATAGTCAGAAGCCTTGCTGTAGTCAATAAAGCACAAATAGATATCCTTTTGGTATTCTTTAGTCTTTTCAAGGATCCATCTCACATCCGCGATGGTGTCTCTCGTTCCTCGCCCTTTCCTGAACACTGCTTGTACTTCAGGTACTTCTCATTCTAGGTATGTGATCTCTGTTGAATAATCTTCAGTAGAATCTTGCTGGGATCAGAAAGATTGTGCAATAATTTCCATAGTCAGTTAGATCACCTTTCTTTAGTATTGGTATAAACACTGATCTTTTTCAGTCAGTTGGCCATGATGTTGTTTTCCAAATTTTCTGGCAGAGCCTTTTAAGTATGGTAACAACTGCATCAGATTATGTAATACTTCTGTGGGAATGCTATCAATTCATGGTGCTTTGTTCTTTGATAAGGCTTTCAATGCTGTTTCGACTTCTCCTTTTATCACTAATGGTTCCAGATCATAAGGTACAGGTTGAAACGGCTGTTGGTCTACTTGATCTTTATCATATAAAAACTCTGTATATTCTTTACATCTTTTCTTCACAGCATCATTCAACATAGATCCTTGAGCATCTTGTAACATCCCAATTTGAGGCTGGAATTTTTTCTTTAACTCTCGTAGCTTGAGGAAAGCCCATCTGGTTCTTTCTCCAATAGTTTTTGCTTCTATTCCTTGCATGCATCATTATAGAACTTCTCTTTGTCTTGTCTTGCTACACATTGGAAATCTATGTTGAGTTCTGCAGTTGCCTCTCTTTCTCCTCTGGCTTTAGCTTCTCTGCATTTCTGGGCAATTTTCAGTGTCTTCGGTCATCCATTTTAGCTGTTGATTTTTCACCTTTTGTAGAGACTTCTCGCTTTCTTCCAACACAACCTTCTTGATGTTATCCCATAACTCTTCTGGAACTCTGTCATTTGTATCTAAAGCAGCAAATCAATTATTCAAGCAGGCTTTAAATTCCAGTGGTATATTCTCAAGGTCATATTTTGCTACATTCATGAGTAGCTTGCTCTTTTTCAACTTTAGCTTGAGTTTGCATATTAGTAGTTGGTGATCTGTACCACAGTCTACTCCAGGTTTTGTATTTGTTGATGTTATAGAACTTTTCCATTATTGACTTCCACAGATGTAGACAATTTGATTTTTGTACAATCCATTGGGTGAAGTCCATGTGTTCAGTCACCGCTTGTATTGCTGGAAGAAGGTGTTTGAGATTAATTCTATCAGTCTTTCTCCAGCTTCATTTCTTTTACCAAGTCAATATTTTCCAACCACTTTGCCTTCTTCTTTGTTGCAAACTTTTGTGTTTCAGTCACCCATGACTATCAGGATATCCTGTTTGCATGTTCTGCCAATTTTAGCTTGTACTTGTTCATAGAACTCATCAATTTCATCCTCTTCTGTAGCTATTGTTGGGGCATATACTTGAATTACAGTTGTGCTGATAGGCATTCCTCGTAGACGAATAGAAATGAAGCGTTCGCTGACTGCATTGTATTTTATTATAGTTCTTGCAAGTTTCTTCTTAATTATTAATGCAACACCATTTTTTCTTTGTCTTTCATTTCCAGCATAGTAGACCATGTGATCATCTGATGCAAAGTGTCCGATGCCAGTCCATTTCAGTTCACTGACACCCAATACATCAAATTGTACATGTTCCATGTCTTTCTTGACCACCTCCAACTTCCATTGGTTCATGCTTCGTACATTCTATGTCTGAATATGTAAGACATCTTTGCAGCTTCTGACTCTCATTTTATGTGTAGCTACATCAGCAGTCAGATGTCCCGAGGGCTTTGATGCAACCACATCATAAATGCTGGCTTTACTCTGAAAGGTCTTCAGCTCCTCCTCAGTAGCCAGTTGAGTGTCTTCTGACCTAGTGGTCTCATCTTCTGGCACTATAGTGCAATTGTTTTTTGTGACTATCCATTGGCAAGATATGGAAGTAGATTGCCAGGCCTTTCTTCTATGCAGTTTAAGTTTAGCGTTGTTGCCATTGTCACAGAAATGTGATCCTCCGCTGCCAGTACTGTCCCATTCTGCTGCTGCCCAGATGGGTGGTTTGTCTTGGTCTGACACCTCAGATGAGACCTATCCATCTTGGGTGACCCTGCCAGTAGTTAAACTTCCAATAGCTTAGTCCTCAGCATCACTGATGCACACAAGCTCTCACAGCACGACAAGCTGCATACCAAAGTATCCACCCTATCACAATGATAGGGTAGATCAAATTGATGGAGTGGTTGCAACCTATGTTAGAGAGGGCATTGAGTCATATAGGATTAAACTTTGCAGGAAACAAAATACACTACAGAATCTCTATGACTAGAAATCCCATGTAAAAAGGGGAAAGTGATGGCAGTGGGGGTGTACTATCGACTGCCTGGCCAGAATGAACAGATGAATGATGAAATGCTAAAAGAAATCAGGGAAGCTAACAAAAGTTACAACACAGTAATAATGGGCAATTTCAATTACTCCAGAATTGACTGGGTTAGTGTCACAGCAGGATATGCTAGGAAGATAATATTTCAAGATGAAATAAATGACTGCTTCTTGGAGCAGCTGGTTCATGAACCGACAAGAGGGAAAGTTATTTTGGAACACAGGCTTTGGTGCAAGAGATAACAGTGTTGGGGCCACTTGGCAATAGTGATCATAGCATGATCACATTTGAAAGGAAATCCACAGTACTACCTTTTAACTTTCAGAAGGGAGACCATGATAAAATGAGGGAAATAGTTAAGAAAAAGCTAAAAATAACCTATAAACAATCCTCTTCATTCCTGGATGCTATGCAAGCCCTTCAGTATCAACAAATCATTAATGCACCAACCCACACAAGGGGAGGAACCCTGGACCGCATCTTCACACCTGCCAACTGCTACAAATACATTCCCTTCATGAACTGCAAATAACAGATATACTGTGGTCTCCCACAAACAACCAGTCACATTACCAACAATACCACACAGCACAGGTCCTGCAAATTCTGCTTATTTGACAAACAAGCATTTTTAGAAAAAATAACACCACTCATAAACTCTGACCTGTCAGACTTGGAATCCAAATTAAGAGCTGGAACAATACTATTTTGTCCTATGCTCTTAAACCTCACACCACAAACATATCCAGGAAAGAATACAAAGCCCGATGGTATTCACCTGAACTAAAGATTCTCAAATGTTTATTGTGATGGCTGGAACATAAATGGAGGTGTACTAAAGACCCAAGCCACCAACTGGAATATAACTCTGTACAAAATGAATACTGTACCCTAACCAATGCACAGAAAAAGGACTATCACACAAACTCATCTGATCCTCCTTAAATCGCTCCAGAGAACTCTTTGATATAGCTAAGTAAATTTTAAGGACCCCTGCCTCCCAAAATATGAACTATTGTTCCATAATAAATCAAGGACTCCCAAAGACAGCCCTACACCCCCTGCAAATGGTGCAGAACACAGCCACCAGAATTATAACAGGAACCCCCAGAAAAAAACACATCATACCATCATTACAACACCTACACTGGCTCCCAATACATATGAGAGTAAGATATAAACTATTGCTAACCACTTTCAAGATATTCAACAACATATCCACACTCAGTAATCAGTCCCTCATTCAGAAAGACCTCAGCTCCAGATCAAGAACAACAATGTCACAAAATCTGTTAGAAGTGCCCAGATTTATAACTAAATGCAAGCAAACCGCATCAAGTGCTCTCGCATTATTCGCACCTCAACTATGGAACTTTCTAACCTTGGAATCTCAAAACACAGCTGCTCAAGGCCCACTTCAGCACTCTCATTTAATGGCAGAAATTCCATAAACTATAGCTCACATAACCAATCTTACAGCTTAATTTTATACAACTGAACATATAAAGCTATCACACAACCTTAGAAGCCTTAATCAATACATTACACTTACCCGCCCTAGTGCCATTGTAAATAGTTCTATACAATGGCCCTCCAACCTATGTCATGCCTGAGCACTTAACTATCTTATATGTTAATAATGTTATAAATGTTCCACATCATGTTCCATGCATACCACTTTGACTGGCAGATAAAATGGTATAGAAAAATTGCTAAATAAATAAATTGAAAAAGCAACTGCAAAGGTTGAAGATTTACAGCAAGCAAGGGTGTTATTTAAAAATACTATCTTGGAAGCTCAGATCAGGTGTATTCCATGCTTTAAGAAAAGTGGAAGGAAGGCCAAAAAACTGCCAACATGGTTTAAAGTGAAATCAGAAATGCTGTTGTAGCCAAGAAAGCATCTTTCAGAAAATGGAAAAAGGAGCCAGATGACAAAAACAGGAAACAACATAAGTACTGGCAATTTAGATGCAAGGCATTGATAACACAGGCAAAGAGAGAATTTGAAAAAAGATCTTGCCATGGAAGCAAAAACACATAATAAAAATGTTTTCTAGTACATTCATAGCAAAAAACCTGTGAGAAAGTCAGTTGGACTACTGGATGATAGAGGGGTAAAGTGGGCCTAAGCGAGGGCAAGGCCATAGAAGAGAGACTGAATGAATTATTCACTTCAATCTTTACTGAAGAAGATGTAGGGAAGTTACCTATGCCTGAAATGGTATTTAAAAGTGACATATTGGAAGAATTGAAAGAAATATTGATAAACCAGGAAGATGTATTACAGCGATTTGATTAATTGAAGAATAGCAAATCCCCCGGACTGGATGGTATACATCTGAGAGTGTTGAAAAAACTCAAATATAAGATTGCAGACCTATTATTAGAAATTTATGAGCTATCATTAAACTTATCTGTAGTACCTGAAGACTGGAGAATAGCCAATGTAGTGCCAATTTTTAAAAAGGGTTCCAGGGTGATCTAGGAAACTACAGACCTGTGAGCCTGATGTCAGCACTAGGCAAAATGGTAGAAACCATTCTAAAGAATAAAATTGCTGAACATGTAGATAGTCACGGTTTAAAGATGACATGGATTTAGTCAAGGAAAATCTTGTCTTACTCTTCTTTTATATTTTTTTTTGAAGGTGTGAATAAACAGGTAGACAAAGGTGAGCTTGTTGATATAATGTATCTGGATTTTCAGAAAGCCTTTGACAAGGTCCCTCATGAGAGACTCTTTGGATAGGAGGCAGTGTACTACTGTGGATCAGGAAATGGTTAGAAGATAGAAAGCAAAGAGTAGGGCTAAATGGACAGTTTTCTCAATAGAGAAAGGTAAATAGTGGAGTACCCCAGCGATCTGTGCTGGGCTTGCTGCTTTTTAATATATTCAGAAATGACCTGGAAATAGGAATAATGAGTGAGGTGATCAAATTTACAAATTCAAAGTTGTTAAAACCCAAGAGGCTTGTGAAAGATTGCATGAGTACTTTGATAAATTGGAAAACTGGACATCCAAAAGGCAGATGAAATTTAATGTGGACAAGTACAAAGTAATGCACCTAGGAAAGAACAACCTAAACCTTGATTACACGATACAAGGTACCACCTTAGATACCACCACCTAGGAAAAAGATTTAGGCACCAGCATGGATAATATGTTGAAACCCTCGACCCAGTGTGTTGCAGTGGCCAAGGAAGCAAATAGAATACTAGGAAACATAAGGAAAGGAATGGCAAATAAAACCAAGGATAGTATAATGTATCATTCCATGTGGCAACCCCACCTTGAATATTGTGTGCAATTCTGGTCACCATATCTTAAAAAGGATATAGTATAATTAGAAAAGGTATAAAGAGCCACCAAAATGGTAAAAGGGATGGAAGGATACCCTATTAGGAAAGGCTTAAAAGATTAGTGCTCTTCAACTTGGAAAAAAGATGTTTGAGCGGAGATATGATAGAGATTTATAAATTAATGATTGGATTGGAATGGAATGGGTAAACATAGATCTGTTGTTTACGCCATCAAAAAGTAGAAATACTAGGGAAAACGCAATGAAGCTACAATGTAACCCATTTAAGACTAATAAGAGAAAATATTTTTCACTCAATGCGTAATCAAACTCTGGAATTTGTTACCGGAGGATGCAGTAAAAGCTGCTAGTGTAGCTGGGTTTAAAAAAGGTTTGGACAAGTTCATGGAGGAAAGATCCATGCACCATTATTAAGGAGGACCTATAAATCCACTCCTTACTCTGGGACAAGCATTGTGGAACATGTGTACCTTTTTGGGAACCTGCCAGGTATTTGTGACCTGGACTGGCCACTGTTGAAAACAGGATACTGGGCTTGATGGACCTTGGTCTGACCCAGTATGGCATTTTTTTATGTTCTTATGCTCTCATATTCACCAGGAGGTAACACTGCATAAAAAAAATTGCATTCTCTCTTGGATGCCATTTGGGTGCTGTCCAAGAAAGGCATAATATTGGGCACGGGAATATGTGCAGACCATAAACATGCCAATATGGTTCCACAGGTGAAGGCATGCCACCTATACATACAAGGTTCATGTGCAATGTACAAAGATGGCTGGTAACTACATGTGCAACCATGCTATCAAGCACCATCTTTTATGTGGGTACTTGCCACCCCTGCCACAGATATCTGTGTATCAACATTTTACTTCATACTTTCTCATCGTCCCTTCCTGTCTTCCTTATGGTGATATATACATTTATGTGTGGTTATTTCTTACATGTGTATTTGACCACAGAACATTTTTAATAAACTATGCATTTTATATCAGTTCTAAGGGAGCCATTTTAGAAGCCCTATTCATGCTTTGGATGCCCACAAATGGGCATAGAGACATCCAAATCCGGTTGAGAAGCCAATTCTGGGAATATCCCCAGCGTGAGGAAATCCAAATCTGAATAGGAGCGTAGAGGAACATGATCTCAGAAATGCTATAGACATCTGGCATTGTATCTAATGTTTTATCTGCTCCAAGCATGAACTGTGCTCGTTTTAGCTGAAAAACATGTAGAGGGTGTAGAAAAGAAAGCATGCTATCATCCCAATTACTCAGCACAATATCAATAACAGTGGCAGTGG
The DNA here is from genome assembly GCA_033557465.1 of Ichthyophis bannanicus. Lineage (NCBI taxonomy): Eukaryota > Metazoa > Chordata > Amphibia > Gymnophiona > Ichthyophiidae > Ichthyophis > Ichthyophis bannanicus. The sequence continues at coordinate 1,160,681,599 of CM066032.1, read as the reverse complement.
AATTTGAACCCTTGCTGCCCTGTTCCTAACCCACTAATTTAACCATTAAACTTTGATGTCTGGGTTCTCAAATATGGTTCTGAGGATGTCTATGTAGATGCCCCTGCAGACGTCCCTATCAAACATTTGTGAAATTATGTCGGCATCTGAATGTGCCTGCTTTTTTTTTCAGACGTTCTGGCTTAGACGTCCTAAATTGTTCTTGGATGTCTCTTCAAAAATTCCCCTCTACATGACAAACTGCATTTCAAACTATCTTCACAGCAAACACGAAATACATAAATTAAACCGTATAGACTACAGTAAGAAACAAATTACCAGATATGTGGGAAATTTAGCATCTAAAACCATCAACACTATCACAAAAACATTGTTTCAAGTACGAACTTAGGAGCCCTTATACTAAAATTCTCTAAACAGTTAGCATGTGTTTTTGCTTGCAGTAACTGTGGACAAGGGCCTTAGGTAACTGTTATCATGGGGGGCAAGAGAGTTACTGCGCACTGATTCATGTGCTAGCTACCAGTCACATGCTGGGGTGGTTAGGAGTGGAATATAAGAGCTGGGAAAGGGATCAGATGGTGGGGGATTTGGGATGTGCTTAGGGGGCCATCGGTGGAGGGAATTGCTGTCAGAGGTGGGTTGAGTGGGTTCCTTGATGTCAGGGAGGTCAAGGATTGGAATGATGGTTGTAAGGGAGGCATCAGTGATATGATTGTTGGGAGGACATTGAGTGGGAGAATGATGTCTGCAGGGGTATTGAAGATTGAGGGAGATGGATGCTTTGGGAGCAGCGATTTTAAAAATTATGCTTTTTCCCCACGTGCAGCTTTTAAAATCATTGTTCCTGCTGGATTTGGTGAGGCATCAACGTGCAACCCTATATGTTCTAATACATATTTTACAAGATACTCTCTGTATGGCATAGGCTTTGTAAAATACACTATCTGATCTGGACATCATAATTCCCCTCTGCACATCCTATCTAAAATTGGCCTTTATGTGTCTTTATTAAATAGTCCCTAGGGGGCTCACTAGCCCTCCATAGCTAGTTGACTTTATATAAAACTATTCTCCTAATAGCTGAATTTCACGGCTGAATATGTGTGTTTTTGTCCCACTGTAAGCCCACCCTTTTCTCTTTAACTTTTCTAGACATAGTACTTTGTCAATTTTGCAAATAAACCAAAGAGCCCTTTTACTAGGCTTTTGCGCTGCACATGCATTTAGCACAAAAAATAAATGGCCTGGTTTTCATTTAGGCAGGCTCTGAGCCACGACAGCGTGCAGCCTGCCCACTGACCCCCTTAACCCAGATTTTCACTTCCACAGCGATGGAAGTGAAAATCCGAGTTTAGCCTGACATGCTGGCAGCCGCCAAGGCTACGCAGGTAGCAGTGATTTTCGATGTTACCTGGTTAGCCCCAGCACCTCAAAGATAGGCAAGGGAAATGCTCGCTTATCTTTAAGGTGCCGAGGGATAACTGGTAGCATTGAAAATCGCAACTACCTGCTTAGCCCTTTCCTGCACTCCGGAATGCCCCCAACACGCCCCGACGCTAACTGCATACCATAGGGGCATGCAGGAGCGGCACAAGGCAATCTGCTGCCTACAACAAAGTCACTGAGGATCTATAGAGCAAATCTCCCATACCATACCAGCACCAAATTCCAAAACTGACACAAGGAGTCTACCCAAAAAAAGCATCACCATAAATACTGCAGCGGGCCCTGGAGCATCCAAACACCTATTTGAAAAGCTGAACAATTTAGAATACTACAGTACAGATCCCTAAGTACAAACTCAGTGTTAACAGATCACCTGGCCTCGATCACACACTCAGAACAAAGACCTCACCAAGTACAGAAGAAGTGACCATAACCTAAAGTAAGAATAAAAATATGTAGACAAAAATTAAACTGAAACCCCAAGAAGCCAGATTCCGTATGTGGGGCAACACCACAGAAATGAGATACAGTTCCCTATACTGTGTAAAATATAAAAATAGTGCAAAGTTCAATCACAAAATTGAAAATAAAATTATTTTTTCTACCTTTGTTGTCTGACCATTTTATTCTCTGATCATGCTCGTCCCAATCTAAGGCTCCTGCTTTCTTTTCTTAGCTCTCTTTCTATGGTCTCTAGTCCACCCACCATTTCTTGTTTTCTTCACTTCCTTCTGTCTTGGATATTGATTTTTTTTCTTTTCAACTTTCTCTTTCTCTCGCTCTCTGTCCATCCAGATTTCACTATTCCTTATTATTCACTTCTCAATCTCCCTTTTTTTACACCATCTAACTACCGCTTTTCAAACTTCACCCCAGTCCTTCCATTTCCCAGCTCTTCTTCCCTGGTCCATTATTCCCCAGTCTTTTGCTCACTCTCTCTTCCCCTCCATGTCTAACATCTCTCACCCCCCATCCAGTGTCTCTCCCTCTCTCTGAATCTTTATTTCCCTCCAACCAGTACCTCCGCCCTCTCTTTCCTTCCTCGTCCCTCTCACTTCCTATCTCCCTGCAATCAGCATCCACCCCACCTCCATACTATCCCCTCATTATTACTCCCATGTCCAGCATCCCTCTGTCTCTTTCTTAACCCATTTACCCCATGCCCATCTTCTCCCATCTCTCTCCCTATTATCCCCATGTCCTGTATTTCCTTCTCCCCTTATTACCCTGTGTCCAGCATCTCTCTTCAGCCCCCCCCCCCCTCCCTAAGTCCAGCATTTTCCTATAGTCTCCCTATAATTCTTTGGCCAATATCATCTCCTTTCCTTGCTTTTCCCTATGCCACTTTTCATGTCCAGTATCTCTATCTCCCTAGCCCCACAACTCAGTTTTCTCCCCACTGCCTCCCTATTCCCTCCCCCCCCTGCATCCAGCATCTCCCTTCTGAATCCCTGTGCCCAGCCACATCCACCTCCCAATGCCCCTCATGTCCCCTTCAATGCCCTCTCATGTCCACTCCTTTTATGTACAAGGGATAGAGCCTGCCCACGAAGCAACATGTCCCATGGGTAGGAGTTATGCAACTGTGATCCTAGCCCAGACAGGCAGGACACAAATGGCCTTGCACAGCCCGTGCCCACAGGACATGCTGCTCCAGCGAGAAGGCTGTGCTTCTCTGGGCCACGATCACTGCCTCCCACACCCTTCTGCCTGAGGCCCAGAGAAACAGAGCCTGTCTGCAGGAGCAGATGTCAGGAGGGCACCATCTCTAGTTGCACACCCACACTTCCCATTCAGGATGACCTGAGGAGCATCGGTAGCCTAGTGGAGAGCCTGCCCGTGGGACACAAGACTGTAAGTAATGACTGCGGCCTCTTACAGCCTTCTGCTCATGGGAGCAGTGTGCCCTGCAGGCAGGCTCTCTACTGGAACGACGCTGCTCCACAGGCTATCCTGAATGGGGAGTGGGGGGCAGGTGGCTAGTGGCAGAATGCTCCTGACATCCAGGTCTCCCTGTCATGCCTGTCCAGCTTACTGGGTAATGGCGGCACTTGTCCAGCATTTGTCTTCATGCTTCCTCACCATCCCCCCCCCCCCATTGTCCAGCATTTGCCTTCCTGATTCCCTCCCTGTTGTCCTACATCTCCTCCTTTTTCTCCCCCCATGTGTCCAGCATTTGTCTTCCTGCTTCCTCCCCCCCCCACCCCCAGTCCAGCTTTTGTCTTCTTACTAACCCCTCTGTTGTCCAGTATTTGTCTTCCCCCTTTCCTGGTGTCCAGAATTTCTCTTCTTGCTTTCCCCCTCCCGTGTCCAGCATTTGCCTTCCTGTCCCTCCCTCCTCCATTGCCCTCATATCCCTGCCCCCCATTGTCCAGCATTTGCCCTCCTGTCCCTCCTCTGTTGTCCTGCATCCCTTCCCCCCATTGTCCAACATTTGCCCTGATGTCCTTGCCCCCCCATTGTCCAGCTTTTTCCCTCCTGTCCCTCCAACCCCATTGTCCAGCATTTGCCCTCGTGTCTCTCACCCCTGTTGTCCAGCATTTCCCTCCAGCATTTGTCCTCCTGTCCCTGCCCCTCATTGCCCTGCATCTACCATCCAGGAAAAGTGTGGGGCTCTGGAGACTCCGAAGCTTCAAAGCCCTTCCTGGTTCCATCTCCTCTAATGTGAAAAGCATCATCAGAGGGGGTGGGACCCACCAAAGCCTTAGAAGCCTGCCAGAGTTGGAATTTTGACTTGAAAAAAACAAACCTGAAAGCAAAATTATGGACTCTTCCAACTCCGGCAGGCTTCTAAGACTCTGATGGATCCCACCCCTCTGATGATGCTTTTTGCTTTAGAGGAGGCAGAACCAGGAAAGACTTTGAAGCCTTGGAGTCTTCAAAACTCCATATTTTTAAGAGTTTTTTTCAGAATCTCTAGTTCGTCGCTACTGCCCCAGTATCGTCGTATCTGGGGCAGTGGCGGAGGCGAGTGGGGGTCGATTCTGCCACTGCCAACCTAGGAGATGTGGAGGTGGCAGTGGCTGGTCCACTAGTTTTATTTATTTATTTTTTAACTTGAAGGCAAAATAAAACTAGTGGACCAGCCAGAGCCGCTTCCAGGTTGCCTCTCTTAGGTTGCTGCCCCCAAAACGTTGCCATCTTAGGCAGCCGCCTCGCTCTGCTGTGGTAGGCTATGGCCTAGCATGGCCTGCTACTATGAAAGGCCTGTAAGTTAGGCCTGGATCCTAACTCCCATTATAGCTAGAAAAGAACCAAAAATCTGTGAAAAATAAGAAAACTGTTTTAAAATGCTTAATAAGAAGTTTTCATGAATTCATAAGTCTTCTATTATTCTCTTGTGTGTGAAAGAACAGAAATGTTACAGTATATGCATTCCAGAAGCCGAAGTTAACCTTGCAGTAGAAAAGTAACGAAATTCAGAACTGTACCATTGTTCAAGCAATCCCAAAGGAGGGGGCCGGTTGCTAGGCTCCGGAGGGATTTCTAATTGGACAAATGAAGGGAATGTATAACCAATGAGAAGTTTGCATGTATCGAGTTGGAACCAATAGAAAGTTCTCATGTATCGAACTGAAAAAGAGGTATAAATGGTTATGTCTCTGTATAAACTTTTGCTCAGTTCCTTTTGAAGCTTTGACTGACTGGGCCTTGTGCACAATAAACTGACTTGGACCCTGTCAATCGACTCCTGGACTTATTCATTGATTGCACTTTGCCACAGCACTGCCTCATTATAGATCCACCCCTGGGGGCGTGTAAGGGACAAACCAGGGAATTTTCAAAGACACTACCCATGTAGGTGCCTTTAAAAATTTCCTGTTAAGGCACTAGGGCAATTACCCATGTAAATGCCTTTGAAAAGCGGGCTCATTGTATGTTAACTGCAAAGCCTGTCTCCATGCTAACTGGCAGAGGCATGACCAGCATTTTCTTGCAGTTAGCATGTGGATGTGTATTCTAATATATGGCACAAGTACGTAGATTCATCTAGCTCCACTTATTGTGGTAGAGTTAGGGGCACTACCACTAATAGCAACATTGACAGCACATAGTGTTTCCCCCCTGCATCAACTGCAGTGTGCTCTCCACAACTACTGTCTGCCTCTACCCTACCCATTCTGCACCCCAACACATGAGTAGCAGTTAGCACTCATATCAGTGTAAAGTAAGGGGCATATTTACTGTCAGCATGCACTATTTGCAACTCGGTCCAATTGAATAACATGGAACTTTGTTACAAATAGCGCATGCTGTTAGGGTCATGGTTATTAAGCTTGGCTAACTGTCATGTTCCTATGGTAACAGTTACCATGGGCCTGAACATGCAGTTACCACACTCAAATATGTGTGTCAACTGCTTAGTGCACTTTAGCAAAAGGACCCCAAAGTTATATGTAGATTTGCAGTGTATCTTTTTTAAAGCATGTGGCCAGTTCTGCTACCAACCCTAGGAGTGCTTTTGAATTTTGGTTTGAATATTGATCCCTATAGTATTTTAGCCTTTACTTCTACCCTGAATCTTCTCTTTTTGGAGTGAGACCTGTACAGATTTTAATGAGGCTGAATCATCTGCAAACCTTTTCTCCATGGTGGCAGAGAATTATAGAGGGCATAAAGAACTATCGGAACCAGGGCCTGGCATGTACAGCAGGTTTTTCTAACTGAAGCTTTAATTGTAAATGGAGTTAGAGGGACAGGTGGACATTTTGAGCTCTGTTGAGCACTAAACCTTTTATGCCTCTCTGAGGACATGGATTTGGATTGGTGATGACAAATCTGTCCTCAGCTGTGCTGGAATACTGAAAAACTCGATGAATCGTGAGCAGACTTACATCAACCTTCTCTATATTGTCTTCAGCGCATGACTTGAATGGCTGTCTGTTGTTAATTCAACTCCTACATGCAAACAAATATGATTATTTTGACAGAAAGGAGAATGTTAATTTCCATAGGCATAGAGTTTGGTAATTTAGGTAAACAGACAATCCATAATGGGACATACAGTATAAAAGATACTGAGCTGTACATAAGTGACTGTAACTCAGAAATAGCAAAGATCATTCGTCAAGCAACAGGCAAGCCTGTGTTGCACAAGTATATCTAGAAGAAAGACAAACATTTTGTTTTTAATTAGAATATGGTGTTGATTTTTAGCAAAGGACATGTCCTTCATGAGCACAGGCTGATTCGGACAAACCAGATGGGATTATTTAACTTAAATTGAGGAACAGCTCAGAACAAAATTTCCAATATTTTGCCAAGTTAAGAGCGGCTGGCGGGCCCTATAGAGTAATGTTCTGTCATTAATACTCTGACCTTGAAACCTGCCACATTGATATGTTCCTGGGCTACCCTGTTTAAAAGAAAAGGGTCATGTTAAAAAGGAAGGTATGGAAGGATTCATATTTCAGAGCCAACAAATCTGATAAGAAATTCATAATGCTTTCAAATGCTGCAATTGACAAGGCTGTTAACTGAAAATTATGTACAAAGTTTACTGGAACACCGTATTAACTGATTTCATATGCATTTATAGTAGTCTACATGATCTTTCTGTTCCACTTATGAAAAATGATCACACATAACACAACCAGCCAGGTTTTCGAGATGGTGGAAAATTAATGGAGCTTGTCCAATGCTGTTTGAAATCACAATTCAAATTGTCATTCTACAAAGTAATAAATAACATGGAAATTTTATTTACAGAACACTTACAAAATGACCATAATACATTTTTTTTCAGATGCAAAAATAAATTCTTTATCATTCTCTCTCTTGTTTTCTCAAAATAATTAAACCCGAAAATTGTGTTTGGGAGCAAAAATATTTTGCTTCTATATACTTCCTTGACAGTGGGTTTCAACTAGATTTCTTCCAGGATGTAAATGTGTTGGAGTTTTGGATGAAGCTATAGGACGCAAGATACATAGGGATATGTTTACTAAAACGTCTTAATGTTACCGGCGTTAGTTGCAGTCTTACTGTGACGAATGCCATATAAGGTAGTGGGTGTTCCGGTCTTAAGGTAGCATTTCGGACTATCGCGCGATAAAGTCCTTTATCGCGTGATAGAGGGAGCCGTGGCACGGTAACGTGTGTTAGCCTTAATTAGGCGCGCTGACCTACAAGCACAGCGACAGAGGTGTAGCACAATGGTTAATTCCTTGATTGATGATCCAGTGGTCATGAGTTTGATCTCCTAGTGGGCTAAGTTAAAAGGCTGTCTGAGGCAATCCCTTTTCCTGCTTGTAACAGTCAGACACATCCCAACAATTTGCACTGCCAGCCAAAAAAGCCTCACCCCAGTGCCGCAACCTAATGCACCATAGGGCGCACCATAAGGCACATCATAAAGCACCATGTCATCCAAGGCAGGTCATAATGTGCCCCAGAGGGTGGCAGGAAAGGTTGGCACCCCCCAAGGCAGCATATAAGGCGCCCTATAAGCTGTCCAAACCTAAGGTGCCGCAAAAGATGCCCCAGGGATGCCAAGGTGACAAAGGAGATGGTGCCTAGGGGCACAAAGGTGCCCCAAAGTCACAAGCATGAAATATATGGCTCAAACACAGATGTAACCAGAACACTGCACAGAGCACCAAGGAAAGGCAATGAACAAGTGATGGAAGGAAGTAGATGATGGAGCTCATGGACCAGCCAAATCTGTGTGCAGCCCATTTGGCAGCAGGTAAAGTGGACAAACATATCGAGGGAAGCTGTACCGATGTACAGGGTGATGGTAATGTACAGTGCAACAATGACAGTGTGTGGCAGAGGATGGGTATACGTGTCCACCAGAGGAGGTAGAGGTGGCAGGATAAGTGCAATGACAGGAGGACAGAGGAGAGCAGTGCCATGCAGAGCAGACACAGGAGAGGCAAGCATGAAGAGCCGCAATGCAGAAAAGTGTGCCAGTGCAGGACATGGGGTAGCAGCCTGCACATTAGGGCAGGATGCCACACAGCTGGCACACACACATAGACAGACAGAAGGATGGATGACAACAGTGATGAGAGTATAATGTGGCGACAGCACAGATCTGCACAGATATGACTGTTACACGAATGAAAAGTAGTTGTGTAGGACTGCCATAAAAAAAAAGGAACAGAGAGGAATTGAACCCATGATCTCTGCTACTGAAGTCATTGCATTAACCATTGTGCTACATCACTATAGGAGCTGGCATACTAATGGCTGGCTACAGAAAGAGTGCACATCACCATAAAACTGTCTGCTGTGGCTACCGGGATAGGATAGAACCAACAGTACCCATAATGCAATTCACATGCAGAACAGCAGTCTACATCTGTTCACCAGATGGAGTATGCACCTCTACAGCATGTCAGCTTGGCAGGGGGGAATGGCTGTGTGTGTTACTGGCACAGAGTACCCACAGGCCATGCCAATGTGTATGTTCTGTGCTCACCCTGAGGGTGAGGTGGAGTGGCCAACACCAGGTCCACAGTACCGAGGTTGGTTGAGGTGGGCTATGCTGCAGGTCTCCATCAGTGCGTTACAGGTATTTGTTGCAGACACCTTTAGGAGGTCTCTGTATCCATTTGTAATTGCCAATCATGTTTGGCCCTTGTGGACCATGATGCACATAACATAGTGCATATCCACTGTGCTTGCTATGGTCACCTGTTTAGGGAGTAGGGGTGTGTCAGGATTCACATGGTGACAATGTATTTAGCAAACCACTCTCTCTGGATCAGGGTGGGGGACATGATCTGCTCCCAACAGACCAGCGCCGTCACCCTTTGCCAGGAGGACAGGCTGTGGGACCAGCAACTCCAGTCCTGGTAGCAATTGGACAGCTGCTGAAGATCTGTACTTGGGACAGGGCCACTGGAAGATAGGTAATGGGCCCTGTCAGCTCAGCTTTCCCCCCACTATGATCTGACATGCACCAGCAGAGGGCAGTCAGTGTGCACCTGTTGCACGGTGGTGAGACCATGCAGATGCTAACTGCAGACAGTCTGCTAGCTAGCACATAGTGCATATGCCTGGAGGAACTGTGTGAACCAAAAACTGGGATGTCAGCACACGCACCATGCAGGTATATCAGTGATTGGGCCCCAGAAAAGAGAACCCATAAATATCATTTGAGAGAAACACTACATAACACTATGGGGGAACCTAGCCATGCCGTGGCCACTGCTCAGTCAGGGAGAGAGCGACCTCCCAGCATGACATGCTGTGGCCACCCTGTCCGTGCAGGTGGTGGTCGGGCACTACAATGTCCCAGCCATTGCCCTATACCCTGTGCAAATTCATCCTGCCCATGCCACCCTGTCCGGGCCATACCCACTGTACCTTGCTTCTTATTATGCACATTGGCAGGCTAACACTGGAAACAGTGCAAGCAATGTCGGCTCAGTAAGGTGTAGGCAACCACAACACACTGGATAGACAGACACACACTCCCACACCTATGTCAGCATTGTGCAAACATAGAGGTTTGTGGCAGCCCTGGCCGCCACACCAGTCCTGGGCATAGTGCAGGCATTGCTATGGTACTCAATACTGTTAGGGTCACTCCCCGGGGTGGTAAACACTGTCGGAATCAATAACTGATAGCCTAAAATTAATTTTTCAGCTCAATCTTTTACCTTGAGTTCAATTAATTTATTCTCCTGCATAAAAATGGAAAATCCTTCCTAATGCAACTGGGTCTCAGCATTCCATGAGGCCTTTATTCAGCCAGACTTGCTGGATTGAACCTGCCTTCTTCCACATCAACGACCCTTAACACTGTTGCATTTAGGGGGTTTTTAACCATTTTTTTGTTATTATTTTTTAGACATATAATTATTTTTCAACTTTACTTTTATATTTTTTTCTTCTGTTTTCTTCTTTTGTTATCTTAAAGCAATATAAAATCTTTAAATTCACTCCACAGTCCTGAATACCATATTCACAGTCTTTTAGGATATCCAAAAACCATATGATTCAAACTTCCTTATAACGTAAAAACTTTGCTTATCTGTATTTATCTGCTGGTTTTGGTAAGAAGCCAAAATTCTCATTCTAGAAGATGTTCCCGATACTCCCGACGCATATCTACGAAGCACTTCCTCGTTTCACTTTTCGTTTCTTCAGGGGGATCGTTTATCCAACTTCACCCGTTAAATGGCTATCCAGTTTTTCTATTTCAGAGGGCGTGCAATCTCTCCTTCCCTCTGACACCACTGCACGGACTTAAAGCCTTTTGTAAGCGTTTCGATTATTCAGCCAACGTTAGACTTTCAAGATGATGGCAAACAAACGCCGCGCATCTCCAGTCCTGGTAGCAATTGGACAGCTGCTGAAGATCTGTACTTGGGACAGGGCCACTGGAAGATAGGTAATGGGCCCTGTCAGCTCAGCTTTCCCCCACTATGATCTGACATTTTTTGGTAGTACAGAATCAATAACTGAAACACACTCCACAGATATCAGAAAGGTTGCTATGATGAATCTCTATCAACAAATTGTGTTTAACTTACGATTTGTTATCTGACATTAATCATAGCATGACCCTTGTTTAATGTAATTCTATGCAGTCCGCCCGCATAGTAATATGTTGTTTATTGTAAACCGCACTGATATGTAATAGCGCGGTATATAAGAGAAGTTAAATAAATAAATAGCAACCTTTTGATATATGTGGAACGTGCTCCCAAGTTTAGGACGGCATTGCTAAGGTATGCAGATGCCAGTATTGGGAGATGCTACTCCGCGCAGGGCCCGACTCTCCATGAGGCTTTGGATAGTGGAGACTGTGGGTGTGGGTTTTTATGCCCCTGTTGGCCGCTGCTCTAGGGCAGAGGTTCCCAACTCCGGTCCTGGTGGGCCAAACATTGTTCAGGTTTTCATGCTGTCCCTAATGAATATGCATGGACACATTTGCATACAATGGGGGTGGCGCATACAAATGCAGCACAGGCATATTTATTAGGGTCAGCATGAAACCTGAATGGTTTTTGGCCCTCCAGGACTGCAGCTGGGAAACTCTGCTCTAGGGATTGCACATGTATATGGTGTCTGTGTGCTGTAGGATAAAATATAGGCATTTGAGGCATGTTTATGTTATCTGCAATAAAGATTCCATCTTTATTACCACGGTTTAGTACTGGGTAAAATATGGGGACAGGGTTGGCAGGAATCACAGCTGGGACTTCAACTTGTGACCTTCTGCTCCTGAACACACTGGCTGTGTGTACTGCACCACACTGTTGCAACAGGGATTGATCATTCCCTGGGGATACCATGACTGTTCGTCAGACAGACTGTCTGTTGCAGTGCACAGCACCAACCTAAACAGGGCTTGGCCGTGGTCTGCTGGTGGCAGATGCCACTGCCCCCTCCGCCACCATCACCCCTCCGCCACCATGCTGACATGCCCTTATGCCGGTGGTGTGCAGTCCAGGCCATCCAGTGTTCCGGTAGTCACCATGATGCAATGCACAGGTAAAGCAGGTGTCCACAGCTCATATCACAGTCTATAGGTGGGACGGGAGGCACATAGAAACAGATGCACACATACCATGAGATGTAACGCAGTGCAAACAGCATGCAAAAGAGCATGGGAGTGATACACGAAGGGTGTCGGGCCAGCTGAAGGGAAAGCTATGTGGATGGCCCGTGGACCAGGGCAATGGACTGAAAAAGGAGCATGTGAAAGACCAACCCGCTCAGTGATGTGGCACAGACCAACTAACAGCAGCAGTACCAATCGACCAAGCAGACCGGTCACATGGTCACCACCAAGAAAAAGCTATAGGTAATCCACAAGATGCAGCAGATAGGCTGCAGACAGGGCACACTGTCATGCACAGCCCAAAGATGGAAGGGTGTGTGGAGATGTGACGGGGCTGCAGACAGCACATGGGCAGATGATCAGCAAACATGAAAGGAAAAGGAACAGAACATGTGGGGTTCAAGCCGGCAACCTATGGATTGGCAATGCATGTCTGTGACCACTATCCCAAAAAACCCTAACAACCAAAATGCAAACAATGGTCCACAAAAGGCACCCACGAGATCACAGCAGACATCGTATCCCGCACCCTAATGCACCGTATGGCTTGGATAAACTCACGGGGCCTGTGTGGCAGGCACCTTCACCAACACACATCCAATCCATGTTGCGAGGCCACCTACCTGGTGCTGCCTGTGGACCCTAACCACCCTGACCCCACACCACCGTTGTCTCCCCAACCCCTGGCCCTCATTCCATCACCCATCCCAACTAGACTTTAAAATGCGATGAGGAGGGTATCAGCACGACACGTCCCCACAGCGCTGTGTACAGGGGGCATGTACAGACAAAGGTATGGAGTTATCTATGTAAGTAAACAGTTGTCCATCCCCCCTTACCCCTCATATGAAGCAGTGGCCAATGTAGGGCCACATGGCTTTGCCAAGGCAATAAGGAGGGGCAATAAGACTGCAAACCCCAGTCCCAACGTTCCTGTCCCCAGGTGAGATGTGAACCCATGGACCCCTGGTCTGAGGTACTGTGTCTGAACCAGAAGGCCACCATCCCTATTATGCAAGTGCAGTACGTGTGTCAGGGATGAATGTAGTGGGACTAAAATATGTGATGTAACCATACCCAGACATGGTACACATCAGCAATACCTTTACACTGTGGGGATAAAAATGAGTCCCCTCAGGTACCGTCATTACAGGTTGAAATCTGCTTGTGTTAATGTCTATAACTAAGGCCCAAGGAACAGCTTGCTCTGACTTCATCACACTGAAACTGCAAATCCAGCAAAGATTGAGCAATGAAATGAACCCAGACCCTGTCCCAGAGAGCTTACACAATGAGAATCTCTGAATACCATACAGCCAATGAAAGGCTATCACATGGCCAACATGGGCCTCTCAAATGAACAAAGGAAAACATAAACAAAGAAGACAAACATCATTATCCACAATTTATCTGCAGGAAACATGATTCGCAGGTCAGCACACAGCGAGTGAGAACAGGATTCAAAAGCCAAAAGTGGAGACAGGATGCTACAGTGAGACATATCGGAAAGCAAAATTTCTATTAACAATAATGCAGAAGAAGAAAAGAAAGGAATCAATTTGTCAGCAAGCTGTGGATATAAACATGGAGAAGAATTCCTGATGCATAGACATAGCTGATCTCATTGTAGTGAAGCTGTCCTCCATCTCCAGGATTGACTATACCTAAGCTAGGTGCTTTGTTTGTCATAACATGGTTTGGAAATGAAATCTATACCTTACTAAAGCAAAGCGTGTTGTGACAGGCCTGGCAAAATCTAAATAAAACAAGTCCTATGCGTCTATGGTGTCATGAACAAATTAATCAAAGTCCTGTAGATGTATGTTGGGGTCAAACACAAACAGCCAAAACAGAACATAGGCAATCCCCAAAGAAAGTTAGAGGAAGCCCAGAAAAGCCCCAACACCACCTACCCCCTCACCCACAGGCCCGCACTCGGATGTCGTACCCAAATGACCTTGCATGGATACCCCTGCTTACCACCATACACAGTCCCCCAGTGTGGCTATCAGCACCCATGGCTGTCTGTACCAGGTAGATACTGATGGCCCACAGAGCCATCTACACACATCTGATCCCTCCCCGGCTAACCAAACCACGAGTGATGCCTGTCATGATGACATTGGCACCTGGATGGCTCACCATGGCCAGAAAGCGGACATGGCCACGACTGTACCTCCCATCCATCATCGCTACACATTCCTGCCCCATCCACCATTGTCAGTGTCTGTGGATAGCTCTGTAACTCCCCCAGTGTCCCCAGGTTGCAATCTGTGGCCATCCATGGACCCCACCCCTGTTCACGACACACAGCCATGTAGTAGCTAGCACCTGCCCCTCCCCTACAACACCAGTGACACCCGCCCCACCCACCCTGAACACACCACCAATACGGCCACGCACTGGCCAATTGCATCCCATCGGTACCTCAGTAATCTGCCCCCTGCATCCAACTATGTGCCATGCTAGTCATGGGTGCACCACCCCCTTGTCTGGTCACGTCAAAGCCCCCCCACCCTTACCCAACCCATGTCAGACCCCCTGTGCAGGGACCAAGATGCAGAGACCCCATGGTGACCCACCACCCCTCATCTCCCAGCTCCCTGCACAACCACCCCTGAAAAAATCAGTGGAGACAACCATCCCAGTACAGGCATGGGTGCAACGAAATTGACTAATGCCACAATGGCAGGGAAGTTTGTACATGCGCTCAGACAATACAATTCCCTGTGTCCGGAGACACACACAGCCCGGTAACATGTGCAGTAGGTACAGTGTGTAGATGTGCACAGGCAATGGTCACATATGTGTCAAATGGAACATATGGTGGACGGAGTGGTAGGCCAAAGACATGTGCAACACCAGAGGAGCAGTGGAGAGGGAAACACATATATGTGTCATGTGGTGCTGCCACCACAGTACACCTACCTGTATGCCCACCAACCCCAGTCACCTGCAGGTTGCATTGACATACACACAGTCCCTACATGCACTACAGCATTGGGCAGTATTGGCAGCCTATCCTGGGAAGCCCAAAACACAGCTGCCTATCCTGGGGAGCCAAAAACACAAGAGACATATATAGACATGTCATGACAGTGCCGTGAAGCACACTGATCAGCTCACACATGGCGACCCAGAAGCACATCCCCACACATGCAGAACTTACAGGAAAAGAGCTCCTCGATCAGATGTTGCCTGGCCGCCATCCCCTCATGTGTGTCACCACGGCCATGTGCAAGAGGGCACACAGGATCCTCCTCTAGATCCTCATTAATTTTGACTGGGACATTGTGCCTGAGAGCAATGTTGTGGAGGATGCAACAGGCCAGAATGATCTGTGCCACAGTCAGGGGTCCGTACTGTAAGGCACCACCGGTCCTATCCAGATACCTGAAGCGACTCTTTAGAACGCCAAAGGTGCGCTCAATGACTGAGCGGCTGGAGGCATGGGCCTCATTGTACCGCATCTCTGCACCTGTCCCGTCAACCATATACTGTAGGTGCATGTTAGATATGGTGAATACCCACTGTTACCCTGCACCCACTCCCTAACCTTGAGGGTTAAGGAGGGATGGGCCTTTTGTAGTTGTGGGGGCCAAATGATAGTCGGGAACAAGAATATTTATTTTGTAAGGATTTATTTACCCCGCTCCTTGGTGGAATGGAACAGGCATGAGGATTACCAAAACAGGAACAAAGGAAAAATCCAGGGTTTTCAATACTGTGCTTAAATTATCCTTCACACTGGAGTGCACATTACATCATGTGTCCTTTTTCTTTGTATTAACAAATAATCAAATGAGAAACAATAATGTTCATGTGTTGTAACCAGATTATACCTTAGCTTATTTTTCTAGTGCTTCATAAGCTCTTCATCCAGGCACTTAAACACTACTCATTTTCATAAGCTTTTAATCCAGGTATTTGAATAGCATACCATTCAGGATAAGGTAGAAAAATATGACCATTCAAGCTTTGCTTTAGTCAGCTTTGTCAATCAGCCCAATTGAGCAGTCCATTGGCTGATTAATTTCAATCATGGGCAACGGAGCAGGTAATGATATTCCTGTCTCAGGACTATTTCCTGCTTGGACTGGGTTTTGTTCAGCAACAGCTCTTTTATCTAAGAACTGTTTAAACTCACTGAGAAGAAGTTCAGCCTGCCTTCTAGCTGGGCTAGACGGAGGATATTCTCCTTGCTTAGGTAAGTGATTATTTACTTCTGGAAAGCAAGTAATGCTGTCTCTGTTTAAACAATCAATGCCTGCAGTGGAGTTACCCCTCCCCCACCTATCTCTGTAGGGAGGTGTCGGGTTAACAAGTTCCTCTGCACGAGATCTGCTTTTAAAGAGTGATTCAAAGGTAGGACCTCCTGAATTATTTTGGCTTAATTCTCTTCTGAACAGTTCAGCTGAATTCTTTATGTCAGCCTGCTTGCTAAAAGCTTGAGCTGTTTGGTGAGAAAAGCTGGGTTTGTTTAAAGAGACTTCAGGCTGTAGCCAACGGCTCTCACACTGCCTGAAACTGTCCTGAGCTTTAAAGTCAGCATTCACTCTTTCTGGCTTCTCATAAAACTTGTCATATGAATTAAATACAGCAGGTACCTTAAAATGAGGCTGGTCTGAGAATGCCTTGCCACGGTGCCTTTCTCTCCAAGGGTCCACTGTGTCTTCTAGAAACCTAGGCTTTAATCCTGGGTCTCTCAGTGCTTCTAACCTCTGTTGCTCCCAGAAGGTTCTTTCAGGCACTGAGTATCCCTGGTACCTACTTCCTGGTTCTGAATCCCTTTTTCTTGTATTACCGCTGGGCAGTGTTTCTCTTGCTAGGTCAAAGGATTCTGCATCCAAGAGAGCTTCTTGCTTTTCCAACGTCCTTTGCCTTCTCACTCGTGGGCTCAATCCACTTTCACTTCTCATTCCATTTGTCCTACTCCTCAACCTACTACTGTCTTCCTTCTCTCTGCTTAACAAGGTGCCCCTGCTCTGGGAAGCCCGCCTCCTGCTAGGGCGTGCCCAATCAGCAGCTCTGCTTCTCTCCTCCCCTGAGGTGAACTGTGTTAGCTGATTAGCTCCCTGCAGCTTGTGCTGAGAAGGGAAAACCTTGCATTTTCCTGCAATACCTGAACCAACCAGCGGGTCAGTATCAGTTTCCATGGCTTCCAGTCCTGCCACTGTGTCACAGATCCCCCCCCCTTAAGATATCACGGGCTGGTTTAGGAGAATCCGGACAGCACGCGATACGACTCAATGCATCCGTGTTCTGGTGGAGTTTTCCTGCTCGGTGTTCTACCTGGAACTCGAAGGCTTGTAGCGCCATGAACCACCGTGTAAGCCATGAATTATGGTTGTGCATCTGATTCAACCACTTTAGGGGTGCGTGGTCCGTAATTAAGTTAAATTTTCTCCCCAGTAAATAAAAACGCAGCGCATCGATAGCCCACTTGATGGCCAAGCACTCGCGTTCGATTGTGGAATAATTTCGCTCCGGCGGTGTCAGCTTCCTACTCAGGAACAAGACCGGGTATTCTACACCTTCATGTCGCTGTGAAAAGACCACTCCGAGACCCGTATCAGAGGCGTCTGTTTGCACTATGAACGTCTTGGAGAAGTCCACTCCTTTTAACACCGGTGCTTCACACAGCTGTTTCTTCAGAAGGTCAAACACCCCTTCAGCCTCCGTACTCCATTTTAGTTTATTGGGGGCTTTTTCTTCAACATCTCTGTCAGTGGGGCTGTTTTCTCTGAAAAATGCGGGATGAATCTCCGATAGTACCCCACTAGACCCAAAAAGCTGCGTAACTGCTTTTTGTTAGCAGGTTTTGGGAACACCTGCACACTGGCGATTTTACTAAGGAGGGGTTTTACCATCCCTCGGCCCACCACGTGACCCAGGTACTTCACCTCTTGTCCCCCAAAGAGGCACTTGGCTGGGTTCAATGTGAGGCCTGCATTCCGAATTGATAGAAGTACGGCTTCAATCCTTTGGACATGCTGGGTCCAGGTCTCGCTGTGGATCACCACGTCGTCCATGTAAGCGACAGCATATGCGTGATGAGGCCATAGGACCATATCCATAAGGCGTTGGCACGTAGCTGCGGCGCCATGCAGGCCAAAGGGCATCCTCCGGAATTGGTAGAGGCCTATAGGAGTGCTGAAGGCGGTTTTTGGCCTAGCCTCTCTCGTAAGGGGGACCTGCCAATACCCTTTAGACATGTCAAGGGTAGTGAGGTATTTGGCTTGCCCTAGGCGGTCGAGCAGCTCCTCAATTCTTGGCATAGGATAAGAATCGAACCGAGATATCGCATTCACTTTTCTAAAATCAATGCAAAAGCGAATCGACCCGTCTGGTTTTGGAACCATTACAATCGGGCTGTTCCAAGGGCTCCGGGACTCCTCGATAACACCCATGGCGAGCATTTCCCTTACTTGCCGGACCACTTCATTCTTCTTGGCCTCCGGAAGTCTGTAAGGCCGCTGCCTAACCACTTCACCTGGTGTTGTCACTATCCCGTGGGCTATTAACCTGGTTTCTCCCGGCATCGGAGTGAGGACGTCTTTATACCTGGATAGCACTTGCCTCAACTCCTGCTTTTGTGCCCATGAAAGCCCCTCGTCCAAGCGGGGTTCCGGATTCTGCTTGCAGTCTGTCAGCTGGGGTCCGAGGTCCTCCTCTTCCAGGTCCTCCCTCTCCACTGAAGCTGCCAAGCCTTGCAGGCTGTTAGTCCCTGTTGATCCGAAGCCTTGCGTACCCCGCATAGTCGTGGACAGAGCAGGCACCTCTTCCAACGGGGGAATCCCAACGCGCTCACAGATTAGTTGTGCTACGCGGTCTCCGGTTTTCACCTGGAAGTTAGTTTTTCCAAAATTAAAGAGAAGCACTTTTAGGGAACCCCGGTAGTCCGGGTCTTTTACTCCTGCCCCTATGTCTATGAAATGTTTTAGTGCTAAGCCTGACCGGGGAGCTAGTCGGCCATAACACCCCACAGGCAGCTCTATCTGCAGGGCCGTATCCACTAGCGCCTTTCTGCCCACAGGAACAATTACATCTTCAGCACTGCTGAGGTCCAATCCTGCGGCATTAGGCGTGGCTCTCTTGGGGGCTTGAGCACTAGGGGTCATTTTACAATATTTTAAGACAAACCTGGGCCTCTCAGTAGTGCTATTTCTTGGAGTTTCTCTCCCTTTATTTTTATTGACTTGAGGCACTAAGGGTCGGAGCACCGAATTCACCTTTTGCGTGGCCAGAGCTTGCACTTCCTCAGGGCCTTCTTCTACGTGGGAACTTTCTCTCTCCCTTATTCCTTGCACTAAACCCTGGTGAAACTGGGGCCAATCCTGGCCTAAGATCATTGAGTGTGGGAGGTGTGGGACAACTGCAAGCGGGATAGTTTTCTGGGCACCTAAGCCTGCTATGTGTAGGTTGTAGACGGGGTAGGGAGATGTTCCTCCGTGAACACATCTTATTTTTACCTCATCTACAGGGTGTATTACCTCTGGGGCCTCTCTGGCTTCTATTGCTTTCCAGAACTCCTCTGAAATCATGCTTAACTCGGCTCCCGAGTCCAGCAGAGCTTGAGTGGTAATACCTTGAACACAGACAGCTAGCAAAAATCCTGGTCTGTCTTCCACATATGTATCCGCTATTAATGCAGTTTTTACCAAGCATTGCTTTTGTACATGGCCTACCTGCCCACATTTGTAGCATCTTATTTTACATGGAGAACTTTTTCTAAGAGGCATACACATTTTTACTGGATCCTCTTGGACCCTCCGTCGCCTTTCTGATCCGCTACTGCTGTACTCATGAAAAGGGGTGCTACCTCTCTGGGCAGTTAACTCTGCCTCTATATACCTCTCAGAGAGAGCAACCGCTTCCTGGGGAGTTTTGCAGTTTTGCAGGATCAGGAAGGTGCGGATCTCTTGTGGTAGAGCTTCCATGTATTGCTCTAGCACTAATTCATCTAAAATAGATTCCACCGACCTCCCTTCTGGAGTCAACCATTTATACAATAAACCACGTATTCGGTGGCATAGGGACTTGGGAGTTTCACTCGGCCCGAGTCTCACGCTCCTTAAGCGAGTGTGGTATACAAGCGGAGTGAGTCCCAGTCTCTCCCGTATGGCCTTTTTTAACTCATCGTAGCTTCCGGCCAGTTCTGGAGGCATGGCTCAGTAAGCTGCCCTTGCTTCCCCAGTAAGGGATGCAGCTAGCCTTAAGGCCCAATGTTCCCTTGGCCATAAGCTAAGGCGTGCCACCCTCTCAAAACTTTCCAAGTAGTCGTCAATATCGTCTTGACTAGTGAGCGGTCCAAAGTTAAACAGAGTCCCTGTTGGCATATTAACAGGTGAAACTATGTTAGTCACTATGGAACCTGTTTCCGGCGCTGGAACAGTAGCTTGCTTCTTCTCCTTTAGATATTCTTCTAGTAGAGTCAGAAGCGGTTGTTGCTGTTCTTTCAAACAGGCGCTGGCTCTCTGCTGCGCCTCCAACGCAAGGTCGGCCTGGCATTCTAGTTGCTTCGCCATCCACTTAATGATGTCCTGTGGATCCATCGCCATCTTGGGAATTTCTGAAATACAAACAAACACTGACCCAAGTGCGGTATCACACACTCTTTATCTCTGGGGTTCCTCCAGAAACAAAAACTTTTTTTTTCTCCCCCCAGCTACCACTAGGGGACACCCTTTGCCTTGGTATCCACACAACCCGGGGTGGGTACCCTTTACCTGGCTTAGGTGTGTATCAAGCACGTCAGGAATGGCTCCTGCAGCCCTCAGCGGTCCCTCCTCCTCTGCTGGGCTCATCAGCTCTTCAGCCGGGGTTCACTTGAAGAAGAGGTTCTCTGCAGCTCCTGCTGTGGCTCCTTCTGCGTCTGCGCCGAAATCCTCAGTACTACGCCACTTGTTACCCTGCACCCACTCCCTAACCTTGAGGGTTAAGGAGGGATGGGCCTTTTGTAGTTGTGGGGGCCAAATGATAGTCGGGAACAAGAATATTTATTTTGTAAGGATTTATTTACCCCGCTCCTTGGTGGAATGGAACAGGCGTGAGGATTACCAAAACAGGAACAAAGGAAAAATCCAGGGTTTTCAATACTGTGCTTAAATTATCCTTCACACTGGAGTGCACATTACATCATGTGTCCTTTTTCTTTGTATTAACAAATAATCAAATGAGAAACAATAATGTTCATGTGTTGTAACCAGATTATACCTTAGCTTATTTTTCTAGTGCTTCATAAGCTCTTCATCCAGGCACTTAAACACTACTCATTTTCATAAGCTTTTAATCCAGGTATTTGAATAGCATACCATTCAGGATAAGGTAGAAAAATATGACCATTCAAGCTTTGCTTTAGTCAGCTTTGTCAATCAGCCCAATTGAGCAGTCCATTGGCTGATTAATTTCAATCACGGGCAACGGAGCAGGTAATGATATTCCTGTCTCAGGACTATTTCCTGCTTGGACTGGGTTTTGTTCAGCAACAGCTCTTTT
This sequence comes from Ichthyophis bannanicus, assembly GCA_033557465.1. Lineage (NCBI taxonomy): Eukaryota > Metazoa > Chordata > Amphibia > Gymnophiona > Ichthyophiidae > Ichthyophis > Ichthyophis bannanicus. The sequence goes on along the minus strand of CM066032.1, from coordinate 1,160,660,130 downwards.
ATCTAAGAACTGTTTAAACTCACTGAGAAGAAGTTCAGCCTGCCTTCTAGCTGAGCTAGACGGAGGATATTCTCCTTGCTTAGGTAAGTGATTATTTACTTCTGGAAAGCAAGTAATGCCGTCTCTGTTTAAACAATCAATGCCTGCAGTGGAGTTACCCCTCCCCCACTTATCTCTGTAGGGAGGTGTCGGGTTAACAAGTTCCTCTGCACGAGATCTGCTTTTAAAGAGTGATTCAAAGGTAGGACCTCCTGAATTATCTTGGCTTAATTCTCTTCTGAACAGTTCAGCTGAATTCTTTATGTCAGCCTGCTTGCTAAAAGCTTGAGCTGTTTGGTGAGAAAAGCTGGGTTTGTTTAAAGAGACTTCAGGCTGTAGCCAATGGCTCTCACACTGCCTGAAACTGTCCTGAGCTTTAAAGTCAGCATTCACTCTTTCTGGCTTCTCATAAAACTTGTCATATGAATTAAATACAGCAGGTACCTTAAAATGAGGCTGGTCTGAGAATGCCTTGCCACGGTGCCTTTCTCTCCAAGGGTCCACTGTGTCTTCTAGAAACCTAGGCTTTAATCCTGGGTCTCTCAGTGCTTCTAACCTCTGTTACTCCCAGAAGGTTCTTTCAGGCACTGAGTATCCCTGGTACCTACTTCCTGGTTCTGAATCCCTTTTTCTTGTATTACGGCTGAGCAGTGTTTCTCTTGCTAGGTCAAAGGATTCTGCATCCAAGAGAGCTTCTTGCTTTTCCAACGTCCTTTGCCTTCTCACTCGTGGGCTCAATCCACTTTCACTTCTCATTCCATTCGTCCTATTCCTCAACCTACTACTGTCTTCCTTCTCTCTGCTTAACAAGGTGCCCCTGCTCTGGGAAGCCCGCCTCCTGCTAGGGCGTGCCCAATCAGCAGCTCTGCTTCTCTCCTCCCCTGAGGTGAACTGTGTTAGCTGATTAGCTCCCTGCAGCTTGTGCTGAGAAGGGAAAACCTTGCATTTTCCTGCAATACCTGAACCAACCAGCGGGTCAGTATCAGTTTCCATGGCTTCCGGTCCTGCCACTGTGTCACACCACCCAGCAGGACATAGTCCTCATATTGTCCAGCCTCAAATTGGCCGAACAGTGCCGAGTGCTGCAGGATATAGGAGTCATGGGCTGACCCTGGGAGACGTGGAACCACATTCGGAATACGCATACTTGCATCACAAACAACCTGCACATTCAGGGAATGGATGTGTTTGTGGTTGCGGTACACAACCTCCCTGTTGCATGGCGGGACCAGGGCAACATGTGTGCAATCTATATCGCCCACCACGTGTGGTATCCCTGCAATCCACTGTAATGCCTGTCCCAGGGCCCCCCAATGTTGCCCCACCCACTGCGGCCACTGAGGATTGGAAACAGCCAGAGGTAAAGAAATGTAGGACAGCCAGGAGCTTGGCCAATCCTGGTATAGCATGTGACCAGGCAGTCCGGGGCTCGAGGTCAGGTCTGAGATCCTCGTAGAGCTCCCTAATAGCCCCTGTGTCCAGACGGTAGAGGGAGATTACCTGGTCCTCTCTCTTGTCCTGGAGCATGGGCCTGGGCCTGTAGAGGCGTTGCAGGCGGGGCCGTGCCTCAGCACACCTATAGCGACGTTGTTGTCCCACACCCACCTGTGGACCCCCTACAGCTGCAGCTGGAGTTGCAGCAGGATAGCACCCATGCCCAGTGCCGCAGCCCAAGTACATCATCTCCCTCTTCCGGAAACCGCAGCCCTGCCAGCTCCACCAACGCAACCACCACACCTGCATTCACAGTCTGAGCCATGATAGACACGGGATGGAGGACAGGGGGCTGGGAAATAGGGTATGGGGTGGGGACGAAAATCAATGAAATTATACACACCTGGTGAGCCTGGAATGTCCACTAGCAACAGCATGAGCCAACACCCTGTACGTACAGAAGCATAGCGACGCAGCGCAAGCAGGAGCGAGCGTTCCCACAATGCATCCACCTAAATGCATGTATGTGATTGGACACGTTGGATGAGACTGAGGGGAGAAGGTGGCATGTCCTGCTGATGCAGCAGGGTGCAAACATACGGCGTTCTACATCTCGCACCACACCCAGAGGCCTAGGTGCGACTGCAATGCAAGACGCGTTCCCAAGCGTGTACACGTAGTGTGAAGCGTACGTCTGACGCAGTGTGCGTGATACACATTTCAAGATCCTCATACACACGTGGGAACGCGCTGGCACATCCCAAACAATGAGGTCCAGTAGAACGTGCGTGTATCCAGCAGGAATCACGATGGAGGTCAAAGGGCGCATTTTTGGTGCGGTGCACATGAACATTGCCGATATTTAAGGATACTAGGACGGTGATTGTAGAATGCTGTGTTCCGCCTATAGTACCTCACGCAGGATACGCCATGCGTGCGCAGGGGTAACGCGCGCTATACAGCGCGTGCGTAATGTGCGTAGAACCACACCCAAGGTACACATATAACTGGAGTAGGTTTCAAATGCCAAACACCTCAGCACACATACCCGACCACATCATGGAGGATATCGATGGAGGAAACCAGGAGGCTGGAGGGGGGCACATTTCACAGCCACCAGAGCCCAATCCTGCCAGCAAGGAGGAGAGCGAGAGGCCAGGCCCATCTGGGGCCCCACAACACCTCAGCGAACAGCCCATAGGTGCACCAGGGCAGAAGCGCCACTGGACCCCAGTGGCGGAGGAGGTTAGGAAGAGGGCAGTGCGCTTCAGCCAGGAAGAGAATGACCTACTCCTGTCCAGCATCCTGGAACGCTTTGAAGTGCTGTTCAGACGTCTGAGCTCAACTACAACCATTGCCACGCGTACCAGGGCATGGGCTGAGGTGCAGGCAGCAGTGGCGGCAGCAGGGGGACCCCACCGTGATGTGGAAAGCCTGAGGAAGAGATATTGTGATATAAAGTGCAACATCCGGATGGAGCTCACCAGGGAAAGACGTGGTGCACAGGACACTGGAGGGGGCCCAGCATAGGTGGCCAACCTGACGGAGCTGGAGCAGCGGCTGGCAGACTGACTGGGGCCCATGTACATACATGGCCTGCCCCCTACGTTGGACATGGCGCACCCAAGTGCCGGTAAGTCGGAGCGAGCTGTACTGGTGGGAGACAATACACACACATGTGCAGGAGTGGGGGGGGGGCAGTACATGGCTGACAGAGATCCAGGGGGTGACACTGACACAGGGCTTAGGGGTGGTCCAGCACAGGGGCAGCTGTAGGTGCACGGCCCAGTGGGGGGGAGGTGTCGATGGTGGGCGGGGGGTAGCACAGCGCAGTGGAAGAGTGTGGAGGCAGGGGGACAGCAGCATGGTAGCAGCAGAGGTTGACAATGTGTCGCGGGGGACACAGTGCAGGGATGGCGAGAACAGCAGGTGCACACGGGTAACAACGCAGGTGACAGGGAAGCGCACTGCACCTGTGCCTGCCATGGTCAGTGATTGCAGGGATGCAGGTGGTGATGGGGTGGCACGGGGCGCATTTCAGCATGCAGGGGGGAGGGGGCCCTGGCAGTGCAGGGCAAAGGGGGCACCAGCAGGACTGGAATGCTGCCAGGGGGGGCACAGGGGCCCTGACCCAGACCCATGTGGCTCACCCACAAACATGTGCCTGCCATGTGCTGCCACCCACAGGCTGCCATCGGTCTCACTGCCACAGGCCCGTCCCACCCTGCCCATGAAACCATGCCCACATATCCCCACCGCCACAAGGCACACCCGTCCCCAGCTCCATTGGAACAACACACCGGCCCTGCCCCAGCAGCCATGCCAGACCATGTGGGGTGCCCACAGTACCACACACACGTGGCCACTGGTGGGCCGCCATGGGCACTGGGGACACGGAAATGGGACGGTGCAACTCACACCCATGCACAAGTGGCCTCTATGTCAACACCTCTATAGCCTTGGTGGCAGCACACCAACCAGGGTGCCCTGCGCCCCACACAACGCGTATGTAGGGGAGTGCGACGGGGGTGGACAGGCAGCCATGCCCCATCTGACCTATGTAACATTTTGCCCTACAGGTGACATATACTCCATTGAGGTGGCAGAGGAGGCGTCAGAACACACTGACCCTGGGCCATGGTGCCATGTGAATGCTGTGCCATAGGCACTGTTGACAGGGGATACAGAAGTGGGAGCGGGGGGGTCCATCCCCACCCCCGGGGGTGGACAGCGGACAGGGTCTACGGCCAGCAGAGGACAGCACGCCACCGACCACCACAGCCACAGGGGAGGTGTCTGCAGATGATGCACAGCGGTCCAGGCAAGATACGAGGTCCGCGATAACAGGGTTCATCGGGGAGATGTGGGCACACTCTGAGGTGGCACAGAGGGATGCAGAGGGTGAGTGACCAACCGTGTTGGTTTGTTTATGCCTATGTACAGGTGGCAGATGTTTCCCTGTCTCACAGTGCACAACCTGCCCCCCCCACAGGTGTAAGGCATGTACTGCTTACGGTGGTCTGTGAGCAGCGCAGGCAACGCCATGAGGTACGCTGCATGCGACACACAATGTCGGGGATCCTGGCAGAGATGCACGTCCTGGCGACATCTGCATGTGCCATAACTGCCAGCATGGAGCTCCTGGCGGCAGGCAGAGGGATCCCCTCAGGACTGCAGTGGCCACTGCCGCTGCACCACCACCACCAGCAGCAGCAGCAGCGCCAGGCATGCCACCTGCACCATGGGGTGGGAGGGGCCGCACAAGGCGTGGCTGAGGGTGTGCAAAATAAAAGGTTGCATAGGCAGCCGTACCTGATGTCATGTGTCCTGTGTTTCTTGTGGGAGGCCATTTTACGCACAGCCCTATCTGTGTCTGCCCCAGGGACCAACCCCCTGCTACTGATGCAGCCAGCCTGTGTCCCCCCCCAACCCAGCTGTGGCCACAATGGGTTGCCCCACCAGCCATGGCGCACCCACCCGCCGCCACACGGCAAACCCACTGCCCCCAGCCCCCCCAGTGTGCATGGTCCCCCCTCCCCCCTGTCCCCCTGCCCCCTCCCCCCCACCTGTCCCCACCAGCACCCGCTGGGGGCACGTTAGGGTGGCCCTGGATACATCTCCGTGCAGTGCCCTCCACATCACATTGGATGGACATCGGATCCTGTACGTTGCCACGCCAGCACCCCTCGCCTCTGGCAAAGAGGGGCGTGTGTTCTTATAGGAACCTTCTGCTGTCCTCTTTTTCAGGCTTTCCTCAACTATCTCCCCATTGGGGCTTCTGGGAGAGGTAGTCTTTGCTTGGCTGTATGTGTGCATCAAACAGAAAGCTTGTAGTTGGGCTCCGAGGGGTAACGCAACTGACAGATATGTATGTTACCCAATGGTGTAGTTTTACCACATACAGAATATTTGTGCAGGTTTCAGGAAAACAGAGTATTCCTCAGAACCATTCAAAAACCCAGCAATGTCTGTTTAAAGATTCCCCATATTGCAGGGTACACAGGTTTGTAGCAGCAAGGATAAGTCACTCTCTTTGTAGCCTTGCTGGCAAAAGCAGAAGATCAAACATACATTCATTGGCCATGATAGCATAGCCTCCCTTCAGCTTCAGAAACCTCTACACCACAGACACAATTCAGGGTAGGAGAAAGCTCTGTTACAAAGGCTACATTCTTACCCCAGTGTCCTCATTCCTGCAGCAGGTGCTTACCAGGCTCATCTCAGATTCCGGTTGTACCCCTCAGTCCCTATGACCTTCCCTCTAGTGACAGGAGGGATTCAGGGCCACCCAGCCTGAGAACTATGGGTTCCCCTCCCTGGTACACTCTCCCTCAGGACTAGCTTGTGTTATCCCTGTTCCTCAGGTTCTAGAGCTTTGCCCAAGGAACAGTCCATAAGAGTGTCATCCCCTTTCAGGTATACCTCAGGATCTCCCAGCTGCATAGGTCCAGGTTCTCCATCCTTCACACTGTCCTCAGCTACCAGTCTCCTAGGTAAACCTGGTATCTCCCCTGTGCCTAACTGCCAACCCTCCTGTAAACGTGCTAGATCCAACAAAGCAGTCCCCTCTCTTGGACGCTCCATGCCCTTGCTCTGCTCTGCACCGGTCAAACCTCTCCAGCCTGCAGCTGTGCCTCGGCTTGGAGCATTCTGGCATCCTGCTTCCCCTTCTCCCCTGCTGCTGCCCTTGCCCTCGACTTGGCTCCCACTTTGGCTGTTTCATTCATATTCTGGCCGCAGTTTCTACTTCCAGGGCTCTAGCTTCCACCCCTCCACACCCAGGTAATGGCAATCAGCCTGCCCTCTTGCACCTGAGTACTTGCTGCATTCCCTGCCTAAGGGGCTCTGGGCTCTGTGACCTTCCCCCATCATTCCACCAGGTGGACCATGCAATGTGGGCCCGGTGGAAGACGTCTGATTCCTGGAGGTGTTTGTGCCTACCCTGCTTCAGTAAGAGGGGACCCTTTACAGGGGTGATATCCCTGTCACTTTGCCCTCCCTCATATCTCTGATAGGCCTCCTTGCCACTACGTCTGTTGACATGTGCATGCTGTCTGACCTGTCCACATGCCTAACCCTGGTAGCACACTGGTAGGGCACTGCTGGTACTATGTATACCACCGTGCATAGCTCATTGCACTGTGTGCCATGGAGGTGCCCCCACCCCGCGGGCCAAACCCCTGAGACGCCTGGACACTACTGATAGACACGGGCAGATGCATGCTGTGCTGCCGGGCCACATCAGCCCCGTCACATGGGGCCCTCAATGGTCTACAGGACCATGATAGGTGCACTGTGTATCCTGCATAGGTTTCCACACTGCGTGCCACAACACGCTCCACCCCAGGCCCCAGGTACATCCTGGCACCCTCCCCATATGCGCCTGTCTGGCCACACACAACTGTGCAAATCTCGCCCCACCCCCCATGCCCCATGTATGCCATCTATCCCCTGTCCCCCTGCGTCCATGGCCCTTGTCCCTGGGTTCACCCCTAGCCATGTGCACTGCTTGCCACAGTGTCCATTGTGCCTCTGGCATTGTCCATTGCGGCATCCGCCCTGGTCTGTACCCATCGCCACTGCTGCCCCTATCCTTGCATGGTCCACCACAGCTGCCCCATAACCACCGTGCCACGTGTGTGCATTTGTCCATCTGTGGTGCTACCCCGTGCGATGCCCATGGTCTCCCCCCACCCCTGATATGGGTACAGTACCATGTGCTTGCCCGTTGTAGTGCACACAGACACTCATGTGGGTGCTGACACCTGTCATTCACACAATGCTGAGACATAGCAATGAGGGACATCTGGCCATCGTAGGTATATGTAACATATGTACAGGTTTATTAACAGTAGGAACTATTTACATGGCTGCCCATGGTCATAGCTATGAGGCCCTGTGTGGTGGGGGCCCTACCATCCATGTCCCTGGTGGGTGTGGCAGGCCAAGGCACGGGCCGGCACAGGGTGGATGTGCCATGCGTGTCCCCACACTACACACCCTGGGAACCCCCATCACATGGTGGCTGTCCGGGTGCGCCCCCTGCATCGCGCTCCTCCAGCCTGTGCAGCCGGTCAGCCACCACAGTCAGGGTTTCCAGTACCTGCCCCATGATGCATGCATGCTGCTGTTGGGCATGCGCCTGGGCATGCACAGCCACAGCCAGGCGCAGACCACACATGCAGCCTCACAGACATACATCTCCCCTTGTCTGTGTGGCTGCATGCACGATGTGCCTGTCAGCATCTATGTGTGGCAGGCACATGTCCAGGAGGGGTGCATCGCCGGCATCATGTGGCGGGTGGCTGGTGCCCCCGGTGCCCTGTGGCAGCCGGTGCCAATGGGTACTGGTCAAAACCCCCGCCCCACCCCCATCCCCACCCCCACCCCATCCCCTGCCACCCCCTCCCCCTCCCAGGCCCCACAACCCCACTCTAATGCCCCACCCACAGCCTCCCAAGCCCACCCCCCTCTTCCCACGATCCCTCCACCCCCTCCCCAACCTCCCCCACACCCACCTCCCCCTCCTCCTCCCCATCCCCCTCCTCCCCCTCGCTGAGTCCAGCGCCGCTCTCCTCCTGGCCCCCCCGCCGTTTGCTGCCACCATGGGCTCCGGGACGTCCTCCTCATGGCCCACTTGTCCGTCTGCCTCCTCCGGCCCCGATGCTTCCCCATTACCATGTGCGTCCGCTGTGGGAGAGGGGAACACAAATTATCTCCATGGTCACACATCAGCCATGACAGTCACATGCGTCTTGTGGATCTGCCGGCCATTGCCCCACATGGCCATGCCACATCACTCACCGTCACGTTGGGCCATCCGTTCACGCTGCACCCGTGCTATGAACCGTGGGTACCTGGCTCTCAGCTCCCGGGCCTTCTTGCGCAGGTCCTCCACCTGTCAGAGAGACAACGCTCATGGACATTAGTGGACACACACCCGCACCAAACACAGGGATGCACCACATATATATGTCTGCATGCAACAGGTACCTGCCCCTATTGTGTGCTACGTTCATGCCACAGGGTTATGCCAGGGCCACTCCCATGTGTGCACTGCACCCGCACAGGTCTGGTTTGGCCCCTATGTGCCCTGTGTACAGGCCCCTCCAACCCAGACACAGCACACCTGTATGGGCCACCTCCACACATCTGCCAGTGCCCATACGCTAATGGCAGGATGGGAGGTGGGCCTCTGAGGTGCTTCCTGCAGCATCCTGGGGATATAGTTGAGCCTTGAATTTGCAGACAGGGGCAGGTACCATAGCACCAGGACAGGGGATGGACCCCTGTAGCGAGGCCTGCAGCATCCTGGGGATATAGTTGAGCCTTGTAATCGCAGACAGGGCCAGATACCATAGCACCAGGATGGGGGATGGAGCCCTGTAGGGAGGCCTGCAGCATCCTGGGGATATAGTTGAGCCTTGAATCCGCAGACAGGGGCAGATACCATAGCACCAGGATGGGGGAAATTTTTAATAATAAACAAGCAACAATATACAAAAACAAATGAAAAACACACAAACCCAAAACAGTCCCAATCCCCCCAAAACCCCCACCCACCCCGACAAAGCATAGACAAGGAAACAAACCCCCCCTCCCCCCGTGACCCACCCCAACCCACCACCACACCCGGCAAACCAACCCCCCGTGCCCAACCCCCCAACAGCAGCACAACAATGTCCAAGATAAGTCCAAGGAACAGAAATGAAAAGCAAACCAAATGTCCATAAGTCCCAGCTCCCCAAAAACCCCACCCCCCCCCAACAAAAGCAAAATGCAGCATTGTCCAAGTTCCCAATGTCCAGCTGCCCCTGAATCCCCCCCCACCTCAACAAAAACAAAATGCAGCACCGTCCATGCAGTTGTCCACTGCCGTAGTACCCCCATCCAAACCAACAAAACAAAGCAGCAATATTACACAGGATAACCTCATCATCCCAACCGAACACCCACCCCCCAACAATACCCAACACATCCCCATACAAACAAATGAGAACCCCACAAACCCCACACCCCTACCCACATCCCCCCCCAAAACATCCCCCACAGCAGTCCCACAAGACATAGTAAAACCCCCATCCCCCACCCTAAACCCACCCAAGAACCCCCTCCCCACACATACCACCCACCCCAAATGAAACACACCAACCCCACACAAACAAAAGAAACAAAAGAAAGGGCAAACCCTGGCCCATTTCCCAACAAAACCCCACAAACAGTAATCAAAGCAATATAATGAAACAATAGAAACGAAACCAAAACAAAAAAACAAAAAAAAAAAAAAAAAAAAAAGCAAACAAACACCCGACGATGCCGGATGGTGGAGCAGGATGCACTGAGGAGGAATAGTCAGCTATCACAACCCCCCCCCCCCCGGACCCTAAGGACTCCCCATCCCTAGCCCACCACATGGAATGGAAGACTACCTAACCCAAACCCTCCCACCCCCGGATTCACGGGGGACGGAGAGTGAGGTGACGCCACAGACACTCCCAACGATGGGCCTCCACCACCCTCCTCTCGCGTTGCGCCATGCCGGACACGTCCTCCAGAATGTCCCGCACCACCTCGTCGAGGGGCAGGACCAACCCCCGGGCCGAGGCATAACCGCGCGCACGCCACAGGTGGTAGCGCACTACGGCCGTGACGAGGTAGAGGGTCTCGGAGTCCTGCCTTGGGGGAAAGGACCAGGCCCCGTACACCCACTCCGCATACGTGAGGAGGGCAAGATCGGGCAGGTGAAGAGCAGCGGACACCAACCGGCAGGCTTCCACATTATATGGGCACTGCCGGAGGAAATGCTCCATGGTCTCCGGCTGCTCTTCACAACCCGCCCTCGGACAGTTCCGCTCGGCCTGTGACCTGTACTTGAGGTTGTCCCTCACGTACAAACGCCCGTGGAAAGACAACCAGGCTACATCCCGAACTTTCTTCGGCAGCCGCGGGGAGTTCAACTGCCGAAGGCCCCGCTGCATCACGTCCGCCGGACAGTCCCGCAGGGCCCACCGTGGTTGAAAGTGGGAGGCGAGAACCATCCGATACAAGCCTTTCCGCCCTTGAGATTGGGCGAGCGGGTCGGTCACCCCCCACCGCCGAATGAGCCCCACCATCTGAAACACATACGATGGGGCCTGTTCCCTGCTCCGACGAACACGTGGGACCGAGGACGCCCCCTCCCACTGCTCCCAGAAGCGAGAATACCATGCCCGGTAGGAAGCCACCCACCAAACCCCACCCCCCTCCCGCATGCGATTCAGGTGAAACGCGAGAGACAGGACGGACAGGAAGACAAGGGGGTGCAACATACCCAAACCGCCCTGCTCCCGGCCCAGGCAAACGATGTTGCGCTGGACAGGGTTCATGCGGTTACCCCACAGAAAACAGAAAAAGACAGCACTGACGGACGCCTGACAGGACGACGGAAGGACGAACACGAAGACCGTGGCCACGTGCAGAAAGAGGGGAAGCAGAAACGTCTTGAGGAGGGTGACCTTCTCCTCAAACGTATACCGCCGCCCCCTCCACCGCAGCACCCGACACCGTGCAGACTCAACACAACGAGCCCAATTGGACACCGCACAGTCCTCCGAACCGAAGACGAGGCCCAAAACGCGGATCTCCCCCTGAGGAGGAGGAAAGGGGGCGCAGGAAGGCGGGGAGGCCTCCGAGGGGCCCAACCACAGCGTCTGGCACTTGCTGTGGTTAACAACAGAGTGGGCCACCTCCGAGTACTCCTCCACGGCCTCCCGCAGGGCCTCCACCCCCTCGGTGCCGTCCACGTAAACCGAGACATCGTCAGCGTAGGCCACGACGGACACCGGAGACGCACCAGGCGCCTCCAGGCCTCGCAACCCACCCGAGGACAGTCTCCTGAGGAAAGGGTCGAGGGAGAAAACATACAGCAGGGGGCTCAAAGGGCACCCCTGCCGCACCCCCGAGGCGACACGAAAAGGCCGTCCGAGCCACCCGTTGATAAACGGGAAGCTCACCCCCCCTCGGTACAGCACCTGCAAGACGAAGAGGAAACCTGCGGGAAGGCCGAAGTACTGAAGCACCACCCACAGGTACCGGTGATTGACCCGTTCAAAAGCCTTGGACTGATCCAAGGAGACCAACCAGTGGTCCCGTTGAACAGACCGGCCTCTCTCGACCATCTCCCGAACCGTGACGGCGGCGTCCAGAACCCCTCTCCCTTGAACCGAACAATACTGGGAAGGTGACAGCAAAACACCCGACACCTCCACCAGTCGGTTGGCCAAACACTTGGCCAGGATCTTCCGGTCCGCGTTCAACAGAGAGAGCGGCCGCCAACAGTCCAAGGAGCTATCGTCCGTCCCCTTGGAGAGCAGCAACAGGACAGACTCGCGAAATGACCGCGGGAGAAACCCCGTATCCATGATCTCCTGAAACAGGGAGGTCAGGAAGGGGGCCAGCTGGGCGATGAAAGTACGATAGAACTCCACCGGGAGCCCATCGCACCCAGGCACCTTCCCCAACGGCATGGCACGAATCGCCCGCTCTACCTCCACCTGCTGAATCGGAGCAGCCAGTGCATCGACCTGCGCCTGAACCACAGCCGAATACACCGGGGGAAGGCCCAAATACTCACGGATACGTGTGAGGTCTACGGGACGATCCCCAAACAGGTCGGAAAAGTATTCCCCCACCATACGCAAAAGGTCCTCCTGAGAGGTGTGAAAGGTGCCGTCCGCGCCCCGCAGGGCCATCACCTCCCTACGCTTAACCTTCTCCCTGCAAGTTAGGAAGGGGTCAGGGGGGGAGACCCTACCGGCCGCCCCCTCGAAGCAAAGGGAGGCGTGGCGATCGTAAAGCAGGCCACGGAGCTGGACGCGCACCTCCTCCACCTCCTCCCGCGCTGCCCCTCGAGACACCAAACGGTCCAGCGACCTCCGGAGGACAGTATAGGTGAGGTAGCGGGACCGAGCAATGGAGGTGCCCCGGGAGCGGAAGAGTTCGCGGGCACGCGTCTTCACCTCATCCCACCAAGCGCCACGGGAAGGAAAAATGCCCAACAGGGTCTCCTGGTCTGCGAGAAAGGCCAAGAACTCCTGGACCACCTCTGATGTAGCCAACAACTGCACATTCAGTCGCCACAGGCCAGGACCCTGCTGAGCTCCTCGTGAGCCAGGAAGGACACGGAGAGGACGCAATGGTCCGAGAAGTCAACCGCCTGCAGCTGCGGCGGGGAACACTCCACCCGAGCGCTCACATATATCCGATCGATACGGCTCCTGCAGGTCCCCCGGGAATAGGTATAACCCGGTGACCGAGGAAAGGCCCGGTGGTAAACGTCCGCCAGATCGGCCATCCGGGTCACCTCAGCCAGAAAATGGCCATCGTAATGCGGAGGGCAATGCTCCCCCCCTCGGTCCTGACGCAAGGTGGTGGTGTTAAAATCCCCTGCCAGGACCACCAAACGGGAGGTGTGTAAGTAAGGGCGAATGACCCTAAAAAGGGCCTTCCGCTCCCACCTAGACTGGGGGCCATAGACCACCACAAAACGAAACCGGTGAGGCCCACAAAAGCCGTCTAAGAGCAAACACCGGCCCTGCTCCAGTTCCCACACGTACTGCACCTGAAATCGGTTAGACGTGAACAAAACCGCCACTCCTGCGTAGGGCTGGGCCGCAAGGGACCAGTACGAAGGACCCCACCTCCACTCCCGCTTCGCCTGATGAAGGCTAGCGAGCGAGGTGAGCCTGGTCTCCTGCACAAAGATGACATCCAGCCCGCTCGTGGAAAGAAAATCATAGGCCGAAGCCCGCGCCTGGTCTGTCAAAATGCTAGCCACGTTGATAGTGGCGCACGAGAATGCAGGAGTGCACGCCATACCTATTTCGTGTGTAGTGACCCCTTCCTCCTCTTCTCACCAACCCCCGGATCCCCGGAATCCCGCTTGCAGGACAAGCCTGCAAGCTGGAACAACTCCTCACGGTCCACGTCGACCACCTCGAGGATCTCCGCCTCCTCCTGTTCGACCCAGTCACTCCAGCGGGTGCTAGCGCCCTCGCGACCACCAGGCAAAGCTGTCGCGAGGGCAAGTCCAGTCCCCACGGAACGAGGGGGCAAAAACAGGTCAGGGGTCGGAGGAATGACCTCCTCCGTGGGGTCCACCACCGGTGCCTCCTCCCCCTTCCCGTCCCCAGACAGAGACCGAGACAACAAAACAGTGCCCACCCTGGCGGGGAGGCCGGGGCGGCTGGGTCAGCAGGGGGCTCCTGCGAAGGCCCAGCACCCAACCGCGGAGGCAAACGCTTGTCCTCCCTCACCCGCCCCGGCAGCTTTTCCAGGGCCACTACCGGAGGCCGGGAGCCAGTTTCCATGCTCTTCGGCGGACCCTGACTGCGGCGTGCCTTCGAGGCCTTCTGAGGCCGCCGCTGAGGAAGAGGAGCTGCCTCCGCCGCTAACCGCACCGAGCGCCGCACAGGAGGCCCTGCCTCCACAGACAAGCCCTCATCTGCCTCAGCCACATCAGTAGCCAAGAAGACGAAACGATTGACGTCCAACACGGGCTCTAACTCCAGCAATGGGGAGGTCTCCCGTTTCTTCCTCTTGGACTTGCTACCCTTGGAAGGGACCGTAGTCCATTCCTCAGGCGGCACCCCCCGCAACCCCCTATCCTGTTGTGCAACAGCAACCTCCACCACATCAACCCTCTCCTCCGACCTACCCAAATCCCCTCCCCCGGGTGGCTCCCTCGGCTCGATGGACTCCTCTGCACTAGGGCCCCCGGTCTCCTCCTGAGGGAGAGGGGCCTCCATAGCCTCCTCCCGCACAGGAGCCCGAGGTGGAGTGACGGCAACCCCCCCGGTCCATTGTGTGACGCGGAGGGGCAGCGGGCAAAGGGGTGGCCCAACTCCCCGCAAAGGTTGCAGCGAATGAGCAAACACCCGGCCGAGGCATGACCCCGTCCACCACAACGAGTGCAGACCTGCTCGGGACAGTTCATGCTCAAGTGACGGAATGAGCCACAGCGGTGACACTCGCGAGGTTGCCCGGGGTAGTAGCACAAGATGCGATCCCGACCGAGGAAACCGGCCGAGGGCATGTGCTGCACGACGTTACCCACCTCACGCAAACGGATCCGACCTTTCCACGACCCGTCCCACACCCCTAGGGGCCCAGCGCCCTTAACCAGGGGTGCGAGAAGCACCGCATGACGCGACAGCCAAAACTGAATGTCCTGCCCTGGGAGCGACTCATTCCGGGATAGGATGGTCACAGGTACCGCCCCCTGGCGAGAGACAGGCACAACGCGAAAGTTGACCCACCCCCCGGCCCCCTCTGCTGCTGGTATTTGTCCCAGAAGACCTCCAGCCCCGTCTCAGCATGAAGCTAACATCGTATTCCACGCTGTTGCTCATGTGGATGAAGGCATACAGGTCCCCTGGGAGAAACCCCAGCCCAAGGACCATCCTCAGGACCTCTTCCCTGGCCGGAGGGGGGCCCTCCCCGGCCCACCGGATCTGCGCCACGTTGCGGCGCCTGGTCTCACCCCCCCCCTCCGCGCAATCCTCCCCCACCCCCCTCTCCCCCAAAAGAACCTCTCCGAGGAGGAGCTCCCCCACCCCCTCCCACAGAAGCAGACCCCGCAGGCCCCTTCAGGGCCTCCGCAAACGACCGAGAGGGCCCCGCTGGAGCAGCAGCGGGACCCCCCACTGACTGCTGCGACCCCGAAGCCCGGGGGACCGACCTCTGGGAAGATCCCCGGGACTTCCCAGGGGCGCCAACCATTGAGGAAGGGGACTCGGCGGGACTGGGGACCACCAATGTTGTTGGGACGGAGGCAGGGAGACGTACCAACCCCCCCTCCGGTGATCCTCCACCCAACCCCCCCCTCCCCAAGGCTCCCTGTCGGGACTCCAGGAGCTGTTCAATATGGACGGCCCGGGCCGCCCCCTCCTGGCCGTCCTGGCTTCCCAGAGCCTCCAACAGGGCAGTCTGGAGCTCCTCCTCGGTGAGCCCCTCCAGGCCCTCAATCCCCCCAGCATCCCCGACCCCTCCTCCGAACTCCAAGGCCGTAACCCGGGTCTCCCCCACCACCACAGGGAGGATGTTGTTTCCACCCCCTCCCCCACACACAGTCGCACCCACCTCCCTGGGGTGACCACCCACCATCCTGGCTCCCCCAGGCTCCTCCAGCCCGACAATCCCTCCAGGAGCTTCCCCCGTCTCACTACCCAATGCCTCCGAAGGCCGTGCTGGCGGAGCCACACACCCCTCTGCTGTTAAAGCAGGGTCCGGATGCTGCTGTACAACCACATCAGCCCCTTGCAGCGCTACACCACCCGACAACCCCCCATCCACTGGGTCCCCTGGGGCCCCCGGGAGCAAGGCAAGCCCCCCCAACCCCCCTCCCCCCTCCCCCCCCTGTTCCCCAAGACTTACCTTACCTCCAGTGACCCCAGTGGACCCAGATCGCAGCGGCTGTGGCTGTTCCGCGGATGGGATAAGCTGCTTACCAGCCCGGGCTCTAGCAGGGACTGCCGTCCCGCGAGCCGAGCCACCCCCGGTCCCCTCCGTAGGACAGGATCCGGAACACAAGGACCATTGCAGGGACCCAGCTCCCCCTCCCAGACGTGCATCCTGCTCCCCCAGAGCAGGCACGACAGAAGATCCAGAAGAGCTGCTCTGTCCCCTCAACGAGGAGACAGGCAGCCCAGGAGCACCCGGACACAGCCCCTCCCCCTGCAATCCCCCCCCATGGCACGGCTGCCGACGGTCTGATAGAGCGGCCCGATTAGGGGAAGCCCTAGGAGAACCATCCCCCACAGTTCCTGTGGCAGGCAGAGCTCCACTCCGGACAAAAGGAGGCAGGGAACAAGCAGCAGGACAAGACTCCCCCTGTCCCCGAGGAAGGCACGATGCAGAAGCTGGCTGGAGATCTTCACTCCCCCGAGGCAGGAATTCACCTCCGGAGCCTCGGGGGAGCCCGGTAACAGCAGGAGAAGGCCCCCCTTGCCCAATAGCAGCAGCAGCAGCAGAACGGCAGCCATCTGACAGGACATCCTGGGATCCACGATGACGCCGCCGAAAATCAAAGGAGGCAGGAACAGACAGCTGAGGCAACGGTGCATCCAGCGAACCTTGCGGGAGCGAAACCGGGACTTCCAGAGGCTCCGACCACACAGACCGGGGCGTAGAGAGGGGCAAAGAAGCACAGATCGCAGACTTCCCGGCTGGGCCGGAAGTGACATCAGGAACCCCTCGGCGGCCATCTTGATGACACAGTTCAGTCGGGGAAAGCCCTGTAGACAGGTCCTGCTCCGGGAAAACCCCCCGCAGTGGATCCAGATCGGGTGCAGGAATGACGTCAGCACACAAGACGTCCTGGCGGCCATCTTGGGAAACCCCGGCAGAGAAACGCGAAGTCGGCAGCCCTTGGAGGGCTGGCGAAACAGCTCCGACGGGGCGCAAAGCAGCTCCCCCACTTCCAGCCTCTGGAACCAGGCCACCAACCGGACCGGGGGTCTCAGCACCAGGGGCAGCCATTGAAAACACCAAACCCCCGCCGGCCACCTCACACGAACTGGGAACACCTCCAACAGACTCCGAAGCGCCATTTTGAAACCCCGCAGAGTGCAGGGGGGAAACCTCGGCAGCCCTCTGACTAGCAGAAAGGACAGTTCCCAATGCAGAAGCAGAACCCTCCAAAGCCAAGGACCGGCCAACTCCATCCCGGTAAGTAGCACCACGAATAGAACTGCAAGCCTCTGCATGCCAACTCCCTCTTCTATTAGCTCTTGGAGGCAGGAACTGTAAAGGTGGATACCGGGGCTCCCTCACCTTACCAACCCCGGAGGGCCCCCCCCGGACTGCGGTGCCAATATCTGCCCAGCGATCGCGATGCTGGTAGATCTCCCCAAGGGA
Source organism: Ichthyophis bannanicus (assembly GCA_033557465.1). NCBI lineage: Eukaryota > Metazoa > Chordata > Amphibia > Gymnophiona > Ichthyophiidae > Ichthyophis > Ichthyophis bannanicus. The sequence continues at coordinate 1,160,642,763 of CM066032.1, read as the reverse complement.
CCCACATCCTTGCTCTTTCATATAAGCCATCCAGCGGTGCCTACTCTTTAGGGCCCGCTTCACCTCTCTTACCTGCCGGCAATACTCCGGCCATCCCTCCGCAGGCACAAGAGCCTGCATACTCTCTAAGTGAGAGAGCCGGGCCTGTAGCAGGGTCGCCTCCTCCTGAAAGCCCCGAAGCATCCGTACTGCAGCCACCACTTCATCTGGAGCCCTTGCGGGCCCCAGGAAAGGTGGTGGGCCCATCCCCTCCGCCTCATCCTCACTAGAGGAGGTAGAGGCCTCCTCCAGGACCCGAGGCGGAGGGGGAAAACCACCACCACCACCAGCACTGCCCGGATGGCCAGCAACAGAGCTCCAGGGCCTCCCCAGGGCCTCCCCCTGCCACCACCCAGCCCCCACACCCCTACCGGCCAGGCAAAGCGGGCCCTCTCCAGGGGGTAGCTGGCCCATCCCCCTGGGCGTGTGGGTCCCTCCCCTGCAGCCTACCGCAGTCCTACCTGGGTAACCAGGGGCCCCCACCTGGGGCACCGATCCCATGTCAGAGCCAGGCTCCGAGACAACAGGCAGGGGCCTACCAGGCTTGGCAGGCCCCTGGCCCTGGGCCTCTCCCGCCGGAGGCGGCCCAGGACCCGACATCGAGGCTCAGGCAAGCAGAAAGACCAAGGCCTCAGCACGAGCTCAGGAAGCCACCAACCTCCCTCTGGAACTGCAAACAGGAAGTGACAGAGATCACATGACAGGATGGGGGATGGACCCCTGTAGGGAGGCCTGCAGCATCCTGGGGATATAGTTGAGCCTTGTAATTGCAGACAAGGGCAAGTGACATACCCCTGTGTGTCTATTGGGCCTCTGTGGTGGGCCTGTGGCGTCCTGTGGATAGGGCACATCACTGACACTGCAACAGTGCCACATACCATACCATTGTACTGGGTAAACCATCTCTATGATGGTCGCAGCTACCCCCTGGGGGAAGGGCGGATCTGTTTTTTTTGGGGGGGGGGCAGACATTACGCCCAGCTGGATACACGAACACCTGACATTCCCTGGCAGTGTGTGGCTGATAGGTGGTTTGGTTACAGGGTGTTCTCTGTCAGATCCTAGGTTGGGGTGCCTGTCCCCATGCACGTACCTCACATGGGTAATCTGAGCCTCTATTGAACCTCCTGGTGAGCCTCTATTGACCCTGGTCAGATTCTGCCTCCGTGAGGAGCCAGGGAAGAGGCGCTGCTGGCGGAGGCAGATGAGTTCTGCGAGGAGGTAGAGGTCTGCCTCTGTAAAAGCTGGCTTTCTCGACATGGCAGCCATTTCCTCGAGGATTATGTGTGTGATACGCACTGCGTGCGTAGGTACGTGCGTAGCTGCATGCGTAGGTACGTGCGTAGCTGCATGTGTAGGTATGTGCGTAGCTACGTGCATGTGGCCGCCCCTAGCCACAAGCGTCATCCACCGCGCACAGAGACGCGTGCAGGGACGCGCGCCTCCACATACGTATGCACGTACAGGCTTTTTCTTTGCAACGTTCATTGCCATGCATTGACGCTCTATTCACTCTTGTTGATGGTATCCCTTCCTATATCTGTGTACAGCTGATCCTTCATTTCTGACATTCCCGATCCCCATCCCCCTAACCCCATCTCTGGCCCATTCACATATGCCCTTCTGGGGTTTTGACACAACAGGTATTGTACTCTGCTCTATTGCTTAACCACTGCGCTACATATCTAACATTCTTGTGAGCCATCCTCTTGTGGACTGTAGGGGGGGACGTTACAGGGTGTCAGGCATTATGGGGACATACTAGGTGTCAGGCATTATGGGGACTGCTGTAACCTAAGGTGCCGCATAAGGTGCCCTATAAGGCACTCGAGAGGGCACATTGTAAGGTGCACTGTCCGCCTAGGCACATATAATGTTGCCTATTGGGCACCTTATAAGGCTCCTTATGGGGCGCTTCATAGGGTGCCTTATGAGGCACCTTGAGGTTACAGCACTGTGAGGGTGTTTTTGCTGGCAGCACTAATTTAAATTAAAAAAAGAAATGATTCAGACAGCCCTGCCAAATAACACCACAGTGGGATCAAACCCATAATGTCTGGCTCTACAGGCAGTGAAGTTACCAGTGGGCTACAGCTCTATATCTGCTAATACATGCCTGGCTGGCTACAGAGGGACTGCAGGTCACCACACAAACCGTCTGCTGTGGTTACCAGGATAGGGTTAAACCACCCATACCCATGATGCACTGCACATGCAGATCAGCGGTCTACAGATGATCACACGATGCGGAATGCACCCCCCCCAGCACCTCGGCCTGGTAGGGGGTACTGACCATGTGCACCCCCACAGCACCTCAGCCTGCTAGAGGGTACCGACTGTGTGTGTTACTGGCACAGAGTATCTAAAGACCGTCACAGTGTGCAGGTCCTGTGCTCACCCTGAGGGTGAGGTGGGGTGCCCAGCAACATTTCCGCATCACCAGGCTTTGCTGAGATAGGCTATGCTTCAGGTCCCCATCAGTGCCAGTGTGTGATAGGTGGTCTTTGCAGACACACCTAGGATGTGCCTGTGTCCATCTGTATTTCACATCTAGCCCTTGTGGAGTATGATGCACCCAGAATAGTGCATACCCTGTGTGGGTGCCATGGTCACATGATTTAGGTGAAGGGGGTGTTTGGACCCACAGGCAGATTACGTACACCCCCCCCCCCCCCCAACTGTGGCTCAGGATTGGGGACAGGATCTCCAACCAACAGATCCACATTCTATCCCCCTGCAATAGTGACAGTAGAGGGGATCATTTTATTTATTTATTTATTTATTACAGTTTCTTATATACCGCGCTATTTAGTATCAGCGTGGTTTACATCATAACATAACGACCATAATGACAAGCTGTCAGGTTTTACATCGAACAGGGGTACAAACTTGGATAACAGGGTTAACTATATACATAAGCTATTTACACTGCAAGGATAGGTAAAACTCAGATAATGCATGTAAGGGCCTTTCTAGATTGGGTCATTTCTTGGGAGGGATATCTAGGTTCAATTGCTGTCTGGAAAGTATTGGAGGAAAAGATGGGTTTTGAGAGCCTTCCTGAACTGATATAGATTGGTAATGGCCCTAATGTCAGGGGGTAGAGCATTCCAGCATTTGGGGACATAAAAACTGAATGCCCTGTTTTTGGTTGTCGTGTTGGACTTTGTCGATGCCTTTGGTGTTGCTAGCAAGTTTACAGCTGTTGCTCTTCTGGATCTGTTGGGGGGGGGGGGGACAATGTGGATAAGATGCGTGAGTGAGGAGGATGAAATACCTTTGATTGCCTTGAATGCTAATAGAAGGGATTTGAAGGTGATCCTCCCATGGATCGGTAGCCAGTGCAGCTGTTTGAGAATGGGGGTCACGTGGTCGTATCTGGATGCTCCATAAAGGACCCTAGCTGCGGCATTCATGGCGAACTGTAAGGAGGTTAGTGTGGATTGGGGGAGACCTTGTAAGATGGCATTTGCAAAGTCAAAATGCGGCAGGATTAGCGCCTGATATATGGTTCGGAAAATCATCAACCACAGTCCTGCTGGGGAATGGACACCCTACAGGGCAGTCAATGCAGATCTGTATGCATCCATAAATAAGGCAATGGCAGACAGACAGTAGGCCTGGAAATGCACAGCTGCCCCTGCCCCCACCCCCACCCGACATTCTCCAGCAGCAAGCACAGTGAGTCACCAGCCGCTGCACCCTGCAAGGTGTTCCAGCCACACGCATACTAACTGCAGACAGTCTGCTAGCTAGTCCATAGTGCATGTTCCTGGAGGAAATATGTGCACCCAAACCTGGGATGTGAGCACACCCACCAAGCAGATAAGTTGGTGATTGGGCCCCAGAAAACAGAACCCATATATATCACTTAAGAGAAACACTGTATAGCACTTTGGGGGAACCCAGCCATGCCGTGGTCACTGCACAGTTAGGGTGAGAGTGACCTCCCAGCAGGACATGCTGTGGCCACCCTGTCCATGCAGGTGGTGGCCGGGAACGACAATGTCCCAACCATTGCCCTATGCTCTGTAAAGATGAATCCAGGCCAGGCCACCCTATCCAGGCTATTCCCACAGTACCTTGCTCCTCATTATGCACATTGGCAGGCCAATACTGGCAACAGTGCTAGCAGTGTGGGCTGTGGAGGGTGTTTGCAGCCATCACACACTCGATAGAAAGACACATACTCCCCACACCTATGCCCATAATCATAGCTACCTTTTGATAGCTGTGTACCGTATTCCCAGGTTTAGGGTGGTATTCCTAAGATATGCAAGTGCTAGTATTGGGAAATGCACGCAGAGCCCAACATCCTTCCTCTCCTGGAGGCTTCGGTTAATGGAGCCTGTGGGTGCGGGTGTTTCTGCCCCTGTTAGTCACTGCTCTAGGGCAGGGGTTCCCAACTCCTGTCCTGGTAGGCCACACACTGTTCGGGTTTTCATGCTGTCCCTAATGAATATGCATGGAAGATATCTGCATACCATGGGGGCGGCGCATAGAAATGCAGCACAGGCATCTTTATTAGCGACAGCATGGAACCTGAATGGTGTTTGACCCTCCAGGACTGCATTTTGGAGACTCTGCTGTAGGTAATGCGCATGTTTATGGTGTCTGTGCTCTGTAGGGTAAAATGTAGGTTTCCCAGGCATGTTTCTGTTATCTGTAATAAAGGTTCTGTCTGTATTAGCATGGTTTACTACTGGATAAAACATGGGGACAGGGTTGGCAGGAGCCACAGCTGGGATTTGAACCTGTGACCCTCTGCTCCTATGCACACTGGCTGTGCGTACTGCACCACCATGTTGCTACAGGGATAGTTCATTCCCTGGAGATACCATAACTGTTTGTCAGATGGAGCCTGTCTGTTGCGGTGCATGGCACCCACCTAAACGGGGCTAGGACATGGTTTGCTGCGGCCAAATGCCACTTCCCCCTCCGCCACCAGCACCCCTCCGCCACCATGCTGCCATGTCCTTATATTGGAGACAGCATGAGACCTGAATGATTTTTGGTCATCCGGGACTGCATTTGGGAAACTCTGCTGTAGGTAATGCGCATGTTTATGGTGTCTGTGCTCTGTAGGGTAAAATGTGGGTGTCCCAGGCATGTTTCTGTTATCTGCAATAAAGGTTCTGTCTGTATTGACACGGTTTATTACTGGGTAAAATATGGGGACAGGGTTGGCAGGAACCACAGCTGGGACTTGAACCTATGAACCTCTGCTCCTGAGCACACTGGCTGTGTGTTCGGCACCACCATGTTGCAACAGGGACAGATTATTCCCTAGAGATACCATGACTGTTTGTCAGACGGAGCCTGTCTGTTGCAGTGCACGGCAGCCACCTAAACGGGGCTAGGCCATGGTCTGCTGCGGCCAGATGCCACTGCCCCCTCTGCCACCAGCACCCCTCTGCCACCATGCTGACATGCCCTTCTGCTGGTGGTGCGCAGTCTCAGGCCATCCTGTGTGCAGGTAGGCCGCTGCCTATGGTGCGGGTTCTGGGGTAGGGGTGCCTGCATAGATGTCCACGCTTCCCCCCAGCAACGCCTGCCACTGTTCTGTGCCCTTGGGGGTAGCTGCTGGGTACTATCCCCTGTGACACTGTGGGAAACACAGTCACGCCCATGTTGGGCATTCATAAGTTGCTGTCTGGGGGCTCTGCTGTTTCAGCATTCGTATGGGCCACCTTGGCATCACCTTAGTCCGCACTGTGGCCCAGCTGCACCACAGCATGTGCCGCCTGCGGCCCTCTGTATCCCCTTTTCCGGCATATGTCCAGTTGCCCATTCCAACATGCCCACCCTGCTGTTGCGGGACATGTGCACACCATAGGACACCTGTCCAATAACAAGGGAAAGCCCTTATCAGCGCTATTTCACTGTGGGCTCATTCACCTTGTATGGGGACGGAGCATAGACCCTTCCATGATTAATATCTTTCTTTTGGAGCTTTCTCGGTGGGGGGGGGGGGTCCTGATGTTTCCCATTAATATCTCTATTGGCCAGCTTGGTTATGTTTTTTTTCCAGTTTGTTGAGGTCATTTTCAATGTTTATGTGCCCTTTTTTTCTGTGCACATGTATCACACTTATCACTTTTTGTAGGTTTCCCTGCCTATGCTGTACATTGCTGACACTTAAATGGTTTCTCTCCCCTGAAATGTGCATCTAACGGCAGGTTTTCAATCGCGTTAGGATTCAGCTCTTCAGATCAGCGCGTTGGTGTGAATGGAGCCTCTCCCCGCCCACACTCCGCCCATTGACCCCTTCTCTCCACCCTCTCTCCACCTTCTGCGGTGTTTTACCGCGCTGCGGAACGTCTACGATCGTTAAGTAACGTCTACGATCGTTAACGTCTCATAACATGCATTACTGTTACTTAACGATCGTTAATGTTACATAACGCGCGTTATGTAACGTTACCGCAGTTTAGTAAACATACCCCTAAGACACAGTTGTTAGAAGGTCAGACAGAATCCCTTGTGAAGAATGCTACATCATTGGATAGGAAGATAGAACAATTGGAAAATATTTCTCGTGCTAATAATTTACATTTAATTAATTTTCCACGTGTTGTGACTACTTCTGCAAGAGATATTTTTAATGAATACAGTACTTAGTGGATGTATTGGCAGTTCCACAGGAGTCACTTCCCCCTAGGGTAAAAGTTTCCTATCTTCCCTTTAAGGGAAGGAGAGTAGCTTCCCTGGCAGTCTCAGAGGTTCCACAATTGGATATGGTTAATGTTACCGATTCATTGCAATCTTCTAAGGATGAGCTTCTAGTACCATCTACATTGATTGTTACGTTTGCCCTTTTGTCAGATAAGGAGTGGCTTTTGAAACTCTTTTTTCTTAAAAGGAATCTTGTTTTGTGGTTTGAAAATTAATCTATTCCTTGACTTGGCAAAAGTCGCCCAGTGGCGCCGCAGGGAACTTCTATTATTGCGCCATGGGTTTTTGCAACTGGGTTAGCTATTTTTTCTTAAGCACCCTTGTAAATGCTTAGTTAATTATCAGTCACTTTCTTATATTTTTTATGAGCCCTCCCAGCTGTTTGCTTTTGTACTCGTGACATAAGTAATGTAGAAGAGAATTCCAGGGGCTGAATGACATGTGGCTTCCAGTTGTGCATGAGAGACCAAGGGAAGTGCATGAGATTGTGCTGGTGTTATTAAGCACAAAGGCAGGGAGAAGGCAGAGTCAGAATAAGAAAATTATCTGAATAAGAATAAGAAAGTTTGTCTGTTAGTGCCCTGTCTTTCCTTGTTTTGTTTTTAGTTTTATTTATTCTTATTTTAGTTACCTGGTTTTACTGCTGTGTGCTGTGTGCTTTGCTTTTCTATTATTTTATGGCGTTCTTTTCTATAATTTGCAGTGTGGACCTTTTATTGTACACCACTCTATGCTTTGGCCGCAGCGGTTTATCAAATGTTTTAATAAAGATAAAGATAAAGAAAATCAGGCTACAAAAAATATCTAAGTAAGCCATGTAGTCACTCTCTTTGCACTGCAGGATCAGTTAGCACAGCCAGGAATTGTTTTTTTTTTTTTAATTTCTATTTTTATTTATTTAATTTTTATAAAGTTTTAACAATGCAAACCAAGAAAGTTAACAGCAGCCTTGTACAGAAACAGAGCACCCACAGGAGCAATCAATACAAGAAGATAGCTTATACAAAGCAAAAACAAGAAATAATACTCTGACTTGCTCACACTAGCCCACAATGGGGGTGTTAGAGAAAAAAAACACAGTCAAAGTTACAAGAAATGGAGCCAGGCAAAACATTTAGTATATAATATCATTCAGCCTCTGGAATTCTCTTCCACATTACTTATGTCACGAGTTCAACTTTAAGAAATTTTAAAAAGCCCTTAAAGCATATTATTTTGAAAAGGCTTTTCCGGAATATCTGATGCATTGATAGCACAAACCACCAGTTGCCTACAGTTATATACCCTTCCCCCGTTCTGTTAATGTAATATTTTTTAATTCTTTTCAGTTTTCATTTGCTTTCCCTGCCCTATTTGATTTATGGCGTTCTTTTCCTCCTTTCATTTGTGTTTTATGTCAACCGTTTTGCTGCTACCCACACTAAAGGCCGTATATCAAGCCATCAATAAACATAAACATAGGGGTGATAGCGCCAGCAGTTAGCACTGCTAACATGGTTAGCTGCAGGCACTGAAAGTTAAACCCTGGATATTCAATGCTGGGCTCATATCCAGCCCCAGCTTTGAATATCTGGGTTCGCTAGATTGCTGCAAAGCTAATTGAGCAGCGGTGATATTGAACTGCTACCCAGTTAGCTATTGCGGGAAAAGTTAGACCAGGGCTACCTGCACCTGACATTCACCGCATTATGAGCAACCAGGCAGCGGCTCAATATTGCCACTGCCTGGTTAACGAAGGAGGCTGCCTAGACTCTGCCCTTGGAACGCCGCAGTGCTAACCACTTAACATCAGGGTGTGTAACTGTGGCACCCAGGGATATTCAGCTGAATATCCTGCTGAGCGACATTTATACAGCTTTAACAAGAAAACTGTTCAAATTGCAACCAATATGACATACACATTTTACAGTAACAAGTCATGTTGTATTTTGGCTAAGACATAAAAAACATAAACTAGCATGTTATATGTTCCACAAGGTGGGACAATTGGAATGGGAAAATTTAAATGTCTCATGGAGTGGGACAGCCGAGTGGAAAGGGTTAAAGATGAAGATATTTTTTTTCTAAAAAGGTGACAAACCACACATCATCTGGGGACAGAGCAAGATGATGGCATAAGCCCTGTGGGGATGCCAACATGCAGAGTTGGGACCCTTTTTACTTTTTAGTTTCTTTGTGATTGTGACTATTAAATAAAAAGTAAGGATTCAAACCCATCCTCCGCAGCCTTTAACACTTTTGTTCCTCTACTAAGTCCTTTAAAAAAGTCATTGGAGTAATAGCAAATACAATTGGAAGGGCCTCAAACTGATAGCAGGTTTTGGGTATGCAGAAATGGGAATGAAAGAAATCTCTGGTGACTGTTCAGGAATGGGATGTGGAATTATACCTTTGACATGTCTAGGGAGGATAGACACTCACCTTTCCAGACTGTTCGCACTTCTAATCCCAAGGTCTTCATGTGGAACCAAGGCCCAAGCAAGATAGTATCTATTCCCTTGGGATTTAAGAGGAGCTAGAAGGAGCTCCCTATAAACGGATCCACAAAATAGAGAGTAATGACCCTGCCCTTGTTTCTTAATGGGACCAGAATGATGACTCCCAAACAAACCATCACAATGTTTTGCCAACTTCCCTTCTTTCTACCAATTCCATTGTGGAAATTTACTGAATCCCCTGAAGCACCCATTGAGCTAAGGTGCTATGCACTCACTTTGAATAAAAAGAGTTGACAATTTATTATATTATATTTATTATATTATACAAGTTATTATACCTGTTTCACTGTAAGCACAAATCAGGAAATTGAGATGTGCAACTCTTATGTTCCTTGTAAACCGCACTGATGTTGAATAGCGCGGTATAAAAGAGACTGCAAATAAATAAATAAATAAATTCAACTGGGTTTTTTTTACATTTTTGTAAGCAATATTGCAGGTATATCAGGTATCATCCTCTTTACGGATGATACCAAAATCTGCAACAGAGTAGACACCCTGGAAGGTATGCATAGTATGAGGAAGGAGCTAGAAAAGCTTGAAGAATGGTCAAGAATTTGTCAGCTAAAATGTAATGCTAAAAAAATGCAAGGTAATGCATTAGGGCTGCAAAAATCCATGGGAGTGGTGCCGTATAGAAGATGAAACACTTCAAAATGTGAAAGAAGAGTAGGACCTGGGGTGACCATATTGGATGATCTCAATGTGACCTAAAAGGTATAAAAGGCAACGTCAAGTGTCAGAAGGAAGCTTGGGTGGATAGGGAGAGGAATTACCAGCAGGAAAAGGATTTAATAATGCCTTTGTATAACTCTCTAATAAGATGTCATTTGTGGCGCTAAACAAATGATAAGTAGTAGTAGTAGTGGTGCTGTGCACAATTCTGGAGACTGCACCATCAAAAGGATATAAGTAGGATGGAGTCGGTCCAGAAGGCCGCTACTAATATGGTCAGTAGTCTATATTATAAAGCATATGGGATAAAAATACCTCAATAAGTGTAGTTTGAAGGAAAGTGAGAAATGATAGAGACATTTAAATACCTCCATGATATAAATATAAAAGAGGTGGGCCTCTTTCGACTGAAAGAAAATTATAGAAAGAAGGTGAAAGAGGATAGATTCAGGAGTAATTTAAAGAGGTATTTCATTATGGAAAGAGTAGTGGATGCATGGATCAGTCTTCCAGTAGAGGTGGTGGATATAAGAACTGTGTCTGAATTCAAGAAAGCATGGGACAAGTGCAGAGGCTTTCTGAGATTGAGGAAGGGACTGTAGAGCTTAATAGTTTTTATGGATGAACAGACTGGATAGACCATAAGTTATTTAACTTACATAATTTTCTATTTTTATATGTTTGTTTGAAACCCAGAGAATATTCACAGCAACTCATGAGACTCCTTTGCCTCTGGTGGAGGAGGGGCCTCTTCTGTTACAGAACTTGCAGGCTCTCATAATGGGCTAATTCTTAAGTAAACTGATAAGTAGGCAGCCAAAGCATCCTGATTGCAAGCTCTACAGTGTCTAAACAAAGTCAACTTATTGGCCCTCTCATGGGGTAGTAATGAACCCTGAGGGCCTCTGAGGTCTTACCTCATTCAAGACTCTGATTTTACATGGTCTTTCCCAAGCCAGGTATTTTCTCCTAAAGTGGGAATTTATCAAGCTGCACCCTGAATGCCAAGCCAACTGTCCTATTGTAGAGTCACAGATACCCCCGTATCAATACTACATAGACGGCAGTCCTAAAAGTGAATCTGCTAAACCAGCACTCTAGATCACAGGCATGGTACCTCAAACTTTCCTGTAGCTGCTAGGATCCTGCATATTGCTGCTGCAACCCCAGGACTGAGGATAAAGAGACTTAATTCAGAAGAATCCACAGCTCCATATCCTTTAAGAACTCCAAACAGAACTTCCACCAGAATGATGGTGCTTGGATACTACTATCACTAGGGCATCCATCCTTGGAAGGCAAAATATTTGCTTCTCCTAAGGTAGTGGATAAAGATACCCCATGACCAATGTTCCCTCTAATTTTCTGTAGGTTGTGTGCGCATAAAATATCAGCTGTGCAGCTTTTGAAGGAAGGTTAAATTTTTGTGCGCCACATAATGACAATCAGAGTTATATACTTTAAAATTTGACTACACGTCAGAATACAGTATGTACACCACATTGATTGCACTAGAAAATATTGTAGAACTTGTGAAAACCATAAATACACAACAACTTTTCAATTTTAAGAACGTCTGTATTGTTTTCTTTCAGAATCAGAACCGTAATTTTTGTGCACTCTGTTGTAAAGTATGTGCGCTCACTCAGCGAGGTGTGTGCGCGCGCACACGCGCACAGCTTAGAGGGAACAGTGCCCATGACCTTGCTGCCTTTCCAAATAACATTAGGGACCTCATCCTGCTAGGACTATTCCTTAAGGCCCTCAAGGAATCGAAAAATATCCAATAGCATAGCGATTTTGAGACAGCTGAAATCATTACAATCTGAGACTCAGTTGGACAGGGTCTTATTGGAAACCCCTATGTTGATGCCTTTTGGGTTAAAGTAGACACTTTAGGATATCCTCCATTCCTGTCGGTAGCATAATAAAGCCTATTTAGAGCATGGAAATATATAAAGTCCCCCTAAAGAACAGACTTTTCCTTAGTTGTGGCTTCTATCATCTTAAGAGGAGAGAAGATGTGGAAGTAAGGAAGCAGCTGCTCCTAACAAAAAGGAACGATGGAGGATCCACCCCAAACCCCCTCCCCCCCTCCCCAAGGGTTGAAAGCTCTCCAGCTGAAAACATCCTTTATTTAAACTAAACTTCCTGTTCCCCTCCTGCAAGGAGATGGGATGGGGACCGAGGCTATCCGCCTTAAGGCCTGAACATTCTGAGGTCCTACAACTCTGCACTTCTGTGGTAGGAAACCTCTGAGCCCCAAGAATTCCCTAACTAAAAAGATATACCAGTACAAGCCTGTGCTAAGGTTCCTGTCCTATGCATGCAGTGTGGAAGCTTCCTCACAAACCACTTGTCCAGGAGAGAGGAATGTCCAGCAAGCAGGGTCCCCATAGAGTCTCCTTGATCTGATCTGATCACACAGATCCCTGAATTCAAAACTGCTTTACCCCATGACAAGTCAGGTCAGAAACATGCAGCCAGCACACAATATGGCTGCAGTTTATGCCATCAGGAACCTGGGAAAACTATGGGGATTGCAGGTCCCTAGGGTTGCCAACTGGCCGGTTTTCAGCCGGCCTGGCCGGTTTTTCCACGGCCAGGCCGGCTGCCGGCGCAGAGGCAAAACCGGCCCTTTAAAAGCCGTTTTTTTTGCTCTGGCCGCAAGATCGGGAGCGGCCAGAGCAAAAAAAACGGCTTTTCTCCGCTTCAGAGGGAGCCGGGGAAGCCCGCGCGAGGCCCCGGCTCCCTCTGAACAGCCACCAACGTGAAGAGCCTTTACCTTCACGCTGCCGGCTGTTCCTGAGAAGCCGCGCATGCTGGGAAAGGATAAAGTTTGCCCTTTAACCTTTCCCAGCATTCGCGGCTTCACAGGAACAGCCGCCAGCGTGAAGGAAAAGGCTCTTCACGTTGGTGGCTGTTCAGAGGGAGCCGGGGCCTCGCGCGGGCTTCCCCGGCTCCCTCTGAAGCCTCAGACAGCCGCGATGCTGGTCGGGGGGGAGGGGGCAAGGACTGCATTGGCTGTGATGGGGGGGGGGGGACCTGGACTGGAAAAGGGCTAAGGGGGGGACTTGGACTGGAAAAGGGCTAAGGGGGGGGGACTTGGACTGGTAAAGGGCTAAGAGGGGGGGACCTGGACTGGAAAAGGGCTAAGAGGGGGGACTTGGACTGGAAAAGGGCTAAGGGGGGGGACTTGGACTGGAAAAGGGCTAAGGGGGGGGACTTGGACTGGAAAAGGGCTAAAGGGGGGGGGGACTTGGACTGGAAATAGGCTGTGATGGGGGGGGGGACCTGGACTGTAAAAGGGTTATGGGGGGGGGACATGGACTGGAAATGGGTTGTGATGGGGGTGGAGGGGACCTGGACCAGAAAAGGGCTATGGGGGGGGGGGAAACTTGGACTGGAAATAGGCTGTGATGGGGGGGGCACCTGGACTGTAAAAGGGTTATGGGGGGGGACATGGACTGGAAATGGGTTGTGATGGGGGTGGAGGGGACCTGGACTGGAAAAGGGCTATGGGGGGGGGGGGGAACTTGGACTGGAAATGGGCTATGGTGGAGGAAGGGGGATCTTGGACTGGAAATAGGCTGTGATTAGGGGGGCTAGGACTGCAAATGGGCTGTGATGGTGCGGGGGGACTCGGACTGCAAATGGGCTGTGATGGTGCGGGGGGACTCAGACTGCAAATGGGCTGTGATGGTGCGGGGGGGGGGGGCTAGGACTGGAAATAGGCTGTGATGGGGGACTTGGACTGGAAATGGGCTGGGATTGGGGGGGGGGGAGCTAGGACTGGAAATGGCCTGCGATGTGAGGGCTAGCACTGGAAATGGGCTGATGAAGAGCTGGAATAGGACTGGAAATGGGCTGATGTGGGGCATGGGAGAATGGGACTAGAAGGGAGTGGATGCTGGGTGGGCCTAGAACTATAAGGGAATTGATTTGGGGGAGGACTAGAATGGATGGGGAATGAGAATGGAGAGGGGAAAAAATATTTTGTGTGGAAGAAAAGTCTATGATGGGCCAGTATTGGGAGAGTAAGAGGGGCTTGAGAATGGAAGGGTGAAATTTAAACGGATGATAAAGGAATAAGGAAAGAATTGGGGGAAAGAGCAAAAGGGAAACAATCAGTATGTTAAAGCAGAAATAGAGAGAGATTGGAAAACATCTAAAGAGAAGAAAGGACAAATGGATAGCTCGCAGAAGACACGAAGAAACCAGAAGAAAGTGACTGGAGCAATTGCAACTGAAAAATAAAACGCCCAAACAGAAGGTAGAAAAATACTTTTTATTTTGAATTTATTAACTGGAATATGTCTGGTCTGGGAAGTGTGTATTGCTAACATCTTTGCGTTTTTGTTTAGTGCAAGAGGAAATTACTTTATAGTTTTATTTCTTCAGTGTTGTACATTTCATGTTTGGATTTTGGGGTTCCAAGTTTAATTATTATCTGACCAAGGAAGTTAGCCTACACGTATCCTCGGTAATTTTTGTGGGTGGGGCTGGGGGCGGGGCAGGGGTGGGACTAGGGGCGGAGAATGGGTGGAGCATGGCGAGCCACAGGTGTCGGGTTTTTCTCGGTGAAAAAGTTGGCAACCCTACAGGTCCCACTAGCCCCATTCTTACTCTACATACTAGAGATGGTTCTTATAGTGTTGGCCACTGGCCTTGATTCAGGCAGGATAATAAAAGCCAGCCACATTGCCAAAGCAACTCTTCCTTTGGCTACAGACTTCATGAGGTGGTCAGACATGGTGCAGTCTCTCCTATCCCTAAACAATGCCCAGTACTTATCCCGAAGCCATCAGGATGTCCTCACACTGCCTCAGTAGTTCCCAGGGATTCTCTTGGTATGCCTAAGTTTGCATAGCTACTGCTATAAATTCCCTGCTGGCAGTTTCTCTCTCCTTTTTTTTTAAACATAAAACTTTATCACAGCAAAGGAGGCAAAGGGAAAACTACAGTTAAGATGCAAACAAACCAGAAAAAAGGTGTGTGTGTGTGTGGGGGGGGAGTTCATGTTGAATGATGCTGAGAAGATCAAGAAAATGTGGAAATAATATGCAGAATCATTATGCCATAAAGATTCACCATCGTATGTTAGAGTAACTGCACACACACACACACACACACACACACACACACACACACACACACTCCTCTAGACTACAGTGGCAAGCAACCTAGATATTGGTTACCGATATTGAGTACCGATGGGGTCAAAAGTGACCCCGTTGTAAGTAAATTGATATCATACGTTCTCTCATTATTTACGATGAAATCTAAAGGCTTTCAGCTTGTTCATCACAATTATTGTACACCTATAGTAAAGCTGCTTTGCGTTTTATTCAACTTTATCTTTGTTTATTTATTTTAGGTTATTGTTTATGATGTCAAAATGAAAGTATTCAGCTGCCCAAGTAAGAGAAATATTGTAACGAGATGCTGACAGTGATGGCTCTGAGTCGTCTGATGATGCAGCATATTCAGCAAAACGAAGAAGCATATCAGCCAAGTTCGGGCGATAAATCTGATGATGCCAGTCATGATTCAGATGGCGATAGCAGTTTGTCGCCAAGTGAATGTGAGACTGATGTTGAGCCGGTAACATCACCTGCAGCAAAGAGTCAAGTTACAGGTCGAGGCAAAGGTGGAGGCTGTGCTGGACGGGGAAGAAAGCAGACGTCCTCGGTGTCAGTATCATCTGTGAGGAATCTTAGTTGTGGTCGTAGAGGAGCTAAGAGGTCATCAACTATAACCACAAATGTTGCCATTGAAGCCTATGTATATAAGGATGCCACATCATGGAACAGGAAACCTATAAAGCAAGCTGCTGGAAGATACACCAGAGCTAATGTCATGCCCGTACAAGGTATGCTGTACGAAATGTTGATGGGCCTCTCACAGCATTCCACTTGTTTATGAGGAAGAACTTATTGAATGAAATCATGATGTGGACGAGCAAACAAGGAAGACACATTTATGACGACACCTGGAAAGATTTGACAGAAGGAGAATTTCGATGTTTTCTTGGACTTCTGATCCTCTCAGGCGTGTACAAGTCATGAAATGAATCCATAGTTCAGTTGTGGAACCTTGAAGATGGTCGTTCTGTTTTCGGCAAAAATATGGCCCGTAACCGTTTTCAGCAAATTTCTTGTGCACTCAGATTTGATGATGCAACCAACAGACGTGAACAACGAGGCGTGGATAAGCTTGCTCCAATCAGACACATTTTTGATACCTGGGAAACAACTCTAAGGGGCTTGTTTACAAAGCCGCGGTAGCGGTTTGCGATCGTAATCGGAGCCGCGGCCCCATTGATTTCAGAAATTGTCTGTGTCTCATGCAAATGACTGTAGTACTTTACTGTGTTCATCAAGTGCATGCAAAAACTGCTTTCATGGCAACTCTTCTTCATGTAATTTTATGATAAAGCATTAAATTTCAAAACATTTAACCTTCATATAATAAATAATTAATTCAGTATAATATTTTGTCTGTGTAGTTTAAATTTTTCATGGTTAACAATTAAAATTTGTCGTGGGGTCATTTATGACCCCAACGGTATTCAGTGAGTGCAAAAAATCTCGGTAATTCCAGGGTTAAGGCGCCTTAACGTTACATAACGCGCCTTAACGTTCCCGGCCGCGGTAAGTCCAGAAAAGGGTGGAGAGAGGGAAGAGAGAAGGGGCAATGGGCGGGGAGTGGGCGGGGAGAGGCCCCTTTCACACTAATGTGGATAAATTAAGGGCTGAATCCTAACACAACTGAAAACCTGGCATTAGCACACATTTGCAAGAGAGAAACCAGTTCTGTGTCAGCAATGTACAGCATAGGCAGGGAGCCCCAGAAAAGTGATAGTAGTGCTCCATTTTCAGCAACAGCATAGTGCCCTGGTATGAAAGGCCACTATGGTGATGGCGCAAATGGGGCATGGGGGCTGCAGTGGGACATACAGTGGGGGCTACTGGGGCACAAGGTGGACTAGGCGGTTGCTGAGGTGGCACATAGGAACACAGAAAATGGAAACCAGCAAGACAGCAACTGACCAGGGTCAGACATGCCCATGAGTCTGTGGCCCACAGTGTCGCATCCAAGAGACATTACCCAGCAGGCACCCCAAGGGGTACATAAAATTGACAGGCGGTGCCTGGGGAAGTGTGGACATCTATGTAGGCACCCCTACCCCAGAAGCCACACCTTAGGCAGCTGCCTACCTGCCCCCTGGATGGCCTGGGATGATGCACCACCGGCACCGACAGCATATGGTCATGGTGGCATGGCAGAGGGGGTGGGTGATTGTGCTGGAGGGAGCAGTGGCACCCGCCTGCAGTGGACCTAGGCCATGCCCTGTAGCAGAATGTGGTGTGAAGTGCAACAGAAGAGGTCTGGCCGAGGAGCGTAAAGATAGCCCCAGGGACCACTATGTTGCTGTGGCAACAGTGTGGTGCAGTACACTCAGCCAGCATTTCCAAGAGCAGAGGTTCAGGTCCCATCTGTGGATCCTGCAGAGCATCTCCCCATAGTTTTAGCCCACAATGCAGCCACAACAACAACATGGGCAAACCCCAAAGCAGTGTTGCACAGGGGTACGGATACCCACTCATAAGGGCTCCACTATCCACAGCTTCATGGAGTGTCAGGCTGTTGGCCCCAGCACAGATCTGCAGTTATCACCAGAGCACTACTACTACCCCCTGCACAGATTAGCAATGTCGGCACTGTGATCAGGAACAGTGCAGTGGGTACGGTTGTCAACCGCCTCCATCTCTGCAAAATGCTGAGATAGGTGTGGGAGTGTGCGTATGTCTCTCCATTGTTTTGTGTCTGCCAACACCTCACTGAGCCCACGCTGTTCACACGGCTTTCAGCGTTAGCCTGCAAATGTGCATAATGAGGAGCAAGGTATTGTGGGTATGGCCCAGACATGGCGGATTGGCCAGGACATTGGCTTCCTATAAACAGCCGAATCAGATATAAAATTCTCCTAACCACCTTCAAGCTCCTAAACGACATCGCCCCCTCACATCTATCCACACTACTACACGCCCCATCTGAAACAAGAGCTCGCAGACTAAACGCAGCCCACTCACTTGAGATACCAAAAACATTCATGAAAACTAAAAAATCCACCAGCACCAGGGCCTTCACATTCACTGCCCCCATGCTCTGGAATGATCTCCCAATAGACCTTCGCATCATAAAAGACCTCTCCCAATTTAGGAAAGAACTCAAAACATACCTATTCTCCGAACACTTTGAAATCCCCTACCCCCCAAGTCCAACCCCACAGCATCCACAGACACACAAACACAAAGCCCTTAAAATCACAACCAACTAACCATACACAGACCTACCACAGACACACTGAAAACTCACGATAAAAATGGAAATAAATTCCACCACTCCCACATGACTAATGAAAGCTTCACCCTGTAATTCATTGTATATAACCTTTGGTAAATAACCATTGTAAATAGTTTTGGCAGTTCCTCGCCTCATTACCTGTAAAAAGTTAGAAAACTCTGTTTAATATAATAATTACAGAAGTATACAAAAGTATACAAAATGTAAATAGTTCCTGACAGTTTACCGCACTATTATCTGTAAAAGGTTAGTAATCTCTGTTCTATGTAATGTATACAGAAGTATACAAAACTGTTAACTTGTTCCATGTAAACTGCCCCTGATCTCTGGAAGGGGCGGTATAGAAGAAATAGATAAATAAATAAATAAATAAAATGTATCTGCACAGGGTGGAGGGCAATGGCTGGGACACTGTAGTGCTCGACCACCACCTGCATGGACAGGGTGGCCACAGCATGTCATGCGGGGGGAGGAGGGGGTCACTCTCACTCTGACCGAGCAGTGACCATGGCATGTCTATGTTCCCACATAGTGCCACACATTATTTGTTTCCAGTGATACCTGTGTGTTCCTAGTTCTGGGGCCCAATTGTGGAGATACCTGTTTGGTGTCTGTGCTGTGCATCCTACCTCTGGTTGCACAGGGTTCCCCTGTGAGAATGCACTATGGACTGGTTAGTGGGCTGTCTGCAGTTCACATGTGTATGGTGGGAGCAACTTGTAGGATGTGGCATGTGCAGTCTGACTGTGCTGTCTGTTGGTGAATGGCAGACTGTGGCATGGGGCAGTTGAGCCTTCCCCTGCCTACCCGAAGCATCACTGCTGATCTGCAATGGTCACAGGTATGGCACTGGCCCAGCAGCCCTGGAAGGCTGTCACTTGCCAGCAGGACTGTAGTTGCCAGCACTGCAGCCATTCTGCAGGGTGCAGGCACCTGTCCCACCACCCCTCATCTAAAAAAGGTGTGATTGAGGCTCCCTTGGGGGAGGGTATATAGCACATACCACTTAGACCCATAGTGGCAGTGCTACATCGCCCTCATGAGAGTCTAGACACCCTACTGCCCTTATAACAGGTACCCCCTAATCTAGGTGGTGGGCAGACCACATCTGGAACAGACGTACCTTTGGCTGCACTGCTGGGAATACCTGTCACACACTGACAGTGTTGAGGATGTGCAGCAAGACCTATCTCTAGCACCACATGTACTGTGGACCTACTGCTGGACACCCATCCTATCCCTCAGGGTGAAGATGGAACCTGCACAGTGGCATGGTCTGTAGCTACTCTGTGCCAGTATCAAGCACTGTCAGTCCGTCTTACCATGCTGCAGTACTGGAGAGGTGCAGACCCCATTTGGTGGTCAGCTGTAGGCTGTTGTTTTGCATGTGCAATGCATCATGGGTGCTGGTGAGGTTACCCTATCCTGGCACACAGAGCAGATGGTTTGTTCAGTGACCTGCAGTCCTTCTGTACCCAGCCATTGCTATGCAACAGGCCATAGAGGTATAGCCTACTGGTTAGTACACTGATGTTCTTGGTGGAGGTCATGGGTTCAATTCCTCATTGTTCCCTCCTGTCCAAGGCAGATATTTTGCTTGCCTGTGACAGTCATCTCTTTGCAGATCCATGCTGCCAGCCCATAGTACGCTCACCACAGTTGCCAGCAATCCTTATAAGGCGTTATAAGGCTCCTAATTAGGCACATTACAAGTCACGTTACAAGGCACCTTATTGGGCACAGTACAAGGCACGTTATAAGGCACGTTACAAGGCACCTTTATTGAGCACAGTACAAGGCACATTAAGGCACGTGCCTTGTACTGTGCCTAATAAGGTGCCTTATAAGGTGCCTTATAAAGTGCCTTGTACTGTGACTAATAACAGTGCCTTGTAACGTGCCTTATAACGTGCCTTCTACTGTGCCTAATAAGGTGCCTTAAAATGTGCCTTATAACGTGCCTTATAAGGCGCATTACCTGACGGCTTGCCATAATGATGCCCCGCCCATGCCTTTATATGGGCATCTGTACCTTTACCGTGGAAACTAACACGAATGACATTACCGCAGAAACTAGGTGCCCAGTTATAAAATTACCCTCTATGGGGATGATTCTATATAGCATGTGTGGACGGTTGCATACTAGAAACACACGCTAAGTCCCTATTTTCAAGGACTTACATGTATGAATGAACACTTAGGCACACACTTTGGACGGTCACAATTCCGTAAGCGTGCACATAAGTTCCATCGTGTGTACTTTCTGTAGGGGTGTGGATGGGGAGAGAGCATAGGCGGGCTCTAAATCCAGGAGCATATGTAATAGAATATGATAACATAAACACATTTTTTTGCCTATCTAGCCACATGAAGTAACAGCTGCTCTAGAGCAGGCATAACTCCACGACTAGATTCAGGTGGCCAGTATGCCTCTAAAGTAAAGTATGCATGTACTGTATGTTACTTTATAGAATAGGTCCCAAATATGCATGTGGCAACACACAGAAACTGCACAGGAATTTATAAAATTGCATTCTATAAGTCTTCTATTTTTTTATGCAAGCTTTCTAAGAACTAGATAAAAATGGAACTGTTGACGACTGTCTTATTTTATAGAAGATTCTATATCCCCTTGAAGGTACTTTTTAAATTTTTCTTTTAATGTGTGTATTTATTGTCCTCTTTTAATCTTTGTATTTATTGTTGAGTTCAGATTAATTTTTACATGTGTGTTTTGAGTGGTGTTGGTGGGTGGGATAGACAGGATCAAAGACAGAACGTTGTATTTTTCCCCCTTTCACTTTTCTGTCATTGGATAGGGTAATAAATGTTAGCATGTTGTTTTTAGAAGGTGATGATTATGAGTGGTAAAATTAAACAATAAACAATGTGCTGTCTGTCTATTTTTTTAGTGGAAAGGCGAGGTTCTGAATTCTACTGTATTATGTTATTGACCTGTTGAGAGCTGTTGGTTCTTGTTTTATGTTTTAAATTAATTTTGATTATTGTTATTTTATATAGCCGTCTTATATATTCCTCCAGATTTATGCATTGAATTATGTGTGGTTGGATGTAACCCACTTAGAATAATAAATAGTGCAGGCTGTAAATGTTTTAAATAAATAAATAAATAACAACTAGTCTAGGCTCTACAAGTAAGAGTAGACTCAGATTACTACCCACCAGTTAAAATTAGATTTAGTATTGGACAGGGGCTTACGAAGTCTGGAGGAAGCTTGGGCATATAGATTGTGAAATTTACCAGCCTGACCAGGCTTTTTGTTAAAAACCAAGATTATGTAGAGATGCATTTTTGATCATGGTTGATGAGAGGGACCTGGATCTGGGACCACAACCAGAAGTAGGTCTTGTCATATGATTCTGGACCACAATCACTTCTGATTCTGGGTAGGGGGAAATGGTAGATGTGGAATACCTAGGTTTCAGCAAAACGTTTGTGATGATTCTTAACAGGCGACTTACAAATAAACTGAACACCCTTGGTATGAGTTCTAAAGTAACTGACTTGGTAAGGAACTAGTTGAATGGGAAGCAAGTGTAGTGGTAAAAGGAGTTCACAATGAGAAAATGGGTGCCAGAAGTGATGTGCCTTAGGGAACTGTCCTTGCTCTGGTTCTTTTCATCACTTTTGCAATCAATTTTGCAAAAGGGCTGTCGCCATATGCAGATAACACCACATCGTATTCTTCTTTTCTTCTTCTTCCTCTTCTGGGACTGCATAAACATGTCGTGTATTCAGTGCAATAACTGCGGTACGTTCATTCAAAGACAAATCATCTGGAAACTAAGAGCTTGTCCTATATGTCTAAAGTCAGCTGCCATGCATGAAGAACTAACTCTACTAAGGAAAGACCTAGCTGCCATGCATATAGAAGTATCTCTACTGAGGGAGGAACTGGCTGCAATGAAGCGCACCTCTCCTAGGATACAAACTGAACAAACTCCACCACCGCTCCCACAAAGAACCAAACGCCCCAGGAACAAATGGATCACAGTGGGTTCTGGTAGATTGCGACCTGTAACACAAAGACATCCTATACATCAAGAGATATCCCTGCACAATGCCTTCTCTGCCTTGGCTAATGAGGATGCCCAATTCAAAGAACTTGAAGGGCCTTTAAATGAGTCAGACAATGCCCAATCCCCTGCTAATGCACTAAATATGAAGAAAACCTCACCAAACAGAAAACTACTACTAATTGGAGATTCCATCATCAGAGGCACCAACTTGGGAACACAGTTCAAAGGAGAGAAGATAGTCATGTGCCTACCAGGCTCTTCAGCCAGCAGGAATACAAACCAAGTTGTTGAATTACTTAGTGCAAAAAGTGAACATTCCAAACTTGATGTTATTATCCACCTAGGCACAAACGACTTGGCTAGGAACAGTGCCTCTACAGCCCAAAAGGACTTCCAATCTCTGGGGGAGAAACTCAAGCACGTTGTTAACACTGTTGCATTCTCAGAGGTTCTACCTGTTCTTGGTAAGGGGACAAAAAGACTGCATCGCATTAACAGCTTTAATACATGGCTCCAGACCTGGTGCAGAGAAGAAGGATTCGGATTTATTGGCAACTGGGACAACAGATGGATCAACAAGAGACTATACTGTGCTGATGGACTACATCTCTCTTCCACAGGGAAAAGAATCCTAAGTGAAAAATTCAGGCAGTATGTGGACATGCATTTAAACTAGGAAAATGGGGTGACGGATGTGGAAGGTCAACATCTGCATGCCACCCCCAACAAAAGCAGAACAACATCAGAAACAGCCACACTTTTAAACCACACATCAAAAACATGTGGGAGGAAGTGGGCAGAACAAAATCAATGCAAAATACACACAAGCCAGGAAAGTGCTGGAAAGCAATGAGCACAAATGCTCGAAGCTTAGCCAACAAAATTCCAGACCTGGAAGCCCTAACGGCAGAAACAGACTTGGACATTGTGGCCATTACAGAAACATGGTTTAATGAATCACATGATTGGGATATAGCCATAGCTGGCTATAATCTATTCAGGAGGGACCGAGAAAATGGAAAAGGAGGAGGAGTAGCCTTGTATGTCAAAAGCAATATTAAAGCTACTGAAATGCAGGGGACATGGGGAAAAGAAGAAGCGCTCTGGATTGCGTTGGAGAGAGGAGATGGCACTGTCATCCATATTGCTGTAGTCTATAGACCTCCGACTCAAATTGAAGAGAGAGACAATGAATTGATTAGAGATATTGCCAAGATAGCATCAAAGGGGGAAGCAATCATATTGGGTGACTTTAATCTACCTGATGTGGATTGGATTACTCCTTCTGCACATCTGGAAAGAAGCAAAAGAATTGTGGATGCTCTCCAAGATGCATTATTTAGACAAATGGTGATGGAACCAACCAGGGAAAGCTCAACGCTGGATGTAGTGCTCACCAACGGTGATAGTGTGTCAAATGTCTGCGTGAGTGCCCCTGTGAGCAACAGCGACCATCACACGGTGTGGTTTGAAATAAAAGCCATGGCACAGGCCAATCATAGCAAGCTCAGAGTCCTAAACTTCAAATACACTAACTTCAATCAAATGGCAGAGTATGTAAAGGAGGAGATGACCGGGTGGGAAGAGATAAAGGAAGTGGAATTGCAATGGGCTAAACTAAAGGAGGCATTGAAAGGAGCAACAGATAAATATGTAAGAAAAGTAAATAAAAGCAAGAGGAGAAGGAAACCTATTTGGTTTTCCAAAGAGGTGGCTGCTCATATAAAGGCAAAAAACACAACTTTTGCAAAATTCAAAAGCTTGCAGACCGAAGAACACAGAAATGAATACAGGATCAAACTCAAAGAGACAAAACGAGAAATAAGGATAGCAAAATCAAAGGCAGAGGAAAAAATGGCTAAAGATGTTAAGGGTGGCAACAAAAATTTCTTCAGGTATATTCGGGAAAGGAAAAAGATCAGAGTTGGAATTGCAGGACTCAGAAGTGCTGGGAAAGGACTCGTGGAAAGTGACACTGAAAAAGCAAAATTGCTAAACAATTACTTCTGCTCTGTGTTTACTAAAGAGGATCCTGGGGATGGACCAGCTGTGACTCCCAAGTATAGGAATGGGAATGAAGTGGATACCACACCATTCACAGCAGAGGAGGTGTTAGAACAACTTGCTAAACTGAAAGTGGACAAAGCCATGGGACCGGATGGGATACATCCCAGGATACTGAAAGAGCTCAGAGAGGTTCTTGCAGGACCGTTAAAGGATGTCTTCAACAGATCCTTGGAAACAGGAGAGGTTCCTCAGGACTGGAGAATGGCTGATGTCGTACCTCTACACAAAAGTGGTGACAGGGAAGAAGTGTCAAACTACAGACCCGTGAGCCTTACCTCGGTGGCAGGAAAAGTAATGGAGGCGCTCCTGAAAGAGCGAATAGTGAACTTTCTGAAAACCAACAGCTTGCAAGACCCAAGGCAACATGGTTTTACCGAAGGACGATCTTGCCAGACAAATCTGATCGAGTTCTTTGACTGCGTGACGAGGGAACTAGATCAGGGGCATGCAATGGATGTCATCTACCTGGATTTCAGCAAAGCCTTTGATACTGTTCCTCATAGGAGGCTTATCAACAAACTCAGTAGCTTGGGGATGGGTCCCAAGATGGTAAACTGGATTAGAAATTGGCTGACTGACAGACGACAGAAGGTGATTGTACATGGAGCTCACTCGGATGAGAGGAAGGTGATTAGCGGGGTGCCCCAGGGTTCGGTCCTGGGCCCGGCACTGTTCAATGTATTTGTGAGTGATATTGCTGAAGGACTGAATGGAAAAGTCTGTCTTTTTGCAGACGACACAAAAATTTGCAACAGAGTGGACTCCCCTGAGGGAGTGGTTAACATGAAGAAAGATCTACAAAAGCTGGAAGACTGGTCTAAAGCTTGGCAACTACGATTTAATGCAAAAAAGTGCAGTGTCATGCACTTGGGTAGCAGAAATCCAAGAGAAATGTACAAGATAGGGGGAGAAAGGTTGATATGCACAGTTCAGGAAAAAGACCTTGGTGTGATTATCTCTGCTGATCTCAAGGTGGCAAAACAGTGCGACAAGGCGGTGGCAAAAGCCAGGAGGATGTTGGGCTGCATACAAAGAGGGATTACCAGCAGAAAAGAAGAGGTACTTATGCCACTGTATAGATCACTGGTGAGGCCTCACTTGGAATACTGCGTTCAGTTTTGGAGACCATATCTTGCAAAGGATGTAAAAAGACTGGAGACTGTTCAGAGGAAGGCGACCAAAATGATTTGGAGCCTGCGTCAGAAGCCTTATGAGAAGAGACTTGAAGACCTAAATATGTATACCTTGGAGGAAAGGAGGCACAGGGGAGATATGATTCAGACCTTTAAATACTTAAAGAGAAATGATGAACAAACAAACCTCTTCCAGAGACGGGGAACCTGTAAACTAGAGGGCATAACATGAAACTGCAAGGGGGTAAATTGAAAGGCAATGTCAGGAAATATTTTTTCACTGAAAGGGTGGTGGATGCTTGGAATGCCCTCCCGATGGAAGTGGTAGGGGCGAACACGGTGACGGAATTCAAAAAGGCATGGGACAAACACAGAGGATCCCTTTACAGAAATAGGAAAAAAAAAACAAAATAAACGGTACCATCTAACTTCCGAACCATCTAACTTCCGAACCATATAACGTCTCAACAAATAGGGGTGTCCTATATGGAGTGGTGGGTTTACCCCTGAACAAGGATATGGAGAGGGGTGGCCTGCGCGGAGCGACAGGTGCACCTACTCTTGCCATCTCGCTGGGCAGACTGGATGGACCATGCTGGTCTTTATCTGCCGTCAACTACTATGTTACTATGTTACTATGTATCTGCAGCAAGGTAGGCACAATGCAAGGTACAGAAAACATGAAGGCTCTAGTGAAGCTGGATGAATGGCAGTTAAGATTTATTATTTATTTATTCATTTATTTATTTATTTAACACCTCTTTTAATACTACTTTTCAAGTTGTCAAAGCGATTTACAATAAACTTACACTTGCATACTTAGTTTACAATGAACTTAATTTTGTGAATTAATAGTCAACAGATTTTAAGTATAACTGTGCCTTAATTTCTAATTTCTGAAGAATTTGGTAACTTAATTGCAGGTTGTAATTACATGTTGAGCTGCACTGTCAATTTAGAAGTATTCTAAGAAGATGTGGGTTTTAAGTTTTTTTGTGGAATTTGGATATTTCGTTGATGGATCTTAAGTAGTCTGGGAGTGATAAAATGATATTTAAAAAAAACTTAAATAAATAAATTCCAAATTGATGGGACGTAGAGTGAGAAAGTTCTGTTGCAAGTTACTTGTGTGCTTTTAGCCTTGAGGGTTGGTATTGTGAGTAAGTTTTGACTGAAATGTCTTCTTGATCTGTTGTTGGGGACTTTCTGGACTAGGGTGTTGAGATGGTCGGCTGATTAACTGTGGAAGGTTTAGAAGATGAAAAGCACTGCTTTGCATTTAATTCATGCTACTATTGGGAGCCAGTGTAGTTGTTTTAGTATTGGTGAGATGTGATCATGCCTTGATTTACCTGTGATTATGTGAGCCGCTGTGTTTTGAGCCAATTGGAGAGGTATAGTGTGTGTTTTTGGAAGTTCTTGGAAGATTGAAACTGAAGTAATCGAGATGTGGAGTTATTATTGTCTGGCAAACTCTTCAGAAGTGATTGTGGAGCCCAATTCAGTAAGAAACATGTCCAGGCCATCTGGACGCCCAAGAACAGGATGGGTTCAAATCGTACCCAATTCTGCACTGCGGGAGCCAGACATTTCCATGGTTGCAGGATCGGGCACTGAGATGGCCCAGCATGCCCCTGAAGCCCTGCAGGAGCATCCTCCCTGTAGCATGGCCAGCCTGCTCATGCTTCTGCTAGTGTGCCGGTGCCGTGGCGTCCCATCCCCATGGCACTGGGATGCCCAGCAGTGCCAAACACCATTTCTCCACCGCCTGACCTCCAGCAAGGGCAACCAGGACCAGGATCGAGCAGTGTGGACTCATCTGCCAATCCTCTGGCTGTGTAGTGGGGTTGCGTGGGCTGCCTGCTGCTGCTCCAGGGGCTTATACCACCTCTGAGGTGGTATAAACCCCATGTCTGGACTACCGATGGATGTACAGGACCATGACCTGAATCAGCTCTGAATGTCCAGGTGCTACAGCCCACCCCCGCTCTGCCCATTCTCCATCCCTCCCACCCCCATCCAGTGATTCCTACACAGTGGCTCAGTGCATGCGGGGAGCACTTGAGGCAGAATACGGTCCCTGCTATTTGCATGGCAGAATCAGACCCACATGCTCTGTAGAATCTTCATCTGGTGGTATGCAACTTTTTGGTTTTCTTGATGTGCGCTGTAGGGTAAGGCATTGGTCAAGGATTATTATTTGACTTTGGATTTGACTTCCAGTTCGATATTGTAGAAGCTTAGAGATGATGGTGGGATAAAGGAGGTATCCTTGGTTATGTGATGGGACCTCCATCTTTTTGTAATTTAATGTTTAAAAATGCATGGTCATATATTTGGATGGCAGAAACCTAAGGGAGTGGTATAATACTGAGTTGAAGTTATGTGCACAGGAAGAGCTCAGCTTGGTAGTGATGATCTCTGATGATTTTAAGATGACTAAATTGGTAGAAAAAATTATGGAAAAAGACAAAATGATGCTTGGTGAGTCTGTATGTCAGGCCTCATCTCTGGCCCTTTTTAAATCCAAGCTGAAAACTCTCCTCTTTGAGGCCGCTTTTGGATGCTGATCTGTGTAGTCTCCTGCTCTTCAATTACATGTTTCCCTACGATTTCCTGAGACATAGGGGTATGTTTACTAAACTGCAGTAATGTCATTCACGTTAGGTTCCGCGGTAAAGGTACAGATGCCCATATAAAGGCGTGGGCGGTACATCGTTACAGCAAGCCGTATCAGCTAATTCATGTTACAAACTAATGCGCGCTACAAGGCGCCTCATAAGGCACCTAACAAGGCACCTTATAAGGCACCTTATAAGGTGTAGGGCGCCTTGTAAGGTGCTTTGTAAGGTGCCGTATAAGTAAGGTGCCTTATAAGGTGCCTTGTTAGGTGCCCTATAAGGTGCCTTATAAGGTGCCTCATAAGGCGCTTTGTAAGGTGCCCTATACAGTAGGGCTCCTTAGGCTTAGTGCTGTATTAGGCACCCCTGGACAGGGCATCTTAGAGGGCACCCTAGGTTATGGAACCATAGGTTACGGTGGCCTAACAAGGTTATGGTGCCCTAGGTTAGTGTGGCCTAAGGGCTGCAAGGTGCTGCAGGATGACATGCAAGACCTGTGAGGAAAAGAGACAGATGTAGCCCTAACACTAGATAGAGCACTCAGGAAAGGCAATGAACAGGTGAGTGAAGGAGGGAGAGCTGGGAGCCGCTGGACCTGCCATATCTGCGGGCATCCCATGTGGCTGCCAGTACTGATGACAAACATGGTGGGGGCAACTGTACCACAGCACAAGGTGTTGGCAATGTAAAGTACTGGAAAGACAGTTGGTGGCAGACGATGGGAATACGTGTCCCCCAGTGGAGGCGGAGGTGGCAGGATAGTTACAATGATGGGTGGACAGAGGAGTGGTGGTGCCATGCAGATCAGGCACAGGTGAGGCAAGCATGAAGAGGCACAATGCAGGAAAGGGTAGCAGTGCAGGACATGAGGTGACAGCCTGCACAGGCAGACAGGACTCTACACAGCTGACAGACGCAGATAGACGGATCGAGGGAATGTTGGCAATTGTTGCAGGGTATTATGGGCTACACCCACAGCACAATCCAATAAAATTAGGGAAAACACAAGGCTGAAACCACTTCATGTGTCGGAGTATGTCAGCCCAGTGTCAGGGAAGCATCCCGCAGACACCACTGTGACCACTCACTTTATTATAAATAATTTTTGTTTAAAAATGTGCAAAAGTGCAAAAATAGAGCAATGAACTTAGCTTCTTAAATAGAGCACCGCCGAAGTGCCTTCATCAGTTAGATTGACAACATGGTCCACGTTTCGGGTTATAGCAATTCTAACCCTGCTTCAGGTCCTGCTTCTCGGCAAGTGATTTGCCGAGAAGCAGGACCTGAAGCAGGGTTAGAATTGCTATAACCCGAAACGTGGACCATGTTGTCAATCTAACTGATGAAGGCACTTCGGCGGTGCTCTATTTAAGAAGCTAAGTTCATTGCTCTATTTTTGCACTTTTGCACATTTTTAAACAAAAATTATTTATAATAAAGTGAGTGGTCACAGTGGTGTCTGCGGGATGCTTCCCTGACACTGGGCTGACATACTCCGACACATGAAGTGGTTTCAGCCTTGTGTTTTCCCTAATTTTATTGGATTGTGCTGTGGGTGTTGTGTATATTATAATCCAATACGGTTCTTGATTTTTACGCTTGGGTATTATGGGCTGGCAGCACAAATCTGCAAAAACATGACTGTTACAGGCATGCACACTATTTGAGTAGGACAGGCATGAGAGGAGGGAACAATGTGGAATTGAACCCATGAACACTGCCAAGAATGGCATTGTATTAACCAGTAGGCTATACCTCCATGGTGCTTGTCACAGCAATGGCTGGGTACAGAAGGACTACAGGTCACCGCACAAAGTGTCTGTTCTGAGTGCCAGGATAGGGTAACCCCACCAGTACCCATGATTCAATGCACATGCTGAATAGCTGTCTACAGCTGATCAGCAAATGGGGTCTGCACTTCTCCAGTACCTCAGCTTGGAAAGACAAACTGACAGTGTGTGATATTGGCACAGAGTAGCTACAGACCATGCCATTGTGCAGGTTCTGTGTTATCCCTGAGGGATAGGATGGGTGTCCACCACTAGGTCCGCAGTACATGTGGTGCTAGAGATAGGCCCTGCTGTACATCCCCATCACTGCCAGTATGTGACAGGTGTTCCTTGCAGTGCAGCTGTAGGTAATTTGGTGTCCATATGTATCCTGCAGTCACATGTGACCCTCTGGGACCAGACACCACCCAGATTAGTGTGTACCCCATTTTAGGGTCTGGCTGACATGGGCACCTGTTATCAGGGCAGAGGGGTTTCCAGACTTGCATGAGGTTTGTGTAGCAGTGCCTTTATAGGTCAAAGTGGTATACACTACATACCCCAAAGGTTTTGCATCACCCTTTTTGTAGGTAAGGGACAGCTGCCCCAGCACCTGTAAAGCAACCTCCATCCTGCTGGTATAAGACAGCCCTCCAGGGTTGGTGGGCCAGAGACATACCTGTGGCTGGGGCAGGGGCAGACCAGCAGCAATGACGGGGTTAGCTCTAGAAAACCCCAACTACCTCACACACCACTGTCTGCCAGTCACGAGCAGACAGCACAGTCAGACTGCATAAGAACATAAGAACATAAGATATGCCATACTGGGTCAGACCAAGGTCCATCAAGCCCAGTATCCTGTTTCCAACAGTGGCCAATCTAGGCCATACGTACCTAGCAGTTTCCCCAAAAGACACAGGTTCCACAATGCTTGTACTGGGTCAAGCATTGATATCCTGGGTTCCTTTTTAATAATGGTTTATGGACCTTTCCTCCAGGAACTTGTCCAAACCTTTTTTAAACCCAGCTACACTATCAGCCTTTACTACATCCTCCGGTAACAAATTCCAGAGTTTGATTACACGTTGAGTGAAAAAATATTTTCTTTTATTAGTCTTAAATAGTTTACCTTGTAGCTTCATTGCATGTCCCCTAGTCTTTCAATATTCTGATAACGTAAACAATTGATCTGCATTTACCCGTTCCACTCCATTCATTAATTTATAGACTTCTATCATATCTCCCCTCAGCCGTCTCTTTTCCAGGTTAAAGAGCCCTAACCTTTTTAGCCTTTCTTCATAGGAGTATCCTTCCATCCCCTTTACCATTTTGGTGGCTCTTCTCTGAACCTTTTCTAATAATGCTATATCCTTTTTAAGATACGGCTACCAGAATTGCACACAATATTCAAGGTGCAGTCTCACCATGGGACCATATAGAGGCATAATAATATCTTTTGTTTTATTTTCCATTCCTTTCCTTATGATACCTAGCATTCTATTTGCTCTCTTGGCTGCCGCTGCACACTGGGCCGAGGGTTTTAACATGTTATCCACAATGACACCGAAATCTTTTTCCTGGGTGGTGGTTCCTAATGTGGAACCTTGCATCGTGTAACCATAGTTTGGGTTGTTCTTCCCTAGGTGCATAACTTTGCACTTGTTCACATTAAATTTCATCTGCCACTTTGATGCCCAGTCTTCGAATTTATCAAGATCCTCTTGCAATTTCCACAATCCTCTTGGGTTTTAACAACTTTAAATAGTTTTGTGTCATCTGCAAATTTGATAACCTCACTCGTTATTCCACTTTCCAGGTCATTTATGAATATGTCAAAAAGCAGTGGACCCAGCACAGATTCCTGGGATACACCACTATTCACCTTTCTCCATTGGGAAAATTGGCCATTTAGCCCAACCCTCTGCTTTCTATCTTTTAACCAGTTCCTGATCCACAATAGTACATTGCCTCCTATCCCATGACTCTTTAGCTTTGCCAAAAGTCTCTGATGAGGGACCTTGTCAAAGGCTTTCTGGAAACTGTATCAACTGACTCACCTTTGTCCACCTGTTTATTCACACTTTCAAAAAAACATAACAGATTAGTAAGACAAGATCTTCCTTGTCTAAAGCCATGTTGGCTGTCTCCCATTAGGCCATGACTACATGCTGAGTAATTTTATTCTTTATGATGGTTTCTACCATTTTTCCTGGTACTGACGTGAGGCTCACCGGTCTGTAGTTTCCTGAATCACCTCTGGAATTCTTTTTAAAAATTGGTGTTACATTGGCGATCCTCCAATCTTCAGGTATTAGAGATGATTTTAATGATAGTTCACAGATTACTAATAGCAGGTCTGCAATCTCATATTTCAGTTCTTTCAACACCCTTGGATGTATACCATCCGGCCCAGGTGATTTGCTACTCTTCAGTTTATCTAATAGTTGTAATACATCTTCCCGATGTATCGATATTTCCTTCAATTCTTCCGCACCTTTAAATACCACTTCAGTCATGGGTAACATCCCAATATCTTCCTCAGTAAAGACCGAAGCAAAGAGTTCATTCAGTCTCTCCACTATAGCCTTGTAGTCTCTTAGTGCCCCTTTAACTCCTCTATCATCTAATGGACCAACTGACTCTCTCACAGGTTTTTTGCTGTGAATGTACTTGAAAAAAATCTTTATTTCGCATTTTTGCTTCCGCAGCAAGCTTCTTCTCAAATTCTCCCTTTGTCTGCTTTATCAATGCCTTACATTTGACTTGCCAGTGCTTGTGCTGTTTCCAGGTTTCCTCGTTTGGCTCTTTTTTCCATTTCCTGAAAGATGCTTTTTTGGCAACAACAGCCTCTCTGACCTCATCTTTAAACCATGCTGGCAGTTTTTTGGACTTCCTTCCACTTTTCTTAAAGCGTGGAATACAGCTGGTCTGGGCTTCCAAGATAGTATGTTTCAACAACACCCAAGCTTGATGTAAGTCTTTAACCTTTGCAACTGCTCCTGTGTTTTAAATTTAAACTTAAACTACTGCTACTAGGCCCTGGCTGATTTAACAAAAAATAGTGGTTTCACAGATTAATTAGCTTTAATAGAAAGAATTCCTTTCAGAAAATTCTCAGAAGTATATACTCACAATTGCAGACCTCTCTCCAGAAGTAACAGTCCTCTTTTCTAGTCCTTCTGACCATGAACAGTCTAACTGCAGACAGTCCACTAGCCAGTCCATAGTGCATGCTCACAGAGAAACTACATGCACCAAGCAGGCATCTCACTAATTGGGACCCCAGCACTGGGAACACAACAGAATCACTGGAGGCCAATAATGTAGAGCGCTATGTGGGAACCTAGACATGCCATGGTCACTGCTCGGTCAGAGTGAGTGCCCTCCCAGCATGCCATGCTGTGGCCACCCTGTCCATGCAGGCAGTGGTCGGGCACTACAGTGTCCCAGCCATTGCCCCACACCCTGTGAAGATGCATCCTGGTCAATCTGCCCTGTCCGGGCCATACCCACAACACCTTGCTCCTCTTTATGCACATATTCAGGCAAACGCTGGTAACAGTGGGACATTGTGGGCCTGGTGAGGTGTGGGCAGCCACAAAACAATGGATAGACATACACACACACACTCCTATTGCAGCACTGTGCATAGATAGGGGTGGTTGGCAACCCTGCCCGCCACACTGGTTCTGATCACAGTTCCGACATTGCTAAACTGTGCAGGAGGTAGTAGTAGTGCCCTGCTGATAACTGCAGCTCAATACTGGGGCCAACAGACTGACTCTCCATGCATCTTTGGATTATGGAGCCTGTGTGAGTGAGTGTTTGTACCCCTGTTTGCCGCTGCTTTGGGCTTTGCACATGTTGCTGTTGTATCTGCATTGTAGGGTAAAACATAGAGACATGCTCTGCAGGAACCACATCTGTGACCCTCAGCTTCTGGACACACTGGCTTGGTGTACTGCACCACACTGTTGCCACAGATTCATGTTGGTCCCTGGGGCTATGTGTACTTTTCCTCAGCCAGACCTTTTATGTTGCACTACACACCACGTACTGCTACAGGGCATGGCCTAGGTCCACTGCAGGCAGGTGCCACTGCCCCCTCCAAAATGGGCATCCCCCTGCCATGCTGACATGGCCATATGCTGTTGGTGCTGGTAGTGCGCAGTCCCAGGCCATCCACTGTTTGGGTAGGTGGCCGCCTAGGGAGCGGGGTTTGGGGCATGGGGCATACATGAGCATCCTCACCCCCCCCCATCACCACCTACCAATAGTCTGTTCCTTCCGCTTGGGGGAGGGTTGGCTGGGGGTATGTCAGGTCAGTGCCCTTGCAACTGTTAGCTCGGGGGGACCAGGTTGATGTAGGTGGATTGTTTAGACTTTGTCAGCTACTTTCATGATGATGTCCAGTTTCTATGTGCCACCTAGGCGCCCATCTAGTCCACCTTGTGCCCCTGCTTCCCCCGCTACATGTCCTGCCTGCAGCCCCCTATGCCCCACTTGCTCCATCACCATAGTGACCTTTCATACTTGGGCACTATGCTGGTGCTGGACATGGAGCACTACTATCACGTTTCTTGGGCTCCCTGTCTATGCTGTACATTGCTGACACTGAAATGGTTTCTCTCTCCTGCAAATGTGCATCTAACGGCAGGTTTTCATTCGCAGTAGGATTCAGCCCTTCAGTTCAGCGCGTTAGTGTGCAGGGAGCCTCTCCCCGCTCATTCCCCACCCATTGACCCCTTTCCCCCACCCTCTCTCCACCCTCTGCGGTATTTACAGCGGCCAGGGACGTTAATGATCATTAAGTAATGTTAACGCGCGTTAATGTTACATACCATGCGTTAACATTACCTAAAGAGCGTTAACGTTACATAACACGCGGTCTGTAACGTTACCGCAGTTTAGTAAACATACCCCATAGTCTTGTTCCCAGCTGTTGTGTTGTCTATCTCACCTAGGTTGCAAGCTATGATAAGCAGGGATCATTGTTTACATATGTTTATATGGTCCATCATAAAGCATATGGGCAGAAACCTAAAGATCTAAATCTGTATACTTTGGAGAGATGAGATTGGGAAATATGAAAGAGAAATTCAAATATATCCAAGGTATAAATGAACAGGAGATGAGACTCTTTCAATTAAACAAAAGCTCTGCAATGAGGGGTCACAGAATCTCTGAGGGGAAGTAAGGAATTATAGAGCTTAGTAACTGGTGTGGATAGACAGACAGACCTGAAAGGCCTTAATGTCTTTATCTGCTATCATTTTTCTATATTCCTATGTAAAATTGGGGTGAAAGGGACTGTCCCCCAGAGTAAACAATTGTCATTGGAACTGAAAGTCTGGGTCCAAGAGCTAATAAATATGTTCTATACTTATTTCCATCAAGTCAATGAAATGCCAAAATTTGGCACCTACTCTTTGGATCAGCTAGGTCAAACCAGATATATAACTACCTTTGAGTTAACAAAAAAATACTTAAAAATCTCTGTTGGAGGATTCATAGGCGAAAACAGCTTTTGCCACTTCTAAGGGGTTATACCAATTAAGAATCCTCCTGTCAGAACATATGTCCTTCTGCTTCTTCCAGGGTCTGAAGAATTTAGTACCCGGTCATGCCATCAGTACATATCATCATATGTGGGTAATGCAGAGATTCATAATGGAAAATGGGAGACCCATTTGACAAAAGTAGCCACTATATTGTCTTCTATGAGAAAGACCAGTGGCAGCAACATCCTATGCTGATAGCTCCATCCTCTTGCCAGGTGATGTCACTACAATGGGCTAACACCATCTCTACAAAGGGGCAGGCTCACAGGAAGGCCCTCACTGAAGGGTCATGCCAAAGGGTCCTTTATGTGGATCTCCTATGGATTCAGGTGAGATGAGTCTTTCATGTTTTAGCTATAGGACTATGAATGGAATGACTGAAATGTTGTTTCACAGTGTGTAAGCTGTTTTACTTTATACTGTGTTTGATAATTTGCTGTGAGACCCAGCACCGTACCAAGGATTGTGCAAGTGGTGCAGCTGCATAGGGCACAAGCACAAAAAGCGGCACTGATATCATCACTAGGCTTCCAGGAAGCCTAAAAAGAATGAGTTACTGAACATAACTGAGTGGAGGGTGGGCACCAAAATTGTTAGTCACACAGGTACGGTCCTGGTGAGACATGTTCTGGAAGGATGGGGGGGAGCAGATAGCAATTATTACTGGATATGGTCATCATGTCTTTTCTAATCGTATGCATAACCAGAAAGTTAGGAGTTGTCCTGTATTTTGGCCTGTTGTTACTCCTCAATATATTATGGTGAGGGTTGGTGCTAATTCCTTGAAAATAATGCTTGTCGATGTTCAATCAGTATGTAACAAAATACCTGTGATGACTGATATTTTAGTTGAATGTCGACCAGTTATATGAAGGGTAGGTTTGTATCCTCCTACACAGACAACACATATCCCCCGCATGTGCTAGTTGCCCTATTTTATAAAATGAGACACGTGCTCTAGGCGCATCAGTGTTGAGGCTACCCCTGAGCAAGCATAGCTGGTGGTGCCTAGATCGGTGCCGGAATGCATGTATGTCATAGTATTCTATAAAATATGTGTGTCTTTTAAGGCTCTATCCACACTGTGCACCTGTGTATGACCCAACTCAGGATCGGTATGCAGAGCACTTCCATGCGAGCTTTCAGAATCCTTCCAGGCCAAAGCACATGTGAGAGTTTCCATGCATGTACGCAAGTCTAGGAAAGTATAGCTGTTTATATTTAGGAGCCGCAGATCTTTCTGTGGCTTCTTTATAAAATTTCCCCCATTATGCATTGCTTAATTATGGTTATTAGCTGCAGATGCTGTACTGGTGAATCAGTTACAAATGCGTGTCTATGATAGATTTAGTCTGCCAAGAATGGGTAAAAGGGTTAGAAGGGTACTGATTTTAGGCAGGCTAGACATAGGGGCATGTCTACTAATGGACATGCCAGTGACACATATTTGTGTTGCCAAATTACTGCAGAGGTCTGAACTAATTTCTGGGACATGTGCATCCATATCTCTGCTGATAGCGCAATGCTAACGCAGAGTACCATGCTAACCAGCAAGCAGGTGCACTTAATACCACCCGTGTAACATTCATGGTTAGTGCATGCCCAAAACCTCCAGTGCTAACCACAATGTAACTGTCAAAACCCATGTTCCACCTTGAAACCACCCAGTCCCCTCCCAGTCACGCACTAACCGGTTAACATGGGATTTTTAGCATGGGGGTCCATGCTGTTGAGGCACCCTTACATGTGTCAAACATGCACCTTAGGGTTAAAATGATGCTTTCACCAGTGTGAAGGGAAGAGACTTATTAATTATTTGAAACAAACTACTGTCAATATGCTTAGTATATAGACCTCCTGCTTCCATGCATAGTGATTTATCGGAGCCAGTGCATTTTTACTAGCAATAAAGGTGGACAGCTCTTTCATTAATACATAAGGACCATGTGTCAGTTTTAGCAGGCAATGTAAAAGGTGCCAGTACTGAGTACTACTGAGTACCCCCTCAAAATAATCCCTGATTAGAGCTATTAAGTACATTTGTTATGCATAAGATTGATACATCAAGATTGTTGGTTTGGATAGAGATGCTGAGTGTTTTCTTTCTGCAAAGCAGGCTCTGAGACTTGAGCAAATTGTGAATACACCTGCGCATATAAAGGGCAGATCACCCAATTTAATTTTAATTCCTATTAAGATGGTTTTGTCAAAATTTGGAGATCTCTGGAAGTAACCCCAGTCCCATGGACTGATCACTGTATGCTAACTTTCCATGTTCAAGAGTTAAGATGCAGTAAGGATGATATTCCCCAGGCAGGCTTGGTGCAAGGAGGGGGTAGATGTTATGCTCAATTTAATAAGGAAGAATTTTTACACACTATTACCCAATGCTTTGATGGATTACCCAATGACAATCTAATAGCATTAGTGGAAGGATAGCATACTGCAATAGCGCACGCTACAATATTGCCTCAAATCAATGAGGGACACATACGAAAAGACAGCGCCCCATGGTTCACTGCTGTAGTTAGGAAAAATGAACAGGCTCTTGCAGAATGGAGAGAAAGTGGAGGTGGGTAAGAGATGAGATTGTAAAAACTACTTATCTGCAAGCTCTGGCAAATTATAGAACAATTACAGAAGGCAAAGACACAGTATTATTCAGATACACTTCACGCTTCAATAAAGAATTGCTCCAGATAGTGGTTTGCTGATACAAGACCCTCTCATTTCAATAAAAAGAAAAATTCCAGATTCAGACATATTGACAAGTTATTTGTAAGGTGGCAGTGCATTACCATGCACAATAACACAGGGAGCAGGGAACCATCATAACAGTGCATATAATTTGAGGTAATTGGTAAGTAGAAAATACAGGATGCAATCCAGTATATTGAAGACTACACCTCTCCCATTAATTCTTGTCTAACTAGTTAGGTCAATGCCTCTAAAGCAGAGGCTTCTGAGTTTATTCTGTAAACTGTAAACCTATTATTATGATTGAGGAAGCTACCAATAAATCTTAAAATAGGGAGGAGTGGCCTAGTGGTTAGGACAAAGTACCACAGGCCAAAGAGCCAGGCCAATTCCCACCTGGGGACAGCAATCGCAGGCCAGAAAGTCTAGGGTTTCTAGTCCTATAGGCACTCCTTGTGGCCTTCAGCAAGCCACTTAACCCTCCATTGCCTCAGGTACACATAGATTGTGAGCCCTTTTGGGACAAGGGACTGTATCCCCAGTACCTGCTAATAGTGATTATAAACCACTTTGATGCCCTTTAGTCTGGGCAGTATATCAAGAAATTATATAAACATTAGACTTATTGTTGCCTAGCTCATATCATCCCATATCTAGCCTTTCCTTTTTAGCTATTAAGTAGTTGAATGTGTCATATTGTGCCTAATGGAAAAGTACATTGAGCGATTCTACCTTCTGGATTTGCAACATCATGGGGTTGAAACACTACTATCATGTCTAACAGCCTTTTGCAGAGCTTAGAAGGTCTTGGTTTATCATGATATATATTTCATATTCAGTTCATGCCTTTGCAGTAGCTCTTCAAGGCAAGTTACAATCAGGTGTAGTAAGTATTTCCCTGGTTCTGGAGGGCTTATATTCTAAGTTTGTACCTAAGGCAATAGAGGGTTAAGTGACTTGTCCAAGACTACAAGGAATGCCAGCCGGATTCAAAAACTGATCTCTTTAGTCACCAGGCCATCGCTCTAACCTTTAGGCTACTCTTCCACTGGATATAACCTCAACATTGATTCAGTGTTGGAACGTTTAAGGTCTCTGTTCATTTTGAAGTTGTTTTCATCATATTTTAAGACAGCAGAGGGTAAGAATTGGAGCACATGTATCTAAACGGTACAAAATGTCACAGGGAGTGTCCCAAGGTTCAGTGTTATTGGTGTTGCTATTCAATTGATATCTACAGCCCCTCTGTGATGTCTTTAACACTTTAAGGTTGAAATACCACCTTTACACAAATGACGTTATGATCTATGCCCTTTTTTCCATCCAAGAGGGAGTACATTCTGTTGAACTGGATGGTTGCTTTCAAGCCATGGTTCAAATGCTCTCACTATTTGGGTTAAATGAAGACTGAATGAAGTATTCTCGGTAATGTGAGAATCCACCCAAAGGTTTTGTGGATAGGAAACGTGGAGTTAGCTGTCAAATAGGAGGTGTTCTTTCTAGGGATCATAGTAACTCAGCATTTGACTTCAGTTTCCCAAATTGACAAAGTAACAAGGACACATTTTTAAAAATGTGTATGATATGAAGATTAAGGCTTTTGTCAGAAGATGGTTTCCACATGGTCTTCCAGGCATTGATTACCCCTTGTATTGATTACACAGGTACACTAAAAAAAATTTTTTTTAAACTGCCTCTAATGTTTCGATTGATTTTTACGTTTTTTGGTGCGCTGAATCCAAATCTGGTAACCAATTTGCTCCATCATGTACAGATTTTTTGCTACATTGGGTTAGCAATTTGAGGTGAACGTTTCAGATTGAGTGCGATCGAGATAAAGGTTTCTTGGATGAATTCTTTATACTAATTGTTTAGTAGTTATTCAAATAAGAATAAAGAAAATTGTAACAAGGCAGCACATAAGAAAAGAGTAATGTCAACAAAACACACTGTGATGGTAGCAAAATTGTCTGCACTTAAAACAGCCACATACATGTGCACAAACATTGAGCATATAAGAGCGAGGTTAGACACAAAGCAAAGCAAAGAAATGTGCAAAAAATGTTGTACAGGTATGTATGTAAGAATAGAAAACGCAAACCGCACCATTGCAATACATGAAGACAAACACCCGATGGTGTGAAAATAAAATGCTAATAAATGAGATCCGACACTGTGGTAATAACTAGCAAATTTTTATTTCAAAGTTTAGTAAAAACATGATATTTGTCAACACAGTTTAGATTTTAAAGTCATTCTGGGGTCAATCAATCTCCTGGTGGGCCCGTTTCTTCTTCCCCCGAATGCTTCTCTTGGTGCGCTGCTTGGTGTATTTTTCATCTGGGGTTTCCCGCAGCAGCAACCAGCAGAAATCAGCCATCATAGTGGTGTTCCATCTTCCTTGGTACCTTCTCTCTGCGTCCTTGATGTCCTGGTGAAACCTTTCACCTTGTTCTTCACTGTACGCCCCCAAGTTTTCGGGAAAGTAGTTCACATGGGAGTGCAAGAAATGGACTTTCAGGCTCATGTTACAGCCTTGTTCTTTGAAGGCATTGAGCATCCTGGCAACAATATCCTTATAGTTCTCATCCCGCCTGTTCCCCAAGAATTTGAGAACAACATCCTTGAAGGAATCCCAGGCTTCTTTTTCCTTCTCAGACATCGTTTCAGCGAATGCTCCATCTGAAATGAATTTCCTTATATCAGGGCCAACAAACACTCCTTCCTTTAGCTTTGCATCAGAAAGTCGGGGGAACTTTGAGCAAAGGTACCGAAAGCACTCACCATCTTTTGGAAGGGACTTGATGAATTGCTTAATGAGACCCAACTTAATGTGGAGAGGTGGTAATAGAATTTTATCACGAGGTACCAAGCTCTCATGAAGAACATTTTTCTCACCGGGTCTCAAATACTCCCGAATTGGCCAGTCTTTTTTCCCCCAGTGTAGGTCGCGGGCCCGGCTATCCCACAAGCAAAGGAAGCAGGGATATTTGGTGAAACCGGATTGCTGCCCTAATAGCATGGATAGAATGTTAAAGTCTCCACAAATCATCCACTTATGCTCATCATAACGAATCTTCTGAAGAATCAGGGCCAAATTCTCATATTTTTCTTGGAGAATAACAGAGTGAGCAATAGGAACTGAAGCGAATGTGTTGCCATTATGAAGAAGAACACCTTTTATGCTGTCTTTTGACGAATCAATGAACAGTTGCCATTCAGCAGGATCATACTTGAGTTTAAACTTTTCCATCACTCCGTATATATCGTTGCAAAATACCAAATCTTCCTCTTTGCTGAAATACTTCAAAAATTGTGTCTCGCGGTTGCGGTACCAATAAAAAGTTGTTCCTGGTGACAATAGATTTTTCTGTTTAAGCGGAGAACCTAGCAGTTGGGCAGCATCTTTTGGGAGTCCTAAATCCCGGACTAAATCATTCAATTCAGCTTGAGAGAAAAGTT
This sequence comes from Ichthyophis bannanicus, assembly GCA_033557465.1. Lineage (NCBI taxonomy): Eukaryota > Metazoa > Chordata > Amphibia > Gymnophiona > Ichthyophiidae > Ichthyophis > Ichthyophis bannanicus. Next base: position 1,160,601,155 of record CM066032.1, on the reverse strand, counting down.
CAGGTTTCGGATCTGGTTCAGTTTCAAACTCGGAAGTACTGGACTCATCGGGAACATAAGAACATAAGAACATAAGAAATGCCATACTGGGTCAGACCGAGGTCCATCAAGCCCAGTATCCTGTTTCCAACAGTGGCCAATCTAGGTCATACGTACCTAGCAGTTTCCCCAAAAGACACAGGTTCTGCAGTGCTTGTACTAGGCCAAGCATTGATATCCTGGGTCCCTTTTTAATAGTGGTTTATGGACCTTTCCTCCAGGAACTTGTCCAAACCTTTTTTAAACCCAGCTATACTAACAGCCCTTACTACATCCTCCGGTAACAGATTCCAGAGTTTGATTACACGTTGAGAGAAGAAATATTTTCTCCTATTTGTCTTAAATAGTTTACCCTGTAGCTTCATTACATGCCCCCTAGTCCTTCTATATTCTGATAGCGTAAACAATTTATCCACGTTTATCCGTTCCACTCCATTCATTAATTTATACACCTCTATCATATCTCCCCTCAGCCGCCTCTTTTCTAGGTTAAAGAGCCCTAACCTTTTTAGCCTCTCTTCATAGGAGTAGCCTTCCATCCCCTTCACCAATTTGGTGGCTCTTCTCTGTACTTTTTCTAATAACTCTATGTCCTTTTTAAGATACGGTGACCAGAATTGCACACAATATTCAAGGTGCGGTCGTACCATGGAGCGATACAGAGGCATTATAATATCCTTTGTTTTATTCTCCATCCCTTTCCTTATGATACCTAGCATTCTATTTGCTTTCTTGGCCGCCGCTGCACACTGGGCGGAGGGTTTTAACATGTTATCCACGATGACTCCTAAATCTTTTTCCTGGGTGGTGGTTTCTAATGTGGAGCCTTGCATCTTGTAACTATAGTGTGGGTTGTTCTTTCCTAGGTGCATAACTTTGCACTTGTCCACATTAAATTTCATCTGCCATTTGGATGCCCAGTCTTCCAATTTATCCAGATCCTCCTGCAGTTTTCCACAATCCTCTTGGGTTTTAACAACTTTAAACAGTTTTGTGTCATCTGCAAATTTGATTACCTCACTAGTTATTCCCTTTTCCAGGTCATTTATGAATATGTCAAAAAGTAGCGGACCCAGTACAGATCCCTGGGGTACTCCACTATTCACCTTTTTCCATTGGGAATATTGGCCATTTAGCCCTACCCTCTGCTTTCTATCTTTTAACCAGTTCCCGATCCACAATAGTACACTGCCTCCTATCCCATGACTTTTTAGCTTCGCCAAAAGTCTCTGATGGGGGACCTTGTCAAAAGCTTTCTGAAAGTCCAGATACACTATATCAACCGACTCACCTTTGTCTACCTGTTTTTGCACACCTTCAAAAAAACAGATCAGATTAGTAAGACAAGATCTTCCTTGTCTAAAGCCATGTTGGCTGTCTCCCATTAGGCCATGACTATCTACATGCTGTGTAATTTTGTTCTTTATGATGGCTTCTACCATTTTCCCTGGTACTGACGTCAGGCTCACCGGTCTGTAATTTCCCGGGTCACCCCTGGAACCCTTTTTAAAAATTGGTGTTACGTTGGCGACCCTCCAATCTTCAGGTATTACAGATGATTTTAATGAAAGTTCACAGATTACCAATAACAGGTCTGCAATCTCATATTTCAGTTCTTTCAACACTCTGGGATGTATACCATCCGGTCCAGGTGATTTGCTACTATTCAGTTTATCAAATAGTTGTAATATATCTTCCCAGTGTAGCGATATTTCTCTCAATTCCTCTGCAGTATCACCTTTAAATACCACTTCAGTCTTGGGTAACACCCCTACATCTTCCTCAGTAAAGACCGAAGCAAAGAATTCATTCAGTCTCTCCGCTATAGCCTTGTCTCCTCTTACTGCCCCTTTTACCCCTCTATCATCTAATGGTCCAATTGACTCTCTCACAGGCCTTTTGCTACGAATGTACTTGAAAAAGTCTTTATTTCGTGTTTTTGCTTCCGTAGCAAGTTTCTTCTCAAATTCCCGCTTTGCCTGCCTTATCAATGCTTTGCATTTAACTTGCCAGTGCTTGTGCTGTTTCCAGTTTTCATCATTTGGCTCTTTTTTCCATTTTCTGAAGGTTGCTCTTTTGGCAGCAACAGCCTCTCTGACCTCACCTTTAAACCATGCTGGCAGTTTTTTGGACTTTCTTCCACTTTTCTTAATGCGTGGAATACAGCTGGTCTGGGCTTCGAGGATAGTATTTTTAAATAACACCCAAGCTTGCTGTAAGTCTTTAACCTTTGGAACCGCTCCTTTTAGTTTTTTCCGAACTATATTCCTCATTCTATCATAGTCACCCTTTTGAAAGTTAAAAGGTAGTACTGTGGATTCCTTTACTATCTGTCCTCCACTGATTAAATCAAACATGATCATACTATGATCACTATTGCCAAGTGGTCCCAACACCCTTATTTCTTGCACCAGATCTGGCGTTCCACTAAGGACTAGGTCCAGTATGGCTTCCCCTCTGGTCGGTTCATGAACCAGCTGCTCCAAGAAGCAGTCATTTATTTCATCTAGAAACTTTATCTCTTTAGCTTGTCCTGCTGTGACACTGTCCCAGTCGATACCGGGGTAATTGAAATCACCCATTATTACTACTCTGTTGTGGCTTTTGTTAGCTTCCTTGATTTCTTTGAGCATTTCATCATCCATTTGTTCATTCTGGCCAGGTGGTCGATAGTATACTCCCACTGCCATCACCTTCCCCTTCATAAAAGGAATTTCAATCCATAGAGATTCTACAGCATATTTTGTTCCCTGCAAAACTTTAATCCTTTCTGACTCAATGCCCTCTCTAACATAGAGCGCAACCCCTCCACCAATTTGTTCAGCTCTATCATTACGATATAGTTTGTATCCAGGTATCACAGTGTCCCACTGGTTATCCTCCTTCCACCATGTCTCTGAGAGTGCAATCATATCTAACCTCTCATTTAATGCTATATATTCTAATTCTCCCATCTTATTGTTTAGACTTCTAGCATTGGCATACAAGCATTTTAGAGACTGTATTTTATTAATATTAATCTGGCTATTGGTAGGCATGGGTAATTGGGAATCTTTATGCTCTGTCTGCTCCTTACTCAAGGGCATTTGGGCTACTATACTCCCTTTTGGAACCTCACTGCTTTTGGTAGTATCCTTCAAGGATACCTTTGTCCGAACCGTGCGCTCCTGGGTGACTGTCGGCTTTCCCCTATTTTCTAGTTTAAAAGCTTCTCTGATGAGCCATCTGATGAGTCTCATCATGATCAGAACCGTCCACACAAATATGATCCAAAGATTTTGGTGGTTCAGGCACAGGTACTTCGTTGCTATGAGGCATAGGCATAATTGCTGATGGAAGGTTGGGGTAACTTATTACGTTCTTATTTTTTAAGTTGTATCCCTTCACAATGCAAGAGCAAAAATAGCAGTCACTGCTGTGGTCTCTTTGTTCACGCCACATCATAGGTATTCCGAAACGAAATGCTTGTTTTTTACCTTTCATCCATAAGCGTAGATCTTCCTCACATGTCTTGCACACTTTGTGAGGAGCCCACGGTTTGTCTTGATCGCCTAACTTCAAACCGAAATAGGCGAAATATACTTTTTTAATAAATGCAGAAATGTTCCTCTGCCGCTTTTTCACGGTATATTCCCCACAAATAAAACAAAAACTGTCTGGAGAGTTGACGCAACCTCTGGCTCTGTGAGCCATCACAAATACACAGCACTGCAAACTACAACTGTAGTGAACCACTTCGGAATAAAGCTGGATTACGACTGAGCAAACAAAAGGTAATAATGAACTTGCAAGAAACTGAAATTTGACAGGAACGTTCATGTCGCAACCACAGTGTTTGAGCGAGCGAACGAGGCGAGGCGAACAGGAAAGAACATGCGCCAGCGCGAGTACTGGATTTAGCCCCCCGCCTCCCAATTGTCCTGTTAATGTATAAAATGAATACAAAACACTCTAAAATATCATGAGGGAGTGTTTCTAGTTAGTTAACCATTACAACCTCTATTTTGGGCCAAGAAAATAAACTGCAGTCGGCTAAAAAGAAATGATGTGAACATTCCTTATATGGGTAAGAAATCTAATTTTGCAAGAAAACGTGACGTGATGGAACATTTTGGCTATTTTTCCTGGATTCAGCACCCCAAAATCTATAGGAATCAGTTGCAAAACTGGAGGCAGTTTTTTTGGTAGTGTACCTGTGTTATTGTTATATCTTTTATAAAGGCCTATTTGAACTGCAAGGATGCCAATAATGTTGACCACAATTGTATTTGCCAGTAACTACCATACTCCCCCGTATCAACCATAACCCACACTTCCCATGCCCATCACACTTGGATAACTGGCCTCTTCCACTCCATTGTGCCAGCATCCTGTCCATGTACAATTTCAAAAACAGGAATGCTTAACTGAACACAACTTAGCATTGACCCAGTCATTGTAGGTCCATACAGGTTCTCTTCAATAGCCTTGTATCCCCAATGCTGTATATTCCCTGTTCCTCTCCCCCCCCAACCCCCCTACCCTCCAATATAGATAACATCACTTATTCCCCACATGCATGATCTCCCAAACCCTTCTCCCCTTGAAACGTTCATTAAGGCTCCACTATTCGTAGAACTGAATCACCTTTTCTCTATTGCGAGCGATGGTCTCCAACATCCTGTATATCCATTCCCATTGGGAGATCACCTCTTGCACCACAGGCATTCGTTGATCCCTCCAATGCAACGCCAGGATTTGTTCTGCATATAAATTAAAGAGGTAGGGGGAAAGTATGCAGCCTTGTCATACACCTTTGCTGATTTTAAACCATTCTGTTTCTCCTTGTTCCGTTCGAACTGTTCAATGTACAGATTGTGCAAGAGAACGATCAGGTGTTCTGGTATACACATGCTTGATAACGTGACCCAGAGTTTCTCATGGTTTATACAGGCAAAAGCCTTGCTGTAGTCAATAAAGCACAAATAGATATCCTTTTGGTATTCTTTAGTCTTTTCAAGGATCCATCTCACATCTGTGATGATGTGTCTCATTTCTCGCCCTTTCCTGAACCCTGCTTGCACTTCAGGTATTTCTTGTTCCAGGTAGAGAGGCTGGCAAAGTAGTCAGGAAAGCAAAGATAGAAAAAGAAGAAGAAACAGCCAATGCAATAAAATGGGGGGATAAGACATTTTTCAGATATATTAGTGAGAAGAGGAAGGGCAAAAGTGGTATTGTCAGACTCACGGGTGAAGAGGAGGAGTATGTAGAAGCTGATGAGGATAAAGCAGAATTGCTTACAAATATTTCCATTCTGTGTTCACAGATGAAGGGCCGGGAGCAGGACCTCAGACAACATCCATAAACAGGAACAAGAGTGAGGGGCATCTGATCTTAAGGTAGTTTCAGAGGACTGTGTTCTGGCTTCCGTCCTACCCATAGCACTGAAACGGTTCTTCTTTCCCTTCTTAATGAACTTCACGCTGCTCACGACCGTGGTCTCTATACACTGGCTGTTTCTCTTGATCTCTCTGCTGCTTTTGACTTAGTGGATCACCGCACCCTCCTCACTCGTCTTCAGGAAGCAGGTCTCTCCGGTACGGTTCTCCAGTGGTTTCACTCCTTTCTTTCTTGCCGTTCCTTCTCTGTAGTTTCTGGGTCCTCTTCTTCCGCTTCCACTCCCCTCACTTGTGGGGTTCCTCAAGGGTCTGTTCTTGCTCCGCTTCTCTTTAATGTCTTCCTTGCTCCCCTCGCTCTTCTAATTCAACAGTTTGGCATCTCCGCGTATTATTACGCGGATGACATTTTTCTTTTGCTTCACACTAATTCCCTCTCTCCTGACATTACCCCCCTCAATCTCTGTCTTGTTGCTATCGCCTCCTGGTTTTCCTCTAATTTTCTTCATGTGAATCCCTCTAAGTCCCATGCCATCTGGTTCACATTTGGGGGTCCCTCCCCCGCTTGTGCCCCCTCCTTCTCCTCACAGCCTATTCCTCTTGTCTCCTCACTCCACTACCTGGGTGTTATTCTTGATTCTTCTCTCTCCTTTAAGGATCATATTTCTTCTATTATTCAGCGCTCTTTCTATTCCCTCAGACAACTTCTTTCCATCCGTCCTTTCCTTTCTTCTTCTGCTCTGGCTACCCTTCTCCTTTCCCTTGTAATGTCTCGTCTCGATTATTGTAATGTCTCCCTTGCTGGTCTGCCCAAATCCCAATTGTCTCGTCTTCAACGCGTTCAAAACTCAGCTATTCGTCTTCTTGCTCATGCCTCTCGTTTCGATCATGTCACCCCACTCCTTCTTCATCACCACTGGCTGCCTATCCCCTTTCGTGTTCAGTATAAAATTCTCATTCTCACACACAAGGCTGTCCGCACTGGTTCCCCCTCCTATCTCGCCGACCAGATACACTTCCGCCCCCCCCCCCACCGCTTGCTTCGTGCCATCCACACAAATCGTTTATCTCTCCCTTCCCCCTCTCAGGCCCATCTTGCTTCCACCCGCTCCTCTGCCTTCTACTTCTTAGCCCCAAGCCTCTGGAACTCGCTCCCCCCTCGCTCCGTGCAGAAGAATCTTACCAAGCTTTTAAATCACAACTCAAGACCCATCTCTTCAGTCTAGCATTTGATCTACCATCCCTGGTTCCCCCTTCCCCCTCCGTCACTCCCTCCCCCCCCCCGTCCCCTGATGTTATAATCATTATATTGTAGTCTGTTGTTCTTTTTGTCTCTTCCTTCCTTTCCTATCCTATTGATTTTACTGGCGTTCCTTTTCTTTTCTTAGCCATATTTTAAGTTGTTTTTAGTATATTGTAAACCGCTCAGGTGCCCCTGGTGTTGGGCGGTATAAAAAGTTTTAATAAACATAAACATAAACATGAGGAACTAGCTAAACTAAAAGTGGACAAAGCGATGGGACCAGAAGGGATACATCCAAGAATACTGAAGAAACTTGGGGATGTTCTAGCAGATCCACTGACAGACCTTTTCAATGTCTCTTTGGAGTCAGGGGTGGTGCCAGAGGATTGGAGAGAGGCACATGTGGTCTCTTTACACAAAAGTGGAAGTATGTATGTGGTTGAATACTACAAGCTGGTTAGTTTAACCTCGGTGGTAAGTAAATTATTGTAAATGCTGCTGAAAGAGAAAATATTGAGGTTTCTGGAGTCCAACGGATTGCAGAATCCGAGGTAGCATGGATTCACCAGGGGCAGATATTATCAGACAAATCTGATTTATTTCTTTGACTGGGTGACCAGGGAGTTGGACTGAGGGAGAGCCCTAGATGTGGTGTATTTAAATTTAAGTAAAGCATTTGACTGTTCCACATAGGTGACTTATAAACAAACTAAGCACCCTTGGGATGGACCCTAAAGTTACTGCTTGGATTAGAAATTGGTGACTGGGAGGTGACAAGGTACAGGTAAATGGATTTCACTCTGAGGAGAATGATGTTACCAGTGGAGGGCTGCAGGGAACTGTCCTTGGTCCAATTCTTTTTAACATCTTTGTTAGTGATATTGCTGAAGGGCTGTCAGGTACCTTGATAGCAGAATCTGCAACAGAGTAGACACCCAGGAAAGTATAGATAACATGTGGAGGGATCTAGCTAAGCTCAAAGAATGGTTTAGAATTTGGCAGCTGAGATTTAATGCTAAAAAATGTAGGGAAATGCTTTTGGGCTGCAACAATCTAAGGGAGCGGTTCAGTATAGGGGGCGACATACTTCTGTCTACGAAAGAAAAACGAGACCTAGGCGTGATTGTGTCTGATGATCTTAAGGTAGCGAAACAGGTACATAAAGTGATAGCAAAAATAGAATGATGCTTGGGTGTATGGGGAGAGGAATGGCCAGCAAAAAAGAGAAGGTGATATTGCCTCTGTATAAGTCTTTGGTGTGATCTCATTTGGAGTATTGTGTGTAATTCTGGAGACAGCACTTTCAAGTGGATATAAATAGGTTGGAGTCGGTGCAGAGGGTGACTACTAAAATGGTTAATGGTCTTCGTTATAAAACATAAGAGGACACACTTAAGGACCTTAATATGCATACTGTAGAGGAAAGGCAGGACAGAGGTAATATGATTGAAATGTTTAAATACCTCCGTGGCATAAAGGCATAGGAGGAGAGCCTCTTTCGATTGAAAGCAAGCTCTGCTATGAGGAGACATAGGATGAGGGTGAAAGGGGGCAGACTCAGGAGTAGCATGCGGAAATATTTCTTTACTGAAAGAGTGGTAGATATATGGAATAGTCTCCAAATGGAGGTGGTAGAGATGAAGACAGTATTAAATTCAAAAAAGCATGGGGCAAACACAGAGGAAGCATGGGGCAAACACTGGAAATAAGGGGACTCTTGTAGTGGATGATATGGAAGGGCAGACTAGATAGGCCATTTGGTCTTTTTCTGCTGTCATGTTTCTATGTCTAATTTTCTTAATGATGCGTTCTTTAATCGTGAACTCATGGAGGCATATTATAATATCCCTCGGTCTGCAGTTATTGGGTGGCCCAAAGTCCGGTGCGTTCGGTGGATTTTCACCTCCTCCTTCATTGTGTCTTCCCTTCCCCTGGGCCAGAATAGCTCTACAAATGGAGCGTGCCACATTCTCAGCATCTCCATAGTCCTGTCCCTCTGGCATGGTGCGCATCCTTAAGTTACTGACCAGAGAACCTTCTTTCATGTGTTTGGGGGGTCCGCCACATGCTGTTGTGCAAACACATGCTGTGTTTTCTTATTTCTTTCTTTCAGCAATGGCTATTTTCTGGCCACTTGAACTGTGATTGGTTGTTATGGATCGAGTATCATGGTTGTGATTGGATGGATGAGGGATGTCTATGTTGTGTATTGAATGTGATGTCATCTGGGCAAGTGATTGCATGGCTGTGATTGGCTGTGATTCCTGCCCCTCATTGGTAAGGTGTTCTAGTTTTGGGTGGGGTTGATAATGCTGGAGGGTTCTTAAATGCAGGTGTGCTTTTGGAAGTATTTGGAGCAGTCTGAGCAGCTATGGCTATGGCCAAGAGTTTGATGGTTTGGTGAGTACTTGATTGATTTGTGACCAGTGTTATAACTGATTTAACACACGGAGAGTGTATATATGTTAATTTGGATGTTTGGTTAGATTCTTTGAATTGTTGTTTGTCTTGCATGCCTAACAGGGTGGTGGAATGTGTTGGATTTTAATCTCAAGCCTTCTCTTTCCCACAGCATTTGCCTTTTCTGTTGAGAAATTGATTCTGTTGGCAAGTTTTCCCCTGAAGCAGCTGAAGGCAAAATGCTCCTGATGGTGTCTTGCAAAGGTGTTGCGACATCACTGTTGGTGCAGTTAATTTCTTTAGATGAATACAGATAAGAGTGGAGTAGCATTGATAAATGCGGCATATTATGCATTTTATTTGGAAAGAACCTCTTTGCATGCTCTGAGAAAGTGAAGGTTTGCTGTGAAGTAGTAATGAGAAAATAGCTCAAAAAATATTTTAAAATTTATTATTAAAATCTATTAAAGTGATTCAAGATTTGGCATATGGGGAGTTTTTCAGGATCCATGATGGTGAAGTATGTGCACCTAAGGCTTGATAAGTTCTGCCTTGTCTTTGTACTGTAGGCAGAAACTTTGGTAAGCCATTTTGGTGTTTTTGAGTTACTGAGATCCTTTTCTCCTTTGCATAAGTGGAATGATCAAGTGGATATTATGGGATTCCACATCCAGTTACTCTTGATACTGTCATAGAGGAATGATGTTTTCATTTTTTGATCTATGCTTTAAACTGTGGCACAAATATCAGTGTTAAACCGGGAGAGCAAGCCAAACACGTGTACAGAAGTCAGCACGTGATTGGCATGTTCTCCCAGAGAAACAATGTCATCTGAGGGGAAGTTTGACCCTTCACCTCAGATGATTCAGGCATTAGTTAAAGCCCTCAATGCCATCAAAATACTGTCTTGGAGCCAGTGTCCCTGACACCGACCACTCGACAGAAACCAAATCCTTGGTGGCCAAATGGCCCTGATCCCTTTATCAACCCAATTAAAAATAAGTTCTCTTTGGACTTCATGGTGTTAGTGGTTGATACAATGAAGGAGCAGATGGTGTCCTACCAGCTAGGCATTGCCATTTTTCAAGATGGTGGTGCAGGGGTGGAAGCATGTGGGCAATTCTTCTGATCCTTCATAAAGGTACTAGGAGGGGGGTGGGAGTTTGAGGGCACTTGGCCACCAGGATTAATTTTAATTAGGAAGGTGGGGGGATCGTGGCCTTTGGGCCACCAGGAGTTTTTAATTGGATCAGTGGAGGATCAGGGCCACTGTGCCACCAGTGTTATTTTTAATTGGGTAGGTGAGTGGGGAGATTGGGACTGCTGGGACACCAGGTTTTTTTTTTTTAAATTGGGTGGGGAGATCAGGCCACTGGGTCATCAGGGATTTGGTTTCTGTTGGGCACCGGCCCCTGACAGTATTTTGATGGCATTGGGAGCTTTCCCTGATGCCTGGATCATCTGAAGAGAAGTCTGACACTTTACCTTAGATGATCCAGGCATTGGAGAAAGCCCCCAGTGCCATCAAAATACTGTCAGGGGCACACGCAAGACATTTAAACCACCTCAGACCCAAGCATAGAGATATTGGTGCTTCGGCTGGTTAGGAAATCCTCTACTCCTTTCTCTGCATCAGGCGCAAACAATATTAGCATGCCATTTCAATATGTGCAGCTCATTTTACTTTAATCGCAGGGAGGAGTGGTCTAGTGGTTAGGACAAGGTACTTCAGGCCAGAGGGCCGGGGGTTCAAGTCCCACCTGGGGACAGCAATCTCAGGCCGGAGGATCTGGGATTTCTAGTCCTATAGGCACTCCTTGTGGTCTTGGGCAAGCCACTTAACCCTCCATTGCCCATGCTCCCTGTAAGTATTAGCATATGTGTCTCATATCCCCTCGTGTTAAATGAATCCCCCAATTGACCGCTTTGACCAAGTGAAAAGCGGGATATAAATACAGCTAAATAAATAAATTTAAAAAAGCATGTCTTTACTGTGTGCACTTGCTTTTCCTTTGCTGTTTAAGCGCGTGTGCATTTGGCCTGTCGGAGCTTGTGTTTATATGTTGTGCTATCTGCGCAAACCAGAAGCCTATTTTGGAGGGAGCAGAAGCAGTAGCTCATAGAAGCCAGGAACCAAGACACAGCACCGATGAGTTTAGGTAAGTTCTGCATCATGTTTTCAAACCCATTGCCACCACTGCAGGTCCCAGAGAGGGGCAGTGACAATGGGGTGCCTCCAGCATGCCGGCACTCTCGGTAACTGCCTAGTTAGCATAATGGTAGCACCAGCCCCCGGCCCTGTTAGTGCATGAGGTGTTTTTACTATATTTTATATGATATGCAAGCAATTGCATCATGTTTTTTGCAAACCTAGGTATCCAAAATTAAATGCAATTTTTCCTTCATTTTTTAATGTATTTTTACAAAGTATAGATATGATGAATCACTGAGTTATTTTTGCTGTTGTTAGTTTTAGACCTATAATTTGGTAAACAAGCTATTATAATTATGCAACGTTAACTAACAAAGTGGTATTATACAAACAGTTGCAACATTATAAATTAAAATATCCTATTTGGTTCAATTATTTATTGCTCTGTTGTAGTCTTTTAGGAATTCATTTCCACCATTTAAGGCCAAAAAGGAGGCTGTGGTGAATATTTGGAAAAGATATCAAGTTTTAAAAAATGCTATTCGAAGTTGGAGCAGATACTGCGCAGGAGGCCAAATAGTGACAAATTGGGAGTTAATGAGATATAATGAGTCATTTGGAGCCTACCCGGGGTCTGAGCCATGGAATGTATTATTGACCTCATTATACTATGCATAAGCCAGATTATCCTTTTAGAACATGCAAAGTCACTAGGGTGATATTCAAGGTTGCCAATTTATGAAATTTTCCTTTACTAAGAGTCTGACAGGTTTTTGCTAACAACTTAATCTTCTTACAGACATCATTATTTTGTAGACAGTTTCATATGCTGAGATGCACCTCTGTATGCACTGTAAATTTCCCTTTGTCTGCACTGTGAGTTTTCAGGCCTATGGGAGATTTTATTAAAGCATGTTAAGCAAGTAGTATGGGATTTACTACATGCCAACTATAGCATGGGCCTGAACTAATTGTTACCACGTGCTAAAAACAAACAGCCATGGAAGTGCTGTGCTGTGAACTAGCTTGCTGATTTTGCCTGCCTGTGTTGGATCCCCTGTACTCCATGGGAGGAGGAGCAGCAGCTCGATTTCATCCCTCACCAGTTTAAATGCTCCAATAGCCACAGGCAGCAGCCGTGGGTGCATGTCCGAATGGGCACTTTCTGCTCCTTTGGCGCCTGGAGGAGCAGTATATCATCTGAAGAAGTCATATGGTGAAACGGAAGAAGATGGTGGCTCCCCTACAATTGGCGAAGGCTGTGAAGGTTGTAGGGCCAGTGCATTGACATCTCCAGATAGGCCCCTCAGAGTCCTCTTCTCCTGGTTTGGACATTTCCTTGGACACTGTGAGCACTACCTTAGAGGGTTCTTCTCCTACATGCATGGGTATTGCCCTGCCTGGCCAGATGGAGGAATTGGGGATTGAAGCCCACCTTTTTGTGTTGAAGTGGGTGTTTCTCTGTCCCATGCCTCTCAGTTGGATTCCTCAGTTGTGGATTTGGGTCTCAGCATTTCTGCGGTATTGCGGATGCAAGTGCCTCTGACTTTTTCTGGTGTTGGTGAGAAAGTTGTTCCACTATCAGACATTTCATTGCGTGACATATAGGAGGTGGTGACTTGCACAGAGGTTTCTTTGCAGTCATCTCTCTCAGAAGTGGCACAGTTTTCATCAGATGTTTGCAAGTTATCAGAACATAATAGCATTTCTACTTCCAATACGATGTCTAAATTGGATGGTCAATTATCGTTGGCTAATGCTGCTTTGTCATCTAATGTTTGGGACAGTTTAGTGATTCATCACCAACATGAAGCATTGGAGAACTCTGCTTGTGCCAGAATTTGAGATTGCTTAATTTCCCTCATACGTATTACTTGTCTCGTACTTTTATTTTTCATAAATATCTAAAAGAGGTTTTGTTGATTAATGATCCTGATTTGATTAAATTGTCAAATGTGTTTTATGTACCCTAAGGTGCCAGGTCTGAGGCTTAGGAGGAGGAAGGATTTTTCCATCTATTCTCAGCTGAGACATTGAACATTTCAGCCTTTCTGGAGTCCTCTATTGATGTTATTTCTACAAGGGCTACTTTCTAACTTTTCTCTCTTTGAGTGATAAAAATATGGCTATGAGGTTATACTTTCCAAAGAAAACTGTGTTTTTTTGTGGGAGTTCAATACAGATGTTTCCTGATGTTAGTAGAGCTACACAGAAGCGAAGAAAGGAGGAACACAACAAGAGGAAGAACCTCTGCAAAAAAAACAAGCAAGTCCACAGAAAGTGGAGGAAAAAAGTGGCCACACCAAAGATATATATAATAAAAAAGAAGCCTCTATTTCAAAACCTTCAAAGTTCAGGAACCGATTTGGCTGTGTTTCGGCTGTCAGTTTCTGCATCAGGGGTCTGAAACATGTACATGTACATATGTCATATGACACTGATAAACCTTTGGTACTAACGCACAAGGTCCTCTACACTGGCTCTCCTTCTTATCTCTCCTCTAGAATCATTCCATATGCACCCTTACTCACTTTATACTCCCTACATGTTTCAAATGTCAAATCCAAAATGGCACTTCAATCTGCCTTTTTTCACCTAGCGTCTACACTCTGGAACCTGCTGCTCTCTTCACTATGCCTAGAACCTACCTATAAGGCTTTTAAATCAGCTTTGAAGACCCATCTTTTCACTTTATATTTGGGGTCTATCAGCAAGCACAGCTGCAACAGACCTTCCTGTCCACTACTGTGCTCTCCCTTGAATTTGCAGAGAATTGTACTCTGTTCCTTTCCTGTCAGCAAAAATGGCATGCATTTCCTTTTCTTTGGAGGTCTTCCATGTTTATTGTAATAATGAAAGGTGGAATATCAAAACTCTAAAAAACCTAAACTATATCTAAATTTCTGTTTTCAGGTTGTTCAGCTGAATCATGATTACATAGACAGCTGAAGTATTTTATTTTTATTTTTTTACCAAACAGCTCTGTATTGAAGATGTCATGAAAAGTATTTGATCGTAGCACACCCTCAGCAACAAATCTTATTCTAATCTGTTTACTGCTGGTTGAGATTAATTCTCTATTGTACATCATTTTCAGCATTGCTATCTAACATATATTGTTTATTATCTTCTGGAAATACTTTTCTTGGTGATTAGATAAACATGCAGAAATAGGAAAAATAATAATAAAACACAATAACACAAGAAAATGACTTGGATAATGTGTGCACTATAATTACTATCATTCATAATCTGGTTAGATGAAAACTATGTTTCACTGCTGCTCATCTGTGCTGCTACGGCACACTCTTTTTCATCCCACTAGATAACTCTTAACAAGAACTGCTTGCTGCATCCACTGATATATGCTTCTATTCTGCAAAATCCCTCAGCTGCATAAATGACTGAATATCTGGAGATATTAGACTGTCAGCATTTTATCTCATGCTGAAAAAAATATATATTCAGAGTGACTTGTGGCAGATTTGTCTCTGTCGTATGGCGATTTACTCTTGTCCATAACTTGTTACGCAATTCAGAATTTTTCAGAATTAAGGCCATAGAACCCAACTTATCCCTACATTATTTCTGGCCTCTGAATAGTGAATATCATAACATATATATGTAGCATCGTTCTTCTGTAGAAATAGGAACAGCTATTGGGTTCATGCTGAGCTGGTTGAACAATTGGGTGAAGTAGTTTTCAGCTGGTAAAGGTTTAGTAGTCCTCAGGGAAACAAATACATCTTAATCCTGTGATTACTTCCGTAGAAAATGCATGAAGAAACTGGCACTATTTTAAAAAGTTGGCTCTACAGTGCTATTTCTGTGGTGTGGCCTAGTCACATCCGTTAATTGTTTTCAGATTGGTGTTTTTATTCTCTGTAAGCCACTTAGCTGTTAGTTGATGAAAGGTGTTTAATCAAATACAATAAACCTTAGACCTCAAAACTTATTGAATAGTAAGATAATAACAAGACAGTAGCTCTTCAAATGGCTTTTTACCCAGGCAGCAAACTAGACTACTGCATTGTTTGCATTATTTCCCTGAAGTCCAATCAATCTTCATATTCAGTTGACAAGTATATACTTTACTTCAACCATTAACAACAAGAAATTCTGGAGATAGCCCTTTACCTAGACGCCAAAAAGATATTTGATGACATCAAATGGAGGTGTCTGTTCAAGAGCCTTGAATGGTTTGAGTTTGTCTGCAACAATTTACACTATTAAATGAGATACGTCCAATGTAAATAAAACCACGGGAAAAATTAAGTTTTAAAAATTACACTTCAAAGCCAACAATTAACAAGCGAAAAAACAGGTCTCAGAACTTTAGCCACCAAGAGACTTCCGTCTGCTGATATGGTGTCTTAGAACAGCAATGACCTTTCTTGTAAACTTTTCGCCGTTTTTTGTTGTATTTTCTAATTAGACTACCGCACTCATCACAAGAGCTAATAAATATTCAATATGTTCCGTGAGTACACGAACGTCCACACATTGCATAGTAGAGTAATAGTAGAGTAATAACTTATACACAACTCCAACATTTGTCTCCTTACTATGCTGCTGAAACTTCACTTCTAAATATCTTGTCCATATTCAGAAGGATTTACAACTTAGCTTTCTTGTGATTGAGGACAGGTGTCCATTGAAGCTTATCTCCGTGAGAACATAAGAACATAAGAACATAAGACATGCCATACTGGGTCAGACCGAGGTCCATCAAGCCCAGTATCCTGTTTCCAACAGTGGCCAATCTAGGTCATACGTACCTAGCAATATCCCCAAAAGACACAGGTTCCACAATGCTTGTACTGGGTCAAGCATTGATATCCTGGGTCCCTTTTCAATAGTGGTTTATGGACCTTTCCTTCAGGAACTTGTCCAAACCTTTTTTAAACCCAGCTATACTAACAGCCCTTACTACATCCTCCGGTAACAGATTCCAGAGTTTGATTACACGTTGAGTGAAAAAATATTTTCTCTTATTTGTCTTAAATAGTTTACCCTGTAGCTTCATTACATGTCCCCTAGTCTTTCTATACTCTGATAGCGTAAACAATTGATCCACGTTTATCCGTTCCACTCCATTCATTAATTTATAGACCTCTATCATATCTCCCCTCAGCCGTCTCTTCTCCAGGCTAAAGAGCCCTAACCTTCTTAGCCTCTCTTCATAGGAGTAGCCTTCCATCCCCTTCACCAATTTGGTGGCTCTTCTCTGTACTTTTTCTAATAACGCTATGTCCTTTTTAAGATACGGTGACCAGAATTGCACACAATATTCAAGGTGCGGTCGTACCATGGAGCGATACAGAGGCATTATAACATCCTTTGTTTTATTCTCCATCTCTTTCCTTATGATACCTAGCATTCTATTTGCTTTCTTGGCCACCATTGCACACTGGGCAGAGGGTTTTAAAATGTTATCCACGATGACTCCTAAATCTTTTTCCTGGGTGGTGGTTTCTAATGTGGAGCCTTGCATCGTGTAACTATAGTGTGGGTTGTTCTTTCCTAGGTGCATAACTTTGCACTTGTCCACATTAAATTTCATCTGCCATTTGGATGCCCAGTCTTCCAATTTATCCAGATCCTCCTGCAGTTTTCCACAATCCTCTTGGGTTTTAACAACTTTAAATAGTTTTGTGTTATCTGCAAATTTGATAACCTCACTAGTTATTCCCTTTTCCAGGTCATTTATGAATATGTCAAAAAGCAGCGGACCCAGTACAGATCCCTGGGGTACTCCACTATTCACCTTTTTCCATTGGGAATATTGGCCATTTAGCCCTAACCTCTGCTTTCTATCTTTTAACCAGTTCCCGATCCACAATAGTACACTGCCTCCTATCCCATGACTTTTTAGCTTCGCCAAAAGTCTCTGATGGGGGACTTTGTCAAAAGCTTTCTGAAAGTCCAGATACACTATATCAACCGACTCACCTTTGTCTACCTGTTTATGCACACCTTCAAAAAAACATATCAGATTAGTAAGACAAGATCTTCCTTGTCTAAAGCCATGTTGGCTGTCTCCCATTAGGCCATGACTATCTACATGCTGTGTAATTTTGTTCTTTATGATGGTTTCTACCATTTTCCCTGGTACTGACGTCAGGCTCACCGGTCTGTAATTTCCTGGGTCACCCCTGGAACCCTTTTTAAAAATTGGTGTTACGTTGGCGACCCTCCAATCTTCAGGTATTACAGATGATTTTAATGAAAGTTCACAGATTATCAATAGCAGGTCTGCAATCTCATATTTCAGTTCTTTCAACACTCTGGGATGTATACCATCCGGTCCAGGTGATTTGCTACTATTCAGTTTATCAAATAGTTGTAATATATCTTCCCGGTGTAGCGATATTTCTCTCAATTCCTCTGCAGTATCACCTTTAAATACCACTTCAGTCTTGGGTAACATCCCTACATCTTCCTCAGTAAAGACCGAAGCAAAGAATTCATTCAGTCTCTCTGCTATAGCCTTGTTTCCTCTTACTGTCCCTTTTACCCCTCTATCATCTAATGGTCCAATTGACTCTCTCACAGGCCTTTTGCTACGAATGTACTTGAAAAAGTCTTTATTTCGTGTTTTTGCTTCCGTAGCAAGTTTCTTCTCAAATTCCCGCTTTGCCTGCCTTATCAATGCTTTGCATTTAACTTGCCAGTGCTTGTGCTGTTTCCAGTTTTCATCATTTGGCTCTTTTTTCCATTTCCTGAAGGTTGCTTTTTTGGCAGCAACAGCCTCTCTGACCTCACCTTTAAACCATGCTGGCAGTTTTTTGGACTTTCTTCCACTTTTCCTAATGCGTGGAATACAGCTGGTCTGGGCTTCGAGGATAGTATTTTTAAATAACACCCAAGCTTGCTGTAAGTCTTTAACCTTTGGAACCGCTCCTTTTAGTTTTTTCCTAACTATATTCCTCATTCTATCATAGTCTCCCTTTTGAAAGTTAAAAGGTAGTACTGTGGATGCCTTTACTATCTGTCCTCCACTAATTAAATCAAACATGATCATACTATGATCACTATTGCCAAGTGGTCCCAACACCCTTATTTCTTGCACCAGATCTGGCGTTCCACTAAGGACTAGGTCCAGTATGGCTTCCCCTCTGGTCGGTTCATGAACCAGCTGCTCCAAGAAGCAGTCATTTATTCCATCTAGAAACTTTATCTCAATGTTTTGAGGATCTCAACGCTCTACCTGGGCACCACTGAGGCATTTCACGGCCACAGTTTCATCAGGAGATCTCACCCGTTAAGTTCTATAATTGAAACAGAAAAAGTATATTACTACACCCTTTCCCAAACACACCAAACCCATTAAAATTTTAAAAAGCATCCCATTCTCACTTACAGTGCTGCCCACGTCTATAATCTTAGAAATGTCGGCTATTAGCTTCACCAAACTCAGTTTTCTTCAGACGCCGCGCATGCGGAATGCCCGGCTCCGACTATCCCCTTTAAACTTCCATCCAAGCACGTCAGCCGACGTCACATACAACTTACCCCACCTACCTACCAACTAATTCCTGAAAGACAGACCTAGACCTTAATTAGCACATACCAAGAGTATCACTGTTCGCTGCTATACACATACCACCCAATCAATAGAGGTGTTAAGGCCATTCGGGCTAACCATCCCCAGCCTGTAGATCCATCTTTGCTCTCTTATCAGAAGGGTCTTATCAAGCGTTTTACCCACACTAGCCCGATTCACTTTATCAATGACAAAACAGCGGAGTTGATCGTATACATGACCTGCAGTCAAACAGTGGGACACTATAGGGGCTTCCACCTTCCTATATTTCAACCTACTGCGATGCTCACGTATTCATATTCTCAACGCTCTTATTGTCTTGCCCACATACAAGAGTCCACAAGGGCATTGAATCCCATACACTATTCCTTCTGAATCACAATCAGTATGGAATTTCAGCGAGTAATCAACCCCATGGTATGTGAAGTTAGTTATCTCCAAGGTAATTTCGCAGACATCACAGTGCCCACATTTCTTATGACCTCCGCCAGCTGTCGACATTATTTGAGGGACCAAAACCGCCAGGCTAAGCCTATCCTTTAAGTTCCTACCTCTCTGCCAGACACAGCGAATTTTCTTGTCTTCCACTTCAGGGACTGCCCTTAGTACATTCTGATGTTTCCGTACTATTTGCTGTATTGATTTACTTAAAGGAGAAAAACCTGTAACCAAATTGATTTTTTCAGAATCCCAATTTGTGGCCTCCGATGAAGTACGATGACTCAATAATAGGCTCCTATTATTAAATAAAGCTCTATAGTATGCCTTCTTCACCACTTGTTTGGGATACCCCCTCCCAAGAAAATCCTGAATAAGACCTTTGTCACGGTTTTTAAAATCCTGTGTCTCTGAGCAATTCCTCCGAAAACGCAAAAATTGCGAAAAAGGAAGGCTTTCTTTCAACTGGCGAGGTTGTTTACTCGTGAAATGCAAAAACGTGTTTCTGTCCGTTTTTTTCTTAAAGACAGATGTTTTCCACGCATAAACACCACGAGTAATCTCAAAATCTAAATAGGTGATCGTGTCTTTGTGATATACATGGGTGAATTGTATGTTAGGGTCACAACCATTTACCCATTGAAAAAACTGTACCAATCGCTCTTCTGATCCCTGCCATATGTAAAAACATGTTATCTATGAACCTCTTCCAAACCAAAAGGTTGCTTGTAAATGGGGAATCGCCTAACCAGCGTGCCTCAAAAGTCCTCATATAGAAATTTGCAATGGACGGAGCACATGTCACGCCCATCGCAATCCCGGAAATTTGATGATAAAGTTTATCCTCAAAAACAAAATAATTCCTGAAGATCGCCAATCGGGCTATTTCCATCAAGAAATCTAACTGCTGTTCTGAAAGTACCCCCCGAAGAGCCAAAGTAGGTTGTACCATCTCTAGGGCTCCCTGCTGAGGTATACTAGTATACAAAGAGGTGACATCCATGGTGACCAATATCGTGTCGTGATCAGTCACCCACTCCGACATATTCTGAACAACCTCCAAAAAGTGGGTGGTGTCACGTAAATATGATGGTATAGTTTTTAACAAAGGACGTAAAAAAGAATCCAGATAGATAGACAATGGCTCTAGTACACTTCCTCTTGTTGACACTATAGGACGCCCTGGTGGTTTCAGATTTTTATGGATTTTAGGTACCGTATAGAATTTAGCTGTACCAGGGGATATGGTGTTCAAAAAATGAAACTCTTTCTTAGAAAGCAATTTATTTTGTAGTGCCGTCTGAGTAAGCTGCTGAATTATAGATTGTAAAGACTTAAGAGGGTCCTCTGTTAACTCCCGATATGTTAATCTATCCCCCAGGTGCCTAAGAGCTTCTTGTACATAGTAATCTCGCTGCATCACCACCACCGCTCCCCCCTTGTCTGCCCGCCTAATGCATCCCAGCGAGATTACTATGTACAAGAAGCTCTTAGGCACCTGGGGGATAGATTAACATATCGGGAGTTAACAGAGGACCCTCTTAAGTCTTTACAATCTATAATTCAGCAGCTTACTCAGAAAACCATGACTGGGATGTAACTATACCTGGCTATACTTTATTCAGAAAGGACAGGGTAGGAAGAAGGGGAGGAGGAGTGGCACTATATGTAAAAACTACTATTAAAGGTTTGGAATTACAGAGCTTAAAAGGGAGAGAGGAGGCATTGTGGGTTAAACTAGAAAGAGGGAAAGAGAAATCTATTTGCATTGGTGTGATATACAGACCTCCCTCACAAGAGGAAGAGGTAGACAGAGAGTTAATTGAAGACATACGCAGCATTGCTAGGAAAGGGGAAGTGCTACTGATAGGAGATTTCAATATGCCAGATGTTGATTGGCACATTCCTGCTGCAGTATCATCTAGAAGTAAGGAGATCCTGGATTCTCTACAGGGAGAACTATTCAGGCAATTGGTAACAGACCCCACACGTGAAGGGGCCATACTGGACTTGGTGCTTACCAATGGTGAAAGTGTTTCTGATGTTGTAGTGGGAGATCATTTTGCATCCAGTGATCACCAGATGGTGTGGTTCAGTATTAGGACTAGGGCTATTAGAATCCATTCCAAGGTGAGGATCTTAGACTTTAGGAAGACTAACTTTGCGAAGATGGGTCAATACCTCAGGGAGTCGTTAGTGGGATGGGAACAGCTGGGGGATGTAGAAAAACAGTGGGCAAAACTGAAAGGGGGTATTTTAAGGGCAACCAACCTTTTTGTTAAAATGGTAAATAAAGGCAAAAGGAACAGGAGACCGCAATGGTTTTCAAAGGAAGTAGCTGAAAAAGTGAAGAAAAAGAGGGAGGCCTTCATGAAATACAAGAGATCACAGAGAGAGGAAGACAGGCATCTGTATTTGGAAAAACTTAGAGAAGCTAGCAAAGTAGTCAAGAAGGCAAAGATTCAAAAGGAGGAGGAAATAGCCAATGCAATAAAATGGGGGGATAAGACATTTTTCAGATATATTAGTGAGAAGAGGAAGGGCAAAAGTGGTATTGTCAGACTCAAGGGTGCAGGGGGGGAATATGTAGAAGCTGATAAGGATAAAGCGGAATTGCTTAACAAATATTTTTGTTCTGTGTTCAAAGATGAAGGACCAGGAGCAGGACCTCAGAAAACACCCACAAATAAGAACAGAAGCGAGGGACATCTTGAACAATTTTCAGAAGACTGTGTTCGTGAGAAACTAGCTCAACTTAAAATAGACAAAGCGATGGGACCGGATGGGATACACCCTAGAATACTGAGGGAACTTGGGGACGTTCTAGCAACTCCACTGACTGACCTTTTCAATGCCTCGTTGGAGTCGGGAGTGGTGCCAAAGGACTGGAGAGAGGCTCATGTGGTACCTTTACACAAAAGCGGAAGTAAGGATGTGGTTGAAAACTACAGGCCGGTTAGTTTAACTTCGGTGGTGAGTAAATTATTGGAAACGCTGCTGAAAGAGAAAATAGTGAGGTTTCTGGAGTCCAGCGGATTACAGGATCCGAGGCAGCATGGATTCACCAGAGGCAGGTCTTGTCAGACAAATCTGATTGATTTCTTTGACTGGGTGACCAGGGAGTTGGACCGAGGGAGAGCTCTAGATGTGGTGTATTTAGATTTCAGTAAAGCCTTTGACACTGTTCCTCACAGGCGACTTATAAACAAACTGAGCACCCTAGGGATGGACCCTAAAGTTACTGCTTGGGTTAGAAATTGGTTGGGTGGGAGGCGACAAAGAGTACAAGTAAATGGAGCTCACTCTGAGGAGAAGGATGTTACCAGTGGTGTGCCCCTGGGATCTGTCCTTGGTCCGATTCTTTTTAACATCTTTGTTAGTGATATAGCGGAAGGGCTGTCGGGTAAGGTGTGCCTCTTTGCAGATGATACCAAAATCTGCAATAGAGTAGACACCCAGGAAGGTGTAGATAATATGAGGAGTGATCTAGCTAAGCTTGAAGAATAGTCAAGAATTTGGCAGCTGGGATTTAATGTTAAAAAATGTAAGGTCATGCATTTGGGCTGCAGCAATCCAAGGGAGCAATACAGTATAGGAGGTGAAGTACTTTTGTCCACTAAAGAAGAGCGGAACCTAGGCGTGGTTGTGTCTGATGATCTTAAAGTAGCTAAACAGGTAGAAAAGGCGACGGCAAAAGCTAGAAGGATGCTTGGGTGCATACGGAGAGGAATGGCTAGCAGAAAAAAGGAGGTGATAATGCCTCTGTATAAGTCTTTGGTGCGACCTCATTTGGAGTAAGGTGTGCATTTCTGGAGACCGCACCTTCAAAAGGATGTGAACAGGATGGAGTCGGTGCAGAGGGTTGCTACTAAAATGATTAATGGACTTCATTATAAAGCATATGAGGACAGACTTAAGGATCTTAATATGTATACCTTAGAGGAAAGGCGGGATAGAGGTGATATGATTGAGATGTTTAAATACCTCCGTGGCATAAATGTTCAGGGAGAGAGCCTCTTTCAATTGAAAGCAAGTTATGCTACGAGGGGACATGGGATGAGGGTGAAGGGAGATAGATTCAGGAGTGATATGTGGAAATATTTCTTTACAGAAAGAGTAGTGGATCCATGGAATAGTCTCCCAGTGGAGGTGGTAGAGATGAGGACAGTAACTGAATTCAAAAAAGCATGGGACCAACACAGAGGATCTCTAAAGGTAAAAAGTGGACTGTTGTAGTTGTTGTTATCGAAGGACAGACTAGATAGGCCATGTGGTCTTTTTCTGTCATCATGTTTCTATGTTTCTATGTTTCTAATAGTGTGTGCAACAATTTACAGCCCAGGTGCAAATCAATGGTGGCATCTCACAGACTATTATGCTGCCGAAGAGCACCAGGCAGTGGTGTTCACTCTCCCCTCTCCTCTTTAGAAACATCGAAACATAGAAACATGACAATGGAAAAAGACTATATGTCCTATCCAGTCTGCCCTTCCGTATCAACTGTTATAGTCCTTTTTTTTCCTTTAGAAGTCTTCTGTGTTTGTCCCATGCTTTCTTAAATTCAGATACTGTCCTCTTCTCTACTATCTCCACTGGGAGACTATTCCACACATCTACCACTCTTTCTGTAAAGAAATATTTCTGCATCTTACTCTTGAGTCTATCCCTTTCACTCCCATCCTACTCTGCTCATTGCAGAGCTTACTTTCAATTGAAAGAGGCTCTCCTTCTGTGCATTTATACCATGGAGATATTTAAACATCTCTATCATATCTCCTCTTTCCCACTTTTCCTCTAAAGTATACATATTGAGAACTTTAAGTCTGTCCCCATATGGTTTATAATGAAGACCACTGACCATTTTGGTAGCCATCCTCTGCACTGGCTCCATCCTGTTTATATCCTTTTGAAGGTATTGCACACAATACTCCTAATGAGGTCTAACCAAAGACTTATACAGAGACACTATCAACTCCTTTTTTCTGCTGGCCATTCCTCTCCTTCTGCACCCAAGCATCCTTCTGGCTTATTTATTTTATTTATTTATTTAGCTGCATTTATATCCTGCTTTTCACTGGGTCAAAGCGGTTGGGGGATACATTTTACAGGGAACATAGGCAATGGAGGGTTAAGTGGCTTGCCCAAGACCATAAGGAGCACCTGTGGGACTAGAAACCCCAGTCCTTCCGGCCCAAGGTTGCTGTCCTCTAGTGGGATTTGAACCACCAACCTTCCGGCCTGTAGTACCTTATCCCAACCACTAGGCCACTCCTCCCTCGCTTTTAGGGTCGCATTTTCTACATGCTCAGCCACTTTAAGATTATTAAAAATAATAACACCCAGGTCCTGCTTTTCTTTTGTGCACAGAAGTATTTCACCCCTTATACTATACAGCTCCCTTGGATTTTTGCAGCCCAAATGTATGACCCTGCTTTTTTTAGCATTAGTTCTCAGCTGTCAAATTCCCAACCAAGCTTAGCTAGATCCCTCCTCGTGTTGTCTACTCTTTCCTACTCTTTCTACTCTATTGCAGATTTTGGTATCAGTAGCAAAGAGGCAAACCTTTCCTGACAGCACTTCTGCAATATCACTTACATAAATGTTAAAAAGAATCAGATGAAGGACAGATCCCTGCAGCACACTACTGGTAGCCTCCTTCTCTTCAGAGTGAGCTCCATTTACCTGTACCCTCCCACTCAACCAATTTCTAACCCAGTCAGTCACTTTAGGGTCCATTCCAAGGGTGCTCAATTTATGTATAAGTCTGTGTGGAACGGTGTCAAAAGCTTTATACTAAAATCTTAGTGCAACACATCTAAGGTTTTCCCTCAGTCCAATTCTCTGGTCACCCAGTCAAAGAAATCTATCAAATTTGTCTAACAAGACCTACCTCTAGTAAACCTATGCTGACTCAGTTCCTGCAATCCATTGGACTCCAGAAACTTCACTATCCTCTGTTTTAGCAGCATTTCCATTAATTTACTCACCACAGATGTCAGACTAACATGCCTGTGGTACTCTCAGATATATATCATCCAGCCCCATCGCATTGTCTGCTTTTAGTTTAGCTATTTCCTCAAGAACACAGTCTTCTGAAAGGCATTCAAGATCCCCTTCACTTCTGTTCCTATTTTTGGGCGTTTTCTGAGTTTCCTCTCTGGGCCCTTCATCTGTGAACATAGGACACAAATATTTCTTAAGCAATTCTGTGTTATCCTCATCAGCTTCTATATATTCCTCTCCTTCACCCTTGAGTCTGACAATACCACTTTTGCACTTCCTCCTCCCACTAACATATAGTATCTGAAAAATGTCTTGTCCACCCAAAAGCTGAGCTTTCGCTTTCCCAGGATCCACGGATTCTTACACAAGTCAGCCTGCACGCTGCCAAATCTTGTGATGTATACAGCAAACAGGGTAATCAAATGCTCTTCCACCCAACAACACAGATCTATGGCTTAACCCAAATTGCCTTTTTTTATGCCGGAGCCCATCCTTGAATCAGTGACCCTTCAGATAAAAGGAAGACATCTTACAGAAAGAGCAATTATATCTCCATAATTTGGCAATGGAACCTCTACTATTGACTGTCAAGGAAAATACAATCATTCAAGAAGAGAGATTTAAGTGACAGGAATATAAACTCCCCATATATGCAGATTTTGATCCTGTTTATGTTTATTCAGTGCACAGTCATTTAGAGACCATTGGCCAGTTCCTGTGCGGATATCCAGTTTAGTCCTCCACAATCTGGTAATGCCCCTCCTACTGCAGCCTGGAGACTGGACCAATCAAATCTTCTGTAGTACATATCCAGCAGGAGCTCCCAGAAGCCCCCCAGTGTGTCCAGTCTCTTGCAGCTTGAAGACGTAAAAGTGTGTCCTCCTGGGCACACTGAGTGACTATTGCAGGAGCAACACTTGTTAGTTAGTTGTTTTAGGGTTTGTTTTGGGGCATTTCCTTGCTATTTCTTTGATAGCTAGCTGTTTCTTTAAAAGGAAGACAAAAGAAGAAGCCTGTCTCTCTGGAGCACTGCCACAGGAGACTAGGGGGAAGTCAGACCTGTTGGCTCCTGTGTTCCTGCCCAGCAAATTTTCACAGCCCTGGGTGAGCTCCCCCTGGACAGTACGGGGTAAAGCCATACCTGATACAGTAGTGGCTGGCACTGGGAGATGTTGGCTGAATCCTGGTGGTTCCTGAGCTGGTAGGAGATTTTCATTTCATTTCTTCTTGTGTGCAGTGCTCTGTTAGAGCTGCCAGCATTTCTGTAGGCTCTCCTGAGCCCATTTGGCAATTTTTCTTAAATTTGGTCGTTTGCCCTGTCTTAAAGGGTCGTTTTAGTTCTTTTCCATATTATTTGGTGGCTTTTGTATTTTCGCGCCGTTTTTTACCGCGGGTGAAAAAGTCCGGCGGCCATTTTGAATTTTAAAAGTGTGCTTTAGAGGCACTTTTGAGCACTTGTGCACAGGTTCCCCTGGCGTTTTTTGGGGTTCCTCTTGCTGGCGATTTTGCTCAGGGCACCCCAGGGAGTCTGGGGCATATTTTGTTTCTTGTAAAAAAAAAAAAAAAAAAAGGTTTTAATTTCAAATCGGGGCTGATTTGCATAGGATTGCCCCTGTGGTGTGGGCTTCCCTGTGACTGTTGTATTCTATCCCGCTGGGCAGAGGTGGCCTTGGGATGGCTTCCCAGCCCCAGTGCGTGATTTGTGGGTCCCGCAGAGCAGTAGGGACTGACTCTGGCATCTGCAGGAGCTGTGCTGCAGTGCCTGCAGAGTTAGAGCAATCTGTGAGTCTCCCGGATCAGCCTACCCCTGGGGATGCTTCTAATTCAGGGGATAGTGTTCTTTCCCCGAGCCTCCCTCAGTCTGGGTCGGTTCCACCGGCCAGCAGGACGGGTGGCTGCGCTCCAGCAGGCGGCTATAGCTGCACCGCCTATGGATTTCTCCCCGGATTTTGTGCTCCTCATGCATCAGGCATTTCGCTTGAGCAGGTCCGGTCAGTTGCCGGCAGTTTGGCCCCCCTCTCTCCCCCCGGGATCCTCTGGGGCGGCTCAATGCACCTCGCCACCCGGGGGCAAGCGTCTTCGGTTGGGGGAACAGGAGCAGGACGCCCTAGGTCTCCTGGATTCCGAGGCAGAGGGCGATCCTGAGACTGAAGCGGAGGAGTTGGAGGATGGGGAGATCCTTGAGCCGGAGGACCAGGCTCGGATCATTCGCGTGTTCCGTAGGGACGAGCTGGTTCCTCTGGTCACGGAGTCCCTGCAGGCGCTTAACCTTTTGGCGGTGCGGCCCCTGGAGGAGGAAGGTCTTGAGGATCCTCTAATTCAGGCGGTCAGGGATTCCCAGGTGGTTTTTCCCGTTCACCGCGTGGTGGATCATATGATCCAGGCGGAGTGGGAGCACCCGGAATCCGGCTTGAAGGGGATTCGGACCATGAATCGGCTTTATCCCCTTGCCGACAAGGACAGGGACTTGTTCAGGTCCCCCCGGGTGGACGCTGCGGTTTCCGCAGTGACCAAGAAAACCACCATCCCGGTTGAGGGGGCGGCTGCCCTCAAGGACGGTCAGGACAAGAAGGTTGATAATTTGCTCAAGCAAACCTTCGATACTGATGCCGTGTCATTGCAGGCCTCTATCTGTGGGGCTTGGGTGGCTCGGTCGTGTCTGCGATGGTCGCAGCATTTGCGCTCGAGCCCCGGGCTAGACCAGCAGGGCCTGTTGGAGGTTACCCGGCTGGAGTCCGGCTCGGCCTATCTGGCGGATCTGTTTTATGATTTAATCCGCGCGTTGGCTAACAGTATGGCATCCGCGGTTGCGGCGCGCCGGTCCCTCTGGTTGTGCAACTGGGCGGCGGACGGTTCTTCCAAGTCCCGCCTCAGTAAGCTGCCCTTCAAGGGCAGATTGTTATTTGGGGAGGCTCTCGAGAAGTTGGTAAAGGATCTCGGTGAGTCCAAGGGGGGCCGGCTCCCGGAGGATAGGCCAAGGTCCAACAGGTCCTCCCCCTCGGCGAGGGGGTCCTTTCGGGATCAGCGCAGGTTTCGTTCCTCCCGCCTGTGGGCTTCGCAGCGGGGCAGGTTTGGAGCCCGTAATCAAGGGTTTCGTACCTTCAGGGGAGCCGGCAGAGGCTTCTCCGGAGCCGCCTCTTCCTCGGGCTCTTCTTTTGGGCGCAAGCCACAATGACGCGAGGCAGGCTCTGGAGGGAGGCCCGATTATCGGGGGTCGCTTGCACGACTTTCTTTCCTCTTGGGCCCAAATCACGTCAGATCGCTGGGTGCTACAAATTATAGGAGAGGGTTACGCTCTGGAATTTGCGTTCCCACTTCCAGATTCATTTGTTCTGTCTCCCAGCAGGGGAGAGCAAAAAACGCGGGACTTCCGCGTGACCCTGGATCGGTTGTTAGCGCTGGGAGCGGTGATCCCGGTTCCTCCTTTGGAAAGAGGCGCCGGGCGATACTCCACCTATTTTGTGGTTCCCAAAAAGGGCGATTCCCTGCGTCCGATTTTGGACCTCAAAGGCGTGAATCGCGCGCTCCGGGTGCCGCATTTCCGTATGGAAACCTTGCGGTCAGTCATTGTAGCGGTGCGACAGGGGGAGTTTTTGACGTCCCTCGATCTCACCGAGGCCTATTTGCACATCCCGATACTTCCATCTCATCAGCGGTTTCTCCGCTTTGCGTTTCCGTGGGGCCACTTCCAGTTCAGGGCCATGCCGTTCGGCTTGGCTACGGCTCCGCGCTCGTTCACAAAGGTGATGGTGGTCGTTGCGGCGGCCTTGCGCAAGGAGGGCATTTTGGTCCATCCATATATCGACGACTGGTTGATACGGGCAAAATCCAGTCGGGAGTGCCTGCGAGTCACGAGCAGGGTGGTGGCTCTGCTGCGATCTCTCGGCTGGGTGGTGAACGAAAGAAAGAGTTGTCTGCGTCCCTCGCAGGACCTGGAGTATCTGGGAGTGCGCTTCGACACCGCTCGGGGACTGGTGTGTCTCCCCGAGCACCGCGTCCTGGCGTTGCGGGCTCTTGTCCGACTCTTTCGGGGGATGCCCGCTCCGTCGGCGTGGTGGTACCTATGGCTTCTCAGAACGATGGCGGCGACCTTGGAGGTGGTGCCATGGGCACGGTTCCACATGCGCCCGCTCCAGAGGGCGCTCCTTCGCCGCTGGTCCAACCAGTGCGATTCCTTGCACAAGAGGCTGCCCTGTCCGAAGGCAGTGCGGCGGTCGCTCCGATGGTGGCTTTCCTCCGAGAACCTGACGCGGGGGATTCCCTTGGAGCCTCCTCTGTGGGTTCCCCTCACTACGGATGCGAGCCTAGCCGGCTGGGGAGCTCACTACGAGGCCCGCTTCATGCAGGGGGTGTGGTCCTCTCGGGAAGCTGCGTGGTCGATCAACCGTCTCGAGCTTCGGGCGGTCAGGCTAGCCCTGTTGGCCCTGGAGCCTCTGGTCCGGGGTCGGGCGGTCCGCGTCTGGTCGGACAATGCGACCACGGTGGCGTACATCAATCGCCAAGGGGGCACAGGGAGTGTGGCCCTGGAGACAGAGGCGACGGCCTTATTCAGTTAGGTGCAGACTCGCCTGCCGGCGATCTCGGCGGCGCACATAGCGGGCGCAGAAAATGTCCAGGCCGACTTCCTCAGCAGAGTGCGGGTGGACCCCGGAGAGTGGGAGTTAAATCCACAGGTGTATGCGCAAATAGTTCGGCGGTGGGGTCCGCCCATCATGGATCTCATGGCGACCTACCAATCGGCCAAGACGAGTCGCTTCTTCAGCGACGGCGGGAGCGAATGTCCGAAGGACTTGACGCTCTCATTCAGCCGTGGCCGACGTCCGGGCTACTGTATGTCTTCCCTCCTTGGGCGCTGATCGGCCGGGTCGTCCAGCGCATCGAGTGCCATCGGGGCCGAGTGCTGCTGGTGGCTCCGGATTGGCCCCGGAGGCCCTGGTATGCCGACCTCGTCCGGCTTCAAGACGGCGTGCCGTGGCACCTCCCGGCGTTGCCGGACCTTCTCCTTCAGGGCCCCTTGCGGATGCCCCAGGTGGCTCGATTCTCGCTTACGGTTTGGCCATTGAGAGGGCTCGGCTGAAAAAGAAGGGTTATTCGCCCGCGGTGATCTCCACCTTACTGCGGGCGAGAAAGTCCTCCACTTCTCTCACTTATGTTCGGATTTGGAGGATTTTTGAGGACTGGTGCTCCCGGCGGGGAGTCCGGGCGGCGACGGTCTCTGTGCCCGTCGTGCTAAGCTTCCTTCAGGATGGGTTCGAGAAAGGTCTCGCGGCCAGTTCCCTGAAGGTCCAGCTGGCGGCGATTTCGTGTTATAGAGGCAAGGTCTTGGGCCGCCTTCTTGGTGCTCATGCAGATGTGCGGCGTTTCTTGACCGCCGTTTTTCATTTACGGCCTTCCCGCAGAGCGGTGATTCCTTCGTGGGACTTGAATTTAGTTCTGCGGGCTATGGTTCGGGAACCATTTGAGCCCTTGCGGAGGGCGTCCTTGACGGATCTCACATTGAAGACGGTGTTCCTGGTTGCCATCTGCTCGGCATGGCGTATTTCGGATCTGCAGGCCCTGTCCTGCCGAGAGCCTTTCTTGTCTTTCTCTACGAAGCGGATTGTGCTCCGTCCGGTTCCTTTCTGCCAAAGGTGGTGTCTCCCTTTCACTTAAATCAGGCGGTATTTCTGCCAGTGCTTTCGGCATGCTCGGTCGAGTCGGTGGACAAGAGTCTTCTCCGGCTTGATGTGGGCCGCGCGCTGCGGCGGTATTTGCAGTCTACTGAGTCCTTTCGAAAGACTGATCGGCTTTTTGTGCTCTTTGGGGGTACAAAAAAAGGGGAGGCGGCGGCTAAGGCCTCCATTGCTCGATGGCTCAAGGAAGCGATCGCGTCCGCGTATCTGTTGCAGCGGCGGCCGGTCCCGGAGGGGCTCCGGGCTCATTCTACTCGGGCTCAGGCGGCCTCTTGGGCGGAGCATAGCCTGGTTCCACCAGCTGAGATTTGTAGGGCGGCCACCTGGTCGTCTCTGCATGCTTTCAGCAGGCACTATCGCTTGGATGTGTCAGCGGCTCGGGATTCTTGTTTTGGTTCGGCGGTTTTGCGCGCCGGCCTGCAAGGTCCCGCCCGGTCTTAACTGCTCTGTTACATCCCGATTGTGGAGGACTAAACTGGATATCCGCACAGGAAATGGAAATTACACTAACCTGGTAATTGTAGTTCCTGTAGGATCCAGTTTAGTCCTCCTTCCCTCCCGACTATCTGTATGATTTTGCGGCGCGCTGTCCCGAGCGGGTGCCTGTAGGATGGTTTTCGTCCCGTTCGGACTCTGTCGACAGTCGTGCTTATCGCTATGGCTCTTCCCTTTATTTTGGAGTTCAGTCAGCTCCTTAGTTTCTGGGGGAAGTTCGGTGTAAATTTAAAGGCGTCGATACCGGCGCCCTGCAGTGTCCTGACTTCCTCGTTTGGGGAGGGAGTTGGTTATTCCAGGGGGGGAAGTACATAGTTTAATGATAGCCTAATAATGATCTGATGTGTTGCTTCGTTAAGTTTGCTTTGTTACTAGTACACTGGGGGGCTTCTGGGAGCTCCTGCTGGATATGTACTACAGAAGATTTGATTGGTCCAGTCTCCAGGCTGCAGTAGGAGGGGCATTACCCGATTGTGGAGGACTAAACTGGATCCTACAGGAACTACAATTACCAGGTTAGTGTAATTTCCATTTAATGTCTGTGTTGGGCTACATAGTAAATTGGGTCAAATTTAAATAACTTATGTTGAATAAGTATACTTATGGAGGAGTGATATATCAATATCCCTTTTGTAAGGCCAGTGCAGGCATGAAGTACAGTACATGGAAGTATGGTTTCCAGAGTCTTTAAATGACACTGTTGGCATTAATTCAGAGGCTCTGCTGTCCACAGTGAGAGATCTTACTACAAGGTAGGGTTACCAACTTTTTCACCGAGAAAAACCCGACACCTGTGGCTCGCCATGCTCCACCCATTCTCCGCCCCTAGTCCCACCCCTGCCCCGCCCCCAGCCCCACCCACAAAAATTACCGAGGATACGTGTAGGCTAACTTCCTTGGTCAGATAATAATTAAACTGGGAACCCCAAAATCCAAACACGAAATGTACAACACTGGAGAAATAAAACTATAAAGTAATTTCCTCTTGCACTAAACAAAAACGCAAAGATGTTATCAATACACACTTCCCAGACCAGACATATTCCAGCTAATAAATTCAAAATAAAAAGTATTTTTCTACCTTCTGTTTGGGCGTTTTATTTTTCAGTTGCAATTGCTCCAGTCACTTTCTTCTGGTTTCTTTGTGTCTTCTGCGAGCTATCCATTTGTCCTTTCTTCTCTTTTAGATGTTTTCCATTCTCTCTCTATTTCTGCTTTAACATACTGATTGTTTCCCTTTTGCTCTTTCCCCCAATTCTTTCCTTATTCCTTTATCATCCGTTTAAATTTCACCCTTCCATTCTCAAGCCCCTCTTACTCTCCCAATACCCAGCCCATCATAGACTTTTCTTTCACACAAAATATTTTTCCCCTTTCCATTCTCATTCCCCATCTATTCTAGTCCTCCCCCAAAATCAGTTCCCTTATAGTTCTAGACCCACCCAGCATCCACTCCCTTCTAATCCCATTCTCCCATGCAGGGGCGGCCCAAGGGGGGTGCGGGGCCATGTGCGGAGACTCGGTGCGGGGCCTCATTTGCATAAGTGGCCTTATTTGCATAAATATTTGCATAATGTTACCATACACTAACTTTTAGTAAACATGTCTCTTAATGAGTGTATGGATAAAGAAAGACTAAAAGATTTCTACATTACTATAATCCAGTGCCAACCGCCAGGCACATTAGGAACTACTACAAACGCTGCCCATTTAGAACCCATAACAAACCCGCTGTATCCTGACAGCATTACCAGGACTCACAAAGCACCAGACCCTACCTATCAAAAGGAAACACTGCAAATATTAAACCAGTACATTTCAGAGAATACTGGGGAAAGAGAACAAGTGGCAATGTCAAATAGGAATTACATAAACAGAATACCTCAGCTCAGTTACATATGCAGAACATAGACCATCACCAAAAAAGGAATCGCAATTTAGAAACAGGAAGGCAATAATTAAAATGGGAACCCCAAAAGCCAAACTTGGAATGTACAACAACACTGTAGAAATAAAACTATAAATCAATTTCCTCTTGTACCAAACAAAGCGCAGACGTTAATGATGCACATTTCCCAGAGCTTTCATATTCCAGTTAATAAATTCAAAATAAAGAGATATCTTTCTACCTTTTGTGCATTTTTTTTCAGTTGCAATTGCTCCAGCCACTTTCTTCTGGTTTCTTCATGTTTTCTGCTAACTCTCCATCGTCTGCTGTCCATTTGTCCTTTCTTCTCTCTTCTAGTTTTCTTTCCATCCTCTCTCTACATCTGCTTTAACATACTAATCTTTCTCCTTTTGCTCTTTCCTCATTCTTATTTCATCCACACAAATTTTACCCCTCCATCCTCAATCCCCACTTACTCTCCCAATACCCGGCCAATTGTAGATTTTTCATCCCTCCCACACAAAATATTTTTCCCCTCTCCATTTTACTCTCCCAGCCCCATCCCATTCTAATCCTCCCCCAACATCAGCTCCCTTCTAGTTCCAGTCTCACCCAGCATCCATTCCCTTCTAGTCCCTGCATCAGCCCATTTCCAGTCCTAGCCCCCCATCAACCCATTTCCAGTCCTAGCTCCCCCATCCATTTTCAGTCTGAGTCCCTTCATCAGCTCATTTCCAATCCTAGCCCCCCATCAGCCCATTTCTAGTCATTTCCTAGCCCCACCATCAGCCCATGTCAAATCCTAGCTCCCCTCCACTCAGCCCAATTCCAGTCCAAGCCCCCCCATGAGCCTACTTCCAGTTCTAGCCCCTCCATGAGTCCATTTCAATTCAAGCCCCCACCACAGCCCATTTCCAATCTTAGCTCCCCCCCAACAGCCCATTTCCAGTCCTATCCTAGCTGCTCCATCAGCCCATTTTCAGTCCTAGCTCCCTTCCCTCACAGCCCATTTCCATTCCAAGCTCCCTCCCCATCAGCTATTTGCAGTTCAAGCCTCCCCGTACACTCAGTCCATTTCCAGTCATAGCAGTCCCCCAACCCATTACCAGTCCTAGCCCCCCATCAACCCATTTTCAGTTTAAGCCCCCCCCCTCTATAACCCATTACCAGTCCTAACCCCCCATCAGCCCACTTCCAGTCTTAACCCCAGCAGCCCATTTCCAGTCAGCCCCCATTGCCCATTGCCATTCCTACCCCCCCCCCATCAGCCCACAGCCCATTACCAGTCCTAACCACATCAGCCCACCTCAAGTCCTAACCCCTCCCCATCAGCCCATTTCCTGTCCTAGCGCCCCCATAGCCCAGTAGCAGTCCTAACCCCCCCTAAGCTCATTAGGTATCCTTACCCCCCATCATCCTATTTCCAGACAGCCCCCATCAGCCCACAGCCCATTACCAGTCTTAACCCCCCCTAGCCCATTTCCAGTCCTAACCCCCCCCAGCCCATTTCCAGTCCTAACCCCCCCCACCCCATTTCCAGTCAGCCTCCATCAGCCCCAGCCCATTAGCAGTCTTTACCCCCCCAGCCCATTTCCAGTCCTAACCCCCCCTCGCCCATTTCCAGTCCTAACCCCCCCCACCCCATTTCCAGTCAGCCTCCATCAGCCCCAGCCCATTAGCAGTCCTAACCCCCCCCAGCACATTTCCAGTCCTAACCCTCCCCCAACACATTTCCAGTCCTAACCCCCATCACCCCATTTCCAGTCAGCCTCCAACAACCACCAGCACATTACCAGTCTTAACCCCCGAGCCCATTTCCTGTCCTTCCCCCCCCAGGACATTTGCAGTCCTTTCCCCCCATCACCCCATTTCCAGTCAGCCTCCATCAACCCCCAGCCCATTACCAGTCTTAACCCCCTAGCCCATTTCCAGTCCTAACCCCCCCCCAGCACATTTCCAGTCCTAACCCCCCATCACCCCATTTCCAGACAGCCTCCATCAGCCCCCCCAGCCCATTACCAGTCTTAACCCCCCCTCCCCTCCCCTTCCCTTCCCTTCCCTTCCCGCAAATTTAAAAAAAAAACCCTGGCTCTAGCTGCTGCCGCTGCCGCTGCCGCGTCCGTCGCAGCAGCGGCAGAATGGAGGGTCCCGCGGGGCCCCCTCTCCTCGTTGAGCCCTCTGCAAGGGCTTTCAGATTCGCGAAGGGAGAGTGCTCCCTCGCGTCTCTGTAAAGCCCGCAGGGGCTAATGGGAAATTTCCCATCAGCCCCTCGCGTCTAAGGGGCAGATGGGAAATTTCCCATTAGCCCCTGCGGGCTTTACAGAGACGCGAGGGAGCACTCTCCCTTCGCGAATCTGAAAGCCCTTGCAGAGGGCTCAACGAGGAGAAGGGGCCCCGCGGGACACTCCATTCTGCCGCTGCTGCGACGGACGCGGCAGCAGCAGCAGCCAGAGACAGGTTTTTTTTTAAAATGTAAATTTAAAAAAAAAAGCAGAATGTTCTTTGCGCGGGGCCCCCTGAAACGTGGGGCCCTGTGCAAAAAACATTCTTGCTCAATGGACGGGCCGGCCCTGCTCCCATGCCCCACATCAGCCCATTTCCAGTCCTATTCCAGCTCTTCATCAGCCCATTTCCAGTGCTAGCCCTCACATCACAGACCATTTCCAGTCCTAGCCCCCCCCAGTCCAAGTCCCCCATCACATCCCATTTGCAGTCCGAGTCCCCCCGCACCATCACAGCCCATTTGCAGTCCTAGCCCCCCCCACCATCACAGTCCATTTCCAGTCCAAGTCCCCCTAATCACAGCCTATTTCCAGTCCAAGTTCCCCCTCCCTCCACCATAGCCCATTTCCAGTCCAAGGTCCCCCCCCCATAGCCCTTTTCCAGTCCAGGTCCCCCTCCTCATCACAACCCATTTCCAGTCCATGTCCCCTCCCCCCCCAATAGCCCTTTTCCAGTCCATGCCCCCCCCCCAGCCCTTTTCCAGTCCAGGACCCCCTCCCCATCAAAAACCATTTACATTCCATGGACCCTCCCCCCCCCCTCGCCCTTTTACAGTCCAGGTCCCCCCCCATTACCGCCAATTTCTTTCCAGTCCAAGTCCCCCCCCCATAGCCCTTTTCCGGTCCAGGTCCCCCCCCCCATCACAAACCATTTCCAGTCAAATTTCCCCCTCCTAGCCCTTTTCCAGTCCAGGTCCCCTCCCCCCATCACAGCCCAGGCAGTCCTTGGCCTCCCCCCCCCAAATCCGCGGCTGTCTGAGGCTTTAGAGGGAGCCGGGGAAGCCCGCACGAGGCCCCGGCTCCCTCTGTACAGCCGCCAGCGTGAAGAGCCTTTTCCTTCACGCTGGCGGCTGTTCCTGTGACGCCGCGAATGCTGGGAAAGGTTAAAGGGCATTGCCTTTAACCTTTCCCACCAATCGCGGCTTCACAGGAACAGCCGCCAGCGTGAAGGAAAAGGCTCTTCACGCTGGCGGCTGTACGGAGGGAGCCGGGGCCTCGCGCGGGCTTCCCCGGCTCCCTCTGAAGCCCTCCGGGTTGGGAGAAAAGCCGGTTTTGCCTCTGCGCCGGCAGCCGGCCTGGCCATAGAAAAACCGGCCAGGCCGGCTGAAAACCGGCCAGTTGGCAACCCTACTACAAGGTGGTCCCCATAATCAGGGGTATGCTACACTGAGTTCTCCAGTCTTCTACACCTCTCATTACCCCCTCCCCCTCCCCTTATCCCCCTTTCCTGTAAAACAAACCACTTGCTAATGATGCACAAAACAAAACATTTTTATTGGTGGAAATAACAGGCCTCAGCTTGCAAATACACTGTGGCTGAGGCATTGGCCTTCCGCCACCAACAGCTCCGTGTTGACAGCTCTGGTTGTATGGCCTCAAATCTTTGTCTGATTTTGCATCAACTGAGCCTGGACATCCCTGGCTGTGGTACCTGCCCTTCCTGATTTTGGGACCAGGTCTCCAAACTGGTACCCAGGCCCCTCTTTGTTATTACTCCAACTGGACCTAGGCACTGTTCTGATCGTTTGTACCTCGGCCCCCTAACTATGGTATACCCTGCTTTATTGGTGAGGTCTCACCATCAGGAGGGCTGTGACCCAACTCATGCCACCATGAGTACCGAAATAACAGCCCTTCACAGGTCAGCATTAAAATGCCTAGCCTGATGTCATTCCAATGCCTCTGTCCCCACTCTGATGACCTCCTGTTTCACCACCACCTCCCCTAGACCCATGACAAAATTTTGCACTTCAGTATTCAGTTTTCTCTTGCTCTTTTCAATCTCTTCTGTTTTTTTGGCTCCTGTTCATCTCTGGCTGGGAAGAATCTGGAACCACATGATGCCCGCTCCCAACTCAGAACAGATTCCAGGCAAGATTTTTTTATATTTTGTTGATCAAGTCAATACCTTTTGTGGAAACCAAATCATTGCCTCCCAAGTGAAGCAAAATATAATCATCAGGCCGCCTGCCTCTACTCTGGTTATCGAGAGCCGGCTTCAGCTGGTCCCAATGCATCCCTCACTTACCCAGCCATTGTATCATTGTAGTATCCAGGGGGAAGCCTAACTGCTTACTGAAATATCTTGCCACTGCTCTTTTCCTGGCCCAGAAAACATATGAGTACCCAACTATCCAGATTGTGATTCTCTTTAGACCTGTTAACATAATGTGAGACATAAAATTATTAACAAGTTGAACCATTTACTTTCTAATATAAGTCCTGTACGTGGTTGGGGCAAGTTACTTTGGGCCAGAGGGCCAAGGATTCAAATCCTGCTAGAGGACAGCAACCTTGGGTCAAAAAGACTGGGGTTTCTTGTCCCACAGGTGCTTCTTGTGGCCTTGGGCAAGCCACTTAACCCTCCATTGCCTCGGGTACAAAAACAGATTGTGAGCCTTTGGGGACAAGGAAAAATATATATACAGTACCTGAATGTACAATGCTTTGACTGGTAGAAAAGTGGTATGTAAGTCTAGCTAAATAAATAATAAAAATACCTATCTCATGCACATCATCCGATTTCTTGTATATGCTTGACACCGAACTTCAAGTTGTGGCCCGAGGCCGTGGCCCCAATCCTGAATGAATACAACGTTAGACCCTCCCGTTCATATTCGATGGTACCCCGGGCCTTGTGCCACATTGCTTTGAGCTTAAATTGGTATAAGCAACTGCCATCTCTGTGTTTCATAAGGGCTCTCCTTCTGGTGGGCAGATTCTCAAATACTCGTTCAAGGCATAGGCCGGGCAAAGATTCCTGATCTTAGTTTAATGGAGCCATACCATCCTACCTGCTTCCCTCTGATCTGCCTTCAACCTCCCCAAGAATAGCCCAATACTGTCCTCACCCTTGCTTATATCCTCCACCATAAAACGACACCTAGCAAATCCACTCCAAACCGGGGAATAGCCTCACTTATCCTGAAGGTGCAAAAAAACATGATCAGGAGGGACAATTTAAAACGTTTTTCTTCAAAATTATTCCTCACCACCTCCCTCACTTTGCCAATGATCCAGTGATTCAATGATCACCAGATGGTATGGTTCAATATTAGGACTAGGGGTGATAGAATCCATTCATAAACAAGGGTCTTAGACTTTAGGAAAACTAACTTTGCCAAGAAGGGACAATATCTTAAAGAGTCGATAGTGGGATGGGAACAGCTGGGGGATGTAGAAAAACAGTGGGCAAAACTGAAAGGGGACAATTTAAGGGAAACCAACCTTTTTATTAGAAAGGTAAATAAAGGTAAAATGAAAAGGAGGCCACTATGGTTCTCAAAAGAAGTAGCTGAAAAGATGAATAAAAAAGAGGAGGCCTTCATGAAATACAAGAGTTTCACAGAGAGAGGAAGACAGGCATCTTTATTTGGAAAAACTTAGAGAAGCTAGCAAAGTAGTCAGGAATGTAAAGGTAGAAAAAGAAGAAATAGTCAATGCAATAAAATGCGGGAATAAGACATTTTTCAGATATGTTAGTGAGAGGAGGAAGGGCAAAAGTGGTATTGTCAGACTCAAAGGTGCAGAGGAGGAATATGCAGAAACTGATGAGGATAAAGCTCAATTGCTTAATAAATATGTCTGTTCTGTGTTTACAAATGAAGGGCCAGGAGCAGGTCCACAGATAACACCTACAAACAGGAGCAGAAGTGATGTGGATCTTGAACCTATTTTCAGAAGACTGTGTTTGTGAGGAACTAGCTAAACTAAATGTAGATAAAGCCATGGGTCCGGATGGGATTCATCCAAGAATACTGAGGGAACTTGGGGACATTCTAGCAGCTCCACTGTCTGACCTTTTCAATGTCTATTTGGAGTTGGGAGTGGTACCAGAGGACTGGAGAAAGGCACATGTGGTCCCTTTACATAAAATCAGATGTAAGGATGATATTGAGAACTACAGGATGGTTAGTATAACCTCTGTGGTTAGTAAATTATTGAAAAGGCTACTAAAAGAGAGAATAGTGAGGTTTCTGGAGTCCAATGGATTGCAGTATCCAAAGCAGCACGGATTCACCAGAGGCAGGTCTTGGCAGACAAATCTGATTGATTTCTTTGACTAGGTGACCGGGGAGTTGGACCAAGGGAGAGCCCTAGATATGGTGTATTGAGATTTCAGTACACCATTCCACACAAGCGACTTATAATCAAACTGAGCATCCTAGTGATCGACCCTAAAGTTACTGATTGGGTTAGAACTTGGTTGAGTGGGAGGTGACAAAGGGTACAGGTAAATGGAGCTCACTCTGAGGAAAAAGATATTACCAATGGTGTGCTGCAGGGATCTGTCCTTGGTCCAATACTTTTTAACATCTTTATTAGTGATTTTGCAGAAGGGCTGTCGGGTAAAGTTTGCTTGTTTGTGGATGATACCAAAATCTACAATAGAGTAGTCACCCAGGAAGGAGTAGATAACATGAGGAGGGATCTAGCTAAGCTTGAACAATGGACTAGAATTTGGCAGCTGAAATGTAATGCTAAGAAATGCAGGGTCATGCATTTGAGCTGCAAATATCAAAAAAAGTGGTACAGTGTAGTGGGGAGGTACTTCTGTCCACAAAAGAAGCGTGGGACTTGAGCGTAATTGTGTCTGACGATCTTAAAGTAGCTAAAGAGGTAGAACAGCTGACGGCGAAAGCCAGAGGATGCTTAGGTATATAGGGAGAGGAATGGCCAGCAGAAAAATGGAGATGGTAATGCCTCTATATAAGTCTCTGGTGCGACCTCATTTGGAATATTGTGTGCAATTCTGGAGACCGCACCTTCAAAAGAATATAAGAAGAATGGAGTTGGTACAGAGAGTGGCTACTAAAATGGTTAATGGTTTTTGTTATGAAGCATATGAGGACAGACTTAAAGATCTTAATCTATATACTTTAGAGAAAAGGCAGGATAGGGGCGATATGATAGAGACATTTAAATACTTCCGTGGCCTAAATGCACAGGAGGTATTTCAACTGAAGGCAAGCTCTTTCAATTGAAGGCAAGCTCTGCAATCACCAAATACCTTCTTCCTTCGAGCCGCTCATGATGGATGTTGCTGTGGGTGCCTCAGCAATTGTTGGAGACTCAGAGCCGACTGGAATGCCTGCCTGGGAGTCAGCTGCCCTCACTGGAGTTCCGAATCTGCCCCTAGAAGCCACATGGCCCAGCTGCTCTTTGTGCCATGCTCTTTTTTGCCTTTGTGTCTTGTGGCTCCACGATTGCTGCCCGACCCGTGCTCCCCTCCTTTTATCCCATCTACTCCCTGCTCCATCCGAATTGGCCTCTGCCACCCCGGTGTCCCTAATCCCCCCTTTACCCCTCCTCCCCCCCCCCCTCCCACTATGGATTCCCCTTGCCTAATCCAGGAGCCCTTCCTCCCCTCTGCAGCCCTGTTATGGGCCAACACCATCTGCTGGCTAGGCCTCACATTATACTTGTCATGCTGTATAATGTCTGCATCAGTTTGTTCAATGTAAACCGCACTGATGCAGAATAGCGCGGTATATAAGAGAATATAAATAAATAAAATAAAATAAAAGGTAATACTACAACTTATGAAGATGGTCTCAGACTAATACGGCATAACTTCAAGCTGTCACCTGTACTTAAATGCCTTTTTGCATCAACGACCATTCCTCATATCCAACAACAGCTTTTCAAACTCCGTTAGATAGAGACAGAAAATACAACTTATCTGGCTCTTTTTTTCTTTGCCCCATGCGCGTCGTTTTTTCGAGCGAGCAGTGTTGCCAAGGAAATCAGAGAAGAGTAGAGGTTAAGTGTGTGCAGCATCGACATAATTATTTTTAACTTTAGTAAAATGGCATAATTGAACTTTGTCTATATATACCCCTGAAGAAGCTTGATAAAGTGAAACGTAAAAGGCGCCATGGTGAGGCGTGGGGCAAAGAAAAAAAAGAACCAGATAAGTTGTATTTTCTGTCTCTATCTAATGGAGTTTGAAAAGCTGTTGTTGGATTTGAGGAATGGTCGTTGATGCAAAAAGGCATTAAGTACAGGTGACAGCTTGAAGTTATGCCGTATTAGTCTGAGACAATCTTCATAAGTTGTGCTATGAAACTATAATTGGAATAAAACAAATTATATTTGCTACTGCTATCAAGAGATAAAGCTAGTAACTGAGTGAGAAGTTTGTTTAGATTTTGACAGTAAATTTTCACTCTGAAAAAAAGACCTTGGAAGGGTATAAAAGGTAATAGCATCAAAGATCAATTATATCTTAAGTATGGTGACTGTCCCCCTTCCCATCCAGTTTATTTAAAAAATGGGAGAGAATTCTCACTGAATTTCTTTGGAGAGATAAAACCCCACATATTCCTTTAGCGAGGTTAAAATTATATAAGCAGAAAGGAATTAATTTCCCCAATTTTCTGTTACAATACATCGTTTCTGCTGTGATGGGGAGGGGGAGGTGCTGTGGTTTGCAGAATTCAAGGATCAGATTCAGCCTCCTTGGCTGCTTCTTGAGAAAGAAATGGTAAAACCAGTTCCCATACAGCTCTTATCAGGTGTCAAGTTTCAAGTTCTCACTTTATTTGATATACTGCCCATCAAAATTAATACTTAGGCATCACCTTGAACACCTTTAGTAAGTGTTTTCTGACCTTGCTTTGACAGAGCTAGCTTCCCTTCGGTCTACTAAATGGCATGATAAGATCATCAATGTGAATAATCAATCAATTGACTGGAAAATATGGCAAATGAAGAACATAGTAACATAGTAAATGATGGCAGATAAAGACCAGCATAGTCCACTAGTCTGCCCAGCACGATGGCAAGAGTAGGTGCACCTGCCGCTCCGCCACCCCTCCCCACGTCCCTGTTTAAGGGTGAACCCACCACTCCATGTAGGACACCCCTATTTGTTGAGAAATTAGATGGTTCAGTTTATTTTGATTTTATCCTATTGCTGTAAAGGGATCCACTGTGTCTGTCCCATGCCATTTTGAATTCCGTCACCGTGTTTGCCCCCACCACTTCCATCGGGAGGGCATTCCAAGCATCCACCACCCTTTCTATGAAAAAGTATTTCCTGACATTGCCTTTCAATTTACCACCTCACAGCTTCATGTTGTGCCCTCTAGTTGTACAGCTTCCCAGTCTTTGGAAGAGGTTTGTTTGTTCATTATTTCCCTTTAAGTATTTAAAGGTCTGAATCATATCTCCCCTGTCCCTTCTCTCCTCCAAAGTGTACATGTTTAGGTCTTCAAGTCTCTTCTCATAAGGCTTCTGATGCAAGCTCCAAATCATTTTGGTCACCTTCCTCTGAACAGTTTCCAGTCTTTTTACATCCTTTGCAAGATACGGTCTCCAAAACTGAACACAGTATTCCAAGTGAGGCCTCACCAGCGACTTGTACAGTGGCATAAGTACCTCTTCCTTTCTGCTGGTGATTCCTCTTTGTATGCAGCCCAAGATTCTCCTGGCTTTTGCCACTGCCTTGTCGCACTGTTTTGCCACCTTGAGATCTTCAGAAATAATCACACCAAGGTCTTTCTCCTGATCCATGTATACTAACATCTCGCCCCCTATCACGTACATTTCCCTTGGATTTCTGCTACCCAAGTGCATGACTCTGCACTTCTTTGCATTAAATCTTAATTGCCAAGCATTAGACGATTCTTCCAGCTTTTGTAGATCTTTCCTCATGTTAAACACTCCCTCGGGGGAGTCAACTCTGGTGCAAATTTTCGTGTCATCTGCAAAAAGACATACTTTTCCATTCAGTCTTTCAGCAATATCACTCACAAATACATTGAACAGTGCTGGGTCCAGGACCAACCCCTGGGGCACCCCGCTAATCACCTGCCTTTCATCCGAGTGAGCTCCGTTTACCATCGCCCTCTGTCGTCTGTCAGTCAACCAAATTCTGATCCAATTTACCATCTTAGGATCCATCCCCAAGCTACTGAGTTTATTGATAAGCCTCCTATGAGGAACAGTATCAAAGGCTTTGCTGAAATCCAGGTAGATGACATCCATCACATGTCCCTGATCTAGCTCCCTGGTCACCCGGTCAAAGAACTCAATCAGATTTGTTTAGCAAGATCGTCCTTCGGTAAAACCATGTTGCCTCGGGTCTTGCAACCTATTGGTTTTGAGAAAGTTCACTATTCGCTCTTTCAGGAGCACTTCCATTACTTTTCCCACCACCAAGGTAAGGCTCACGGGCCTGTAGTTTGATACTTCTTCCCTGTCACCACTTTTGTGTAGAGGTATGACATCAGCTGTTCTCCAGTCCTGAGGAACCTCTCCTGTTTCCAAGGATCTGTTGAAAACATACTTTAATGGCCCTGCAAGAAGCTCTCTGAGCTCTTTCAGAATCCTGGGATGTATCCTATCCAGTCCCATGGCCTTGTCCACTTTCAGTTTTGCAAGTTGTTCTAACACATCATCTTCTGTGAATGGTGTGGTATCTACTTCATTCCCATTTTTATAATATTTGGGAGTCACAGGTGGTCCTTCTCCAGGACTTTCTTTAGTAAAAACAGAGCAGAAGTATTTGTTTCGCAATTTCGCTTTTTCAATGTCACTTTTCACCAGTCCGTTCGCAGCACTTCTGAGTCCTGCAGTTCCACCTCTGATCTTCGTCCTTTCCTGAATATACCTGAAGAAGGTTTTGTCGCCACACTTAACATCATTAGCCATCTTTTCCTCTGCCTTTGATTTTGCTATCCTTATTTCTCTCTTTGTCTCTTTGAGTTTGATCCTGTATTCATTTCTGTGTTCCTCTGTTTGCAAGCTTTTGAATCTTTATTTGAGCAGCCACTTCTTTGGAAAACCAAATGGGTTTTCTTCTCCTCTTATTTTTGTTTACTTTTGTTACATATTTATTTGTTGCCCCTTTTATTGCCACCTTTAGTTTAGCCCATAGAAATTCCACTTCCCTTATCCCCTTCCACCCTGTCAGCTCCTCCTTTAGGTACTCGGCCATTTTATTGAAGTCGGTGTTTTTGAAGTTTAGGACTTTGAGCTTGCTATGTTTGGCTTGTACCATGTCTTTTATCTCAAACCACACTGTGTGATGATCGCTGCTGCTCACAGGGGCACT
Source organism: Ichthyophis bannanicus (assembly GCA_033557465.1). Classification (NCBI taxonomy): domain Eukaryota; kingdom Metazoa; phylum Chordata; class Amphibia; order Gymnophiona; family Ichthyophiidae; genus Ichthyophis; species Ichthyophis bannanicus. The sequence continues at coordinate 1,160,556,342 of CM066032.1, read as the reverse complement.
CACGCAGACATTCGACATGCTATCACCGTTGGTGAGCACTAAATCCAGCATTGAGCTTTCCCTGGTTGATTCCATCACCATTTGTCTAAGTAACACATCTTGGAGAGCATCCACAATTTTTTTGCTTCTTTCCAGATTTGCAGAAGGAGTAATCCAATCCACATCAGGTAGATTAAAGTCTCCCAATATGATTGCTTCCCCTTTTGTGGCTATCTTGGCAATATCTATAATCAATTTGTTATCTATCTCTTCAATTTGTGTTGGAGATCTGTAGACTACAGCAATATGGATGACAGTGCCATCTCCTCTTTCCAACACAATCTAGAGTGCTTCTTCTTTTCCCCATGCATTTCAGTAGCTTTAATATTGCTTTTGACATACAAGGCTACTCCTCCTCCTTTTCCATTTTCTCGGTCCCTTCTGAATAGATTATAGCCAGCTATGGCTATATCCCAATCATGTGATTCATTAAACCATGTTTCTGTAATGGCCACAATGTCCAAGTCCGTTTCCACCATTAGGGCTTCCAGGTCTGGAATTTTGTTGGCTAAGCTTCGAGCATTTGTGCTCATTGCTTTCCAGCACTTTCCTGGCTTGTGTGTATTTAGCATTGATTTTGTTCTGCCTACATCTTCCCAATTGTTTTTGATGTGTGGTTTAAAAGTGTGACTGTTTCTGATTTTAATCTGCTTTTGCAGGGGGTGATGTCCAGAGCTTGACCTTCTACATTGATCATTAGCCAAATAGTTTTGGCAAGATAAGTAAGAGGGTTTGAGGAATTACATAAAGATTTGAGACGTTCATTTAGACAGTTTTTCTTATTTGGCTCCAGCTCTGACACTCCCTTATGCATAGTGGGTAGAGCTCATAAGAATCTCTGAGCCTTGGGAACTGGAGAATCTGACCCCATTCTGTAGCACTTCTCACACAGTCTGGATCTCAGTGTACAAACCTCTGTGGATTCAGGCAACAAACAAGAATGTTGGTGTTTAGAAAGTTTGGGAAAGCATTTTTTTTTGGGGGGGGGGGAGGGGAGAGGCCTTGACCCAAAAACAGTGTAGATATTCTGGACCAAGGAATCTGTCAGTCTCTTTCAGCATCTGTAACTCAATATTTTCTGGCCCATCAAACTTGTTGGACTCATTTGAAAGTATGTAAGCTATTAAGTAAAGGGAGTAATTGCTGTTGGTCCTGCAAAATAGACATTGGTTATCTATTACATATGATCTATCAATGTCCATGTCTGCAGAGTTATTGGGCTGCATTATGGACCGGGATTGGCTGTGTGTTGGGTATTGAGAAGCTGCTATCATACCTATACAGTAGGATAGTAATATGGAAATTTAGAATTCTGAATGTGCAGCTTTCCAAAGCTGATGCTTGTCTCGTTGATTTTGGGGATTATTTTAGAAGCAACCCTACATATAAAAAAATATAAAAAACCCATCAAGTACATCGGTAGATTAGCATACACTTTAGAACAGGGTTTTTCAAATGTGTGAATGCTCACCATGTCTAAAAGTTCTGAAGGAATGGTGGGCACATGGAGAGGGAGTAGTTTAGGCATGCCTACAATGATAGATGTAGATTCATTATTTCTCATAGGGAATCCATGTCTTCAGGGGAAATCCTAGATGTTGGACAAAGGAATAACATTTGACCAATGCCTGTCTTTCAAGTCACACACTAGCAAAATCTCCAAGAAAATAAGGACCCTACAACAACTGTGCCTTCTTCTAGAACTCACTGATTTCCATACAGTATTCCAGGCCTTGATTTTTCCATAACTGCAGGTCATGATACTTCCATAACTGGACTACTGCATAATTATATAGCATAGAATTCCAAAACACAATTTTACACCCTCTGCAAACAGCACAACACACAACAGCACGTATCATGTAGGGTGTGTCAAACGTCAACCATATCACCCAGTCTTAAACAGCTTCTTAAACAGCTTAAACCACTGATAAGCAGAATCAAGTATAAAGCTCTTATAACTACATATAAAGTAAATCACACATATCTACAATCCATTCTACAAAAGATGATGAATAACAGAATCAGAAGACCTTGTACACAAAACTTGTATACCATACCACTCCAAAAAGCCAAGAGCACCCAAACAGCATGTTTGCGTACTTTCTCGTTCTATGTACCAGGACTCTGGAATTCACTACCAGAAAAGATAAGAGCCACACCAGACCTTATAACGTTCCTTAAGGAATTAAAGACCTCACTCTTTAGGGAACATTTTGGATCTGATACACAGCATTTACAAACCCTACCAGGAACCTAAAATGCCAAACTGCAAAATAGCTTTACTAATAACCCCATAATTGTATTATGCACTGTAATCCATGTTATCTAAGTTAAGAGTTAAATGTTATATGTTATATGTAAAGTTAAGAGTTAAGAGTTAAATGTTATATTTAAAGTTAAATTTACCATTGTTAATTGTGAACCACTTTGATTCAAGAAAGAAGGTATATAAAAGCAAACAAATAAATACATTTACAGCTGTCCTCAGGCATGTATAAGTGCTGCAGGCAAGAGTAGCAATCAATGTCGAGGTCAGGGCCTCCCTGATCATCCCCAACCTGAATCTGCCTGCCTCCACTACTCCCAACCTCATCCCATCCCTGATACCTTCCATTATGTCTCTTTACCACTGTGCAAGCAAACTTCCCTCCAGCATGACTATCCATGGCAGTAAAGCCCCCCCCCCCCCCGTGGCCTCCTCCAGCAATCCCCCCCCCCCCCCCCACACACACACACACTTCTCTGCCTTACTGGCATCTCTCGTGTCTAATGGGAGTGGCAATGATGCCCACTCACTCCTGCTCTTACTGTGCCCAGACGACATAATGATATTCACACCAATCAATCTAAACAAACCGGACTACAACAACATAGCCAACTGCTTTGAAGAGATGACAACCTGGCTGCAAGAAAACAATTTAGCAATAAACTATAACAAAACTGAAGCGCTGATCATAACAAGAGACCAAACATTCACACCCACACCCTCCATCGACCTAAACAATGCTACCATCCCAATAAAACAAGAAATAAAATACCTGGGAATAACTCTTGACAGGGAGCTCAACCTTCAATCCCACATTGCGAAGACCACTAGGAGCGCCTATGTCAAGATGAGGACAATCAGACGACTCAAACCCATCCTTGCTCCTGAGCATTTTCGAACAGTCTGCCAGGCCATCATCTCCCCCACCCTGGACTACGGCAACCACATCTACCTTGGACTCCCAAAGAAGTCTACACAACCTCTTCAAATAGCACAAAACACTGCTGCAAGACTCATAACAGACAGTACAACCCACAAACATATCACACCCATACTATACGACCTCCATTGGCTACCAATCAGCTCCCGAGTCCGTTACAAAGTTCTCTTAACCACATTCAAAATAATAAACAACCTACAACAGCTCATAACAGCTGACGATAGCAAAAGACCAAGAAGAAAGGGAACATCAAACAACATCAGAACCCCAAAGGACTACACCAGGACAAACCAAGCCACATCAAAAAGAGCTTTCACCCTGGCAGTCCCAGCCATATGGAACTCTCTCCCTGACCACCTCAGAGCAACAAAAGACATCAAAGAATTCAGAAAGCAGCTTAAAACCGAACTATTCAGAAACCATTTCAAGAACCTCACAGAATGACTCTAACCAACCATTTAAGTTAACACAGCCATCATTGTAAATATGTAACTGTAAATATGAATCATGAACACACAATGTATATAGCTTCACATCAAAATCAACCACACTTTCTCACACAGCACACTGTGACGAATCACCCACTGCATGCTACTGACAACACCTATTTCATTGATTTGTTTGCTGTGACAACCGCTTTGATTTCATGAGAAAGCGGTATACCAAATCCGTTTAAATAAATAAATAAAATAAATAAATAAAAATGGTGCCAGTGATCTTTAGTGGTAATCTTGTGGGACTGCAGTAACTTTGTGGGTGTATGGGCTAGTAAGAATCGGTGCTTGTGAATGTGTTAGGAATGTACATTTGTTAGCATATTTGTGGGTTGTTAGCATGCCTTAAAAGTTTAGTGCAAGCAAAATTGATTTAATTTGCATTAATCTACAAACTAACATATCTAAAATTGATTTGCATGTGTTGTTCTATTACTCATTAATTTTATTAACACATATATGTGAAATGAACTGAAAAAACTTCTGAAAATTGAGTTAAAAGACCAAACTAAAAATAAACCATTTTTTCTCTGTGCACATCCTCAGCATGCATTCTGTAAGCAGCATGCAAATGTCCCGATCTCTTTCCATTCATTCTTTGCTCCATCAAAATGTCTGTTCGTATGTCATACAAAAGAAGATGCTATGTTCTCCTCGGGCCTACTTTTTTGTGCAAATACCATGGGAAGTTTTATAAGCACCTACCTGACCATGAAAAATGCTGTTCTATACATTCAAGTTGCATATAAAATTAACCCTAAAAAGTACCATTGCTGTCTCTGTAGTGGGAAATCCAGAGATCCATCCACATATATTGGTAAAAACATGGTTCACTTAAGCTGCTGTAGTTTTTGTGCTCTTCCTGCTGCTGCTGAGATTGTACCTCTGTGATCACCGCTTTGCTGTCTTCTGTTGGTTTCAGGTACAGCTCTACTGTGCTCTGCCTTGCCCAGTTCCAGTCCTGCCCTCCCGGAAGTGACGTGGCCACTCCGACGACTGAGTCTCTTCTGAGCTGCACTACTATTTAAAGTCATCACTAGAAGCGTTTCACGCCAAAGGAGCAGGCCGTGTTCCTTGGGCGAGCTCCTTGATGTGACTCTGGGGGGTGACTGGGGACCATGGACCCCTCCTCTCTCCTGGCTGCTGTTGTGCCTGGGCTTTTCTGGACTCTTCACCCATAAGTCTTTTCTGGTTTTCTCTGCTGTATTTTGGTTACTGCTTGTGCCCCTTCTGCTGCCTCCACTCATGGCTTCCATACCGGTGCACTGGGGATGGTGTCCTGGCCCATCGTTGCCTCCCTTTTATGCCTGCCTGTCTTGGGTCCCAGCAAACCTAGTACCTTGTCTCCCTCCTCAGCCTGGGTCTGTTTGTTCGCTTCCCTTTCTCTGTCCTTAGACCTTCTTAATTGTCGCTCGTTGTGTTCTAAGACTCTTCTGGTCCATGACCTATCTATGGATGTTCTCTTTCTGACCAAAATCTGGCTCCAGAAGGGTGAGGACCCTCTCCTCTCCCTGTGTCTCCCTCCTGGCTTCTCCGCCTTTTCCACCTCACATATTGGGCGGGCGGTGGTGTCGCTGTTTTATATCGGCTTCCAGTCTCTCCACTCACCAGCTGCACTACCAGGAGGGTCTCCTCCTGTGACTGGCTTCTATCCTCCTGCTGCATTTTCTCCTGGTTTATGTCCCTCCCTCTCTTTCTGCCCAGGGTTGGAAAGACCTCTTGTCAACTATCTCTGAGGCTGCCCTGGCCTATCCACAGCTCCTTCTTTTTGGGGACTTCAATTTTCACCTTTCTCCTCCCCTTCGCTCCCGGGATAGAGTCTTTAGCTCGCTCCTGGATGACCTTGCCTTTCTGCAACATGTCCCTTTTCCCACTCATGCCGCTGGCTCTATTCTCAATCTTCTCATTTCCCTGCTCACTTCTTTCATTACCCCTATGGCCCTGTCACCTCACTTCTTTCCCTGGTCGGACTATTTTTGTATCTCTTTCTCACTTCAGCTGCCGTGCCTCCCAGCCAATCATCCTCTTCCCTGCGGCCTCTTCGGGGTCGGCGTCGAATCATCCCCCAAAACTCTGCAGGGTTTCCCATTGGCAGCTCAGTTCCTTCCCCCCGATTTCTCCTCCCTTCCCCATGAGTCTCAGGCTCAGTCCTGGCACTCTGCTCTCTCTGTTGCCCTTGATCTTTTGGCCCCCTCCCTCCCTGCCCCAGCTGTTCCTCCCCCTGTTTGCCATTTCTGATTTCCCCTTGGACTCCGCGTTCAGCGCTCACAGCTCTGTCATACTCTGCGCCATTGGTGCAGCCGCCCTTCTCCTGTTACCCTGGCCTCCTACCGCCAGCGTCACAGGGAGTACCAGGGCATGGTCCATGCTGTAAAAAGGAATACTACTCCAAGCTGATCCAGGACTCCTCTAACTCCTCCAGGCATCTCTACTCCATCCTATGGTCCCTTTCCTCTCTTTCGTCTACCGGTCCAGCTCCTCCTCCCTGCCCTGATCCTTCCGACCTAGCCACCTTCTTCTTGGATAAGGTCCTTTCCCTTTGAGCCTCCTTTGCCTCCTGTCCCTCTCCCCGCTCCCATCCTCCCCTCCTCTGTCCCCTCCCCCCTCCCACCTTCTTACTCACACCTGATCCTCTTTTGAGCCCATAACTGCCTCCGAGCTCCATCGTACCATCTCGTCCGCTCATAAGACTTGGTCCTCCCTGGATCCCATTCTCCCTAAATGGCTCTTCTTCCCTCAATCCTCCTCATGCTCAATTCTTCCCTGTCCACTGGTTGTTTTCCTTCTTTCTGGAAGTATGCCATAGTTCATCCCCTCCTCAAGAAGCCCTTTCTTGACTTGACTGTCCTCTCCAATTAGTGCTCTGCTTCAAATCTTCCTTTCATCTCTAAGATTATTTGTTTTTGCCCAGTTTTCTTCTCACCTGTCCTCCACTAATGAACTTCACCCTCATCAGTCTGGCTTTCAGTTAGGCCACAGCACTGAAACTATTCTTCTTTCTGTACTGAACGAATTGCATGTTGCTCACGATCGGGGTGATATTACTCTCCTTGTCTCTTTGGATCTTTCTGCAGCTTTTGATCTTGCGGACCATCACAGTGTTCTCCATCGTCTCACAGACTCTGATGTTGCTGGTGTCTCTTGGCTGTAGTTCCACTCCTTTCTCTCTGCGCACACCTTCACTGTCTCATCTTCCTCTTCCATTTCCCCCTCTAAGCCTCTCTCCTGTGGTGTCCCTCAGGGCTCCATCCTGCCCCCGCTTCTTTTCAATATTTTCCTGACCCCGCTTACTCTTCTTGTGCAACAGGCCGGTATTTCTGCATACTACTATGTGGATGATATCCTCCTTCTGCATCAAACTAGTCCCTCTGACCCTGATATTGCCCTTCTCAATGTTTGTCTTTCTTCCATCCAAGACTGGATAGCCGCTAATTTTCTCCAGTTCAACCCCCTTAAATCTACGGCCATGTAGATTATGTTTGGGTCCCCCTCTCCCTCCAGTGGCTCCCTCCTTTGCTTCTATCACCATCCCCTTGGTTCTATCCTTCCGGTACCTTGGCATCGCTTTTAACTCCTCTCTCTCTTTTTTGGATCATATCTCCTCAGTCTCCCATTGTGTCTTCTTTTGTCTCTGCCAACTCCGTGCAGTCCGCCCCTTCCTTACCTCCTCCTCTCTAACTACTCTCCTCCTGACCCTTGCTGTCTCCCGTATCGACTACTGTAATGTCTCCCTTGCTGGTCTACCTCACTCCCAAAATTCCCGCTTACAACCTCTCCAGAACACTGCTGCTTGTCTTCTTACATCCTCCTCCCATTATAAGCACGTTACCCCCCTTCTGTTATGCCTACACTGGTTGCCAGTGCTTTTCAGGATATAGTATAAAATCCTCATTCTCACACACTGCACTATCCTCTCTTCCTCCCCTCAATATCTGGCAGACCTCCTCCGGTTCCATCCCCCCCCCCCCCCAATCTGCTCCGCTCTATTCACAACTACCATTTGGAGCTTCCTTCCCCCTCGCAGGCACACCTTAAGCGCACAATTTCTTCTGCTTTTTTCTTTCTGGCCCCTCCCTCTGGAATTCCCTTCACTTAGAACTCTGTTCTGAGCCCTCCTTCACTCACTTCAAATCTGTACTAAAGACCCACCTGTTCCAGTGTGCCTTCAACCTCCCTCACTCTCTTTCCTAGCTTTCTACTTCCCCCTCCCCCTTTTTCTTCTTCCTCCTCTGCTACTCCTCTGTCCTTTCCTATCAATTATTTGCATTCTTTTCTGTTTTCACCCCAGCAGTAATTTGATTTTTGTATTGTACACTGCTGTATGTATTTGATCCAAGTAGTATAGCAAATGTTTGAATAAAGATAAAATGATGGCACTTGCTGGGGAAGTCAATCTGTCTGCTTGCTTGTCTTTCTATTTATCTTTCCATCTGTTTGTACATGCTCAAACAAAGAGTTACATAGGGAAAAGTTTGGAAGCAGCAGTGAGCTGTGAGTATAGTGGAGGCCAGGTCCTGCTGCCAAATGACCAAAGAGGAGCATGGAGGTGAAATGCCCATGGGAACCCAATCCTCATCAGCATGAGAAGAGCAGTTAAGCTGCAGCCAAGGAGAGCAACGGAGAAGTACAGATAGAGACCCACTCTCTAGCAGCACAAAAAGAACTGCTCTGCCATGGTTATGGAGAAGACTGGGAAAGTGAAGACCAGCCTGTAAGGAGAAGGGAAAGGAATGGTGGAAAGGAGGAAAGAATAGAAGAGGAGGAGGAGGACAGTTAAAAAAAAGGGAGAAATGCTTTAGAAAGGAGGGGGTAGAGTGGCAGGGAAGGGAAAACACAAGGGAAGAGGAAGGGCAGGAGTACAAGAAGGTGGGTAATAGTGTAGGAGGGAGGGTGTCAGTATAAGAAGGATAGTATTAAAGAAAGAAGGAAAATACAAGGGGATGGGAGGGACAAGGAGTGATGGCATGGGCATGTGCAAGGGGAGGAAAGCCTACATGCTCATAATCAAAGAATACCCTCCAGCGTATGGCATACCCAGACTTACAGACCCAACTATACCCACATACTCAACCTCTACCACACACAAACCCCAACATTCATTCCCCGAGAAACCCATATATACACACAAAATCTCACACCCATACACACTCATTCATCTACTCCATCACACACACACACAGAGTAACTCTCAAAATGCATTCCCCACTGCCTCCTGACACAAACACACTCACTACATACTGTCCTCATATAGCCCCATAGATATAGAGTTAAACTCTCCATAAAACATACACACAGTACCAATGATAGACACATACATGCACCTCACATACACCATCATGCTCCATACCCTCTTCCCCACCCACCCACACATCCAGGGGTACCCTACTAAATGGCTGTTTCCATCAAATCCCCCATACAGACATTAGTATTATAATGGGTACACTACTCGTCAAACTGATTGACAGGTGAGATAAGCCGATTGACAGGTGAGATAAGGATGACAGGAGCCAATCAGTGTTCACTTCCGGTGTATGTCCCGCCTTAGGCCATGCCACCCATAGAAGTGAATGGTGAGTTAGCCCCACCCACTCTAACCCCCAGGCGTGGCCACTGCCCCCACTTGACACGCCCCATCCCCACCCCCAAGGATGACATCATCTAATCAGTGCCCACTTCCGGATTTGTGCCACGCCCACGCCTCGCCCCACAATATTGGCATTAGCCAATCAGTACCCACATCCGGGTTTGTGCCACACCCACAGCCTCCCACCCTCGACCATCAATGTGCACCTCCGTCAGCTATGTACACATTTTGTTTTTCAGTATCATTGCACCATCGAGGGTATCCAGAAGCCTCTTGTTTTTGATGGAGGTGCACTTTGATGTATTCGGAAAAGAGATTATCAGATTTTTGCTCAAAATGCCAGATTTCATAGATTTCAACAACCACATACCCTTTTGCAATGGCTAAATTCATCTCCACCGTACACCAGGTCCCCACAAAAGCTCTCTCCTCATCCGTGTGGGCACACATTTCCTGTTGCCGTGTGTCAGCACACGTATGACACAGTGGAAACATAAGCTTGCCGCCCAACTGTATGGGTAACACCGGGAAAAAGAGCTTTTGTGGTGGATATACTTTTGTTTTTATAAAAACAAAGTAATTTGTAGGGGGATCAAATTTGTTATAAATGATTTGTGGATGGCCTATTGGATATTCCTTTGTTTTATTGACAAAAGGGTATAGACTAGTAAAATCATGGTAGTGTATTTTTTCCCCAGGTCTTGTTTTGTGGTACAGACAAATGGCATTTGTTCTACCCTCCAAAATGGTGCATCTCGTGGAATCAGAGGTTGCGGTAATGCGGAGTCAGCCAGGAAATCTGCACAGCCCCCGTCATTTTCTTTTACCATCCGCTTCCACTCGTGCTCCCATAGACTTATGACCTTGAACCCCTGGCTTTCCAGGAATGCAGCTTTTAGCTGTGTTTTGTAAGGTCATGGCTGTTACAGGATTCTGGTCTTTATCGTTATAACAACTCGGACAGCCGTGATGAAAACAATCATTAAATTCAAAAGCTGTTTCTACCCCATCGATCACTGCATAGCCATCAAGAAAATAAGACCCCCACCTTTTTTTTGCCACCTTTCAGAGCATGTGTGATCTGTATTTTTTCTTTGGCCTCTACATATATCAGCCATTGAATAGAGGGGGATGAATATCTCTTTGTCTGCCAGTGATAGTTATCTGGTGGGATGATTGCCACAGTCTTGGGTTCTAAAAACATTAATCTGAACATAGCCATACATACAGATGCAAGGGTTATATATTGGAAAGGGTCTAAACATCTTGTTAGAATTTCTGAGATGTCACCCTGCTCTACAAACACTTCTTTCTCTGTCATTTTCATGATTTCAGCTCGGTAGAGAACACAGGCCTGCCGCAAAATAGATACATCCTACTGGCAGTAATAAGCCAACTCTTTTTGCAAATTAAAAGTTTTATGCTGATTTTCCTTGTACCATTGTAAAAATTCCTCTTTTTCTTCAGGCAACATGTTATCCACACCGTAATGTTCAACACCCGGCATGGGGTCCACATAATTTTGATTTTCCAGAGTATTAAAAAAGTGCGGAAAGTACCTCTTGCTACCTGTAAAACCCATGGCTTGTGGAAGTTTGCTAAGTTTAATAGGCAGGAAATTTAGAGAGTCTATAAAACGGATAGCTAAAGGTTCAACGGTAATTTGTAAAAGTTTAGCACCTTGAACCAGCAGTCCTGTGTTCATCTTTTCCTTAAGCAGTTGTTTAAGAACAAAATACCCATCATAACCTTTGGAATTATGGGCTATGAAGGTGTAGCCTTTAAATTTTTTGTCACAAAAATCTGTATAAAGGCAGAAATATATTTGAGACCCTTGAACTCCCAGTTTCTTTCATCATTTAAGTCCGTCGCATATATGTAATTAGGGACATGCCAGCCTGTTTCTTGCATACATTCACAATCATAAAAAAATATATATATACTTTTCAGATGTTTCAGTTTTACCAATAGAGGTCATAAAACATAAGTGGACGCCATCCCCGGTTAGGGGTTCATGACATAGTTTACAATGCCGGCCCTTGCACTTATGTTTCTTGTCCACATAAGACTCATATTTCTGGCACAGTATCTTAGATAAACACGCCACTTCTTTTATCGGAGCCAGATACGAGTGTCTATCTAAACACTCTTTAGAATGACAAAAGAGTTTATAATTAGGGCATCTCTGTTGTACACCAACATTATTCGCAGACGTTAGTGTCAAACAAAGATGGCACCACAATGTGCAATTATGATCGTGACAGTACAGTTTCTGACAGTAACTACAGAAGTTGCGCTCTCCATAGAATTTTTTGACATCGGTTATACCATAGAAATGGTCATCGTGTAGCAACAAGAACACAGTCTTAGGGAACACAGGTCTGTCTGATGTCTTAAAACAAACCCATGAATTTGTGCAAAGCACAACACGTATGTTTATCTTTAAATGCTGTTCAAATATTGCTACATCATCGAGCATGACTTTTCTATGTACCGGCCACCCTAATTCATTATGTAGATTTTTAGCACCTTCTTTCGACATCTGTCATTTTTACCTGTGACATGAGGGCTGTGAGGCTACCTGCAAAACACAGGTTATTATCAGTGTTGTTCAAGTCTATCAAATGCATCCTTTTCTTATGAATAATATGGCTAAACGGTATAGTCTTTAAGACCCTACGAGCTCCCCCACCCGATTTCATATGACAACTACAACACGGAATATATCACAAACTTGGATTTCTCTGTGACTCTGAAGGAGTTTAGCGATCTGATTTAAAAAATCGTCAGCGTCTAATGCTTCTGGGTTTAACTTTCCAGAATACAAGGAATTGTGAAAAAGAGATGAGTGTAGATGCACCTGTACATAATCACCAAGTGAAACCCTGCTGCTAACCTCATCCAGAATATGTTGAATACCTTTCCGAATGGCGAATTGAGCCTCAGATAATGATGTTACCCTGTCTAAATTAATAAACAGAAATTCCTCTGAATAAATTACACCATTAAACTTGTCCAATTTACGATCCCACCTTTTCACAAACTGAACATAGCTAACTGGTTCTGATTCTTCAGTGGGGCCTAATGCAAGATTATTTGCTCTGTCCTCTGAAACACTGTGATCAAAGACACAGCTTTCACCACGCCCTCCGTATTCTGTACCGGCGTGTGTTGATTCACTGACAGAAAAACATTTGCTGTGTGATCTTTTCCTGTTAGACTTCTCTCCCATAGCCGTTGGTTTTCTAACATTTTCTCGATCTGAAAAAGAAAAACGTAGGGGCTAATACTTTTTTTTTCTTTTACAGCGGCCTTAAAATTTAGGGGCTGGATAAAACCGGAATACTCACGATTCTGCTTGTCTTTTGGTTTTCTGTAAGGTGCCGTCTGTTGATTAGACTGGTCATCTTGTTTTGTAGCATCTTCTTGGTCTAAAATAAAAAAAGATTAAAGGTTGAGGCTGTCCTCTGAAACACTGTGAGACACATTATAAAGAGCATAGCTGCTGGAAAAATTAAAAACCACCGGACATACCTTTTAACTTTCTTTGCTGCCTTCTTTTTGTAAGAGAGAGTTTATTTGAGCCCCACGGCTTCTGCTCCTATTTTTAAAGACGATCATAAGAGACAGAAACATTACATAGCCAACAATATTTTTTAAAAAGTAAGGCACATATCTACCCACCATGTCTGAAGAAGAAGAGTTGCAGATGATACAAGCTGTAGAGAGACTATGTGACCTTTTCTAGCTGCTGAAATGTACTGCACCTTTTTAAATGAAATTCTTTTGATGGGGTTTACAGTCCCCAGACTCTTTAACTGAAACATCTCTGGATCCCATAATCTTATCATATGACCTGGCTAATTCACACTGCCATTTTTTTTTCACAGACAGTACATTGTAATAGATGCTATATATTGTGTATGTGGCTAATACACATTCCCCCATCCCCAGATGCCTTAAGTGGATTTTAGTTCTACAATAGAGCTCTGCTCTCCACATTCTTATCATATGGCCTAAATCACAAGGTCCCATTTTTTTCCAGACACCCCACTGTAGGTTTAATTAACTAGGCAATCCTAAAACACACAAAGCTGTAGGTTCAAAATGTTTTATTTCAAATAAAATGTTTTCACCTTGTGAAATGATTCATTTGAGCATTACAAGTTTAAAAAAAAAATATGAAGGCATACATATAATTTTTTTTGTTCATCTGTATGTTCAGCTAATAGATTCTGGAAATGCATACATTTTCATAAAAAGTCAATTTTTACAGAACTTGGTGTTTTTTTAAAGAACGATCTATAATCTCTGTCACAGATTAAACCTTCTACTAGCTCTATATCACAGTTTGCAGATCTAAGCAAAATATTGAGCAATTGTCCTGGATTTCTACTGGTATTAAAATCTCTGATGAGTTCAAACAAAAAATTCAAATTTTCATAAACTAGGGCAGTTGCTTTCATTTTATGACCAACAATCATGGCAACATTTACAATAGGTCCTAGACACAACCTGTTACAAGTTTTATGGATTTTCTGCTGTATTTCCTTGTGTCGCCACCTCAGACAATCATGATGTCTTTGCCCTGGAGCATGTATTACACAAGCTGCACAGTCTCTATGCATAACGCCCTGCCAGCATTTCCTGATAATACAGCCCACTATTGCTTGTATAGCAGATTTAAATGTGTTTATTTCATCAGGTTTTGAGTTGTCCTTTTGGTTGGCTATGACATCAAATGCCTCCCTTTCATATGTATAGAGAAAGCACAAACAGCATAGATTGGCAGCCTGTAAGTCCTCTAGCTCCTGTAGGACATACAGAAACAATGCTAGTGTGAAATTGTGAACCACCTCTTCTTCTATAACACTTTTCTAAATAAAAAAAAACTTCTCTTACCTCTGCTGATCCTAGTTCTTCCAATAAACAGTTTGTTTCTACATTTGCAGCGGCATAATATAATTCTATATCCTCTGGATCCATTGTGTTGTCAGTTGTTAAGTCAATTCCGGTGTCAGAATCGCAGGGTTCTTGAGAATCGAATAATATCTGACCAAATTAATGTTGTGTGCCCTGCTGGAAATTCTGCTTGGTGTTCCAAAAAGAACCATTTTTTTTTAAATCTCTGTGTTAAAATGGTCCCCTTACACAGGACACACAGCCTTTCACCAGGAGCATGCTCAGAACACCTGGAGCATGCTCAGAACAGACCTCTTGTTTCAACCAATCACGTGTTACCACACCCTAGAGAGGCATGTTCAGACTTGTCTCTCCGTATTGGTTTTTTCAAAGCCACTAAAAAATAGCTGTGGCTGTGTTTGAACTCAGCTCTCTCTCTCCAAAAAATAGCTGTATTAGGGGGATTTGAACTCAGGTCTCTCCCTCTCTGTATTTCAGTCTGAACTACACTGTGTTTTGTCACCAGCTCTCCTTAAACCCCCGAGTAGAGGTTAAGGGAGTGGGATTTTCCCTATTGAAATAGCTGTTTTACAGATCCTGGAGCAATGCCCCTTGGGAAATGTAGTCTTTTCACTCAATCAATAAGGAGCAGTTGTGGAAAAAGTGGTTAAGCAACCAAAGGATTTTATTTCCCCTCCCGGGGTGGATTTTACCATGAACAGAAGACACAATCCAGGTATTTACTGGTATTTGGACAAACAAAAGTTCTTTAACAGAAAAAGGCTTTCTTCAGCATTAACCAAGGTGAAAACAAACATTCAAACAAAGCCACGCTGTTTCCTCACAGCTCTCTGTTTCCACGTGCTATCTGTGCTGTACTCTCTTTTCAAACAGGCTTTCACCATAATGAAACTATTCCATTGGCCAGAGATAATGTACAGTCCATTATATCTATATCTTCTCCAGTATCAATACACTCTGGTTCACAGCCAATCAATTCCTCCTGCTCATAAGGAAATGTTTGAACCGGCACTGCTGGTGCCACGCCCTTTCTTACTGCTCCAGGCTTTACACGATATGCTTGGGTCAAATACTGGCTTTCACACAGACTATCAGGCCCAGTATTCTTTTCCCAGCACCACCCTTCTGGGTACAAACAGTCACTGTAATTAAGTATATTTAAGCCTCTTGGCTTACCTTTCAGCCTTACTGGTGGAGGTTTTCTCTGGTGCTTTTGAATAGCTGTAGGTTCCCAACCTAAGCCCTGCTCATAGCATTTCACTTGCCTCCTAGGCTTTCTGTCTCTCCCGTGCTCC
The DNA here is from genome assembly GCA_033557465.1 of Ichthyophis bannanicus. Lineage (NCBI taxonomy): Eukaryota > Metazoa > Chordata > Amphibia > Gymnophiona > Ichthyophiidae > Ichthyophis > Ichthyophis bannanicus. The sequence continues at coordinate 1,160,540,798 of CM066032.1, read as the reverse complement.
CCAGGATATTGCAGACAATCTCCTTTGCTCTTGTTATATCCTGTCCTCAGTGTTTCTTTCTTTCTCCTCAAGAAAGAATCTGTCTCTCCTTTCCATAGAGACTCTGGCTTACTCTGGGCATAGCTGTCTTCAGTGTAGCTCTCAATAGCTTCTCTCTCCAGCTCATATGCCTCACTTCCTGCTTCTTCAGCCAGCTCTTCATTCCCTCCTTCTCTGCTTACTTTACTCCACCTACTCCACTTACTTAACTCACCTGAACCTTCTTTAATAGGGTGAATTCTGGGGCCGTGCTCAACTCCACCCCCTAGCAGGTGTCTTGCATTACCTTGTGATTCACCCCTTGAATGATAGCACCGGCGTTTCTCTTGCTTCCGTGCTTGGTTCCCATGGTAACCAGGAGCCATGTGCTTCTGTTTACAGCTCAGCTGTACTTTTGTTCCTGGCTTTTTAGCTTCATTAAACGGGCTAGAAGGACCCACTATGTCACAGTTTGCCAGAATATTTCTCTCTAACCATGTGGTTTTAAAAGCAAAATTCTATCACATGGACAGCACTGGTTTCTCTAACAAAAGATGTGCTAATTGCATTTGTAAAGAAAAGCTTCTACCCTGTCTGTGCCTCTGTGAAAAGCCCTGTGCTGCACTAAGAATCTTTTGTGAGAAAAAAGAACTGGGGCAGTGGGAGAGAGAAAAGCATTTTTTGTTTTCCAGGGTTCCTGCTTTTTGCAGATGTAAGCATTAACCAGAAGCAAAACACATTTCCAGAGTCAGTCACTGTGCTTCCGCTGAGGTCATCAGAAAAGCGACACAGCCCTTTTCTGATGACACCCTGTTTCCGGTGATGTCAGCAAAAAGCAACAGTCCATTTCTGATGACACCCTGTTTCCGGTGATGTCATTTCCGATGATGTAGGCAGGGGCGTGGTCGAGGGTGGGAGGCTGTGGGTGTGGCACAAACCTGGAAGTGGGTGCTGATTGGCTAATGCCAATATGTGGGGTGGGGTGTGGGTGTGGCACAAACCCAGAAGTGGGCACTGATTGGATGATGTCATCCTTGGGGTGGGGATGGGGGCGTGTCAAGTGGGGGCAGTGGCCACGCCTGGGGGCAGGAGTGGGTGGGGCTAACTCACCATTCACTTCTATGGGAGGGGGCATGGCCTAAGGTGGGACATACACCGGAAGTGAACGATGATTGGCTCCTGTCATCCTTATCTCACCTGTCAATCAGCTTATCTCACCTGTCAATCAGTTTGATGAGTAGTGTACCCATTATATTACTGACATTTATGAGTCTGCACATGGAGTAAAGGAAAGCATCCTGTTGTGTTATCTCACATTATAGAGCCCTTTTGCTAAAGGTTTTAGCACACGTTAATGAAGTTATCATGTGTTAAATGCCTACAGCTCTTTTATTTCTATGGGTGCAATGGAACATAAAGTACATTCATTTCATAAGCGCATGTTAACTTTTAATAAAAGGGCCACACAGTGTTCCTTTAAGAGTAAATTCAGCACCTACCGTGGCTCCGATATCAGGCGGAAGCCGCTACCGCAGCTTTGTAAACAAGCCCCTATATTATTTTTATTATTGAATGATGAATTCACACAGGCTTTGCTGATACTTGCACTGTTGCTCATATTTTGCTATTGTTTTCTGGATAAATGTATACAAAACTAGAAAGATGATGTGGGTTTTGCTTGTAGATTTTAAACTGGACTCGTTCTTGCTCCTTATCCCTTCTTCTTGTTCATGTCTATATGACCAGGATAGGACCAGAACAATGATAACAACAGATCCGGTTGCTTAATTCCCTTTCTAGTTAATATGTTAATGAAACATGGATTAGAATCAGGATCCCTGGAAAGTGACACAATTTTATTGAAAAAAAAACCCTCAATTTATCTATAACATATTTTTAAATTTTCATGTGGGAGTTTTATTGAAAATTAACAGTTTGTATGTGAAAGAGGGATGTGCTTCATATAAGACACAATGTTATTGACAAGCTGCTGAAAAATTGGCATAATATAAACATATGTCGATTTCACATATGTCAAATTATTGTATGGTTTAACTTAATGCTTTCTAATGCCAAAAAATAATTACACAAAATAGACTAAAAGAATCCTAAGCAACAACCTTAAGAAGCTCTGTATTCTGATACCTACAGAATGTTTCATCCTTGGTGACTTAGCTCCCATTAAATACATATAGGGATATACAGTTATTATCTAGAAATAATAAGATGTGCCAGCAGGGAGCATTATCATCATGGAGACAGACCACCAACACTGTATATCAGTGGTTTTAAGGTACCAAATAAATTTTCATTGTGCTCCCCCTTTAATTAAAGGATCTATGAATTTATTACCTGCCTTTTTGCTATTCATAATCTACTTCAAACCTAATAGCCTCCCAATTGATTAACAGTCTATAGGGCAGGGAATTTAATTATTTTTTATTTAGATAGACTTGGTCAGTCATATATGACTTTCAGTAACATAATATGGATTTGTCCATATTTCAATGTGTATGCAAAGATATTCCCATAAATCTGCATTAAAGATGCTCTTTCAAACATTAGGTTATTACAGATACAATTTATACCTGCATACATGCACACATGAGCGAGCACACGCGCAAGCACACACACACACACACACACACACACACACACACACACACACACACTATTTTGTGCAATTGTGAAAAGATGTTTTTATTTCAAGGAGATCATATATAAGCACTCTCTAACCTATCTCAAAAGAGAACTTTGTGTATGCATTACAGAGCATCAGGACAATTCATTCTTAAAGCTTAAAGTGAAAGGTTTCCAAATTATTTGCCTTCACATTAAACCTATGTTCTAGATAAATCTTAAAAATAGAGTATATGGTGTTTGTTAGCTAGAAATTATAAACCAGGATACGTTTTAGGTAAAATAAAGATTTCCCTACAACGATATCTTTTTCAATGGCCAAATGGGTGTTTGATTACTGTACCAATAGTCGTGGAGTTTAGAACAACACAAGAAAAATGTATTGAATCCAATTAAGACTGCTGTTGATGTACAATGAAATTAAGAAGAAGCACAGTGAAAATGGGGGAAGAGCGTTTTTATAGATTCTGATCTCTATACACATTGCCTGTAGAAGTAAAGCTTTAATTAATGATTTGTTTCCGTCCTTTTTATTGCCTTTCAATAGACTGTGCACTAGAAAGAAATAGACACCATGATTTCCATATCCTGCCTGTGCTCTGAACAGAAATGTGTTAACAACTTTCTTGAAGAAAATCTGAAATGGGTTTCAGAAACTGTTTTCATTTTCAGGCTCAGTCCTGATTTTGTTCAAATCTATCAAGGAAAGTCTACTCATTTCCTCTATCAGATCTGGGATAATCTGAAATTCCTATCAAACTCATACCAGACCCAAGTTTGATTACCAATTATTTCTATGCACATTTGAATTCTGACTAGGAATATTTAAACCAATCATGACCCTGTTCAGATTTAAATTCAAGTTGACTAGCAACAGATTTTTGGCCTTCTTCCCAATATAGCTTCTGTCACAAATTTGAATTTTGGATGTTAACTGAGACTGTGAACTGTCTACTTGAGTCTGCTCAGCCTATTTATTTGAATTCCTGATGCATATCTGCTGCGAATATCCAAGGTTATTAGAGGTGGTAGATTAAGAACATTTTCAAGAATCTTAGAAAATCTTGCACATTAGGGATATGCATTTGTTAGTGAGAATTTGATAGGTCTGCATGCCTTACTAAAACTGAGTTTGTGCTGAAATCATTTTAACACATGAACCTATGCACCAGTTATGTTCTTCAGATATTAAATTTAAGGTGCAAGCGGATATGATGGCCAGCTCCTTTTTGTACCAAGGATATCCTATTCGATGTGCATGGGAGGCATATACACTTGCATGACTTATTAATAGAGATCTTCTTTTTAGACCTAAGGAGAGCTGCCTTCTGGGGTATGCATGCTACCGTTTTCTGACCATGTTTTTCAAGTGCAGTACATTATTAAAAAATTGTTGTTTTTTATTGGAGTCTCAGATTTTTAAGGAATTGTGAGATATGTTGCTGCCCTCATGTTGGAGATTCTCATAAACAGCTGGAACAGTTCAGAAGTTTGATCTGTGGTCGCTGTCAGTTTTGTGTTCAGCTCAAAGTGGGAATCCCCTATGATTACCCATGGGGAAATCGATATCTTAGAAATTTAGTGGAGATTGAGGTATTAGATCAGTAGTTATCTTCTGATCTGTCCGTGTTCCCTTTTGTAATCCAATCACCTATTGTCATCAATATCATCATTTGTTCTCACAATTGAAATGTGCAGTATTGGAGCAAGCTCATTCCTCAGTCTGGGGGCATGCAACATAGATCAGCTCCTACTACAACAAGAATTGCTTTGTTTATCATCTTCATACCATGTTTCCAGCTGATCTTAATGTGGATATGGAATGGTCAACCTTTTGTTAAAAGAACATTTTGTGTTCTGTGCATGCTGTCTGTTTAAAACTGGGATTTAGATTATGAGCCAATAAGAATTTATTATACAAATTTAGGGGCTGTACCCATTGGGGGTCTTTCTTTAAATATGGAGTGTCAAGGTGGTGTGGATGTTACACAACTTTTTTCCTTGCAGAAAGTGGTGTTAAATGCCTGCCCTTCTATTAAACTGAGTGGTGGTGTCCTGGATGGTGTTTGGCCCCTGAAAAAAACAGTATGTTGAAGCTGTAGGACAATTGGCATCAGACATGAACTTTGACTGCCCCCTTTAAACAAGGAATTGTGGCAATGGATATTTCAGATAAGTAATGGTGTTTTTTGTTTTAGATGTGTGTTTGTGAAGATTTGAAAAACCTTACTCTTGTCAGCTTGAGAATATATTTTGAAGTAACCACTATAAACTGTTTGGGAAGTATATGCAACAAAAGACATTGAAAAGAAAAAAGCTAGACTATTAGCTTTGGAGATAAATGATGAGAGGGTAAGACGCAGATGCTGTGAATGGATTAAGTGATAGCTCTGCTATCTGTATTTTGACGTCTCCTTGAGAATGTTTTTATAAATTTTGTATTTAAATTTGGTGTTACCCTTTATTGTTTATGTTTGGTTGTTTCATGAGAGGGTATTTGAACACTTCTTTGATATTTTAACCTATGAATTAACACAGCTGAAACAAAGTAAATATAAATATGTGAAATGAGTTGAAGAAATGTACAAAAATCAGAAAAAGTCTGAAAAATATCCTCCAACTTTTTGTTGTTGTATATCTCAACTGCACATGTAATTCCACTGTGAACAAAAGATTGAGGGAGGGGGGCTGTATGTATCATGATTGAGAAGTGTTTTGAATGGCATCTTCAGTGATATTAGTTATTTATTTTTTATTTATTTATTTTCAGTTTCTTATATACCGCGCTATTCAGCATCAGCAAGGTTTACAAAGAACAAAACTTACAGCAAGGCAGCGAGCCGCTCTGTGTTTACAGAGAAAGGGTACTAAAACTTGGCTAACAGGGGAACTATATACATATATGTACGTATAGGCGTCGTGTTTAATTCGGATCGGAGATAGGCTAAGTTAAGGTTGGAAAGCCTGTATGGTGGTTTGCCATTCTAGTATGGGGAGGGGGTTGTACGTGCATTGGTTTCAGGGTAGTACTTGAGGAAGAGATGGTGCTTCAGTGATTTCCTAAACTGGGATAGGTTAGGAATTGCACGGATGGTGGGTGGTAGGACGTTCCAGCATCTGGGTGCACAGAACTCGAAGGCCCTGTTTGCTGTTGATTTGGTGCATTGGGTTATTGCTTTTCGGACTTCCAGTGTATTAATTGCTGCAGACCTTCTGAACCTGTTGGGGGGTATGGTGCGGATCAGTTCCGCGAGGGAAGAAGATGAGAGCCCATTGATGGCTTTGAATGTCAGTAGGAGGGTCTTGAAGGTGATTCTGCCTTGAATCGGGAGCCAGTGCAGCTGTTTCAGGATGGGTGTCACGTGCTCACTTCTGGGTGCTGTCATGAGGCTGGAGCCACGGAAGGTGCAGGTTTAGAAAAAAAAACTGTCTTTCATAGAGCTGTGGATGTGCAGAAGATGCAATTACCTCGCAGCACAGCTAGAGGGGGCAGGAGTAATCCTACAGAGGCTGAGTCAACATGCCCAGCCACTGATTGTATGAGAGTTAACCAGTTGCACCTGAAGGCAAGCCCGGGAGTTTCAAAGGTAAAATGCATTTATAAAGGAAAGGCAGCCCAGAAGGAAGGAGGAATCCAGCCAGGAGGAACCCAGCCAGGAGGGATCCAGCCAGGGGGAATCCAGTCAGTTGGAATCCACTCAGAGGGAACTCAGCCGGCAGCAGTTCAGCCAGAAGGAAGGAGAAGGAGTGTGGAGAAGGAGAGAGTCCACACGGAGCAAGCCCAGAGGGACAGAATCCAGACGGAGATTATCCAGAGGGATAGAGTCCAAAGGGGCAGAGCACAGAGAGACGGAGTCCAGAGAGAAGCTGCCAAGAGAAGCAGTTTGGCTGGAAGGAGTGACACTCCCAGCCCAAGTAACGTAGCTGGATCAAGCAGCACAACAAGAGCAGTAACAGCTGAAAGAGGAGCACAGAAAACCAAGGAGCCATGCTTTAAGAGAAGCCTACATTCACCTGAGTTCGCTGGACCAGGATTACAAGGTACAAGGAGGAGAGGTTCCTATAGCAACACTACCTTTACACAGAAGTACGGAGGTTGGGTTTCCTCACCAGGTTTTCCTGGGCTTCAGGAAGGCAAAGCACTGCACAAGAAAACCTGTCTCCAAAGAGAAGTACGTCAGAGTGAAAGCTCCAGGTGTAGCAGCTGCAGGAAGCCAAGGTATGGTGGCTCTTTACTTTTAAAAGAAAGCCTTGCTCCTAGAAACTCTGATAAAGCAGACGCTCAGTATATGAGAAGAGGGAACAAAGCAGAGCTTTTCAAAACAATACCTAAGGGCTTAACAGAAGAGTCTTACTGGAAGCAAAGAAACAGGGACAGACCCTGTAAACTTGTAGCCGCAAGGGAAAACACTTATTCAGAGGGAGAAGCCAGTGACGCAGAGTCCATGGAAATGGAATTTGAGAATACTATTCCCATTCCTCAAGATGAATCCATGGATTGTACTTTTTGTGCTACTACTAGTCTTGAGTTCTTAGTAGAACTGTAAATATAAAAGAAAACCTGCAATTAGTTGTGAAGCTTATAACAGTTTGTTTGCCTGCTTGTTTAATTTACTTTGGAATGAAGGAATCCTCAGTTAAACCCTGCATTCAATTGTGAAGCTTATAACAGTTGTTTGCCTGCTTATTTGGTGGAACCCTTTATAAAGAAGGACTATCTTTATTTTCTTATGTCTTAGTGAACCCTTGCGTTAAAAGGGAAATAAAGCCTTATTACCCTCCACTCTTGGCTTATATAATTTGTTCTCATAAGGAGCTAAAACTCCAAGAACCAAAATGCACTTGGCCTTAAAGAGCCATTGCTCCTTAAAAATAATAAAATGCTCAGCATGCCCTTACAGTCATTGGCCACTGGGGGCACCTGACGACAGTGCGCCATGTAGAACTCTCGCTGCGTCGTTCATCACAAGCTGAAGTGGGATCAAGGTGAATTGTGGAAGCCCCTGGAGAATTGCGTTTGCATAGTCGAAGTGTAGCATGACCAGTGCTTGGTAAATTGTCCTGAAGTCCACTGGCTCTAGCAGAGCACGAATGTGCCTGAGGGTTCGGATCTGGTGATATACTGACTTCACTTTGTTACTTATGTCCATTGTCATGTCAAGGTGTTGATCTAGGGTGATGCCCAGGTATTGGATTGTGGTTTTGGTTTGTAGTTCTGCATCCTTAATCTTTAGATGGGGGCAATGTTCCCTCTAATTTTCTGTAGGCTGTGTGCGCATAAAATATCAGCCGTGCGGCATTTGAAGGAAGGTTAAATTTTTTGTGCGCTACATAACGACACTTGGAATTATATACTTTAAAATTTGACTACACATTAGAATACAGTATGTACACCACATTGATGTTAATCAAATTAAATGAAAATAGACGATTACTAAATGAAGCGGAAAATTTCTAGTAATTACAATCACAAATGTGGTATTTCAGTTAATTTTTATTGAAAGCCATTGTTATTCCATGTAAATAATATATGTATGGAAGAAGAGTTTGGTGTCCTACATGGAGTAGTGGGTTCACCCCTAAACAAAGACATGGGGAGAGGTGGCCTGCACAGAGCAACAGGTGCACCTACTCTTGCCATCTTGCTGGGCAGACTAGATGGACCATGCTGGCCTTTATGGATTAACAGTTTAACACAAATCCAGAAAAGTGACTTAAAACTATGGATATACCCAAGATTAACACATAAAAAACATCTATAAGGTATGTACATGTATAAAAACATACACACACCAAGATTTTATGTAAAGCAGCTAAAAAAAAAAACCATATGGCCTAGTGACTTACCAAAAAGGTCAAAACATTAAAATGACATTAAAATAGCTGAACACTAAAAATGGACGACCGAGGGATAAAAATCATCAATAACATGGGGGGGGGGGAGGAAGGGGGGAAGGGAGATGGGAAAGGGGGGAAGGGGAAGAAAAAGAAAAGAAAAATAAACTGACATTGTATTGTAAGAGCTCTGTTTAAAAGAAAAGGGGGGAAACAAATGGGACTAAAAAGTACCACTAATAAAAAAGGTGATGGATGGCACATGTAGTAAAAATAATAAATACTTTTGGCATTTCAGGGTTCCAGTTGGTTGTCCTCTTCCAATGCCTTAAGCACGTGGTTTACTCCTCTGTCTGATACTGTTACAGGGATCTAAGATTATATCTGCTTGGGCTTAATTATATTTCAGTACAAAGAGATATTGCTTTATTGTCAAGTTATGAGTTCAGTTTGTTCAATGTAAACCACACTGATGCAGAATAGCACAGTATATAAGAGAATGTAAATAAATAAAAAAAAATCCCTGGAGAGTTTCCCTTTGAAAATACACCTGTAGGTTCTATGCTGGGTTTCAAAATTCCTTTCTTAATTTGCCTTGAATACAAACTGAGGTACTAATTAATGCAAGGCTATTTTACTAATGATTGACAATATCATAGTACATACTAGTTCCACTGGGATCTCAAAATCATTGAATGCAGAAGAGAAAGTTCATTTTTTTAGTATTTGAAAAGCAGAGGGCCATATTCAGCAGGACGACAACACCATTAAGTTAAATGGATAATTTATCCGTACAAGTTTATATGTCTTTTGAATCATGATGTATGTTTTCAGGTCTGAATGTTGAAAATGTTGGTATTATTTACATAAATAACTTATCCATATAACACTACCTCTGCTATTTCTACATTCAGACTTGAACACATTAGTTATATAGAGGGCAGTTGAATTTTGCCGCTCTGCAAATAAATTATTTTCCTTCTTTGGATCACCCCTAATTCAATCCTACTTGAAAATGATAGGGGATGCTATTCCAAAGGGTTTAGCTGGTTAGCAGAAGTTGCTATCCAGCTAAACCCCAACAATCCCAATATTCCCCATAGACCATGGGAAAGATGCCTGATCAAATTCAAGGCAGTTTGTGGGCAAAGGGGGGAGGTCACGGCACTTATCCAGCCGGTGGCAATACTAAGCTGCTAACAGGTCCTAACTTTATGAAGTTTAACTGTCTGGTGAGAGGCTCAATATCGCCGCTGAGGGGATAGCTGCTGTGATCACAAATGAAAACAGATATTCAGTGCTGGAGGCCGGATAGGCTCTGGTACTGAATATCTGGCTTTACTTTAGCAGCGATGACTGTTGCTGCTGAATATCAATCAGGGATCTGTTCTGTGCCTACCCTAGGAGGAGGGGTGTTCAAGGCTGCTTAAGTCAAGGTACCACAGGGGCCTCATCAGGAGCTATTAGAGGGAACAGTGAGAGGCAATCTCCACTAAGAAAGAGGAGCACGCGCTGCAAAACCCCGACAGCACCAGGTGAGGGCGGCGCGTGGCACAAAGAACACCGCGGCCGGAGTTAAGCACGGGGGGCACGGAGAAGAGACCACAGACGCCCAACATCCCCATCCACAAATGCCCACTTACAGTGGCGATAGGGCACTGCTGCTGGTGGCGGGGTGACGGTGTGGGAGGCGGGGCTGGGCGCAGTACAGAGTAGACATGCACCAGCAAGAAAAACAGCAACAGCCACATAGATATGCACTCACCAGCTCCGCTACCGATAGCCCGTCCCCAGGCAGCAGTCCCGGAGCACCAGTCTCCTCTTCTTCGCTGGTGCGTGTGTTGCTCTCAGCCAAGGCAGCACGTGGCACTTAAGGCTGGCTGAGGGAAGGATCCAAGGAGATGCGTGGCTGGCTGGCAGGCAGGCACAAGAGCAGAAAGAGGCTGGCTTGCTGGCTGCCCCTCCCTTTTATTTCCCTCTAGCCTGCCATGATTCATCAATCATCGGTCACGTGAGAGGAGTGAGGGGCAGGGGACTCGGTGCAGACAGATTCGGAAGTGACGAAATTTACAGAATGGCAGTGGTGCAGCCGCGTCCTTAAACCCAAGATTTTAAAACTCATGAAAAAGGTAATTTTTGTGCGCTCCTTTAAAAGTTGTGTGCGCTCGCTCGGCGAGGTGTGTGCGCGCGCACACACGCACAGCTTAGAGGGAACAGTGGATGGGGGGGGGGGTTGAAATGACAGTTCCTTGTAATGAAAAGGACCTCTGTTTTCTTGTGTTGTATTCGAAGGTTCTGAGTCTGGAGCCAGTCGGACACTGCATTAAAGCAATTGGTCAGTGGGGAGAGGTCCAGATGTTCTGTTGTGAAAGGCGTGTAAAGTAGTACATCATCTGCATAAATCAGGCATTCAACGTTGAATGATTTGATGAGATTACAGATAGGCTGCATGTAAATATTGAACATCAGGACAGATAGGGAGGAGCCTTGTGGAACACCCTGTTTCTGGTGGAAAGGCTTTGATGCGGAGGTTCTTGAACGTACATGTTGCCATCTGTCGGATAAGTATGATCTGCACCATTCTAAAGCCTTATCATGAATACCCTTTTCCCTGAGACGCCACAGGAGAATCTTGTGGTTTACGGAGTCAAGGCAGCGACTATGTCTAAGAAGATGAGGGCATACCCTTGGTGTATGTTGTTGATTCCAGTGATTATGTTGTTATAAAGGGTAGTAAGGAGCGTTTCCGCTCCATGGGACTCCTGGAAACCATGTTGGCAGGGGTCCAGCGGTGAGGCGGATTCAATGTGGTCTTGTAACTTGAACTTCTTTCTTGATGATCTTGGCTAGAAGTGGTATGCTAGCTATTGGTCTGTAGGAGTCTACCTTCTTGGAGTCAAGCTTACTGTTTTTTAGCAGAGGCCTAATAGACCTATGTTTGAGGCATTGGGGGAAGGATCCTGTTTGAAAGGATATGTCCATGAGCTTGGCTATGAACGGGCTAAGTTTGCAATGTAGCTCTTTTATCCAGAAGGCAGGGCAAGGGTCAGTTTGTGCCGTGGTGGTGTTGGTCATAGCAATGGTGTCCTCAATGCCCTTCTTGGATGGCGTGGAAAAGATGATAAGTGGATTTAAATGGGTTGACTCATATTCAGTGGTGGGTGCTGCAGCCATGTTGGTCTGGCATATTTTTGATTGCAGGTAGTCTGCGAATTCTTGGGGGGTGGATCTCATTTGGGTTGTCAGGGGATGGTTCTTTTGTTAGGTTCTTAACCAGACTAAAAAGGTTGTGTGGCTTGTTTAGGGACTGTTTTAGGGAGTCTGAGTGGAATTGTCTCAGTTTATCTGTAATTGCTTTGTGGTGCTTTGTGAGGTGATGATTGTATGTTCTCTGGTCTTCTGCAGAGCGGGATCTATGCCAGCGTCTCTCTAGCTTCCTTAGGTGGATGAGAGATGTTCTTAGCTCTGAGGAGAACCAGGCTGTATTAACCCGTTTCCTTGGTGGTTTGGTGGACGGTGGACGTTGAGCGATGCTGCTGAGGCACTTGTTCCAGTCTATGACTAGGTCCTTGAGGTTGGGTGATATTGAGGTCAGGAGTGGGCTGGTTTTATGCAGAATGGTTTCTTTATCGAAAGGTTGGAACCTTCTTGGCTGTGGTCTGGTGGTGCTGCTCAGGTCACCCATGCTCTTATGGTTGATGTATAGTATGGGTATTTGGAAGTTGATCAATTTGTGGTCTGACCAGGGTACTGTGGTAATGGACAGCTCAGGGGCTAGGGTTGAGGTGGTGGTTGCCTGTGGGGCAAATATCAGATCCAGAGTGCTTCCTTTTTCGTGGGTCGGTTCATTGACTAGTTGTTTGTAGCCTAGCTCCTCAAGTGCTTCACTAAAGGCTGATGCTTGGGTGTCTTGGAGGGCTGGGAGGTTGAAATCTCCTAGAATCTATGTCGGTGTGCGTGGGTTCTGGGCATTGAGTGCGAGGTTGATTATTGTTGGGAGGTCCTCTGGGGAGGGTGATGGAGCTCTGTAGAGTAGGACGATGGAGCAGTACTTATTGGCTATTGTGATTGTCTCGAGGTGAGGCATGCTGGTGGTGCTAATTTGCTGGAAGCGGAGATCGTGTTGGCTAGGATGAGTAGTCCTCCCCCTCTTCTGCTGTCTCTATGGCAGGCATGTATTGTGAAACCGTTAGGCAAGAGTTGGTTGAGGAGGACGTTGTCGTCGTTGGATAACCATGTTTCTGTGACCAGGAGTATGTCTAGGTCATGGAGGGCTATTGTGTCTGGGATAACTGGCCATTTTTGCGGATTGATCTGGCATTTATAAGTGCGCATTTTAAGCTTTTGGGGTGGATATCTCCTCTTGTGTCGGTTTCTTAATATGTTGAAGGGCAACATGAAGATTGCTCCTGATCTCAACTACATGAAGTTGTTTCTGATCTCAACTACACAGTCTCACAATTCTTTGTCTGTTGAGGTGGACAATTGCATACCATGTAAAATGTATGTCTAGAATCAGGTCCCCCTGAAAATCTTCTTGATAGAAAACCCAATCAATTGAGATCTCTCTCCTGGCTACCTGCATGGATATAGTAACTCACTGGCTTGGTAGGCAGGAACTTGCTCTTAATATTGCTAAATATGAAGCAATTTGTTTTTTGAGAACCACTTGTTCCAGTATACTAGGGGTTCCCTTTTCCTTGAGATCTATCCATATGCTGATTGTCATGTTTGATACTTCTCTTTCCTTCAAAATTCAAATTCATGTTATATGAGCACTCCAATCATTATTCCTTACTTTATGAAAAATCCAAAACAATGATGAACCTGCTGTCTGTGAAGGATCTGAAAATCTTTATACTTGTTATCTCAAAGTTCAGTTTTTGCAACACCCTTGCCACAGATTCTTCTCCATCAGTTACAATGTATACAAAGTATCCCAGTTAAGCTTCTCATGAGTGCACACAAATTTGATAATCTTTCCCCTGCTGGCAAGGCATCATTAGCTACAAGCAGCCTATCAAATTAAATTTAAGATATTAATTTTGGCACACCAAGCTCTTATTTAGATCAACTGGCTTACCTTGCAAACTGTCTTGGTCCCCATATTCCTAGGTGGAACTTTAGCATTAATCTTTTTATTAATAATTCCAAATAATAATACAAATTTACATCAAGAGAAAAAATACAGAAAACATCCAGAGGAGCAACCAATATGAATTAAAGAAAATAAAAGAAAAATTATCCTTACAAATAGAAATTTATGCATGGAGGGGAGCTGGTGCCCTAAAAAATTATACAAAACTCTAATTATTACAACTTGTTGACTTTGTAAACAAAATAAAATAAATTATATCTGTGGAACTTGGTTTATAATAAATGATTCTAGAGACGAAACCTCGGAAAAAATAAACTTGGTGCCACCAAATGTAACCAAACATTTACAGGGAAACTTAAGGAAAAAGGATGCACCAAGTGCTAAAACGCGTGGCTTTGACAACAAAAAAGCCTTGCGTCTAAGTTGAGTTTGCCTTGAGACGTCTGGAAAAATATTAATTTTCCCCCCACAAAATTCAACATTCTTATTTTGGAAAAACAAACACATAACTGTATTTTTATCAACCTCAGAGGAAAAGGAAACAAGGAGAGTGGCCCGAATAGGTATCACATCATGAGAAGATTCAATAAACTCAGAAACATCTAATGAATCTAGCGAGGAAATAGGAGCAGTTCCTAGGTGGAACTTGAAGTTTCCATAGATCTCTCTACTTTCTATTCTTTACTTTGTGCATTTTCGGATGCACATTATACATCAATCTGCATTTGCACTCCTTGCCCCTTCCCTTTGTAATGCTATTCCTCTATACCTTCATCATGAAATTGTGTTTCTTAAATTTAAGAAAGGACATAAAACCTTCTTCTAACTGAGTTATGCATCCTCATGGGTCCCTGCAGATTAAATTTGGGATTCCAATGCCTTCCTTTCTTCGGGTCTTCTATTTTTCTTTTATAATTTGCTTAAATATTTGGTTTTATGTGTATTTATTTTGTCAGTATTATTAAAATGCTGCGATTTTCTTGGTAACTGCAGGCCCAATATTCAGGAGCAGCAACTAGCACTTCTAAAGTGCATAGCTGTCACCACTCAATATTAACCTCCAGATGTTGAGGCTTTAATGAAAGAAGCTGACTTGGATTTAGTGGCAGTTATGGAGACATGGTTCATGGACAACCATGACTGGGATATAATTATACCAGGCTATACTTTATTCAGGAAAGACTGCGCAGGAAGAAGAGGAGTGGTACTATATGTAAAAAATTAATATTAAAGATATATAATTACAGGGCTTAAAAGGGAGAGAGGAGGTACTGTGGGTTAAACTAGAAAGAGGAAAATAGAAATCCATTTGCACTGGAGTGATATACAGATCCATCTCACAGGGAGAAGTAGACAGGGATTTAATAGAAGGCTTAAGCAGTGTTGACATGAAAGGAGAAGTGCTACTAATAGGTGACTTCAATATGCCGGATGTTGATTGGCACACCCCTGCTGTGGTGTTGTCTAGAAATAAGGAGATCCTGGATTCTATACAGGGAGAACTATTCAGGCCCCACATCTGAAGGGGCCATATAGGACTTGGTGCTTACCAATGGTGAATGTGTTTCTGATGTTATAGTGGAAGATCATCTCGCATCTAATGATCACTAGAGGGTGTGGTTCAGTATTAGTACCAGGACTGATAAAATCCATTCAAAATTGAGAGTCTTAGACTTTAGGAAAACTAACTTTGCCAAGATGGGCCAATACCTCAAGGAGTCATTAGTGGGATGGGAACAGCTGGGGGGATGAAGAAAAACAGTGAGCAAAACTAAAAGAGCATATTTTAAGGGCAATAACCTTTTGGTTAGAAAGGTAAATAAAGGTAAAAGGAAAAGGAGGCCACTTTGATTCTCAAAAGAAGTAGCTGAAATGGTGAAGAAAAAGGGGGAGACCTTCATGAAATACAAGTGATCACCAAGAGAGGAAGATGGGCATCTATATTTGGAAAAACATAGAGGAGCTAGCAAAGTAGTCAGGAAACCAAAGATACAAAAAGAAGAAGAAATAGCCAATGCAATAAAATGCGGGGATAAGACATTTTTCAGATATGTTAGTGAGAGGAGGAAGGGCAAAAGTGGTATTGTCAGACTCAAGGGTGCCAAGGAGGAATATGCAGAAATTGATGAGGATAATATTTCTGTTCTGTATTCACAGATGAAGGGCTAGGAGCAGGACCTTGAAGGACTAGAAAAGGGGACCGCTACTTCTGGAGAGAGATCTGCAATTATGAATATATACTTCTGGGAATTTTTCTGAAGGGACTTTGGATTAAAGCTGATTAATCTGTGAACCCAGTGTATTTGTTAAATCAGTCAGGGTCTAGTAGCAGCAGTTTAAGTTTAAATTTAAAACACAGAAGAGAACTTTCTGGTTAGATTTCATACCCAGCAGAGAGCTTGCAGTTTAAATTGAATACTCACTCAGGGCCTAGTATCAGCAAAGTACTTTTAGTTTAAATTTAAAACACAGAAGAGAGCTAAATGTAGAACCCAGTAGAGAGTTTCTAGTTTAAATTTCATAATAAGTCAGAGCCTAGCAGCAAGAGCTTTAATTTAAATCAATCAGAATATAACTTAGCATAAAAGGCAAAACAGGGTCAGTATTCTTTGAGCAACAAATAAAGTCTTCTAGAGACCTTTACAAAGAGGCCATCTACCTAGGGGGCAAGAGATCTGTAAAATGTTTTCAATAGGTGTTAACACCAGGTGGCAGGTCAAAAGGCCATTTTGAAAGACTCCTTCTATCCAAGCAAGGACTGTTAATCACCCAGGAAGTTGGTCACAGCTTACCTCAGAAGCACAGGACAGGGCACTGTATAGCAGCCCTCTTTTAATAAGTGTTATTTCCTCCCTCCCCAACATCCACCCACCCCTGGGATAATCGTAGCTTTATAGGTACTTACACATCTTAAAGGAAAGGAGGTGCTCTCAGGTGCAGCTTGTTATCCAAATCAGTCATACACTAAGGACCTGAGATTAATTAAGCTTCAGGTGAACAAGGTATATTAAATGTATTAGGTACAATTCTATTAGCATAAGTATCTATAGCAACCCTTAGTAAGTAAAGAACTTAAGATCTAAACACAAGCTTAAAACTAAGATGCAGACAGAAGTCCAGCAGCAAGATGGGGGCTTTCCAGTCTTTTGCATTGAGTGTCACATGTATGATTTTCTCCCAGTGGGTGAGAGGTCTTACATGTGCACTAGGTGCAAGGAGCTCTTTGCTCTTAGGGAATGAATCTGTTCTCTAGAGGCTAGAGTATCAGACCTGGAAGACATAAGAAAGGCAGAGAGGTACATAGACGAGACCTACAGGGATATAGTCCTGAAATCCCACCTCCAATCTGGCAGCATCTCTGTTGCCATGGAGGAGAGAGGTCATGTGACAGGAGAGCATCAGCCTGGTGTGGCAGGAAGTGATCCTGTAACTAGGACCTGTCCTCCAGGTGATGTAAAACCCTCTCGCACCGAGGACGTTTCTCCAGGGCCATGTGCCCACGAGGGAAGGGTTAGTACAGCCGTTATAGTTGGTGATTTGATCATTAGGCATGTAGATAGCTGGGTGGCTGGTGGACGTGAGGATTGCCTGGTGTGAAGGTAGCGGACCTCACGCGCCACCTACATAAGGTCTTAGATAGTGCTGGGGAGGAATCTGCTGTCTTGGTATATGTCAGTACCAATGACATAGGAAAATGTGGTGGGGAGGTTCTGGAGGCTAAATTTAGGCTTTTAGGTAGGAAGTTGAATCCAGAACTTCCAGGGTAGCGTTCTCTGAAATGCTTCCCGTTCCACGCGCAGGACCCAAAAGGCAGGCAAAGCTCCAGAGTCTCAATGCGTGGATGAGACAATGGTGCAAGGGTGAGGGTTTTGGATTTGTTAGGAACGAGAGGCTCTTCCGAAGGGATGGGCTTCACCTTAACCGGGATGGAACCAGGCTGCTGGCATTAACCTTTAAAAAGAAGATAAAGCAGCTTTTAAACTAGATAATAGGGGAAAGCCAACAGTCGCCCAAGAACACATGGTTCAGAAGAATGTATCCTTGAAGGATACTACCAAAAGCAGAGAGGTTCCAAAAAGAGTAAAGTAGCCCAAATGTCCTCGAGTATGGAGCAGACAGAGCTTAAAGATCGCAAATTACCCATGCCTACCAATTACCAAATTAATATGAATAACATACAGTCTCTAAAATGCTTGAATGCAAATGGGAGAAGTCTAAAAAATAAGATGGGAGAGTTAGAATATATAGCACTAAATGAGAGGTTAGATATGATTGGAATCTCAGAGACATGGTAGAATGAGGACAACCAGTGGGACACTGTGATACCTGGGTACAAACTATATCGTAATGATAGAGCTGATCAAATTGGTGGAGGGGTTGCGCTCTATGTTAGAGAGGGCATTGAGTCAGAAAGGATTAAAGTTTTGCAGGAAACAAAATTTGCTGTAGAATGTCTTTGGATTGAAGTTCCATGTAAAAAGGGGAAGGCAATGGCAGTGGGGGTGCACTATCGAACGCCTGGCCAGAATGAACAAATGGATGATGAAATGCACAAAGAAATCAAGTAAGCTAACAAAAGTTACAGCACAGTAATAATAATGGGTGATTTCAATTACCCCGGTATCGACTGGGTCAGTGTCATGGCAGGACATGTTAGGGAGATAAAGTTCCTAGATGAAATAAATGACTGCTTCTTGGAGCAGCTGGTTCATAAACAGACCCGAGGGGAAGCCATATTGGACCTAGTCCTTAGTGGAACACCATATCTGGTGCAAGAGATAAGGGTGTTGGGGCCACTTGGCAATAGTGATCATAGCATGATTGCATTTGATTTAATTAGTGGATGAGGTATAGTAAGGAAATCCACAGTACTTACTACCTTTTAACTTTCGAAAGGGAGACTATGATAAAATGAGGAAAATAGTTAAGAAAAAACTAAAAGGAGAAGTTGCAAAGGTTAAAGACTTACATCAAGCTTGAGTGTTGTTGAAAAATACTATCTTGGAAGCCCAGACCAGCTGTATTCCACGTTTTAAGAAAAGAGGAAGGAAGTCCAAAAAACTGCCAGCATGGTTTAAAGGTGAAGTCAGAGAGGCTGTTGTTGCCAAAAAAGCATCTTTCAGGAAATGGAAAAAAAAGAGCCAAATGACAAAACCTGGAAACAGCACAAGCACAGGCAAGTTAAATGCAAGGCATTGATAAGGGAGTCAAAGGGAGAATTTGAGAAGAAACTTGCTGCAGAAGCAAAACGCGTAATAAAGACTTTTTCAAGTACATTCATAGCAAAAAACCTGTGAGAGAGTCAGTTGGTCCATTAGATGATAGAGGAGTTAAAGGGGCACTAAGAGGCGACAAGGCGATAGTGGAGAGACTGAATGAATTCTTTGCTTCGGTCTTTACTGAGGAAGATGTAGGGATGTTACCCATGACTGAAGTGGTATTTAAAGGTACAGAAGAATTGAACGAAATATCAATACATCAGGAAGATGTATTACAACTATTAGATAAACTAAAGAGTAGCAAATCACCTGGGCCGGATGATATACATCCAAGGGTGTTGAAAGAACTGAAATATAAGATTGCAGACCTGCTATTAGTAATCTGTGAACTATCATTAAAATCATCTGTAATACCTGAAGATTGGAGGATGGCGAACGTAACACCAATTTTTAAAAAGGGTTGCAGGGAAAACTACAGACTGGTGAGCCTGACGTCAGTACTGGGAAAATGGTAGAAACCATCATAAAGAACAAAATTGGTGAGCATGTAGATAGTCATGGCTTAATGGTAGACAGCCAACATGGCTTTAGACAAGGAAGATCTTGTCTTACTAATCTATTACGTTTTTTTGAAGGTGTGAATAAACAGGTAGACAAAGGTGAGTCAGTTGATATAGTGTATTTGGACTTTCAGAAAGCTTTTGACAAGTTCTCTCATCAGAGACTTTTGGCAAAACTAAAGAGTCATGGGATAGGAGGCAGTGTACTATTTTGGATCAGGAACTAGTTAAAAGATAGAAAGCAGAGGGTAGGGCTAAATGGCCAATTTTCCCAATGGAGAAAGGTGAATAGTGGTGTACCCCAGGGATCTGTGCTGGGTCCGCTGATTTTTGACATATTCATAAATGACCTGGAAAAGGGAATAACGAGTGAGGTTATCAAAAAACCCAAGAGGATTGTGGAAAATTGCAAGAGGATCTTGATAAATTAGAAGACTTGGCATCAAAATGTCAGATGAAATTTAATGTGGACAAGTGCAAAGTTATGCACCTAGGGAAGAACAACCCAAACTATGGTTACACATTGCAAGGTTCCACATTAGGAACCACCACCCAGAAAAAAGATTTAGGCGTCATTGTAGATAACCATCGGCCCAGTGTGCAGCGGCAGCCAAGAGAGCAAATAGAATGCTAGGTATCATAAGGAAAGGAATGGAAAATAAAACAAAGGATATTATAATGCCTCTATATCGTTCCATGGTGAGACCACACCTTGAATATTGTGTGCAATTCTGGACGCCGTATCTTAAAAAGGATAAAGCGTTATTAGAAAAGGTTCAGAGAAGAGCCACCAAAATGGTAAAGGGGATGGAAGGATACCCCTATGAAGAAAGGTTAAATGGTTAGGGCTCTTTAACCTGGAAAAGTAACGGCTGAGGGGAGATATGATAGAAGTCTATAAATTAATGGAGTGGAACAGGTAAACGTAGATCGATTGTTTACGTTATCAGAATATAGAAAGACTAGGGCACATGCAATGAAGCTACAGGGTAAACTATTTAAGACTAATAAAAGAAAATATTTTTTTACTCAACGTAAGAACATAAGAACATAAGATATGCCATACTGGGTCAGACCAAGGTCCATCAAGCCCAGTATTCTGTTTCCAACAGTGGCCAATCTAGGTCATATGTACCTAGCAGTTTCCCCAAGGGACACAGGTTCCACAATGCCTGTATTGGGTCAAGCAGTGATATCCTGGGTCCCTTCTTAATAATGGTTTATGGACCTTTCCTCCAGGAACTTGTCCAAACCTTTTTTAAACCCAGCTACACTAACAGCCTTTACTACATCCTCCGGTAACAAATTCTAGAGTTTGATTACACGTTGAGTGAAAAAATATTTTCTTTTATTAGTCTTTTCAAATTGCACATAATATTCAAGGTGCGGTTACACCATGGATCGATATACCGTAAAGGCTTTATAATATCCTTGGTTTTATTCTCCATTCCTTTTTCTATGATACCTAGCATTCTATTTGATTTCTCAGCCGCCACTGCACACTGTGCAGACAGTTGCAATGTATTATCCCTGATGATGTCTGGATTCTTTTCCTGGATGGTGCTTCCTAATGTGAAACCTTGCATCGCATAACTATAGTCTGAGTTGTTCTTCCCTAAGTGCATAACTTTGCACTTGTCCACATTAAATTTCTTCACTATTTGGATGCCCAGTCTCCCAATTTTTCAAGGTTCTCTTGCAATGTTTCACAATCCTCTTGTGTTTTAACAACTTTGAATAATTTTGTATTATCAACAAATTTGATCACCTCACTCATTATTGTTCTTTCCAGGTCATTTATAAATATATATAAAAAAACAGCACAGATCCATGGGGTACTCCTCTATTCACTTTTCTCCATTAGGAAAATTAGCCATTTAGCCCTACTCTTTGTTTTATAACTTTTAGCCAGTTCCTGATCCATAGTACTACACTGCCTCTTATCCCATGATTTTTTAATTTCGCCAGGAGCCTCTCATGAGGGACCTTGTCAAAAGCTTTCTGAAAATCCAAATGCACTATATCAACTGGCTCACCTTTATCTGATTATTCTGACCTTCAAAAAAATATGAGATTAGTGAAACAAGACTTTCCTTGGCTAAATCCATTTTGGCTTTCTGCCATTAAACCATGACTATTTACATGTTCAGTAATTTTGTTCTTTATAAGGGTTTCTACCATTTTGTCTAGTACTGACATCAGGTCTGTAATTTCCTGGATTAACACCTAGAATTCTTTTTAAAAATTGGCGTTACATTGGTCACTCTTCAATATTCAGGTACTATACATGATTTTAATTAAAATTCACAGATTACTAAATGTAGGTCTACAGTCTCATATTTCACTTCTTTCAGCACCCTGGGATGTATGCAGTCTGATCCAGTTAATTTGCTACTCTTTAGTTTATCAACTAGCTATATGACATCTTCCCAATTTATCAAGATTTGTTTAAATTTCTCTGATACATCACCTTTAGATATCGTTTCTGGCATGGGTAAGTTTTCTACATCCTCTTTTAGTGCCCCTTTTACTTCTCTATCACCTAATGGTCCAAATGGATGGGCGGGGGGGGGGGGGGGTCAGCCCCTTAGTCCCAATGCCTAAGCCTGTAGCTAGGCCAGAAGTAGTGGATGCTGCGGTTTCACCCCAGGAGGGGGAAATTACATTGAAGAATTTGTGGGAGCAATTCACAGTATTGATCTTAAATTGTCTACAACAGTTTCCTCTTTATGTAATTTTACACGAGGGCAGTGGAAAAATTAAGTGAATTAGAAAATAAATTTGTATTGTTCGAAAAATCAATGGCACAGGTTGACTCTAAGGTACAGACCTCATTGGCCTCTAAAGTAGCTCATATAAAGGACTCACTGGTGGTTCATGCCGTTAGAGTCCCTTGAGAATGCTTCCCATGCAAAAAGTTTGCATTTTTTAAACTTTCCTGTTATGCATCTTCTCTCCCAGGAGATTCTTCTTAAAAAGTATTTTGTGGAGGTTCTGAATCTTCAAGACCCAATAGACGTTGCCCGGGTTTACTATATCCCACCAAGAAAGCGCTTGGCTGACTTGGGAGAAGACAATTTTTATGTTCTTCACCCAAAAATGAGCCAGGATTTAACCGCTTTCTTGGAGGATTCAGCAGATATAATTACCAAACCAAATACCTCAATGGTTGTTTTTGGGTCAGAGTTTGTAAAGATAAAAATCTTGAAATAATTTTTTGGTTCAATATGTTAGATTGCATTTACCAAGTACAATATTACAAAAAGAAAAACAAGACAGTCTATATCAAGGGACTGCACAGGAGAAAATCACAAACAAAATAAACAAGAAACAAAGGCAAATTATATACCATTTTTGGAGATACAATCATTGTCCCACTCTCAATAGCCCTTTACTTCTGCCTATCCAAAAGAAAACTTTACAAATGAGATACATCCATAAAATCATATTTGTGTCCCTGAAAAGTCACTAGACATTTACAGGGAAAATTCAAGAAAAATAAAGCACCCAAAGCTAAAACTCCCGGCTTTAATTGGAGGAATTGTTTCCTACGAGCCTGGGTGGCTTGACTAACATCAGGAAATAACTTCAGGGGCAGTTCACAAAAAGGTACATCCATAAATCTAAAAAACAATTTAAGGATTTTTATTTTAACCAATTCTGAAGAAAAGGTAACGAGCAATCAATTTCTTTGCATAATATTATCAATGGAGTCTTCTAAAAATTGAGTCAGATTTTTACTGGCAGTAGGGCTAAGAGAGTTAAACCCACCCTCCCCTTGTGAGGAAGAGCAAATCTTAACCAGTAAATAATAAGCTTGGACAACCTCAACAGGCTCAACCAACTTCAATACATCTTTAAACTATTTCTGTAGCAAGATTTCAGCAGATAACAAATGTGTACTGGAAAAATTCAACATACGTAAATTTCTAGCCCTTGAGACATTCTCCAATGCCTCTGCTTTAGCATGTAAAACCATAAAATCCTTAATATAACCAGAATTTATAGCCAAACAAGACTGCATTTGAGAAGTCAGCTGGGCAACAGTTTGATCAATTGAAACTTTTCTTTAAACAAAGATGCTCTGTTTTGTGGACAAAAGTTGAATGTTTTCCTTAATGTTACCTGGTCCACACAGGTCCGGAGTAAACAATTATTAGGGGTATGTTTACTAAGCAGTGGTAGTGGCTGCCATGTGGTATCGGAGCCACGGCCCATTGAATTGAGTTAAGACAGAGGGTTTGGGGGCAGGGAACCACCTTTTACCTTAGATTTCCATGTAAATGCATTATTACTTTGCAGGGGCAAACCTATGTATTTTTGGATGTCTTTCATTTTCAAAATGTTTTGGTAGACAGGGAAAGTAAAGATGCTGTGGTGGGTCATAGTTAATCATATACTCCTTAAATTGGCGCTGGTTGCGCTAATTTTTCCTAATGTTTAATTTCTTAGGGGTATGTTTAGTAAACTGCGGTAAAGGAATAGCCTTTTCCGTGCGTTAACAGCAGCGATAAGGGGTTACCGTGCGGTAAGTGTTCTAGACGTGTTAGAGGCATTCTGGCATTAAGGGGCGCTAGTGGATACTTAGCGGGTGGGGACATTAAAAGGTGGTAGTGGACACTTAACGTGTGGTAATAGCACATGCTGTGGGAAGGTGTCTGGCATGCACCTTAATGCAGAAAAGCCACTGAAATGCTGAAAGGGGGGGCAGGGAAGCCATTGGAGAAGGTATGGCTGCAAGCACAATTGGTAGCTGATGGAGTAGACTCACCTGATCCCTGGCAATGTGGCAGTATGTGTGATGAGCATGTTTGACCATACAGCAGGCCTATGCTGTTGATTAGGTGAGATAGGTGGCTGCCTAGTGATGAAGATCAGTGTGGGTGTTGGCTGTGTCATGGGTAGGTGGTGGCAGCAGCAGAGTCAGGGGATGCAGCAGCAGGGAGCTCTGTGACAGGCATGCAGTCCCAGATGCACCTGAAAGTATACATCATACATAAGCTACATTATAGTGTCTGTGAGGTGTGGACATGTATCCAGGTGTACTGTCAGCGGGTGGCATGCCATAGGCCACGACAGTGTCTGGGTGGAGGCAGCATGTTCCTGATGTGGGCCACAAAGGGAGGATTGTCCATGAGTGTGCATGTGGAGCAGTCACAAGAGAGGTGTGCATGATATGGCTAACTGCTGCAAATGACCCCTGAGGGCCATTGGGGCTGCTTACTGCCAGTAAGTTGCTCCACCATGAATCTCCCTGACAGTCAAATGATGAGTGCAGGGCTGCGCCATGGATCATCCAAGCAGAAAATTTGCATTGTGTGTGGTGGGTGGATGTATGGGATCATACAGGCCAAAAACATTTGGTGTGTGTGAATCAAATGTAGCAGTGCCATGGGGTACATGAAACACCATTTGTGCGGATGGGACTGGTGCCTCAGCATGTGCAACTGCAAGACAATACACCCGACAGAGTGGCATGATAGAAAGTGACAAGTTGGATCCATTTTCCCCATGTGGGGCAAGTAATGATGGCAGAACAGTGCAGGAAATGGCTATGCAATGAGTGTTAGGTGCCTGAATGTACAAGATATATCCTCTTTACGTAAAGCTTGGGAAGTCACAGTGATGGAAAAACAGAAAATGCATCCATTCCAGTTGACCCAGACATCTGTTACGTATACATCATTGACCTGCTGCAATGCCTCTAAAGCCATGCTCGCAGATGTCCATGATGGGGAATGTCATGTTGGGCTACCCAACATGTGGCCATAATGCATAGAAATGTAGAAGAATGATTGTCTGCAGGTCGCAGCAGATCCAGGACTGTGTGAGCTGGGCAAGCACACCCAGGCACAAAATGAACAAGTGGGAATCAAACCCTGGACTTCTGACCATGGAGATATTGCACCAACCAGTAGGTTACACCTCTACACAGTGCTATATACATGGGTAGAGCCTACAGATCTCTGATCAAACTGTTTGCTGTCTGTGCCAGTATAGGTTGGGCCCTCCACTACCCATGAGGCACTGCATATGCAAAATCTCAGTCAGCAGCTGAATAACCAATGGAGAATGCACTGATACAGCACATCAGCACAGTAAGATGCACTGGCTGCGTGTGCTACATGTATATGTCAACAGCAAGCCGTGCTGCAGAGCTGTTTCAGATGTCACTCTGAGGGTGAGGAGGTGTGCCCAGCACTGGTCTACTGAGCCTGCAGTGTCAGAAATGGTTTCTGCTGGTTGTGCTGTAGGTTTGCATCACTGCTAATTTGTGGTAGCTGTTGTCTGTGGTGTGTTATGCTTTTTTTTCCTTGTTTTCTGCATGCTGAAGGCATGGAGCAGTACTATCACTCTCTATGTATCACATTGCAGACGTCAGATAGGCTCTCTCTTCTAAAAAAAAAAACCTTTTCCGCCAGGTTTTCAATTGCGTTAGGGTTCCTGCCGTTACAGTACCTGCGTTAAGGGAGAAAGCCTTGTTCCCACTCTCTCCCCGCCCTTGACCCACCCTCTCCACCCCGTGCACGTCTTTTCTTCAGCCACAGAGCGCTTTATGCTGCTGGTGCCATTAGCGCCCGCTAAAGTGCCTTTTTGCACATGCTAACGGTACACTTGCTCCTTTACTGCTCCTTTATGTTTAGTAAACATACCCCTTAGAGTATGTTCAGGTGCTTCTTCCTAGATGTGGGTTTTGCCATTCTAAATATTTAGTTTGTCTCTGTATTTTGAATTACGTTGTTTCCTGTGTTGAATGTTTTTTCTTGTTTAAGTGTAATGTAAATTTCAAAAATTCATAAATTAAAAAAAAAAAAACCATTGGCGTTACATTGGTCACTCTCCAATATTTAGGTACATGATTTTAATTAAAATTCACAGATTGCTAAAAGTAGATCTGCAATCTCATATTTCACTGATCCAGGTGATTTGTTACTCTTTAGTATATCAAATAGCTATATGACATCTTCCCAACTTATCAAGATTTGTTTTAATTCCTCTAATATATCACTTTTAAATATCATTTCTGGCATGGGTACGTTTCCTACATCCTCTTTTAGTGTCCATTTTGCCTTTCTATCACCTAATGGTCCAACTGACTCTCACAGGTGTTCTGCTATGAATGTACTTGAAAAATGTTTTATTATGCACTTTTGCTTCCATGGCAAGCTTCTTTTCAAATTCTCTCTTTACTTGCCTTATCAATGCCTTGTATTTACCTTGCAAGTACTTATGTTGTTGCTTGTTAGTCTCTATTCAAGGACACATCCCATGCTGGTCCAATGGGCTTTCTTGGAGGCATGGCTTGTCTTCTACAGCCCAGAGGATAACTAATCACTGGATTTCACTTTACCTGTGTAGATCAGCTATGACTTCAACTGTATTCTCCCAACCTCTGTTTGTGAGGATTATGAGCTCAAACCCCTAATGACTGGCAATTGGACAGAATAGAATCATCTTGGAAAGTGAAAAGGAGAAAGCATGAATCACCATGCTGAAAGTTTTTGAAAAACAGACAATTAAGTCTATCTTGATCTTACTTCTAAATCTTATGGCTGATAATGTCATCATGAATCTGAGACTAGCACCATTCCCTTCCCATTTCTCTTTTGGATTTCAGAAGTAAGAAGTTTGTGTTAGAAAAGCCTGTGCTTAGACCAGGCCTTGATAAATTTTGCTTCGAAGTAGGAGCCAGGCCATAATCTTAGGAAACAGTGTGACCTCCTCACATCCCCCCACCCCAGTGCAGAGAAGAGCTGCCTGGGTGTATGTGCGTGAGTGTGAGTATGAGTGTGTGTGTGTGGTGCCTCTGTGTGTATATGTAGTGCAGAGATGGAGTGCCTTTTTGTGATGTGGGGAGGCGGGAGATGCACCTCTCGGCATATACACATTATGCCCTTTTGTCCACAGCATGCATTCATCCCTTTTACATCCAATACCTTGCACTATTTCCCCTCCTTTCTAATCCCTCTCCTGCTGATCCCTCAATCTCTGTTCCCCTTACAAATTCCTTCCGCTACCCTCCCCCTAGAAATCCCAACTTCTGCCTGCCATCCCCTCTTACCTTCTTCTTTCCACTGCCCCTTTAACTTTAGCTGCTTTTTCTACCTCACTCCAACCTTTCTTTTGTGCAGGCCATGATTGTGGCCTTCCCTTCCTGTTCTTCTTGAGGGAGATGGTATCCTCGTGGGCAGATAGAAGGGGTTGCAGCCATCCAGGGGAGCAAGAAATTTCCAGGTGTCAGATGCAAATTTATGGTTACCATGGTGACCTGGGATTTGTCGAGTCCTGACTTAGACACACACTAGGCATCAGGTTTGTCTGTCAGTGAAAAATCAGATTGTATGGTGCAAAGCAGACAGCCTTGATAGTGAAAGGATTGATAGAAAATAAACTTAAAACAACACTTTCAATCATAATGCCACTTTATTCCTCTTCTGGTGCTTTGGTGGGTCTTCTTGCCAGTGTTTTTAGATGCTTTTTCCATCTTCTGGTACCTTGGGGCCTTCCTGCTCATGTTGGTGGTGCTTTGCTCTTTAGATACCATGGAATCTCTATTCCACTGTTTGTACTGTTTTGCTCTTCTGTATGCCACTGTTGTTGTCCTTTGCCACTTATTTGATGAGGTGGAATCTTTGTGCCACTTTTAATGTTTATTGCTAAGGTTAAAGATGTCTGCCAGCACGTTTTACAAAGCATTTGGATTTAGTTCACATCTTTTCAACAGCAGTTCAAGGCAAGATACATTCTAAGTTTGCATCTGAGGTATTAGAGGGCCAGTTTACTAAATCATGGTGTGGTAGCTGCAAAAGGTTTGTGGTTAAGGCTCAAACCTCTACAGTATGTACAGGGGGTGTTTTCAGATTCCTCCCTGCAGATTCCGCAGATGTTTTGCATTTACCTCAGAGACCTGTGATACCTGCATCGGCAGGTAGCGTGGGAAGTTCCGCGGGGCCTGCTGATGAAACTATCATTGTCCTCCATGGTAAAGCAATAGAGAGGAAAGGTAGCTCTGATCATTGCCAATCCCTTCCAAAAGCACAAATTGGGCCCCGCCACCGTCAGATCATTATTGATGTCGCGGATCTAAAGATTTATGCCACTGACAATGACCGGAAACCTGGCTGGCTCCCCTCTTCCCACTTCAGCACTGATCCCACTGCACAGTTCCCGATCCCCATTGGGAACTGTCTGGGAGGATCAGTGCATCCCCAGAAAAATGGAAGCAATCCCAGCTAGTCAGTCAGGTTGTCAAAGCACCCCCAATTCTTTCGAAAATCCCAGCTAGCCAGTTTGGGTTCACCCCCTCCTTCTGTGGCTCAAAATAATATCAACTGGTAGATCAGTTGATCTTTTTCATTTTGATTACTCAACTTATACAAAATAAATATTAATGAGATTATAAGTACTACAAAATTTAGCAGTCAATGTGGGTGGAAAAAG
Organism: Ichthyophis bannanicus; assembly: GCA_033557465.1. Lineage (NCBI taxonomy): Eukaryota > Metazoa > Chordata > Amphibia > Gymnophiona > Ichthyophiidae > Ichthyophis > Ichthyophis bannanicus. Next base: position 1,160,511,987 of record CM066032.1, on the reverse strand, counting down.
ATGGGATAAAGCCACCCAGTGTTTGATAAAATACTATTGGCATGCCATATGGGCTAGAGTTGTTTTAAAGATTACTTTTGATGATTTTTATTTGATACGTTTTATAGAGATTGATGATCTTCTAAAAATTTGTGATCTAAAAATGAATTTAGATTGAAACTGCCTTAAAAGCAAGAATGTACATGCTTTTTTGCAAGAAGGCCAAAACATGGCTTTTCCAAAAATATTTGTTGTAAGCAGGAAAATAAATAATGGGCCCGATATTCGAAAGACATCTACATGGTCTACAACTCAGTAAACATGTAAATGCCTTAAATCGGGATATTCAATGGCGGAGATTGTCACTAACCTTGCCTATCTTCTAGGCGCATATCGCTGCTCCCCAGTTAAATGCTGCGGCTTCCAGCACGTGCGGCAATCTCCAGATATTCAATGCCACATATGACCCCTGTATTGAATATCCAGGGTTAAGGGTCGTCGGGCACGGCTATGCGCCTTAGCGGCACATAGCCTACCCAACTGAATTTCGGGTCTGATATGTTTTATTTCAAGTATGGGTAACAAATTCTATGGAAGAAGTTTTTAACAGGGTCCTTGTAATAAACATCACTAACCGGTTAACGTGTGTTTTAGCATGCAATAACTGGGTGTGGTGAATGCTAACACAGAGACAGGCCAGTTACTGGCTACCAAAATGCATGTTAAGTGGCAATTACGTGCTAATGTGGAGAGTATATAGGATAGAGATGCATTGTGGGCACAAAGAGCACATTAGAGTGTGATGACTGTCAACGTGCCAATTAGCACAGGTGCACCTAATGATACCTCTATGGGCATTGTTCGGTGTACCCACATTAATGCACCATGCATTTACATATGCATTTGCATGTGATTTGCTGGTTGCAGGCTGCTCATGCCCCTATCCATTAACACGGAGCCTTTACACTGAACATGCATGAAAAGCGCAGGTGAATCACAAAACCTTAGTGGGAATTAGTAAAAGTGCCCCTATGTTTTAAGCAAGATTTTCAGTAGAAATCAAATGTGAAAGACTGCAAAAGGCGATCCTCCTTAAATCCATATAGGAACAAAGCAGAATAAAAATTGCCAATTAGATAAAATAAACTTAATGTATATTGGAGGAGATTTTGGAAAACTTAGGCACCATTTACACCTGTAGAAAGCTGATTTACATGTGCACACAGCATACCCATATACTGTAAGCTGTGGTTTTGGAAAATATGCCACACAGTATGCAGTGTATCCTTGGTGTAATTTGGGTGATTCTTCAAAGTGTACATGTATTGCATATTTTACAGTGTATATTGTGGAATATGTTCATGTTAGAATTTACCTGTTTCAAGTCATGCATAACACCTGCTTAACTGCTGTATGGATTTGGGATTTGGAATTTGGGGGGGGGGGCGGTGCTTGAGAGGGAGATGGCACTTATCTCTCAAGAGTTTAAAGCTAACTTAAAATATCAAATGTTTAGTTTTTCAGAGCATGGTTCCTTAATAACTGGCTCCCTTTGGAAGTGTAGTTTTCCAAAACCAACAACTTAACAAAGGGAATTTTATAAAGCCTGGCATACGTAATCATGTTTTCCTGTGCATATTTCATACCTATTTCATAAAATCAGATATGTGCATACTTAAATTTATAAAAGTGGCCAAAAACACATGTTAATTTGAGGCACAGTCAATTGCACCAGCCCTTTTTTCCCCTCTCTACTTTTCCATTTTTTCTTTCCTTTTAATTCTATACTTTGTGTTTTTTCTTTCTAATATTGTTTCCATTTTAATGCAGCATGCATTTTTTTGTAATGTGTAAATATTTTGCAGAAATGAACTCTTAATGGTGCAGTCTCCAAAGATAACGGGCTTCAGTTATGAAATATTACTGCAAGGAATGCTAGCAATCTAACCCAAACTGAGGAAGTTGAAAATACTTTCTTATAATTCCCATTCTATTGCTTGAGTGCTTCGAACTGACAGTGTGATTTATCAGATTCACTTCAGTTACTGGGGTTAAATCTTTCAGAAATACCACAGGGCTGTAGAAGGCCCTGCTCACTCATGTCCTCCTTAGTTCAGTCATTGTTAATTCAGTTATCTTTGTTAGAAAATTTCCAATACTCTGCAAGGATATTGCAGGAAAAATGCTCACTGGAGTTAAGAAAAAAATGGGGAGATGATAGAAACTTTAAAATATTGGACAAGAGATTAATAAACTACAGGAAAGTGACATTTTCCATAAGAAAGGAAAGTCAAGGATAATAGAATCATGATATGAATTTGCAAAGAGGAAGGCACAAAGAAAACATGAGAAATGCTTCTCTATAGAGAGTGTAGTGGATGCTTGCAATCATCTATCTGCAGAGGTAGTGGCAACCACAACTGTCATACAATTTAAATATGCTTGGGATATTGGTTAAGGGTAATACAGGTAACACAGGTGTGTGGGGGGGGGGGGAAGGTTTAAGAAATGAGGAAAGGATCTTGAGTGTCGTATGAAATTTGAGCAACACAGGTAAATGGTCTGAAGGAGATAAAACAGTTTCAGGTTTGTTTATAGTAACAGCAGTGATAAAGATGTATTAGACCAGTGCTTCTCAACCTTCTCCTAGAGGGTCAATTGTTTACGCCATCAATTGTTTACACCATCAAAATATAGAAAGACTAGGGGGGCATGCAATGAAGCTACAGGGTAATCTATTTAAGACTAATAAGAGAAAATATTTTTTCACTCAACGTGTAATCAAACTGGAATTTGCTACCGGAGGACATAGTAAGCTGTTAGTGTAGCCAGGCTTAAAAAAGGTTTGGACAAGTTCCTTAAGGAAAGGTCCATAAATCATTATTAAAGGGGTCCCAGAATATCCACTGCTTGACCCAATGGAAGCATCCCTGAAAACCCAATGGACTACTTGTGCTTCTTGGAGAGCTTCAGGCATCAGACTACCATCATTTAACTCATGCAGTAACCTGCACAAAGTTGCACTTAAAATTCTAATAGCACTAAATACAGTATTTTGTCCATAACTGCATCAGACATCCATGGAGGTTGGTTGCACCCTAAAAACTGATGGATGACTGCAATGGAATTTCACTGAAACAGGTAATCTGCACAAAGAGACCACACTCAAAGCATAATCATCTAAAAGCATGGGGAAGTTAGATGTTTTTAGAAAATAATGTCACCGGGTTGTTGGTTTTTTATCTCCCTCTGAATGGAGATAGATCTGAATGCTGTAAATATCAAAGAGGAAGATGAGAGCCTGGAACATCCTACCAGCAGAGCTGGTGAAGGTCAGCATTGGTAAAATCTGGACATGCTTGGGTTTGATATAGAAGACAGTGGTACAAACAGGACTGAGAAGTCAAGTAAAGTTAGGGATATAGCAAAACATGGGGCATCCAGTCTGGTACCAAAGGTTCACAGTTCTCTCAACCATCCAAAGTAAGCTGATCATGGCCAGGAACTGTCTAACAAGTTAGTAAGGAGAAAGTTGAGTTGGATAGAAATAAGTTGGAAAATGCACACTACAATGACACGTTTCCTGATCGTGCTGGTCCCATTTTGAAGTTTCTGCTTTCCTCTGTTTTTATTAGCTCTCTTTCTATAGTTTCTAGTTCATGCACCATTTCTTGTCTTCCCTGTTTTCTTTACGTCCTTCCATCTTGGATATTGATCTTTTCCCTTCAGCTACTACTTCTTACTTCTAGCCAGTCCGCAATCCCCCTCTTTTTTACTCCAACAACCTACCTACCACTTTTCAGCCCTCACCCCAGTCATTCCATTCCCCACCTCTTTATTCCTGGTCCATTTTTTCAAAGTCTTTCACTCACTCAATCTCTCCCCTCCATGTCTAACATCTCTCACCCCCCATCCAGTGTCTCTCTCTGTCACTCTATTTTTCCCTCAATCCAGTATCTCCACTCTCTCTCTCACTCTCCCTATCCTTCCATTTCTACCCTCTCCCTTCCTATCCCCCTGCATCTAGCATCACCCATCTCCATACCATACCAGTCAATCCCCTCCTTAATATTCCCATATTCAGCATCTTTCCATCTCTTTCTCAACCTATTTACCCCATGCCCATCTCTCTCTCTCCTTATTACCCCATGTCCTCCATTTCCCTTCCTTATTATCCTCATGTCCAGCATCTGTCTCCCCATCCCGCCATGTCAGCATCTTCCCATACTCTCCCTATAACCCCGTGTCCAACATGACTACTCCATCCCACTTTCTTCCTTCTCCCTATGCACATTCTCCCTATACCCCTTCCCATGTCCAGTATCTCCTTTCATCTCCCCAGCTCCCCCGTCTCTAACTTGTCCTCTCTGCCTTCCTATTCCCTCCCTGCTTCCAGCATCTCCTTTCTGTCTTCATGTGCCCCTCTGGGCCCAGCATATCCCCTCCACCTCCTAATGCCCCCCCCCCATGTCTACCCCCACATCCAGCATCTACCTTATGTCTTCCTGTGCCCCTCCAGTTCCAGTATATCACCTCTGTCCCCAGCCCCCCCTTGTCCAACAAGGCAGATGCTCTGTAAGGCTGCAATTGTGGCCCAGAAAGGGCTGAGCCTGCCCACGAAACAACATGTCCCATGAGCAGAGGCTGTGAAAGGCCACAATCTTGGCCAGAGAAGCTCAGAAGCATCTGTAGAGCTGCCCTGCCTCTCTGGGCCATGATCACAGTCTTCTACAGCCTCTGCCCATGGGACATGCTGCTCCTGCATGCAGGCTCTGCTTCTCTGTGCCAGATTTGTCACCTGCTTGGGGGAGCACTGCTAGCGATGACACCCTCCTTCTGCGCTTACCTGGCATACCACATAGCACTGGCCCTGTCACAGGCATTGCTAAACTCTAAGGGCTGATATTCAGAGTGATTAAAGTGGTTAGTAGACCTGCTAACCATGTTAATCATGGTGACTGTATATTCAGTAGCACCAACGCAGTTAGTGCTTCTGAATATTTCTGGGTGCCGCCGCTAAATGCACTTATGCTAGTCAGCGAGCATCAAGGCATTCTGAGGGTGGAACAGAGACGCCATGAGGGTATAACCATGCAGCAGCAATATTCAGCTGCTGCCTGGTTATCTCTAAACAGCAAAATTTAGGCACTCAAAGACTAGCCTAACTTTCACTGCAGAAGCTAACCCGGCAGCGGCTGAATATCACTGCCACCTTGCTAGCGTTGCTGCTATTTGGCTGACCAGGATATTCAATGCAGGTGGCTGATATGACCATGGCATTGAATATCTGGGTTTAAGGTTCAGTGGTGACAGCAAGCCACTTTATAAGGGCTAGCCACCATGGCTGAATGACCCCTCTAAGTCCACCACATCCAGTGCTCTCCCAAAGAAATCAGATGTGTCTGTCTCGGATCCCCTAATCCCTTGGATTCCAGAAACTGCACCATCCTTTTTCTTTTCGAACACCTGAAGAGAGCCAGCACAGCACCAAGATAGGATGAAAGGTTCTGCACCCAAACAGTCATACCTGAAGGCACTAAGGACCTCTATCATGAAGGAAACCCAGATATCTCTTCCTAAGGCACTTTTAAGGGACCAATAAAACCTGTTTTCTAGGAGAAGGGGAAAACTGCACCAACACTGGCAAGAAAAGCCTGGATTGCACAAAAGGGTTAACATGGCAGTAACATAAAATTAAGTATCAAGGTACCAAGAAAAGTACAAAACAAGAAAATGAGCAGAGCAACAAATCAAGAAGAGTGTCATTAAACACTTAGGCACAAAAATATGCTGTACACTAGAATGAAGACCTCAAGTCACCCAGAAAGTTGCATATCAAAAAGAGGAAGAAGACTGGCAAAACCCATCAATTTCTTTTAAGGTGTCTTTTACTACAGGGGCACTAAGGTGTTGCACGTAGCGTGGCAATAGTGCTGAAACTATGGCGATGGTGATGGGTACAACACCACTGTGGTAACTGTCAGGGATGTGAAAAACATTTCCCTGGCAGTTAACATGGAGCCCTGTCGCCTAGCGTGTGCTGCATTAGCACGGGTGCACTTAATTCCACCGATTGAAGTGGTGCTAGGTGAACTCATGCTAATGCATTTAGCATGTGGTGTGAATCTGGTGCTAACTGCGCTAGCCTCATCATGCCCACTCTTCATCCTTTTTTTTTTATTATTTACAATTTATTAGAATTTAACAAAACTTACAGAAGCAAGCATAAAGAAACATTCGATAATCCATCATAAATCACAAACAAGCAAAAGAGAAATAAGGCAATATATCAAACCTAGCCCACAATATGGGGAGATTACAAAGTAACAAAATTAAATAAGAAAAACCAAGAGCAAAGCTCTAAATTCCAGACAGTATTTAAACCAACCACCCACCCCAGTCACTTAGTGCCAAGCCCCTCTTTTTCACTAAGAAATACCTCAAGCTGAGTAGGATCAAAAAATATAAACCTTGAGCCCTGAAATGTTATCAGACACTTACAGGGATATCTGAGAAAAAACGTAGCTGATAAAGCAACCACCCTAGGCTTAAGGGCCAAAAAACCCTGTCTCCTAGATTGAGTTGCCTTACAGACATCAGGAAACATTTGCACTCTAACACCACAGAAAGGAACAGACATATTCTTAAAGTAACTCCGAAAAACAAGAGTTTCATCCTGGTCAGAAACAAAAGAAACCAACAAAGTGGCTCTAGAGGAAATATTGTCTTGTGAGTCCTCCAGGAATTTGGTGAACCCCAGGCTAACTTGGCCTTGAACTACATCAAACCCCTCTGGAGAGCCCTGAGAAAGCACTTTACCAGTCAGGTAATACACTTTAGAGAGACAAATGGAGTCGGCCGAAGCCAAGCCCAAAACCTCTCTAAAATATTTCTTCAGCAAAATTTCAGCAGACAACAAGCGACAAATAGGAAAATTTAACAAACGAATATTTTTAGAACGAAGCATATTTTCATACTGTTCCATCTTATGGTGTAAAACTAAACTATCTTTAATATGAGAAGAGTTTACAGCCTTAAGAACCTGACACTGATTCTCACAACCACTAATCAAATTAGAAATTTTCCCCAACCTAGTATCCACCTCTAACAACCGTGTAGTAATCTCAGAAGAGAAACTACAAAGTTGTACAACAGTAGGTACTAAAGAACTTTCAATACGGGTTACCACCTGCCAAATATCAGCCAGTGTAACCTGGTCATCAGGCACTACTCTGGCTGCACCTGGCACGGGAGCCCATACTACCGGTTTCAGCATTTCCCCCTCTTCTATCGGGGTACTCTGCAGAAACCGCGTTCCCTCAGAGGCAGACAATGGGGGGGAAATATAGACTGGGGGACAAGGTGGAGTCCATTCCGGGGAACTCAGAGAGACAGGAGATGAGCGGAGTACAAGGAAATCAGGATCAAGTGTAGCCTCAGCGCCATTTAATACCTTGACATGTCTGTCCATAGGGCCCACCGCAGGCTCAGCTGGTACCACTAACTCCGTCTTCTTCTTCCTTTTCCCCATTGGAATCACCACAGCCGGAGGTCAGCCCCGGGTACTATGCTCCTTCGATGCTCCAAGGGGCTCCCAAGGGGCCTATTATGCCCCCTTGTATCTAGCCCCTTCTATCACTGCCCCGGCTAGCGCCTCCGGCTGCGCCAAACCAACGGCCTTTTAAGGGGACTGCCTCTCTGCTCTCCCGAGGCAAATCTCCCACTGTTCCGGGTTTTGAAGAGGCCCCCGATGACGTCGGGGCCGCCGGAACAGAGCCTGCCACACCGGACCACTGCGCTGCCTCTCTGCTCTCCCGAGGCAAATCTCCCACTGTTCCGGGTTTTGAAGAGGCCCCCGATGACGTCGGGGCCACCGGAACAGAGCCTGCCACACCGGACCTCTGCGCTGCCTCTCTGCTCTCCCGAGGCAAATCTCCCACTGTTCCGGGTTTTGAAGAGGCCCCCGATGACGTCGGGACCGCTGGAACAGAGCCTGCCACTGCGGACCTCTGCACTGCCTCTCTGCTCTCCCGAGGCAAATCTCCCACTGTTCCGGGTTTTGAAGAAGCCCCCGATGACGTCGGGGCCGCCGGAACAGAGCCTGCCACACCGGACCTCTGCGCTGCCTCTCTGCTCTCCCGAGGCAAATCTCCCACTGTTCTGGGTTTTGAAGAGGCCCCCGATGACGTCGGGGCCACCGGAACAAAGCCTGCCACACCGGACCTCTGCGCTGCCTCTCTGCTCTCCCCCACTCTTCATCCTTAACCTACCCACTTGCTACGCTAACACGGGTCCTGCACTGACTGCCATGTCCCTGAACTATTGGGCAACATGTGTCCCAGTGTTGCCTTCAGCATTTACCAAAACATATGCTGCCAACTAGCACCCTTTGGTAAAAGATCCCCCCTTTTTTTTAAGCTTTATATTAAATTTTTATTTTTAAAGATGTAGCCAACATTTTGAGAGCAAATGCAACTAGCGATAGTTTTCAAAGCATACTGGAACCTGAATAAGCTAACCCCCCCCCCCCCTCAGATGCACACACAAAACAAAATATGGAAAGAACCAAGTGGTTTTCCATATTCAGCTTTCACATGAATGTCTTCTCAGCAGCTTCCATCAAATGCACATCTGAAGTGAGATATGCATATTATACTAGAAGTGAGAATTCTAGGATAATATACACATCTTGCACCAAGGCACAAGGAACTTGGGATATTCTTTCTGAAATCACCATAATAAATCATCTTTGAATGTAAGCAAAACAGTGGCATTCTACTCAAGACCAGGCAGAAAAACTGAACCATGAACAAGCGGCTTCATGACCAGGCAGCAAAACTTCAATATTGCAGACCCTTTTTTAATCTCTATATCCAAATATGTTGTTTTTCTGCTTTCTGGAAGACATGCTGTTCTGGGTAAAATTAATTTTCATTTCATTTATTAGATTTTTACCCACCCATCACCTCACTTCTAGGTGGTTTACAAATATAATAATAAAATATCAAGGTAGTATATTACAAACAAATATACCTTCACATTTTTCCTATATCTTAAAAAGTCCTGTTTTGTGTGCACTTTGAGTGGTAAACTATTCCAAATTTGTGGTCCATATGCTAAAAATGCATGTTTTCGAGTAGGTTTCTTATGAGCAAGTACAACAGTAGGTATAATCAATAAACCTTGCTGTGAAGAGCCCAATACTCTTACAGGCTTGTGAATATCTTAAATACCAAACATGCACATTTAAAAATAGAACAAAATTTAATCAAGGGCCAAGGACGCTCCTTTAAGATGGGCAGAATCTGATCTGTTCATCTGATGCAACTAATAAAAGGTGGAGCAGCATGTTGTGCCAACTGTAGGGGTTTAATAGAAATATCAGTCAAACCAACAGATAATGGGCCTGATATTCAACTGGGCGGGGCTAAGCGCTGTAGCCACGTAGTCCTGCCCGCCGAACCCCAAATCCTAGATATTCACTTCCGAGGCAATGGAAGTGAATATCTGGGTCTGGCCATGCTGCCCTGAAGCCACCAAGGCTAACCATGCAATATCGATATTGGATGCTGCACGGTTAGCCTCAGCGCCTATAAGATAGGTGAGGGTTTTCCTTGTCTATCTTATCGGTGCCGAGCGTTAACTGTGCATCTTCCAATATTGATGCTGCACGGTTAGCGCCGATCCCCGCCTCCACTCTACTCGGAAAGCCCCTGGTACTCACCAATGCTAGCCAGCTAGCATTGGGGTGCGTAGGGAACTTAGTCGGGGATATTTGATGGCACTACCTGTGTATATGCTGTCAAATGTCCGCTTAGCAGGCACATAGATAGCTGGCTGTTAACCGTGAAAATGCCTTTTGAATGTCGGACCCAATATTACTATAATAAAAATATGTTACAATCAGTAAATACATTTTACCTTGTATCTTTATTCAGCGCCACTTGGCATGTTGTGGTCTCTATGCAGGGCCATACCAAGCCATAAATTCACCCTGTGCAACTTGCACATCTGGCATGCGGCCTCCCCACCCAAATCACAGGTTTGTCATTTGCCCCATGCATCTCCTCATCTTACCCCCATATCCAACCGGCTCCCCCTCACTACCTGCTCTTATCCAACTGCTGCTGCTTTTAGTATTGCTTTGGTGGCAGCAACAACATCCAGTTTGAAAAAAAAACACGGATCTTTCCGACTCCGCGCTATCATGCAGGTCTAATCCCTCCCTCCTCTGACATATACTCGCATCAGAGGAAGGAGGGACCAGCTCAGCCATTGAAACGCAGGTCTTTGCAACTCCACGTTTGAATAGCTGATCTGGTCCCTCGCTCCTCTGATGCAAGCATACATTAGAGGAGGGAGGGATCAGGCCAATGTGCAAGCACGGATTCGAAAAGACCCACTTTTTTTTTTCAGTTGGATAACGCTGCTGCCACTGCTGCTGCTAAAGCAACACCAAAAGCCTCAGCAACAGGGCAGGGGCAGGCAGCATGGGGGGGGGGGGAGCCGAGACTGGCAGCCCCTAATGCACCCCTATTTTTTTGCACCCTGTGAGGCTGTACCGCTCACACAAGGCTAGATATGGTGCTGCCTCTATGTATCTACGGCCTGATTTTTGAAGGCCTTTACATGGGTAACTTCCCTAGTTACCCATGTAAAGGCCTTATCTGGGATTTTCAGAAGGCACCGACATGGGTAGTGCCCTTTGAAAATCCAGGATATGTCCTTAACACGCCCAGATGCTATCCGCTTAGCATCGGAGCGTGTTGGAGGCATTCTGGGGCAGAGAGGAGGAAGATCATGGTGCTACCCATGTAGCATCAATTTTCAATGCTACACAGTTAGTGCTCTGCACCTTAAAGATAGGCATGGGAAAGCCTTGCCTATCTTTAAGGCACTGGGACTAACTGTGTAGCATTGAAAATCGGTGCTACATGGATAGCTCCTGCGGCTTCCTGTCTGTGCATGGACACCCGGATTTTCGATACCGGGCCACATATGACCCTGGCATGGAAAATCTGGGTTAGACGGGAGGTGGGCGGACTATGTGCCGATGTGAAGCATAGCACTGCCGAGCTCAAATTTGGGCCCCTAGAGTTTGAGTTGTCTTCAGCCTAAAGAACTTTACTAAATGCAATACATAATTTGAAGAACCAGAACCAACCACTGTATCAGAACCAGTATATGAGTAACACTTCTTAATTTCTCCCGGTACTTTCACTTGTTCTATCTCTACTTAAAGTTTTCATCACCAGTGCTGGACTTCTAGAAGGCTTGATACTCTCACTGAGGCTGCTGATGTTGCAGTGATGTTGCCAGGACTGATTTTTGGGTAGGAACTGAGGATAACATGGATGGATGTTATGCAGTGTGTCACTCACCTACTACCCCGGAGGCGGAAGGCCTGGGGCTTCAGTGAGGATCCTCTTATGTAGCAAGGGCAGAGTAGTGCCCTCTGGGATTTTGAGTCCCCAATAGCTATTCTAATAAGAAGGTAGCTGTGGTCGAGTAGCTATGCTTAAAGAGGTATTTATTTCCCTTCCCGGGAGAATTCTTGCAACAAGGGTCAAAAGAAATTAAACCATAAAAACTGGTACAACACAAATGGGAACTACAAATTACAACAAAAATGCTTCTTGTCAGCTTTAAACAAACAATAAGGAAAAACAGGCTTTTTCTCTCACAAAAGTTTTCCAGTGAAATCTGTGTTCCTCCACAGATTTCTCTTAGGCAGGGTTTTACTCAGGCTTCAACAAAAAGAGGTCACGCTGTCTGAAAACACCATTGTACAGTCCATTTTACAAATATCTGAGCTCTCTTCACAGAAGTCACATTCCATGTCCTCGTGTGCTTCTTGGGGACTATATTTGTCAGGGCTGTAATGTGTATCAGTGTTTAAAAGTTCCCTCTCTTCTTGGCTAGAGCTTCTTTCCCCTCTCCCCCTGCAGAAAGGCTGGTTACCGTGCACTATGGATTCTCTCCTTAGAGGGCCATATCCTTCAGGACCAAGGTAGTTAAAATCCAGTGCCCCTCTATTCAAGATACTATGCCTTTCTTCAGGCTGAGCTCTGACTCTCCGTTTTGCAACCGGGAAGTTGAAAGTTTTCTCCCTTTCACTTCCCCTCAAGGGACGTCTTTCTCTCGGGTAAGAAATCACTTCTGGATAATGGCTTTTGCTCCCCAGGTACCTGCTCTCGTGGGTATTCCCTCTCCCAGCTCCTCGTGGTCTGCAGCTTGGAATCTCTCTCTGTCCCCAACCGGACTTTGGCTTAGTGCAGCCCAACTTTCCAGCACTAACCTCTGAGAATTCCTCCTGAGCAAACCCCTCTGAGGTACAGATGGAATCCACGTCAGAAGCTTTCAGGTATGACTCCTGGCTCTCCTGAGCTCTGCTCTTTCCTCTCCAGTGAATCCTCTCAGGGTCTCTTTCTCCCTCGGCATCAGAGAATGAGTCTGACTCCCTGCTCCCATCTCTGTTTCCCTTGCGTGTGTGTCTGCTTCTGAGATTGAGACTGCTCCTCCCTCGGTTCTGCTCTGCTTTGCTCAAGACTGACTTTTTAAGTGCGTCATTCTTTGAGACTCTTGTTAGCTCAAACTGCCGCAGCTGTTTCTGCTTCTCTGATGAGCTATGATGTAATGCTCTATCTGGGCGTTTACCTACAGCCTGTGCTCTTGTTTTGCTTGGTTGCTCATAGCAACCCCTAGCCATGTGCTTTGTACTGCTGGTTTTAAAACTGCCCTGTGTGTTTTCATCTACTTCCATAGGCACTATCTGCCTTGCGCCATGACAGATCCCCCCCCCCCTTAAAATATTATGGGCTGCAGTTCTTACCTGACAGCCTGGAATCCGTGACAATGCATCTGCATTTCCATGCAGCCCCCCCCCCCCCCGCCCTATGCTGTACTACGAAGCTAAAAGGTTGGAGCGTTAGGTGCCACCGGGTCAGACGAGGGTTGCTGTTCCTCATCTGATGTAACCAGGTCAGAGGGGCGTGGTCTGTGATGAAAAGGAATTGCCGGCCAGTTAAATAAAAGTGCAGTGCCTCCACTGCCCATTTAATCGCCAGGCACTCCTTTTCTATTGTCGAGTAATTTTTCTCTGCGCTATTGAGCTTTCGGCTCAAATATGTTACCAGGTGCTCTACCCCATCAAAATTCTGAGCCATTACCACCCCCAACCCTGTTTCAGATGCGTCCGTCTGGACAATGAAGGGTAGGTTGAAATCTATCCCCCTTAAGACAGGTGCCCTACAGAGTTTTTCCTTTAGGTTAGTGAAAGCTACTTCAGCCTCCGGGGACCACTTTATCGTGGTAGGGGCGTTTTTCCGTAACATTTCAGTAAATATAATACTCTCCTCAGCAAAGTGTGGTATAAACCAACGATAGTATCCTATCAAACCCAGAAAGCTCCGGACTTGCTTTTTTGTGCCCGGACGTGGGAAATTTCGGACACTCTCTAGTTTACAGGCCAGGGGCCTTACTACCCCCTCCCAACCATGTGTCCCAAGTACTTGGCCTCTTCCGTGGCGAACAGACACTTGGCCGGATTTAGTGTTAGTCCCGCCCTGCGAAGTGCCCTGAGTACGGCCTCAATTCTTGCAAGGTGTTGGGTCCAGGTTGTGCTGTAAATTATCACATCATCCATATAGGCCAGCGTGTACTCGTGGTGGGGCCTTAGGACCTGGTCCACCAATCGCTGGCATGTGGCAGCGACGCCGTGTAAGCCAAATGGCATGCAGCGAAATTGAAAGAGGCCTATAGGCGTGCTAAACGCCGTTTTTGGCTTGGACTCCTTCGTTAAGGGTACCTGCCAATATCCCTTGGTGAGGTCAAGGGTGGTCAGGTATCTCGCTTGCCCCAAACGATCCAGCAAATCGTCTATCCGGGGCATCGGGTAAGCATCAAACTGTGATACTTCATTCACCCGACGAAAGTCGATACAGAATCGAATGGATCCGTCTGGTTTGGGCACCAGTACCACTGGACTAGACCAGGGGCTGCGTGACTCCTCTATAACACCAAGCTTCACCATCTCTTTTACCTGTTCGACTATTTCTCTCTTTTTTGCCTCGGGCATGCGGTAGGGGCATTGCCGAATTATTCGCCCCGGTGTGGTTATAATTTCGTGGGCTACTACGTTAGTTTCCCCTGGTGTCGTAGTTAAAACGTCCGAGAATCTATCCAGGACTTGGGCCAGTTCTTGCTGCTGGGGTAAAGAAAGCCCTTCACCTACCCTAGGTCTGGACTTGTCCCTCAAATCTGCAATTTGAGGACCCAGGTCTTCTTCTTTTGGTTCTTCTGCTAGGGCGGTCATAATCTTGACTTCACCCTGGCCCGTGGACCCAAATCCCTGTTCCCCCCTTATGGTGGACGGTAAGGAAGACACTTCTTCGATTATGGGGAAACCCACTCGCTCGCAGATTAACTGCGCTATGCGATCGCCTACATGAATTTTAAAATCGGTCTTACTAAAATTAAAGACCAGGACCTTAATACATCCCCTATAGTCGGGGTCTATCACCCCCGCCCCTATATCTAAGAAAAATTTTACCGCAAGGCCTGACCTCGGAGCAATACGGCCATAGCAGCCCTCTGGGATTCTCACCTGGATGCCTGTATCAATTAAGGCCTTCCCTCCTTTTCCCACTATGGCTTCCTCCGCACTGAATAAATCATAGCCAGCCGCTCCTGGGGTGGCTCTTTGTGGGCTTTTGGCCAAGTTGGACACTTTGCAGAACTGTAGGACGAACTTTGCTTTCCCTAAGGGCGTCCCCTTCTTGGGAACCTGTGGTCATGTCCTACTCTTCTGTGGTTTGCCAAACAGGGGACTCGGGAGTTTGGCGGCCAAAGCTTCTATTTCCCCCTCCTGTACTCCTACCTGGTGTTGGGTAGGCTTTAGGCTAGGCTTATTAAGCTTTCCCTCCATTTTTTGACTAAATGGTGGCCAGTTCCTCCCCAGGACAACCTCCCTTGGCAGCTTTGGAACTATGGCTACCGATATATTCTGCTGTGTTCCTAAGGCATTTACCTTTACACTGTGTAATGGATAATGTGAGGCTGTGCCGTGCACGCACCTGACCCGAACTTGTCCCTCTGCTTGACTCGGGGGCGACTGGCGGTGCCCCTCAATGGCTTCCCAGAGCCTCTTTGAAATCATGCTCTGGTCAGCCCCCGAGTCAAGTAGAGCCAGTGTGTGAATACCTTCTACTTGTGCTTGTATCAAGAATTCGTCCTGCTCTGTTTCCTCTGCCCCTGTCACCAGGACTGTTCGTTCTGTGCAGGATCTCTGATAATGTCCAGCTTTTCCACACCTAAAACATTTTCCTTTGGGTACAGAATAGACATTACCATCAGAGACATTGACATTCAACATTTCAGGTTTATACATCCTATCATGCACATATTTCTCACTTCTGCTACTTTTTCTCCTACCAGCTGCCAACCAGATACCTTGCCCTGAGGTGTCAGTCCTCTCGGCAGTGAAATACCGCTCCGCAAGAGTGGCTGCATCCTCTGAGGTTTGGCAGTGCTGGAGCGTCAGAAAAGTTGTGAGACCTTTGGGAACAGCCTCCATAAATTGTTCTATCACAATTTTGTCAATGACTGTTTCCAATGTAGCTCCCTCAGTTAGCAACCATTTTTTGGCTACACTTTTTAAACGTTGCGCTAGGGCCTTGGGGGTCTCTTGAGGCCTAATAACTGCCTCCCTAAACATTCTTTGATAGTGAAGGGGGGTGAGCCCTAATCTATCTTTCACCGCTTTTTTCACTTCAATATAATTGGAAGCTAATTCTGCTGGCATAGCCTTATACGCTGAAAGGGCCTCTCCTGTGAGGGATAGGGCAAACCGGGTGGCCCATTGCTCCTCCGGCCATTTCAGGGTGGTAGCTATGTGCTCAAAAGCGTCCAAGTAATCATCCAAATTGTCCTGCGGTTGTAATTGTCCTAGCGAAAAGGCACCATACGACCTCAGACCTGCGGCTTGGAGTGCCATGGGGATGTCTGCTGCGGCGTCTAGCGGTTTCTTTAAAATCGCGTCCATGGTCTCTATCAAGGGCCGCTGCTGCTCCCGTATGGTCCGCGTTGTTTGTTCCTGCAGGTAGTGGATAAGCTCGACTTGCTTATCCCATTGCATCTTCATCCATTGGGCTACATCCTGTGGCTCCATCTTCGCCTTGATGTACCTGTAAGAGATAGAAACAAAAACAAAAACCAAGTGCGATACCGCAACTTTTTTTTTTTTCTTTCCACCGCCCTCTCACTGCCCACCAGCGCCCCCTTTCTCACTTTATCCTCCCTGCGTCTGCCTAGGTACTTTTTACCTGAGCTTTCATGCAGGGATCAGCATGTGAGAAAGGTTTCTCCGGGTCCAACACCTGGCAGCAGAAATCTTCCTGACGGTTCTCTCCTATTGGATGACAGTTCTCCTTTTCCAGCAGACTGTAGTCCTTTGTGCTTGTCCTTTTGAATTCTTGCGCAAAAATCCAACAACGTCGCCACTTGTCACTTACCTACTACCCCGGAGGCGGAAGGCCTGGGGCTTCAGTGAGGATCCTCTTATGTAGCAAGGGCGGAGTAGTGCCCTCTGGGATTTTGAGTCCCAATAGCTATTCTAATAAGAAGGTAGCTGTGGTCGAGTAGCTATGCTTAAAGAGGTATTTATTTCCCTTCCCGGGAGAATTCTTGCAACAAGGGTCAAAAGAAATTAAACCATAAAAACTGGTACAACACAAATGGGAACTACAAATTACAACAAAAATGCTTCTTGTCAGCTTTAAACAAACAATAAGGAAAAACAGGCTTTTTCTCTCACAAAAGCTTTCCAGTGAAATCTGTGTTCCTCCACAGATTTCTCTTAGGCAGGGTTTTACTCAGGCTTCAACAAAAAGAGGTCACGCTGTCTGAAAACACCATTGTACAGTCCATTTTACAAATATCTGAGCTCTCTTCACAGAAGTCACATTCCATGTCCTCGTGTACTTCTTGGGGACTATATTTGTCAGGGCTGTAATGTGTATCCGTGTTTAAAAGTTCCCTCTCTTCTTGGCTAGAGCTTCTCTCCCCTCTCCCCCTGCAGAAAGGCTGGTTACCGTGCACTATGGATTCTCTCCTTAGAGGGCCATATCCTTCAGGACCAAGGTAGTTAAAATCCAGTGCCCCTCTATTCAAGATACTATGCCTTTCTTCAGGCTGAGCTCTGACTCTCCGTTTTGCAACCGGGAAGTTGAAAGTTTTCTCCCTTTCACTTCCCCTCAAGGGACGTCTTTCTCTCGGGTAAGAAATCACTTCTGGATAATGGCTTTTGCTCCCCAGGTACCTGCTCTCGTGGGTATTCCCTCTCCCAGCTCCTCGTGGTCTGCAGCTTGGAATCTATCTCTGTCCCCAACCGGACTTTGGCTTAGTGCAGCCCAACTTTCCAGCACTAACCTCTGAGAATTCCTCCTGAGCAAACCCCTCTGAGGTACAGATGGAATCCACGTCAGAAGCTTTCAGGTATGACTCCTGGCTCTCCTGAGCTCTGCTCTTTCCTCTCCAGTGAATCCTCTCAGGGTCTCTTTCTCCCTCGGCATCAGAGAATGAGTCTGACTCCCTGCTCCCGTCTCTGTTTCCCTTGCGTGTGTGTCTGCTTCTGAGATTGAGACTGCTCCTCCCTCGGTTCTGCTCTGCTTTGCTCAAGACTGACTTTTTAAGTGCGTCATTCTTTGAGACTCTTGTTAGCTCAAACTGCCGCAGCTGTTTCTGCTTCTCTGATGAGCTATGACATAATGCTCTATCTGGGCGTTTACCTACAGCCTGTGCTGTTGTTTTGCTTGGTTGCTCATAGCAACCCCTAGCCATGTGCTTTGTACTGCCGGTTTTAAAACTGCCCTGTGTGTTTTCATCTACTTCCATAGGCACTATCTGCCTTGCGCCATGACAAGTGTAACACTGACACTGCCCCCGAGTCTCCTGCCACTGACAATGCTTCATGTCGCTAAACATACATAATAGTGGAGTAATGGTAGATTGGTGAGATAAGATTAATTCCTTGTACATACAAAATAGACTCAAAGAATGATCACAGTCACTGTTGTTGCTGCCGCTATCATACTCCAATGAAAGTAGCATTGGGTATCGGTACTTGTAGTTCCAGCCATGGACTATGTATGCTCTCTCAAGACAGCTGGACTGCTTCTTGCATTGCTCTGTATTTTTCTTGATTTGAAAAAGTCCCATTCAACTACTAAAAATAAAAGGGGGGATATTCAATGTGATTAACGTGGTTAGCAGACCTGCTAACTGTGTTAATTGCGGTCACCAAGATAGTCATTTGCACTGCCAAGGTTGCTGCTGCTCAATATCCCTGAGTGCCATTGCTGATCTCCCTGATTCTAGCTAGTTAGTACTGGGGCATTCCAAGGGCAGAGCAGGGGTGGCACTGCAGGTTAATAGGGCAGCGGATATGGCCCCAGCATTGAATCTCTGGGGCAAAGTTAAAGGAGCAATGGCCAGCCGCTTAAATGTGCTGGCTGCTGCCACCAAACATCCTTCCCAGAATTCTAGAAGTATGTAATTAGAATTCTGTATCATAGTTTCTACAGAAATGTATTCCAGCCCCCAGGTAACTACCGCATTAATATGGCATAGATCTAGAGAGACATATACATCACTCACATTTATCAAGCTAACACAGTTCACTGGAATACCTAGGGGCATATTAACTAAAATCATGGTCATAGCTAGAAAAGCCCTGTGGTAGCTGCAAAGGGTCCTCAGTATCTTCAGGAGCATTTCCAGATTTCTCCCTGTAGGTACCGTGGAGGTTTTGTACTTACCATGGAGACTCACATTCCTTGCATTGGCAGGTAACGCGAGAAGTCCCCCAATGTCTGCTGATGCAGGGATTGCAAAATCCATGGCAAATGCAAGGGGAAGACAGGTAGTGATTGGGTGGACAGAGCTCTCACTAGCTCTGTCCCCATGATTTCTACCAATCTCCTGTCCCAGGCCCCTATCAGGCAGTCCCCCAACCTGTCAATATTGCCAGCATCACAGATGGACCAATCCACAGCATTGGCAATGTCAACCATGTGCCCCCCTTCCCAAAGAGAACTGTCTGGGGGGGGATTAGTGCACCACTGACACATGAAGAACTCCTGGATAGTCAGTCAGCCCCCTAACCCCCCTCACGATCCAAAAAACAATCCCAGCTACCCAGTTGGGCCTCCTTCATTCCCTCCCCCCTTCAACCCAGTCAACCTAAGAGGGCCCTCACCTGCCAACCCCCCATATCATTAGCTTTAAATCCATAGTAGTCTAGTGGCCACTGGGAGAAAGAGCTGTCCTTCTCACTCCTGCCCCCTTCTTCGCTGTTGTTCAAAATGGTGGCCATCATGTGGTGCTGCCCCCTAGTGTTCTAATGCCAGTCAGCAGCAACAAAAGACGGGTGCCATGTTTGTTAGTACCAATGAGGAGGGCAGATGCTCAGAGAATATTTATTATTGAGATAACAAAGCTCAATGTAGCTTTATAAGATCGTAAACATAGGAGAGAGGAGACCTGAGCAGGACAGTGTGCATCCTTTTCACCTAGAATAATAGTTAGGAGAATGAACGTGCAATGTTATAACAATATCTGCTCATGTGTGCCAAGGCCATGTCATACTCTCCACACTATGCTGGACTCTTGATGTTTTGACCAAAAGCATATGATAGATCTTCAGAACTAAGCAGGGTAAAAAAAGAGACATTTGAGACCAGTGCAGAATTAAAGTAGTCATGTACACTGGATGGGGTAACCAGGGGCGGCTCAAGGCAATCTGCTGGCTGAGGCGAAGGATGAGATGGTGCCCCCCCCCCCCATAGAGGTGGGCGGGGCTTTTTCAGAGCTCCAATCAGGGACTGAACCAAACCAAAAAGCCAATTAAATTATATGGAGGAAAGGCAAGATGTTTGCACACCAAGGAACTAAAAGAGAGCGAGAACCAATAGCACAGTTTATAAAACCAAATTATAACTCATTTTTATTTTGTTGTTATAAACTACATTATGGTTCTTGCTTTTTCTTTTTCAACATATTTTTTGCATCCACAGTGGGTGCAGAGCAGAACCAGGACATTCATCCACAGAACTCAATATCTTAAAAAAAAAAAAAAAAAAAGCTGATTGTGATCATCTCACTAACAACAAACATTCTCCAGTACCAGGCATATTGTGAACTAATACAAAACCCTACAACAAACAGCACATCTACCATACCACATCAGTACCAACTTCCAAAACTCACATAAGGAGCCCATGTAAAAAAAGGTCACTGTAAATACTTCAGTGGGCCCTGGAACATCCAGGACCTGTTTGAAAAGCTGAACAAGTCAAATTAATACAGTACAGTATAGATCTTTATGTACAAACTCCATGTTAATAGAACACCTGGCCTCAGTCACACAGTCAGAACACAGACCCTCACCAAGTTCAGAATAAGTAACCATAATCTAAAGTAAAAATAAAAATATATAGACACAATTTAAACTGAAACCCCAAGAAGCCAGACTCCGCATGCAGTGCAACATCAGACAAATAAGAGATGCAGTTACCCCATACTGTGTAAAATATAAAGATAGCACAAAGTCCAATCACTAAAATTAAATACAATTATTTTTCTAACTTTGTTGTCTGACCATTTTATTCTCTGATCATGCTGGTCCCAAGCTGAGGCTTCTGCTTTCCTGTCTTCTCTTAGCTCTCTTTTTGTGGTCTATGATCCATCTGCCATTTCTTATCTCTTCTTTTGTTTTCTTCACTTCCTTCCATCAACCCATTTCCAGTAACCCTCCCCAGTATCGAGCCCCTTTCCAGTCCTCCCCTTCCAGTACCCTCCAATGTCAACCGCCTTGCATTCCCATGACTGCCACTGGTGTCCATTCCCTTCAAGTCTCCCTCCTTCCCCACTGTTCAGCCCCTTCTAGTCCAAATACCATCCCAGGGATCAGCTCATGTCCACTCTCAGTGCCACCCCACCCCCCGGTCAGCTCCCTTCCAGTCGCCCTACCATCTGTCCATCCTCCTTCCAGTGCCATTTGCACATGTCAGCTCCCTTCCGGCCTCCTCCCCATTACCCAGTCACCTACCACTCCCATCCCCAAGTGTCAGCTCCCTTCCAATCCCCCTTCAGTACATCCCAGGTGTCAGCTCCATTCCAGCCCCCTCCTTCCCCTGCCATATCAGCTCCTTTCCAGCCCCCTCCTTCCCCTGTGTCAGTTCCCTTCCTGCCCCCTCCTTCCACCCTCCCCCTATTCCCCTTTCTCCTTAAGCAGAGCATAGATTCACTTCATATGCAATGGTCAATCTTGCAGCTCAGGACAAATAACTGCTAACCAGCTTCCAATTCTATCATCTAGAAATCAAGGCTTGTTTACTGGAAACATTACAATGATTAGTTATTCAGGGTCATATATTCAGTTAAGGGTGTCCAAATTTGCTTAAAGGACATTGTCTTATCTCACAGATCATATGTTAATTTTTCTTTCAAGTTCTGTATATATCCCAGACAGAGCCAGCCCTAAGACCAGTTAAAGCTATTGGGTACCCTAGACAAAATTTAGCCTTATGCCCTCCTATTTAGATTTTGCTGATCATCTGAACAGAATCCTTTTACATTAAACGCAACAAGCATGACCATCTTCCAACAACCATCCTGCATGACATACCTTTAATTATTAAACTTTGCTTTGTATGTATGTGTTTCTGCTCATCCTGCAGGTAAAAGAATGTGCTGATGTTCTTTGAGTTTGTGTGTCTGTCAGAATCTATTCTTTTGCTTTGCTGCTGCTGCTTTTGCTGCCCTACAGAAGCCGCTGTCCTAGATAACTGCCTAGTCTTGCCTAATAGGTGGGCCAGCTCTGATCTCAGACCTTATCCAACCATCCTGCTGATGAATACTATGGGATATTTTTCACCCCTGACTTCCTGTGCCAGACAGGCTGCTAGGCCAACCTCTGAGGCATCAGTTTGCACATAAATAGTAGAGAGAAATCAGAGCTAATCAGAATGGATTCAGAGCGCATAGATTCTACTATAATTCCCAAGTTAAGCATCTCTCCAGCTCCTTGGTGATGGCCCATCACTGAGCCTCCTGAATCCAGTAGGGTCATTGTCAGAAAACTACCCCAGAATCAGTAACAATATCATGAGAAATGAGGTGGGTTCATTCCAGGCAGGTGGAGAACACATTTAGGTACCAGTGGATCAAACCTTCTAAAACTCTTTTCTGGGCAGTAGAGAGCTGGTCTCCAATTGGGACTTGAGCTGGATCTGACAGGGCTGAAATTTCCGGCCCAAAATCATCTCCCCATACTGCCATAGCTGTCACTGGAGTCCACTTTTTCAGTAAGTTAATATGGTAAATTTTGGCTTTCTTCCATTTAACTGGCTGGGCAATCTTGCAATTACCAGGCCTCACCTTTTTTTTCCCCTGCCATTTATAGAGTAACTTGCTCTCGGATGAGGGCAGCGAGACTAAAACTCTGTCTACCGGTTGGAGGGTGTGGTGCATGGCTGCTTGATTGTAGCCCCTGGCCTGCTCAGCTGGGGCTTTTTCCAGACTGAGTTTGTCCACCTCTCTGGTTTTCCTCAGCTGGTCTTTCATTTCTATAATGTACTCTGTCAAATTAAGCCTGGTACAGGGTTCTTCTTCCCAGGTTTCCCTTACTACATTTAATATGCCTCTTGGCCATCTTTGGCAAGATGGCAAAAGGGGAAAATCCAGAGGAACTCTGAGATACCTCGCAGATGTCAAACATCAAATAGGGTAGGAGAATGTCCCAATTCTTCCCATCTCCTGCACAACCTTTAACATCTGTTTCAGGGTTTTATTGAAATCACTCAATAAGGCCATCCATCTGTGGGTGATATACTGATGTTCGAAGCATCTTGACCTTCACCAAGGCACACACTTGCTTCATCACCTTGGACACAAAGGGTGTTTCTTGATCTATGAGGATCTCATTAGGTATTTCCATCTGTGAGAATACTTCCCAGAGGGCATTTGTAATCATAGAATTCTTCATATTCCTTAGAGCAATGGCCTTCGGCTATCAGGTAGCACAGTCCAGTATGAATAAAATATGCTTGTTGATTCAGGTGGTTTGCTCCAAAGGTCCTACCAGCTCCATGGACATTCTTTTAAATGGGGTTTCAATGATGGGCATAGGCACTAGAGAGGAAGGTCAGACTCTGGCAGGGTTATGAAGTCGGCAAGTGGGGTATGACTGGCAATATAATTGCATCTGTTTATGCACCCTGGCCCATAAAAATTGGGCCAAAGCACGCTCTAGTGTTTTTTCCATCATCAGGTGTCACCCTAATAAATGGCTATGGGCCAACGATAACATCTGCTGACGATAGGGCCGGGTAACTCAATTGTTCTACCTCTTCCCCCTCTAGGGCACATTCAGACATTCTGTACAGTAAATCTCCCTTTAGCACAAAATAGGGAAAAGTTCTTTGAGGGGACTCTCTGTTACCTATTGGAACCCCATCCACCTCCAAAACCTGCTCTTGGGAATGTTTAAGGGACTCATCCTCTTACTGGGCTTCCTGAAGTTCCCTGGGTCTTCCCTGAGCCCCCACTCTGGGAAGGGGGTCAATTGTATTTGGGTCACTACTACTGAGCCCTGAGCTAACCCTAGGGATTTCTTCTCTAGGCTCTCTCTCCCAGGATCCTTCCCCTATAGCTGCCCCCAGATTCTGTTGGTAGAATAGCTTTTCCCAGCGATGCCAACTCTAGGACTTATCAGGCTTTCAATTCTTGACATATAGCTCCAGGTCTTCTAGGAGGAAAATCTCTAGGAAATCTTCCTGGTCTGACCTAGCTGGGCCATCAGTTAGCCGAGCCCATATCACTCTGAAGTTTGGGTAGTCTCGGCCAATCATTACTGGATAAGGTAGCCAGGGCAGCACCATGACCTCGAACATGACTTGCCCTGCTGGAGTCTTAAGTGAAACCTGTGCCTCTGGTCTCCATGTACACAGGTCAGTGTTACCATTTTTGCATAGTCAAATTGAAATAGGGTTACTGTTTCTTGGTGAATGAGGGTCCGCATACTCCCAGGGTCTATCAAGACCTGGAGGCAGGTCCCCTCAAGCTCCACTGGAATGATAAAGTTCTATGCCTGGGGTGGGGAGTGTCCACAAAAGTGCAGGTGTGAGGGGTAGTTAGACTGACATCCATAGGTTCTTCCATACTCAGAGGACATTATTTATTTATTTAACTTTTCTTCTATACCGCACTATTCACATCAGCGAGGTGTACATTCAACAATAACATTATACATGCGGAAGAACCACATTGTATTTACATTGACCAGGGGCAATAAACCTGGATATAACTGGGGGTAGCTATCTACAAATTATTTACATTGATGCATATGTTTTCCGGCTCTGGTTTATTTGGGCTAGGGAAAGTGTCCCAAGCAAAGTGTCCCCAGGCTTCACACCTAAAACAGATGACAGAGTGGTGGAAGTGCCATGCTTTCACTTTGGAGGTGATATTGGGGGATCAGAACAGGGGAACCAAAACCTATTCCAACTTCCCCTTCCATCCTCCTGGGCTGACGGATGGTTTCTTCTCCTTCTCACTGTCTGCTTCAGTCGCCAGCTATTTCCAGCGCACTTTCCAGTGCAAGTTTGGGGTGCTGATGGACCCACTATTTCATTGGGGCAGTTAAGCCCTCCATAAACTGCTCCAATAGCACAATATCTCAGACCCAATCTTTCCCTCCAGTTGCAGCCACTTCCATGTGAGCTCCTTTAACCAATAGAGGAACCTCTGAGGTCACTCTTATCTGGAGCCCCCCTCTTTCTGAATTGCTGGCAGTAGGCCTCTGGGATAAAGCTGGCCCGTTCCAATATGGTGGCCTTGACAGCTGCATATATAGCTCACCCATCTTAGTTGGCATTCTGAAATGCAGCCTGATTGCTGCCCATCATCAGATTTCCCAAATAGGGTCTCCATGTTGCCTCCGGCCACCCAGTCATATGGGCAGTTCATTCAAAGTTCACCAAAAAATGGTCCAACTCATCTTCTCCCATCATTTTTAGAAGTGCTTGCGCTGGAGGGTGGAGTTGCGGTCTCTGTAGGGCCTAGCTAAACTGAGCTAGGGAACTCTTCTGTAGCTCCCCTGTGCTTGAATAAGATCCTATATTTGCTGCTGCTGTTGTTACTGCCTTTCCAGCAGGATGTGTTGAAACTACTGCTAACATGGTTGCTGTTTGCTGCTGATACTGTTGGTGTTGCTTCTTATATGGTTGCTGTTGCTGCTGATATTATTGCTGTTGCTGATGACTTTCTGCCAGAATCTGGAGGAGCTGCTCCATCCTTGCTTGTCACTGTTTTCTTGCAACACCACCACAGCTTCTTCTGCAGCTGAGTTAACCGTTCAGTATTCTAGCTCCAACGAACATTTAGCAGCCTTTTGTGGCCAAAACAAAGCCTGCCTGTCCAGCACTGACTATACTTTCTTCAAGCTCCCTAACTTGGGTGAGACTAACCCCCTTAGTCCATACAAACAAGCAAAAAAATCCCAGTCCTGGAGGGACATGAATTTACCCTCAGTCACGTGACTAGCAGAAATCCATACCACCATATGTGGTAGTATGGCATGTGGTGGGAAGGGATTTTCTTTAAAACTCAGGCCAGACAGCAGTTCAGGGAAACCAAAAGCAGTTTTTATTCTGTCCCAGCTTGTTAAACCTCCACAAGCTGGTTCTTCCGGAACTTCCTCCAGCCCCAGTTAAATTTCCTACCTCAGAACTCCTTTTCATGACTTGCCTTGGAAAGACTTTTGGCTCCACAGGCCTCTCTCCCTCCTGCAGCCTGCTGGGTTGTTAAATTCTCCCTGTGAGACATGCCCCCCCCCCCCCAGCCCTGAAATCTGGGCTGCAGACTCTCTTAAAGGGGACTGTGATACTCCCTTTGGAGAGGGACAGGTAACATTCTATAGACCCCATCACATACCCCATTTCAGGATAGGAGAAAGCTTCTTTTCCATAGCCTAGCTAGTGTACATCTTGCTACCAGCAGTAGACACTGGATGATTCAAGATGACATCTTTGAGATGCTATCCAAAACATCTGGGGCTAAGAGAAAAACAGATATTTGGAAAGGTATAGGGTGGCCCAAAAAAAATGAGAACATCTCGTAAATTAAAAGCTTAAATAGTTTACTTATTTACCTTTTTTAGCTATATAACGTCTATTTCGACAATTTCCGGTCGCCATCTTTTTCTTTTTAATTTGTCAATCGTTTACATCTGTCTTTTTGAATTTTTAAATAACTTATATGCTATGAGATGTTCTCACTTTCTTTGGGCCACCCTGTATATGCAGTCCTGTAATTAACTGAATGATTGTCTGCACCTCCATCCAATAGGCTCAGAGAAGAGGTCAGTGCTCAAAGTTCCTCTTTATCCTGCAGCCTTTCCAACAAAAGAGGAAAGCATGGACATCCAACTGTGACATAGTCCATCATCAAAATTCTGATCTATGTAAACATCAGATGCATGGATATAGAATATTTAAAGGTGTTACACCATACCTGCACATGGGGGTGGGGAGGGGGGCAAGAGTGCATCATATCTACCACTGTCACGTAGAGATGACAGAAATCTTTTTAGAAATCAAACTTCCAAGAACACTGGAATATGGAAGAAAATCTATGAGAAAATATAAAAAAAAATAGAAGAAAAATTATTTTTAAAATGACTTGCTAAATTGTAGTCAATGCTCTAGGAGGAAATGGGGCGCAAACTGTGAATATATGGCCCTTCAAAATTGACCCCAAAAAAGGAAAGCAACCACACCTGCAGAGTGCAAGACAGAACATGGAGGAGCAGGGTGATGAACCGCACTGTGGAATGGATCAAAAAAGGTCTTTATTAGGTTGTCCAAAAGTTGTCTAAAATTTGGATGATGGACCATGTCACAGTGGTGTTGCTTAATAAGTGGGATCTCAGTGTTTTCCTGTTGTTCGTCGCCCTGCTCCTTCATATTCTGTCTTCATAATTAGTAGTAGACCAAAAAAAGACATTGGTAGACATTATTTAAAAGATGAGATGAAGATGAGATAATGCACATTCAGCACTAGATCAAATAACAAATTAGCTATTGCTAGAACATTTTTGAACAGTCACTTAAACTTAGTGGTGATTGATATGTGTTAGCCAACTGCTAATATCAATGTCAGCATGCAGATAGTAGAGAAAAACTGCAATATAACATTCTCTCTGTGGCCTCCTTAAGTGTAATCCGAGCTCACAGAACATGATTGATCAATCACTCCTGCACTGGGATTCTTATCAGTTCACTTTTTCAATAAGAAATAAAATGAAGGGGCAAAAATCCCTTGTAGCTCTTTATGCTGTTCATTTCAATCCAAATCTTTCAGCTAAATTATATGACTTAATCTTCTCAGCAACTAAAGGGACGAATAGGGGACAGAAGTGAAAGAAATGTTCCAAATAAAGAACTACTGTAATTTTCGAAGAAGGCATAGTTCCTCACAACGATTATAAATAAGTCAAATGTGAAGTAAAAATATCACCGTGTTTGTTTAATGGTAGGCTGTTTGACTGAATATCAAGTGGTTTGAGCCCAAGGGCATTTACAAAGTTATCTTGATCTGCTGATGCACTGTGCAGATAAGGAAACACTGGATATATTCTTAATAGAAAAGAAAAAGAAATGTTTGAAGCAGCACTTTGTCTAATTAGGAAAATGGAAACATAAAGAAGCAAGACCTAGGTTAGAACCATTAGAGGTAGCAACAAATAGGTTATAGGCACAAGGACAAAGTTATCCCAAGGTGTTTCTTCCTTCTTTTGGTGAATGACAGCTGAATCCTTCTGCTATCTACTATCATGAGATATTCACTTACTTTCATAAAATGATATCTTGGAGAGTCTGAAAAGATGTTTAGTATGCAGTGTAACGTTATTGGAGTCAAGCTCATCCCACAGTTAGCAGTTCAATAGCCATCCCAAAAATAAAAATATGGGCCTGATATTCAAAAAAGTTGAGGATCTAAATTTAAACTTCTAAGTTAGGTGCTTACATTAGTACAATATTTTTATTCAAACATAGGAACTTAATCAGTCAATATTTAACAATGGCAGTCAGTGCTTTTTTTAAAAGCTGGCCACCATAGTTGGTTAAAAAGTAGATATTAAGTCCCAGTATCTGGGTTACATGGGTTAGTCTATTCCTATTTGCTGAGGGAGATGACCTGAAAAAGTATAAAGCACAGTTACTTACCTGTAACAGGTAATCTCTGGGAACAGCAGGAATAAGTCTTCACATATGGGTACGTCGGTACCGACGGAGCCTGCGCGGGAACGCTCCGCAGCGTCCAATCAGAAAGCCTTTGGGAGCATCCCATAGCGCCTGCATGCTGCCTTCCCACCTTTCCCAACTGTCTCTTCTCAGTTGAGTTTTAAGCTGAGACAAAGAGAGAGAGAGAGAGAGAGAGGGAAAGGAAAGATAGATAGAGAGATACAACTCCTAGGGGAGGTGGGTGGGTTGTGAAGACTTATTCCTGCTGTTCCCAGAGATCACCTGTTACAGGTAAGTAACTGTGCTATCTCCAGGAACAAGCAGGAATGAGTCTTCACATATGGGGACTCCCTAGCTTTAGATGCCAGGGAGAGATCCCAGAAGTTGTGTGTCCCTGGAACAGGGCTGCACTTCCCCACCTGGATCTCTGGCATCCCATGAGGGATGGCGGGTAGGAATTGATTAAGTATGGAACAGGTGTTTAAGAACAGCCTGACCAAACAAGGCATCCCGGCGGGAGTCTTTGTCCAAGCAGTAATGGGCTGTGAAGGTATGAACAGAGGCCCAAGTGGCTGCTCGACAGATGTCGTCGATAGACACAGAGTTCAGATGAGCCATTGAGACATTGAGGCTGCCATGGCTCTCACATTGTGAGCTGTGACATGGCCCTCCAGAGAAAGGTTCTTGCTCTGATAGGCAAAAGAAATGCACTGGGCAATCCAGTTAGAAAGTGTTCTCTTGGAGACTGGTTGTCCGAGATGAGAAGGATCAAAGGCAACAAAGAGTTGAGAAGACTTTCTATGTTGCTGTGTCCTTTGTAAGTAAAAAGCCAGAGCTCTTTTACAGTCCAGGGTATGAAGATTCCTCTCTGCACTTGATGCATGAGGCCCTGGAAAAAAGACAGGTAGGTAGACCTCCTGGTTGAGGTGAAAAGGCAAGACCACCTTAGGCATAAAGTGTGGATTAGTCCTAAGGACCACCTTGTTATAATGGAACCTTGTATAAGGCGGATTAGCTACGAGTGCTTGCAATTCACTAATGCGGCATGCTGATGTGATTGCAATGAGAAAGATAACCTTCCAAGAAAGGTATTTCAAGGAGGTGGTAGCTAAAGGTTCAAAAGGCAGCTTCATAAACTGACCAAGAACCAAGTTTAAGTCCCATGCCACCGGGAGTGGTCTCAAGGGAGGCTTTGTTAAAAGGAGGCCTCTCATGAATCTTGCTACAAGAGGATGAGAGGAAATAGGTTGTCCATTTAGAGGCTTAAGGGAAGCTGCAATAGCACTCAAATGGACCCTTACTGAATTTGTCTTAAGGCCTGCATTAGACAGATGAAGGAGATACTCCAGCAACGATTCCAGAGGTATGGCACGGGGGTTAAGACCCTTCTAAGAACACCAGATGGTAAACCTCTTCCACTTGAAAGCATAAGGACGTCTAGTGGAAGGTTTTCTGGAAGCATAAAGAGCATCTTTCACTTGTTGAGAAAGATGAAGATCCTGGAGATCTAGGCCTTCAGCAAACAAGCCCTGAGATGCAGAGACTGGGCATTGGGATGCCATAACCTTCCATCCTCTTGAGAGAGGAGGTCTGGAGCAGACCCTAACTCTAGGGAGGGAGCTTGAGAGAGATGTAGAAGCAGAGGGTACCACACTTGCCGTGGCCAATGTGGAGCTATGAGAATCATGTGGCCTCTGTCTCTCTGAAGCTTGAACAGAGTTTTGGGAATTAGGGGAATGGGTGGAAAGGCATATAGAAAGTCTTGACCCCAGTGAAGGAGGAAAGCATCCCTTGCCTGAGCCCCCTGAGCCAGAGTTCTGGAACAGAACCGGGGAAGTTTGGCATTCCACGGACTTGCAAAGAGGTCTATGTCCGGGGTTCCCCAAATTTGAAAAATCTTGGATACCTGGTCCATATGTAGGGACCACTCGTGTGGAAGCAGAACTCGACTGAGTCTGTCCGCCCAAGAGTTTTGAACACCTGGAAGATAAGCTACCTGAAGATGAATGTGATGCTCTCTGGCGAGGGCCCACAGTCGCAGAGCTTCGTTGCAAAGTGACAGAGAGCCAGTTCCTCCCTGCTTGTTTACATAGAACATGGCTACCTGATTGTCCGAGAGACTGATATGTAGACAAGTCTCCTGTGGGGACCAGATGCCCTGGGTGGAGAGGTCCTGAAGATGAACTCCCCAGCCCATTGGAGAAGCATCTGTTGTAAGAGTTGCTTGGGGTAGAGGTTGTTGAAAGGGGGACCCCAGCAACAGGTTTTGAGGGGACTTCAACCACTGGAGGGACAAAATGAGGCACTTGTGTTTGCTATTTTGTCCGACAGGCAGCCTAATGCCTGGGTCCATTGGGTGGATAAAGTCCACTGAGCTGCTTTCATGTGAAGGCGAGCATATGGTACCACATGTACGGTGGATGCCATGTGGCCTAGCAACTGTAACATCTCTCGAGCAGTTAGTAGGGGTTTCAACTCTGCTTGAGAAGCTAACTGCACCAAGCGAAGGCAACGTGCCTGGGGAAGACAGGCCCTTGCCCTTGTGGTATCCAGCAATGCCCCTACAAATTCCAGGGACTGAGTAGGGATCAAATTGGATTTTGGGATGTTTATTACCAGCCCTAAATACTGAAGGATATGCATTGTGCAGGTTAGAGAAGTCTTGGCCTCTGATTGAGTGGGAGCTCGAATGAGCCAGTCGTCCACGTAAGGGAAGACGAATATTCCCAGGGTGCTCAGAAAAGCAGCAACCACTGCCATGCATTTCGTGAACACCCTTGGTGCAGAGGCCAGACCAAAAGGGAGCACTCTGTATTGATAGTGCTTTTTCTGAAAAAGGAACCAAAGGAACCTTCTGTGAGTTGGATGGATGAGAATATGAGTGTACACATCCTTGAGATCTAGAGAACAAAGCCAATCCTGACTCTGAAGGCATGGCAGCAGAGTTCCTAGAGAAAACATCTTGAATTTTTCTTTGACTAGGAATCTGTTCAACTCTCTGAGATCTAAGATGGGTCTGAAGCCCCCTCTTTTCTTTGGAATAAGAAAAGAGGGGAGTAGAACCCTGTGCCCTGTTGTTGAAAAGGCACTTCCTCTATTGCCCCCTGGGCGAGAAGAGTGGCAACCTCCTGCTCCAACAGGCTGAGGAGGGAGGTTGGAGAATTGAACTGGTGCACTCTTGTGAGAGGGGGCAAGCTTGAAAAATGAAGTTTGTATCCCTCTCTTATGATGGAGTGTGTCCAATGCTCTGCTGTAATTTGCCCACACCTGGGAGCAAAGTGACATAACCTTCCTTCTAGAGCCAGGAAGGCTAAGTTCTCTAGCAGAAAGTCAAAGGCCCTGAGGGGGCTGAGGTTGCTGGGCTGGAGCAGGCCTCGCAGCCTTTGCTTTGCTCTGTTTGGAGGATTGCTGACATTTGGAAGGGAACTGAGCTGCAGAAGATGCCCGCTGACCATAAGCAGGATAGAATCTTCCCTTTTTAGAAAAAGGTGTTTTCTTGAACAAACATTTCTTAGCAGGAGCAGCTGTGGATTTGGATAGTCTATCCAAAGCAGAATTTTCAGCATCCATCTGATTGGCTTTTGCTTGCCAATCCTTACCAAACAGGTTCTCACCTGTACAAGGGATATTTCCCAATTCATCTTGAACCCAGATCTCCAAATCAGATGCTTGAAGCCAAGCAATCCTACGTGCACCTATGGCAATAGCTGAGGCTCTGCTTACGCATTCAAAGGAGTCAAAAGCTGCACGGTTGGAGAATTTGGAGATATCCTGGGCATGTTTGAGCCCAGTGAGAAATTCTTGCCTTTTATCTTCAGACATAAAAGGACTTAAAGTCTGCAAATGGTCAGTGACTTCTTTTAAGAACATTCCCATGTAGAGACTATAAGAATTAATTCTCGCAGCAAGCATGGAAGCTTGGAAGACTCTTCTTCCAAAAGCATCCAGGGTTCTACATTCACGTCCTGGAGGATTAGAGGCATGTCTTTTGGCACTTCTAATCTTTCTCATTGCAGACTAAACCACAATAGAGTGGTGAGGAAGCTGAGTTTTATGGAAACCAGGACAAGGAGGGAAACGATACATGGTATCCAACCTGCGAGAATGAGGAGAGGTGGTTAGAGGTGCTTCCCACATCCTCAACATGAGATCATACAGAATCTCATGAATAGGTAAGGTAGCTGCCTCCTTAGGAGTCTTAGAATATTGTAAAATATCTAACTCCTTGGCTCTGGGCTCTGTCTCAGGTGCCACTGTAATAGAGAGACCCCGAGCCACCTCTCTGATAAAGTCTTGAAAAGACAAATCCTCTGGAGGAGACATCCTTTGTTTAGGAGAGGACTCCTCCTGTGGAAGAAGCATCACTGCATCGACCGACTCTTCAGAATCCTCAGAGTCCTCAGAGGAATCGAAGTATCGTCTGTCCGGATGCTCTTGCAAAGCCTGATACCCGTACCGACCGGGATCGGTATCGGGAATAACCGGTACCGGGGTATCGGTACTGGAGGGCTTCAGAGGACAGAGTACCAGCGTAGCGGACACCGATGCCGATGTCGATGCCACTGGTACCGGAATCGGTACCGATGGCGATGCTAGAGCCGGTACTGGCTGAGTAGTCTGTTGCGGTACCAGGGGGGTCGATGCCACAAGGAAAGCTGCCAGACTGCGTTCTATGGACAGAATCATCTGATCCATCGATGCCGCCAATGCCTGGAAGTCGGTACCGGTGGAAGCCACCGGTACCCCAGAGCATGGCACCAGGAGATCTGTCGAGGCCACGCCATTGAGATCATCCTGGAACCCCGATGATGATGCTTTAGAGGCCGAAGCCTCCCGCCGGGGTAATTTTGCCAGTGCAGAATCCTCGAGGGCAAGACCAGAGGCATCTCGATGCTTAGAAGGAGATCTGCCCTTTGAGGACCGGCTGGATTTATGTTTAGTTACTTGAGATCCATGTGAGGAAGAAGAAGCCCTGGAAAACGTCGATGCCACCAAAGCCGCATCAGAGGGAAACAGGGTACTGAGCTTGGCAGCTCGGTTCTGCTGACCTCTTTTAGAAATCATGGAACAGGCCAAACAATCTGTTATGGAATGGTCAGGACCTAAACATTTTAGACACCAGTCATGGGTGTCGGTGACGGAAATAGTATCGCCACATTTTGTGCACTTTTTAAATCCTGAGGCAGGCTTTTCCATATTTAAGGAAAAAAAGTTTTGGGCCTAAGGCCCAAAACTGAAGTGCACCTGAAGAAAAAGAATGGAAAAAAGGTGTTTTTGTTTTTTTTTTACAAGAAGAAAAGAACAAAGACCGGCGGTACCAGTACAGCGTCGAAGAAGGCAGACGCGACACAAAAGAAATAAAGAAAAAGTAAGAAAATTGTTCTGCGGTGACAGGAACACGACCTGCTGGCTCCACGGAAAAAGAAGAACTGAGGAGAGACAGTTGGGAAAGGCGGGAAGGCAGCACGCAGGTGCTGTGGGATGCTCCCAAAGGCTTTCTGATTCGACGCTGGGGAGCGTTCCCGCGCAGGCTCCGTCGGTACCGACGTACCCATATGTGAAGACTCATTCCTGCTTGTTCCTGGAGATGAGCATTGATCTTTACAATTCTTCACTGCCCCCATATTTCCACAGGCCAGGCTACCCTCTTTTTGGCAACTGGTGCCAATGAGCCAAGCATAACTAGCAACAGTTACTGCACAGTATCCAGGAAAACCTTTCACATTGGTCTGCTAAATATATGTTCTATAAGGTCCAAGTGTCATTTAATGTATGGTCTCATCTTAGAATTTAATTTTGATTTATTTTGACATATAGAAACTTGGTTTAAAGATTTTATTATGCTATACGTAAGCAGGCCTGTCCTCCCAGTTATGCTATGGCAGCCAGGTGTAGACCTTCTGTGCTTGGTGGTGGTGTGACACTGCTGTTTAAAACAGCACTTAATGCCAAAGAAATTGATCTTCCTACCTTCTCACTGTTTAAAACAATTATGACACAAGTTGCCATATTTCACATATTACTCATGGGGCCGATGTTGAACGACAATGGTCAGCCTGAGTAAAGCGGCTAGCTGTTGCTGTTTTAAATTAGACCCAACAAGTTTTTCTTGGAAAATATGTTAAAATTCAGTAAATATAAAATTTTAATAAATTAGACCCAGATATTCAATGGCAGGTCATATTCAGCCACTGGCATTGAATATCCAGTCAGAGTTAGGTAAAGCAGCTTAAGTTAGACCAGCCTTTTATGTGCCTAATGTTAGCCGACTGAAGTTAACCAGCCAACGACTGACTATTGCCGCTGTCTGATTAATTGGAATGCCGCCTCCAGAATGTCCCAATGCTATACATTTAGCACTGGTGTGTACAGTGGCATTATGAGGGGATACAGTTGTGGTCAATATTATTGGTACCCTTGAAGTTCCACCCCTTAACGTCCAATATCTCCTAAAAAAAAGTGTCCAGTGAAATGGCTTTGGACGACATATGCACACATATTTGAAACATAAAAGAATCAAATAAAACAAGACCAATTAAAAAAGGAAATAGTAGGAAATAGTATAAAAACTGGGACATTGCTAGGACATGATTATTGCCACCATTATAAACAATTCAAATCAGTTTGAACAGAAGAACCACATTTCCACTGCAGGAAAATTAGATGCAGCTATGGTCAATTGTCATTATTCATGTGACTTGAATCAACCAATGGATGATGACTCTAATGTTTAAAATAGCACATTTACTTCCTGTTCCATTTTCACAATGGTGATGCAAGAGAGCAGCCTGAGACCATCATAAAAGCCATTATCACCAAACATCAAACTTCAAAGGGGTAGAAGGCTATCACCAAAGACCTAAGGATTCCTATGTCTACAGTTTGAAATGTTATTAAGACGTTTTCTGCTCATAGAAATGTCAAGAACTTGCCAGGATGTGGTGAGAAGAAGAAAATCAATCCAAGAAGTCTCCAAAGGTTAGTGCAAACTGTTGGAAAAACGTCACGTACAACATCCAAAGAGCTTAAGGCTGACCTGGAGCAATCTGAAGTGGTGGTTTTAACCTGCACCATATGTCGCACACTAAACAAAGAAGGATTTCATGGGCAAAAGCCAAGGAGAACTCCACTGCCCAAAAACAGACATAAGAAGGCACACCTGATCTTTGCCTAAACCTACCTTGAGAAACCACAATCCTTCTGGGAAAATGTTCTATGGGTAGATGAAACCACACTTGAGTTCTTTGACAATGCAGACCGGTGATACAGTTACAGGCGAAGAAGTGAGGTTTATAAGGAAATAAATACCCTTCCTATGGTTAAATATAGTGTAGGTTCCATAATGTTGTGGGGTTGTTTTGCTTACTCAGGGAAGGAGGCTTGGAATGTATTAAAGAAATGAAGTCAGAGGACTATCAAGATATTTTGGAGCAAAATGTGCTACTTAGTGTCAGAAAAATAGGTCTGGGTCGAAGATCATCGGTCCTCGAGCAGGACATTGACCCAAAACATACATCAAAAAGTACAAAAGAATGGTTAAAAAGGAAAAAATGGGCTGTTTTAAACTGTCTAGCAATAAGTCCTGATCTCAATCCAATTGAAAACCTTTAGAAACAGCTGAAATCTGCCATTGGTAAAAGGCATCCTAGAAACCTTCATGAGCTGGAACAAATTGCAGTTGAAGAATGGGAGAAACTACCAGCAGACAAATGTTCAAAACTTATAGATGGCTACAATAAACATTTGGAGGCTGCCATCACTGCCAAGGGTTGTGCAACCAAATATAAGTGAAAGGTGTCATTAATCCTGTCCAGGTCATATTTGTTTTTTTATTTAATCAGAAATTACTACATCTAAGTTGCACAGTCATCTTTTTTTTGTTGTATACCTTCGAACATGCTATTAAAATAGTATGATAACATACAACTGGAATATTTCCAATTATTTCTCAAGATATTGTACACAAGTTCCGCCACGCCGCAGGGCAGGGTCCCGAGGCCGGTACAGTAACCGGATCCCCGGGGCCCGCCCCCCTTGGCACGTTGCTTTTGGCAGGGGTTAGGCAAGGGGTCAAGAGGTGGACGTGCGTTATGGCAGTAGCCTCTCGTCAGAGGTGGGGGTCCGGCGATTGGCGCTGGGGCCCAAAGTGGGCGGGGCCGGCAGTGCGAGGGGGAGTTCGGCGGTGTGGGATCCCCCTCTTCCTGCCGGCTCGCCAGCGGTAAAAGGTCCCTACCCACCCTCCCGCATTCTTATGGGGAGTATGATGGTGGGCGTCGCAGCTGGGGGAGGGGGTTATATGTCTGCTCGTGGATGGTGTTTGGGGGTAGCAAGCTGGTGCTCACTGACCCGGCGGGGCATTGAGGCAGATGCCACTTTGCTTGGGAGGGACAGTGCTCCTAGGTTGGGAGAGACTTCACGGCTGGGGTCTCTGCCCGGTGGAAGGCAACTTAGCCGGCCTTTGCTAATAATATGGCGAGGCGGGCAGTAGGGGGAATGGGGGGTGGATGATGCTCCACTTTGCTAGAAATGGCTGGTGGGAGGCATCATCTGGATTAGTGGGGTTGGGGGGGGTATTTGTTGCATTTACGAATGTTGAGTTGGCCCAGGCTGGGCTGGTGTTTAATACTGTTAATAAAGCTGTGACCAAGCACTTCTTTCCAAATTCCAGTGTCCGCGTGCTCTGTGTGGGTGTGCTGGGCAAGGGGGGGGAGGGGGAGGGGGAGGGTTGGTGAGTTGTGGCGATGGTATTGAGCAAGTGTAGGTGGTCATGCCTGGATGGTGGGATTGGGTTGTGGGCACTGTTCCCTCTAAGCTGTGCACGTGTGCGCGCGCACACACCTCGCCGAGCGAGCGCACATACTTTATAACAGAGCGCACAAAAATTACAGCTCTGATTCTGATAGAAAACACAGACGTCTTAAAATTTATAAGTTATGATTGTAATTACTAGAAATTTCCCGCTTCATTTAGTAATCGTCTATTTTCATTTAATTTGATTAAAATCAATGTGGTGTACATACTGTATTCTGACGTGTAGTCAAATTTTAAAGTATATACTTCCGAGTGTCGTTATGTGGCGCACAAAAATTTAACCTTCCTTCAAAAGCTGCACACAGCTGATATTTTATGCGCACACAGCCTACAGAAAATTAGAGGGAACATTGGTTGTGGGGTTTCCAGAGGCACCAAGGAAGGTCCTCCGGATACCTCGGTTACATACCTAAAATGCAAGAGTTCTAGTAATGCTGCCCACAACTGTATTCAGCGGCACAAAACAGCTATGTGCTGCTCAATACGGTTTGTAGATCTGCTAACCATGTTAATCTTTTTTTAATTCCCCCCCCCCCCATAGTTTATAGTTGTACTTGGTATCCCATTTTATCAGAAAAAATGTCAACAGAGTTTAAAATACAAATTAGGTATGAAAGGAAAAGGAAACTAGAATTAAAAATATAAATTAGGCAGGGAAAGGGTAAAGAAACAAAGAAGTGAGTATTAAGACCAAAGACAAGACAATAGCATCAAACAGCATGATAAGATCAGAAAGCAATGGAGAGGAATCGGATGCTAAGGAAAACAGAGGAGAATAAGCTGCTTGAAAATAATTTCTTGAGGCCCTTTTAAATGTCTTGAACAAGATCTCTTCTCTAGGTAGAAAGGGAGGGCATTCCAAAATTAGTGAGCCAAACAGAAAAATGCTGAGGAGTGGGAAGATTCCAGGTGGACTCACTGAATTAGGGGATTAACTAGTAAATGTGCATTCTTGGATCGAAACATCCTGTTGGGGAAGTATGGAATTAATTGAATGGCCAGGTACGATGAAACACCAAAGTAGATTTTATGTGTCAACATATGGGAAGCCAGTGCTCATTAATCAGAAAGGGCATGGCATGGTCATACTTGGATGCATTATGTAACAGTTTAACAGCTATGTTTTGTACATGTTGAAGCTTGATGAGATTTGAATGTGTAAAGCCATTAAATGTAGTATTGCAATAGTCGATACGTGATATGATTAACATTAAAATGAAAAGTATGGAGTGCAGAGTGAGTGAGGTACTGTTTTACAAAACAGAGTGTTAAATGATGCTTTTACAAGAGCAGAGATATAGGGTGTGGAGGTTAATTCAGAATCAACAATGCAACTCAGAATTTTAACTGTGTTGATAGCCATTGTGGAATAGTTATCTTTGAAAGGAGTGATTGGTGGTATGGCAGAAAGACCAGTGATCCACATTGTCTCTGTTTTTGTGTGATTTAATTTTAAGTGGTCTTCAGTAAGCCTATTACTGAAAGCGCTAAGGCAGAAGTTATGTTGAGGCAAGTCAGGGGTATAGTAGCTAGTGTAGGTAATAAGCTATATGTCATCTGCATAATAGAAACCAATAGAGAGGGTGAAAGAAGAGAACCTTGGAGCACACCTGTAGATAAAGGCATAACATAAAAAAGTGATATATAACTTTAAGGGAGTTATTTTGGAAGAGATGGACATGGGTTAGACATCCCAAGAGGGCAATATGGACATCAGAAAGGCAGGGACATACAAAGGACAGTTTTAGACCTGAGCAGCTCTGAACGTCTCTGTGGATGGAACATCCAAGTCTGAACTTTGCAAGACAGGTGTGCTGGTGGACGTTTTGGGGCATGGCCAGTGTAGGGCAGGGAAAGGGCATATTTCACATAGTGTTCGGGACATGCCAGAAAAGGCAGCCAGACATCCTGGCCTACACCACATATAAAGCATGAAGAGGTAGGGGACTTTGTTGTTCATGCGGACCGCAGATGCGATTGTGTTAGGAGTCTGAAGTTGAGAGTAAAGAATCTGCCTGTTGTCCCTGTCTGCTGAGGCTTCTGTGGATGACTGTAGCAGCACGGTTTCAATCACAGCATTCCAGGCACTGTGTTTGTCTTGCATGTTGGCATGTTGCATAGATGTAATGGATAAAAATATTAACCTCAGGCCTGGAAATGGGCACCACCTGGAGTCAAACTGAAAAAATCTCTTTGCATGACCTATTCTTGACTAGGCATCACCATGTAGCTAAATTCAACCTTGGCTTTTTTACTTCAATTCTCTAAATTCAAGTAAGGAAGGAAATGAAAACACATACACAGAAATTATATTAATAACAGTACTACTTAAGGCCTTAAGGGAGGGGGCCATAGGTCTGCAAACTTGAGAAGTTTCTTGTAAATCCCTCACCTTAGCATGGCCATAGGACTACTTTTATTAGGAAAAACTGCTACATTCTATAGTTTTCATCTTATCAAATTGCATCATACCTCTGCTTTACAGATGAAGCTAAACACTATGAGGCCAATTCAGGTCTAGGCACCTCCGGCCTGTCCAGTCATCCAGAATCTGGATGGGCCGAAGTTGCACCCGATTGTGATCCCACGGAGGCTAGATGTCCCTGCGGGATCAGAATCAGGTGCAATTGGCCTGGACAGGCAGGGCATGCCCAACCCTGATGGTCCCGACATCTGGCATACTACCAGACTAGCTCAGCCTGGACTTCTGCATGGAGCTGCGGTGCCGTGACATCCTGTCACTATGGCACCGTGGCTCCATGCAGGACTCCTGATCACCCGCAGACATGCAGATTGTCTTTTTTCCCCGTGGCCTGACCCCAATTGGGTCTGCCTATGCCTGGATCAGACTGCGGGAAACCCCATGTCTCACCTCACCTTGATTCCTGGTCCCCTAGATGGCCAACGCTATCTTTGGGGGAACTTACTCCACCTCTGAGGTGGAATAAGTTCTCTGGCTATTCACCATCCCCTGGACATACAGGGCTGTTGTCAGAATAGGCCCTGTACGTTTGGGTTAAGGATCATGCCTATGGCCCGCCCTTGCCCCTCTCTCAGCCTGCCTCCTCCCGCCCCCATCCAGAGCTACCTGGGCATTCAGCAGGGATGGACATCCAAACCAGACATCCATCCCCGCTAAACATGAGTCTGATTGACCCCCTACATGTTTTAGGTCAAACTAGGCACAGACATTGCTCAGCTTAATCAGGACAAACAAAAACATTTTGTCTCGTTTTTTCACAAATATTTACAAAATATGGCCTTGACTTGTATAACATATGCTAATAGGATAGGGGATTTCCAACTCTGGTCCTGGAGGCCCCTGTACTAGGCTGTCAGCAAAATTCCAAGCAATTATCCATATTAATCCTTTCAGAAGGTCCTGGTACCCTACTTTGAATCCCTGTCGGACATCTACTTTGATTGTGGAGGGCTGGCGCTTAGCTGCAACGTTACTAAGGAAGTTTGTAATATGACTATGCACAGACTGGAACTAGATGGCATCTGTGGTTGGCTCAGAAATATTCCAGGGCACAGGAATGTCAGTTTCAGAGAGGGGGTGAAGAAACACACAGACACAGGAGTTGCCTCATTATGTACATGTCATTTATTATGAGATCCCATAAACATGTGCATACACAGATATTTCATTCCTCTACCTGGGCCCCTCTCCCATGGGTGCTGGTGGCATCAGGGCAGAGATACATGCCCGTAGTTCCAGGACAGTCTGTGTCAGGACATGAATCTCTGCCCTGAGGCCTTCCAGATGCACCACCTTGAGTTCCTGAGCCAAGGTGATAGCTGCAAAGCCTTCCAGATGCACCACCTTGAGTTCCTGAGCCAAGGTGATAGCTGCAAAGCTCTACTGTACCTCATTCATGAGAGCCTGAAGGTGCAACAGGACGTCAGGCTCCTCATGGTACATGACTGTCTTATGGTGGGGGGCATCTGGGGGCCAGCCACAGATAGCTGCTGCTGTGTCACAGCATCTGGCTGCTGTGTCACAGCTGTGCTGTCTGTTGACAACATACCCGAATGCCAGTACCTACCTACCTACTTGTATTTCCTCCCACCTCTCCCTCCCCTTCCCCCCAGCCTCCCACCCCTCCCCTTCCTCCCCCCTCCCCTCCACATCCACTCCCTCCTTCCCTTCCAGCTCTCTTCCCTCCTCGTTCCCCTATCAACAATAATCCCTCAGGAAATGCCACCAGGGCAGTGTGTCCAGTGTGGAGGTGGGGGCTCCAGTTTTGTCATAAAATATAAGCACAGGTGCCTTCCATCATCCCGCCTACCACAATGCTGCTACTTGGATGGCTCTGGCCACCCTTCTGTTGCCAGCATATGCGTCTCATCTTGCCTTTGCATGGGACTTCCACTCTGGCCAGGCTGCTCTGCCCACCTCTGCACCTCGTAGACATGCTATTTCCCTCAGCGGTTTTAGAGCTACCTGTTGCTACACACCTTACACATGTGTGGCTGTTGTGATTTGGGGGGATTCCTGCCATGTAACCAGTCCTTTTGCCCCACCATCCCCATGCTGGCCTCTGCTTTGCTGTGTTCCCTGATTGTCTCCCATCCCATCTATTCACCTGCCTTTGCACTCCTGCACCA
Organism: Ichthyophis bannanicus; assembly: GCA_033557465.1. Lineage (NCBI taxonomy): Eukaryota > Metazoa > Chordata > Amphibia > Gymnophiona > Ichthyophiidae > Ichthyophis > Ichthyophis bannanicus. The sequence goes on along the minus strand of CM066032.1, from coordinate 1,160,470,282 downwards.
GTGACTGTCCCCTATCCATGCCCACTTTTGTACTTACTGATTCCAACATCTGACAAATTATGCACCAGATCACTTGGGACTCCCTGAGACTTTCTTGTGCCCATGCAAAGAGCAGAGTCTCTCCTCATGCTCTATGATGAAACAACAAGGGTGTCTCATCTCCATCTAGGAGATGTTGGGCATCCTCGTTTCTATCATCCCAACTTCTCACCATTATACAATGTTATACAAAAGCCCAAATACAGTTAGTAGTCATTAAGCCCACATTTAAGGGAGAGAAAGTAAACAAAATAACATACTCAATCTAACAATTAAGGAGCAAGCTGATCTGAGTGTAACTTAACCCAAATTATACACAGGTGCCTGTCTAAAGATCAAGGACTATGAGACTTAAGGAAACGCTCAAGTTTCAGCGGGTCGAGAAAACAAGAATGCTTCCTCTGATGCACCATGAGACACTTACAAGGGGACTTTAAGAAAATGTAGCTCCCAGAGCCAAGGTACAAGCCTTCAGCTCCAAGAAAGCCTTACAACTTAATTGAGTGGTGCATGATACATCAGGGAAAACAATGATTCTCTGGCCACAAAACAAATAATCTTTTTTAGAAAAATACAAATGTAATATGGAGTTTTTATCAAGCTCTGAAACAAATGTAACCAACAAAGTGGCTTGTGAAGATGTAATATCTGACAATGACTCTAAAAACTCTGATATGTCTAAGCTATCAGGCGATACTACCTGGTCCAATTCCCCCTCAGCCTCCTTGTCAACCTTTTTGCCCCAGGGTAGATAATAAATATTTGCAATCTTAAAATCTTCCAGATTAGCAAATAACAAAACTTCCTTCAAATACTAATGGAAATAAAATTACAGGGGAAAGATAATAAGTAATTGGGAAATTCAAACATCTCAAATTTCTAGTTCTAGACATATTTTCGAGAAACTCAAACTGACAGTGGCAATAAAAGCTGTCCTTAATGGAATTTGAAGAGATTGTTTGAATCATATGAACCTGAGCTTCAAATTTGCCAATACACACAGACATATTTTCAAGTTTAGTATCATGTTCAGTAGGTTTAGCCACCAAGTCCTTAGTAAACTCCTGCAACTGTCTCAAGGTGTTGCTCAAAATGGTCTCGGTTTGAGATACCACAGTCCATATGTCCCTCAATGATATCTCCGGAGAAGGAGCGACATCTGGCAAGCCACCAGACAAAGACAGTACTTGCAGAACTTTAGGCATTGAAGCCAGCACCGGGACCACAGATTGCGTGGAAGCCGAAGGCTGCACATTCACCAATTGTGGACCAGGAGAGAACTCCAAAACAGAGGTTTTACCCACAAGTGGAGACAGGTCAGAAGGAAAGTCAACACTCACTGAAGCTGATGGGGGCAACACAGCTTCCTCCATATTTCTCCTTACCAGATGTTTATCGAGGGGACCCTCTACTTTTGATGATTCTACTGCAGACACAGATAGGAAGATCTTTTTTTTTCTGCTTTCCCATCTCTCCGGACAGATTCCCTTGCTCCTGCTCTGTAGTGCTCCAAAGTTGCTTCCGTAGCAACTTACAGAGCAGTTGTAAGTTGCTACGGAAGCAAAAACATGAAATAAAGACTTTTTCAAGTATATTCGTAGCAAAAGGCCTGTGAGAGAGTCAATTGGACCATTAGATGATAGAGGGGTAAAAGGGGCAGTAAGAGGAGACAAGGCTATAGCGGAGAGACTGAATGAATTCTTTGCTTCGGTCTTTACTGAGGAAGATGTAGGGATGTTACCCAAGACTGAAGTGGTATTTAAAGGTGATACTGCAGAGGAATTGAGAGAAATATCGCTACACCGGGAAGATATATTACAACTATTTGATAAACTGAATAGTAGCAAATCACCTGGACCGGATGGTATACATCCCAGAGTGTTGAAAGAACTGAAATATGAGATTGCAGACCTGCTATTGGTAATCTGTGAACTTTCATTAAAATCATCTGTAATACCTGAAGATTGGAGGGTCGCCAACGTAACACCAATTTTTAAAAAGGGTTCCAGGGGTGACCCAGGAAATTACAGACCAGTGAGCCTGACGTCAGTACCAGGGAAAATGGTAGAAACCATCATAAAGAACAAAATTACACAGCATGTAGATAGTCATGGCCTAATGGGAGACAGCCAACATGGCTTTAGACAAGGAAGATCTTGTCTTACTAATCTGATATGTTTTTTTGAAGGTGTGCATAAACAGGTAGACAAAGGTGAGTCGGTTGATATAGTGTATCTGGACTTCCAGAAAGCTTTTGACAAGGTCCCCCATCAGAGACTTTTGGCGAAGCTAAAAAGTCATGGGATAGGAGGCAGTGTACTATTGTGGATCGGGAACTGGTTAAAAGATAGAAAGCAGAGGGTAGGGCTAAATGGCCAATATTCCCAATGGAAAAAAGTGAATAGTGGAGTACCCCAGGGATCTGTACTGGGTCCGCTACTTTTTGACATATTCATAAATGACCTGGAAAAGGGAATAACTAGTGAGGTTATCAAATTTGCAGATGACACAAAACTGTTTAAAGTTGTTAAAGCACAAGAGGATTGTAGAAAACTGCAGGAGGATCTGGATAAATTGGAAGACTGGGCATCCAAATGGCAGATGAAATTTAATGTGGACAAATGCAAAGTTATGCACCTAGGAAAGAACAACCCACACTATAGTTACATGATGCAAGGCTCCACATTAGAAACCACCACCCAGGAAAAGGATTTAGGAGTCATCGTGGATAACATGTTAAAACCCTCCGCCCAGTGTGCAGCGGCGGCCAAGAAAGCAAATAGAATGCTAGGTATCATAAGGAAAGGGATGGAGAATAAAACAAAGGATATTATAATGCCTCTGTATCGCTCCATGGTACGACCGCACCTTGAATATTGTGTGCAATTCTGGTCACCGTATCTTAAAAAGGACATAGCGTTATTAGAAAAAGTACAGAGAAGAGCCACCAAATTGGTGAAGGGGATGGAAGGCTACTCCTATGAAGAGAGGCTAAAAAGGTTAGGGCTCTTTAACCTGGAAAAGAGACGGCTGAGGGGAGATATGATAGAGGTCTATAAATTAATGAATGGAGTGGAACGGATAAACGTGGATCAATTGTTTACGCTATCCGAATATAGAAAGACTAGGGGACATGTAATGAAGCTACAGGGTAAACTATTTAAGACAAATAAGAGAAAATATTTTTTCACTCAACGTGTAATCAAACTCTGGAATTTGTTACCGGAGGATGTAGTAAGGGCTGTTAGTATAGCTGCGTTTAAAAAAGGTTTGGACAAGTTCCTGGAGGAAAGGTCCATAAACCACTATTAAAAAGGGACCCAGGATATCAATGCTTGACCCAGTACAAGCATTGTGGAACCTGTGTCTTTTGGGGATATTGCTAGGTACGTATGACCTAGATTGGCCACTGTTGGAAACAGGATACTGGGCTTGATGGACCTCGGTCTGACCCAGTATGGCATGTCTTATGTTCTTATGTTCTTATGGCACTAAAGGGGCATGATCTGCCCTTTTGGCCCCGCACCCATAAGGACATGCCTGCGGCTGCATCCCACAGAATGGCCGCAATTTTATCAGGCCTGGCTGACATCAGGGTAGTGCGCCAAGTTGAAGTTCTCTCACCCCTCACCTTGCTATTTTGAATGTGAACTATCTTTTTACAGGCCGGGTTTCGAAATTGCCTACATTTACTGCATGCCTTCTTTTGCATGTATTTTATTTATTTATTTATTTATTTATTTAACATTTCATTTACACCGCTTTTCAAAAAAGCAGTTTACATTGAACTACCTGACATCAAGATTAAGATATTTACATAGAATAATAACTTATGTACATTAATACTTAAATATATGGGTATAACATTGAGCTTAAACTATTTACAGTAAACTTCAATGCTTTATATGGGATTTGTTCATCATTGCTGTGTCCTATTAGATTTTGAAGGATTAGATATCTGATCCAAATATTTCTTGGAAGATGTGAGTTTTGAGTTCTCCTTGTAGAGAATCCAGGATCTCTTTACTTCTAGATGATACTGCAGTAGGGATGTGACTATCAACATCTGGAAACATGATGCCATGGTACCACGGCTCCATGAAGGAGCTGGCTGAGTTACCTGGGCAAGTATCTGGACATCTGGGGTGCCTGAATCAGGGAACCTCCTGGATGTCCAGCTATTGTGCTATAATTGTGCTCCTGAGGGGGCTAGATGCCCCCATGGGAGCAGAATTGGGTGTCCAGATTTCTGGATATCCGGACATGTACCGTCACAATGGGCCTCATAGTGAATAATTTTGTTAAGAGGCCAATTCAAAAAATGTGCATGTCCAGGCAGTGGGCACGTCCAAATGGAAAAATGCAGGAATAGAACCCGATTCCATAATGCAGGGATAGATGCCTACATAGACATGCTAGGTGTGGCTCGCACACAGCACTACGTTGTACAAAGACGGGTATATTCTGATAATGGCTTTGTACGTCCCCATGCTCACCGTATTCTGAAAAGATGTACATCTGTGACCCTACCTGTCTTCGCAATCTACCCACGAACGGCCATGCCCCCCTGAAAACGTGCAGCTTGGAAGCTGCTGTGGCCACAGACAGTGCTGTTTTGATGATACTTAAAGGTGGATGTAAGTTAGACAATAGAAACTAGTCTGTGGAATGCCCAGAATATTACAAAACAATCACAATGAATTATAATGTAGCAGGAAAACAGATAAGAGAATGAACCTACTGGCACAAGATGAAATGCAGCACTACATACATGGCAGCAGATGACCTCCTGAGGTATGCATGTCATGTACATCACAGGACTATGACTGTACAATGCTAAGTAAGGACATGATCCCAGCAGAACAGGCCCCCCCCATAGCGAACTATCCAATCATTTCCCTTTCACTAATAAAGGGCAACTGGAATGACAGCAGTCAGCAGTGCAACACCACACAGACATGCCCAGAGACACCATCTTCGCTCCCTACAACTGTGCCCATTTGTAGAAACCAATGCTAGTGCACCTGGGAATGGGGTACTGTGTTTTGCACTTTTGCATGCCCTCCCTCTGAAGTCCCCTGATCAGTGACAGGGAAGCTTTTGGACAGGGACATGATTGTGGAACCATCTTGCTCACTCCTGCCTGTACTCACTGGCATCTGGTGATGCTGCAGTCATTCTTATGGTCTAGGTACCTGCTAGGCATACCTGTCTCTCGCAGATATGAGGATGAGCAATCTAGATCCCCACACACACACACACACATGCACTATCACTTGCAGTCCTACAGAAACAAGCCGTCTGCCAAAAGAATGTCCAGCACCAATATCTTAGCTGTTGGAAAAGAAACCAAAGCATCATACCTGCTCACTACTGGTCCAAATTTCAGTTGGACAGTGCTATGCACCATGTTGGCACATAGATGCCTACCTTCCGCTTAACTTGGATTTTCCATGCTGGGGTCATATGCGGCTCCGGCATCGAAAATCCGGGTGTCGCTGCACAGTCAGGTAGCTGCAGGAGTTACCCATGCAGCACCAGATTTTGATGCTACACGGTTAGCCCCAGCGCCTTAAAGATAGGTGAGGTTAACCCATGTCTATCTTTAAGGCGCAGAGTGCTAACAGTGTAGCATCAAAAATTGGTGCTACTCAGGTAGTGCCATGGCCCACCTCCGCTCCACCCTGGAATGCCCACAACATGCCCTGATGCTATGTGGATAACATCTGGGCACATTAGGGACATATCCAGGATTTTTGAAGGGCACTGCCCATGTAGGTGCCCTTCAAAAATCCTGGATAAGGTCTTTACATGGGTACATCATAGGCTTACATATGTAAACAACCACAACAGTGACCTGTGCATAAGATATGTGCCATATAGCTACCAGCATAAGATATCCCCGATATAGTGTTCTGATAGGATGTACATATGACCTTATCTGCATCAGGGGATTGTACACATTGCATAGCGCATATTGTAACAATCCACTGTGTGGAGCTCAAGACTCCAGCTGGTGAGTGCTACACATAGCACCAATGGTTGGGCTTACATTCTCATATAGGGTCCTGGGACTCTGTCAACAGTATCATTTCCAGCACATGGGCAATGTTAGGGAGCCCTAGCTGTGCACCTTTAGCTCACACAGCAACTGCTAGCATAGCCTGATTGAGCACCAGTGCTCTACTGCATACATTTGTGGGGGTGTTTATTTGTGCTATTTTGACATATATCCTCCCTCTCCTCTGCTTTCTGTTCCTTAACAGTGCATGCTGTGGTTTTACAGACTGCAGTCACACATGTCCACAGCATGGGTTAGACATCCATTCTCCACTATTGCCTGCATTGGTATGATGAGCAGAAATATTTCTAAGTCCTACCTTTATTCCACATTTTTGCAGGTACAACCTGGACATCTATGGGGCCACCTGCAGACGTACATGGGTGTGATCAGAATACACTTTATACATCTCCATGGCTGGCCATGCCCTCATTCTGCCCCTTCCCACCCACAATCTGTGTTCCCCGTGTAAGTGCTGTGTACTGTGATGTAGCAGGCTCTTATGAAGCAAGAGAAACTGATAGTGATCCGGTGGAGAGAGCCGGTACTGCAGGGGAATGCAGGATTTTCTCTGAAAGGAAAAAAGAATGCAGAGCTAATCAGGAACCACTCCTCACTTCAAGGCAGGTGAGAAGCCAAGTCCCTGATTGGGCACGCCCAAGCAGGAGGTGGGCAGTGCAGTACTCAGCTAGCTTGTTAAAAACCCAGAAACAGTTAGACAAGAGAGAGGACCACCAGGAGAGGAACCAAGGAGACAATCACCTGGACGAGGACAGGTCAGATGACCAGGAACAGGAACCGAGAAAGAGAGAACCACTAAGCAGCTGTGATACAAGAAGGAGTAGACAGGAGCTGGGAGACTCAGGGGCAGAGAAAGATTTCTGGAAGCAGAAGAATTCTAAGGCACTGAGAGACCCAAGGCTGCAGCTCAGGAGTTCAAAGGACCCAGAAGAACCTTGGAATAGGAGGCAAAGGGATAAGGAATTACCCTGGAAGAAGCCCAAGCACAAGGTATCTGGTGGGTGTGGCACGGCTAGCAAACTTAACAGTGGAAAGCCAGAAAGAGTGAATTTTAATTGTGAAAGACAGGATAAAGGCAGAAAGTTTGACACTAACTGGTTAAGTCAAGAAAAGCCTGACTGTTTTCCTTTTAACACTCTGAGAGACTCTCTAAACACAGCTGGAGCGTTTTACCCTGCACTGCCATGTGGAGATAGGTGGGGGAAGGGAAATGCTTGCACGCTGAAATGTTGTCCAAGTAAAAGCACTGATAATTGCCTAGAGATAAGAAATATAAACAAGCATTTACCTGAAGGAGGATTTGCTCAGCCTAGCTCAGAAAATACACAGGCTGAATTACTTCTCACTGAATTCAGAGACTTTCTTAAAAGCAGAGCAGTTTCTACTCAGAACGTAGCAAAGTCATTGATCAGCTGGCCAGAAGAAATGCCTTTAATTTCTTTGCCATCTACAGAACAGGAAGTCCCGATGGATTGCTCTACTTGTATGATTCCAAAGGACATTTAACTGATTTGCTTGCCAGTGTTGTATGTAAGAAAATAGCAAAGTTACCTCACTGTTTGCTGTGATAAAAGAGCTTATTTGAAGTGAATAAGTGGAAGCATATTCTGTGCAATTCAGGAGCAGTGCTGGTATCAGAGTTTCTGTTACCTTAATGAAAAGGAGATCACATGCCAGGTGAATGTGATCAGTATTGGACATTCAGTTAAGCAGTGGAAAAAGCCTTGTTTAAGTTCAGTTTCTCCATCTTGTTTTGTACCACATTATTTCATTGACGTCTGCTGCATTTGAACTGCATAAGCGGGAAATAAACCTCATAAAAAAGAAATATTCTTTGCCTTGCCTTATCACTTGAGCACCAACACAACTACAACATTAACCCTCAAGGGCATTCAAGGCCAGCCCCTCCCTTAACCCTCAAGTTCCAGGGAGTGGGTGGGTGGCAGTACATGCAGGGCTGTGAAGTTTCAGAATATGGTTCTAGACATTTTCGCGAGATAAACATCTACCCACTCATGCAGGTGGCTTATTTGTGGTTCAGAATGACCCCCTAAGTGAATAATTAGCGCATGCCCATAAGTTACTACACAACAAAGTTCCTTTGAGCGCGGTAATATCAGTCACAATTAATGTGGATCCATTTAATGCACACATTGAAATAACATTAAGTGCATCTGCACTAACTGCAATATTGCCAATTAGCATACAGTAGTTTTCCCTGTGCTAACTGCAATGTGCAGTCCACACCCACTCTCCAACCCCTGACCTATCCAGCCCCTGCCCTATTGTGCACTAAGCAGTTAGCAGGGAATTTTATTGCATTGGCTGCTTTTAATGTGCAGTAGACATTACTAAGGATCCATGCTAACTGCTTAGCATGCACCAAAGTGTGCATTGTGGGGCATGTTTACTAAGCCCCCTACCAATAATGTGCATGTGGGCTATTACCAGTGTGGGGCTTCTCTCTAACTTCAAGGGGGCATATACATCTGTCCTACTGCAGTTAGCATAGACAAGCCACACTTTACCTCAGAGCATGAGTTATAGGTGCAAGATTCTTATGCTGGTTCACCGTGCTCTCTGTGCTTTAACTCCACTTTATCTGGCTACCCTCATTGCTCCTTTTCAACACCTTCACTCCTTGTGCTCCACTAATGCTGCCCTCCTCTCCATGCCCCCTTCTCCGCCATTCATCTTTCACTTTCAGAAACCTCTCCTTCTCCTATGCCAGTCTCTCCTTGTGGAACTCCCTTCCTCTATCTCTCAATACCGAGTCTTCTTTTCCCACCTGAAAAGTACCTGAAAACCTGGTTATTCCAGCAATCCTTTCTTCAGTCCTCTGTTTCCTAACTACCTTCCCCTGGAACGTTGCTTGCACTTTTCCCTTCTATGTCTCCTTCCCCCTCCGTGATATGTAGTTCCCCTCTTTTACTGCATCTTTCTCTACTTCTCTGCTGCTCTGTCATCCATTTTTTTATTGCAAACCACTGTGATAGCCTTGGCTTTTGGTAGTATGTCAAGTGTTGTAAATAAAATAAATAAATAAACTAGCACTGCCTATCGAGGTGGCATTAGTTTTACCCACTCTACTGGCGTCACGCACGGTTCATGTGAGCCACTAATTCCTGCACTAATTCCTGTGATGAGCTGGAATGCCTCTTTCCCACCTGGTCCCCAGCCCATCATGCACTACTAGGATAGAGTGGGGATTTTAGCTCGGGGGCTCCAGAGTAGTACAGTTTAGTAAACTTGCCCCTGTTAGCACACTTTAGTAAACATGTCCCCAAGTTCTGATTCTAGCACTGAGACAATCTTATTTAATTTTACTAACTTACTCTATTTAAACCCCACAAAAGCTAATACAAGACTATTCTATGTAGCTTACAACAAAAAATCTGTACAATCTTTGCAGTACATTAACAAAACAATATTAAACATTTACTAATAAATAAATATTAGACTATAAATAAAAAGATAAACTAACATCACTATATTAAAACATAATACCTTTTAATGATGTAAAATACTATAATGATATTCTCCAACTTCTAAATTAAAACCAAAATGAGGCATATCTAATTAAAAGCTACAATTATCAATCTATGTTTAAATGTGAGATAATTGGTCTCTAGCCTAATATCATTAGGCAATGAATTACATAAATGTGAGCCAGCAACAGAGAATGTAGTGGGCCATATGCAGGAACGCTTTGTGTCTCTCAAAGATGGCATTACTAACCAGCTAGCACCAGAGGAACATAACTGTTGCTTAGGTTTACTGTAAGCTATACGATAAGGACCTCTGCAAGATAAGATGTGTCTTGAAAATCAAGAAACAGACCTTAAAGTTGATTCTGTGAGCCACTGGCAACAACAACAACCTCAGTCATGGATTTTGAGCAACATGTAAGTATTGAATATCACTTGCTGGTAGTCTGAAAAATCTGAAATTGCAGGGCTCTAAACTCTAAACCATGGAATGTACAATACTTCTAAAATCTAAAAAGGATTATATATAATCCTGCCTTTGAGAGCCCCACCCCCTCAAATTTGTCACCTTGTGTATAGAAGACCCTAACAGTAGATAATATTGAACTGTCCACACACTCTGCGACAGCCAGATAAGATATACATAGTTACGCTATTAACGCTGTAGATAAGGCTGAGCTACCCAATAACCTGCAATAGCCAAAGTGTACATAGTTACCCTGTTAGCCCTGTATATAGAACCCCGTTCATTGTAAGTCCCCTGCACACTTGCCTGCACTGGACAAATGTGTTACATGTAAACCACACTGATTTCAAATAGCGTGGTATAAAAGAGACATTAAATAAAATAAAATAAATACATTTATATATCCTTACCAGGCAAAGTTTATGGAAAATAACTGTTTATGGAGATGTCAGTATATTAATCATTTAAACATGTAAGTTGATATAAAAATGCATAAATGACCACTTATAAATATTGACCATCATAAAAGTGCACACATTGTTTGCATTGTACTGTATGTAGTGTCACGGAGGGCGTGTGCGCAGATGGAGTTTTGGTGGGGCATGGATGATGCAAGAAACTATGCATATTAATTATAGAGTTTGATGATTTCTACTTGCGAAAAGAGGCTGAAGCGTGTCTCTAGTCCTCTATTCTTAAGAATTTTCTGTAGTGCGAATTTGTGCTCCGGAGCCACTTAATCAGGCAAGTTTTTTAACATTTTCTATTTAAACTACTAAAAGGTATATTGACATGATTTCTATCTGATCGAAGAAATGATTACTGCCTTATCATCTGGCATCCTCCTGCTGACAAAAGACACTCAGGGGGTCATTCTGAACCACGAATAAGCCGTTTACATGTACAGGTTGGACTTTTTGGCACGTAAATGTCTAGACCCAATTCTGACAACAAAATGTTTTACAGGTACAGACGAGAAAGATGGGTAACCTGGACATGGGCGTGGAGAGGAGGAGCGTGGGCATGTCGAAAGCGTCTCCCTCTCTGACCCACTTACTGTGAATGTGGTTAAAAATAAGTCTGAAGATGCCTTTGGAGCCATATTCACACGTCAGAACACTCAATAGTGTTGCTTTTTCGGGGGCATGTCCATGCTGGAGTTACACATATTGATGCGGTTAGGCGTACAACAACGTATAATGCAAATTCACAGACTATCGTACACCCGTGTACGTCTAAATTGATGTTTACGTCTGACTCCCGCGTTATATGTGCATAGCCGCTACAGTTGAAAATGTGTAACTTTTCCTGTGTGCTACATCTCATGGATATTTTGGGAGCTTATCGTGTGCAACATATCGGCCTCTACAGCAACACTGCCACTGACACAGTAGGTACAAATGGCATCTAATGTAACTGCAATGGTATATGTGCTGAGGCCTGTGCCCCAGATGCATGTCTGTGGTACATGTGGCCCTGTGGGAGACAGTGATATGCATGGACCTGAGTACAGAGGCCAGGTGCCCTGCACAGACACCCACCACAGGGCAGGCAGGTGTGGGCATGTCGGTGTCTGGGGCAGGGACTGACTGACTTGCATGTGGGCGTGGCTGGTCCTTCCCCAGCACCACATTCCCAGCCCCATACTGTGGTCACTATACTGGGAGTGTGCATGTTTGGCCCCCACAGTTCTATGCCTGTAGGTGTTACATAGACGTTACATAGTATATGATGGCAGATAAAGACCAATATGGTCCATCTGGTCTGCCCAGCAAGGCAGCAAGAGTAGGTGCACCTGCTGCTCCATGTAGGTCACCCCTATTGAGATATAAGAGATGGTTATGTTTATTTTGATGTTATCTTATTGCTATAAAGGGATCCACTGTGTCTGTCCCATGCCAATTTGAGTTCTGTCACTGTATTTGCCCCACCACTTCCATCGGGAGGACAGTCCAAGTATCCACCACCCTTTCAGTGAAAAAGTATTTCCTGAAATTGCCTTTCAATTTACCCCCTTGCAGCTTCATGTCCTGCCCTCTAGTTTTACAGCATCCCCATCTTTGGAAGAGGTGTGTTTGTTCATTAATACACTGTAAGTATTTAAAGGTCTGAATCATATCTCCCCTGTCCCTCCTCTCCTCCAGAGTGTATATATTTAGGTCTTTAAGTCTCTTCTCATAGGTCTTCTGGCAAAGGCTCCAAATCATTTTGGTCGATGTCCTCTGAACTGCTTCCAGCCTTTTCATATCCTTCGCAAGATGTGGTCTCCAAAACTGAACACAATATTCCAAGTGAGGTCTCAGCAGCAACTTGTACAGTAGCATGAGTACTGTGATACTGCAGGCCCTCTGACACAAAGAAAAAAAGTTTTAAATCTTGAAAAAAACAAGATTTACCCGCAATTACATGAAGGTACACATAGAGGGAGCAGGAGAGCAAGCCTGGAAGCAGAGGAACCATGCCTCTATGGGCAGGACCCAGAAGCAGCTGGTCTCGATTTAAACAGGGACAGAGCATTACAAGAGAAGAGGCAAGGAGCTTGGCAGAGAGCTTCACAGAGAGCATTACAGGAAGCAGTGCCAAGAGCAGCTCCAGAAGCCGGAGTCAGAGACCGGGGTGAAGTCACTGACAGACCCAGAATAACTCAAGGAGTGAAAGCTACTGGGAGAGCAGGCCGAGGTGAAGGCCCAAGAGCAGGCCTAGAGGAAGGCCATACACAACTGCAAGGGGCAGTATTACAGAGTGCAGCCAAGGAAGGAGGTGCTTACCCTTCCAGCTGGAGAGGAAGCCTTGTCCAAGGAGAAGGACGGGGATACAAGCAGAGGAAGATATATCCACTGGAAAGGAACCTTCAAGGAGGAAAAGGTACTTTTAAAAGTTTTTATAAAAGTGACCTGAAAGATGAAAGAAAGATTCAGAGGCATGGGGAAGAGGACATAGCTGAGAGGGCGCGGCCAGTAGCCAACTGCCACAGGGGTGGAGGTGGAAGACAGGCGCCTCAGCAGCAGCCCTGCCTCAAAAGAGTTATACCCTATTCTAAAGCAGGAAAGATATCCTGGGATCACTGGAAACTGCCTGAAGCGGAGGACATTCAGACTAGGCCTCAAGCCTTACACAAAAGGGATTGCAGGAAGTTTAAAGGGGAAACAGTTGGTGCCTGTAATTGTCTACCAAGGCCTAGACCAAGAGAGAAACAAAGGACTAACTTTTATCTGGATGATAAGGACAGTTTTAAACCAGAAATACCAGATAATCTTTATAGGAAAAAGGTTAGTGCTGCCAAAGACTGGAATAAGCAAACTTTTAATCCTGTAACAGCAGAAAAACCAGGGTGTTACAACATACCTAAAAGCCGACGCCCCAAACTGTCAAGCCAACACTGGGATACGGTATGGCATGCTTTTAGAAAGTCAGATTTTAACATCCCTGAGACATCAGATTCGGACCCCTCAGAAATGGAATGGCTGCCAGGGGAATCTGAGGTTATGGAAGTCATCGAACCGATGGACTGTAATTATTGCACAATGAGACGTGTTTAAGTTAAGGGAAGCAAACCCAATGTATGAAAAGAATACAGGAGACCTTATGCTTTGAGTTTGTGAAGGTTAACAATGTTACTTTGAATGTTTTGCTGATTTACAAGTTGATACAAGGAAAGTTATCGCTCTGTTACTCATAACCGCCTATTTTGAACTTCTTTTTGCGCAAAGGTGAAATAAATGCCTTTTCTTTACCCTACACTTGGCTAAGAGTTGCTTTTTGGGAAGTTGACCATGAGGCTGACACAGAGGGCTGCTACCTCATTGACCCTCACAACAGGTCAACCCTAAAACCCCTATTTCTTATGCGCTCCCCAGCCCCGGTGGTACCACTACGCCGCCACCAGAGGGGGCTGAGGGGGACATAAGTGGCGTAGTTGGCAGGATTTTTGGGAGGTACTCTTGAGTGTACAGAGCGACGTTGGTAACTATACAAAAGAGAAATAGAAGCTCTTTCCTTTTTGAAAAAAAAAAAAAACTGCAAGTAAAACCCGGACCGTCCTGCATTAAAAATCTGGATCGGAAGGAAAAACCAGGAGACCGGAGCGGTTACAAGAAAGTGGACCAGAGTTAAAAACAAGGAGTCCTGAAATCCAGACCGGACCGGGAAGAAGAAAAAAGAAAATCCTGAAGGTGTGAGATCCTCTGGAGAATCCAGAAGCGGTGGAGCAACCCCTGGACGACCACACATATATTCCCCAAAAACTGATGCAACACTAGAGCAAGGTAAGGCGTATATAACCCTACCTAGTGTTGGACACCTGGGGAAGTTAAAAAAAAAAAAAATATATATATATATATATATATATTTGTGAAAGAGCCGCACTTGGGTTTTTCTCTCTGTTTGTTTTATCCACAGGTGTGATGGAGCCCAAGGAACTGTGTGCCTGGATGGCACACCAGTTCAGCAAACAGGCCGAGCTGGCACAACAGAGCCAGGAGCAGGCGCTGAAGGCGATAAAAGAGCAGCAAACACCTGTCATAGAAACTATGAGCGCATGGCTTGCGCAACAGCGAGAGGAGCTGGCTCGAAGCAAGGAGGAAGGAACATCACTCACCGGACGGGTAAACCCTGAACACGGACACTGGTCTTGTTCGGACTTGATGATAGGGAAACTCAGTCCGAGTGACGATATTTATGACTTTCTAGACACTTTTGCTAGGATTGCGAATTCGGCTAAGTGGCCTGAGGAGCAGTGGGCAATACGCCTAGCGGCATCACTCACGGGTGAAGCGCTGGCGGCCTATAGGTCAATGCCCCCAGAACTAGCAAATTCATATCATGATGTAGTGACAGCAATTAGAGATCGTGTTGGTCTTACGCCAGTGGCGTACAATAAAATGTTTAGAGCTGCTATGCTTAAGGTAAATGAGACACCTAAGGCATTAGGCCACAGGTTACGTAGTCTTGCTTATAAGTGGCTACAACCCGAAAAGAGAAGTATAAGTACGCTCATGGATGCGATAATTTTAGAGCAGTATATGAATGCACTACCTAGTAGGGTGCAAAACTTTCTGATGCTCCAAAATTGTGGCAATACCACTGAAGCTATAGTACTCACAGAAAGATACTTAGAAGCTGAAAAAGTGACACAGCCTAGTACAAGCCTACGAGGTGCCATGGGATTGGAGACACAAGGGAGGGAAAGTCCCTCACGTCCTCCAAGTGGTAGGTGGCAGAGTTATAAACCCCTAGATAAAGTGAATACAAAAAAATGTTTTGCTTGTGGTAAGAAGGGACATGTACAGTACGAATGTCATGCACGAACTGCCTTGGTGGGGGAGTCACCAAGACTGTTGCATGATGGGTTTTTGGTCAATGTAAAAATACACGGAATAAGTGTACAAGCATTGTTAGATTCTGGAGCCGACCAGACCATGCTTTCTAAGAAGTTATGGTCGACCATCCAGGATCATGGACTCTCGGTTCCAGAATCACCCGAGGGGTATGTGAAAATTAAGTGTGTACATGGAGCAGCCACACGCTACCCCATTTATAAGTTGTGGATAAAAGGGATGGGTATTGTGAAAGAGATGCCAATGGCAGTGGTGCCAAGGTTACCGCAGGACCTAGTCCTGGGCCGAGATTGGCCCCAATTTAGAAAAACTTTGAAGGAAGAGTGTTTGCCTCAAGTTAAACCAGGTTCCACTGGCATGCCACCTGACCTTGTTAAAAACTCTAGATGCACCTCTAACCCTGGTCGCGCGGAAGCTCACACACCTCAGTTGAATAGTATAAAGAGGGATACCAGGGAAACTAACGCTCTAGTCTCTACGAGAGCCCATTCTCAAGATGGTGAGAAACCTTCTTGTTCAAGAGAGACGACCCTGGGAGATCTCCCTTCACATGACGAGCTGATAGGGGACCCAGCACGAAGGGGACGAAAGCCTAAAGCCGTGCGAAGGAAAGAGAGGAGAAGCCGATCCCGGGGGAGAGCGGAGTTGGAGGCAGGAAAAAGCATGCCTTGGATACCCGCAGACGTGGTAGAGAAATTTCCCTCCTTTAAAATGGAGCAAAGGGCGGACCCTGCTTTGGTCCGAGCGATCGAACAGGCTCAGGAAGACTGTGAGACGTACCCCAGATTTATAATGGACGAAGAAATCTTGTACAGAGAAAGTAGAGATCTGCGGACGGGACTGATCCGTAAGCAATTGGTCGTCCCAAACAAGTTTAAGCTATCTGTCCTGCGACTAGCCCATGACCATCCTACAGGAGGCCATAAAGGTCCCCAAGGTACCCTGGACCAAATTTTAGAAAGATTTTATTGGCCAGGTGTTTTCCGGGAGACCACCCGTTTTTGCGAGTCTTGTGCCTCCTGCCAGAGGGTTACAACGCACCGACCAGCGGGAGTACCGCTAGTCCCGATGCCTGTAATAGCGGAGCCCATTAGAAGACTGGCCATGGACATCGTCGGACCCCTTATCAAGACCCCGTGCGGTTTTCAATACATCCTGGTAATAATTGACCAGGCCACGCGATTCCCTTGGGCAGTGCCCCTAAGGAATATCTCCGCTAAGGCGATTGCAGCGGAGTTGGTCAAATTGTTCTGTGAGGTCGGATTCCCCCAGGAAGTCTTAACGGACAGAGGAAGCAACTTTCTATCGAAATACCTCGCCCAGGTCTGGGAAGCATTCGGGATCCAACATGTAAAGACGGCGGCCTACCATCCCCAATGCAATGGATTGGTAGAGCGTCTAAATCAAAGTCTAAAGCAGATGCTGAGATGGGCTTTGAATGGAGAGATGAAGGAGTGGGACACCATGCTACCCTTCATACTATATGCCTGCCGCGAAAGAAGACAAAGTTCATTGGGCGCATCGCCATACGAGCTCATGTATGGACGCTCACCTAGAGGCATACTGGTCGTTTTGAAAGAGCAGTGGATTGAACCCGTGGAAGATGAAATAGGTGTACCCCTGTTCCTGCGGAATTTAAGGACACGCCTCGAACGAACTGCCCAATTTGCTACGGAGAGGCTTAAAGAAAGCCAAAAGAAACAGAAGCACTACTATGACAAACGGGCGAAGCCAAGACACTTGAAGGTCGGGGAGAAGGTAGTGGTTCTGGTTCCTGGGGCCACCCCTAAATTTGAGTACCAGTGGAAGGGTCCCCATACTGTAGTACACCCAGTGGGCACCACCTCCTATGTGGTGAAAAATTCAAAAGGACGAGAACAGGTCTACCATGCTAATCTCCTTCGCCCTTGGAAGGAACGGGACGCGCTTTGGACGTATACCGAGCGTGGAGATCACCTCAACAAGATGCCGGTAATCGGCAGGCAAGTCACCTATGGGCGTGAGCAGCAGAGAAAAGCGGGCCGCAAGTCATGTATCACGTGCTGCGGTGAAGAGTTTCCCCCAGCCCGTAATATTTTGAGAAGGGGAATATGTGTTACTGCAGGCCCTCTGACACAAAGAAAAAAAGTTTTAAATCTTGAAAAAAACAAGATTTACCCGCAATTACATGAAGGTACACATAGAGGGAGCAGGAGAGCAAGCCTGGAAGCAGAGGAACCATGCCTCTATGGGCAGGACCCAGAAGCAGCTGGTCTCGATTTAAACAGGGACAGAGCATTACAAGAGAAGAGGCAAGGAGCTTGGCAGAGAGCTTCACAGAGAGCATTACAGGAAGCAGTGCCAAGAGCAGCTCCAGAAGCCGGAGTCAGAGACCGGGGTGAAGTCACTGACAGACCCAGAATAACTCAAGGAATGAAAGCTACTGGGAGAGCAGGCCGAGGTGAAGGCCCAAGAGCAGGCCTAGAGGAAGGCCATACACAACTGCAAGGGGCAGTATTACAGAGTGCAGCCAAGGAAGGAGGTGCTTACCCTTCCAGCTGGAGAGGAAGCCTTGTCCAAGGAGAAGGACGGGGATACAAGCAGAGGAAGATATATCCACTGGAAAGGAACCTTCAAGGAGGAAAAGATACTTTTAAAAGTTTTTATAAAAGTGACCTGAAAGATGAAAGAAAGATTCAGAGGCATGGGGAAGAGGACATAGCTGAGAGGGCGCGGCCAGTAGCCAACTGCCACAGGGGTGGAGGTGGAAGACAGGCGCCTCAGCAGCAGCCCTGCCTCAAAAGAGTTATACCCTATTCTAAAGCAGGAAAGATATCCTGGGATCACTGGAAACTGCCTGAAGCGGAGGACATTCAGACTAGGCCTCAAGCCTTACACAAAAGGGATTGCAGGAAGTTTAAAGGGGAAACAGTTGGTGCCTGTAATTGTCTACCAAGGCCTAGACCAAGAGAGAAACAAAGGACTAACTTTTATCTGGATGATAAGGACAGTTTTAAACCAGAAATACCAGATAATCTTTATAGGAAAAAGGTTAGTGCTGCCAAAGACTGGAATAAGCAAACTTTTAATCCTGTAACAGCAGTAAACCAGGGTGTTACAACATACCTAAAAGCCGACGCCCCAAACTGTCAAGCCAACACTGGGATACGGTATGGCATGCTTTTAGAAAGTCAGATTTTAACATCCCTGAGACATCAGATTCGGACCCCTCAGAAATGGAATGGCTGCCAGGGGAATCTGAGGTTATGGAAGTCATCGAACCGATGGACTGTAATTATTGCACAATGAGACGTGTTTAAGTTAAGGGAAGCAAACCCAATGTATGAAAAGAATACAGGAGACCTTATGCTTTGAGTTTGTGAAGGTTAACAATGTTACTTTGAATGTTTTGCTGATTTACATGTTGATACAAGGAAAGTTATCGTTCTGTTACTCATAACCGCCTATTTTGAACTTCTTTTTGCGCAAAGGTGAAATAAATGCCTTTTCTTTACCCTACACTTGGCTAAGAGTTGCTTTTTGGGAAGTTGACCATGAGGCTGACACAGAGGGCTGCTACCTCATTGACCCTCACAACAGGTCAACCCTAAAACCCCTATTTCTTATGCGCTCCCCAGCCCCGGTGGTACCACTACGCCGCCACCAGAGGGGGCTGAGGGGGACAGTACCCGTACCTTTCTGCTGGTAAGCCCTCTCTGTATACAACCCAGCATCCTTCTGGCTGTTGCCACCACCTTGTCACACTGTTTTGTCACCTTAAGATCCTAAGAAACAACTACTCCGAGGTCCTTTCCCTGATCTATGCACACCAACCTCTCACCCCCTTTCACATACATTTCCCTTGGATATCTGAATCCCAAGTGCATGACACTGCCAAGCATTAGACCATTCCTACAGATTTTGTAGATCTTTCCTCATGTTATCCACTTCTTCAGGGGAGACAACTGTCAGCCTGCTCCTGTCCCAGATGTAGATCCCCTTTGTACATCTGGGCTGAGCCAGACATGCAAAGGAGATTGCAATTCCAAACCCACAGGGCACGTCTTGCCCCACAGGATCAGAATCGCAAACAGGCATGTACGTGCAGGCTGGGACTGCAATTCAGTCCTGGCCTGTACGGACAGTCGCAGCCCGACTAACTTAGGGCATTTAAATGGAACCATAGCACCATGGCATCATGTTGCCATGGCACCGTGACTCCATTTCAAGGCCAAGATGCTGGCCGCTGCAAAATAGATTTCATTCCCCACAGCTCAACCCCCGATCCGGCTTTCTAAGGCCAGGGTCGGCCTGCAGGGAAGTAACTTCTGCCCCCCCCCCAGCCCCATCCGCACCCCGTAGCTGAACAAAACAAACGTCCAGGGGGTGGAATAACCTCCCCTGACATGTTGCTGGCTCTGGATGTATGGGGCTGACATTAGAATGGACCTTATGCATCCAGGGCTGGCGACCGTCCACTTCCCGCCCACTCTCTACCCCCGTGCCACCCTTTCCTGACCCCCATCTAACTTCCTCGTACAACTGGCGGGGACATTAAATGGGAGGGGAAAGCCAGCATGAATAGCAGGATAGATATCCCTTTGAGACATCCATCCCTGCTATTCATGCCTCAGAATACTCCCCTATGTGTTGTTTCTGGTGGCTGAACACCTTGCTGCATGTGTGGTGCAAAGGGCATCCCAATGGTGCACATATGGGCGAGCACTCACCCCTCATGGGCATGTTCACAGGTAGATATGCAACCATGCGGCAGTGCATGGTGGACAGGCCACCCACCGGGGGCCCTGGGCACATGTGCATGGAGGGAGGGTGCAGCAACATTGGTGTAGCGCAACACCTGCCCCCTTGCCACTCACAGTGGGCTTGGGGCAGACATTTGGTGGTACCCCGAGGCCCAGACCAACCCCCCTATGCGGATATACACATGGACACAGTGTTTCAAAGTAACAATTTTATTTATAATAGTTACACAACTTATTCCCTATATCCCTCCCATGGGCAAACATCCGAGGGGGCCACATTGAGATGACCTACGTGGAATCAGGAGCACCCCCATCAGCAGCTCCACACCCCTTGTGAGGGCCTGGAGTTCACCCCTGATCCCACATAGGTGATCTGCAATGAGCCAAAACGGCCCCTCCTCAGCTGGCTGCGCTGCCACCCCCTGCCCCCTCCCATCCCCTCCTTCCACCTCCTCCACCCCCATCCCCATCCTCTACCCCCTTCACTCTCCCATCACCTCCCTCCACCCCTTCCACCTCCCATTCCCTCCCCCATGCTTCCCCCCTCCTCCACCGACTGGGTGTCCCTGGGTGGCATGGCCCTGAGTTCCCCCTCCTCCAGGGATGACTCTTCCTGTTCCTCAAGGCCACCCATCCAGTGGTACCCTGCCATTGCATTGTCCAGCCCCTCCCCCTCAAGGGAGTGGGCACCTCCAAGAGGTCTAGGATGAACACCTCATCCCCACTCTCCCTTGAGGGGGAGGTACTGGTTAGTACTATGGGGCTGGGGGTAGTTGTGCAGGCCACTGTGGTGATGGTGTGGCTCCTGCTTGCAGCTGGTGCTGGCTGCTGCTACTGCTCCTCCTCCTCCTCCTCTGCTGCGGTGGGGGGGGGGGGGCTTATCCTCAACTGGGATGGCTGAATGCAGAGATGTGGCTGTTAGTTTCAGTGGGTGGGGGTATCCTGCTGCCATGTCCCCATTGTCAGATGCCATGTTGCATGTCATGGCCCCATTCCTGTACCATTCTCCCACACTTAGCTCACTCTCTCTGTAGCTGCCACCGGATATGGCGTGGGAGCCAAGGCCGGTTGCGCCAGATCACGTGGAACGCATCCTCAGCACCTCCGCCTCGTGCAGAACATGGAACTGTCTATGAAGGTAGGATGGAGGTGTCATACATATGCATGTTTCTTCCTCTCCCCAGATCTGTCACTGCAGCTGCCTGCCTGCTTACCACACCACTTGCATACACTGGACCCTGTCTCATCCTGCTGCCACATCTCCAGTACTGCCACACCCTAGTCCCTCAGGCTTCCTCTGTCTTGTGTGCATGTATTACTGACTGGACAGGCCGTGGGCTGAGAGGGCAACAGGGACAGTGCTGCCTGCAACATGAGCTGAGATTGGGACCAAGGTGGCAGGCAGGATTGCCAACCATCCTTATCTTTGCACAGTGCATCATTGTGTGTGTGTGTGTGTGTGTGTGTGTGAGTGTGTATGTGTATCCAGTGTTTTGTGGCTTTCTACACCTCATTGAGCCTTGCAGTGTCTAAGCCAGGGGTGGCCAACTCCAGTCCTGGTGCATCACAATCCAGCCTGTTTTTTGTGATGTCCCTAATGAATATTCATGAGATATATTTGCTTCCACTCCCTTCCCTTGTATGCAAATATACCATGGATATTTTTTAGGGACATTATGAAAACCAGGCAAGTTTGTGGTGCACAGGAGTGGAATTGGCCACCCCTGGCCTAGGCTGTTTCAGCGTTAGCCTGCAAATGTGCATGATGAGGAGCAAGGTGTTGTGGGCATGGCCCGAGACAGGGCAGATTGGCCAGGACGTGTCTGCATCGGGGATATGGAAATGGCTGGAACATCATAGTGGCCGAAGTCCACCTGCATGGACTGGGTGGCCACAGCATGTCATGCTGGGAGGGCACTCTCACTGAGCAGTGACCATGGCATGGCTATGTATCCACATAGTGCTATATGGTGCCTTATTCTAATGATGTGTGTGCATGCCCTGTCCTTATCACTGAACCAACTGCCTGTTGCACAAGATCACTCAGTACATGCAATGTGTATCACCCAGCAGACTATCTGCAATTGGTATGTGCATGACTGGTAAACCCAGTAGTGGGCAGCAGGTGCAGTTTGTGTTGTGAGTGCATATTAGACACAGGTGGTTGGTTGTTCTGTTGGGTATTCCTGGCCAGTTATATTGGTAGGGCCAGCAGCACCATGGTAACAACCCCATGCATGCCTAGACAACCCTTGCACCCCCCTGCCTGCCCCCCCCCCTTCGTGGAAGAGAGAACCAAAGGATCAATATCATGAAGATTTCTAAATAGGTTGGAGGAGACAAGATGAAGTTGAGGCGGCGGGTGATGAAGACTGAAGCTTAAAAGGTGATGGCTAGATAAGGGAAGAACTGAGCTACAGAAGTTCAAGGGTAAGCAACTAGAGAAAAATACCAGTTCAAGGCAGTGGCCATGCTGGTCAGTGGAGGCAGTAGAGCAAAGCTGGAGGTCAAACGAGGAGGTAAGGGAGAGGAGCTTTAAAGCATAAGGACCAGAGGGGTTATCAACATGAATGTTAAAATCCCAGAGAATAAGGGGCTTGTTTACAAAGCTGCGGTAGCGGTTCGCGATCGTTATCGGAGCCGCAACCCCATTGATTTCAATGGGGCCGCGGCTCCGATAACGACCGCGAACCGCTACCGCGGCTTTGTAAACAAGCCCCTAAGAGTGGGGGAAGAGGAATCCAGAAAGAAGGAAAGCCACGAGTCAAAGTCAGTGAGAAAGGCAGAAGTAAACTTCTCAGGAGGTCAATAAATAACAGCTACCCGGAGAGGTAGTGGAGGGAAAAGGCGGATGGAGTGGACTTCAAAAGGGGGAAAGGAGTGAGACTGAGGCAGCAGGAGGGGTTGGAATTGGCAGGAGGGAGAAAATAGAAGCCCAACACCACCACCATGACCAGTGGGATGAGGTATGTGGGAGAACTGATAACCACCATGACAGAGAGCAGCGATAGATGCAGTATCATCTGGGAGGAGCCAGGTCTTAGTTAAAGCAAGAAGATGGAGAGCATTAGAGATAAAGAGATCATGAGTAAAAGCAAGTTTATTAGAGACAGAGTGTGCGTTCCACAAGGCACATGAGAAAGGGAGAGTGGAAGGGGAAAGGAGAGGGATAGGGGGGACAGGGTTGGGGTTGATATCTCCGGATGAGAGGAGGAGAAGGAGTAGCTGAGTACAGGGCAGACAGGAGACAGTACAGCAGAAATGAGGGTGAGGTTGCCTTAGAGAGAGAGGAGATGATTGAATGAGAGGGAGAAAGCGGTGAAGCTCAAGAGCTGATGATAGGGTAGAAGACAGAATGGAGGAGGAAGTGAGGATGGTAAAGGGGAGATAAGGAGGGGAGGAGTGAAGGTGCTGGTAGGAGGGGAGACAGTTAGGGAGTATGAAGAAAAGGAAGACAATGTGCTGAGGAGCCATAGAAGAGGAATAGAGAGGAGAACAAAGGCCAGAGGATATAGAAGTTGGGAGAGAGTCAAAGGGATTAGGTGCACCTATGCATGAAGTAGGTAGATGACAGCTATAAGAGACAGTGAGCCACAGGTGGGTGGGTAGAGGGGAGGGGGTATAAGTTATTCAGCTGAGAAAAGCTGAACAAAAGTGCAAAATAAATATGTAGAGAAAGACAGAGAGATAGAACTCACAGCAAACCAGCAAATTCACTCACAGGAGGTGAAATTTCTAGCAGAGCTCTTAGGAGGGCATTACTATTCCCAAAGAACAGAGAGGCAAACAGAGCTAAGCACAAGTGGAAGACAGAAAAAGGGGCTAAATAGTACCTCAGCAGGGGGAAGGGGTTAGTCACTCAGGTAAACTAAGAACAGAGACAGGAAAAAAGTATTAAACTCTGCAACAATGGAGACAGAGCAAGGATAGATACTGAATTAAATGTTAACCTGGCCAACACAGACAGGCCAGATAGTTGAAGGAAGAAGAAAGGAAAGTTCTAGTTAGTTATAGAGAAGGATAAGTTATTCAGCTGAGAAAAGCTGAACAAAAGTGCAAAATAAGGGGGGCAGTGAGGTAAGGGAGCATACTAACAATGACAATTAAATAAATAAATAGATAAGTGGAGAGAGACAGACAGACAGAACTCATAGCAAACCAGCAAATTCACTCACAGGAGGTGAAATTTACCTTTCTAGCAGAGCTCTTAGGAGGGCACTGCTCTTCCCAAAGGACAGGGAGGCAAACTAAAGGGTCATTTTAAAAAACATAGTCATGATTTGGACATCCAAAAACTTGCATGCAGATTTTCAAATCAAGGAGACATCCCCAGAGCTATTTCACAAATGGCTTTTAGAAACATCTCCAGTGCAGGAATGGCCAAGTAGGCAGGCCATGTGGCAGAAAGACATGTCTGGGATAGTGCAATGGACTTAGAAGTCCCATATATTTCTGAAACCAAGTGGGGGACATCTGCAACTCTGTCCAAGTTTAGACCCTGCTCCTGGCACTGGGAAAGTGCTAATTTGGGCTTTAAAACATCCAGAGAATTACGAGAAGATGACACTTCACTATCCCCAGTACTCTCCACAATCACAATGATAGCAACAATGGGATTTAAACCCTGAATTCCCTGGTCCTAGCCCACTACTCTAGCCATTAGCCTATTTTTAGATGTCCCAAGTGTTGAATACTATTTTGGGGATGTCTATGTAGATGCCTCAGAGATGTCCATGTTGGGCACGTTCACATTTGTGAAATTGTGCGTGAACTATGATGTGTCTGCTTTTTTTTTCCGATGTTCTGGCTTGTGCATCCCAGATTGCACTTGGATGTCATTTGTAAAATGTGCCTTCACAATCTAGCTGTTAATTGAATTTGTAAAAGTAATTATTTTCATTTCATTTATTAAAAAAAAGAGAAATGTGATTCGCTGTCTTATTTCTCACTGATTGCGCATTAAAATATATAACTTAAGATGACGCTCATTCTTCAGAGAATTCAAATTTCATAAATAAGTGGTGGAACAAGGAACACTGAGGGTTTCATAGAGTATCATATTTCCCCATACTCTCTGTGACCTTATGGCCTCCCTGCCATAATCTCCCAAAAAATATGCAACCCAATCACAACACACATAAAATAATACTTTGGGGTATGTTTACTAAACTGCGGTAATGTCACTCGCGTTAGGTTCCACGGTAAAGGTACAGATGGCCATATAAAGGCGTGGGCGGTGCATCGTTACAGCAAGCCATCTCAGTTAGCACATGTTACAAGGCACCTTAGACTAACGCGCATTACAAGGCACATTACAAGGCGCCTTGTAAAGTGCCTTGTAAGGCGCATTATAAGGTGCTTTGTAAGGCACCTTATAATGTGCCTTGTAAGGTGCCTTGTAAGGCACCTTGTAAGGCACCCTATAGGGCTCCTTAGGCTAAGCACCGTATTAGGCACACCTGGACAAAGCACTGTAGAAGGCACCCTGGGCTATGGAACCATAGGGTAAGGTGGCCTAACAAAGTTACGGTGCTCTAGGTTAGTGTGCCCTAAGGACTGAAAGGTGCCGCAGGATGACATGCATGACCTGTAAGGAACAGAAACAGATGTAGCCCTAACACTAGATAGAGCACTAAGGAAAGGCAATGAACAGGTGAGTGAAGGAGGGAGAGCTGGAAGCCGCTGGACCCACCATATCTGCGGGCATCCCATGTGGCTGCCAGTACTGATGACAAAAATGGTGGGGACAACTGTACCACAGCACAGGGTGTTGGCAATGTAAAGTACTGGAAAGACAGTTGGTGGCAGACGATGGGAATACGTGTCCCCCGGTGGAGGTGGAGGTGGCAGGATAGTTACAATGATGGGTGGACAGAGGAGTGGTGGTGCCATGTAGATCAGGCACAGGTGAGGCAAGCATGATGAGGCGCAATGCAGGAAAGGGTGGTAGTGCAGGACATGGGGTAGCAGCCTGCACAGGCAGACAGGAATCTACACAGTTGACAGACACAGATAGATGGACCGAGGGAATGTTGGCAATTGTGGCGAGGGTATTATGGGCTGGCAGCACAGATCTGAAAAATATGACTGTTACAGGCATGCACACTATTTGAGTAAGACAGGCATGAGAAGAGAGAACAATGAGGAATTGAACCCATGAACACTGGCGAGAATGGCATTGTATTAACCAGTAGGCTATACCTCCGTGGTGTATGGCACAGCAATGGCTGGGTACAGAAGGACTGCAGGTCACGGCACAAACTGTCTGCCCTGGGTGCCGGGATAGGGTAACCCCAACCAGTACCCATGATGCAATGCACATGCTGAATAGCTGTCTACAGATGATCACCAGATGAGATCTGCACCTCTCTGGTACCTCAGCTTGGAAAGATGAACTGACAGTGCATGATACTGGCACAGTGTAGCTACAGACCATGCCATTGTGCAGGTTCTGTGTTCACCCTGAGGGATAGGATGGGTGTCCAGCACTAGGTCCGCAGTACATGTGGTGCTAGAGATAGGTCCTGCTGTACATCCCTGTCACTACCAGTGTGTGAGAGGTGTTCCTTGCAGTGCAGGTGAAGGTAATTTGGTGTCCATCTGTATCCTGCAGTCACATGTGGCCCTCTGGGACCAGACATCACCCAGATTAGTGTGTACCCCGTGTTAGGGTCTGGCTGACATGGGCACCTGTTTTAAGGGCAGAGGGGTTTCTAGACTTGCATGAGATTTGTGTAGCAGTGCCTTTTTAGGTCACAGTGGCATACACTACATACCCCAAAGGGGCCCACATCACCCTTTTTGTAGGTAAGGGATAGGTGTCCCAGCCCTGGTGAAGCAACTTCCATCCTGCTGGTATAAGACAGCCCTCCAGGGTTGGTGGGCCAGAACCATACTTGTGATTGGGGCAGTGGTAGACCAGCAGCAATGTTGGGATTAGATCTGGAAAACCCCAACTGCCTCACACCACTGTCTGCCAGACACCAGCAGACTACACCTTACAGGTGTTCCAACCATAGACAGTCCACTAGCCGGTCCATAGTGCATGCTCACAGAGAAACTACATGCACCAAGTAGTCATCTCAGTGATTGACACCCCAGCAATAGGAACACAAAAGTATCACTGGAGACAGCTAATGTAGATCGCTATGTGGGAACCTAGACATGCCATGGTCACTGCTCGGTTAGAGTGACTGCCCTCCCAGCATGACATACTGTGGCCACCCTGTCCATGCAGGTGGTGGTTGGGCACTACAGTGTCCCAGCCATCGCCCCACACCCTGTGAAGATCAGGGGCGGGGCCATGTGCGGAGACGCGGTGCGGGGCCTCATTTGCATAAATATTTGCATAATGTTACCATACACTAACTTTTAGTAAACATGCCTCTTCATGAGTGTATGGATAAAGAAAGACTAAAAGATTTCTACATTACTATAATCCAGTGCCAACTGCCAGGCACATTAGGAACTACTACAAACACTGCCCATTTAGAACCCATAGCAAACCCACCGTATCCTAACAGCACTACCAGGACTCATAAAGCACCATACCCTACCTATCAAAAGGCAACACTGCAAATATTAAACCAATACATTTCAGAGAATAACAATACATGATCTATTGGGAAAAGAGAACAAGTGACAATATCAAATAGCAATTACATAAACAAAATACCTCAGCTCAGTTACACATGCAAAACATAGACCATCACCAAAAAAGGAATCACAGTTTAAAAACAGGAAGACAATAATTAAACTGGGAACCCTAAAAGCCAAACTTGGAATGTACAACAACAATGTAGAAATAAAACTATAAATTAATTTTCTCTTGTACTAAACAAAGCACAGACATTAATAATGCACATTTCCCAGAGCTGACATATTCCAGTTAATAAATTCAAAATAAAGAGATATCTTTGTACCTTTTGTGCATTTTTTTTCAGTTGCAATTGTTCCAGCCACTTTCTTCTGGTTTATTTGTGTCTTCTGCTATCTCTCCATCGTCTGCTGTCCATTTGTCCTTTCTTCTCTTCTAGTTTTTTTCCATTCTCTCTCTACATCTGCTTTAACATAATAATCTTTCTCCTTTTGCTCTTTCCTCATTCCTATTTCATCCACTCAAATTTTACCCCTCCATCCTCAATCCCCACTTAGTCTCCCAATACCCGGCCAATTGTACATTTTTCTTCCCTCCCACACAAAATATTTTTCCCCTCTCCATTTCACTCTCCCAGCCCCATCCCCTTCTAATCTCCCCCAACATCAGCTCCCTTTTAGTTCCAGCCCCACCCAGTATCCGCTCCCTTCTAGTCCCCACATCAGCCCATTTCCAGTCCTGGCCCCCCATCAGTCCATTTCCAGTCCTAGCTCCCCCATCCATTTCCAGTCCTATCCGAGTCCCTTCATCAGCTCATTTCCAATACCAGCCTCCCATCAGCCCATTTCTAGTCCTTTCCTAGCCCCACCATCAGCCCATGTTAAATCCTAGCTCCCCTCCACTCAGCCCATTTCTAATCCAAGCCCCCCATGAGCCTACTTCCAGTTCTAGCCCCTCCATGAGTCCATTTCAATCCAAGCCCCCACCACAGCCCATTTCCAATCTTAGCTCCCCCCAACACCCAATTCCCAGTCCTATCCTAGTCCCTCCATCAGCCCATTTCCTGTCCTAGCTCCCTCCCCTAAGAGCCCATTCCAAGCCCCCCTTCCCATCAGCTATTTGCAGTTCAAGCCCCCTTCCACTCAGCCCATTTCCATTCCAAGTCCCCCTCCCCATCAGCTATTTGCAGTTCAAGCCCCCCACTTCCCCTCAGCCCATTTCCATTCCAAGCCCCGTCCCCATCAGCTATTTGCAGTTCCAGCCCCCTTCCACTCAGCCCATTTCCATTCCAAGCCCCCCTCCCCATTAGCTATTTGCAATTCAAGCCCCCTTCCACTCAGCCCATTTCCAGTCCTAGCAACCCCCCAACCCATTACCAGTCCTAGCCCCCCATAGCCCACTCCCAGTCCTAATCCCACCAGCCCATTCCCAGTCCTAATCCCCCATCACCCAATTTTTAGTTTACGCCCCCCCCATAGCCCATTACCAGTCCTAACCTCCCCATCAGCCCACTCCCAGTCCTAATCCCACCAGCCCATTTCCAGTCCTAATCCCCCATCACCCAATTTTTAGTTTAAGCCCCCCATAGCCCATTATCTGTCCTAACCCCCCATCATCCCACTTCCAGTCCTAATCCCACCAGCCTATTTCCAGTCCTAATCCCCCATCACCCAATTTTTAGTTTAAGCCCCCCCATAGCCCATCACCACTCCTAACCCCCCCACCCCCAGCCCCCATCACCACTCCTAACCCCCCCAGCCCCCATCACCCATCACCACTCCTAACCCCCCCCCCACCCCCAGCCCAGCCCAGGGAAAATTTAAAATAAAAAATAGCTGTCTGCTGCCGCTTCCGGGGCCGCCGTGGCAGAATCGAGTGTGCCGCGGGGCCCCCCCCCCTGTGCCCGGCAGAGCCTGCCCTCCCCGGTATCAGCTCTCTGTTTCCAGCTTCAGTCAAACGCACCGGCTTTCAGAGCGTGAAGGGACTAGTTTCCCTTCCGCGGCTCTGTTAAGCCCACGGGGGCTGATGGGAACTTCCCATCAGCCCCGCGGGCTTAACAGAGCAGCGAGGGAGAAACTCTCCCCTCGCGCTCTGAAAGCCGGCACGTGTGACTGAAGCTGGAAACAGAGAGCTGATACCAGGGAGGGCAGGCTCTGCCAGGTACAGGGGGGGCCCCGCGGCACACTCGATTCTGCCGCGGCGGCCCCGGAAGCGGCAGCAGACAGCTTTTTTTTTTTTTTTAAGTTTTACTTTTGGATCGGAATGTTTTTTGCGCGGGGCCCCCTGAAACGCGGGGCCCTGTGCAAAAAACATTCTCGCTCAATGGACGGGCCGGCCCTGGTGAAGATGCATCCTGGCCAATCCACCCTGTCCGGGCCATACCCACACCTTGCTCCTCATTATGCACATATTCAGGCTAACGCTGGTAACAGTGGGACATTTTGGGCCCAGAGAGGGGTGGGCAGCCACAGAACAATGGATAGACATATACACACACACACACACACACACACACACACACACACACTCCTATTGTAGCACTGTGTAAAGATAGGGGTGGTTGGCAACCCTGCCCGCCACACTGGTCCTGATCACAGTGCCGGCATTGCTAAACTGTGCAGGAGGTAGTAGTAGTGCTCTGGTGATAAATGCAGCTCAATGCTGGGGCTAACAGCCTCTCTCCATGCATCTTTGGATTGTGGAGCCTTGTGAGTGGGTGCTTGTACCCCTGTTCGCCGCTGCTTTGGGCTTTGCACATGTTGCTGTTGTATCTGCATTGTAGGGTAAAATATAGGGACATGCTCTGAAGGAACTTGAACCTGTGACCTTCTGCTTCTAGACACACTGGCTGTGTGTACTGCACCACACATGCATGGAAGTCCCTGGGGCTACCTGTACTTTTCCTCAGCCAGACCTTTTATGTTGCACTGCAAACCACGTACTGGTACAGGGCATGGCCTAGGTCCACTGCAGGCAGGTGCCACTGCCTCCTCCAGCACAGGCACATACCCCCCTGCCATGCTGACATGACCATATACTGTCGGCGCTGGTAGTGCATAGTCCTAGGCCATCCACTGTGTGGGTAGATGGTCACCTAGGGAGCAGGGTCTAGGGCAGGAGGCATACATGAGCATCCTCACATCCCCCTCCATCACCGCCTACCAATAGTATGTCCCTTCCACTTGGGGGAGGGTTGGCTGGGGGGATGTTAGGTCAGTGCCCTGGCAAATGTTAGCTCGGGTGGACCAGGTAGATGTAGGTGGATTGTGTTTGGCCTTTGTCAGCTGCTGTCATGCTGATTTACGGTTTCTATGTTGCTATGTGCCACCTAGGCGCCCGCCTTGTCCACCTTGTGCCCCAGCCGCCCCCGCTACGTGTCCTGCCTGCAGCCCCTTATGCCCCATTTGCACCATCGCCATAGTGGCCTTTCATACTTGGGCACTATGTTGTTGCTGAAAATGTAGCACTACTATCATATTCCTTGGGCTCCCTGCCTATGCTGTACATTGCTGACATTGAAATGGTTTCTATCTCCTGTAAATGTGCATCTAACGGCAGGTTTTCATTCGCGGTAGGATTCAGCCCTTCAGTTCAGCGCCCCCGCCCACTCCCCACCCATTGACCCCTTCTCTCCGCCCTCTCTCCACCCTCTATGGTGTTTACCGCAGCCAGGAGCGTTAACGATCGTTAGGTAACATTAACGCACATTAATGTTACATACCGCGCGTTAACGTTACCTAACGAGCGTTAACGTTACCTAACGTGCAGTCTGTAACTTTACCATAGTTTAGTAAACATACCCCTTTAATTTTGATGTACAATGAGTTTCCATTAGGCATGTGCAGGGCCCAAAAAAGTCATTTAAAATAAAATTGAAGCGTATTTTTTATGTTTATCATAATTGCATGTCTTCTATGTGTGCTGCAGCTGTTTTACACGTGAAAATTGATTATGCGCATGTTAATTCATAGGTATGCATACACTCAAGCAATTTGTGAAATTTTTTACTTTTTAGAAAACCAAATGAGCCCGAGATGCACATGCCTAGTTTCTATGTCTTAAAGCAAAATCTTGCATGAATACATTAAGCCTTACAGAATTGTTAGTGTTTCCTGAAGGTTACATGTAATACTGCATTGAAGGGATATTTGTTCCTTAATAGATATAGGTCTCCTTCATTTTAAAGGTGAAATATTCACTGTAAGCCAAGCTTTCCCTTTCATTATTGAGCAATAGGTAAAACATATTAGGACAATCATTTCTGAAAAACTCCTTTTTATAAAGCTAACTTACTTTGGTGCTATTGTTTCCATGGAGATAATACAGAGGCATTTTAGTTGTTTAAAACTGTATTCATGATATGATCACTGTCAAGAAGGTTTCTTTCATTTTGAGATATGTATTTATATAAATCTCATTTTCAACATAAAGAGGAAAGAGCACAATTTGAGACATCAAATGAAATTAAGTCATTCCATGAATGTTTGTATTTATTCATTTATTAGGAATGAATGAATGGACTATGACAGAGGTTAGATGTTCATTCAGATCAGGCTACTCTGATTCACATTTTTACAAATTTTTGTTAATTCATTTATAAAAATAAAAATAATCTACAATGGGGCTAGCTAAAGGATGTTAATATTATGTGAACTCAGCAAATCTGTATTCTACCGTATACCTTTTCTAGAATTAAATATCCCATAGCTAAAAAGTCAAACTAAGGGGCATGTTTACTAAACATTCCTAACGTGCGGGGCCGCGGTAGTGTGCGTGTGCCATATAAGGAGTGGGCGGTTCAGGCAGAAAGAAGAAAAAACCCCTACCGTACGTGTGCGCGTCGTGCTAATTTGCGGGGCCCACATTAGCGCGTGGGAAGGCTAAGTGGGGCGCTGCTGAGCACATATCAGAACAGAGCTGTAGCACAACGGTGAACACACTAACCAATGGTGCAGGGGTCACAGGTTCAATCCCCCATTGTGCGCAACAAAAAGGCCAGCTGAGGCAACACCTTAAATGTGTAAAAGTGGTTCAGGAGACAAAGTACTTTTGGACGGCATAAGGCGGCACACTGTTCGTTTTGTACGGCATAAGGCGGCGCACTGTACTATCTGGGCGGCACAAGGCGGCGCACTGTTCATTTTGGGTGGCACAAGGCGGCGCACTAATTGTGGGCAGCAGGAGGTGGCACGCTGATGGGCATAAGGCGGCGCGCTGATGCCAAAGCAAAGGAACACAGCCACAGCACAATGGTTAAGACACTGACCAATGGTGCAGGGACCAGGGGTTCAGCCCCTCACAATGTCCAGTGAAAAAGGCTAGTTGAGGCAGTATGTTATATGTTGAGGAGTACTGTAGGAGGCTTTCTAATTTTATTTTGTGATAACTACTAGCAAACGCACTCTCACAGCATATTAATATAAGGCGGCCCATAAGGCACATGTTACAGTGCACCATCCGCCAAGGCACCCTAGAATGTCCCCTATAGGGCAGCATGTATGTTGCGACACAGGATAATGTATAGTGCACCCTATATTGCTGGCAACCGTAACGTGCCCTATAGGGCGCCCCATAAAGCACCCTCAGAGGCACCTTATGGGTACAGTACGCTGAGGGTGGTATTGCTGGCAGCAACATATGTACAGTAAATTAAAATAAATCTGTGGACACACCCCTATCACATAACCCCACTGTGGGTTTGAACCCATGACATCTGGCTGCACAGGCAGTGATGTAACCATTGGGCTACAGCTCTACAGCTGTAAGCAGCCCCTGGCTGGCTGCAGATAGCCTGTACGTCACCTCACTGACAGTCTGCTGTTGTGAACCACCCGTACCCATGATGCACTGCACATGCAAATCAGCTGTCCATGATGGAACACAGGATGGGAAATGCACCCCTAAAGCTCCCCGGCCTGGTAGGGGGAAGTGTCCGTGTGCACCCACACAGCACCTCGGCCTGGTAGGGTGTCCTGAGTGGGTGGACAAACGGCAAAGAGTAGCTAAACACCATCACGTTGTGCGGTTACTGTGCTCACCCTGAGTGTGAGATGTTGCGCCCAGGACCAGGTCCACAACACCAGGCATGGCCGAATACAACCATGTCGGAGCTCCAAAGCAGCAATAACCTGTGGAATAGGTAGGTGCTGCATAAACATTTTGGCGATCTCTGTCTGGCTCAGTTAGTGGGGACCCCCACCCCATGGACCCCCAGGTGGATAAAACAGGGCTTCTCCTCAACAGATCCCCACCCCGATGGCAGTAGAGTGGACCATCAACCCCAGTCCTGCTAGGTAACAGACACCCTACAGGGCAGTCCAAGCAGCTCCACACACATCCATAACACAATATCAGACAGACATTAGGCCTGGATATTCAAAGATGCACCCCACCACTATCTGATATTCACCTGCAGCAAGCCATCAGCCACTGCACCCTGCAAGGCACTCCATCACAACACATATCAGCTATGAACAGTCTGCTGGCTGGTCCTGATGGACATGCATGCACCCACAACTGGGGTGGCAGCACACACAGACAGATAAGTCCATGAAGAGGCCCCCACAGGACACCCATACATATCACATGGGAGAATCACAATATAGCACTATGGGGGTGCCTAGCCATGCTGCCGTCACTGCACACTCAGGGTGAGAGTGATCCCCCAGCAGCACATACAGAGGTCACCCTGTCTGTGTAGGTGGTGGCCGGGCACTAACATGCCCCTGCCAGTGCCCTATGCCCTGTGCAGCTGCATCCTGGTCAGTCCACTCTGTCTGAGATATACCCATGGTCCCTTGCTACTCATTATGCACATTGGCAGGCCAATACTGGCAACAGTGTTGGCAGTGTGGGCTGTGGAAGGGGCATGCAGCCAACACCCACTGTATAGACAGACACACAATTCCACACCTATGCCATCATGGTGCTACTATTGAGGAGGTAATTAGCCTTGCCCACCAAACCGGTGCTGGGCACGGCAAGGCATGGATATGCTACGCAGTACTGCTGGGGGTCACTCCCCAGGGTGGTAAACACCGTCAGAGGCAAGGGCTGGAGCACGCACCGCAAACACCAAACAGATTGTTCGGATGGGGTCAACTAGCAGTATGTGCGTAACGTATGGATATCTATCTGCCAGTACTCCTAGCAAGCGTCTCAGAGCTGTGTACCGTATACCTCAGGTGTAGGGTTCCATTGCTAGGGTATGCAGGTGCTAGTATTGGGAGATGCACGCAGGGTCCAATGTTCTGCCTCTCCAGGAGACATTGGCCAATGGGGCCTGTGGGTGTGGGTGTGGGTGTGTCTGCCCCTGTTGGCTGCTGCTTTACGGCAGAGATTCCCAACTCCAGTCCAGGTGTGCATCACACTGATCGGGTTTACCCGCTGTTCCTCATGAATATGCATGAGCTACATCTACATGCCATGGGGGTGGTGCATAGATATACAGCACAGGCATTTGTATGAGTGGCAGCATGGACCCTGACTGGTGTGTGGCCCACCAGGACTGCATTTGGGAGATTCTGCTCTAGGTACTGCCCCTGTACATGGTGTCTGTGCTCAGTGGGGTAAAAGATAGACGTAGTACCATTGCATATGTCCTCGCCACGAAAGGTTTGTCCTTACTATCACTGTGTAGCTGTGGGAAAAATATGTGGGAAGGATTGGTGGTAGCCCCAGCTGGGCTTTGACCCTGTGACCTTCTGTTCTTGTATGCACTGCACCACCTTGTAGCCACAGATTGGCTGGATTCCCTGTAACCTCCATGCCTGTGGATCCGGCAGGGCCTGTGTGTTGCAGTGGACTGTGCCAGCCTGCACATGGCTTGGTCTCTGTCCTCTGTGGCTAGCTGCCACTGCCCCCTGCACCACATATACTTGTGCGCCAACATGCTGGCATGAGCTTCTCTCAGAAAAAGCAGATGACCTGATTGCAATGTGGCAGTACGGGACTGCATTTGGGGTACTTGGCTGTAGGTATGCCCATTGTTGTGGTGTGTGTGCGGTGTTGGGTAACATATGGGTGTTTCCCCCATGCTTATGTTCCCTGCAATACAGGGGTGTCTGCTCTATCTTTGTTTAGTGGTGGGTAAAATATATGGACGGGGCTGGCAAGTGCCCCAGCTGGGATTTGAACCTCTGGCCTTCTAGTCCTAGAGGTCATGGCTATGTCCTCTGCACCACACTATGGCCACAGAGACAGTGCAGCCCCTGGAGGTAGTAAACCTGGCAGGATGGAGTCACAAACCCTGCTGTATGCATTTTTACTGTGGGCTCCTTCACCCTGTGTGGTGACAAACGTGCAAATAAAACCCGGGAATGACCACGGAACAAAGGGGGAAAACATATACCCAAGCTGGGCAACAGTGATATTAATGGGCAACCCTAGATAACACTCCCAGGACAGCTCCAGAAAAAGGGAAATGTTTTTTGGACGAGTCTCCGCTCCGTACACCTTTCCATAAATCATTTCCTTTTTTTTGGAGCTTTCCTGGGTGTGTTATCTAGTTTTGCCCATCACTATAACTGTTCCCCAACTGAATTACTATTTTTCATATTTTTGTGGTGGTTATTTTCTATTTATAATTGCACTTTTGTGCTGTGCACATGTATCACACTGCTCACGTTTTGCAGGTTTCCCCGGTTTTGCTGTACATTGCTGACGGAAATGGTTTCTCTTCCCTTTAAATGCATTCTAACGCGAGTGATTCACTCGCGCTATTTTTTTTTTGGAAATTCAGCCCCGATAATGTGCGGGGCGCCTCTCCCCTCCCCTTCCCTGCCCATTAACCCCTTCTCTCCGCCCCTCCGGGACCTTCCTCCGCCCTCCGTTAGCCTTTCCACGCCTCTATCGGACATTTGCGGGCACGTACTTGTGCGGCACCCGTTACTGTGATGCGCAAGTGTGCGGGGCTTCATCGCACGTTTGCGGGGCGTTTAAGCGCTCTTAAGTACCGCTTTTAGTGCGCTATTTTGCGGCGCGCTAATTAGCGGTTTTTAGTAAACATGCCCCTAAGGTTATAAGAAAAAGCTTTTGTAATGGTGTATAGGTTTTAACTTTCATCTGGGAAGGAAAAATTATGGGATACTCACCAGCTCATCATATATGTTGAGGCAGCTGTGCCTAGGTATAATTTGCTATTGGAATCCTACACATTTTTAAGAAGGGATAGACTGGTTTGTTTGTTTTTAATTCATAAAATTGATTGCATGTTGATGTGCATGCTTTCTATTTTCTTTGCCACTAAATTATGTTTGCAGCAGTCCCTATCCAGTTAAATGTGAGTTCCAGCACAGAGATCATCCTATTCCCTACTTAAATATGGGGTTAAACTAGGAATAATAATCAACTTAAGGTTGACCAAAATCTAATTCAAGCTATGTTTAGAAAGAAGTGAATGGATGAAGGACTTATTAGAGCTGAATCCTCATCTGTTACATTTGTTTTCAGCAAACTGAGTCCAAAAAGAGGGAGCAGGCTGACAAACCTTGGGAGGAGGAAAAGGCAGAAACATAAGCACTTCATCAATTATGTTGAAACTTTTTGACAAGCAACCAAACAGCCTATGCCTGCCTCCCTTCCTCACAAATCCTATGACTTATAATTACATATGTACCTGACAAGGAAAAGGAAAAAAAAGCAGAACACAGTACCATTTTCTATCCTGCATTCAGACAGAAAGGATATAAAGATCCTAGCTTAGAATAAAAGTTTGATGATGTCAAAAACTCAAAATAAACAGAGAAAGTATCCAACAGCATAGTCAGTGTAATTACAGTGAAAAGAGAAGTAGCAACCTTCTTTTTCTCCCAGCGTCATAACAAAGTGATTCTTGCAAAAATCTCCAAACAAAACATCAAAAAATCCCCAATAAAATAAGAGGTGAAAAACCAATGTAAAAATAAAAATGGAGGAAAAGGGCATCAGTAAACAAGTTAAATGTAATAAAGAGAATGTTAGGAATTATTAGGAAGGAATAAAGAATAAAATAAAGAATATCATAATAACTCTGTGATGATTAAAATGTTCAGCGGGGTAGTCTTGTTAGTCTAGTGCCAAAAATGACAGAAGCAACATGCATCCGATGAGATGGGCTTGTTCTTGAAAGCTTATGCCTCAATAAATTGGTTAATCTGGAAGGTGTTACTTGCCTCTGGCATACTGCCTCTGTATTGCTGCATGGTACAGCCACACTTTCAGTACTGTGTGCAATTCTGGTCTCTACATCTCAAAAACGGTATAGCAGAATTAGAAAAAATGAATAGAAGGGCTGCCAAAATGATAAAAGTGATGGAATGACTCTCCTATTAGAAAAGGCTAAAGTGGTTCAGGCTCTTCAGCTTGAATAAAGTTGAAGGGAGATAATATGATAGACATCTATAAAATCCTCAGTGGAGTGGAATAGGCAAACGTGAATCGATTGTTTACTCTTCCAAAAAGTACAAAAACTATGGAGACACACCACAAAATTGTAAAATAGTACATATAAAACAAATAGGAGAAAATATGTTTTCTCTCAACGCATAGTTAAGCTTTGGAATTCATTATTGGAGGCTATGGTAAAAGTCTTTACTGTAGCTGAGTTTGAAAAGGTTTGGACAGATTTCTGGAGAAAAAGTCAATAGTAGCATGTTTGCTAAAGCTCAATAACTGGGAGCGTCGGGTCTAGTGAGTGATGAGCTCTTGTTCCAGTCCTGCAGTAGCCAGGATCAATGGCAACCATGCTATAAACACTGTGCTATGGGCATATCTTGCAAAAAGGTGGGGTTTGGGCAGAGTGGGCGGGAAAAGTTATGCATAGGTAGCATGGCCACTTTAATGGTACTACAGACCACAAAATATGCTTTTAACATGGGTGCCAATAATGCCAGCCTCTGCCTAGGCACTAGTTGTACCCACTGTGCCGGTATGGTCTAAACACATGGTATGGAATCAATCCCCATACAGATGGCAGTCCATAGCCATCAAACACAGACAGCAGGCAAGACATACCACTATCGTCCAATAGTGAATGCTATTTTCCCATAGTGTGCACTATTGCTCAGTAGTACATACCATTAAATGATAGTATACACTATTAATGAAAGATGGGAAATGACAATAGTTGACATATCCCATAGTGTGCACTATTAAGCCATGGTGTGCTCTATTATTCAATAGTGTACACTATTTGTGCATGAGTAAATATCATTCACCATTGCATAATAGGACACATTATGGCTTAATAGTGCGGACTATGGCTAAATAGTGTGCACTATTTGTCCATAGTGTGCATTATTGCTTAACAGTGCGCAACATTAACAAAAGGTGGGACATGATGAAATTTCAGCATTATCTCTTTCGTTTTCATTCACAAATGATATGAAACAAAATGGAAAATATTGTTGACATTGCCTATTTTGTTTAAAACAAATGTGCATCCCTAATAAATAATTAAATTCATTTATTGTGGTTAGGACTGCTAGCTCTGAAACTGACTTTGATTCTTTTATAAATCTAACAGCGCTAATGTTAAGTGGTATATTGGGGTAATATACAGGACTTTGTTCTTGTTCAGGCTGGCCAAGGAAGTACAGTTCTGTTTAATTATATTGTTTGCTATTGTAATGTATTCTTAGTTATTGTAATGGAGAATGTTTGAATGTTATTAGAACTACAGCCCTGTTTTGCCGTAATGTGCTGTTGCTCTGATGTCAGGTGGGTAAGCGGTGTCCACACTAAGGGGCTTGTTTACAATGATGATCGGAAACCGCTACCGCGGCTTTGTAAACAAGCCCCTAAGTCTATCTGGTGTAGATCTGCAGCCACATACTGAGCATAATAAGTATGGAAGAAACAAACCGACTCAAGACACAAAAAAGGGTATGTTTACTAAGCTGTGGCAACGTTGCAGACCGCGCGGTAGGTAACATTTCCGCGTGTTAGGTAATGTTAACGCGTGGT
Source organism: Ichthyophis bannanicus (assembly GCA_033557465.1). Taxonomy (NCBI): domain Eukaryota; kingdom Metazoa; phylum Chordata; class Amphibia; order Gymnophiona; family Ichthyophiidae; genus Ichthyophis; species Ichthyophis bannanicus. Next base: position 1,160,430,589 of record CM066032.1, on the reverse strand, counting down.
ATGTAACATTACCACACAATAACGTTACAAACCGTGCAGAAGCATTCCGCGGCACGGTACACAGCGCAGAGGGAGGAGAGAGGGCAGAGAGCAGGGGTCAATGGGAAGGGAGTGGGTGGGGAGAGGCTCCCTGCACACTAACACGCTAACTGAAGGGCTTAATCGTACTGAGAATGAAAACCTGCCGTTAGATCCACATTTGCAGGAGAGAGAAACCATTTTGGTGTCAGCAATGTACAGCATAGGCAGGGAGCCCAAGAAACGTGATAGTAGTGATCCATTTGCAGCAACACCATAGTGCCCAAGTATGAAAAGCCACTATGGCAATGGTGTAAATGGGGCATAGGGGGGCTGCAGGTGGCACATGTAGTGGGGGCAGCCGGGGCATAAGGAGGACCTGGGTGTCGCCCAGGTGGCACATAGGAACATAGAAACTGGAAGTCAGAAAGACAGCATCTGACAAAGGCCAAACACAATATACAAATACATTGACCACACTAGCCAATAGTTGCCAAGGCAGAGACAGGACATCCCCGCATCCATCCCACCACCATGTTGAAGGGACAGAATGTTGCTAGGCGGTGATGGGGGGCGGGGGGTGGATGTCTATGTATGCTTTCCCACCACAGATGCCGCACTGTAGGCACATGCCTACCTGAACAGTGGATGGCCTGGGACGGCGCACAACAAGCACCAACAGCATATGGTCATGTTAGCATAGCATGGGGGTTGTCCATGCTGGAGGGGGAAGTGGCACCTGTCTGCAGTGGACCCAGGTCATGCCCTGTACCAGTACGTGGTGTGCAGTGCAACAGAAAAAGTCTGGCTGAGGAGAAGTAAAGGTATGGCCCAGGGACTGCTATGCCTCTGTGGTCTCACTGTGGTGCAGTACACACAGCCAGTGTGACTCAGAACAGAGGATCACAGGTTCAGGTCCCAGCTGCGACCCTGCAGAACACATCCCAAACTTTTGCCCTACTATGTACATACAACAGAAAACCAGGAAATGTCTGGCTGAGGAGAAGTAAAGGTAGCTCCAGGGACTGCTGTGTCTCTGTGGTCTCACTGTGGTACAGTTCACACAGCCAGTGTGTCTAGGAGCAGAGGGTCACAGGTACAGGTCTCAACTGCTGGAACCTGCAGAACACATCCCAAACTTTACCCTACTAAGTATTTACAACAGCAAACCACGCAGTCCCCACAGCAGCGGCCAACAGGGGTAGAAACACCCACTCACACAGGCTCCACTATCCAAATCATGCTGTAAAGGCAGGCTGCTGGCCCTATCACGGAGTTGCAGGTAACATCACAGCACCACTGCTACCCCCTGCTCAGTTCAAAAATGTCGGCAGTGTGGCAGCAGGGTTGCCAAACACCCCTATCATTGCACAGTGCTGCAGTAGGAGTGTGTGTGTGTGTATGTCTATCCATTGTTTTTGTGGCTCCCCGCCCCACTCTCGGCCCACATTGTCCAACTGTTACCAGCGTTAGCCTGCGAAATTGCATAATGAGGAGCAAGGTAGCATGGGTAAGGGCTAGACAGGGCGAATTGGGCAGGCTGCATCTGCAGAGGGAGTATTGCAATGGCTGGTACACTGTAGTGTCCGAACACCACCTACATGGACAGGGTGGCCACTGCATGTCGTGCTAGGAGGTCAGTCTCACCCTGACTCAGCAGTGACCAGGGCATGTCCAGGTTCCCCCATAGTATTCTACACTATCTGTTTCCAGTGATACTTGTGTTGGATGTTTAATGTAGGAATGAGTACCTGCTAACAGTTAACATGCATTAACTGTTAGCATGGGTCTGTGTATTATCACATGAAAATTTTCACATAAAACAGCTAACACAGCTTAGAAAGAAATTCTCCAGAACTATTTATAAATTAATAAATAGGGTTATTTCTAAAAAAAAGCTCTCTGAAGTTTCATCTCTTAAAGAATACTATGGGCCTGATTCAAAGAAGGTGGAATAAGCAGCACAAACTGGGAGATCGGGGCTGGAACTGCCCCCCCCCCCCCCCGGCCTGGGCCAGGGCCAGGTGCAGGTAGGTCCCTACCGCCTTATTCAGGGTCGACTGGCAGGGAAGAAGAGAGTTGGTGCCATGGGAGCCAGGGGGAACTCCCCGCAGAGGCATGCAGGGGCATGCCGGGCCGCCCTCGGGACTGATTCTGTATACCTCAGGAACATTTTGTTCCCGTGGTACAGAATTGAGTCCTAATAGGCCCATCCTGCTTGGTGTCATCCAGACGGCCCAGATGTGCCTCTTTCTGAATCAGGCTACACGTATGTTTTTAAAACAACTTATACAATACACACAAGTGGGCATGTTTAGTAAAATGTGTTAACTTAGATGGAAGTTGTGGGGGCAAATACAGTGACAGAATTCCAAATGGCATGGGACAGACACAGGGGATCCCTTTATAGAAACATGATAAAATCAAAATAAACTTAACTGATATCTTAACAAGTAGAGGTGACCAGCATGGAGTGGTGGGCGTACCTACTCTTTCAACCTTGCTGGGCAGACTAGATGGACCATGCTGATCTTTATCTGCCATCATATACTATGTTACTATGTCACCATGCATTCAGCCCCAAGGTCCGACACCACTTCTGTGTTAACAAAGGGAGAACGTCCAGCATGTTCCGAGGTAGTTAAAGCAGGTTCCATGCCTCCCCCCATGCCAAGCCATTTGCTGCAATTACCATGGGTGCATTTAACGCCACCCACTGAGGTGTCAGTAATTGCACCATGCAACATTGATGGTTCGCGTGTGTTAAAGATGCTCACGCTGACCGCAACACATATACTTTGCCCCTGGACTACCTTGTCCCCTCCCCAGTCTACACTAGCACAGGTTTATAGCATGGCCACATATTTGTCATATTGTAACACTTACTACAGTATGTTTGGTGTTTGTTAAACTCCATGCTAACCGTTGTCACAGTTTGGTAAAAATGATCCAGGGTGTTGTATTTTCACAAGTTAGAAACTTGCAAACAATAGTGTCACTCATCAATTGACAATACAGCTCACAAGTACAAACTTATGCTAATTAAATCCCTCTGGATGTGTTGCTATGTAAAATAAACAATTGCATTCTGAATTCCTTGGACTCAGTTGAAATCATAACTGTCTTATGAACACTGACAAATATTAACTTCAGATTGCAGAAGCAGGTACTTTGCCCCATTTCATGTATATCTTTCCTTATACTGGTGGGAAAACTATTTTTATTACAGAATCCATGCTCAGTTATTAAGTTTCATCAAGCTGTGGCTGAGCTGCACAAATAAGAATAATGCTTTGGAATGACAAATAGGAAGAACTGGATACATTAAGCCTTACGCCAATTTTAATCATAAATTCTGAATCGACAAGGTCCTGAATTTCATGTTTTGAGATGGTAAAACTTACAGAAAGAACAGTATCAGATGGTTTATTCTCTACTTCTAGTGGCTTATTCTATACTTCCAGTCACCACCCATGATACACAACAATTAGTATCCTGGACAACAGTTACAAACCAACAAAATCCTGGAAAATAGTTACAAACCAGAGAAATGGATTTTCTGTGGTCAAAGAAACATAGAAACATGTGGTGGCACAGAAGAGAGAGAGCCGGAGAAAGAAGGGAGAAATCAGACATTTTTCCCAGAGAAGAGAAACAAAACCAGAAGTTCAGGGGTTAAAACTCCTGGTTTAGAAAAAAACTCCTCACAGAATACTTGTTGTCAAGGGACACGCCCTAGCTCCCTAGTTACCAGCCCCGCTCACGAGAGACAGCCAAGGGAGGAGCTAGCAAGTAGGAAGGGGAAACACAGATATAAACGCCAGGAATCTGGAGAGAGAGGCAGAGGAGAGAGAGGGAACGGACAAAGAGCAGCAGAGAACTCAAGGAGTCCGGGAAGTGCAGGACGTACTCAGAGTGCAGGTGTGAGGAACACTGCAAGAGAAAGCAGCCTTAGAGGAAGGTGCTTTGGGAGCCTGACTTCCAATGAAGGAGAATCTTCTTCTGAGAGAGAGAGAAGAAGGAGGAGTTCCAGTTCTGAGTCCAATGCTGAGGTGAATGGGTCTGAGAGTCCTAGAAGGGAAAGAGGCTCTAGGAGCTCAGCAGAATTACCCAAGAGAGGCTTGCAGAGAGTGAAGGAAGCTTCACCCAAAGCTCCGTGGGGAAAGACAAAACCAGCCAGAGGTTTTAAAGCTTATCCAGGGGAATTTCCAAGCCATGTGAGTAACCTGAAACATGCTCCAAAGGTTTATATGGAACCAGAGCAGTTAGCTGTAGAGCCGGCTAAATCCTTATTTCCTCAGACTAAAGTGAGCAGTGTTAAACCCTCTAACAAACTTGTGAAAGTTAAAGAATTACCTAAGAGTAAAGACATCTCTCAGAGGAGAGGAGAATCTGCTTTAAATAAGGTTTTACAAATCTTAAAAGGTTTAAAGCAAGACAAATCTGAATTCATGAATAATGCTTCTCTAGCAAACTCAGATGTTGAGAGCATGGAATTTGAATCTTCTATGACACAGGAACCTGACCCTGTTGAAGAAATGGAATGTTCTTTAGTTTTTAGAAAGCAGCTAAAAACTAGAGTGTGTCACGAAGCCAAAGCTAGCAGCCGTTTCAAAGACGGAGAGCTGAGAGCTGAGAGGAATATGCTAATTAGGAGAGCTGTGATTCTCTAAGCTTAACCCCTTCTTTGAAAGACTGCTTGTACAAAGTATAGAGCCTGGCAGATAGCAGGTGAATATTTATTTATTTATTTATATTTATTTATTTAGCTGTATTTAGCTGTAGGTGAAGAAACCATTGTATGTGAGAAGAGAGAAAACAGTGTGCAGTGAAGTTTTACTTTGTGGGATTACTTGAAGCTGTACATGTTTTAAAAGTCACATTCTGGAGAAGGTTTTTGCACCAAAGTTCTTTTGCTATGATTTTGGTATGAAGAAATACTTTGTTTAAGTTTGCTGACAAGCTGAATACAAAGCCTCTTACCTTGTTGTTTTTTCTCTGGAAGTTTCCATACCTTATGTTGATATTTGGAACTGTTTAAGAAGTTCCTCTGGCCTAAAGAAATAATAAAAATCCTGCGTTCCTATTTTCCCTCTTGGCTGACGTTATTTCAACTACACAACTACAACTATAGGCATGTGTTAAAATAAATAAAGACTATCATCATTCCCAGCATCTAGGCAACCGCCTAGGGTAAAGGGCGCGGTGACAAACATGATGGCAGAAAAAGACTATATGGCCTATCCAGTCTGCTCTTCTGTATCAGCTGCTATAATCCCTTCTTTGACTTTAGAGATCTTCTGTGTTGGTCCCATGCTTTTATGAATTCAGATACTGTCATGGTCTCTACTACCTCCACTGTTCCACACATCAACCGTTCTTTCCATAAAGATATATTTTCACATATTTTCCTGAGTCTATCCCCTTTCACCTTCATCCTTTGGCCCCTAACTGCAGAGCTTTTTTTTCAATAGAAAGAGGCTCTCCTCCTGTGTATTTATGCAACAAAGGTATTAAACATCTCTATCATACTGTATCTCCTCTCTCCTGCCTTTCCTCCAAAGTATACATATTGAGATCTTTAAGTCTGTTTCCATATGCCTTATGATGAAGTCTACTGACCATTTTGGTAGCCACCCTCTGCACAGACTCCATCTTGTTTATACCCTTTTGAAGGTGTGATCTCCAGAATTGCACACAATACTCCAAATGAGGTCTCACTAAAGACTATCGCCTCCTTCTTCCTGTTAGCCATTCCTCTCCCTATGCACCCAAGAATCCTTTTGGCTTTTCACGTTGCCTTTTCTAACTGTTTAGCCTGTTTAGCTACCTTAAGATCACCAGAAACAGTCACCCCCAGGTCCTGCTCTTCTTTTGTAGACAGAAGTACTTTATCCCCTACATTGTACCGCACTCTTGGATTTTCACAGCCCAAATGCATGACCCTACACTTTTTAGAATTAAATCTCAACTGCCAAATTCTAGACCATTCTTCAAGTTTATATAGGTTCCTTCTCTTGTTATCTACTCCTTCCTGGGTGACTACTCTATTGCAGATTCTGGTATCATCTGCAAAGAGGCAAACCGTACCCAACAGCTCTTTAACAATATCACTAACAAAATTTTTTAAAAGAAACAGATCAAGGTCAGATCCCTGTGGCACACACCTGGTTATATCTTTCTCCTCAGAGTGAGCTCCATTTATCAGTACCCTTTGTTGCCTCCCACTCAACCAATTTCTAACCCAGTCAGTCACTTTAGGGTCTATTCCTAGGATGTTGTCTGTGTGGAACAGTGTCAAGGTCTTTACTGAAATCTAAGGGGCATGTTTACTAAAAACCGCTAATTTGCGCGCCACAAAATAGCGCACTAAAAGCGGTACTTAAGAGCGCTTAAACACCCCGCAATCGTGCGTGTCACCCCCGCAGAGGTGCGCGGCACACTAACGGGCCCCGTACAAGTGCGGGCCCGCAAATGTCCGATAGAGGCGTGGAACGGCTAACGGAGGGCGGAGGAAGGCTCCGGAGGGGCGGAGGGACGGGGTCAATGGGTGGAGAGTGGGAGGGGAGAGGCTCCCCGCACATTATCGGGCCCAAATTTGCATGTAAAAATAGCGCGAGTGAAACACTCGCGGTAGAGGGCATTTAAAGGGAAGAGAAACCATTTCCGTCAGCAATGTACAGCAAAATCGGGGAAACCAGCAAAACGTGAGCAGTGTGATACATGTGTACAGCACAAAAGTGAAAATAAAAATAGAAAGTGACCACAACAAAAATATCACAAATAGTAATGCAGCTGGGGAACAGTTATAGTAATGGGAAAATATAGAAAACACACCCAGGAAAGCTCCAGAAAGAAGAAATGAATATTAGAAGGGTCTACGGAGCGGAGACTCATCCAAAACAAATGTCCTTTTTGGAGCTTTCCTGGGAGTGTTTGCTATGGTTGCCCATTAATATCACTTTTGCCCAGCGTGGTGATATATTGTCCCCCAGTGTCTGTGGTCATTTCCGGGGTTTATGTGCACATTTGTCACCAGACAGAGTGCATGTGCCCACAGTAAAAATGTGTAGAGCAGGGTTTGTGACTCCATCCTGCCAGGTATACTACCTCCAGGGGCTGCATTGTCTCTGTGGCCATAGTGTGGTGCAGCAGACAGAGCCAGTACCTCTAGGGTCAGAGGTTCAAATCCCAGCTGGGGCACATGCCAGCCCAGCCCCTATATTTTACCCACCACTAAACAAAGATAGCGCAGACACCCCTGTATTGCAGGGAACATAAGCAAGGGGAAAACACCCATATTTTACACAACACTGCAAAAACACAACAACAATGGGCATTACCTACAGCCAAATCCCCCAAATGCAGTCCCGTATTGCCACATTGCAATCTGGTCATCTGCTGTTTCTGAGAGCAGCTCATGCCAGCATGTTGGCAGACGAGTACATGTGGTGCAGGGGGCAGTGGCTGCTAGCCACAGAAGACAGAGGCCTAGCCATGTGCAGGCTGGCACAGTCCACTGCAACAGACAGGCCCTGCTGGATCCACAGTCATGGACATTCCAGGGAAACCAGCCAATCTGTGGCTACACAGTGGTGCAGTGCACACAGACAGTGCATGCAAGAACAGAAGGTCACAGGTTCATAAGCCCAGCTGGGGCTTCCGCCAATCCTAGCCACATATTTTTCCCACACCTACACAGTGATAATAAGGACACACCTTTCGTGTCGAGGACATATGCAATGGTAATACGTCTATCTTTTACCCCACTGAGCACAGACATCATGAACAGGGGCAGTACCTAGAGCAGACTCTCCCAAATGCATTCCTGGTGTGCCACACACCAGTCAGGTTCCATGCTGCCACTCATACAAATGCCTGTGCTGTATATCTATGCACCACCCCCATGGCATGTAGATGTAGCTCATGCATATTCATGAGGGACAGCAGGAAAACACGAACAGTGTGATGCAGACCTGGACTGGGGTTGGGAATCTCTGCCGTAAAGCAGCAGCCAACAGGGGCAGACACACCCACACCCACAGGCCCCATTGGCCAATGTCTCCTGGAGAGGCAGAACAGTGGACCCTGCGTGCATCTCCCAATACTAGCACCTGCATACCTTAGCAATGTCACCCTACACCTGAGGTATACGGTACACAGCTCTGAGACGTTTGCTAGGAGTACTGGCAGATAGATATCCATACGTTACGCACATACTGCTAGTTGACCCCATCAGAACAATCTGTTAGGTGTTTGCGGGGCGTGCTCCAGGACTGGCCTCTGACGGTGTTTACCACCCTGGGGAGTGACCCCCAGCAGTATTGCGTACCATATCCATGCCTTGCCGTGCCTAGGACAGGTTTGGTGGCCAAGGCTAATTACCTCCTCAATAGTAGCACCATGCTGGCATAGGTGTGGAAGTGTGTGTCTGTCTATACAGTGGGTGCTGGCTGCAAGCCCCTTCCACAGCCCACACTGCTAGCACTGTTGCCAGTATTGGCCTGCTAATGTGCATAATGAGTAGCAAGGGACCATGGGTATATCTCAGACAGGGTGGGCTGACCAGGATGCAGCTGCACAGGGTATAGGGCACTGGCAGGGACATGGTAGTGCCCGGCCACCACCTACAAAGACAGGGGGACCTCTGTATGTGCTGCTGTGGGATCACTCTCACATTGAGTGTTTAGTGATGGCAGCATGGCTAGGCACACCCATAGTGCTGTATTGTGTTTCTCTCATGTGATATATATGGGTTTCCTGTTGGGGCCTTTTCACTGACTTATCTGCTTGTGTGTGCTGCCACCCCAGTTGTGGGTACATACATTTCCATCAGGACCAACCAGCAGACTGAGCACAGATGGTATGTGTCTTGATGGAGTGCCTTGCAGGGTGCAGTGGCTGATGGCTTGCTGCAGGCAAATATCAGATAGTGGTGGGGTGCATCTATGAATATCCAAGCCTAATGTCTGTCTGAGATTGTGTTATGGATGTGTGTGGAGTTGCTTGGACTGACTCCTGGGGGGTGGGTGTCTACTTCCCCCAGCAGGACTGGGGTTGATGGTTGACTCTGCTGCCATTGGGGGGGAGAAAGGGAAGATAGTATGGGGATCTGTTGGTGGGAGGCCCTGTTTATGCAGCACCTGCCTATTTCACAGGTTATTGCTGCTTTGGAGCTCTGGCATGGCCGCATTCAGCCAAGCAAGGTGTTGTGCACCTGGTCCTGGGCGCATCATCACACACTCAGGGTGGGCATAGTAACCGCACAATGTGATGGTGTTTAGCTACTCTTTGCCGTTTGTCCACCCACTCAGGGCACCCTACCAGGCCGAGGTGCTGTGTGGGTGCACAAGGACACCTCCCCCTACCAGGCCGGGTAGCTTTAGGGGTGCAGTTCCCATCTTGTGTGCATCTGTGGACAGCTGATTTGCATGTGCAGTGCATCATGGGTACGGGTGGCTTAACCCTATCCTGTTTACACCAGCAGACTGTCTGTGATGTGACGTGCAGGCTATCTGCAGCCAGGCAGGTGCTTGCTTACAGCTATAGAGATGTAGCCCAATGGTTACGTCACTGCCTGTGCAGCCAGAGGTCATGGGTTCATACCCACAGTGGGGTTCTGTGATAGGGTTTTCCAAAGCATTTTTTACATATGTTGATGCCTGCAATAACACCCTCAGCGTACTGTACCCATAAGGTGCCTCTGAGGGTGCTTTATTGGGCGCCCTATGGGGCACTTTATGGTTGGCATCCATATAGGGTGCACTATACATTATCCTGTGTCGCAACATACATGCTGCCCTATAGGGGACATTCTAGGGTGCCTTGGCGGACGGTGCACTGTAACATGTGCCTTATGGTCCGCCTTATGTTAACATGCTGTGAGAGTGCGTTTGCTAGTAGTTATCACAAAATAGAATTAAAAAGCCTCCTAAAGCACTCCACAACATAAATTATACTGCCTCAGCTAGCCTTTTTCAATGGGCATTGTGAGGGATTGAACCCCTGGTCTCTGCACCATTGGTCAGTGTCTTAACCATTGTGCTGTGGCTGTGTTCCTTTGCTTTAGCATCAGCGCGCCACCTTGTAGCCATCAGCGTGCCGCATCCTGCTGCCCACAATTAACAGTGTGCCGCATCCTGCTGCCCACAATGAACAGTGCGCCGCCTTATGCCGCCCCACAATGAACAGTGCGCCGCCTTATGCCGCCCCACAATGAACAGTGCGCCGCCTTATGCCGCCCCACAATGAACAGTGCGCCGCCTTATGCCGCCCCATGCCGCCCCACAATGAACAGTGCGCTGCCTTATGCTGCCCCACAATGAACAGTGCACCACCTTATGCCGCCCCACAATGAACAGTGCGCTGCCTTATGCCGCCCCAAAATTATTTTGCCTCCTGACACACATTTCCACATTCAAGGTGGTGCCTCAGCCAGCCTTTTTGGGCTGCACACACTGGGGGATTGAACTCGTGGCCCCTGCACCATTGGTTATTGTCTTCACCGTTGTGCTACGGCTCTGTTCCTATATGTGCCCAGCTGCGCCCCACTTAGCCTTCCCACGCGCTAATGTGGGCCCCGCACATTAACGCGACGCGCACACATACGGTCTTTTTTTTCCTTTTTCGGCCTGAACCGCCCACTCCTTATATGGCACAGGCACACTACCGCGGCCCCGCACGTTAGGAATGTTTAGTAAACATGCCCCTAAGTACACCACATCTAGGGCTCTTCCTCAGTCCAACACTCTAGTTGCCCAGTCAAAGAAATTAATTAGATTTATCTGATAAGACCTGTCACTAGTAAAACCATGCTGCCTCAAATTCTACACTTGTTAAAGTGAATGTTAAGCATAAGGACTAACCTCATCCTAGCATTTCCTTGATAATGTTTACACTCAGTTTAAGTGAACTTATGCACATATGGACTCCAGAAACTTTGCTATCCTCTGTTTCAGCAGCATTTCCATGAATTTACTCACTACAGAGGTCAAATTAACCATCCTGTAGTTCTCAACCACATCCTTACTTCCGCTTTTGTGTAAAGGGACCACATGCGTCTTTCTGCAGTCCTCTGGGACCACTCCCGATTCTAAAGAGTAAAAAACAGGAGCAATGTCCATTGTTTTGTAAAATAAATCTCTGCATTTGGATTTTTCCTCTAACCTAACCACGCCTCTGGGAACAGCTCCTCACAGTCCAGGTAAAAATACATATGCTGTGAAAACCTGCCCGTACTTTGAGCATGCATAAGCAGGGCAATTTTCAGAGAGGTCAATTTACATGAATAAATACTTATTTATTGAAAACCATGGGAGTATGTTTACTAAGCCATGCTAATGTTTAACCAGACTATCTTCAACTAGGTCCCATTGAATGGGACCTAGTTGCAGATAGCCCCGGCTAAACCTTTAACCCGGCTTAGTAAACATACCCCATAGCTTTGCATATTGTCCTCATTAAAATCTTATTCTTTAAAAACATTTTTTATTTGAAACCCTTGATATTAGAGTTGAACATTTTACTGAAACATTCAGATTAGTAGTAGTAGTAGTAGAAGAATGAAAAAACCTGATACTTCATGTAATGCAAATTACTTCAAGCATATTGATTTTAAAAAAGGGCATTTTTCATCAGAATTTCCAAGAGTAAATGGGAATTTACCTACAGTAAAAGGCCCTTTAAAAACTGCCCCAAGCCCTCTGTGGGCAAAATTATGCTTGATGCTTGAATGCACACACTTTTACCTTCAGGGCTGGATTTGGCCTATGACATCAAGCTTGAGGATTTCATTTTCTAGCCCCCTCACCTGCTGTTCACAGAATTAACTGTCCTACTTTTCACCTGAAACAGCCAATTCTAATGAGCTACTTTTAACAGGAAAACACATTGTATTTGCAATTGTTGGTGTGCAATGGGCTCCTGCTCTCAGTTTTTACAGCATGAACGTGAGCACAGCTGCTGCTAAATAGCACAGAGGCAACATAATGTGCACGGATATGAACAAAAGACACATAAACAGATCTTAAAATACGCGCTTACTTACTTGGATTATGCTTTTTAGCCAATAGCTATAGCACAATGAAAGAGCAGCCTCACTAATATTTCATTGCCACGTTTACAAATCATACACCACCATTAGCAGCACGATTTCAAATCATAATCCTGTGTTTAACCAGCTGATAATGGCGGGCATTAAGTTACAGGAAATTCCCTTACCCATAACAACTAGTCTCCATGGCTGTTACTGGTGAAAAAGTTATTTTTTTAAGTATTGTTCTAACACAAAAGGTTTAGGATAGCAGCAATCATCTTGTACCCTCAGTTCCTTTTCCGTGACAGTAATGACTAGGAAAGGGCTTCTTCTGTAATCATTATTCCTTAAATTTATTATATTAGAAACTGGACAGTCCCCTAGATCAGTGCTTGAAGTCTGTAATAAATCCATGTTGACTAAATTTAGAAAACAGTGTAATATTTAAAGTAGCAGTGTCAAATACTCACTTCAAAAATCATTCGATAATAGTAACAAATATAAATTTAATTCAAAAACAGTCCCAGATATTGTTAGGAAAAAAACTTTCCCAGTTTCAGTATTTTCTTTAATGGTTTTTTTTTCATCATTTCTCTTTTAATGTTAATGGTTTCAGTCATATAATGTTGAGCCACTACTTTTAGATAATGCCTTTTAAATCTTGAACCAACGTGAGTGATTGCTATAATGTGCTGTCAGGCCACATTGAGGAAGTTGTAACAGGCATTTCTAAAGACAACACAGTGATTTGCATGACGAGTAAACATTTTGGCTTAATTCCCAATTTTTGAACTTTTTTCCAGCTTGTTTCACAAAATCGTTTTAATAAAAAATTGTAGTGCAAGTAAGAACATTTTAACTCTTTCCAGTTAACTCACTGCAAATTAATTTGTAGGTTAGCACATATTAACTTTGTTAAATGTTGAATTTTAGAAAGGACATTTAGGAAAAATGTCGGATGTCCAGAGCCCAATGCCTAAAAATCTGCAGGAATGGCAGCAGTGAAGGGAAGGACGTATAAGTGCCTTCTGAAATTGCTCCATCTCCGCCCTGAAAGATGAATGTCATCATAGCCAGTTCTGCTGATGGGTCCACGCAAATAGCAAGGTTTGGGACATGCATGGTTGTAGGCCATTTCACATATATGGACGTCCCCCAATTGCACGCCCACAGAACCTGGTACTTGCATATCCCAGTATGGGTATTTCAGAAGGGAGGCAACTATGTTATGAGACTAGCGCTTTCTGGCTGGCCATTTCAGATAATCAGATGTGCGGCAATGGACCAGTAATATGTCTGGAGTATGTATTTTCATGCAAGTTTCTTTGGCTAGGAAATAACTCTGGTGATGAAAGTGCATTTTATTTTTCTATTAGACGCTTTGCAGCCAGGAAATGAGCACCTTTTTCATTGGCAAGAGTGTGCTTGTGCAATTCTGAAATCGCACCGTGACATGCATCTCCCTGGCTCCACCCCCCCCCCCCCCCCGACCATGTTACATGGATGCTCTTACACCAAGAACATTTATATACCCGGCTTTCAAAAATGGTTCCAGAGATGTTCCTATGATTTGCATATCTGAATGCAATTTTTAGACTTCCAACTCACGAACAGAGCTTCTAAAATGATCCCTTTTATGTGCACTAAATTTAAGACAGGCCAACAAACTCAACACATACCAATGAATCACATCCCTAGTATACAGAATACGGGGGTCATTTTAGAAACCCTATTCATGATTTGAATATATGAAAATGGTCATTCAGATGTCTGAGTCACATCCATGTCCCAAGAGTCATTTTAGAACACCCTGAGGTAACACGTGCAAGGTGCAATCACATCTATATTGCATGGGAAAGTGCTGGGGGAGTGTCTGGGGCATTTCAAAAAAGCAATGCATGTGCGGCTGAATTTAGATTGCTTCTGCAAGTGTAAATCCACCAGTGGACACATCCTTGTCTATACCTGCCCTTGGGCATGGACAGACATTTGAAAAGTGCTCATTTTAACCTGCTGACAAATGTACAGAGAAGAGGAGGATGCCCTCTCATCCTCTCAGTATTTTTATCCAACTAAAAAAGCCTATCAGGTAAATTTTAAGGCCTTATTATATACTATTATTGTGCCTCTGCATATCTCTATTTCCAAGAGGGCAGAATGGGATGAGTTTATGGTAACATATACATGTGTGTATTCCGAAATACCAGCGTTGCACATCGATAGGACTGGAACCGTGCACATCCATATTTTGCACATCCACGTTTCTAATTTCAGCCTCTTTTCTGCTTGCGTCTGCTTGCCCCCATTCTCTTCATATTCTGATGGAGACATTTATCTTTTGGGGTCGAGACATGCCTATTTTATAATGCATTTACATGTGTCCACCTTCACTGATGTCCCTCTCACAGACAAGGATGTCTCAGATTTCACCTAAATGGCCTTTCTAAAATGTGTCTTCATATGTGCATAAGCTCACTTAAACTGAGTGTAAACATTATCAAGGAAATGCTAGGATGAGGTTAGTCCTTATGCTTAACATGCACTTTAACATGTGCTAAGCAGTTGGTATAGAGCTACGGTAACTTTTATTGCACTGGCATGACAGTTACTGCATGCTAATTTTTGCATTAATTGCTTATCAAGTGACAGGATAGGGAATAAGCAGATTATGGGCACAAAGTGAGCATGGACTGCACATTGCAGTAGTGCAAGGTGCTTACCTAACTAACAATGTGTTAACTAACAATGTTGCACTAAGTGCCCATGCACTTAATGCCACTTCAATAGGTGGTGTTGTTCGCCTGTAGTAATTTTGAATGACCTTAACGTGTGGTAATGAATTTTTCAGTGTAGTAAATGAAAAGGCCCCATTATGAGTGCCCCAACAACTGCCCCCCTCCATCAAAGCCCCCAAATCTGAGTCCCCTAACTAATCAGCACTTTCCTTCAGAACCACAATCCCAGAAAGCAACCAACATGCAAGTCCTTCTACGGGGTCTCCCAACCTCTGATCACCCCCCCCCCCCTTTACAGGGCCCTTACAGGACCCAAACTCCTTCTGAGTCTTATCTTGGGGCCCACTGTAGTCTCAGTGGGAAGGGGCAGGAGCGGCTCCTTCTGCTTCTGCCCCAGCTTTGGTAGGTCTCAAAATGGTGCAAGCAATCCTTAGTGTACTACCACTGTGTTACCAGCACTATTTTAAGGTTTTTGCAGGTAAGGTGGTATGTACAATACTTCCCATTCTTTAGTAAAAGGGTCCCTAAGTGTTGCCATCAGTTTATCTGCTATTAGACACTGTTATGTAACTAACTGTGAAACCTGAGTACTTTGCTCCATGCACTCAGTACCCAGAATTTGCTTAAAGTTCAGGATTAAATTATCTAATAGACTGCCAACAACTGGTTTGCATAGGTACTCAAACATCAGCTATGTATCAACAAACCCAAGGAGTACCGCAGGGCTCTTCCCTATCCGCCTTGCTATTTAATATATATATACAACCAATATGTACGATTATCCAATCCTTCGGCATGCTTTACCACATCTATGCAGATGATGTGTTGATCTATTCTCCATTCTCAATGGACAACCGTAACTTCACTAGAATCACAATTGCTTCAATGCCGTCTCCGACTGGTTAGATACTCACAACCTGAAAGTGAACTTTAAAAAGACAGAAGTTCTGTTTATCATAAAGGTCCCAACAGTCACACCTCCAGCCACCCTACAGGTTAGGAATACTGATCTGAAGACTAATCATGAGGTTAAATATCTGGGTGTCACCTTGGATCAGTGCCTAAACATGGAGTCCCACATAAATAATATCATGAAGGCTGTCTATCTAAAAATACAGTCCCTCCGTCAACTATGACCATTGTTAGAGCCTACCGACTTCCGTACTGTCTTCCCAGCTCTCATCACTCTGCTATTTGACTATGCTAAAATCATCCTACATGGTCTACCTGGCTATGTTCCCCCATCCTCTACAAATGGCTTTGAATACTGCTGTACGAACCATTTACAGAGCTTCCCGATATGAATATGTAGCACCTCTTCTAATTCATCTACATTGGCTCCCAATAATCAACTCAAGTACAAAGCCCTACTAATGACATTTAAAATTCTTCATCAACTCTCTGCATCCTCATTGGAAGATCTCTTACATTGGACACCTGACAACATAGTTAGAATAACAAATATGGCAAACACTCTTACCATCCCTGCCCGAGCTAGTAAAAGCTCCCAATTTGCCAGGAACAGAGCCTTCTCCCTCTTTGCCCCTCTGCTCTGGAACTCTCTAAATGCTCCTATCCATCTCACTTCTGACTTGTCCATCTTCTGTAAAGCAATCAAAACACACCTTTTCCATCTCGCATTTGACCATGTAATTTAGCTCTTTGGCCATCCTATACCCATGCTCCCTTCATCTTGTAAATAGTTCACTGTTCTTAAATGCTACTGTTGTATGACTCAGTTTGTCAAACTTTGTTCACAGATTTAATGTAACCTATTATTTGCATTAAATTATGTTCAGATGTTCAATGTAACTTGTTCTATGTATTAAGTTGTTCTCCTGTAAACCGTGCTGATTATGAATAGTGCAGTATATAAAACCAAATAAATAAATACATTTAAGATCATGTTATTGACTCGCCATGTTTATTAATCTGTGTTTCTGTTATACTTGTCAGGACTTTTGATTACATATTCTCCAATCCATAATCTCTGGTCTCAAAACTCTAATTTACTTGACATCTGTCCACTTGTTTATATTCATTTACATGATCACATGCCAAACTGCCTTTGCTTATTTAACACCTATGCATTGGAATTCCGCGCCAATAGAAATTAGAGTGGAGTCTACCACTGTTTTTTCTTTTTTAAATTTAAATTAAGGGGTATGTTTACTAAGGCGCGGTAACATAGCAGTGGTAACGTTACCACACGTTAACGTTACCTGATGTAATATTAATGTGCTGTAATGTTACCAGCTGTAACGTTAACACGCGTTAACGTTACCGGCAGAGGTAACTGTCCCAGAAGGTGGAGAGAGGACGGAGAGAAGGGGTCAATGGGTGGGGAGTGGGCATGGAGAGGCCCCTGCTACACTAACGCTGCAACATTAATGCTGGGACAGTACCGCCAGTGGAAACCTGGCAGTAGATGCACATTTGCAGGAGAGAGAAACCATTTAATTGTCAGCAATGTACAGCACAGGCAGGGAGCCCTAGAAAAGTGATAGTAGTGCTCCATTTGCAGCAACAGCATAGTGCCCAAGTATGAAAGGGCACTATGATGATGCTGCAAATGGGGCATAGGGGGCTGCAGGAGGGACATGCAGTGGGGGCATCTGGGGCACAGGGTGGACCAGACTGTCGTCTAGGTGGCACATAGGAACACAGAAACTGGAAATCAGCAAAACAGCATCTGACCAAGGTCAAACATGTCCAGTAGCCTGTGTTCCACAGTGTCCCATCCAGGGGACATTACCCAGCAGGTACCCCAAAGGTCACACAGGTACCACTATGCCTGTAATAGGGCAATCAGTGCACATCTGGGGACCACTCTAACAAGGCTCCACAGACCTTCCCCAGGATGCATCCCAAACAGTTCGTAAACCCAGCTAATTGAACACCCTTTACTGCAGCCCCTTGTTAAGCATTGCAGGGTGTGATCACACGTTGTCTGAAACATATATACACCCAGTAGTCCAAACTGGGTACACCGTACCTTAGTTGCATGCCCTAGCCTGTCCACAGTCTGCTGTCATAACACAATCTACCTACATCTACCTGGTCCACCCTAGCCAATAGTTGCTAGAGCACCAACCTGACATCCCCCCAGTCATCTCTCCCCCATGTGGAAGGGACATACATTGGTAGGCAGTGATGGGGGGGATATGTGGATGTCCATGTATGCCTCCCCACCCCAGACGCTGCACCCTAGGCACCCGCCTACCTGCACATTGGATGGCCTGGGACTGCACACAACCAGCACCAATAGCATATGGGCATGTCAGCATGGTAGGGGGTGTGTTGGTGCTGGAGGGGGAAGTGGAACCTGTCTGCAGTGGACCTAGGCCATGCCCTGTTCCAGTACATGGTGTGCACTGTAACAGAAAAGGTCTGTCTGATGAAAAGTAAAGGTAGTCCCAGGGACTGCTTGGCTTCTGTGGCAAAAGTGTGGTGCAGTACACGCAGCCAGTGTGTCCTGGAGCAGAGGGTCACAGGTTCAGGTCCCAGCTGTGGATCTTGCAGAGCATGTGTCTATGTTTTACCCTACAATGCAGATACAACACCAAAATGTGCAATCCCCAAAGCAGCGGCCAACAGGGGTACAAACACCCACTCGCACAGGCTCCACTATCCGAAGCTTCATGGAGAGTCAGGCTGTTGGCTCCAGCTCGGAGCTGCAGTTATCACCAGAACACTACTACTAGCTCCTGCACACTTTAGCAATGCCGGCACTGTGATCAGGACCAGTGTGGTGGGCAGTGTTGCCAACCACCCCTATCTTTGCATAATGCTGCAATAGGAGCGTGTGTGTGTATGTCTATCCATTGTTTTGTGGCTGCCTACTCCTCACTGGGCCCACAGTGCTTACACTGTTTCCAGCGTTAGCCTACAAATGTGCATAATGAGGAGCAAGGTATTGTGGGCATGGCCCAGACAGGGCAGATTGGGCAAAATGCATCTGCACAGGGTGTAGGGCAATGGCTGGGACACTGTAGTGCCTGACCACCACCTGCAGGGACAGGGTGGCCACAGCATCTCATGCTGGGAGGTCACTCTCACTCTGACTGAGCAGTGACCATGGCATGTCTGTGATCCCCACATAGTGCTATACGCTGGCTGTCTCTAGTGATATCTGTGTGTTCCCTGTTCTGGGGACCAATCACTGAGATACCTATTTGGTGTCTGTGCTGTATATCCTAACTCTGGGTGTATGTAGTTTCTCTGTGAACATACCCTATGGACTGGCTAGTGGACTGTCTGCAGTTAGTCTGTGCATGGTTGGAACACCTTGTAGGGTGCTGCAGGTGCAGTCTGATTGTGCCTTTTGCTGGTGAATGGCAGACCTTGGTGTGGGGCAGCTAAGGTTTTCCAGGCCTACTGTCAGCATTACTGCTGGTCTGCTACTGCCCTAGTCACAGGTATGGCTCTGGCTCAACAACTCTGGAGGGCTGTCTTTTGCCAGCAGGACTGGGGTTGCTGGTCCTACAGTCATTCTTCATGGCTGAGCCACCTGTCCCTCCACTGCCTCATGTACAAAAAGGTTGATTGTGGACTCTTTGGTGTATATGGCGTATACCACTTTGACCCAGAGAGGGCAGTATATTAGGCAGTACTACATAAACCTCATGTGAGTCTTGACACCCCTCTGCCCTGCTAACAGATGACCATGGCAGCCACACTGTAACACTGGGTATGCACTAATCTGGGTGGTTTCTGGTCCCATAGGGCAAGATGTGACTGGGGAATACAGATGGACACGGATTTACTTTAGGTTGCACTGCAAGGAAAACATGTCACCAATGTTCCCTCTAATTTTCTGTTGGCTGTGTGTACATAAAATATCAGCTGTGCAGCTTTTGAAGGAAGGTTAAATTTTTGTGTGCCACATAACGACACTCAGTTATATACTTTAAAATTTGACTACACGTCAGAATACAGTATGCACACCACATTAATTTTAATCAAATTAAATGAAAATAGACGATTACTAAATGAAGTGGAAAATTTCTAGTAATTACAATCACAACTTTTACATTTTAAGGCGTCTGTGTTGTTTTCTATCAGAATCAGAACAGTAATTTTTGTGCGCTCTGTTGTAAAGTATGTGCGCTCGCTTGGTGAGGTGTGTGCCCGCACACACGCGCACAGTTTAGAGGAAACAGTGCATGTCACACACTGATAGTGATGGGGATGTACTGCAGGACCTATCTCTAGCACCACATGTACTGCAGACCTGGTGCTGTGCGCCCATCCTAACACTCAGGGTGTACACAGAACCTGCACAATGGCATGGTCTGTAGCTACTCTGTGCCAGTATCATGCACTGTCAGTTCTTCTTACCAAAGCAAGGTACTGGAGAGGTGCATATTCCATTTGGTGAGCAACTGTAGACTGCTGTTCTGCATGCACACATAGCAGACATTTTGTGCAGTGACCTGCAGTCTTTCTATATCCAGCCATGGCTATGAAACAAACCATAGAAGTATAGCCTACTGGTTAGTACAACGACATGCTAGGCAGTAGTCATGCATTCAATTCCTCTTTGTTCTCTCTTTTTATGCCTGTCCTACTCAATTAACTCTCATGCCTGTAACAGCCATATCCTTGCAGATCCGTGCTGCCAGCCTATAATACCCTCACCACAGATGCCAACAATCCTTCGGTCCATCTATCTGCGTCTGTCAGCTGTGTAGAGTCCTGTCTTCTTGTGCAGGCTGCTTCCCCATGTCCTGCACTGGATCCTTTTCTGCATTGTGGCACTTCGTGCTTGCCTCACCTGTGCCTGATCTGCATGGAACCACCACTCCTCTGTCCTCCTATCATTGTAACTATCCTGCCACCTCTGCCTCCACTGGGGGACATGAATTCCCATCCTCTGCCACCCACTGTCATTGCAGTACTTTACATTGCCAACACCCTGTACAGCTGCCTCCAACATGTTTCTCCACTTTACTGGTAGCCACATAGGATGCCTGCAGTTATGGCAGGTCCATCAGCTCCTAGCTCTCCTTCCTTCAATCACTTGTTCATTGCCTTTCCTCGGTGCTCTCTCCAGTATTGGGGTTACATCTGTTTTTATGCCTTACAGTTCATGCATTTCAACTTGACACGCCTTTCAACCCTTAGGGCACCTTACTGCCCTTAGAGCACCTTCACTTAGGGCACCGTAACCTATGGTACCTTAACCTAAGGTGCCTTAACCTAGGGTGCCTTATAAGGTGCCTTAACCTAAGGAGCTTTATAAGGTGCCTTAAGCTAAGGCAACTTATAGCCCTTAGGGTGCCTTAGGTTAGGGTGCTTTAACCTAAGGTGCCCTATAAGGTACCTTATAAGGCGCCTTAGCCTAAGGTGTCCTATAAGGTGCCTTATAAGGTGCTTTAGTCTAAGGTGCTCTATAAGGTGTCTTAGCCTAAGGTGCCCTATTAGGTGCCTTATAAGGCACCTTAGCCTAAGGTGCTCTATAAGGTGCCTTAGCCTAAGGTGCCCTATAAGGTGCCTTATAAGGTGCCTTAGCCTAAGGTGCTCTATAAGGTGCCTTAGCCTAAGGTGCCCTATAAGGTGCCTTATAAGGTGCCTTAGCCTAAGGTGCTCTATAAGGTGCCTTAGCCTGAGGTGCCCTATAAGGTGCCTTATAGGGTGCCCTATAAGTTGTCTTAACCTAAGGCACTTTATAGCCCTTGTGGTGCCTTGCATTAAGGTGTCATGCCCAATGGCGCCTTAACTTAAGGCGCTTTGATTCAGGGCACCTTACAGCTCTTTCGCGCCTTACAGCTCTTATGCACCTTGACTTAACACGCCTTAAGTTAAGGCACCTTGTCAGCCTTAATGTGCCCTGCTTCTCAGCTTAACATGCAATGTCCCATTAACGTGTGTTAAATGGCCAAGGCACCCTTCAACGCACGTTAACGGGACATTGCTACCTTTATGCTGGAACGCCCCCTGCCACCCACTGCCTTATATGGCATCGGTAACATTAACGCTGCACTTTTCGCCGGTGACATTACCGCCGCTTAGTAAACATACCGCTAAGTTCGCTCTTAAAGCACATTACTTTGAATTGGCCTATGGGTGTAAGGTCCAACTGGAGCCCTTGCCAGATAAGTAGTGAGAATTGCTTTTTGTGTTGTGTCTTGTTCCTACTATGTATTAATTGAATATATTTATTATGGTAATTGTATATGCTATTGTATACCGCTTTGCTGCTTTGACAATGAAAGGTGATATAACAAACATTTAGTAACAAATAAGACAATAGCATGTAAAATTACTCACAAAAAATATGGTAAACATTTTTTTTAAGTGCCATCAAGTCAGTGTTGACTCATGGTGACCCAGCTACCTTTGGATTTTCTTGGCAGTGTATCACTGGAGGTAGATTGCCAGCCTTTTCTTCTGAGGCAATGGGGGGTAAGGTGACTTGCCCAAGGTCACAAAGAGTGCCAGTGGGAATTGAACCCTTGATTTTCTGGGTACTGGGCAGTTGCTCTACTACTAGGCTACTCTCCCACTCATAGTAAGCATAATTACTCATAAAAAAGCAATAAAGGAATAAAATCATTTTAATTTAAAACATTATATTTTAAATGATGTTTATACTCTGTTTTTTCTACTTCTTGAAATATATCTTCCTCTTTTATCCCAAAGGGCATGCCTTGGCAGCTCAAGTGCCTCTTGTAGAACCTGAGTGCTAGAGGGTGATTTCCTGTAAGATTTATCCTCGGTACTGCTATGAGGCTTGAAAGTGTCACTACAGTAGCAGTAATTCTCTCTTGATGCATGTGTGCCTTGTCCCTGCAATGTACCCTAATCAAGGCTGTCCTGTTGGACAAGAGACTCAATTGCAAGTCACTTGGGTTGTGGCACACAAGAGGCTCGAGCCTCCAGGCTGATAACAAAGTAAAACCTTCTTTAGTGTATGTTGAGCTATTCACATTTGAACCTATCTGAATGGCACTTCAGTGTTGTGTAGTACTAACTGGGATGCTTTGCCATTTGATTGCAGCTCAGCTAGAATCAACATGACCATTTACTTCTGCATCCTCACATCATAGCTAAGCTAGCCTACTGATTCAGGTGAGTCAGAAAAATATTCAGATAAAAGCTTCATTTCCTTCCAGCATCTCCCTTTTTTTAATGTCCATCTTTAGCTGCAACCTGTTCATCTGCTGCATGGCTATATGATCTTTTACAGTCCAGCACACCGGTTTCCTATTACTCTGCAATAAACAGCAATATTCTACCATTCTGCACATATCAGCATGATTATTACGTGCCTTTTACTTAAACGTGTTGCACTTTACTGAAATTGCTACACCTACCAAAATGAATTACAAGAAATATATTGGTTGAATGTCTGAAAATCACACTGAGGGTGAGGTTTGCTTGTGTTTCTGTGGCCACTGAGTAATTTGTCACATTAGCCTCTTTATGAGCTATCAACCTCATTATTATAGTTCAGTGCACAAACTGCCCTTGGGAGTCCAACACTAATTGTGTGCAGGAGTGTAGCATACCATGTGAACTAGCTAAGCACTGATTCACTTTAAGGGCATATGCATATTACAGTGCATCTGTCATTCACCGGAAAGGCTAAAATCAATGTAAGGCAATGGAATCTTAATATTTTTCTGAGGTTAAATAAAATATCAGCAGGGCTACTTTTGTTTATTTATTTATTTATTTATCACGCATTTATATACCGCTCTTTCCCAAGTATCAAGTGCGGTTTACAATGAACAGAGAAAATTGAAGGTACATGAGTAATCATGTCCTAGTCATTTACAGGGAACAGGTTTACATATAACAGTATAAATAAGCATGCAAACATTGTTTACATCCTGAGATATAGTGAGGATGTAATGAAAACTTTTTACATATTTACATTAGTTTTATACAGTTTGAATTACGTGAAAGCAACATTGTTAAATGAACAGGCTGAAAATACAAGTTTGATTGGTTATAGGTACATATTCTTCTATCCTGTGTGCAGTTCTATGTAATTCACAAGCTAAAAGCCAACACACACACACACAGACACACACACACACATAGAGAACAATCCACAGGGCTGCCAGAAGTAACCATTGACTTAATGGAACTTAAAAAAATACACACAAAGTCATTTGACTTTCTTCTGTGCCCAGTTAAGTTATTTAGTCCATTGTTCTGGGAGAGTGAATGGATCTTAGTGATGGTGCTGGGTCAGAGCAATCAAACCCTCTGCTGCATAGGGGGATGGTGCAGCCAATGCAGTTTTTGCTCTTTTCTTCTGCTGCTCAATCAGCATGGAAAACAATTGAAGTGTGCCACCTGCCAGCTATTGCCTGCCCAACCCATCTCATTCTCTGATCTACACAATTTCTATGGAAACCAGGCAATTCCGCAAGAAAGGGCAGATTCTATGACCGTTCCCAGAGCTGTAAAATTGCTGTAAACTGGGGTCCCTGCCTATATCTTTCCCCTTTCATAAGATTTTATTGTCACTAATTGATATACTGTATTGGTTGATATTCTTCTTTTCCTATTAATCTCTCCTTTTAAATTATATACATTTTTTAATTTTATATATTTATTTGCAAACATTTATATACCGCTGTAAGCAAATTGCATTGAAGGTGGTGCACAGCACATTAAAAATATGGACACAACACCACAACTACTAAAAGAAAGAAGGAGCTCTGTACCTCATCCCCCCTCCTTACCTAACAATTTGGTCTGCCCCTACCACCCCTCCCCATCCAATTAAGGGAGCAGAAAGGTTTTCAAACCCTTTCTAAATGCTGGAGGATTCTGTTCCTCCTGCAGACCAAGGGGGAGTTTCTTCCAGCACATGGGAGTGGCTACAGCCAAACACCTCTCTCCATTTCTTCTGCCACTCTTCCTTAAGGCTGGGAACCACCAACTGCAGAGCCTGGTTTGATTGGAACTCCCTCCCTGGACAATACCATACTAGCACCTCATGCAAGTAACACAGCCCTTGATTTTTCAGCATCTTAAATGTTACCAATAATAACTTAAACACTCTGGGGGTCATTCTGTGCCATGAACAGTGGGGTTGTATGTCCAGGCAGGACATATATCCCTGCTGTTCATCCCCCTGCTGCTCCTGGCACAAGGGCTCCCCGTAAGAACAGTGCAGGAGGGGACGGTCCGGAGGTGGAGCAAGGGCGGGGCATGGGCAGGCCATGACCCCAGAAGTACAGGGCCAATTCTGAGGAAACCTGTATGTCCGGGATCTTCAATGTAGACAGGAGATTTATTCCATCTCGAAGGTGGAATAACTCCCCCTGGATGGTGGGGATCACAGCTTGGGACCTGCAGGAGCAGGTGAGGGGACTCATGGGGTTTCCTGCAGCCCGACCCAGGCCTTGGAAGGCCCAATCGGGGGTTAGACTGCAGGGAAACACAGCTCTGTGTGTTGGCCGGTGATTGCCGCTCCTGAATGGATCTGCAGTGCCATGGCGACGGGACACCATGGCACTGTGGCTCCATTCAGGAACCTGGCTGAGTTAGCCGGGTATGTGGCTGGGCAAGCAGCTGATCAGAATCGGGGCCAGTCTGCACATCCAGGCCAGTAGTCCTGATTCTCATCCAGCAGGCACGTCTAGTCCCCGTGGGATCAGAATCGGGTTGTACTACTGCAAGCCCCGATTCTGCCCGGCCATATGGGGCAGGACAGGATTGATATCTAAATGCTGTTCATTCAGGAGCTAGTGAAGTTGAACCAATACTTCTACCACAGACTACCATTTAATCTGCCCAGAAGTCACCATTGCCACCGCATTCTGAACTGCCTGAACTTCCGCAGCAGGTACTTTGGTAACCCCACATAAATTGCAATAAACTAACAGAAATCACCGGTACATGAATCAGAATGCACATTGCCCCCTTATCTAGGAATGGCCGCAACTGATGTAGCAAATTGAGTTGTCCATTTGCCACTTGAACCACCTTTGATATCTGAGATTGAAAAGTCAGCTCTGAATTCATCACCACCGTCTGATTACGAAGTTCCTTTTTCCAAGTTAACTGAACCCCTGCAATCCTCAGCCATTCCTTTACATCCCGAGTATGAGGCACATTCATTCACTTTTAGAAGGTGGTCTTATTTCAAATATTTCTGTTCTGTGTTCACAGATGAAGGGCCAGGAGCAGGACCTCAGTAAACACCACTGGTAACATCCTTCTCCCCCACAAACAGGAACAGAAATTTTGAAGATCTTGAATGATTTTCAGAAGATTATGTTTGTGAGGAATTAGCTAAACTAAAAGTAGACAAAGCAATGGGACCAGATGGGATACATCCTAGAATACTGAAGGAACTTGGGGACATTCTAGTGACTCCACTGTCTGACCTTTTTAATTCTTCTTTAGAGTTTTTGAATGGTCCCAGAGGATTGGAGAAATGCACATATAGTCACTTTCCACAAAAGTTCATTGTGCAATATTAAATGTAACCACAATTGTGCTGCCTAAATGTTGTTAAGTACCCTCATGTTAAGTGTAACCCTCCAATTGTGATGTGACCACTTTGATTGAAGGATAAGGTGGTATACAAATCTGTCTAAATAAACAAATAAAAGCAGAAATAAGGTGAGGTTGAAAACTACAGGCCGTTTGTCTAACCTCTGTGTTGAATAAATTATTGGAAATGCTGCTAAAAGGGAAAATAATAAGGTTCTGGAATTCAATGGGTTCCAGGGTCCGAGGCAGCATGGGTTTACAAGATGCAGGTCTTGTCAGACAAATTAGATTGACTTCTTTGACTGGGTAAGCAGGGAGTTGGACTGAGGGAGATCCCTAAATGTGGTGTACTTAGATTTCAGTAAAGCCTTTGACACCATTCCGCACAGGTGACTTATAAACAAACTATGCAACCTAGGGATGGATCCTAAAGTGACTGACTGGGTTAGAAATTGGTTGAGTGGGAGGCGACAAAGGGTACAGGTAAATATAGATCACTCTGAGGAGAAGGATGTTGCCAGTGGTGTGCCGCAGGGATCTGTTCTTGGTCCGATTCTTTTTAACATCTTTGTTAGTGATATTACTGAAGGGTTGCTGGGTAAGGTTTGCCTCTTTGTGAATGATACCAAAATCTGCAATACAGTAGACACCCAGGAAGGAGTAGATAACATGAAGATGGATCTAGCTAAGCTTTAAAAATGGTCATGAATTAATCAGCTGATATTTAATGCTAAAAAATGCAGAGTCATGCATTTGGACTACAAAAATCCAAGAGAATGGTACAGCGTAGGGAGCGAGGTACTTCTGTCCATGAAAGAAGAGCGGGACCTGGACGTGATTGTTTCTGATAATCTTAAAGTAGCTAAACAGGTAGAAGAGGTGATGGCAAAAGCCAGGAGGATGCTTGGGTGCATAGGGAGAGGAATGGCTAGCAGAAGAAAGGAGGTGATAGTGCCTCTGTATAAGTCTCTGATGCGACTTCATTTGGAGTATTTTGTGCAATTCTGGAGATCACAACTTCAAAAGGATATAAAAAGGATGGAGTCATTGCAGAAGGTGGCTACTATAATGGTTAGTGGTCTTCATTATAAAGCATATGAGGACAGAGTTAAAGATCTTAATATGTATACATTAGAGTTTAGAGGAAAGGCGGAATAGAGGAGATATTATAGAGACTTTTAAATACCTCTGTGGCATAAATGCACAATAGGAGAGCCTCTTTCGATTGAAAGCAAGCTCTGCTATGAGCGGACAAGGTGAAAGAAGATAGACTCAGGAGTAATATGTGGAAATATTTATTTATGGAAAGAGTGGTAGATGCGTGAAATAGTCTTCCAGTGGAGGCAGCACAGATGAGGACAGCATCTAAATTCAAGAAAGCATGGGACAAACACAGAAGATCTATAAAGGAAAAAGGGGCTTATTGTAATTGATATGGGAAGGCAGACTAGATAGGCCATGTGGTCTTTTTCTGCTAACATGTTTCTATGTTTCTACGTAAAGAAGCCTCAATCTCAGAATAGGAAAGAGGCTTATCTAGAGAGGCCTTCTCATCTTCTGATAAAACAGGGTGACTGAGGTTTGAGAAAAAAATCATCATAATCTCTAAGGGGTATGTTTACTAAACTGTGATAACGTTACATAACGCGCGTTACGTAACGTTAACAATCATTAAGTAACGTTAACGCACGTTATGAGACGTTAACGATCGTTAACTTCTCATAACGCGCGTTATCGTTACTTAACGATAGCTGACGTTCCATGGCGCGGTAAACACCGCAGAAGGTGGAGGGAGGTCGGAGAGAAGGGGTCAATGGGCGGAGTATGGGTGGGGAGAGGCTCCATTCACACTAACGCGCTGATCTGAAGAGCTGAATCCGAACACGATTGAAAACCTGCCATTAGATGCACATATGCAGGAGAGAGAAACCATTTACATGTCAGCAATTTACAGCCCAGGCAGGGAGCCCAAAATTTGGGATAGTAGTGCTCCATGTACAGCAATACCATAGTGCCAAAGTATGAATGGCCACTATGGCGATGGTGAAAATGGGGCATAGGGGGCCACAGGCGGGGTATGTAGCATGGGCAGCTGGGGCACAGGGTGGACCAGGCGGGCGCCTAGGTGGCACATAGGAACATAGACACTGGAGATCAGCAAGACAGCAGTTAACCAAGGCCAAACACAATCCACCAATATCTACCTGGTCCACCCTAGCCAATAGTCACTAAAGCACAGACCTGACATCCCACCAGCCATCCCGCCCCCATGTGGAGGGGGCATAATAGTGGTAGGCAGTGATGGGGGGATGTGAGGATGTCCATGTATGCCCCCCCACCCCGGAACCTGCTCTCTAGGTGGGCGCCTACCTACACAGTGGATGGCCTGGGACTGCGCACTACCAGCACGACAGCAAATGGCCACATCGGCTTGGCAGGGGGGCATGTGCCCATACTGGTGGGGGCAGTGCCACCTCCCTGCAGTGGACCCAGGCCATGCTTTGCATCAGTACATGGTGTGCAGTGCAACATAAAAGGTCTGGCTGAGGAAAAGTGCAGGTAGCCCCAGGGACTACCATGCATCTGTGGCAACAGTGTAGTGCAGTACACCCAGCTAGTGTGTCCAGGAGCAGAGGGTCACAGGTGCAGGTCCCAGCTGTGGTTCCTGCAGAGCCTGTCCCTATATTTTACCCTACAATGTAGATACAACAGCAACATGTGCAAAGCCCAAAGCAGCGGCGAACAGGGGTGCAAACACCCACTCACACAGCCTCCACAATCCAATGATGCAAGGAGCGGCAGGCTGTTGGCCCCAGCATTGGGATGATGTTATCACCAAAGCACTACTACTACCCCCTGCACAGTTTAGCAATGTCGGCACTGTGCTCAGGACTTAGTGTGGCAGGCAGGGCTGCCAACCTCCTCTATCTTTGTATAATGCTGCAAAAGGAGTGAGCGTGTTTGTATGTCTATTCATTGTTCTGTGGCTGCCCACACTTCACTGGGCCCAAAATGTCGCACTGTTACCAGCGTTAGCCTGATTAGATGCATAATGAGGAGCAAGGTATTCTGGGTATGGCCCGGACAGGGAAGATTGGCCAGGATGCATCTTCACAGGGTGTGGGGCAATGACTAGGACACTGTAGTGCCTGACCACCACCTGCATGGACAGGGTGGCCACACCATGGCATGCTGGGAGGGCACTCACTCTGAACGAGCAGTGACCATGACAGGTCTAGGTTCCCACATAGCGCTCTACACTATTTGTCTCTAGTGATATATTTATGTTCCCTGGTGCTGGGGTCCCAATCAATGAAATGCCTGTTTGCTGCACATAGTTCCTGGTGGACTATCTGCAGTTAGATTGTGCATGGTCGGACCACCTTTAAGGTACAGTCTGACTGTGCTGTCTGTTGGTGACTGGCAGACAGTGGTGGGAGGCAATTGGGGTTTCCAGACCTAACCCCAGCATTGCTGCTGGTCTGCCACTGTCCCAGTCATAGGTATGGCTCTGGCCCACCAACCCTGGAGGGCTGTCTCGTACAAACAGGATGGAGGTTGCTTCTCTGGGGCGAGGTCACTGTTCTTTATCTATAAAAGGGTGCTGTGGGCCCTTTGGGGTATGTAGTGTATACCACTGTGACCTATACAAGCACTGCTACACACACCTCATGCAATTCTAGGAACCCCTCTGCCCTGATAACAGCTACCCATGTCAGCCAGACCCTCACACTAATCCAGTACACACTAATCCGGCTGTGTCTGGTCCCACAGGGCCACATGTGACTTCAGGATACAGATGGACCCCAAATTACCTTCGGCTGCACTGCACAGAACAATTGTCGCACACTGGTAGTGATGGGGATGTACAGCAGGACCTATCTCGAGCACCACATGTACTACGGACCTAGTCCTGGGCACCAATCCTATCCCTCAGGGTGACCACAGAACCTGCACAATGGCATGGTCTGTAGGTACTCTGTGCCAATATCACACACTGTCAGTTCGTCTTTCCCAGCTGAGGTACCGGAGAGGTGCAGACCCCATTTGGTGATCAGCTGTAAACAGCTATTCAGCATGTGCATTGCATCATGGGTACTGTTGTGACATATACCATGGAGGTATAGCCTAATGGTTAATACATTGCCATTCTTGGCAGTGTTCATTGGTTCAGTTCCTCATTGTTCCCTCCTCTCATGCCTGTCCTACTCAAATAGTGTGCATGCCTGTAGAGGTCATATTTTTCCAGATCTGCGCTTCCAGCCCATAATTCCCTTGCCACAATTGCCAACATTCCTTCGGTCCGTCTATCTGTATCTGTCAGCTGTGTAGAGTCCTGTCTGCCTGTGCAGGCTGCCAGCCCATGTCCTGCACTGCTACCCTTTCCTGCATTGCGCCTCACCGTGCTTGCCTCGCCTGTGCCTGATCTGCATGGTACCACCACTCCTCTGTCCACCCATCATTGTAACTATCCTGCCACCTCCGCCTCCACTGGGGGACACATATTCCCATCGTCTGCCACCAACTGTTTTTCCGGTACTTTACATTGCCAACACCCTGTGCTGTGGTAGAGCTGCCCCACCATGTTTGTCGTCAGTACTGGCAGGCACATGGGATGCCCGCAGATATGGCAGGTCCAGCGGCTCCCACTTCTCCCTCCTTCACTCACCTGTTCATTGCCTTTCCTGAGTGCTCTATCTAGTGTTAGGGCTACATCTGTCTCTGTTCCGCACTGGTCATGCATGTCATCCTGAGGCACCTTGCAGTCCCTAGGGCACACTAACCTAGGACACCATAACCTTGTTAGGCCACCTTAACCTATGGTTCCATAGCCCAGGGTGCCTTCTATGATGACTTGTCCAAGGGTGCCTAATATGGCGCTTAGCCTAGGAGGCCCTATAGGGCGCCTTCTGAGGCACCTTACAAGGCCCCTTACATGGTACCTTACAAGGCACCTCACAGGGCACCCTACATGGCACCTTATAAGGCACCTTACTAGACACCTTACAAGGCACCTTACATGGCAACTTACAGGGCACCTTACTAGGCACCTTACTAGACACCTTACATGGCAACTTACAGGGCACCTTACTAGGCACCTTACAAGGCACCTTGCAAGGCGCTTTACAAGGCGCCTTGTAATGCTCGTTGTTCTAAGGCACCTTGTAACGTGCGTTCTCTGTCAGCTTGCTGTAACAATGCACCGCCCATGCCTTTATATGGGCATCTCTACCTTTACTGCGGAACCTACCGCGAATGACATTACCGCAGTTTAGTAAACATACCCCTAAGACTCGCTGAGGAATCAGAAAGATATAAAGTTTGATAGAATTCCTTAAAAATTTGCACAATCTGCAAATCAGAACAAACTCTCTGGGAGTCATGGCCTCTGATAATTGTCCTAACCTTTCTAGCCTTCAACGTCTGAGCTAAGTCTGCCAGATGTGGTGTTATTCATATAATAAGAGTTTTGGTTTAGAAAAGGTTGCGTGAAAGCCATCTGGGAAGTAAGAGCCCAGTATTCAAAGGCATTTGCATGGCTTACAGAGATTAAAACCATTTAAATGCCCCTAAGCAGGATATTCAGTGGCATTAACATGGTTAGCACCACTGAATATCCCAGAGTAATGTCGCTATATGCCCAGATGCTCACCGCTTAGCATCGGGGCGTGTTGAGGTGTTCTGGGGGCAGTACCCAAGGTTAACCGTGCAGCGGTGATATTCAGCCGCTGCCTGGTTATCCCTCAGTGGTGAAAGTTAAGCAGAGCAAAGGTTGTCTTAACTTTCGCTGCCAAAGTTAACTGGGCAGCAGCTGAATATCGCACTGCACGGTTAGCTTCTATACCATGTGTGGCTGTGCGGCGAAATGCTGGTAGCCGGATATGGTCACAGATTAATTATCTGGGGTTAAAATTTGGCAGTGAGAGCTATGCACCTTAGAGGTGCATAGTCTTCGCAAATGAATATCAGGCCCTAAGTTTATGATATTGAAATTTTAGGCTTTGATAGCGGTTGAAGAATGCACCATTAGGTGTATGAAGATATAATTTCTCCTGACTCTAGATTTGTTGCTCCAGATGATCTAATTCTCTATTCCTCTCTTTTTTAAGTCAAGTTTGGTAACCTATAATGACTACCTGAAGATAGGCCTTGCAAGCACTCCAGACAGAAAAGAGGAATATACCTTCGGTGATATTAGTTTGAAAACTATATATTTTCTCCTTGAATTTAGGGTCATCAAGTAGAGAAGTATTAAATCTCCTTGGGAGACTTTAGGACTTTTAGTCCATAGACAGATATCACAACTTACAGCTGAATGATCAGAGATAACTCCGGGGTAAAATAGAAACATCAGCTACCTCAGGCAACAGTTTTTAGAAATTAGAAGATAATCCAAATGAGAGTATGATTAAATGGGACAAAAAAATAGGTATATTTTTAACCAGAAGGACCTATGAGACCATAGTCTTGTAACATTGTTTGAGGTACTTGCAAGGCTTTCGGAGATGAGATTCTAGCCTTAGATTGCCTTCTAGCACAGAGTCTTGAACCAGATTAAAATCTCCTGCCAGTATAATTGGAAAATGAATGTAATTTCACATCATTTGCAAAAGGGAATAAAAAAACGAGAGGTCATAAGTATCGGGATGTAGACATTACAAACAAACGTTTGGGGGTATGTTTACTAAACAGCGCTAACATCGCAGCAGTGATGTTATCATGTCATAAGTAACGTTATTGCACGATAATGTTAAATTACTGTGCGATAACGTCACTTATCACGCGATAACGTCTCCAGCGGTGTTAAGGCGCACAGAGGATGGAGTAAGTCGTTCCAGAGGGCAGAGAGAAGGGGTCAATGGGCGGAGAGTGGGCGGGGAGAGGCTCCAGGCACACTAACGCCGAGAAATCAGGGTCTGAAAATTAACGCCAGTGAAAACCTCACGTTAGAGGCACATTTGCAGGAGAGAGAAACCATTTCAGTCAGCAATGTACAGCAAAGGCAGGGAAACCAAGAAAAGTGAT
Source organism: Ichthyophis bannanicus (assembly GCA_033557465.1). NCBI lineage: Eukaryota > Metazoa > Chordata > Amphibia > Gymnophiona > Ichthyophiidae > Ichthyophis > Ichthyophis bannanicus. Next base: position 1,160,397,313 of record CM066032.1, on the reverse strand, counting down.
AGTAGTTATACATGTGCAGCAACAACATAGTGCCCAAGTATGAAAGGGCACTACGGTGAGGCTGCAAATGGGGTACAGGGGGCTGAAGGCGGGACATGCAGTGGGGCAGCTGGGACACAGGGTGGACTAGACAGATGCCTAGGTGACACATAAGAATGTAGAAGCAGAAAACCAGCAAGACAGCAACTGACCAAGGGCAAACATGTCCACGAGTGTGTGGCCTGGGACTGCATACCACCAGCACCACCAGCACAAGGGCATATCAGCATGGTGGCGGAGGGTTGCTGGTGGTGGAGGGGGCAGTGGCATCTGCCCACAGCAGACCAAGGCCAAGCCCTGTTTAGGTGGGTGCCGTGCACTACAACAGAAAAGGTCTGTCTGACGAACAGTCAAGGTATCCCCAGGGAATGATCTGCCTCTGCGACAACAGTTTGGTGCAGTACACACAGCCAATATATTCAGGGGCAGAAGGTCACAGGTTTAAGTCCCAGCTGTGGCTCCTGCAGACTATGTCCCTATATTTTACCCAGTACTAAACCGTGGTGATAAAGACGGAACCTTTATTGCAGATAAAATAAGCACTCCATAATGCCTATATTTTACCCTATAAAGCACATACACCATAAACATGTGCAATCCCTAGAGCAGAGTTTCCCAACTCTAGTCCTGGAGGGCCAAACACCATTCAGGTTTCATGCTGTCCCTAATAAATATACCTGTGATGCATTTGTATGCACCGCCCCCATTGTATGCAAATGTATCATGCATATTCATTAGGGACAGCATGAAAACCTGAACCATGTTTTGTCCACCAGGACCGGAGTTGGGAACCTCTGCCCTAGAGCAGCGGCCAACAGGGGCACAAACACCCACATCCACAGGCTCCACTATCCAATGGCTCATGGAGAGTCAGGCTGTTGGGCCCTGCGCGGCGCAGCATCTACCAATACTAGCACCTGCATACCTTAGCAATGCCATCTTAAACTTGGAAACACGTTCCACATATATCAAAAGGTTGCTATGATTAATGTCAGATAACAAATCCTAAGTTAAACACAATTTTTTGACAGAGATTCATCATAGCAACCTTTCTGATATCTGTGGAGTGTGTTTCAGTTTTTGTTTCTGACAGTGTTTACCACCCCGGGGAGTAACCCTAACAGTACTGAGTACCATAGCAATGCCTGCACTGTGCCCAGGACTGGTGTGGCAGCCAGGGCTGCCAACCATCTCTATATTTGCACAATGCTGAAATAGGTGTGGGAGCGTGTGTATGTCTATCCAGTGTTTTGTGGCTGCCTACACCTTACTGAGCCCACAATGTTTGTACTGTTTCCAGTGTTAGCCTGCCAATGTGCATAATGAGGAGCAAGGTACTGTGGGTATGGCCCGGACAGGGCGGCCTGGGCAGGATGCATCTGCACAGGGCATAGGGCAATGACTGGGACATTGTAGTGCCTGACCACCACCTGCACGGACAGGATGGCCACAGCATGTCATGCTGGGGGGGGGGGGGGTCACTCTCACCCTGATTGAGTAGTGACCATGGCATGGCTAGGTTCCCTTATAGTGCTATACAGTATTTCTCTCAAGTGATATCTATGGGTTTTCTTTTCTGGGGCCCAATCATTGACTTACGTGTGCGTGCTCCCTCCCTCCCATCCCCTTTTTGGGTGCACACAGTTTCTCCAGGAACATGCACTATGTACTAGCTAGCAGACTGTCTGCAGTTAGCATGTGTATGACTGGAACACCTTGCAGGGTGCCGCAGGTGGAGACTGACTTTGCTTTCTGCTGGTGAATGTCAGATAGTGGGAGTGGGGGTGGGGGTGGGAGCTGAGCTTTTCCAGGCTGCCAGTGCCCTATCTGATGTGTACAGATCTGCATTGACTGCCTCTTCTCCAGCAGGACTGGGGTTGATGGTCCCCTCTACTACCCCCATTGCAGAGATGTAGAATGTGGATCTGTTGGTGGGAGATCCTGTCCCCCACCCTGTCCCACAGAGGGCAGGTTGGGTGGTGCTACATAAATCTACTTTTGGTTCCAAACACCACTCTTCTCTTATAACATGTGACCATGGCAACCACACAGGATATGCACTATCCTGGGTGCATCATAGTCCACAAGGGCTAGACGTGACTGGGAAACACAGATGGACAAATGTGCATCCTAGGTATGTCTGCAAGGACTACCTATCACACACTGGCACTGATGGTAACCTGCAGCACAGCCTATCTCAGCCAAGCCAGGTGCTGCGGACCTGGTGCTGGACATCCCACCTCACCCTCAGGGTGAGCACAGGAAACACACAATGTCACGGTCTGTAGCTGCTCTGTGCTAGTAACACAAATGGTCAGCTCCCCCTACCAGGCCGGGGTGCTATAGAGCCGCATGCCCCATCTTCTGATCAGATGTAGCCTGCTGATCTGCATGTGCAGTGCATCACAGATACGGGTGGGTTTACCCTATCCTAGTAACCACAGCAGACAGTTTGTGTGGTGACCTGCAGTCTTTCTTTAGTCAGCCAGCAGTGTGTTAGACGCTATTAAGATGTAGCCCACTGATTACAAAGGCAGAGGTCATGGGTTTGATCCCACAGTGGTGTTATTTAATAAGGCTGTCTGAGGCTTTTCCTTTTAATTTAAATCAGTGCTGCCAGCAGAAACACCCTCACAGTGCCATAGCCTAAGGTGCCTCATAAGGCGCCCTATAAAGCACCCTATAAGGCACTCTATAGTGCACATTATAAGGTGCCTTGGCGGACATGACACTTTATAATGTGCCCTATGGAGTACCTTATAGGACATCTTATGCGGCACCTTAGGTTACGGCACTGTGAGGGCGTTTTTTCTGGCAGCATTGATTTAAATTAAAAGAAAATGCCTCAGACAGCCTTTCTAGATTACACCACTGCAGGATCAAACCCATGATCTCTGCCTTCACAGTCATTGCTTTAACCAGTGGGCTGCAGCGTTATAGCTTCTAACATTGTGCTGGCATGAATTTAGAGTTAATGCGCATTAACGTGTCACGGCGCCCACTATCGCATGATACCGATTCCTTGCAACCTTCCCTCCGGACCGCCTACTACCTTATATGGCATTCTTCACATTAACGTTGCAACTAGCGCCAGTAACATTAAGATGGTTTAGTAAACATACCCCTTGGTGGCTTTGGTTTTTCAACACCAACCAAATCCATCTACCATTGAGATCAGCCTGTTGTTGTTTACCAATACGTTGGGAAGCATACCTGAGCAAGATAGGAACGCCATTTGTTTTATTACAGGCTGGGGCAAAAAATATATCATATCCATTTCCGTTCAGCTTTTAGCTCTCAGTTAAACTCAAATGCAAGAAAGCTATCTCAGCATTGTGTTTCTTTAAATAATGAAGGATACACTTTAGCTTAATGGAATGAGAGATACCATTCACATTCAAGGTCAGACCAACAATACTTTGTCTATACCTCCCTCCAGCAAGGATACCTATCCCCTGCTCTAAAATAAGCCTCACTTAGACCCATCTTCAAAAAACCTTCTCTTGACCAAACAGATCCAAGCTCATACCACCCCATAGCAAGCATCCTCTCCCTAGCGAAGGTAATATAATGCCCCAATCAACCTACAATCACCTGACATGACAACGATGACAAGATGCCTTGAAGACATGAACACCTAGCTTACCACTAACAACCTGACGGTCAACTTTGATAAAACAGAGGCTATATTCATCACTAGAGACTCCACATTCAATCCGCCCCTAACAATCAGCATTTTAAACAAAGCTATAGCAGTCAAGGATGAAGTAAGGTATTTGGGCATTACCCTGGACAGAGTTCTGAACCTAAAATCTCACATTACTAAAACTGCGGCAAGAGCCTACCATCGATTGAAGATCATCAGAAAACTCAAGCCAGTCCTTAACCATGACTACTTCCACACAGTTTGCCAAACAGAGCATCCAGGCAACCTCCCATACCCAAACTGAAATACTACTTCAGCCGCCAACCAAGCACACACCCTCCTATCCACACACACAATTTTATCATACATGTTAAATGCTATCTTAAATTGTACTGTCTAAATGCTGATAAGTAACTGTACTGTCTAAATGTTTACACGTACCCTAATGTTAAATGTTTACACATACCCTCATGTTAAATGTTACCTTCAATTTTACTGTCTAAATGATAATAAGTAACTGTACTGTCTAAATGTCTACACGTACCCTAATGTTAAATGTAACCCTCTAATTGTAATGTGACGTGACAGCCCTGATTGAAGGATAAGGTGGCATACAAATCTGTCTAAATAAATAAATCACACCACTACTAGACTATGGAAACTCATTATACCAAGGCCTCCCCTAGCATACTATTCACCCACTTCAAATGGTGCAGAATACTACTGCATGCATCATCACGGGCATTGCAAGATCTGAACACATCACCCCCATCTTACAACAAGGGCAAAATTCAAAACAATCCTGAACATCTTCAAAATCTTCCACCACCGCTCAATAGATGCACTCTAGGGTATAATAACCAGAGATGTCAGCAACAGACCTAGAAGAACCAACAATGGCAACAGAATCAGCACACCCGCAGGTTATCACAAGACTAAGCAAGCAACTTCTAAGAGAGCTCCCTCGCTACTGGCGCCTGCATTATGGAACTCCCTCCCTATGGACTTAAGGACCCTAAATGACACCAAAGACTTCCGCAAGGCAATCAAGACCCTTCTCTTTACCGAGGCCTATGAGCAACCACCTTAAGTTGCCAAACACTAGATACCACCCAAGTGGCCCAACAGCTTGCTACACCACTTGGCTCCAACTACTCATTCCCATTTAGACCTATAAGCACATAGTATTTATGTATGTGAGTTGTTTCCCCTCCTGTTAAATGTATACTTCCAATTGTGTTGTGACCACTTTGATTGAAGGACAAGGTGGTATACAAAACTGTCTAAATAAATAAAATCTAAAAAAACATACAACGCCAACTCCAGGATTATGTCGACACCCATGCACCTATTGACCCCAACAACTTGGCTTCTGCCTCCAACATGGTGTAGATACTCTTTTCACTGCACTCTTGAACACACTAATCAAGGGCCTCAATAGGCCACATTAAGGTTTTGCAATGATATTCCTTAACATCAGCACAGCTTTTGACTCTATCTCACACAAAGCACTCCTCATCAGACTGACAAACATGGGCCTCCATAACAGCATCCTAAATTGGTTCTCTTCATACCTCACTGATAGACAACTTCAAGCAAAAATTGACTCCCTTAAATTCAGCCAGTTCAGCCTAAACCAAGGTATACCCCAAGGATAAGTCCTGTCAGCTCTTCTTTTCAGCATTTGCATTCAACCCATTTACGACCTACTCAGAAGATTCAACATGCACTTTCACCTTTACGCAGATGATGTCATGCAGAGTGGAGGAGTAGCCTAATGGTTAGAGCACTGGCTTGGGAACCAAGAGACCAGGTTTTGATTCGCCTTGGGCAAACCACTTAATCCTCTATTGCCTCAGAAAAATCCAAGTTATTGATGTCCCTGTTTAATGTACATTACCAAGTTTTTAAGTTACAATGTAAACTGCTTTGACTGGAGTGATAAAGCAGTATAAAAAACCTGTTTAAAAAAAAAACCTGTTAAATACCCTTTCACACCCTAAATCTGGACTTCACCATCTCAGACTGCTTTTCAGCCATCACTGACCTCCTTGGAAGTCTAAACCTAATAGTAAACAGCAACAATTGAGGCTCTACTGGTCACAAGAGACACATACTTCACCCCACCAGCAAAGTTAACACTTCATAATACCAAAATCATGATAAAAGGTGAAATCAAATACCTGGGCATAACTCTTGACAAGAACCTCTCAACATGCACTGCCATATCAAGAAAGCAGCTAACACCACATACCTCAAACTGAAATCACTCCAATAGCTACAACCACAACGACTACAGAACTGTATTCCAATCTATCATAACACCCCACCTAGACTATGGCAACATCCTATACCAAGGGCTCCCAAAACACACTCTCTAGGCCCCTCCAATTAGCCCAAAATACTGCAGCTAGAATGCTAACAGGTATGTCAATGGTACAGAGGATAAAGCATAAGATGATAACCGCTACACATAAAATCTTACACAACTTATCAGCCCTTGCCTCAACTCATTGATCAGAAGAGCTCCTACAACAAGGGAAAGAAGATCAACCAACCAAAACCTACTAGTCATCCCTCCACTCAAGACAAAATGCTCTCAGCAAACAAACAATAGAGCCTTCACCCTCTTCGCTCCCTCAAACTGGAACTCACTCCCAGCTCCTATAAGATCTGCACAGACAACTCGACCTGTGATAAGGAAGCTTATCATAGCTCAGGAAGGAGCAATAGAAAAGGTGAAGTGACTCTGAACAAGCAACCTGTCAGTTCTGGTAGAAATAAGAAAACAGAATTTTTCTATAAAAGACTACCAGTCCCAGAATGCACCAGGTTTCCAACAGCCACTAGAGGAGCTGAAGTGGGGAAACGTGTGTTCAATCAGGAGGGCTATGAGGTAATCCCTAAGCACTCATCTCAAAGGGCAGGGCCTGATTCAGCACAGCTGCACTGTGCTAGGGTGGAGCACTCATCTAAGCAGAATAAAGGTAGAGTTTATTCTACAGAGAATCATCCTCAGTTTCATCTGGGAGATACTCGGATTCAGCTTGGAGATCCTCGTCTTGGACAGCTTCATTATCTGGAGGATCATCATCAGAAGCCGAAGCCAGAGCGGACGGACAGAGAGGGCAAGAAACCCTTTGGAAGAAAGAAGAGAAAAGCATTTGGGAGGTCTAAAGGAGTCCAGAGCAGTACGTATACTGGGAGACATTCAAAGGGCCAGCATACACCATTGGACTGGGGAAAACCAGAGGAGTGGTGCTGCAGAGCTAGGAATCACCAGACGGTACCTGTGAGGGAGATGGCTGCACTTGGAATGGACCCTAGGACCCGTGCCAGAAGGTATGTGAAGAGAGATCCAGTGTCCAGGGATCTGGATTGGAAGGCTGGACATAAGAACTGGACTACATACTGGCCAGGCTATTTAGAGAGGAACTCTAACAGCAATGGAAGCTCAGGTATGAACACTGATCTATGCCCTAGCTATACCCTTGAAAGACAGCAGGGAAACAAGTATTCTCCTGAGAGTGCTCCATTGAGAAATTCCTCTGTGCCAATCCATGATATTGAACCCATGATTGTTGAAGAAGGGGGAGCGGTGGTAGATACAGGCTGTGAATACATGGATTGCTCTCTGTCTAAACTCCTTTGGTAATTTACTGTTACAAAGTACAACAACCATCACAAAGAAATGCAAACTTGTTCTTTAAATCTACTCAGAAAAGCTCCTGAGTAGGATTTTGAGCCACGCAGCAGAAAGCAAGCCAGCTAAGGGGTTTCAGCTGGATAACTGCTAGCAATTGAGCCTTACCTAATTGCTTGTGAGCTCTGAGGAAATCACTTCTGAGTCTATGTGTGAAGATATAAGAAGTTAACCTGAAAAGAACAGTTTTTCCCTACTTTGTGGGTTTTGTTTGTGGTTTGATGCACTGCTAAGAAAATATTAGCTAAAGCCTACAGAAAAGACCAGTTTGTTACCAACCAGGTCTTTATTCTTTTGATTTGATTGCCTGACAAGTTCCACTGTTGTTTTCCTGATTTTGTTTTTCTAAGTTTAACACTGAAAGCAAGTATCCTGTTTTATGTGCTACCAAGCATATCTGTGTTGGGAGAAATAACCCCATAAATAAATATCTTATTGGCTTTACACTCAAGCACAACTAATTATTGTGAGCGGCTGTGTCTGGTGTGAATGGACTGCATTTTCCACAATCCCTTGCAAATCATATTGATATATGCCTTTGCCAAGACTGTGAACATTCTCACCCAGGCATCCGTCTGACAGACCTCAAGAAGTTACTAAAGATACACCTCTTCATTGAATACTATGGCACCAATAAAACCACATAATATTCCAGAAAATGATCATCACGCCCCCCTCTAAAATAAGTTACCCATGTTTCTGTTAACTCCAAGTTATACCTTATGTTCTATGCAACTATTTCTCAATTGAGATTGCTAATTGTTCCTTGTAAACCACCTTGGCCTTAAGGCAGTATAGAAAACCTGTTAAATAAAAATAAAATGTATACAAGGTCACCAGCTAGTAATGGTGTAGAGAGGAAGCTCACAAATCAAAACAAAACAAAAAAAACTAAAATCAGAGCAATAAACTTAAGCATCCCTTCACAGAGCAGAAAGTAATGTGGATATGGAGAAAAGATAGCTGCTATGCACAGTTAAGCAACTCAACCCATCCCTGATCAACATACATCCAGTCAAACATTAGGCAAGGATCAATAGTCCCGATCATACATTGCCAAAGTCACTTCGCCACAAGTCACATCAACAGCAAATTTAAAACTCCAAACACATGAGTACACAAAGCAGAGTACTTACAGGTTATCAACTATCCTTAATGAAATAAAGTTGGAAAAGAGAATGCTGTGAATCATGTCATCCAAAATGACAGATCCATGAAGGAACAACCAGAAAATGCTTTCCTTGGTAAACAGGCTCAGGTTTAACTTTTGCCTTCATCAAAATTTATAGAACATGTTGATAATGCAAAAGATTAGCTACCACTGGTCTCAGGTACTTAGAAACATAAAAACATGACGACAGAAAAAGACCACATGGCCTATCTTGTCTGTCCTTCCATATTTATTTATTTATTTATTTATTTGCAGTCTCTTTTATACCGCGCTATTCGACATCAGTGCGGTTTACAATGAATATAAGAGTTGCACATCTCAATTTCGTGATTTGTGCTTACAGTGAAAACATATCAACAACTACAACAGTCCCCTTTTTACCTTTAGAGATCCTCTGTGTTTGTCCCATGCTTTTTTGAATTCAGTTACTGTCCTCATCTCTACCACCGCCATTGGGAGACTATTCCACGGATTCACCACTCTTTCCGTAAAGGAATATTTCCGCATATCACTCCTGAATCTATCCCCCTTCACCCTCATCCCATGTCCCCTAGTAGCAGAACTTGCTTTCAATTGAAAGAGGCTCTCTCCCTGAACATTTATGACACAGAGGTATTTAAACATCTCAATCATATCACCTTTATCCCGCCTTTCCTCTAAGGTGTACATATTAAGATCCCTAAGTCTGTCCTCATATGCTTTATAATGAAGACCACTAATCATCTTAGTAGCCACCGTCTGCACCGACTCCATCCTGTTCACATCCTTTTGAAGGTGCGGTCTCCAGAATTGCACACCATACTCCAAATGAGGTTGCAGCAAAGACTTATATAGAGGCACTATCACCTCCTTTTTTCTGCTAGCCATTCCTCTCTGTATGCACCCAAGCATCCTTCTAGCTTTTGCCATTGCCTTCTCTACCTGTTTAGCTACTTTAAGATCATCAGACACAACCACACCTAGGTCCCGCTCTTCTATAGTGGACAAAAATACTTCACCCCCTATACTATATTTCTCCCTTGGATTGCTGCAGCCCAAATGCATGACCTTACATTTTTTAACATTAAATCCCAGCTGCCAAATTCTAGACCATTCTTCAAGCATAGCTAGATCCCTCCTCATGTTATCTACACCTTCCTGGGTGTCTACTCTATTGCAGATTTTGGTATCATCTGCAAAGAGGCAAACCTTACCCGACAGCCCTTCCACTATATCACTAACAAAGATGTTAAAAAGAATCCGTCCAAGGACAGATCCCTGGGGCACACCACTGATAACATCCCTCTTCTCAGAGTGAGCTCCATTTACCTGTACTCTTTGTCGCCTCCCACCTAACCAATTACTAACCCAAGCAGTAACTTTAGGGTCCATCTCTAGCATGCTCAGTTTGTTTATAAGTTGCCTGTGAGGAACAGTGTCAAAGGCTTTACTGAAATCCAAATACATCACATCTAGGGCTCCCCCTCGGTCCAACTCCCTGGTCACCCAGTCAAAGAAATCAATCAGATTTGTCTGACAAGACCTGCCTCTGGTGAATCCATGCTGCCTGGGATCCTGTAATCCACTGGACTCCAGAAACCTCACTATTTTCTCTTTCAGCAGCATTTCCAATAATTTACTCACCACCGAAGTTAAACTAACTGGCCTGTAGTTTTCAACCACATCCTTACTTCTGCTTTTGTGTAAAGGCACCACATGAGCCTCTCTCCAGTCCTTTGGCACCACTCCCGACTCCAATGAGGTATTGAAAAGGTCAGTCAGTGGAGCTGCTAGAACGTCCCCAAGTTCCCTCAGTATTCTAGGGTGTATCCCATCCGGTCCCATCACTTTGTCTACTTTAAGTTGAGCTAGTTTCTCACGAACACAGTCTTCTGAAAATTGTTCAAGATGTCCCTCGCTTCTGTTCTCGTTTATGGGTGTTTTCTGAGGTCCTGCTCCTGGTTCTTCATCTGTGAACACAGAACAGGAATATTTTTTAAGCAATTCTGCTTTATCCTCATCAGCTTCTACATATTCCTCCCCTTCACTCTTGAGTCTGACAATACCACTTCTGACCTTCCTCTTCTCACTAACATATCTGAAAAATGTGTTATCCCCCCATTTTATTGCATTGGCTATTTCCTCCTCTTTTTGGATCTTTGCTTTCCTGACTACTTTGCTAGCTTCTCGAAGTTTTTCCAAATATAGATGCCTGTCTTCCTCTCAATAAAAAGGTTGGTTGCCCTTAAAATATCCCCTTTCAGTTTTGCCCACTGTTCTTCTACATCCCCCAGCTGTTCCCATCCCACTAACGACTCCCTGAGATATTGACCCATCTTGGCAAAGTTAGTGTTCCTAAAGTATAAGACCCTCACCTTTGAATGGATTCTAACAGCCCTAGTCCTAATACTGAACCACACCATCTGGTGATCACTGGATGCAAAATTATCTTCCACTACAACATCAGAAACACTTTCACCATTGGTAAGCAGCAAGTCCAGTAAGGCCCCTTCACGTGTGGGGTCTGTTACCAATTGCTTGAATAGTTCTCCCTGTAGAGAATCCAGGATCTCTTTACTGCTAGATGATACTGCAGCAGGAATGTGCCAATCAACATCTGGCATATTGAAATCCCCTACCAGTAGCACTTCCTCTTTCCTAGCAATGCTGCGTATTTTTTCAATTAACTCTCTGACCACCTCTTCCTCTTGTGATGGAGGTCTGTATATCACACCAATGCAAATAGATTTTTCTTTTCCTCTTTCTAGTTTAACCCACAATGCCTCCTCTCTCCCTTTTAAGCTCTGTAATTCCAAAGCTTTAATAGTATTTTTTACATATAGTGCCACTCCTCCTCCCCTTCTTCCTACCCTGTCCTTTCTGAATAAAGTATAGCTAGGTATAGCTACATCCCAATCATGGTTTTCTGTGAACCATATTTCTGTAACTGCCACTAAATCCAAGTCAGCCATTCCCACCATAGCTTCAACCTCAGGGATCTTATTTCCCATGCTATGGGCATTTATACACACTGCTTTCCATATGTTACCCCTGTTACCCATTTCCATAAGGGTATTTAATGTATTACTTACCTGGGGGCTTTTACTTACCTGGGGGCTTTCACTTTCCTGGGGGCTTTCTTCACCCATCCCCAATGAATCTAGTTTAAAGCCCTCTTCAGTAGATTAGCCAGTCTACTACCGAAGATGCGTTGACCTTTTTTGGACAGATGGATGCCATCTCTGCTCTGCAACCCTTGGAACAGCATCCCATGGTTGGATATCAGTTGTGCCAGCGCCCTGTGTACTCTCTGTCTTCTGCGTCGGTGAAAACTGAAGGCCCAACTGCTGTTGAAGTAAAGTTGCAAGAAAAGAAATCATGTCAGCACCTTCCACTCCTTCCGTTAAACCAAGAATTCTTATAATTACATTGGCGATTGCAATTTGAGAGATCTTCAAGATCTAATTGTAATTAATGAATCACTTTAGAATTGTCCTCCATATGCCATGTGGAAGTCTCTTTGGTAGTGACACATTGCTGTATCTGCTCGAGCCGTGAGTGTGAAGCCTGTATTTTGTCTGAGAGACTAGCAAGCTCCAATTTTATATTCTGTATTGAACCCAGTTGTGATTCGATAAGCTCCCGTAGACCACAAATCTCAGCCAAGACTGCACCAACAGAGTCTGTATGAGCCTTAGCAGGCACCATTTTCTCCAGAGTTAGCAAATCTGCCATGTGTCTTTTCAACCTTGAATTTACAGAGAAGTGCTGATTGGTTTTGCTGGACTTCGAGTTTGTCATAAACCTCAATGCTCAGTAAGGTGACAGGATAGATTAGAATGTAAATTTGACCACACAGTTCCAAAGATGGATAAAGGTACTGTGGTGATGAGAGTGACCAGGAAAGAATGGAAATAGAAGAAAATGGTACTTGTGCCTTTAAAACTACTGACAGCCAAGCTTTGCACAGAGGGAGAAAAACTACTTTGAAAAAAAAGTCAAGCCAAGCCACGCCCTAGCTCTGACAAGGAGGCAGGCTTGCTTACTGATTACGAGCACACGTGCAAAGAGAAAGTTGTGGCAGGAAGGAAACAGGTTTTTAAACACGTCACCAAACAGAGCACAAGGGAGAAGAGGAGAGAGAGCACACGGAGCTTACAGAGTTCACAGAGGAGTTCTCAGCGTGCACGGAGGAGTTCCCAGGAGGAAGAAAGTTCCCAGGGGGAAGAAAGTTCCCAGGAGGAAGGAGCTCAGAGAGTTAGGAGAGCTGAGAGCTACGAGGAGGCTGACTTCCAGTTGCTGAAGCCTGAAAGCAGAGAAGGAAGCACTCCATATCTGAGAAAGACTCCCAGACCTAAAGCCAGCAGACGGTTAGTTGGAAAGGCTGCAAACCAGCTGGAACAGGTGCCTCTGTGCAATATCCAAGACCCTATGCTGAAAGGTCCAACTGCTAGAAGGTGGGTGGATACGTTCCTTTGGGGAAAGAACCATAACCCAGCCACAAGCAGGGCAGTAAACGTAGACACAGTAGAGACTTTAAAGCAAGCATTAGAGGGAGGGAAAGCTCACTCCTCGAATGTAAATGTTCATGACCAGAAACAGAAGTTATGGAATGAGCTTTATGAATTCCTACAAGCCAGAAAGTTTGAAGAAGCTGTTGAGTCCAGAGATAAGCCAGCCATAGTACCAGAACCTATGCAGATTGATTGCTGTGAGTCACAATCCATTCCAGAGGACTCTATAATGGATTGCTCTCTTTGCTTTAAAGAAGCTTGAAAAACCTGTAAGCAGGGTTAAAAAGAAGGTTTTGAAAAAGAAGAAAATTACCTTTGCTGAAATTGCTTATAAGGCAGTGCTGTGTTTTGCTTTATTGAAGATAACAGTTTTTGTTAAAGAGACTTGTGCTCAGTTTACCTTCAGTTCCAGTTTCCTTACTTTACTCTTGTGTTATTGGAGAAGTATCCATTGTGTTTGTGTGCCTGAACTTTAATGCGTTTGGAAATCCACAAAATAAATATTCTTTTCTTGCCTCAACCAACGGTTGCACAACTACAGTTTATCTTTGAAAGTGAATTATCAACTACAAGTCCCAGGGTGCATTGCTGGCAACAAAGAATAAAGTTGCATTTTAAGGACAGACAAAAGGCAGCCCATAGCTGTAAGCCTTAGGCCCAGGCTAGGGTTCCACAATACTTAAGAGCAGCAGTGCTCTCACATTAAGCAGCCATCTTGACTAAATCCAAAGCCACTCCCCCTGGATATACCTACTTCTCAATTCATTTTATTTGTGAAGGTCAGGAGGAATGGACAGGGAGCCTCAAGATTTACTTTTAATACCAGATTAGTTTGTAATGAATTTTTAAGTATTCATTCTATGATCCATCTAAGAAAGCCATATCTAATTTTTAATCATAGAAACTTGGATATCTGATGATAGAGGTTTAATTGCTACACAATTATGACCTCAGGGCTACTTTTTTAAATATCAGGATAGATTAAACATAGGGTTGCCACCGGGTATCATATGGATCTTTTGGTGCTATACTCATATTTATAGGTAGGGGATGTGAGTGTCTTCCACAGTAGTTAAGCTCAGAAGAGCTTATCCCCTTTGGTTGATGGTTATTTATTGTCTCCTATGGTTTGAGCCATGATTGAGTAATATTGTATGGAAATAAATTTGGATTAGATCCTAAAGCTCACATCATTCATTGCAAGCAAATAGTGGGGGGTTCAAGGAAAATCCATCTATTCAGGTTTTACATAGCTTCTCATTTATCTCCTTGTTTAACCTGCATTTGGCATTAAGTAAGGCTAGAGAAACTTTGTATTCCTTTAATCCATGTCCTATAAACCTTGTTAAAACAGTCATTGATGACATTTTATTATGGCTGAGGAAGAATGATGTTTATTTGGTGCTTTAAATTATCTATTGGGACCACAATCCTAAAAAAGATCTCCTTGGATTCTGTTCTTTCTAAATACTACCGCATGATATCTAATTTACTTTTATTTATTTACTTTTTTAGCAAAGATAATTAAAAACTTGATGTATGGTCTGATCCCTTTTTATTGGAGATTGAAAAGACCTGGGGAAAGTTATTAATTGGGCTTTTGTGCTAGGCACAGTACAGAGACCATCTTTGTCCCCATAGTGATGTACTGCAGATTGTAGGTTGGAGAAAATCAGCCCTTGCAGTCTTCCTGGATCTCTCCACAGCTTTGGAACTGATTGATCATGCCATCTAGTTAAAAAGATGAAGTTATATGGGTTTGATGGCAGAGGTAAGGAGCTGAATTCCTTTGTTATAGAAACATGATGGCAGAAAAAGACCACATGGCCTATCTAGTCTGCCCTTGCATATCAACTACACTGTCCCCTTTTTACCTTTAGAGATCCTCTGTGTTTGTCCCATGCTTTTTTTGAATTCAGATATTGTCCTTATATCCACCACCTCCACTGAGAGACTATTCCACGCATCTACCACTCTTTCCATAACAAAATATTTCTGTATATTACTCCTGAGTCTATCCCCTTTCACTCTCATCTTATGACCCCTTATATCAGAGCTTGCCTTTAATTAAAAGAGACCCTCCTGTGCATTCATGCCACGGAAGTATTTAAATGTCTCTATCATATCGCTCCTATTTTGCCTTTCCTCTAAAATACACATATTATGATCTTTAAGTCTGTCCTCATATGCTTCATAATGAAGACAGCTAATCATTTTAGTAGTTACCCTCTGCAGTGATTCCAACCTGCTTATATCCTTTTGAAGGTGTGATCTCAGAATTGCACACAATACTCCAAATTAGGTCACACCAGAGACTTATACAGAGGCATTATCACTTCCTTTTTTCTGCTGGCCATTCCTCTCCCTATACACCTTCTGTGTTTCACAGTTGACTTTTCTGTTTAGCTACTTTAAGATCACTAGACACAATTATGCCCAGGGCCCGCTCTTCTTTTGTGGACAGAAGTACCTCACCCCCTACACTGTACTGCTCCTTTAGAATTTGCAGCCCAAATGCATGACCCTATATTTTTTAGCATTAAATCTCAGCTGCCAAATTCTAGACTATTCTTCAAGCTTAGCTAGATCCCTCCTCATGTTATTTACTCCTTCCTGGGTGTCTACTCTATTGCAGATTTTGGTATCTTCTGCAAGGAGGCAAATTTTACCAGACAGTCCTTCCACAAAAGAAGATGTTAAAAAGAATCGGACCAAGAACAGATCCCTGTAGCAAACCACTGGTAACCTCCTCCTCTGAGTGAGCTCCATTTACCTGTACCCTTTGTCGCCTCCCATTCAACCAATTTCTAACCCAATAAGTAACTTTAGGCCTATCCCTAGGATACTCAGTTTGTTTATATGTCACCTGTGTGGAACAATGTCAAAGGCTTTACTGAAATCTAAATACACCACATCTAGAACTCTCCCTCAGTCCAACTCCCAGATTTGTCTGACAAGACCTACCTCTGGTGAATCCATGCTACCTCGGATCCTGCAATCCATTGGACTCCAGAAGCATCACTATTCTCTCTTTTAATAGCCTTTCCAATAATTTACTAACCACAGAAGTTTAGACTAATCGGCCTATAGTTCTCAATGTCATCCTTACTTCCACTTTTGTGCTTTTCTCCAGTCCTCTGGCACCACTCCCGGCTCCAAAGAGGCATTGAAAAGGTCAGACAGTGGAGCTGCTAGAACATGCCCAAGTTCCCTCAGTATTCTTGGATGCAGGGCCGTACCAAGCTAGAATCACACCCTGTGCGACTTGGACATCGGGCGCATGCCCCCCCCCCCAAACCTCCATCCAGACACTGCCTGCTCTTACCCCGCTGCTGCCACACTCTGTTTTCTCCATAGTGGCACTGGCAGCAGAGCAAGAGCAGAAAGTGGCTGGAAGGAGGTAGGAGAGGGGAGGGGTGCCCGATGTGCAATTCGCTGGCACATTAAGCAGATTTGTCCCTCCCTGCTCTGATGTCGTGTCAGAGGAGGAAGGGATAAAACCTGCTTAAAGTGCTGCAAAAATGCTTAAGGGGTGCATTTTGGCTGCCTACTGTTGCCCTGCTGCCACTGAGAGAAGAAAAAGTGGCAATAACAGATGGCTGAAATACAGCCTTTAAGCCCTTGCGTCCTGTGCAGCTGCACCTCCTGCACATGGCTAGGTATGTTACTGCTTGGATGTATCACATCCAGACCTATGGCTACTTTTGGCTTAGCTAGTTCCTCATAATCGTCCCAGATCCCTGTTGCTTCTGTTCCTATTTGTGGGTGTTTTCTGAGGTTCTGCTCCTGGCCTTTCATCTGTGAACACAGAACAGAAATATTTGTTAAGCAATTCTGCTTTATCCTCATCAGTTTCTGCATATTCCTCCCCTGCACTCTTGAGTCTTACAATACCACTTTTGCCCTTCCTCCTCTCACTAACATAGCTGAAAAAATGTCTTATCCCCACATTTTATTGTATTGGCTGTTTCTTCTACTTCTTGTACCTTTGCTTTCCTGACTGCAAGGAAGATTATGTTTCTTGATCTTGAGAAGCAAATGTTTCAGATCGTCTTCACTTTCAGCCAGTAATGTGGCATCATCAGCATAGTGAATGTAGACAGGTATAAATAATGAAATGAAATGAAAATAATATCCTGGTCCGGGCTCTCCTGATGGAAAAAATGTCATCTGTAATATCAAACTGTCTATTGACCAATAGATTCGTTTTTAATAGTTACAAAATCAACATTTTGTAGGTTGGCAGTATGAATTTTGCCATTTTGTAGACTGGTTCACTCCTGGAGGGGACTGTGACTCATTTAACTTCAGAGGTGAAAGATCTAAGGGTGGAACTTAAGACGTCCTTAGCCTGGAGACCCATATGTTAGTTGTTGTTGTTGTTGTTAACTACTGAAATATGGGTCTGCAGACTAAGGGAATCATAAAGTTCCACCTTCAGATCATTCACCTCTGAAGTTAAATGAGTCACAGTCCTCTCCACAAGATCTGAGGGTGGAACTTTATGATTCCCTTGACTGGAGACCCATATGTTAGTTCTTGTTGTTGTTAAAGAGTATAGGAGTAGCCTAATGGTTAGAGCACTGGCTTGATAATGAAGTGACCATGTTTTGGTTTCCACTAGCACTCCTTGTGACCCTGGGGTAAGTCACTTTACTCCCCATTGCCTCGGCAGAAAGGCTTGGTAATCTACTTCCAGTCACACTGCGAGGGAGCTGCTGGGTTGCAAGAAGTCAACATTGACTCGAAAGCAACCATTGAATTTTTGTTGTTGTTAAGCGCTGTCAAGTCGGTGTTGACTCATAGTGACCCTCTGGATAGTTGTCCTAAACTGCTGTATCGTACTGGAGGCTAAATGGAGGACTAACCTTAGGTTATACATCCTAAAATATGTATGTCCTGTAATAGACATCGGATATATTTAATTCTATTATTAATTGGCTACAATATTATTATTACTGTTATTTGTATAATACTATCAGATGTATGCAGCATCTTAGAGCTTAAAATCAAATAAAGACAGACAAGTTATACAGACAAAATATGTAGTGTGGGTGTTTTTGAGTTGAAACTTGGAGGGTCTGTTACAAGGCCTGCTAAGATTCTTAAAACTAGGATAGTGTGTGACATCAAACAAGGCCAGCCCTACCACAAAGTGGTTATCATTTCTGCACATAGACCCATTTTTCTGCCTTGCATATTAGCCCTTACTGACTTCTGCAAATGAGGCTCTACAATTTATTTTATTTATTTATTAACAGCTTTTATATACCGCACTTTTGTCATCAGCGCGGTTTACATTTTAACAACTTTGTACTTAAGCATTAAACATATGTCAAGTTTACAAGTAACAGGAAATGAACATGGATAACAGGGATTAAGAATAACAAATATTCTCAACTATTTACAATATATTCACAAATGTTTGAATTCTGAAGATGGGGGTCTATGGGGAATTAATCTAGAACGGGTAATGACGTTTCAGGGGCTTATTTGACTAGCCGTGATCGATGGTTTGTGTAGGGGGAGGGGGTGGGGAGCCAATGAATTGTGAGAAGTGTTGTAGGAAGAGGTGTGTTTTTAGAGATTTCCTGAATTGGGACAGGTCCTTTTGTGATCTGATACTAGGTGGTAGTGCGTTCCAGCATCTGGGTGCGAAGGATGAGAATGCTCTTGTTGTAGTTGTTTGAGTGAGCTTTGTAAGGTCTTTTGGGACTGCTAGCATATTCTCTGTTACAGATCGTCTGGATCTGGTGTTCTGTGTGTGATGGAGGAGGTCAGATAGCGAGGATGATGAGATTTGATGGAATGCTTTGAAGGTCAAAATGAGGGCTTTGTATAAAATCCTGCATGATAGCGGGAGCCAGTGAAGATCGAATAGGATGGGGGTAATATGGTGACTCCTTGAGGCTCCATGAAGAACCCTGGCCGCTGTATTCATGGCCAATTGAAGTGGATTCAGCGTGCTCTTGGGTAGGCCGTGTAGTACGATATTTGCATAATCAAAGTGAGGAGTGACTAGTGCCTGGAAGGTTGTGCGGAAGTCGTTTGGCTCGAGCATAGGTCTGAGGTGCCGGAGTGTCCTAATTTTATCGTAGATGGCTTTTACAGTATTTTTTATATGTTCTTTGAATTCAAGCCGCTGGTCGAGTATAACGCCCAGGTAACGTATTGAGGTTTTGAGAGGTAGATCGGCATCTCTTGTTCTTAGAGTTGGTGGAGGAGAGAAGTCTTTGTTCCTTGTGACGAACAGGACTTCAGTTTTTTTGAAATTGATTCTGAGATTTTGCGAGAGCAGCCAGTCTGAGATTGAGTTGAAGCAGGTGATTAATGTAGTGTAGTCTGGTTTTAACACGTTGATTGGGGTGAATAAGAGCACGTCATCCGCGTAGATGAGACATGATGTTCCGAATGAGCGGGCGATGTTGCAGATGGGCTGCATATAGATGTTAAATAGCAGGGCTGATAGAGAGGAACCCTGAGGTACTCCTTGTTTCTGGTGAAAAGGCTGAGATGTAGTATTACCAATCCGTACCTGTTGCCAGCGATCTTCTAGGTAAGATCTGCACCAGTTCCATGCCATTCCTTGAATCCCTTTTTCGTGGAGACGAGCAAGCAGTTGGTCATGGTCAACAGAGTCAAAAGCTGCTGCTATGTCTAGGAAGATCATTGCAACCCCATTTCTGATGTTGTCCATTGTATTAATGAGTGTGTTCAATAGGGAGGTTAGGAGGGTTTCTACTCCGTGGTCTTCTCTGAAGCCATGCTGGTTTGGATCTAGTGGAGCTTCGGAATCAATGTGTTGTTGGATTTGTCTCAGTATGACTTTTTCTAGGATCTTGGCTAATAAAGGAATACTTGAAATTGGGCAGTAGGAGTCTTCCTTTTTAGGATCCAGTTTGTTATTTTTCAGTAGGGGATGGATGGAGGTCTGCTTGAGGGCTGTTGGAAATATCCCGTAAGTAAGGGACTGGTCAGCTAAGACTGATATGTATGGGCTAAGTTCTGTTCTTAGTGTTTTGATCCAGTGTGCTGGACATGGATCATTCGGGGCGGTGGTGGCGTTGATGGATGTTATGATTTCTTCGATAAACTTTGGAGTTGGGGATGAGAAATTATTGAGTATGAATTGGACGTTGGAAGGTTGTGTGGTTGCACTCGTGGTTGAAGTTGTGATCTTGATCGCCTTGGATTGGATGTAGTTGGCATATAGTTGTGGGTGTATATGTTCCTGTTGAGGTGAGGAAGGCTCATTGGTTAGGGATTTTACTAGTTGGAAGAGATCTCTTGGTTTGTTAAGGGAACGGCTAAGGAGCCTTGCATGGTGTTCTTTTCTCTTCTCCCAGATTAGCTGATGATGAGATTTCAAGTATGCTAAGTAAATGGATTGGTCGTGCGGAGTTAGGGAGTGTCTCCATTTCTTCTCCAGTCTCCTTAGGTGTTGTAGGGAGGTTCGTAACTCAGAGGAGAACCATGGTGCATTCTTTTTCTTGGTAATAGCGGAGTTGATAAAGGATTTATCGTCTGTGGTGGTAGGCTGAGCTGATAGTCCAAGGGCGCTGTTCCAGTTTGATACAGTATCATCAATGTTGTTTGGTATTATAGAGAGTTTTGGGATGGTTTGGGAGGTGATTGTGTCTATGTTGAATGGTTTGAATCGTGTTGGTTTTGAAGGTGGGTATACATCTGATGGTTTGTTTGGAGCTTTAATGGATGGTATGAAGAATGTAATAAGGTTATGATCGGACCAGGGGATGGGGGTTGATAGAGGTTCGGGTTGATTTTGCAGATCAAAGGATGATGATGGGGCGAAGATGAGATCAAGGAAATTTCCTTGCTTATGAGTGGGAATTTTCACAATTTGATCATATTGTAAGTTGATCATGGCATCAAGGAAGGAGTTGGATACTGTAGGAAGTGTGGAAGCAAGATTAAAGTCTCCGAGGATCCAGTTAGGTTTGTTTATATCTAGCGGGTTGATAGCAAGATCAATTATGGTTGAGAGGTCGTCAGCTGGAGCATTTGGGGCTCTGTAGATGAGGTTTATGGTGTTGATATTATTGGAGATAGATAGAGTATTTGTATGATTTGTGGCATTAGTAGAAATGACGTGGTATTTCAGATCAGTTCTTGCTATTATGCAGACTCCTCCTCCTTTTCTGTTTTCCCTGTTACAGGTATAAATGAAGTAGTCAGGTGGGGTAAGCTGGTTCATTAGGATGTTATCAGCATTAGAAAACCATGTTTCTGTGACAAGAAGGATATCTAGCGTAAGGTTTGATATAAGGTCAGTGATGGCAGGCCATTTGTTGCGGGCTGATCGTGCATTAATGAGAGCGCACTTGAGATTCTGTGGGGTAGTTCTTAGGTTAGATCTCTTATTGTTTGTTGTCTCAAGAGGTACATAAAGAAGGTAGTTGTGTCTATTGTAGTATGTACTATGTGGGTATTGCTGTTGATTTTGGTAGGGTTTCCTATTCCTGGTTTGATGTATAGGGATAGGGTTGGTATCAGATGTTAGGGCAAAGGACGTGTATAATATGCTAGAGAGGATGGAAAGGAGCAAGAGGGGGAAAGTAATGGAGGCCATGTTATCCTGAGATGGTGGATAAACTGTAAGTAATTTGTGTAGTAATAGTAGTGCGGTGCTGGTAGTACAGGTATTTTGAGAAATCCAAATTACATAAGGTAGTTAATATGAACCT
Source organism: Ichthyophis bannanicus (assembly GCA_033557465.1). Lineage (NCBI taxonomy): Eukaryota > Metazoa > Chordata > Amphibia > Gymnophiona > Ichthyophiidae > Ichthyophis > Ichthyophis bannanicus. The sequence goes on along the minus strand of CM066032.1, from coordinate 1,160,375,556 downwards.
CTGCACAATGATCCTAGATACGAGATACTTTGCAATGAAGATAAAGGTACAATGTGGTATCAACAGGAAGAGTAATTTATAGCAATCATAGTTATACAGAGCAGGTTAACTTACAGATATGATATTCTGTACTAGAGTCCGTTGCTGCTTTCAGTTACAAGATTTGGTTCCGGTTGTGGTGGTCAGGTGGTGGAGCTGATTGTCAGGTGTGTTAGGTAGGGCTTACCTCGGTATAGACGGTCCACGTATAAGGGCCACGCCAAAGGGCCCTCTGGCGAGGCCCTCAGGCGCGGGCCCGCAAGGCACGGGCGCGCCGGCCGGCGCTGCCTTTTAAAAGGCTCTGGCTGCCCTGAATGGGCAGAGGCAGCGGCTGATGCGGCCCTTGCTGTTCTGGTGGCTGCCGGGATGGGAGAGGGCCTCGTTGGAGCCGGCGCTGCCTTTTAAAAGGCTCTGGCTGCCCCGATTGGGCAGAGGTAGCGGCTGATGCGGCCCTTGCTGTTCCGGTGGCTGCCGGGATGGGAGAGGGCCTCGTTGGAGCCGGCGCTGCCTTTTAAAAGGCTCTGGCTGCCCCGATTGGGCAGAGGCAGCGGCTGATGCGGCCCTTGCTGTTCCGGTGGCTGCCGGGATGGGAGAGGGCCTCGTTTGAGCCGGCGCTGCCTTTTAAAAGGCTCTGGCTGCCCCGATTGGGCAGAGGCAGCGGCTGATGCGGCCCTTGCTGTTCCAGTGGCTGCCGGGATGGGAGAGGGCCTCGTTGGAGCCGGCGCTGCCTTTTAAAAGGCTCTGGCTGCCCCGATTGGGCAGAGGCAGCGGCTGATGCGGCCCTTGCTGTTCCGGTGGCTGCCGGGATGGAAGAGGGCCTCGTTGGAGCCGGCGCTGCCTTTTAAAAGGCTCTGGCTGCCCCGATTGGGCAGAGGCAGCGGCTGATGCGGCCCTTGCTGTTCCGGTGGCTGCCGGGATGGGAGAGGGCCTCGTTGGAGCCGGCGCTGCCTTTTAAAAGGCTCTGGCTGCCCCGATTGTGCAGAGGCAGCGGCTGATGCGGCCCTTGCTGTTCCGGTGGCTGCCGGGATGGGAGAGGGCCTCGTTGGAGCCGGCGCTGCCTTTTAAAAGGCTCTGGCTGCCCGGTTGGGCAGAGGCAGCGGCTGATGCGGCCCTTGCTGTTCCGGTGGCTGCCGGGATGGGAGAGGGCCTCGTTGGAGCCGGCGCTGCCTTTTAAAAGGCTCTGGCTGCCCCGATTGGGCAGAGGCAGCGGCTGATGCGGCCCTTGCTGTAAATCTCATACCCATGACGCTACTTTTCTCTGCATCCCCCACAGGCCACCCCTGATTCCAAATGGTGTTGAAGATGAGTCCTAAACTATCCAATTATGTGAAGCAGCAGGAAAGTCTTTGTTTAATACTGTATATTAGAAGAGCAGAACAAAGTGGAAAAGAAGAGACCATACATAATATGCCACCAGTAGTCTAAAAGTCACTGCCTTCTTTAAAAGCAAAAAATATAATTACGGCAAACAAACAGTTCAAGAATCCTTTGCGACCATCTTAGCCAATGTGCTTGTCTGGTAGAGAGATCTGCAGGGATGTCCCAAAGCCAGATGAGCTTTTATGTTTTGACCTACATACTGTACTATAGGTCTAAGTTCCTTAGGCCTTTTTAAACATTTGAAGCTTAGAAATCTGATTGGAAAGGGAACTATTTTTGTCTTTTCAAATTCACATTTTATAGCTAGCAGCTCTCAAATTTTCTATTGTTGTGGCTCATATATATGTCCCCCTGCCAAGGCATCTTATAATGTGCCCTATAGGGTGCTTTATAGGGCACCCTATAGGGTGCCTTATGAAGCACCTTAGGTCACAGCACTGTGAGGGTGTTTTTGCTGGCAGCACTGATGTAAATTAAAAGGAAATCCCTCAGACAGCCTTATTAAATAATGCCACTACAGGACTGAACTCATGACCTCTGCCTTCACAGTCATTGTAGCAACCAGTAGGCTACATCTCTATAGCTTCTACCACAGTGCTGGCTGGCTACAGAAAGACTGCAGGTCACCGCACAAACTGTCTTCTGTGATTACTAGGATAGGGTAAACTCACCCATACCCATGATGCACTGTACTTGCAGATCAGCAGTCTACATCTGATCACAAGATGGGGTATGTGCCTCCAAAGCACCTCGGCCTGGTAGGGGGAACTGAGCATGTGTGTTACTGGCACAGAGTAGCAACAGACCGTGACATTGTGCAGTTCCTGTGCTCACCCTGAGGGTGAGGTGGGCCGCCCAGCACCAGGTCTGCAGCACCTGGCTTGGTTGAGATGGGCTGTACTGTGTCCATCTGTATTTCCCAGTCATGTCTAGCCCTGTGGACTGTGATGCACCCAGAATAGTGCATATCCTGTGTGGTTGCCATGGTCATTCATTATAGAAGAAGGGTGGTGTTTGGACCCAAAAGTGGATTATGTAGCCCCACCCAACCCACCCTACCCTCACTGGGTCAGTGTGGGGGATGGGATCTCCCACCAACAGATCCACACTCTACATCGGAGGCAGTAGTGGGGACCCCCACCCCAGTCCTGCTGGGGAATATGCACTCTCCAGGGTAGTCAATGAAGATCTGTACTTATCACATAGGGCACTGGCAGACACACAGTAGGCTTGGAAAAGCTCAGCTCAGTTGCCCTGACCACCACCACCTGACATTCACCAGCAGAGGGCACATTCAGTCTTCACCCACTGCACCCTGCAAGGTGCTCCAGCCATGCATATGCTGACTGCAGACAGTCAGCTCGCTAGCACATAGTGCATGTTCCTGGAGAAACTGTGTGCACCCAAAACTGGAACGTAAGCGCGCACACACCAAGCATGTTAGTGATTGGGTACTAGAAAAGAAAACCCATAGATACCACTTGAGTGAAACACTATGTAGCACTATGTGGGAACCTAGACATGCCATGGTCACTGCACAGTCAGGATGAGACTGACCTCCCAGCATGACATGCTGTGGCCATACTGTCTGTGCAGGTGGTGGTCGGGCACTACAATATACAATATCCAAGCCATTGACCTATGCCCTGTGCAGATGCATCCTGCCCAGACCGCCCTGTCTGGGTCATACCCAGAATACCTTGCTCCTCATTATGCACATTGTCAGGCTAACGCTGAAAACAGTGTAAGCATTGTGGGCTCAGTAAGGTGTAGGCAGCCACAAAATCACTGGATAGACATACACACACTTCCTCACCTATTTCAGCATTGTGCAAAGATAGAGGTGGTTGGCAGCCCTGGCACCAGTCCTGGGCACAGTGCAGGCATTGCTAAGGTACTCAATACTGTTATGGTCACTCTCCGGGGTGGTAAACACTGTCAGAAAACAAATAGAAAGGAAACACACCCCACATTTATCAGAAAGGTTGCTATGATAAATCTCTGTTAACAATTTGTGTTTAATGTAGGATCTGTTATCTGACATTCATCATAGCAACCTTTTAATATATATGGAGTGTGTTTCCATGTTTATGATGGCATTGCTAAGGTATGCAGGTGGTAGTTGTAGAAATGGACAGATAAAGGGATACCAGAATCCCCAATATGTAATTGAAGATGGATGAATTTCAGAATGTGTTTAGAAGTCTGGCTTTTCACCTACTTCCTCTTAAATAGAATAGGATGTCATGATCATGAGTTCTGTGTAACCGTCTTTAAAATAGTTTGGAACATTGTTAACGCAAGCATAAAGGGTAAACATAGACTATGAGCTGCGCAACTATAGTTCATTGTAAAGGCAATGTTGACACAACATAATTTTTGCAACTTTGCAATTATAAATAATTTTGTCAAAATCAAGTAAATTTCATCTAATTTCACTGTAATCAGATCTTACTCTGTATAAAGAATTTTGGCGACACTTTGTGTTATTTCACGGTTATAATAAATGACTGTTACTTCCCTTTTTTATTTAATAAAAAGGAGCTTTTCAGGAGGAAGAATTTGAATTCAATAAGCGTGGAACTATGCATGTCCATAGACCGTTTATTGTCTTCCCTCTGAGTTCAAAGAAGGTAGCACTTGTGTATGTGATTGTGTTCTGTATTACTCTCTGCCTGTTTCTCACTGCTTGAGGACCGGAGACCTAAAGAGCCGTGGTATTGTGGCCAGATCACGGGGTTTTCTTCAGGTTGTGACGTGACTCGGATCTCTGTGTTTCTTCAGCAGTTGGAAACAGCAGACAAGTCTCCAGTGAGTGAGTATACTAAAGAATTGACAGATATCTGTGTGTATATTGTGATTGTGATGTAAAGCTGGTAAGGTTAATTAGAGATCTCAGTTAGATAAGTGGAGTGAGAAGGCTCGTGAGATAGGGCAAGAGAAAGGAAGCCCTAATTATGAAATGAGGCGCAAGTTTGGTGAAGCGCCCTTATGTTAACATTCGATGACTGCCAGTAACCACAGTTTGCCGTTCCCCCTTGGTGGAACATTTCAATAGGACAAATTGAGGTTGGTTACAGTATGAAATAGCCCTTAATGATTTGGGGTGACCTCATACCAGTCACTGACTCTGTGTTTGAAAAATTTAAAAATCGAGTGTTTAGGATGGATAGTGTAAATATAGAAGAAACTGAAACTTACAGGGAAATACTTAAGTCATTGCTCTATGAAAAAATACAATTAATCAAACAAAGTTTTGAAGGACTAATTTTCATGTCATAATTGTAGTGTGAAGTCTGTTTTCTCTAATTTAGTGGTTAGGGAAGTGTGCTGTGCAGTATAAGTTTTGATATCTACTGCAGTAATATTTTGGAGGTTTCAGGCACAGATAGCAGCTTGTCATGACTGCAGTATTAGTAGGAAGAAAGTCTTGAGCAACCGTGGTAAGATTTTCTTTTGTTAGACTAACCATAAGCCTTATTGGGGAAGTTAAAAAAAACTCCAAATGTGATTAACCATTCGCTTACTTGTGTATGTATAGTAAATAAGTTTTGTTTTTTAGGTCTGGATATGAACTTATTTTGGATTATTTATTTATTTATTTAGACAGTTTTGTATACCGCCTTATCCTTCAATCAAAGCGGTCACAACACAAGTGGGGGATACATTTAACATGCGGGGATATGAGACACACACACTAATACTTACAGGGAACATGGGCAATGGAGGGTTAAGTGGCTTGCCCAAGACCACAAGGAGCACCTGTGGGACTAGAAACCCCAGTCCTTCTGGCCCAAGGTTGCTGTCCTCTAGTGGGATTTGAACCCCTGACCTTCCGGCCTGAAGTACCTTGCCCAAACCACTAGGCTACTCCTCCCTCCTGATTCCATTCTATGGGGTATGTTTACTAAACTGCGTTAGTGTGATTCTCGTTAGGAGCTGTGGTAGAGACAGAAATCCCAAATAAGGACATGGGCGGTACATCGTTACCGATAACGCGCGTTACAAGGCGCCATAAATGAACGAGCGCTACAGGGCATGTTACCGCGCGTTAATCTTAAGAAGGCGCGCAGGCATACAAGCACAACGACAGAGCTGTAGCACAGTGGTTACAACACTGACTGATGATACAGGGGTCATGGGTTCGATTCCCCAGTGGGCCTAATGTATAAGGCTGGCTGAGGCAGCACCCTTTACATTTAAGTAGTGATTGTTGAGGCATTTGACGTGTATTTTAATTAGTGCTGCCAGCAAACACACCCTCTCGGTGGCATAACCTAAGGTGCCGCATAAGGCACCCCATAAGGCACTCCATAGGGCACATTATAAAGTGTACTGTCCGCCAAGGCACCCTATAATGTCCCCTATAGGACACCTTATAAGGCTGTGAAGAAAGCCCTGGCTGGCTGCAGAAGGACTGCATGTCACCACACAAACTGTCTGCTGTGGTTACCAGGATAGGGTTAATCCACCCGTACCCATGATGCACTGCACATGCAAATCAGCAGTCGAGAGATGGGCACAAGATTGGGTATGCACCCCCACAGCACCTCAGCCTGGTAGAGGCAACAGACCGTGTGTGGCACTGCCACAGAGTAGCCACAGTCAGTCACATTGTGTGGGTACTGTGCCCACCCCGAGGTTGAGGTGGGACGCCCAGCACCAGGTCCACAGCACCTTTCATGGCTGAATTACGCCATGCTGCAGGTCCCCATCAGTGTGTGATAGATAGTTCCGTTAGACACATCTAGGATACATCTGTGTCCTGCTGTATGTCTCAGTCATGTCTAGTCCTTATGGGTGATGCTGCACCCAGAATAGTGCATATCCTGTGTTGGTGCCATGGTTACCTGCTGTAGGTGAAAGGGGGGGGGGTGTATGTACCACCACACAACAAACCCTCTGGGGCTCAGGGTGGGGAACAGGATCACCCACCAATAGATCCACAGTTTACCTCTCTGCAATGGTAGCAGTAGAGGGGACCATCAACCCCAGTCCTGCTGGGGAACAGACAGAGCAGTACACATCCATAACGCAATAGCAGACAGACGGCAGGCCCGAAAATTCTCAGCTGCCCCCCACCATTATCTGACATTCTCCAGCAGCAAGCCTCCAGCCGCTGCACCCTGCAAGGTGTTCCAGCAAGACACATACTAGCTGCAGACAGTCCGCCAGCTAGTCCATAGTGCATGGTCCTGGAGAAGATGCATGTACCCAGAACGGGTATGTCAGCATACACACCAAACAGATAAGTCAGTGATTGGGCCCCAAAATAAAACCCAGAAATATCACATGAGAAAAATGCTATATAGCACGATGGGGGAACCTAGCCATGACATGGTCACTGCTCAGTCAGGGTGAGAGTGACCTCCCAGCAGGACATGCTATGGCCACCCTGTCCATGCAGGTGGTACAAGGCACTACAATGTCCAAGCCATTGCCCTATGCCCTGTGCAGATGCGGCCAGGCCAGGCCACCCTATCCAGGCTATTCCCACGGTACCTTGCTCCTCATTATGCACATTGGCAGGCCAATACTGGCAACAGTGCTAGCAGTGTGGGCTGTGGAGGGTGTTGGCAGCCACCACACACTGGATAGACAGACACACACTCCCCACACCTATGACAGCATTGTGCAACTATAGAGGTGTTGGGCAGCCCAAGCCACCACACCAGTCCTGTGCACATTGTACCTAACCTAGGAATTGCTATCTGCCAGTAATCATAGCAACCTTTTGATAGATGTCTACCATATTCCCAGGTTTAGGGTGGCATTACTAAGGTATGCAAGTGCTAGTATTGGGAGATGCACGCAGAGCCCAAAGTCCTGCCTCTCCAGGAGGCTTTGGATAATGGGGCCTGTGGGTGCGGGTGTGTCTGCCCCTGTTGGCTGCTGCTTTACGGCAGAGGTTCCCAACTCCAGTCCTGCGGTGCCAAACACTGTTCGGGTTTTCATGCTGTCCCTCATGAATATGCATGAGATACATCTGCATACCATGGGGGTTGTGCATAGATATGCAGCACAGGCATCTTTATTAGAGGCAGCATAGAACCTGAATGGTGTGGGGACCTCCAGGACTGCATTTGGGAGACTCTGCTTTAGGTAATGTGCATGTTTATGGTGTCCATGCTCTGTAGGGTAAAATGTAGGTGTCTTGGGCATGTTTACGTCATCTGCAATAAAGGTGCTGTCTGTATTAGCACGTTGTAGTAGTGGGTAAAATATGGGGACTGGGTTGGCAGGAACCACAGCTGGGACTTGAACCTGTGACCCTCTGCTTCTGAATACACTGGTTTTGTGCACTGCACCACCTTGTTGTCACAGAGTCAGTATATTCCTTGGTGATACCATGACTGTTCATCAGACAGGGCCCATCTGTTGCAGTACACGGCTCCCACCTACACAGGGCTAGGCCACGGTCTGCTCTGGGCAGCTGCCACTGCCCCCTCCACCACCAGTATCCCTCAGCCACCATGCTGACATTTATTTATTTATTTATTTATTTAGCTGTATTTATATCCCGCTTTTTCACCAGGTCAAAGCAGTCAATTGGGGGATACATTTAACACGAGGGGATATGAGACACATATGCTAATACTTACAGGGAACATGGGCAATGGAGGATTAAGTGGATTGCCCAAGACCACAAGGAGTGCCTATAGGACTAGAAATCCCAGTCCCTCCGGCCTGAGATTGCTGTCCCCAGGTGGGACTTGAACTTCCGGCCCTCCGGCCTGAAGTACCTTGTCCTAACCACTAGACCACTCCACCCGACATGCCCTTCTGTTGGTGGTGCTGGTGGTGCGCAGTCTCAGGCCATCCATTGTGCGTGTAGGCGGCTTCCTATGGTGCAGGTTCTGGGGTAGGGATGCCTGCATAGACGTCCACGCTCCCCCCAGCCCCGCCTGCCAATGTTCCGTGCCCTTGGGGGTAGCTGTTGGGTACTATCCCCGTGACACTGTGGGAAACACACTCATGCCCATGTTGGGCCTTCAGCAGGTGCTGTCTGGCTGCTCTGCTGTTTCAGCATTCGTATGGGCCACCTAGGCATCACCCTAGTCCCCACTGTGGCCCAGCTCCACCACAACATGTGCCGCCTGCGGCCCTCTGTATCCCCTTCTCCAGCATCTGTCCAGTTGCCATTCCGACATGCCCGCCCTGATGTTGCGTGACATGTGCATGCCATAGGAACCCTGTCCGATGGTGGGGAAAACCCTGAGCAGCGCTATTTCACTGTGGGCTCCTTCACCTTGTATGGGGACGTAGTATAGACCCTTCCACGATTTATATCTGTTCTATGGAGCTTACTTGGGGTGGGGGGAGGGGTTGATGTTTCTCATTGATACCACTATTGGCCAGCTTGGTTATGTTTTTTTTCCAGTTTGTTGGGGTCATTTTCAGTGTTTATGTGCCCTTTTGTTCTGTGCACATGTATCACACTTATCACTTTGTTTTGGTTTCCCTGCCTGTGCTGTACATTGCTGACACTGAAATGGTTTCTCTCCCCTGTAATGTGCATTCAACGGCAGGTTTTCAATCGCGTTTGGATTCAGCTCTTCAGAGCAGCGTGTTAGTGTGCAGGGAGCCTCTCCCCGCCCACTCTCCGCCCACTGACCCCTTCTTTCCGCCCTCTCTCCACCTTCTGCGGTGTTTTACCGCGCCGCGGAGCTTTACGATCGTTAATGTTGGTTAACGCGCGTTATGTAACGTTAACGATCGTTAGAGCATCATAACACGCGTTATGATGCGCTAACGATCGTTAACGTTACATAACGCGTGTTATGTAAGGTTACCGCAGTTTAGTAAACATACCCCTATGTGTAATAATGCAAATGCTGAAAAATGTTATTAGAAACACTACTCCTTGGTGCTTCTTATGTCTCTGGATACTTTGGAAATAATTGATTGATATATTCTCCAAATTGTATTTCTAGTTATAATTGATGTGAATGAATGGGAAGATCTTCCATGCTTTGATGTATGGTGAATATATGTATAATGTTTTATTTTTCTTTTGTGATATTGGACTAGTTGGAAATTACAACTATGATAGTGTATGAGTAACAATGTCTGCAGAAAAAAAAATGCTGTTATTTCCCCTAGTCTCTTTTTTAATCTGCAGGAGTCGATTGGAGGAGTGATCTTAAATTCTCATGTCGTATATGTTTTAGTTATTATGAAAGACCTCTGCAGAACTGATGTTATTAATTGCAAGTGTGAAGTGAATGCCTTGTTGCTAGTGGAATAGTTTTAAATTAGTACTATAACATGCCTCTCATTCAGTTTTCGTATCTTTTACACTTGGAAAATCCAGCTTTCTTCCAGCTCTTTTATTGTTACTGTTTGACCTCACTCTGTACTGATGGTTCTGCTTTGCGCAATGAGTAAGGAAAATTGATGCAATTATAAGAGTTGATTCTGTGGCAGAGTCGGCTGCTTGTTATTTGCTAATGCTCAACTAGCTGGAGTGTTCGCTTTTTCTAGAGCTCTTATCTGTTCATTTGATCATACTGATTTTGTCTCAGGCTTCTTGCATGAGGAGCTCTATGTGCTGATACTACTATGCTGTTTTGTTCTAAAAACAGTGTAACAAAGATAAAACTGTTAAGCCATTAAGAAGTGGTAATTGACTTTCTAGTTGGTTCAAATTTGGTGTTAAAAAGGTTTTATAGTTTATGAATGTACAACCCTTATATAAATGTTCCTTCTTTTGTGAGCTTAGATGTCTATGCGAATTAGAATGGAATAAAGAAGTAGTCTAATGACTGGAGTACTAGCACTCCTTGTGACCTTGAACAAGTCACTTAACCCCCGATTGCCTTACAAAGAAAATTCTAAGTTATCAATGTTCCTGTTTTATGTGCTGTATCAAGTTTTAGTTGCAATGTGAACTGTTGTGATTAGTGGGGAAAGTAATATTAAAAAATAACATAAAAAGGAAAAGGGTATATTACTGATAATGTTTAAAGTAATGTGAGTTGAGCCATCACCTAAGATAAGACAGCCTTCCTAATAATTGTTGACAAACAATTGAAATGGGTTAAAATTATTTGTCATATACTGCTAGTTTTAATATTTGTTATCCCTTGAATAACCAGACTATATCTTGTATATTGTTATAGCTGGAGAATACATCACAAATATATTTAGTGATATGAATATGTACAATTGTGTTCCTGACAGGAAAAAGAAATGTGTCTATCAGGCCACATGCTAACATTTGATTTGGCAAGTAGACAGAATAAGTTTAGGAATGAAAATAATAAGTATGTTACAGGCTAGCTATGTAATAATTTAGTACTAGCAATAGATGTATTGTAATTAACAATAGATAATATAATTCTGTTTGACAATTTAAGACTGTCATTAGGGATGAATAATTGTATTTGTTTGCAATTGTATGGCATCAAGAGAGATGCTGTAGTGGAGAATTAGAGTTTTGCAAATTATATATTGTATGCACTGAATCTAATGGGCCGAAGAGGAAAGCGACTGAATGAAATGCTACTGGATTTGGAAACTCCTGATAAAGATCAGCGGAACTACTCATGTATGTGCAGCAGTGAAGCCTGGGTAGACAGTCACTGAAAAGGCTCTATCTAAGATGTGCATGGCACAGCCCATGGTGTGAAAAGATGCTGCTGAAGAATCTGGAGTGATGACTGGTGTCATGATATGAGGGACTAATCTCTGAATTATTGCTAGATCTATGAGAAGCAGTTGGCCACTGCTGGATGAGGTAGTGCTTACAAGAATAATTGGTAAAGTCTTGCTCTCTGTACACATTTTTATTGAAGCTAAGCAAAGGTAAACAATGTCACATGATTTTGTATAACAACTTCCTCCAACGAACAAGATGGAGCTCACCTATGAACCAGATGTGTCTAGGACTCTGAAGGAACATCTGCAAAATGAAGCCTATTGTAGAAGATTTATTCTGGATTTGGACATGTTTCAGCTACCGCTCTTTTGTAATGATTCTTTATAGAATCACAGGGAGGACTGTAGAAATGGACAGATAAAGGGATACCAGAATCCCCAATATGTAATTGAAGATGGATGAATTTCAGAATGTGTTTAGAAGTCTGGCTTTTCACCTACTTCCTCTTAAATAGAATAGGATGTCATGATCGTGAGTTCTGTGTAACCGTCTTTAAAATAGTTTGGAACATTGTTAACGCAAGCATAAAGGGTAAACATAGGCTATGAACTGCGCAACTATAGTTCATTGTACAGGCAATGCTGACACAACATAATTTTTGCAACTTTGCAATTATAAATAATTTTGTCATAATCAAGTAAATTTCATCTAATACACTGTAATCAGATCTTACTCTGTATAAAGAACTTTGGCGACACCTTGTGTTATTTCACGGTTATAATAAATGACTGTTACTTCCCTTTTTTCTTTAATAAAAAGGAGCTTTTCAGGAGGAAGAATTTGAATTCAATAAGCATGGAACTATGCATGTCCATAGACCATTTATTGTCTTCCCTCTGAGCTCAAAGAAAGTAGCACTTGTGTGTGTGTGTTCTGTATTACTCTCTGCCTGTTTCTCACTGCTTGAGGACCAGAGACCTAAAGAGCCGTAGTATTGTGGCCAGATCACAGGGTTTTCTTCAGTAGTAGTGGTAGCTGCTGCTCCACGCAGGGCCCCAAAGCCTGACTCTCCATGAGGATATGGATAGTGGGGCCTGTGGGTGTGGGTGTTTGTGCCCCTGTTGGTCGCTGCTCTAGGGTATGCACATGTTTATGGTGTATGTGTTCTGTAGGGTAAAATATAGGGACAAGGTCTGCAGAATTCACAGCTGGGACATAAACCTGTGACCTTCTGCCCCTGAACACACTGGCTTTGTGTACTTCACCAAACTGTTGCCACAGAAGCAGGCCATTTGCTGGGGATACCATGACTGTTCTTCAGGCAGACCTTGTCTGTTGCACTGCATGCCACCCACCTAAACAGGGCTTGGCCTTGGTCTGCTGTGGGCAGCTGCCACTGCCTCCTCCACCACCAGCACCCCTCCCCCACCATGCTGACATGCCCTTATGCCAGTGGTGCTGGAGGTGCGCTGTCCCAGGCCATCCAGTGTGCCTGAGGCGGCTTCCTATGTTGTGGGATCTGGGGTAGGGGTGCCTACATAGACATATGCGCTTCCCCCTTGTACCACCTGTCAATGTTATGTGCCCTTTGGGGTACTTGCTGGGTACTGTCCCCTGGGATAATGTGGGACACACACTCGTGGGCATGTTTGACCTTGGTCAGTTGCTGGCTTGCTGATTTGCAGTTTCTGCGTTCCTATGTGCCACCTAGGCATATGCCTAGTCCACCCTGTGCCCCAGCTGCCCCACTGCATGTCCCGCCTGCAGCCCCTTGTACCCCATTTTCAGCCTTACCGTAGTGCCCTTTCGTACTTGGGCATTTTGCTGTTTCTGCACATGTAGCACTACTATCACTTTTCTTGGTCTCCCTGCCTTTGCTGTACATTGCTGATGGAAGTGCTTTCTCTTTCCTGCAATTGTGCCTCTAACGCCAAGTTTTCAAGCAGAAGTTAGAAATGGTCATCTTCATTACTCTGGTGAATTGGAAACCCGATAGGGGTGTACCATCCATGTAGATCAGCAATGGGGTATATCCTTGTGGGCGGGTCTGCTAGTATTCTTTGAAATTCTTCACCAGGAACTTTGGATCCCCACTCAGGGGTTATCCTGGCCCCCTTTCTCGTGTAATCCATTTTGGACTTACACACACAAATCACCAGAGAGCCACTGCAAAACGTGTCTTCTGCCCGGAGGCCCGAGCATTTCTGGAGGCATTTTGATGAGACCACCAACTCCCCCACCCTCAGGCTCTGAAGAATGCAATTGAGAAGACATATTTAAATAGGCAAGCATTGTCTTTTCTAGTCTTTTCTAGTCTTGAAGGACTAGAAAAGGGGACTGTTACTTCTGGAGAGAGATCTGCAATTGTGAGTATATACTTCTGGGAATTTTCTGAAAGGAATTCTTTCTATTAAAGCGAATTAATCTGTGAATCCACTATTTTTTGTTAAATCAGTCAGGGCCTAGTAGCAGCAGTTTAAGTTTAAATTTAAAACACAGAAGAGAGCTTTCTGGTTAAATTTAGAACCCAGCAGAGAGCTTGTAGTTTAAATTTCATAATAAGTTAGAGCCTAGCAGCAGCAAAGAGCTATAATTAAAATCAAATAAGAATATAGCTTACCTCATCAGCACAGGACAGGGTACTGTGAAGCAGCCCTCTTTTAATAAGTGTTATTACCCTCCCTCCCTCCCCACACCCACCCACCCCTGGGATAATCGCAGCCTTATAGGTACTTACACATCTTAAAAGACAGGAGGTGCTCTCAGGTGAAGCTCATTACCAAATCAGTCATACACTAAGGACCTGAGATTAATTAAGCTTCAGGTGAACAAGGTATTATTAGGTACAGTTTTATTAGTATAAATATCCATAGCAACCCTTAGTAAGTAAAGAACTTAAAGATCTAAACAAAAACTTAAAACTAAGATGCAGACAGCAGTCCAGTAGCGAGATGGGGGCTTTCCAGTCTTTTGCATTGAGTGTCACATGTTTGATTTTCTCCCAGTTGGTGAGAGGTCTTACATGTGCACTAGGTGCAAGGAGCTCTTTGCTCTCAGGGAACGAGTCCGTTCTCTAAAGGCTAGAGTAGCAGACTTGGAAAACATAAGAAAGACAGAGAGGTACATAGACGAGACCTACAGGGATATAGTCCTGAAGTCCCACCTCCAGTCTGGCAGCATCCCTGTTGCCATGGAGGAGAGAGGTCACGTGACAGGAGAGCATCACCCTGGTGTGGCAGGAATTGATCCTGTAACTAGGACCTGTCCTCCAGGTGATGTGAAACCCTCTCGCACAGAGGAAGGTCTTAGATAGTGCTGGGGAGGAGTCTGCTGTCTTGCTACATGTCGGTACCAATGACATAGGAAAATGTGATAGGGAGGTTCTGGAGGCTAAATTTAGGCTTTTAGGTAGGAAGTTGAAATCCAGGACTTCCAGGGTAGCGTTCTCCGAAATGCTTCCCGTTCCATGTGCAGGACCCAAAAGGCAGGCAGAGCTCCGGAGTCTCAATGCGTGGATGAGACAATGGTGCAGAGATGAGGGTTTTGGATTTGTTAGGAACTGGAGAACATTCTGGGGAAAGGAGGGGCTCTTCCGAAGGGATTGGCTTCACCTTAACCGGGATGGAACCAGGCTGCTGGCATTAACCTTTAAAAAGGAGATAGAGCAGCTTTTAAACTAGATAATAGGAGAAAGTCGACAGTCACCCAAGAGCGGATGGTTCGGAAGAATGTATACTTGAAGGAGAGAGGTTCCAAAAGCAGAGAGGTTCCAAAAAAGAGTAAAGTAGCCCAAATGCCCTCGAGTATGGAGCAGATAGAGCTTAAAGATCCCAAATTACCCATGTTTACCAATAGCCAAATTAATATGAATAAAATACAGTCTCTAAAATGCTTGTATGCAAATGCTAGAAGTCTAAAAAATAAGATGGGAGAGTTAGAATATATAGCACTAAATGAGAGGTTAGATATGATTGGAATATCAGAGACATGGTGGAAGGAGGACAACCAGTGGGACACTGTGATACCTGGGTACAAACTATATCGTAATGATAGAGCTGATCAAATTGGTGGAGGGGTTGCGCTCTATGTTAGAGAGGGCATTGAGTTAGAAAGGATTAAAGTTTTGCAGGAAACAAAATTTGCTGTAGAATCTCTATGGATTCAAATTCGATATAAAAAGTGGAAGGCGATGGCAGTGGGGGTCTACTATCGACCGCCTGGCCAGAATGAACAAATGGATGATGGAATGCTCAAAGAAATCAAGGAAGCTAACAAATGTTACAGCACAGTAATAATAATGGGTGATTTCAATCACCCCGGTATCGACTGGGTCAGTGTCACGGCAGGACATGCTAGGGAGATAAAGTTCCTAGATGATATAAATGACTGCTTCTTGGAGCAGCTGGTTCATGAACTGACCAGAGGAGAAGCCATATTAGACCTAGTCCTTAGTGGAACACCAGATAAAGTGCAAGAGATAAGGGTGTTGGGGTCACTTGGCAATAGTGATCATAGCATGATCGCCTTGGATTTAATTTGTGGAGGAGAGATAGTAAGGAAATCCACAGTACTACCTTTTAACTTTTGAAAGGGAGACTGTGATAAAATGAGGAAAATAGTTAAGAAAAAACTAAAAGGAGCAGTTGCAAAGGTTAAAGACTTACATCAAGTTTGGGTGTTGTTGAAAAATACTATCTTGGAATCCCAGACCAGCTGTATTACACGCTTTAAGAAAAGTGGAAGGAAGTCCAAAAAACTGCCAGCAAGGTTTAAATGTGAGGTCAGAGAGGCTGTTGTTGCCAAAAAAGCATCTTTCAGGAAATGGAAAAAAGAGCCAAACAATGAAACCTGGAAACAGCACAAGCACTGGCAAGTCAAATACAAGGCATTGATAAAGCAGGCAAAGGGAGAATTTGAAAAGAAACTTGCTGTGGAAGCAAAAACGCGAAATAAAGATTTTTTTCAAGTACATTCGCAGCAAAAAACCTGTGAGAGAGTCAGTTGGTCCATTAGATGATAGAGGAGTTAAAGGGGCACTAAGAGGTGACAAGGCGATAGCGGAGAGACTGAATGAATTCTTTGCCTCGGTCTTTACTGAGGAAGATGTAGGGATGTTACCCATGACTGAAGTGGTATTTAAAGGTGCGGAAGAATTGAAGGAAATATCGATACATCGGGAAGATGTATTACAACTATTAGATAAACTGAAGAGTAGCATATCACCTGGGCCGGATGGTATACATCCAAGGGTGTTGAAAGAACTGAAAAAGGAGATTGCAGACCTGCTATTAGTAATCTGTGAACTATCATTAAAATCATCTCTAATACCTGAAGATTGGAGGATCGCCAATGTAACACCAATTTTTAAAAAGGGTTCCAGGGATGATCCGGGAAACTACAGACCGGTGAGCCTCACGTCTGTACCGGGAAAAATGGTAGAAACCATCATAAAGAATAAAATTACTCAGCATGTAGATAGTCATGGCCTAAAGGGAGACAGCCAACATGGCTTTAGACAAGGAAGATCTTGTCTTACTAATCTGTTATGTTTTTTTGAAAGTGTGAATAAACATGTGGACAAAGGTGAGTCAGTTGATATAGTGTATCTGGACTTTCAGAAAGCCTTTGACAAGGTCCCTCATCAGAGACTTTTGGCAAAACTAAAGAGTCATGGGATAGGAGGCAGTGTACTACTGTGGATCAGGAACTGGTTAAAAGATAGAAAGCAGAGGGTTGGGCTAAATGGCCAATTTTCCCAATGGAGAAAGGTGAATAGTGGTGTACCCCAGGGATCTGTGCTGGGTCCGCTGCTTTTTGACATATTTATAAATTACCTGGAAAGTGGAATAACGAGTGAGGTTATCAAATTTGCAGATGACACAAAACTATTTAAAGTTGTTAAAACCCAAGAGGATTGTGGAAAATTTCAAGAGGATCTTGATAAATTGGAAGACTGGGCATCAAAAAGGCAGATGAAATTTAATGTGGACAAGTGCAAAGTTATGCACCTAGGAAAGAATAACCCAAACTATGGTTACACAATGCAAGGTTCCACATTAGGAACCACCACCCAGGAAAAAGATTTAGGTGTCATTGTGGATAACATGTTAAAACCCTCGGCCCAGTGTGCAGCGGCAGCCAAGAGAGTAAATAGAATGCTAGGTATCATAAGGAAAGGAATGGAAAATAAAACAAATTATATTATAATTCCTCTATATTGTTCCATGGTGAGACCGCACCTTGAATATTGTGTGCAATTCTGGTCGCCGTATCTTAAAAAGGATATAGCGTTATTAGAAAAGGTTCAGAGAAGAGCCACCAAAATGGTAAAGGGGATGGAAGGATACTCCTATGAAGAAAGGCTAAAAAGGTTAGGGCTCTTTAACCTGGAAAAGAGACGGCTGAGGGGAGATATGATAGAAGTCTATAAATTAATGAACGGAGTGGAATGGGTAAATGTTGATCGATTGTTTATGTTATCAGAATATAGAAAGACTAGGGGACATGTAATGAAGCTACAAGGTAAACTATTTAAGACTAATAAAAGAATTTTTTTTTTCACTCAACGTGCAATCAAACTCTGGAATTTGTTACCGGAGGATGTAGTAAAGGCTGTTAGTGTAGCTTGGTTTAAAAAAGGTTTGGACAAGTTCCTGGAGGAAAGGTCCATAAACCATTATTAAGAAGGAACCCAGAATATCAATGCTTGACCCAATACAAGTATTGTGGAACCTGTGTCTTTTGGGGAAACTGCTAGGTACGTATGACCTAGATTGGCCACTGTTGGAAACAGGATACTGGGCTTGATAGACCTTGGTCTGACCCAGTATGGCATATCTTATGTTATGTTCTTATGTTGTACTTGTTATAGCATACCCCATCTGTGGCTGCGATTAGTGACCTCAAGCACTCTAGAGTGATGGGGTGTCTCTGATCTGGTGGATGTTTACACTGAGCCATCCAACTCTTCATGATTTTGGCAATGATGAAATTGCTGGCTGGTTTCCGCTCTCCCAGAGCCTTGGCAAAAAAGACAATACCAGCCAACTGTGTCTGCACCGCCGATAGGTGCATGCCCTCATCCTTACAATTTATGATCCAGTGAACTAAGGTATCGATATTATACCTATCGCTATCCATGATGTTATTATCTGTACAATATTCCAGGGAATTCTCCCAAACCTTTGAGTATTTCTTCCTGGTGTGCTCCGCTAGAGAACCCATCAACAGACTCCAAACTTTGGCAGTCCAAATGCCCAGACTGCCACAGGAATGGGTGTCTTGTCGATGTGTGCCCCAGGAGAGATAGCTCAGAGTATGGAAATCTTAAAAGG
This sequence comes from Ichthyophis bannanicus, assembly GCA_033557465.1. Lineage (NCBI taxonomy): Eukaryota > Metazoa > Chordata > Amphibia > Gymnophiona > Ichthyophiidae > Ichthyophis > Ichthyophis bannanicus. The sequence continues at coordinate 1,160,357,202 of CM066032.1, read as the reverse complement.
AGAAAGGGCATCTGCTACAGTACTGTGACAAATGCGGATATGCCTGGCCTTAAAGGTTATGTTACAGAGCAGACAACACAATACAATCTCCCTCAGGAGTGCAATGACCCTCGGCATTCTGGAATGCATCCGGTTCACTTCCTGCACCATGGCAATGTTGTCAGTTCAGAATATTTTCACCTTATTAGCCAATTGGGGCCCAAATGACTATTGCTGTCATTACAGGAAACAGCCCAAGAAAGTGATGCCTCTTTCCCTTTGTAGCAGTGGACAATGCACTGGCGGGAGCCCTCTTCCTTCCCTCAGTCATCTGGTGCCATTTGCTCTTCCTGGGCATGTCCAAAGATGGTAAAATGCTATTTGAGATGGAAAATGGACAGGCACTTTATTACACAGGCTATACCGTAGGCTCACACAGAAAACTCTTTCCACACGACAGACACTTTATTACACAAGCCATGCCGTAGGCTTACAGAAAAAACTCGCTCCACACCTGGACATTCCCTGTGCCTTGTACTTCCACGCCCCTATGCCCCTTGTTGTGGGCCAGCCCTCTATCTTATCCCATATCTTTAATCAGCTAGTTCTAGCCTTCTATTTCATTTTTTTTTACCATCTCTGACAGTGCCATTTTCAAGATGGCTGCCTCAGCTGCAGAGCATGGAGGGCACATGTCAGGCCAACCCCAAGATGGCCGCTGTAATGCCTGCCATGTCTATGTGGTCCCATTTAGCAAGCCTGCCTGTTAGGGCCGCATACCTGCCAACCCCAAAATGACCACCGAAGGCCTGCATCTGCTTTGGGGCTACCAAAAATGTGCCTGATTTTCCAGACCCCCCTGACCAAGTGTTTGCCACCCAGGTGGCACATTCCTGTGCCGTGGATGGCGACACCATGGAAGACTCGCCCTTACTGCACCCGATGGCCCGGCACAACTCCCGATCTCAGCACTTCTCCGATGGCACCGGTAAGATGGCGGATGCGCCCTAGAGGCCCAATAATGCTGTATCTCAGGTCCACACAGCTCTAATGATGATGAGCCAGGTTTGCTGTTCCTGATCCAGGCGCATGGTCGTGCGATCCAAACTGGAGGAGCAAGAGGCCATACCCCTGTCCATTCAGCCTCTAAATAGCCGATCTGGGTCCATTCTCTTGCCCCTCCACCCCTCCTTTCATTGTTAACCCCTTCCTGGCACCCCTGCCCATTTGTGCCAGCCGGCTACTATCCAACTATCTGGATTCTTTACTAGGGGTATGCTTTGGTTTTGCATTTCAGTTTGGTTCATTTTAGATTTAAGAGGGGTTATTTAATATTAATTTTATTCTCCATTTTGATATGTGCTAGCATGGAAAATGAATGAAATAAAAAGGATGATTTTTTTTTATTGCTCTTGAAACAAGCCTGAGTTACTGAGATTTTCATTTTGTTTCAAATGAATGCACGTCCCTAGTCATTGGCTAAAAGCCAACTCAGTATCCAGTTTCTCATGAATCTTCTCTGAATGCCAGGATGGAGGTAATGAATTCATGACCTTTCCCTACAGTGTTAGGGCATGTCACAGCATGAGACTAGAGATGAAAAAAGGATAAGCATATCTCAGTGCATCAGCCACTTTCCCAAATTGATGCGCATGAAAGTCCCTCATTACCATAGCAGGGTGTCTAGTATGGGGTCCCTGCTGTGCTTGCTTATCTACCCAGACCAGTAAGGAATGTCAGATGGTTCAATACCCCTCCATAAGGTATGGAAGGCATCTAGAGCATGTTAAGCAAGTAGCTTTTGTTCCATGTTCCCTTTTTTTCATGCACAGGAATGGAAAACTATCAACTCATGTTGCTCTATATTTTGGATACAAGCAGACCAAATGCCACGGTGGGTTGTGTGTCAAAATAGATTCTTGTACATCTATTTGCAACTGAGGATCTATTGAGAATTATCAAGAACAAGCAGTGTGTGAGTGGAAATGCCCTAATGAACTAAATACTGTACTGCACTCTAGCTGCTGAAGAGAAGCACAGGAAAGCCAATAGAGAAGAATCATCAATCTAGTATTCACGAGCACTTAAGAAGAGTTGCACTAAGGCAGCATCTTTAAAATATATGGACCAATGATGCTACTCTAGCAAGTGCACGAGATCAACATTGCTAGCTCCTGAAGTTTAAGGGTACTGTTTCAGTTTAGGTTTCCCAAAAACAATCTTAGATAGCAGATATCAAGGGATAGCTTCATTCCACCGACAACACTGTGCTGCTCTGTTTCAGCAGCCCAAGCCCATTCCCATTATCTCCTGCATGGCTCTGGCACTCAATAGCTCAATGGCAGATTTCGGCATGGAGGATCTTTTAAAAATACAGCTACCTCTGCAATCAGTGCAACAATGAGGTGAGAACAAGACTATGCACAAGGAAAACATTTCACCAGTATTCAACCTGGGGAAAACAGACAGTTGGCACTTTCTTACTTGAAGGATGCATGGTACCCTTGCTATATGTACCGCACTGTGTATGCCTTGTAGAGCTATACAAATGCTAAGTAGTAGCAGTAGTAGGGGGTAGGAGTGTTGGTGCTTCGTGTTAGTGCTGCAGTAGTTAACAATTGCTGTGGTAGAAAGAAAAAGAAATGTTTGGCCAAAAGAGCTCTCTTTAAAGGCCTTCAGACATCACCACTAACTTCTGGAAGTGTTTAACAGAGCAGAAGAAAGAGCTTTAGGGCTGGAAATGGTCTGTGCATCATATATTTGAAACTCTTACTTCATCTTGTCCACCAGTTTTTAAGACACTGGTCCACAGTGCCACACGTTGCTTTGTCCCAGTGTCTTGCTCGTATCCCCTTACTGTTGCATTCAAGTTTCTAAATTCTCCACATAACTGTAAGCATCTGGGGTAAATTTTATAAAAAAGTCATCTACATTGCTGCACAAACAAGATGTGTAAATCTAGATATTTTAGTCATATAAACAGGTAAATGAGCATTTATGCATGCATTTGATGTGGGTTGCTATTCTGAAAGAATGCATATTGGGCCTATTATGTGTACTTTCACTATGGGCATGTACAGGGGCAGAGTCTGGGTGGAGTGCACAAGTATGCGCCTAAATTATACAATATTATAATTTACTTGTGTTACATACCAATTTAGGTGTGGGCATTTACAAGAGCTCTAGGGCTGGTTTAAGTGTTCATGCCTTAAATTAACATACATTTTCGATCACATATGCCCCTATTTTATAAAGTACTTGTGTTCTTTACTTTATAAAATAGTCTTGGAATGCATGCATGAAAATGTAAGTTAATCTAGGCATGACTTCTAAAATTACCCTACAAACAGCAGGTCCCATGCCACCAGTCTCTGCTGGAACTCTGGGACGGCTGATCTCACTTTATTTTATTTCATTTTTAATTAATTTGATAAACCACCTTTCATTCAAAAACCATAAAGAAGTGCACATAATAAGAGCCAACACAGGGATTAATACAAAGAAAGGTTGGATAAAATACTGATGGGTCAAAATTGAGGCACTGTGGTCAGAGTTTTTTTCCTAATGCTAGCCACTGTGGCTAAAAATAAAACAAATATTCAACACCAGTATCCAGATTGGGGGCCAGCACTTAATATATGGTTAATCTAACCATAACGTAAATAATTCCCAGCTCTGCCTCTGCTCCACTCATGGACCACTCTAGCATTAATTGGTTTGCCAGGATATTCAGTGGCACTATCTGAATATCAGCACTTACTGTATCTGGATAGCTGCTGCTGCTGCTGCTTACCAGACAAGTGCTTTTAAAAATGACTACTACAGATTCATAGTACTTTCAAAAGAAGATTGAATCAATTAAATAAAACATAAATATTATAAATTACAATTAGCAACTACGAAGGACAAGGAGTTACCACACACGGGAAAGATATTGACCAATACAGTCAAACGCATAATATCTCAAATTTGTATTGGTGGTGAATGATTGTCACCAACAATGGTAAGTGTTTAGTGGGAACAAGTAGATGGGGAAGCAACCAAGTTTCCAAAACCAGTTATTGAATTTTGCTGGTGACTCATCAGTGCTGCAGATGGGGAAACTAACCCAATCTTGAACGTCAAACAGGGCCATACCGAGATTGAATCGTGCCCTGTGCGACTTGCACAACGGGCGCGTGCCCCCTCCCCCTCGGCGGGAGAGAAGAGGTGTGCCCGCTAAGTTGCCAGCACACTAAGCATATCTGTCCTTCCCTTCTCTGACATTGCACCAGAGTAGGGAGGGACAGATGTGCTTAGCATGCCGCGAGAAGGCTTAAGGGGCACATTTCAGATGTCTGCCGTTGCCTGCCTCCACTGAGTGAAGAAAAGGTGGCGGCGGCAGGCAACAGCAGACAGCCAAAATGCACCCCTTAAGGCTAGGTACCGTCCTGACTTCAAATATGTAGGCTGGAGCCTCTGCTCTATGGCCTGTTTTTTTCCCAAAGAAAAGGTGTCAAATATTAAAAAAAAGAGGTGCAACAAGTAGCCTCATAATACATACAGTAATGGAAAGGGGAGGAAGGCAAAGAAATGTTTGTTTTAAATCTAGGAGTGCGAGTTAATATGTGTGGGGTATGCAAAGTTTCTAGCTACAAAAGAAGCTCCTCATATACAGCCCTTTGAGTTAAAACAAAAATCTCAAAATGTTACCTAAAGGCAACACAGAACCAGTGAAATGACATGGTATGGTTATACGAGCTTTGTAGAGAATTTCACTGCAATATTCTGAACAAGTTGCAATCTTTTTCATACCAGAATATATATAATTAAAATAGCCAAAGTGATTCATAATAAGCATATTGTAGATAAGAAGTTGGAGATTCCTCACATCAAGTAGGTGCCTTAAAGTATGACTCCTATGAAGACAGAAAAACAATGACCAAGTCAAAATAAGAACAGAGGTTCAAAGGTCATATGTTAGACAGGATGAAACCTAAGGATAGCCATAATTTCCTTGATGGTGCTGGAGGGCCCTGGATGGATAGACTTTTCTCCTTCAAAACCAAATAGCCTCTCATTTTTTGAATTTAACTTCAAGAAGTGTAGTGAGCCATCAGTTCACCTCGTCCAGGTATGAGTTGAAAGACTGAAATCTGGAGCATTTGGTTCAGTGTTGGCTCCAAGCTACGGATCATCTGTATAAAAGAAGCTACTCGAGCTATGTCCCTGGATCAGCATAGTGAAGAGAGAGAGAAATAAAATAGTGTTGGGGCAAGAACTGAGCCAAGAGGAATGCCACAGACTAGTTCAGTGGCTGTAGATAAAAGTGAGTTTCTGTTGACCTGGGACATTCTTCTGCTCTTTCACTCACATCCCTCTGCCCCTGATCTCTCTACCTTGAACACTTGTCTTTCCCAGATTGCTCACTGACTTCATCTTAATTGCCTCAAACTTAATATGTCTAAAACTTTGGCTACCTGGTTCACTGGTTCTCCCTCTGTTCTCTCCACGCCCATTTTTCTGCAGCCCTCTGTTAGGTATCTGGAGGTCACTTTGGACACTGCCATCACATTTTATGATCCCATCAGTTCGATGGTGAAGCGATCTTTTTTCACATTGCATCAACTCTGATCCATTCATCGGTTTCTCTCCGTCTCTTCTTTTATCCAGACTTCTTATCTCCTTGGTTCTATCATGCCTAGACTATTGTAACATCGTATATGCAGGTTTCCCCCAGTTTTAGCTTCACCATCTTCAAACTGTCCAAAATACTGCACTTTATTTACTGGCACATGCTTCTAAATTTGACCACCTTACCCTTCTTTTTCTTTGTTTTCATTGGCTGCCTGTAAAATATCATATTCGGTTTAATATTATCATGATGGTCCATAAAACACTTCGCTCTGGTATTCTTTCGTATCTTTCCTCCTCAGCCATCCCCTAAGTACCATCGTGTCTTCTCTGTTCTATTCACGATAACCATCTCTATCTCCCCCTGCCTCCCGTGCCCGTTACGAATCTACCAGACACTCTGCTTTCTATTTTCTTGATCCTAATCTTTGGAACTCATTCCCTCCTGATCTTCATCTTGAGCTGTCCTATCATAAGTTCAAATGTCTTCTCAAAACACACTTATTCTGTCTTGCCTTTGATCGATCTACAGAAAGTTCAGGTTCCTGCACTCTTTGCCTCCTATTTGTGTGATACTTATCTCCACTTTGCCCTCCCTGCCTTCCTTTTCTCTGTGTCTCTGTCACTGTCTTATCTTTTGCTCCCTTTCTTTCCTGTCATTTATTGGAGGGTTTTTTTCTCTTTTATCTAATTTTAATTATTTGTTGGAGTTTATTCTCCTAAGATTTTATTATTATTGCTCTGCTGGCCCGAAGGGCGGTAGTAAATTTTAATTAACCATAAACCATAAATTGTTATGTAGAGGTAACATAAACAACCCAAGTACACAGCTTCCTACTCCCAGTCTGTATAGGTAACAAAACAACAAGGGTATGGTGAACTAGAGCAAAGGCAGCACTACGGTTTGGAAGAATAACGGCAGTGTCTCTTCCTGCATAATACATGTGGGTTTTCTCTACAACAAAGGATTGATCCTTGAGGTCCAGGTTTCTACAGCATTGCACTTATTGAGATATATGCATTGCTTCATACAGTCAGATGATTTGGTCATATAAATTCACATATTTGTTACTTCCAGATTAAACTGTTGTAATAGTTTATTTTGTAGACAAACAAAGTGGCAACTCCAGTAGTTAGAACTGATCCAAAACACTACAGTATGGCCGTTTCTGGACAAGAAGGACTATGACTATGTTTGTTTTGATTTATTGTATTGTACCTACTGAATCAAAATAGTTTACAATCAAATACAAATTAAATCAATCTAAAGAGGACCCTAAGCCTTTCTGAAGCTGAAGAAGACATAGCCTGTTAGTGGGCTTTGGAATCCCCTCCCAGATTTCTGCCCTTGGCCCAATCAATACTGTATCTAACACCAGCACTAGCAGATATACATTCCAAAAACTGACATATTCTAATCCCTAAAAAAAAATATTTTTTTTCTACATTTGTTGTCTGGCTATTTTATTTTTCTAATTGTGTTGGTCCCAGGTTCTGGTTTCTGCTTTCCCCCATTTTCTCTTAACTCTATTTCCAGGTTGGCCTCTCCATTAGCCATTTCTCTGTCCTCCTGTTTCACTTCCTGCATTATATCCATCTCTCAAATTACAAGTCCAGAAATATCAGAATGAAAAGAGGAGACTCATCTGTATAAAAGACTTCATTCCACAAATAATCACTAATAGGTGCTATAGCAATTAAACTGGGAGAAAAAGGATCTCAGAACCAATGAACCTCAAGGTCCTGGTCTATCAATCTTATCCTTGGATCTGTCTCAGGAACATCAGTGTTCTTGAAAAAACTCCCATCTATCAAGCTCTCCAGGCTTAGATAGGGCATGCATTTAGTCTGAAGGAGATATGTGAGGTGCTTTTGATAGGGCATGATGTTTCAGGCCTTGTTCTTTGTCTTGTTTTGCAGACTGGCATGTTATGTACAGCTAGTTCGGAGACAGTGCTTGTACACATGTCCCCCCTGATGAACCTTGTGCGAAACGCTGTATAGGCGTCTAAGGTGGCAGTGGGGTGAATGAGCAGATAAGTGATGACTGATCAATAATATATTTGGATAATGCCTGTGTCAAAATGATGTTGAAGATTTTGATCCTGATTTGGCGACATGTGCATACTGCAGTTCTTATGGGCCAGATCTGCTTGCTAGAATTGTTAGAATTGCTATTCTTCCTCAAAAATGATTTAGAAACATTTTAAAAATAGCTTTGAATCAAGTATGATGTGAGTAAGCCTGGAGACTGCCTATGTGTCTTTATAAAATACTAACCCACGTTTAGATTGAAGAAATGGACGTTACACCTCCTCAAGCAGGTGTGAATGTTAGTGCATACGTTAAACACATACGTATGCATTTTATAAAATACACATGGAAATTGCAACTCCACTCAAACTCTTCCCTCGTTAAGTGCATATTTTCTTGCTCGTGCCTATTATAGGCATGACCTAATTTTGTAAGAGGCCTTTTCCACGTGAAAGAGGTTTATAAAATTGCCCCCATGCCTGTACCTGCAAATTTTATAAAATATGCATGTGTATTACAACTCTGTTTCTGTTCTCCAAGAATGCCTTTGTGCTGATCACATCAAAACAGAGGCACGCTTTCTGTGCACCTACTTTTATGTGTGTATGTGGTGGCATAATTTTATAAAAGCCTCTTTGTGTGCAAAACAGACTTCACACATGGAAAATCCTATAAACATTACCCCATCTGTCCCTTGTAATTAACATGAATACTCGTATCAACAGGAAACAGGAAATACTAAATAATATATCTGACAGATAATGGACCTTTTGGGAAAAATATCATTTGTTTGTATTGAAGTTTGTGGAATGTTTTGATGGCTGTGTACTTTTTAAATTGCTGAATTAAATGCTAGCACCCTTTTAGAGACCTCTGACCTTTCTGGTAACACAGCAAGAACAGTGCAAGTATGAATGCCTGCAGGCAGGGAGAAGGAGTCAGGAGAGAAAGGGCACTAGAATGAAAGGAGTAGAAATAAGATAAAGGAGAAAAGGACAAAGAAGGTCATTACCAGAAATGAGAATGCACATTCAGGCCACGAGGTCTGGATTTACAGTAAAAGCCCCAGATAACAGTGCACAGACTAATCAGACCTCATTCTGTCAACAGCACTGACTGACAGGGTCCCTGCCATAGAGAACTAAAGAATGGGAGCATCCAGACTCCTGCTTGGACCAAGAATCAATAAGGGAAAAGAAGGCAGTTGACATTGGTTCAGATCATGTTCAGAATGAATGGCTGCTTCTTTATGTTTATATATTTCTTAACTTTACAAGAAAGATTTCTGCATAATTTTAATTTTGTGAACATAACACTAGGATGATTCTATCATATTATACAAGTAATTTATCTGAAGCTAAAAAGAGGTTGCAATTACAGCACCTGGGATGCATCATGATTTACAAGTTTTTGGATTTTCTAAGTCTATGATATTTTTCAACAGCAAATGCTTGGATGAATGCAGGCACGCTGCAGAAAGTCCTTCCTGTTGTTTGCTTGAATTGTGATGGGACTGTGAAGTTTTTGGTGATGCTACCAGATGGAAAGCTCAGTGAACCCTTCTGTCTTTCCTAAGAGTATACATGAAGAGGGCTCCATATCACAGTCTCCTTAATTGCACTTCTCTACCATGTCTGTTAAAGGATATGCAAACTCACATAATCTATGAGAGGAGAGGCTGAAATGGTAAAAAAACAAAGGCTATTCTGCTCTAGGCAGGTTGGAGGAAATGCGATTGAACCAGCTATTTGGCTAACAGAACAGATGATTTACATAAGCAAAGAATTTAATTTAATTCTTCTGCTGAATGTTAAAAGATAGTCAAATATAGGCAATGGAGTTTTGTTCAGGAATCATCAAATTAAGATAAAGTACGTGTTATACTGGTACTTCAGGCCGGAAGGTCGGGGGTTCAAATCCCACTAGAGGACAGCAACCTTGGGCCGGAAGGACTGGGGTTTCTAGCCCCACAGATGCTCCTTGTGGTCTTGGGCAAGCCACTTAACCCTCCATTGCCCATGTTCCCTGTAAGTATTAGTGTATGTGTCTCATATCCCCGCGTGTTAAATGTATCCCCCAATTGTGTTGTGACCGCTTTGATTGAAGGATAAGGTGGTATACAAAACTGTCTAAATAAATAAATAAATATTATACTGGAAAGACTGGTTTGAACATGGTAAGCATTGGGGGGGGGGGGGGGGAAGGAGAGCTAGGGAGGGTTCAGTTAGCCAGTGAGAAGGGATTGGGTTGGGGCAGTATGTGGTCTTATGTGAAGAAGAGTGCAGTAGAGTGGGCTGGAGATATGGCCTAGTGATTACGACAGTAGCCTAGAGCCAGCAAGGATTCAAATCCCACTAGCAACCCTTGTGGCCCTGGGCAAGTCACCTAACTCTCCATTACCTCAAGTGTAAACTTAGATTGTGAGCCCTTTGGGGACAGGGAAATGCATACAGTACCTGAATGTAACACACCTTGATCTCCCCCTGGAAAGGCATGAGCTAAATACAAAAAAAAAAAAAAATTATACATAATTCAACTTGAATATGGAAACATGCAGACACTTTTCTGCATTCCTTTCGCTTTGTACAGATACACATTGTTCAACAAAAGGATGTTTCTTCACATCCAAAGTATGCAAGTATTTTTTTTTACCATTGTCCCTCTTTACAGTTAAGTCTGTGGTAGCTCTAAAGGATCTTATTCATTGTATTTCTTCTCTTACAAGTTCAACATTACCACAGATAATAACATAAACCAGTTAGAGCCTTTGTTATGATACTCACTTATTCCTTCTGACTTTATCTTGTGTCCTTTAGTTATGTAGGTTCACTGATCTCCCCAGACAACCAATCCACCAAGAAAAAAAAAGCAAGTGTGATCCCATGTGTTTTCCGAATATAAATGGAACATTGTAATTGAGACTTTTAATAGAGCTCTCCTTTCCGTTTATATTCAGACCAGATTAGAGTAGTTTCATACATACGTCAAATGTGTGTGTGACAGGGATATGCATTTGTTTTAAACTCAATGCTAAAATTCAATGAATTAAGCCATTTTTGGTTCATGTACAATAAATCAAAGGGGGCCTTTTACTAAGATATGCTATACATTTTAAAGAACATTTCACAATAGGATGTCCAAGTGCAATCTGGGATGTCAAAAGCCAGAATGTCTGAAAAAAAAAGCAGGCACGTCCATGTTCAGACATGATTTCAGAAAAGTAAATGTGCCTGAAATGGACATCTATAGAGATGTTTACATAGACATCCCCAGAATAGTACCACAGAACATGGACATCTAATAGCATAATGCCCGGCAGTTAACATGGCGAATTTGTACCCAATGCATGTAAATCTTTATGCTATTCACGCGTTAGGTGCAAAACCATAGCGCCCTTTAGTAAAAGAGCCATTCATTTCTGACAGCACTATGGTTTCTGGGACCAGACATAGTGGAGCCAGTGGGGGAAGAGAAGAAGGAATAAGCAGGAGGCAATTCACCAACCATGATGAAACATATTGACAAGCAGCGGAAGAAGGCTATCCCCACTCACTAACTGTCATCAACTCTGCAGGCGGCTGAAAACAATCACCATACATCCAGAGAGAGAAGGGAGCAGAAAATATGTGGCTTCAGAAAGGTACTTTGCTGAACTCCAAAAAGTCAAAAAAGTAAAGAAATTATCCAAAGATCAAGATACCAAATGGTAGAGAAAAGTGAATTTTAAAAATATCTTAAGTTTTTGCCTGCAGAGCTCAAGGGTATAGCTAGAATGCAATATTTGGTGGGGCCTAGAGTTAGCATTCAGTTGGAGGGAGGAGTGGCCTAGTGGTTGGGGCAAGTTACCTCAGGTCAGGGGGTTCAAATCCCACTAGAAGACAGCAAACATGGGCTAGAAGGACTGGGGTTTCTAGTCCCAGAGGTGTGGCAGCTTAGAGAAGCCAAGGTATGCAAAATCCTTAATTCTAAGAGAAGGTTTTACTGATGAAAACCCTGTTCAAAGAGTTAAACTTTATAAGGGGAGAAGAAGTAAAACTGACCTTTTAAAAGCATTTCCCCAAAGCTTAGTAAGAGAGTTTTATGGGAAGCAAAAGAATCCCTGTGAGGAGTTAACAGGGAGTGAAAATAATCATTCATCTGAGGAGTTAACAAGCGGGGATATGAGACACATACACTAATACTTACAGGGAACATGGGCAATGGAGGGTTAAGTGGCTTGCCCAAGACCACAAGGAGCATCTGTGGGACTAGAATCCCTGTGAGGAGTTAACAGGGAGTGAAAATTATCATTCATCTGAGGAGGGCAGTGAAAATTATCATTCATCTGAGGAGGGCAGTGACTGAGCCACTGCCCTCCTCAGATGAATGATAATTTTCACTCCCTGTTAACTCCTCACAGGGATTCTAGTCCCACAGATGCTCCTTGTGGTCTTGGGCAAGCCACTTAACCCTCCATTGCCCATGTTCCCTGTAAGTATTAGTGTATGTGTCTCATATCCCCGCTTGTTAACTCCTCAGATGAATGATTATTTTCACTCCCTGTTAACTCCTCACAGGGATTCTTTTGCTTCCCATAAAACTCTCTTACTAAGCTTTGGGGAAATGCTTTTAAAAGGTCAGTTTTACTTCTTCTCCCCTTATAAAGTTTAACTCTTTGAACAGGGTTTTCATCAGTAAAACCTTCTCTTAGAATTAAGGATTTTGCATACCTTGGCTTCTCTAAGCTGCCACACCCAGAGCTCTCCTTGTAACATGCTTTCTCAGGCAGACAAGCTGTTCTATGCAGTGCTCTGCTTTCAGGGCTATCAGGCAAACTCAGTATGGATTTCCACCCTTTGTGGTTCTTAGCAAAGGTATCTCTGTAGTAGGAACTTCCCTTCCTTTTTCCTTGCTGGTTTGATACAATGAACTTACTTGAGCTAGAAGAGTTGCTTTTATCCGGCAGACTGCTTCTTCTATTTGCTTTGCTATGGACTCTGTCCCAATATGTTTGGCCTCTCTGGACTCTATCCCTTTGAGTGAAACTCCTTTGGATTCTGTCTCTTTAAGTTGGCTGCACGTGGAAGCTGTCTTGTTCCAGGTTCCTTTTCCCACAGCTATCTAAACTGCTGCTCCATACTGTGCTCCGTCCTGAGCCTCTTGCTGAGCCTCTTGCAGTGATACTTGCTGTGCTTCTGGCTATGTTCCTGGTTAGGCTACTTTCGCCGCTCCTGTTGCTTCCATGGCTCTCCTTGCTGCTTTGCCGGCGTTTACTACTGCTCTCCTTGCTGCTTTTCCGGCTCTTACTACTGCTCTCCTTGCTGCCCCTCTCTTCTACCATCTGGTTTCCTTTATAAAGGTATTTTTGGTTTGAACATTTTGGGCTTGATCTCAGGTGCAACTGCTGGCTACTAATGCAATCAGTGTCAGAGCATGTTGCTTCTGGCTCTGTGGAACTGCTCATACGCCCTCTGGCTGTGCTGCGCTGGAACTGCACTCTCTGCATCTTCTCAGTTCCATGTAAAACATGTTTTTTTCTAAAACTATTTCCTTCATAGGTTCCGCGTTATGACACTACATGATCAGTAATTTTGTTCTTTATGATGGTTTCTACCATTTTTCTGGGTACTGATGTCAGGCTTACCGGTTTGTAGTTTCTCGGATCACCCCTGGAACTTTTTTAAAAATTGGTGTTACATTGGCTATTCTCCAATCTTCAGGTATTACAGACAATTTTAATGAAAGTTCACAGATTACTAATAGCAGGTTGGCAATCTCATAGTTCAGTTCTTTCAACACCCTTGGATGTACACCATCTGGTCCAGGTGATTTGCTACTCTTCATTTTATCAAACAGTTGTAATACATCTTCCCAGTGTATCAATATTTCTTTCAATTCTTTGGCAGTATCACCTTTAAATATCACTTCAGTCATAGGTAACATCCTGATATCTTTTCAGTAAAGACTGAAGCAAAGAATTCATTCAGTCACTCCACTATGGCCTTGTCCCCTCTTAGTGCCCCCTTTACCCCTCTATCATCTAATGGTCCAACTGACTCTCTCATAGTTTTTTTGCTACAAATGTACTTGAAAAAAGTCTTTATTACACGTTTTTGCTTCCACAGCAAGCTTCTTCTCAAATTCTCTCTTTGCCTGCCTTATCAATGCCTTGCATCTAACTTGCCAATGCTTCTGCTGTTTCCAGTTTTCATCATTTGGCTCTTTTTTCCATATCCTGAAAGATGCTTTTTTGGCAAAAACAGTCTCTCTGACCTCACCTTTAAACCAGTATTTTTCAACAACACCCAAGCTTGATGTAAGTCATTACCTTTGCAACTGCTCCTTTTAGTTTTTTCTTAACTATTTTCATCATTTTATCATAGTCTCCCTTTCAAAAGTTAAAAGGTAGTATTGTGGATTTCCTTACCATCCCTCCTCCATTTATTAAATCAAAGGTGATCATGCTATGATCACTATTGCCAAGTGGCCCCAACACCCTTATCACTTGCACTAGATCTGGTGTTCCACTAAGGACTAGGTCCAAAATGGCTTCCCCTCTGGTTGGTTCATGAACCAGCTGCTCCAAGAAGCTGTCATTTATTTCATCTAGAAACTTTATCTCCCTAGCATGTCCTGCCATGACACTGGCCCAATCAATTCCAGGGTAATTGAAATCACGCATTATTATTACTGTTCTGTAACTTTTGTTAGCTTCCCTGATTTCTTTGAGCATTTCATCATCCATTTGTTCATTCTGGCCAGGCGGTCAATAGTAAACCCCCACTGTCATCGCCTTCCGCTTTTTACACCATCCTCATCACTCTGCCTTCCTTCTGATTTCCCCCACAGCAGCACAAAAGCACTTTAGTAGAGACCTCAGGAGCCCATGCATAGTGGTGCTGGGGAGTCAAAAGAACATAAAAACATAAGAATCTAAGATTTGCCATACTGGTCAGACCACTGGTCCATCAAGCAGAGTATCTAGCAGTGATCAATGCAGGTCACAAGTACCTGTCAGGTCCGAAAAGTCAGACATATTCAATGCTGCTTATCCCAGGGATAAACAGGAAATTTTAACTATTCCACTTTATGGAATTTTCCTGCAGGAACTTGTTCAAACCTTTTTTTAAAAAAAAAAAGATCTACACTAACAGCTTTGCTACATATTCTGAAAAAGAATTCAAGAGCTTAATTACACACTGAGTGAAAAATATGTTTTCCATTTAATTTTAAATGTACTACTTTATATTGCATGACCTCTATTCTTTACACTTTTTTGAAAGAGTAAACAACCAGTTCACCTTTACTCTTTCTAATCTGTTCATTATTTTATAGATCTCTACCATATCTCCCCTCAACCGTCTCTTCTCCATGCTGAAGAGCCCTAACCTTTAAGCCTTTCCTCATTGGAGCATCCTTCCATCTCTTTTATCACTTTGGTTGCTCTTTTCTGTAATTTTTCCAATTTCATTATGTCTTTTTTTAGATGCAATAACCAGAACTATATGCAATACCCAAGGTGTGGTTGCACCATGGAGTGATATAGAGACATTATGATATCCTTTGTTTTATTCTCCATTACTTCCTTTACAATTCCTAGCATTCTATTAGCACACTGAGCAGAGGATCTCTACATATTATCCACAATAACACCTAAATTCTTTTTCTGGGTGGTGGTTCCTAATGTGGAACCTTGCATTGCGTAGTTGAGGTTTGGGTTGTTCTTTCCTAAAGGGCATGTTTACCACAGCATGGTAATTGGAAATGTGAGGGTTAACATGCAAATTGCATGCACCCCAGTTACATGGTACCCAGAAGTGCATGGTAAAAATGCATCCATGCTAAAAATCCCATGCTACTGGAGTACTGCACAAAAAGGCAGGGTTAAAGTGAATTTGGGGAAGAGAGTGAGCGTGATCAGCTGCATAGCTAGCACGGACATGCTAGTGGCACTTCTAATCACAAAAGATGTTGCTAGAGTGGGCACAGATAATACCTGCTTTAGACCAGGGCTGGCTCAAGGCATTATGGAACCCTGAGACAATATTTTGCTTTTGTACCCCCCAGCCCCCGAACCCCTGGGGCCAATCTTGCAGTATGAGATAGACAAATAGAGGTAAAGTTTTAGCCAGTGCTGTCACTGTGTTGCCATTTAATTTAGTCAGATATTCAGTACCACTATCCATATAGAGAGCAATGCTGACTATATGGATAGTAGGGTTATTGTTGGCGCTCTTTAGTTTACACCTACTATTCGGCAGGCCTAAACTAAATGAGTAACTTAACCAAATAATGACTGAATATCACTATTATCTGGATAATTTTCTGGTCCGCCCTCGCTCTTCCCCTACCATGGTCCAGAAGTATACGGATAATATCTGACTGTTTAGCTATTTTAGATAGCCTGATATTATCCATACATTTTTTGAAAATGAACGGATGGGCAAACACGTAATTACCTTTGAATATTAGTCCAATAGAGTATAATTATTCATTCATGTGGGTCATTCCCAGACTAATCAATCAAACTCCCAACAACAGATGCAGAGAAGAAGTAGGGTGTTTCATTTTGCAGCTGAATATAGATTCTATTTAAATTCTGGTGTCATATCAGTGACAACAATATAAACTCCCTCCATTGCAAGACATTGTGGAAGCCATTTTAGAAGCCCTATTCTTGCTTTGGATGTCAAAAACAGGCTTAGAGATGTCTTCAGAGCCATTTTAGAAGCCAGCTCTGGGGACATCCTCATCTGAACAGGGGTGTGATAGAGAAAGCTCTCCATTATCCCCAGTACACCCCACAAGATCAACATCACCAGTGGGATTTGAACCCTGGTCACCTTCTTTTTAAGCCACGGCTCAAACCATTAGGTTATCCTTGACATCTAGGTGCTATAATGCAATTCTGAGGATATCTATGTAGATGCTCCTGCATCTATTGGACACATCCACGTTTGTGAAATCAAGTCTGCACCTGGACGTGCCTGATTTTTTTTTTTTCAGATGTTCTGGCTTAGACATCCCAGATTGAATTTGAATGTTCCTTCTAAAATTCCCCTCCATATGTAGCAACACAAAACCCTGCAAATGAACAAATGAACACCAGCACCTAGTCCAAAAATTAAAAAAAAAAAATCAGAAAATGGAAATGAGATCCTGGAAAAAGATGAAGGAGAAAACCAAGAAGAAGTAGTAAAGAAAGACCAGAGCCAAGCCAGTCAGAAAAATAAAATGATTGGATAACAAAGGTACAAAAAAATGTCACTCTTTAGAGAATGAAAAATGGCAGCTTTGAAAATCTCACCACAGGAAGAAATGCATCTTTATTTCTCTTTCTTCAGTGTTCCACTGCTCAGAGTCTGTTTTTGGGGGGTTTCTATTTCATTTTTTGTCTGCATATTTGTTTCTAACTTGTAGTTTGTTATTCTTTACAAGATGATCGTCTGTTTACCATGTGCAACTGAAGTGAGGGATTCTGTTAACATGTTGATTCTAGGTAGGAATCTGTAACAGTCCAACTTGTTCGTCTTTCCCCTCTTGGGGTGTGCTGATGTAGTAGAATATTTGCACTACTGACTTTTCATAGGTAGGGTTGGTGCAAAGTCAGGAGTGCAAATATTCTACTACATCAGCACACCCCAAGAGGGGAAAGGAGAACAAGTTGGACTGCTACAGATTCCTACCTAGAACCAACAAACCAACATGTTAACAAAATCCCTCATTTCCATTTTCTGTTTGCTTTTTTTTCACTCTCCCTGTCTTCTTCCCTTCCTTTCCTACACATCTCTCTGATGTTGATCCTTTTGGTTTATTTGTTTTTCTCTGACCTGACTTTTTACCTAATCTATAGCTAGATTTTATTTCTCCTTGTCTCCGCTCATCTCCCTCGTTCACCTTTCACTATTTATCAGCTTTCCATTTTCTACTCTTGCCTCCCCAGTCCTCCCATTACCCACCTCTGTCTCATTCCTTCCATAGCCTCCTATCCCCCCATCTTTCACCCACTTTCTACTCCACAATTTACTCCCTCTGTACTCATCCCCTCTCCAGCTCATCTACTCTCCTCTGCTTCTCATCCCTAATCAGTCCGAGCCTTTTTCCTATCATTCATCCCCTCTCCAACTCCAGTCCCTTTCTTACATCTTACCCCCATCTAGACTTCCATCTCCTCTTTCACCTCCTCATTTCTACCCTCTCTCACCTTCAAAGACCTTGCTTTATCTCTCATCCTTTCCCCACACCCTCCAGGTCCTTCAAACCCTCTCCTTTCTCCATATTTCTCACAACCTTACTCATACTTAATACCACCTAGTCCCATTATCCTCCTAATCTTTGGTCGGTTTCTTCATCTCTGATCATTTCCCATCTATACTCAAGTCCACATTCTTCCACTTTATCCAGTCCCTCAGTCCTCACTTACACTCCCAATACCCAAGCATCTTAGTGTCTGTTTTCTTCTGTTTTCCCACCCAATTTTAGTCTCCACCTAATCCAAGTGCCTGCTTTCCTGTATTCTCATGTCCTAAGTACCTGCCCACTGCTGCCTAATTGTCTTTCCCAGTACTTACCCATCTACTTCTTTCTTCAAAATAAATTAATTCTGCCTCTCCTCAACCATATCCCAGCATCCATTTTTATTCCCCTCCATCTTAATCTTCCCCCATATACTACCTTGTATCCCCTTCAAAAATACAATATCTTCCCCCTCCCTTTTAACTCCCCCAGTTTATGTCTATTTTCCCCACCCTGACCTCAGAATCTACCAGCATAAGTTCCTTTCCAATCCCAGTCCCTTTCCAGGGCCCCATTCAATCAGCACATTTCCTGTCCCAGCCAAGAATTAGTTCCTTTCCAGTCCTAGTAACCCCCTTCCATTGTCAGCCCCTTGCATTCACAGCCCCCTATGTCAGCTCCCTTTCAGTTCTCCTCTCCCACTGACTAGCCCCCTTCCAGTCCCAGAACTATCCTCAGGTGTCTCCTCCCTACCAGTCCCAGTGCTCCCCAGGGTCATCTTCCTTCCAGATCCCCCTCACAGTACCTTGCACTGTCAGCCCCTTGCATTCCCAGCTTCCCCCAGCATCAGCTCCCTTCCAGTCCCCCTCTCCCACTATCCAGCTTCCTTAGAGTTCCAATCCCAGTCCCATTCTTAGATGTCAGCTCCCTTCCAATCCCCTTCTCACCCACCCCACATCAGTCATGGTCCCAGTGTAATATGCAGTTTGCTTTGTAAATAGTTGCCCTTTGTTATCCAAGTTTTTTACCCTGTTATCTGTAAACTCATACGTGTTAACTGTACTGAGTATTTTTGTTCCATGTAAACCGCGCTGATGCCGAATAGTGCGATATAGAAGAGACTGTAAATAAATAAATAAATAAATAAATAAATTTACCTCTTCTTGCAGCTGATTTAAACAGTCTTGGGAACACTTTTATTTGCTCCCATGTCTATGCTGCCTTCCGCACTTCCGGCCCATGGTGTTTCTAAAGCTGATAACAAGCACTTCCTGCTTCTTGTGAGAAACAGGAAGTGTTTGCTATCAGCTTTAGAAATGCTGCTATCCAGTGGTTTGTAAGGCAGCAAAGGTGCAGGAGCTAAGAAAAGTGCTATCACAGCTGTTAATATTGGCTAGTCAGTGAGGCAGGCTTTGGGCTCCCTTAAACGCTGTGCACCCTGAGCAGTGCCTGAATGGCTCATCTGTTAAGCCGGCCCTGCTTTTGACCACATATTGTTGCATCCACCATGCTGACATATTCTAAAAGCATGGTACAGGCATGATTTCCATACAGTTAACAGCCTTGAGTCATCTCATAATATACCATCCTAGACAACTATGGTCAGCACTGTCTGTAGGCAAACCAGGAAGTCATTTAGGACATCAGCATCTGAGGGGCAGCAATATGCAGCAGCCATGACAGCAATACAATAGATCCTTATAGCTACAATAAGTAGAGCCAGCAACATATGATTGTACTCGCTGGGAGAGCAGGCACACATATACCTATAAAGCAACATTAGTCTCAAGAGTACGATGTGGACATATAAATATGTACTGGATAATTGTAGGATGGCTGCTGGTGTGATGAGCTGGGGAGAGGGCATAGGCTGGAAGTTTTCCTAGGATGTTCACTATCCCTGCACTGGCCCTACAGTAAACAGAGGCAGGACAGCACCTACAGGCCGTGCCCCCATACCATCATCTGCAGCAGGGCAGATTATTGCAGAAGCCCGCGTGGCAGACAGATAGCAGGGGAGTGCCCCTGCAACAACCAGCAGCAGAAGCAGTGGGGGACAGTGGTACATTGCATCCTCCCATCCTGGGGATTTCATAGTCATTCATATAGCTGGGGGAGAGCATTTTGAGGACACTCACACATGGATGGACAACCAGTTCTGGTGAGAAGTGGGGATATAGGGTTAGTTCTCAATGAAATAACCAAATATGGGGCACATAGTCAGGAGTGGGGATAGCTGAACACAGTTGGGGGCAGGCCATGCAAATGAGATGTTGTAACTATGGGCAAATAGTATGACTGGCACACAATTGTGATGTCTGGCCACCACTCCCATGCATGGGGGTCAATGTATCAGTGCACATGTGCACCTGGGGGATATGCCAGTGCCATGAGGAGGACTCATGGCCTCTCATACTGACTATAGGATGGCATGTCTGAGGCCCACTAGTTCACTGCACATTTAAGCCACTGAAGGAGGGCTAGCTCAGTTGGGACTCTCTGGTCAGTGCCCCACCCAAGCATATCACTTAGGGGATGAAGTGGTCTTCCCATCTGGGGAATATGTATGGGCTCCATAGGGTTTGGGGCCCTTGGTTTCCTGAAGGCAGATGTGCTCAAGCTGGGGACTGATTGGGTGTGCCCTTCTCCATGGTGGTGGGTGGGGTATACTGCAATGTGCTTTCAGAGCTCTCATCAAGTTAGGAGCATGGGTCTACTGTGGTATGCTTCCAGAGTTCTCATTCTGTTGATAGCTTTTGACCCCTTGGCAGATGTTTGGCCACAGGGGTAGGTGTCCATCTCCTTCAATACTAGTTGTTTATGCCTGATTTAGAAGCTGTGTTTGGACAACCCAAAACCCAATTAATGAGAAAAGTGGATGGCAGAAATCTCCTGCCAAATGCATCTCATATCTGTGTGGTCTTTGTGTTGACAAGTAGATCTGCACACTGGACCATTACATCCCCCCCCCCCCCCACACACACACACACACATGTGGAGTGGTCACACTCCTCCCTAGCATTCCCTGGTGTATAAGGGGAATGACAGAGAAAGGTCCCAACCTATCACATACATCAGAGGCCGGGCAACCTATGTGGCAGATACCTGCCAGCAGGTTTTAAGCAAGTTTCAATAAAAAAGGATGGAACTCCCACTGTTAGAGTAAATCATTGCTTGCCCATTGATTTTAATGGACCTGAATGATCCAAATAATTCATAATCTGAAAAGAACCTAGGGCCTGATATTCATTTGGGCAGGCAATGTGCCACTACGGCGCATAGCCCTGCCCGCTGACCCTTAACCCCAAATATTCAATGCCGAGGTCATATGTGGCCCCGGCATTGAATGTCCAGAGATTGCTGAACACGCCAGAAGCCACAGTAGCCAAGCAGGCAGCAGCGATATTGCATGTTGCTTGGTTAGTTCCTGTGCCTGGTTAGCGACAGTCTCCGCCTCCGCTCTGCCCCAGAATGCCCACGACATGCTCCAATGCTAACCGCATAGCACCGGGGCGTGTAGTGGGGTTAGAAGGGGATATTCAACAGCACTAACCCTGGAAGTGCCTTGAATATCCCAATTAAAGGCATTTACACAGTTTACTGGGCTGTAAACTGTGTAAATGCCTTTTGAATATTGGGCCCTTAATGGATAATTGACGCATTGAACTGAAGGTTTTTGTCATACATATCCCTAATGTGAAACATAGGAGCCCATGACTACTGTATTTTAGGGCCCTTGAACTGCTGGTCTCCTTATTTTCTACTGTCTGGTCCTAGTGAGGTGGATTGGCCCAGGTTTCAGACTCTAGCCTCCCTTGATCACATCACTCAGGCTTCTGTCAGTGATATCTGCAGTCCCAATGGTTAATAACTCATAGGGGCATGTTTACTAAAGGTTAACACGTGTTAAGTGTCACTGTGGCCATAGAAATAAAAGGGCTTTGGGCACTTAACACATGTCAAATCCTTTTAGTAAATATGCCCCATAAAGAAAAACTTTCTTCCTTTTACCAGTTCATCTCTTACTTTGGGTGTGTAGGCAAAAAAATGTCATTTTGTTGAATATCCCATTTGGGCAAATAGTGCATATTAGAGCAAATAGCATGCAGTATTAAGGCAATAGTGTGAACTATGGGCACTATTGAGCCACAGTACACAGTATTACTTAATAATGAGCACTATTTACCCATAATGCACATCATTGCTGAATAGTGCGCACATGATAGATGGGAAATGATGACATTTTGGGGTTGGTTCCTATTGTTTTTGTTTGAAAATGACAGAAAACAAAAAAGAAATGTTGACATTTCCCATTTCTTTTCAAATGAATGCACATCCCTGTTTCGCACTGGTTACAATACCTACTACGAGACTGGATATCTTCCTGAAAAACAAATAAATAAAATTTCATCTGTACTTAGAATTTATCATTATTTGGTACTTTATTTCATTTATCTGTAGCATATGCTCATTACTTATTCCCACAGAACTTCCAGTCCTTTAGGAAAACATGTTTGCTCCAAGCAGTGTCAAAACCTTTTTTTTTTCTGAATGCTGAAATAGCTACCGTACAGTTTCTCTAGGAAATTACATACAAAGGTTTTATTTTCTCATGAACTATACACAGTATTTCTGCTTTACAAGAGAAGGGTTCAGACCACACTTTTGAGTTTGAGCCTTTATTCTTCCAGATCTCCTTTTCTCTGTCCTGTCTTGGAATCTGTGCTCCTCAGAAACACTTTCTCCGTCCAGGAACCCCCATGCTAAATAGAGATTTGTATTTGGCAGTACACATTTGGTTCATTTGTATGCTTTAAAGTTTGTTTGTTTTTTCTGAATCGATTTAACACATTAAACTATGAACTAATGCATGTTTAGTTGATTAACATGTGCTAATGTGGTTTTTTTTCTTATTAAGAAGAATGTATGACTTGAACCAAAAAAGTCCAACAATCTGGAAGAATTTCAGAAAATGCAAATATGAACTTTTTTTTTCTGTGCACATCCTTAATTTATGCTTTTAAAACTATTTTCCTCTGTAATTCTGTTGCTAATAGGAGTCTCACACAATTTATGCAGCCTTGGCAATTTCTGGTCTGCTCAGCTCTGAATGGCTCTGCACAGTGCATTTATTTGGCTAATAATGCCACTTCTCATAGCCATGGGCTACCAGTCTGTCTCTGATTAGATTCCCAGGAAAAAGCATACACAGTTTTATTTACTTAAAACTCTGTGGGGCATGTTTACTAAAGAAGGCATTAGTAGCACTGGTAGCACACATGCTAACTTTTGGGGGCATGTGCATCTGTTCCCCTGCCATTTAGCATGGTATTAATGCACTGCACCATGCTACATGTGGCTGCCCTTGCTGCAGCCCTTGACGTGGTTTGAAGTGTAACCATGCTAACAGCTACATTTGTTGTTAGCACACTCCCAAAATGCCTCTGCGTACCGCAAAGTGATGTCAGTGCCCACATCCCGCCCCTAATCCACCCAATCGCCACCTAATTATGCGCTGACCAGTTAGTGCGGAATTTTTAGCATGGAGCCCCATGTTGTTAGTACAGGCACTTATCCCATGCTAAATGTCATGTTAGTGATATTAGGAAACGTGCCCCAATGCTGCTACATAGTGAAACTCAGGGGCCCTTTTATTAGGGTGCATTAGGTTTCTGCACCTAACATGCATTTAGTGCAAAACTAATGTGTGTTAAGTGCAAAGCCTGTGCAGTAACTCAGACGTGTAACCAGCATGTTCCCGACAGTTAACAAACCGATGTGACCTTAACACATAGCGTAAGTATCACGAGTGCACCTAACTCCGCCTATTATGCTGGCATTACTTATGCTAAAGGTAACATTGATAGCATGTGATATGTCCCCCCCCCCCCTGCAATGTGTTCACCATGCCAATTTTCCACCCCTACCCTGCCTATTCAGCACTACAATGCATGAAGGCTGTTAGTGCAAAAATAAGCTTCTGACACCTCTCATGTGCTATTGTAATCATTACCATGGGCCTGAGCCGGTATTTTCCATCTGCTTAATGCACTTTAGTAAAAGGGCCCCTAAGGGGTATGTTTACTAAAGTGTGGTAAAAATTTGTACTTACCTTGGATAAAGTGCAAATATTAGCATGCAATAAGTGCAAAGGCTATCTGCTAACTGTTGGGAGCATTCCCAACATGTTTATTCTTATACAACGATTGCACAGAAAGGTACTTTACCATGCTTTTAGTGTATTCACAATTGTACCTCCCCTTTAGGAGGTAGCAAGTGCATCCATGCTAACTGCACAGATGATAGTGCGCTGTAAAGTATCATGTGCTCACTTTGAGCAGTCAACATCCATTCTCTACACGCGGAGCCTGATTCACAAAGGGGCACATCTGGGCTGTCTGGACAGCCCCGACCAAGACGGGCCCGTTAGGACCCGATTCTGTACAGCTCCCACAGCTCAGTCTTCCCTCTTTCTCACTGCCTGACCCACGGCTGGCCAGTTGGAGCCTGGATCAGATGGAGGAGACCCCCCTGCACCCAGCTCCAGGGGTGGGGGGATCAACGTAGGACCTGAATCGGCCCTGTACGTCTTTCCAGCTTGGCCCAGCCCCACTCCGCCCAGATCCCGTCCTTTCCCACCCCATGCCGGCTCTCCCCATCCTGCAGCTCTAGCCATCTGGGGAGAGCAGGAGGGGGAATAGGGGCAGGATGGCTAGAGCTGCAGGACGAAGAAAGCCGGCGGGACATGCAGCCCGGCAAGCCACAACTCAGAATCCGGCCCATAGCCACTCAGTTCTCAACCCATAACATGCTATGCAGCTAGCACATTAATTAATGCTCACTAAGGGGCCTGTTTAATAAACCGCATTACCCTGCAGCACGGGGTTTAACATGCATTTGGAGCACTGATGTAAAAAATAGCGCAGGACCCCCTTGCTAAAAACCCAGTGTGTCCCTGGTAATGAACATTGGAGAAAGGGCTGGCATGAGACTTAGTAATTATTTCCCTAACTCTAATGCAAACATGGCAGCAGATACTGTGTTTGTGCACCAACAGAGTGCACTAATTGACATGCTAACTGCTCAGCACACTTAAATATACATCTTAGATGTTTTCTTCCTTCTGATTCTTCTAGGGTAATCACTTCATTTGGAAGCTAGCTGATTGCTGCTGATATTTCCTTTAGCCCTGGGGAAAAAAGTGCTGCTAGAACGCAGCTAGGAGGACATACTTTTTTTTTCTTGCTTTTAATATTTAAGCATTTTAACCCCCAATTCGAATATATCAGACAAACTATATTTCACCAAGTTTGTATTTCTAGGAATAGATTATCCTTTCAGTTATTAAGGATTTATTTTAAGATTATGTGGGTGTTTATATCTGATATCATTGGATGCACTGCTGATGTGGAGATTTGTACTAACTTAAATTGCATTAGGATCTTTCTTAATCATTTTTAATAAGAGGCAGACATCTTTTTAGGCATCTTTATACTTTGCTTATTTGTATTCTGGAGTTTTTGCCATTTTTATTAAAAAACCAATATTTATGTAAATATATCCTTGATGAAGGCGATATGCTGAGACATTGCCATATTTGTTTTTTAATTATCTGTTCATTTTTCCTTTTTTTCTTGGTTTATTGTATGTATTTTGTTTATAAATTATTTTGTTATAATATAATTACTTTTAGCACCCTTTTCAAATATTTTGAGTGTTCAAATATTTTATTAGTTATAACAGGGGTTCTCAACCCAGCTCTCAGGACATACATTCCCAGTCAACCTTTCAGGACAACCCCTCGGAATATATATGAGTGATTTGTAAGCACTGTCTTTATTATATACAAATCTATCTCAAGCATATTCATTGTGGTAACCGGGGATCCATACCAGGCGCTCGCCATCCTCCCCCACCCTCCTAGGTCACCCCCCCCCCTTCCCCCCTCAACATTCCCCATACAATTACACAGACACAATTGCTTGGAAAGAAAACCAGGTCGCAGCTTTATTGCCCATACAATTAACATTTTAACAGTCAACAATAACTTAACCATGAATTTCCCCCCCCCCCGCTCCCCGCAGACGGACCATGTGCTCTGCGCGCACCCGCGCCGCCGAAGCACATGGCCCGTCCACTCTTCTGATTGGATGCTGGCTCACTCGCGAAGCCAGCATCCAATCCTTTTGAAAGATGCTCTCATTCTCCCCCCCCCCCCCCCGCGACCGATGGGCCCGCGCCCGGCTGGAACCGCCGGTTACCGGCGTCCGCCGTGACGCTGCCCGCGGCCTTCTCATTATCCTGAAAACCTGACTGGCTAGGTGTGTCCCAAGGAATGGGTTGAGAACCCCTGGTTTATAACAATAAAAAAGATAAAACAACATAACACCTTAATCTGTGATCAGTCAAAGGGTGGTAGCAGCACAGATAGCAATCAGGCATTAGTATATCAGGCTAGTGGGGACCAGATCTTGCTGACATTTGTGAACTAATCCTTTTCATTCCCAAGCAGCAACCTCATATTTATGTATACTGCAAAGCATGTTTCACCATAGATTACTGTCCAATATTGAGTTATCCTTACAATTAAGCAAGATCAATTTAATTGCTATAGATAGAAAAAAAACTAAACACTGTTAGGCATCTTTAGAAAGCTTGGGCTGAATATTTAATGATTTCCAAATAATAATTCTGAATCATGACTGTTCATTAATATTTAATATTGTACTAATTCACTCCCACACATGCATCAAAAAGATAGAAAGATTACAGGAGTAGCTTGCGGTATGTGAGGGAGTGTGCCAGTACTAAGATGACAGGACCAGCATTTGTTGGCACCCACGTTTGATAGTTTACTGGTGTCCATAGGACATGATAAGCTAAGAAGAGTAGTAGCTGCAATATAGGTGCTCATAATGAAATATATACTGTTTTTTCTCGGATCCTTTCCCATTTAATAAGTGACAACCCATCCTGTAGATCTGCTTCCCATACCTCCATCATGCCAAGGCATATGAGGCTGGTTAACATTCTTAGTTGACCAGGGCTTTTTTTTGAGGGGGTACCAGCACCTTTTTTATTGCCTCAACGATGAAAGAAAGAGTCCAAGCTCTGCCACTCCAAACATATACACACAGTGCCCCGTACTTTGATTCATTACCCATACATGCTACATCTTATGAATGCCACGAGGAAGCTCTCTTTGGCACAAGTACTACGCCGAGCATTAGCAGTGAATGTGAGAGACTGAGATCATACTCCATATACCCTGGCATAGGAGTGAGGTTCATGATTGCAATGGCATGCGCAAAACTGACCTGTTTGAGGAAATTGCCCCTGAGAAGCAGTGTTTTCCGCCATCCCTTGCAGCCCCTTGGAAAATGTGAAGGCACATGCTACAGCCAGCACATAATAGCTCACCCCCTGCAAAATGTGGAAGCCATGGGCTACAGAGGCTAAGCTGTCCAGGCAATAAAAAGTAGAAAATAAAAGTTTAGTTTAGTGATCTGAATATACCAGCTTTGGGAATCTGAATGTGCAGCATCTTTTATATCTTGGTATTTTTGTAAAGAAGGCAATGCATTCCTGTTTCTGATTCTCCAGTACTGTACTGTAGGCAGAGCCCACCTTCTTCAGATTTTGTCTGTTCATTTTTATTTCTAATATGTAGTCATTTATTCTGTGTTTGGTGAGGTTCTATCCATATTTTGTATGTATGACCAAGTTCAGTTTGTGGTCTCAACAAGAAGCATGTTCTAAGGCCTGGTGTAATATTTGTAATGCTGCCTTTTCATAGACCCTGTGGCTGGGTGCAGGAGGTGTTGCTATTGTAAGGGCAGATCCCTTAGTGTCATCCCATCCCTTAAGAATGGCCCTGCATATTAGTACCAGAAGCTTTTTTTCATAGAAAAAAAAAAGAAACACTGGTTGCTGGTAAAATTTAGTTACAGATTTTGAAATAGCTATTATACCAGTGCACACTTCCTGTTTCTCGCTTAGAGAGGAGACATTTCATTTACTAGCCATATATAATCCTGTTGTTGGAATCATTGAATCTAATAGGATTCAAGAAACTCAGATTCAGAATGCAAGATATGAATGGATTTAAACTCATTGCACTGTGTTATTTGCCCATTGAACCGATACTTGGAGCTAGAGGGCCCATTTTGCAGATCTACAAGAGGGAAAAATAAATGGGGGGAAACGGCAACTTTATATGTGCCAACACTTACACAAGTATGTCAACAATTTTTCAAACCTAAACGTATACATACTGCTAATTAACTATAGATTCTGCTATCTTTATCTAATATCAATTTGATGGGGGGGGGGGGAATAAACAATGGGAGATTAGGGAGGATAACCCTCTTAATCCCTTTAAAAGGCTGAGTTACTATGACCATGCCACCCAGAGTGTGCCCAATCTTGTGTGATCACAAAAGCTAGTTAGGACCAGTCTGGTTAGTACTTGGCTGGGAGACCACCTTGGAATGCCATGAGCCGTAGATTTACTGTGTACAAAATGGACCATGTACATAGTAACTAAGAATGTTTATAGTAACTCAGAATGTAAATAACTAGCCTACATCCTGTATATAGTTTACCCAGTTTAACCCAAGTTTATCAACCCTTGTTCTCTGTAAGTCCAGTGTGGGCCCCGTGCCTGGACAAAGTTGATGTTACTTGTAAACCGAGCTGAATTTGAAAAGCGCGGTATAGAAAAGACTTTAAATAAAAATAAATAAAAAAATAAAAATGTTCTGACAATCCACTTCTGTTCACCCTTGCCATGGAAACCTGGCGGATAGTCACAACATGAACAGCTATCCAGAAGATCACTAGGAATCAATATCAACTTAACAGCACTCAACAATAACAACAAAGGACTGAACTAAAAGAATTCTTTTTGAAAAGAGGAACATGCTAAGGAGCAGCTAAAAGTCCCAAGGTAAACTATAATTACACATATGCATTTGCTAAATGAAATGAGGAATACATGTGTAAATATTTGACCCATCCCAGCCACTTCCTAACCAGTCCCAACACGCCCCCCCCTCCCCTTCCCCCCCCCACACACTCCCATTTCAATTTCTATATATTATGGACAACCACCTGTAAGTTTAGCCCTTGGTAATGGAGGAAGGATAGAAAGTTCCCTGTCTATCAAGGGTATTCAGAGAGAAGCTGCTCTAAGTGTTGCCTGTTCTTCACATGACACTTTTATTTCAGCCATTACTTGCTAAACCCAAAATAGTATCCTTAGATGGTATATGGAAGGCTTTGGCCTCTTTGAGAAAAACTCTGCACAGAATGATTTCTTAAGCCAACAATTTTCAGTCATTACTGGGAAATTCAAGTTAACTGTTATGAGACAAAAAGAACATTTGGAATCTCTAGAGGAAAGGATGGGGCAATGGCAAAAAGAAAAACAAATTTTAATAAGAGAGAATTTGAATTTAAGAACCAAAATAGAGAATCTGGAAGATATTCAGAGGAAGCACGCATTGAGGTT
This sequence comes from Ichthyophis bannanicus, assembly GCA_033557465.1. Classification (NCBI taxonomy): domain Eukaryota; kingdom Metazoa; phylum Chordata; class Amphibia; order Gymnophiona; family Ichthyophiidae; genus Ichthyophis; species Ichthyophis bannanicus. Next base: position 1,160,327,849 of record CM066032.1, on the reverse strand, counting down.
CTTTAACTTTCCTAAGCAGCCAATGATCTCTTCGATAGATGTGCTTAAGAGATATTTTTCTGAGATTTTAAAAATAACAGAAAACACCTGTCCACCTATTTCTCATGCATGCTCTATACCTTCCTTTAAGAAGAAAGAAGCTTCCAATCTGTCTGATGCTTTTGATATTTCATTTGATTGATTGTGTTCATTGGAAGCTCTTAATATTACTGAGGCTGGTGGGATGACTACAACTTTGATAGCTGATTTAGTTCTGGAGCAAGACAAGGAATTGATTTTGAAGCTTTTCTTTCAAAATTTGATCAATCTTTTATAAACTCAAGAATTTGGGATTTTCCAGTGTGGCAAAACAAACCCAGGAGAGATTAGAACAGTTTCTTCTTACGAGACTTGAAGTTTTACAACTGGGTGCACAGTTTTGGCTTAATTTTCCATGTAAATGTGTTATAGTTATGTAGAGGCACATTTCTATGTGGCCATCCAGGCCCCCATGTGTCTGATTGGAATTGGGTCTAGGGCCTGAACGTGCAGGCTGGGCCCCAATTCCAATCGGCCTGCATGCACAGCCACATGCCCGACTACCTCACTCAGGCTCCTGAATGGAGCTGCAGTACCATAGTGTCCTGTCTCCATGGCACTGCGGCTCCATTCAGGAGCTGCAAATGCCAGTCGCCGCCGATTTATTTCTTTCTCCACAGCTGGACTCTCGATCTGGCCTCCCATGGCAGGGGTCCAGCTGCAGGGAACTTCCTGCAGCCCCTACCTTTTTTACCGGGCCCGGCAGCAGGATCCCCCAATGCCCAGGGGCACTTATTCCACCCCAATGGTGGAATAAGTCCCCGTCTATGGAATAAGTGCCCGTCTATGTTTACGGCCCCAGACATACAGGGCCAACCTCAGAATCGGCCCTGTACATCCAGGGTCGTGGACTGCCCATGCCCCACCCTCGCTCCACCTCAGCAATGCCCCTTCTGCCCCCGTCTAGGGCTCCCCATACAAACACGCTATTCCAAATGGGACGACCATCCCCACTATTCGCAGGCCAGAATGACCCCCATAGTAACTGATGACAGAAAACACCAGTATGGTCCATTTAGTGTGCTCAGTAAGGTGGCTAAAGTGGTGCCTATCACCATCTGCAGATTACTCTCTCTATGACTTTGTTTAGGGTTGCATCCACCATTCTGTGCAGGTTACCCTCCTCAATGCCTGTAAATATATATTTTATGAACCTCACCAGCTCATTGCATGTTTGATGTACAAGACACAAGTTCAACCTGTTCTAGTCAAGTCATGTACTAGCCCAGTGCTCTCTATGGGTGACAGTGTTTTAGAGTTTGCTTGCTGTAATTAAGCAGAATAATCCTCATTCCTCTATTTCTAGACAGTTACTTTGGATAGTGGATCTGGATCTCTCATAATTGTAGACTTTGCAGTTATCTCATATAGTTGTTTTCCTACAAGATTTATGGGATTATTTTTATTTTTTGTATTCCTTTTTGAGAAAAGCTGTTTTCTAAATTAAAGAACATAGAAACAATATGAGTTTATCATGAAATCCTTTTTGATATGATTTTACAAAATGCTGAACTTCCCTGCCAAGGAGCAGCCTAGATTTGACAGTGCCATGGTTTCTGCATGCCTGTGATTTCATTAGGGATAAAAGAATCAGATAATCTTTAGTTGAAAAGAATGAATCATAACCGAAAAACAAAATGAAATATCTAAAGTATGTGCTTCAATCTAACTATAGACAAAAGCATAAAAGAATACCCAATGCTGGCCTTAGAGTTGGTCCAAAGTGTTGGAGCCTTAGGCAAACCCCAAGCTTTACTGCCCCCTTTGGCTGTCACAATCTATGATTTAGCTTTGAATGGCCTGCTTTTGCTGCTTTCACCAGATCCAAGATGGCGCTTTGGAGGAGCCCTGCACAGGATGCCTGAAACTACTATTAGTACTAGCATTATTGTGGACTTCTTGACTGTTGTTGTGATGGGCAAGAGGAAAGGGAAAGTGGCACTTACTCCTGGAGGCATCGGTTCTGCCCCTCTTCACCAGACTACTTTGGAGGGCTTCAGCATTTCCTCTGCTTGAGAGTTCTGCCTCCCACTGATCTGCCTGATAGGCAATTCATGGGCAGCAGTGACGGGGTGTCATTAAGCCCCATAGTGTGTATGCTGCCTCCCAACCCTGGAAGCATGGGAGCAGCCAGAGATCTGAAGTCACTGCTTTCTAGCGGAGGCAAGGTGAGGCTGTTTTCCTGCCAGGAGGATCCCAGGCAGCGGAGTTGACTCCCCTTGTGGATGGGGCAGTGGGGATGTTCCCAAAGTCCTCAAGAACAGTGCAGGATGTTGTGCACTACTTGGGTGAGCTTGCTTCCAGGAAGAAAGTTGATGAGGTTGTTAGACCTACGGCTGTGACATTGGAGTCTTTATGGGACGCCATTCAAGGTCTGTCCTCTACATTGCTGACTTTCTCTGGGAAACTTGCGGATGATTTAGTTGTGATGTCACAGGTGGTTGTGGATCATACTCAAGCATTATACTCTGTTAATGTGAAAATGGAAGCCACTGACCATTGTCCAGGATATAGGGGATGCCATTGTGAAAGAAAGTAGTGTCATCTCTCGACGTCTGGAACAACTGGAGAATCAAATGTGTCAGAATAACCTTAGGTTTTTTAACTTTCCCAGGTCTTCACTTATGCCAATAGACATGGTGAAGAAATATCTAATCGAGGTATTAGGGATGGACTCTCTGAACTCGCCTCCTATAGTTAGGGCTCATTACATCTCCCCTGACCAGACTTCTGGAAGGCTGGGGGACACCTTGGGGGTGGACCTTAAGTGGTTCTTAAGAGTCCTCTTTGGAGGTCCACATTGGTTGTTATTTTTGCTTTTGAATATGACCGCAATGCTGTCTTAAAGCTTTATTTTCGCTTTATGGATAAATAGTTTTTTGGTTCTAAGATAAGGATGTTTCCTGACTTTTCCAGGTTTACTCAGAGGAGTTGGCAGGAGTTCTTGTCACTTCATCCCAGAAGATTAGCCTTGGGATTCTCATTTATGTTAAGATTTCCTTGTGTATGTATGGTGCAATGTAACGGTAAAAGTTTGGTCTATTTTGAACCGAGACAATTATTAGGTTTTATTGTCGCAAAAAAGGAGGAAAGCCTGCAGGTGGTTTGCCCATAAATTGCACCGCTGTAATCGCTTGGGTGGGGGACTGTTAAATGTGTTTGTTCATGTTCTAATATGACATTTACTTGTTTTTCTGTTTTTTCCTTAATACATGGATCTATTGTATGCTGTATTAGTGGGCTGTAGAGTAGATTTATTTTGAATTTGATAGTGATTTTCCTTAATTATTTGATTACATTTCTGTTTTCACTATGGTGGATATGAAGTGAAAACTCGTAATAAATAAAATAAATTAAAAAAATCCACCCCTACTCTGGCAGTGTTTCTGCTGTTCTGCCTTCTTCAGGGGATAATGGTCCTCTTAGCTGTATCTAGAGAGAAGGCACCATAATGTTACTGAATGCTCAAACTCGTCTACGTAGACAAAATCAAGAACAAACTCTTGCCAGTGTAGGGGTGGATTTTAATAAAGCTGCTTTGAAAATAGAGAAATGGATTTCTTTTTTGCCCTGCTCCTATTGTCGCTTTGGTTTTCTATGGGTGCATGTGCCTGTTTTGGACCCTTTCAGCTTTTGTTGTACTCCAGAGGTTGCTGCCCTAGGTGACTGCCTAGTTTGCCTAGTTGTTGGGTCAGCCCTGAGCATATTTGTGCTGTCCTTGGCATCTCTCAAGGGATAGAAAACAGTGTCTTAGTATAATAATTATGGATTAGGAACTGATTAAAAAAAATAGAAAACAGAGAGTAGGGCTAAATGGGAGAAAGGTGAATAGTAGAATGTCTAGGGATCTGTGCTGGGCACACTGCTTTTTAAATATTCCATAAATGACCTGGAAATGGAAACAGTGGGTGAGGTGATCAGATTTGCAGACAACACAAAATCATTCAATGTTGTTAAATCACAAAAGGACTGTAACCGACTACAAGTGGATTTTGAGAAACTGAGAGACTGGGCATCTAAACGGCAGATGAAATTTAATGTGGACAAGTGCAAAGTTATGCCATTAGCAAAGAACGACCCAAACTATAACTACATGAAGCAAGATTCTGCATTTGGAGTCACTACTTAGAAAAAGGATCTAGGCATTATCATGGACAATATGTTGAAATCCTCTGCTCAGTGTGTAGCAGCAGCCAAGAAAACCAATGGAATGCTAGGAATTATTAGGAAAGCATGGAGAATAAAACAAAGGATATCACAATGCCTCTGTATCTCTCCATGCTGTGACCTCACTTTGAGTATTGTGTGCAGTTTTGGTTGCCACATTGCTAACAAGATATAGCAGAATTAGAAAAGGTACAGAGAGAGATGACTAAGACAATAGAGGAAACTGGACACCACTATAAGAATAGGCTTCAAAAGTTAGGACTTTTCAGCTTGGAGAAGAGATAGCTGAGGGAAGAGAAAGGTCTATAAAATAATGATTGGAATAGAATGAGTAATTCAAAACATACTGTAATTAAGCTCAGTGATTTGTTGCTGGAGGATGTAGTGAAAGCTGTTAGTGTAACTGGGTTTTAAAAAGGTTTGGACAAGTTCCTAGAGGAAAAGTCAAAAACCATTATTAAAGTGGACTGGTGGAAATCTGTCTACCTTTTGAGATCCTGCCAGATACTTGTGATCTAGATTGGCCATCATAGGAAACAAGACACTGGATTGATGAACCTTTGCTCTGACCCAGCATGTAAATCTTATGTTCGTATGTTCCAGTATTAGGGAAATTTCTTATTATACTAAACCGAATCATGCAGTGACAGCTGAAGAAGTGCCCCACAGGCAATTGGGAAAGTAGCAGAATTATTCAGATGAGCACAAGGACCCTAGAGGTCAATCCCATATTGCTTAAAATGGTTCATCCTGGTGCTCCTGACCAGCAACCTCAGATGTCCCTGACACAGTATAGAGAAAGGAAAATCAAAATAAAGATGTTCTTACAGTGTGTTCTAGTATTAGATGATCTTATGTCCTAGTCTCAAGTTGTTCTGTTGTCTGTCTTGACTAGATTGTAAGTTCTGATGAGCAGAAACTATCTCTTATGTCTCTGGACAGTGCTACGTACATGTTGTAGTGCTATACAAATGATTAATTAGTAGTAGTAGTAGATGTTATTCCCTGTGGTTCCATCTCAGCAAAGAAAGATACAGATGTATAACAGTAGAGAGTGGAGCCAACTAGCATGAACCCACCCAGAGGAAATGATGGACTCCAGTCTGCTGATATCTCATTTTTGTGACCTAGCCAGGAGTTCTTCTCCTGGAAGCAGGATCTAGATTGATTTCAGCACAAATAGATGAATCATGAGAACCCTAGTGCAGGGGTGTCAAACTGCAGTCCTAGAGGGCCACAAACCAGCCTCATTTTTTCAGGATGTCCGTAGTGAACATACATGAGATGTATTTGTATGCAAATATATATCATGCTTAGTCATAAGGTATAAGAACACTCATAAAAACTGAATTAAAGTGGCGCAAAACCAAATTCACATTATACAATGAACTATATCACACCCATCTTAAAAATTATAAAGACGCCACAGACAGTGCTAAAAAAAACTTCCACTCAACCGTCCTAAACAAGTCCATCAACAGACCAAGGGAACTTTTCTCCATTGTCCAAAACTTAACTAAAAACACATACAACTCCAGCCATGAAGCCAATGACATTTCTCCCCAAACCTTAGAAAATCACTACATAAACAAATCAAAAACAAATAATATCCTACCAATTCCACAAGCCATATCCTACCAATCTCTACCAGATTCTTGGAATAAATTCTACACCATAACTAGAGAGACCCTTAAGAATATAATGTCAAACCTAAATACCACAACCTCTCACCTTGATCCCTGCCCCATATCTTGGATAAAAAATACCCTTCCAACATTATCCCCTTTCATTCTACCACTAATTAACCTCTCACTAACTCAAGGCTACCTCCCACCCATGCTAAAGCATGCACAAATCAGACCCATATTAAAAAACAATACCATGGACAAAACCTCACCGAATTCATATAGACCCATCTCTAGCATACCTTTTATGGCCAAACTCATAGAAAAAGTAGTTCAAACCCAAACACAGGAACACATTGATACATCAGCTCCCCTTGATGACCAACAATATGGCTTTCGCCCTGGTCATGGGGTAGACACTCTTTTAACTGTACTCCTAGACACATATACTATACGAAGCCTGTAATAAAGTATCTAGGAGTCCTACTAGACTGCAACCTTAGGATGGACAAGCACCTCCGAACAGTTAACCGAGCCATCTTTTACAAACTGAAAATCCTACAACCACTCCGCAATGTCCTCGAGAAATCTGACTTTAGGTCTGTTGCTCAAGCACTAATCATTCCCCACCTGGACTACAGCAATGCCATTCTACAAGGGCTTCCAAAGAACACCCTAAGCATCCTGCAAATGGCCCAGAATGTGGCTGCAAGAGTCATCATGGAAAAGAAAGTCACAGACCACATAACCCCAGTACTAATGGAACTGCATTGGCTCCCAGTGGCCGCCCGCATCATCTACAAACTGCTCATCACAACGTTTAAAATCATCCATAACATCGCTCCATCCTACCTCAATAACCTAATCACTATTCAACCATGCAACAGGAGCAGGAGAACCATGAATTTCAACACACTATGTATGCCGACCAGCATAAGATCTGTCAAGACCAAAACTAGCAATAGGGCATTCACATACACAGCGCCAATCCACTGGAACCAACTACCACATGAGTTGAGACTCACAAACAACCTGAGTGAATTTAGACGAAAACTTAAAACCTATTTGTTTCAAACCCACTACAACTTGATCTAACTGCAACACCCTACCTCAACCAGATGACCTCTGCCTCCCACGGCGGCGTAAAGTCTACTAACATGTATTCATGTATAGCTTGTACTCTTTGGCAAAAACTCTGTATAAATTGTATATATGGGGCCCCTCCCAACCTAGTGTAATCAAATGTATACCCAGATCTGTGTGCTATAATCAAATGTATATTGCATCCAACTGATTATCCCGTGTTACTTAAATCATTGACTAATCATAATGTAAATCTGAAAAATCTCAATGCACTGTACAATGCATTATGATTCTGTAAAGTAAACCGCTGCTGATCGTAGGAAGCAGCGGTATACAAGTGTTTACTAAATAAATAAATAAATAAATAAATAAACTAGTCAGAGGAACAGACAACCCTAAGAATGCATTCCTGCTACTCTTTCTAGATATATCTGCTGCTTTTGATAGTGTTCACCATACCCTAATGCTTAATAGGCTCAGTCAAATAGGTGCCAACTCAATAGTTCATAAATGGTTCACATCGTACCTATCCAACAGAACTCAAACTGTCAGGATCAACACTCAAACCTCCAATACATACAAACAGGAAATAGGCCTCCCCCAAGGATCTGCTCTCTCTGCCCTCCTATTTAATATATACATACAACCAGTCTGCAATATCTTTAAAAAATTCAAAATCCATTACCACATATACGCGGACAATATCATGATGTACATTCCTTTCACTATCCCCATGCTTCCACTCCAACTTTTAACAGATTGTTTTAATGAATTAGCAACTTGGCTAGAAGCCCACAACCTCTTTATTAACCATTCCAAAACCGACATACTGATTGTAACAAAAAACAAATCTTATACCCCCCCCCACCCACATTACACTTCAGAATCATGACATTCATATAAAAAACGAAATAAAATATCTAGGGGTGATACTTGATACACACCTTAGCATGAACACCCATATAAGAAATACAACTAAAAAAGTATACTTCAAACTCATAGTATTAAAACAATTACGCCCTCTAGTCCACCTACAAGACTTCCTAAGCATCATTCAAGCCATAATCACACCACATTTTGACTTCGCCAACCTCTCACTATTAGGCACAAACATCCAAAACATTAAAAGGCTCCAATTGGCTCAAAATGCTGCAGTCAGAACCATAATGAAGGTACACTCTTTTGAGCACATATCACCCGATCTAGCCAAACTACACTGGCTCCCTATCCAATGCAGAATAAACTATAAACTAATAATAACCACCTTCAAAGCATTAAACAACACTGCCCCAGCCACACTAAATAAACTACTATCTAAAGACACACCCCAATCCGCACATAGAAGAGGCAATGCCAACAAAATAAAGATTCCAAAAGAATTCACAAAGACCACAAAAACAACCAATAAAAAAGCATTCTCCCATGCTGCCCCTATACTCTGGAACTCACTACCAGACGAAATCAGAGCCTTAACCGACCTTAAAGTACTACGTAAAACCTTAAAAACTCACCTCTTTATCTCACACTATGGCCCACTAGCAAATTCTCAATTCCTAAACGAAAAGGGATGATCTATATAACTCACTGAAACTAACACTGCAATGCCTTATGATAGCTTGACTTTGACACTGCCTAAAGATGTTGATACTGTTGAACTTACTGTACATAGTTAATTGTACATAGTTTAAATTGTAAATTGTACATAGTCTCCAAAGTTTAAAAATTTAAAAGTTAAATTGTTCATGTATATAGTTCATATAATGTTCAATGTAAACAGAAATGCCATTCTGTCTCGTCAACAGTTATTTGTAAACCGCACCTGATCAACGGAAGGCTGCGGTATATAAAAGTTTGTTAAATAAAAATAAATAAATAAAAATATCTTGAAAACCTGACTGGTTTGTGGCTCTGCAGGAATAGAGTTTGATATCCCTTGCACTAATGAATTTTGTGAGCAGAAAACTTTGATTCCGAAAATCCCACTATAAAGAATTAGCAATGACTAATAGCAAAATGCTTTATTATAATCTGATGAGTGTTGCAGTTTTCAGTGCATAAGCCTGATACGTAAATGCTGCTACTACAGTACTATTAACATTTATTTATGTTTTTAATTTTAAAATAGTGCTCTGCCTTAAATGAGCCTTTCACTTAGAAAAAATAAATCCAAGTATGAAATTAAATTATGTATAAATTGATATCTGCAGCAATATTCAACCATTTGGATAACACTCATAATCATTGCAAGGCCAGACTGGCTAGAAATAGGGCCACTACACTTGCTGCCCTACCCTTAATATTATGGAGGGGACTAATCTATTGAAAGCTTCTTGTGTCTCATAATAAAATATTTAACTTGAGCTTTAGAGATAATCTTAAATCAGGCAGTTTAGACATATGGGGCCCAATTTTCAACAAGGTGCAGAGGCATGCCATACCCACAGAAATATACCCACTCAGGAAAAGTGCTTGAATTGTGAGTCATGCGCCTCTAAAACCTCGAAATAGCAGCATAAACTGAGCACAGAGACAGGTGCCCAGTACAGCACAGATGGGTAGGCACAGGGTCCAGAACCCATGCTCTGTGCCTAAGATATTAGCCCGCAATACCTGTGTATGTGTCCAAACCAGCGGCCAGTGAAGTGTGACAGCAAGTGCGCATGAATCTATGTATCGTCCATCTGTTGATGACACTGTCATGCAGGCCCTGTGGGCAACTTGTGCAATGGCCCCGTGTGGCTGGGCGGATAGACACCAGCAGCATGGCGGTGAGGAGGACAGTGAACTTCAGCCCCGATGAGTCTGAGGCCCTTGCTCGATCTGTGCTGTGGTATAAAGGAGTGCTATGCACCGGGGGGGGGGGGGGGGGGGTCAGCAGCCAAACCTGCAGTTGACCATGCCCATGGCCATATAGAGGGCCATCCAATTCTGCCTGCACAGGTAAGACCTGAATGGGCAGGGGGGTGCTGAGCACCATGCTAGGCCAGACATACCCTGAAAGGCACAGCTGAGTGTCTACGCATGGAGACAGGACTGTGGGGCCAAACCAAATGCTGGAGCAGCCCCAATGGTTGCAGAACAGGTGACAATGGGGGCATGGATACAGGTGCCACCCCTGGCTGCCCGTGGCAGTAGACATATTCAGACACAGCAGGCGTGGAGGCCGCTGTACCCCCTGATGGCTGATGGCAGCAACACCACTGGGTTAGCACAGCAATGGCATTGCCCAGTGTATGAGGAGCTATGGTCAGGCTGCCCACCCCAGGGAACTCCATCAGTCAGTGCGGAAACTCTGGATACATGCTCCATCCCCCTAGGCCCTGTGACCCTGGGCCAGGAGTTTGAAGGGGCCAGTGGCAGTATTCACATATGTGCTGTCCATCTGTCCCTGCATGCTGCCACCACTGTCTGCCACCCCCTTTACGGCTGTGGCAGCATGTCAAATATGTGATGCTACAGAACCAGACAGATGTGTAATGGTGAACATTCACAAACTGCGACAACACCCTGTCCTGCACTGTGCCTAACAAAGCATGCAGTGATATGGCCCCTGAAGCAGTTGATGCCCCTTGGAATGACACATGCCCATAGCTGAGGCCACAAAGAGTCCACAACCATGTACCATGGCAAGCTTGACTGCAAAAGATGTGAGCAATGGAAAGTGGGAGGACTACAGAGGTGGCTGAAGGGACCAGAAGGGTGACAGGTGACTCAGTGGCCCAGATGGCACTGTTGGTGGTGGCACGGGGCATGTGTCAAAGGTTCAGGGGAGTGGTGAGTAGGAATCCAGTGGCAGATGCCAGAGGTGTACCATCACATGCACCCCACACCTGCTACCCATGGGTATGCCCCTGCATCCAGGATGGGCAGGCCAGAGGCAGGATACAGGTATGCACAGTAGGCGATGTGGAAGCACACAACTGAGCCCATGTGTGTCTCTTCTCCTTCTCTCCCACAGTTAATATGGAATGTGATGCACCCTGGAGGCCCTCAAGTGCCACTATTGGACACTGTGCCAGAGGTGACCGAACCAGCTGCAGCACATCAAGGAGTGATTGGTGGCTGAGGAAGGTCAGTGGGATGTACAGCGGAGCCCAGAAAATGCAGGGAGTGGCAGCCATAGCTGTTGGCAGGTACAGGCAGACCAGGTAGTGGTGGATCCCCCATACACAATAATGGGAATGTGCTTGGGGCATCCGTGCCATCCCCTGATGCCATTATCCCATGTGTGCACCAGCTGGCACCCAGAACATGCATGTGCAAACACACATGGCCAGGGCATGCCATGGAAGTGTGGTACAGGGGCACACACCACCAGCAGTGGCCACAGATGCACATTGCACAGGGGGTGGATGCTGCAGCCGCCAGTGCACAAGCACAGCCACTTGGTAGCCCTGACCCATGTTCAGTGGCCTGCTCTGCTGGGGAGGGTGATGATGCTGCCAGCACGTCATCGGACATCGCTCCATTGCATTGCAGTGCGCGTGTCAGTAAATGCCCTTGGCCAGCAGGGAGCCCGGGAGCAGGGGACACATGTGTGTGTGGGGGGGGGGGGAAATAATCAATCTGTACAAGTAGTGTTGTTTTGGGCACTTTATTGATAAATGTGTGTATCCTATCCAGGTGCTGGTGTGGGACAGTCACCTCAGAAACTGGCGCATATCAGCTGCGTATGGTGGGTCAGTGCCCGGGCCTGCTGCTGGCTCCAGGCCTCTGCCCCAACATCATCTATTGCTTCTGTGGCCTCCCACTCCTCTGCAACTATGGGCTCTGGGTCCAGCAATCCACGCATCCGTACAAGGTTGTGGAGTATTGTGGTGAACAGCGCCCTCCTGAGCCTATGGAAACTGATGAAAATCCTGAGGTTCAGCAGGATTTATGCCTATTTGAGAAACCAAGGAAGAAAGAGAGACTCTATTCCACAGAGCTGAGCATGGAGACCAGCCCAGGGGAGGAGTCCTGCAGTCCTGATTGGGCACACCCTGTCCTGGGAAGGGGCGTGTCCAGGAGAGAACGTGGTTTTAAACCAGAGCATGGCTTTGCTAGTCAGAGGGAGAAGAGGAGGATTGAGAAGGAGAGACGGATAAAGAAGAAGCAGGAGAATGATTGGAAGTCCAGAATACAGTATGCTGATACTTGGGAACCTGGCATTGGAAGGAGACCTGCAAAGTTCTATTCAGAGGCAGTGAGTAGAAGTCCCAAGGAGAGAGGACCTAGCCCTGAAATAGACAACCATTGGAAGGCACAGCCCTGGGAAAGGAAGCCTTCAAGGCAGGCACAAGAAAGAACTACAATCATTCTGTGAAGTACCGTTTGAGCCAGAGAGCAACAAACATTCTAACAGCTGGAGAACGTTGGAGCCATCTGAAGTCAGAATGGCTTGGCAACAAGTAAGTGAATTGCCACAAAGTTTCCAGGCTGAATGTAAAGCTAACTCTCCTGTATGTGAAACATTAGCAAAAGAGACTAGCAGTTACTCTGATACAATTAATCTAAGAGAGGAGAAAATAAACAGCCTTAAGCCAGAGGGAAGTTGTATAGCTGATAGCAATTCCCTACCTCCCAAACAGCAGGCTGAATTGATCCTACAGAGTTTTAAGCAGTTTTTAGAGTTGCAAGCTAGAAGACAGCCAGTATTACCAGAAGTCAGTAATTCCATACAGCTTGAAGAATTAACACAAGACTTACCAGATTGTGAGAGCATGGATTGCACGGTCTGCTGTGTAGAGATGCCAAGCTGAAGGAAACTGCTTTTTACCGAATGTGAATTGAATGCTACGGAGCTGTTGTATTGCCTTGCTGAGAAAGCTCTAATTATGTGCACCTGATTCCCCAGCACTGTGAAGGTAACAGTGGCTGAAAGAGGCTGCAGTGAAACTAACTGACCTCTTGGGGCAAAGTGAGTAATTTGCTTAGAAATGAAAAGAAGCAGTTATACTTTAAGTTGCCTTTATCCTAAGTTTTCTTGTTAGCATTTGAAGCACCTATTTTGTTTGCATTTATTTGCCATGTGATGGAACAATATCCTTTACTATAATAAATATACTGGAAACCCCATAACTACAACTCTTTATTTCGGAGCGAGAGGAGCAGGAACTACAATACCCAGCATTCCCTGGAGACAGGTTACTCTCCTTCCTCACGAAGCATCATACCGCCGCTCCTGTCTTTAGCCCCAAGGCCGGGCAGGAGCGCCGCAGTATGCAACATGATGCAAAGCATACACGCTCCAGGCTGTAGAGATATTCCCTGCTGCTCCTGTTGAGGCACTGGAAACAGCTCTTCAGCACCCCTATTGCTCACTCCACAACTGCCTGGGTCAGCTGATGGGCGGCATTGTACTGCTCCTCCTGCTAGCTCATGGGGTGGTGCACTGGGGTCACTACCAGGTCCTTAGGGGATATCCACAGTCACCTATGGGAGCAATGTGAGATGTGCACATGGGCATGGGATATGTGTTGGTGACGGTCTATGGGCTGTTATGGACAGCATACAACACACCATCTACTAGCAGGGCGGGCAATATGTAACAGTCAGAGACACTGTGGCACTGAGAGGACACCAACATATAGCTTGTGTAGCAGTCAGGAGTCCAAAGGAGAGCACAACCACCCATAGGCAAAGGCAGGAACCAACAAAGGAGAAAGTGAGGAATAAGGGGATGGAGAATGGGAGAGCCAGAGTGAGGAAGAGAGAGATGGAAAGCTATATGTAGATGCAGTAAAAGAAGAAGAAGATCAAAGATTGGAATGTAAGAAAGAGTAAAATTTAAGTGAATAGAAAGACAGAAAAATAAATGGAAGAAAGCTGAAAGGAAAAAAATCAATGTCAGAGATGGATACAAAGGAGGAAATGAAGAAGACAGGAGGATAGAGAAGCGGGAAAATGGAGACCCTGTAGAGAAAGTTAAGAGAAGATAGCAGAAAGCAAAATTCAGAGACTGGGACCAACACGATTAGAAAAATAAAATGATAAGACAACAAGAGTAGAAAAAAAATAATTTTATTTTTAATTTAGTTATTGGGATGTGTCAAGTTTTGAAATCTAAGTCATCTGCAATTTTAATATTTGACACAGTATGGGGGGTTGCATTGTTGTATCTATTTTTCTGGTGTAGCACTGCATGCAGATCCTGGCTTCTCGGGTTTCAGTTTCATTTTTGTTTACATATATCTATTGTTAGTTTGTTCCGTACTCAGTGAGGGTCTATCTGTGTTTAGAATGAGTGATTGAAGCCAGGTATTGTGTTAGCAGTGAATACCTGTGTAAGGATCTGTAGTAATCTGGCTTGTTTAATTTTCCCAACAGGTGGTTCTGGTGTATTTGCATTGCTGTCTTTCCCTAGATAGTGTAGATCCTCACTGGTGCTGTTATGGGATGGTAAATTTGTTCATCCAGACTGATTTGTAGGATTGTGTCTTACTTTACAATGTGCTTGATTTTATGCTGTTTCTGCCAGACTTATGTATAATGCGTTCTACAGGGAAACGTCCTAGTTCTGTTCTGTTCTGTTCTGGAGTGAAAATTACAAGTTAAAATAAATCCATAGAAAGCTAAATATCCTTTTGTGGTGCTCCTTTCATTTGCAAAGAAATACAGCGTCCATATTTTTCCATTTATACCACAAATATGCCATGAGAAAAACCTCATTCATGGGCCTTCTGTCTCACTCACTGGAATCGTAAATCTCACTCTTTGGGATCTCTGCATACACACACACACAGAGTCACCTCACATCCGCACCATACATGCATACACACACACACACACATGCATGTATACACATACAGTCACCCCATGCCTGCACCAGACACACACACACGTGCAACCTCTAACTCTCTCCTTCATATACATGCACATAGTTCAAACAGTCCACATGAAACACACACACACAAGCACATATATATAACCCCTACTGTCCCCATGACACACACAGAGACACAAATGCGTGCACTGACACATATACATGCATGTACTCTGTGACACTTCCTATGATACACATAGATGAATCCCTAAAATGCCCAATTCTGAAAATGGGGGAAATGAGCCACTGTTTCATACTGCAATTATGCACTTTTCAACTTGTTTACTTATGACAATGTGTTTTGGGGATCCAGAAATCCTGGGCACCAGGCCATGGTGGTGCCTAGAAATAGCGCCTTGGTGCTTGGGATGTAATGCTCTGATCTCCAGCAGGAGGAGCAGGATCTGTCAGCACATTGCCATCGGTATCTTCCTCCATCCCCTCTAACTACAAGCCTGGCCACTACAGTTGTTGTCACCCTCTTTAAAGTCAAGAGTAACTGTTGTGTATTGTGTTATCTTCTGGGAGTGAAGCTTGTGGTACCGCAGAGCCTATTCATGGAGAAAAAAGGGTTTTAAATCCTGAAAAAAGATTTTATCATCAGCTGCAATATTATGAGGAGCCCAATAGAGGGAGCAGGAGTGACCTTCCAAGGCCCAGAGAACTGCACCTCAGAGCTGATGAGGTAATGCAACCTAACAGCCAATGGAGAAAAGGGGGAGTTCCCCTGAAGAAAGGCTGGGAACTTGAAAAGGGGGAACTAGGACAAGTTAAAGGCAGACCAGGGAGAGAGAGACCAAGGAGAGGCATACCAAGGAAGGCCTACCAAAAGGAGGCATATCAAGAAGAGGCTTATCAAGGAAAAGCAGACCACGGAGAGTCACACCACAGAGAGCTTCTGGAAAGGAACCAAGGAGGAGAGCACCATAAGGAGTGTCCAGAGCACCAGAGAGGAAGGAGTTCCTGGCAGGAGGGCATAGTGAATCCGAGGCCACAGAGTTCCAGGAGTCCTTGGTTGAGAGGTACTGGAAAGAAAGGCACAAGGGGAGAAATAAACCCCAGAGTTTGGTGTGAAGAACCGGCAGCAGTAAATGCAAGACACAGTAAGCATTATCTGAGCAAGGATGAAGTCTTTGCTGCAAATGGTAATATTCCTTATTCAAATGGTAAAAGGTGTGAATGTGAGAGAGTGGTGACTCTGCATGAAGGCCAGCTGGAGTGTGAAAAGCCTACTGCTCAAGACACGCTGAACTACAGCAGGAGCAGGCCATGGGACTCAACTAAACAAGGTAAAATACCTTTTTATTCTGATAAGCAATATAAGTTAAGAAGACAGGAAACACAAGATACTGGAGTATATCCTCCCTATCAAACTGTTGGTGAAACAGGGCACAAGCCCTTGGTAAAAAGACTGTATAACATAAGGCAGCCTGCAAGGGGAAGTAACTGCCATAACAAACACTCACATGGGCGCGGCCCTGACTTGAATGCTGAACATTGGAAGCTAGTAAATGTGTTATATGAGAAACCTCAGTACACTCCTCAAGAGTTTACTGACACTGATTCACAGCTGTCTGATACTCAGCCCATGCAGGTGGAATTCAACGAAGACCCACCTGAAACCCCGATGGACTGTAGCTACTGTCAGGCAGGTAGCCTAAGGTCTGTGCATGAAACATAAAACAGTGAACAGTAGCGAATGCCTGTAAAGTTTGTTTATGCCAAGTACTGTGAAGCAACAGTTAAACAAAGCAAGTGTGAATATATTTTCTTTTTGTTGCCTGAAGCAAGGTTTCTTTCAGTTTGTTGAAGTAGTCTCCCATAACTTGAACCATTGTGCTTAAAGGGAAATAAAGCCTTATTTTCCCTACATTCTGGCTAGTGTGTTCTCTTGAACTTTGGCCCCCGGTAGGTCCTGGGAACATTACCAAGACCTCTTACAGAAGGACCAAATTCAAAATATATAAAAAAACTCTCATGTCCATCTGACCTGCCCATACCAACCTTGGCCTCTGGGGCGGCAGCATGACAAGCTACACAAAGAGGACACAAGGTTGACCTCAGCCATTAATTCAAACATCACTTTTTCAAAACATCCCAAATTTGGTGGGGGACAAAAAAGTGAGGCAGAGCCAATGGAAAGCACAAGGTCAAAATAATCACATTAAAGTACTGCTTTGGAGAAGGAATACATATTACAGTTTGCATTAACTGGCTATTAGAAAGATTACACAAATTGTTAGAAGAGTAATTTGTGGCCTGAGAAGTATCAGAACACTGGAACAGAAGCAACAAACATTCTTTGGTTTTCTGGGTCAGTACTTTGCATTTCTGATTAAATCTTTCCCATTGTGTCCTTGAGTCTTAAGCCCTAGAAAATTTAATCAACATGGACATTTAGAGAAGTGTTCATATTCTAGAATCTGATCAGCTATGACAGCTAAATACAAATGGATGGTAAGGAACGGAGGTGAAGAGTGGGCTTGGCAATGGAGGCAGCCTTGGCTAGAATTTAGCTATTCTGATTGAATTGGCAGGGAGAGGATTTGCTGGTTTGTGCTTTACTTTAAAGGTTGTAGAGCTTGCCATCAATTGTATCACCCTTGCTTAAGATATAGATATTTTAAAAGCACATAAAGTCATTATTATTGATGGTGTTATTTTATCTCGTCTCCTAATGGCTTGGTACAAATGTAACTGGCTAATGCTTCTAAAAACGTAAAGCTCCTCGTTAAAACCCAAAATAGGCTGCCTGCGCTTGCAACAGTTTGAAATCACAAGGCATGCTTGTTTCTCTAAATACAGCACTGGATTAACTTAATTAAATTTTATAGCTAGTCAATCTAGGCAGTCAATCTGGGCAGAGCGCGGATTCTTATCTTCATTATTTTATATAGTAATCGTGCCACAGATTTAACCCTTTTCCCATGCTTCCAGCATTGTGGAGCCTCTTGTCAGCCTTTTCACACCGCATCCACAGTACTCACTCTTCCCCTCATGCCTGTTCACTCTCTCACTGCACACTGCAGAGTGTGCGTGACCACAGTTCACTCTGATATTTCTGGGTTCGGGCCTGTGCCAAAAGTTTTCTTTTTCAATTAAATTTGTGCTTCTGGTACCTTCAAATTACTCACTCCACCAGCCAAATGTTAAACTCATCCATCAGCCCCACCGTGACTGAAACCATGGGTCACGATGATTTTTTTATAATATAATATTCTTCTTTGCCAGACCCTTGTCTAATACCAATGGACCTGGTTCTCACCGTCTCCTCCACCTTCCATGAGGTTCCAGCAAGCAAGGCCTCAGTTTGGTCCTGTCCACGATCTGCCTGCACCCCCCTCCCCCCCCCCCAACACAAACTTAAAGCAGCCACATCATCTAGGCTGGCACAGCTTGAGTCCTGCTCCCATCATGGCTCCAACCCCAGAACTGGCCAAGATCTTTGAGACACATCAACAGGCAGCCTCGGAACTCTCCAGCCACAATCAGTAGCAGCCACGAACTGTGGCTCGGTCCCATACCAAAGGCTGTGCGAGCAGTACAGTCGCACAGGGTGCAAATATACAGAAGGGGTGTTGATGATATCGCTGGACTTCTGGGAAGTTAAAAAAGGAGAAAGGGGTACCAAATTTGTTAGTTGCACGGGGTGCATTTCTGGTTTGGTACGGTCTTGCTCAGCCCATTGGGCAATTGATTGCCTCCACCCTCCTGTGGCCTATGGCTCAATGCAACTCTCCTTTAAAAATAAAAAATACTGCTAGAGACTTGTTCTTAAAATAAATGTGCAGGCCAGGCTAGCTGTGTTAAGCAGCTCCCCCACAGTCCTAAAGAACTGCCAGACCATGGAGACCAAAGGTACTAAAAAATACTTTTATTAGGTATTTGTTATTTTTTTTCTACTGCATTACTCTACCAGTGCAGCAACACATTTTGCACATTTGCTAACTGTGTGCAAAGTCTTGAGCAGACAATAGTACACAGGACATTTAACTCCATTTAAACACGTGGTAAAGTGTTTACTGTAGCTATGTTGCGAAGATGCAGAGAAGTGTGCAGAAGACCAAAAGACTGAGCTTGATGCTGAGATTATAATGCAAGACATAAAGGATTAGCTGCTAGCTCTGCGCTCAGTATTGTCGAGGAATTTATGGCCATTTCTTCTCTATCTTGAGTATATGGCACCCACAACTTTTATCAGGCTTTGCTGAAGGGACTGGTGAAAAAAAAAGGAGAGTTGAGCGGGAACAATGTTACTGTATATGCCTGTGCTGGAATGCTATCTGGTGCATAAATATCAATTTTTGCGCACAACGTCTATGCAGAATAGCATTGCTGTATGTACCAGATAGCATTCCAGAACATGCGCGCAAGTGTCAAACAGATCTTTTATGCGTGTGCAAGATTTAGATGCTGCTAACGAGACCCCTGTGCACATATGTCTGGCTTGATATCCTTGTTTAGCACAGCCTTTCTGCACACAGCTTATTTTCGTACTATTTGCATAAGCAGTGTTTCTCAAGCAAGTCCTAGTGTAGCCCCTAGCCCGTCTGGTTTTTAGGATATCCACCATGAGAATGCAGTGGAGGCAGTGCAGAAAAATCTTTCTCATAATTATTCATTTTCAGTGATCTGCTAAGAAAATCTTCTGCACGGGCCAGCTCAAGGAGATAAGGTGCCCTAGGCAAACTTCAACCCTTGTGCCCCCCCCCCCCCAGCCAGTCGCCCACAGGGGTGGGGATGTCTGCTTCCACTTCATCTGACGGCCAACTTTCTGTTTGCATGGGAACCCACCCCCATTCAAACAGGAAGTCGGTCATTTGAGGGGGACAGAAGCAGACAGCCCCACAGCTCCAAAATTTGCAGGTAAATGCCACAGAGCTGTTTCAATCCATTGCCATTGCTGTACTGTAGGTCTCAGTGAGGGATGACAGCAGTGGCAATGGGGGCCCTCCCGGAGAGGTGGCACTCTAGGCGGCCACCTAGTTTGCCTAATGATTGCACTAGCCCTGCTTCTGAAGTAAACCCGTGTTAGGAAAACTTCTGAGTTTTAGCTCAGGACTCTAATGCAGGGTTTTGCATCAGCCTATAAGTTTGGACAAATACTCACAGCTATAGCAGGGAGCTGAGGGGGATGGTGTGTGTATATAGCCCAGGAAGCTAGATCTCCTTCACAAAAGTATGGGGAAAATCAGCCCAACTCAGATCACAATCAGTTAGTTGCTGACTCTAAGGGATGAGCCTTTTTTCAACTAGCAGAAACCAGAAAAAGAGGGAGACGAGGAAAAGAAGCGAGGACATAATCAGAGCTTGAGAAGAGGAGAGAGCATGACACAAACCTTTCTCAACTGGATTCTGGATATACAAGTATTATAGACGGAGGG
Source organism: Ichthyophis bannanicus (assembly GCA_033557465.1). Classification (NCBI taxonomy): domain Eukaryota; kingdom Metazoa; phylum Chordata; class Amphibia; order Gymnophiona; family Ichthyophiidae; genus Ichthyophis; species Ichthyophis bannanicus. Next base: position 1,160,307,708 of record CM066032.1, on the reverse strand, counting down.
TTGGGGGAGGGGAGGTGCTGAAGGGAGCCATGGGGCAGGTAGTTGGACTTGTTGAATGGGAATTTACTTCTGTTTATCTTTCTCTTTTCTGAATGGCTGATGTTCCATACTATACTTATAAATAAATCTTGTTTAAACCCCTAATCTCCAGACCCATTATTGGAAACTAGCCCATCTCAAGTATCCAGTGAGCAGGCCAACTCCCATGACCCTATAGACCTATAGTCTTCTAGAACTGTGAATTCTGTTGTTCATATGCCGCCTTCTATTTCCTCTCCCCTCTCTAACCATATCATCCCTGGCCCCATGCTTTTATATTTACAGCCCTTTATAGCTTTAAAAATGCACCCTATCATTCTAATCTAGCCTACAATTTACCTCTATAATCATGAAACAGAGGCATGTTTACTAAAGGTTAGCAAGAGTTAATGAACATTAATGCACATTAAGTGATGCTGTGCCCTTAGAAATAAAAAGGCCATGGGGACACTTAACATGTATTAAAGAACATTAACGCAGGTTAACCTTTAGTAAATATTGCCCATCATTCTTTAGCTCATCTTCTACTGACCTGCAGAAGGAAGCTCGGTGGAGAGAGCTGGTTGCAATCCTGTAAAAAGGTATCACCTGCTAATTGTTTGAGGGGCCTTTTTGTTTTACATTCCCCTAGAAAAAGCAGTACCACAAGTGAGGACAAAATTACCTGCAAATAAATAAATCTTCTTGGTGCAAAGAATCGCACCAAGAAACAGCTTATCATGTCATATCAACGGGAATTAAAAATATAATTAAAAACTCACTCGTGGAATATTTACTATTTTTCCTAGGTATTTATAACTCAGATTGTCTGACTTCAGAACATTAGTGGGATCACAAACATCCATGAATTAAAAGTTACATTATAGAAAAGAGTTATGTCCTTACTCTCACACAGCTTTATAAACAGAAACTTAAAGTAAACAGACTTTATGAATGCACGGAATCCCCTAGGGCTTAAGAAAAACTAGCTCTGTCTTCTATTCCCATCACCTCTCACCTCTTCTGTTTCTGCTCTAATCCTCCTCAATCTCATTATGTATTTGTCATAGAAAAATTTTGGATGAGATTCAAATTCCTTTTAAAACTATGAATCTAGGAAAGAGTATGCAGAAATTTGAAAACAATTCCATCCATTAATATTTAATAGTTTACTAGCTAAAAATGTGACAAAATATCTGGTTCAATCAAACTATACAAAACGTAAGGGAGCCAAGGTGGTGCCATGCTAGGGAGTATGTGAGGCTGTTCTTATCTTTTGTTGTTTCTTCATTTTAATATTGCCTCAAGATGAGCCCGAAGAGGAAAGGCAAGGGCGCTCGAACCCAGTAAAAGATCCCAGTCTGCAAGCTTATGGATTGACATCTTACCCCTACTATTCCCATATTACAAGCTGGTAAGGGTGAGGAAGAACACTCATGGGAGTAGCTTGGAGCAGCGCCAAATTATGGTGGCTTGACCCCCTCCCCCTCTACACCACAGTCGGTTGTGCCAGCAGGATGCATGGGCATTGTAACAGAGTAGTGGCTTGAGGATATTGATGGGCAGCCATGTGGAAGGAATTCAGCATCTTGGTGGAAATCAAACTCTTGATCCTGAGGAAATCTCTCAAAGTTCTGGAGATGGTATGGAAGCCACTATGGCAACTCAAGTTGTCATTTCTTTGCTTAAAGCCTGGGTCCCTCTCCCAAAACCTCTACCGGAGGGGTGAGTACTGGGGGGCAGCTCTTCTACCAGGTAAGAAAGTTGTTCTCAAGGTAATTTGGGAACTTTGTTGCAGATTGAGACTGGTTTGAATACCTTTGTTACTGATACCTCTGAATTTTCTAAGCAAACTGTGGCCAAGCTGGTAGACTAAGGGGGGCATTCCAAACAGTGATTAGTGGGGATATACATCCGGTTGGGACATACATCACTTGCTAATCATTTTTAGATGATTCTGACCCCTAAGCTCTCCGCACATACAGGGCCAATGTGCAGGGAGCTCTGGATGGGGGCGGGAGGGGCAGAGACAGGGTAGATAGAGGGTGATACAGAGGCGGGCCCATGACCCACGGATGTACAGGGCCTATCCAGGTCACGACCCTGTACATCTGGCATGGGGAGATGGCCAAGGAACTTATTCCACATCGGAGGTGGTATAAGTCCCGCCGTCTTTGGCAGCCAGCACTGGAGGAAACCCCCCCCCCCCAAACAGGTGAGCTGGAGCAGGAGGATCACTGCTTCCTGATCCCAGCAATGGCATGGCCCTCCAGGGGTCAGGCGGTGTGGAAAAGCAATTTCCATGTGTTGCAGAGGTTTGGGGCTCCTGCATGGCATCTGGTGCCATGGTGACGGGACGCCGTGGCACCAGGGCTCCAGCAGGAGCATGGGGAGGGTTATTTGGGGTAAGTGCAGCATGTCTGAGCCATCTGAATCAGGGCCCGTTCAGCCCATCCAAGTGCCCCAATTTTGCTCCCATGGGAACATCTAGCTCCTGTTGGGGCTAGATTTTGGACATTCGGATAGCCCTGATGAGCCCCGATCAGAATGTGCCTCTATGAGAGCATATTCATAGAGTTGGGACAAAAAGTTGGCCATGTGGAAAATCAAATTGATGCTGTTTAAAGAACATTGGGTACCTTTATCAAGGATAGCCTTACACTCCATTTAAAATGGGAAGCCATGGAGAATGCCCAACATTTGGAAAATATCAGGTTATTGAATTTTCCTAAGACTAGGTTGCTCACATCTAAAGAGTTGTGGATCATGTATGTAAAAGATGCCTGAAGATTGTAAATCCTGAGGAAATACTGGTTTCACATATGTTTTATCTTCCATTTGAGAAGAAGCAGGAGAGTGAAGCAGGATAGTGAAGAAGGAGGATCTATGGACTCCCTAATATTGATTGATAGCTTAGATGTGTCTGCTTTTTTGGAGTCATCTAAAGACAATGGGCGTGATATTCAGTGCCAGCAGCTAGCGCTGCTAAAGCGGCTAGCCACGGGTGCTAAATGTTAAACTTGGATATCCAATGCTGGGGTCATATCTGGCCCTGGCATTGAATATCTGGGTTATCTGCATTTGATGATCATTAAGGGGGTCATCCAGAACTGTGAATAGTGGGGATGGATATCCAGCTTGGGCATCAAACCCTGCTATTTGCAGGGACCCGATTCTGGACCTAGAGCTCCCTGCACATACAAGGCCTTTGTGCGAGGAGCTCTGGATAGAGTCGGGAGGGGGCGAAGTCAGGGTGAGAGTGGACAGAGCAGGTGCAGGACATACATCCCAGACGTACAGGGCTGATTCAGGCCACGGCCCTGTACATCCTGCATTGTCAGGATGGACATGGGACTTATTCCACCTCGGAGGTGAAATAAATCCCATACGTGGTGGGGATCGGGGCACCGAAGATAAAGGGCCTCCGAAGACACAAGGCTGCTAAAGGTAAGTTTCTACCGCCTGGTCCCGACCTTGGCTGCCTCTAATGAAGGCTAGGCAGCAGGGAAAGGAGAGCAGGGGAGTTGTCAGGCCATTCGGCACTTCTGTATGGTGTCCCGGTGCCATAGCGATAAGATGCCATGGCAATGGGCTCCATGCAGGAGTGGAGGGAGGGTTAACCGGGGAGAGTGCTGCACATCTCGGCTGTCAGAATCATGGCCTCTCTGGCTCGTCCAAGTGCCCCAATTCTGCTCCCATGGGAATGTCTAGCTACTGTGAGTGCAGAATCGGTTGCAAATCCGGCTCATCCATATTTTGGATGTCTGGACGAGCCGGATGGGCCCTGATCAAAATTGTTCTCCACCTAGGCAGTGGTGATCTTGAGCCTCTACCCAGTTAGTAATACGCGGCAAAAGTTAGGCCAAGGTTTCCTTCACTTGGCTTTCTCTGAATATTGCTAACTGGGCAGTGGCTCAATATTGCCGCTGTTAATATTGGGATGTGTAGCGGCAGCACCTGAGGATATTCAGTGGCAGTAGTATTTACACAGTTTTTGGGTCTGCAAATTGTATAAATGTCTTGCAATACCCCCCAATATATCCAGTAGGGCCACTTTGGTAGTTGTTTTGAGTTCAGAGTTTGATGTCTGTTTTGTTCAAGAATTACTTTAAGTTTAGAGGTTTCTTTTTGTGGTCAAAGAGTGAGTATGATCTCAGATATGGCTAAGGCCACGCAAATGAAGAGAAAGGCTTACTTCAATATAAGAGCAGACTGGGCACCTTAGGGGCCTCTTTTTATTTGAGGTTTCCTTTTAAGTGTCTTGTAAGGCATCAGGGACATAGTTACACATTTTTTGACCCACTTCAATTAGAGTCATTTCTTCTTAGTAAAAAATCTGGGTAAATAATAATTCTATAATGTTTTCTTTATATCTTGACCTCACTCTCCCTGCCAGCTGGCGACCGGTGTCCAATCTTCCCTTTCTGTCCAAGATTCTTGAGCACTTCGTTTTTTCCCAACTCTCCTCTCATCTGATTGCTATCAATGCACCTCATCAACGTCGGTCCAGTTTCCGTGAAGGTCATAGTGTTGAATCCATTCTTCTTGCAGTCCTGAATGAATTTCACGTGGCCCACAAAGAAGGTGACTTCATGGTGGTGGTCTCCCTTGACCTTTCCTACGCTTTTGACCTTGTTGATCACTGTACTCTTCTCTCTCGTTTGTCTGGCTTTGATTTTGTTGGTACCCCCTTTAAATGGTTTAGGTCCTTTCTGACATCGCACTCTTTTTCTGTTCTCTCAGGCTACTCATTCTTCTCTGCTGTCCCCGTGTCCTGTGGTGTTCTCCAGGGTCCGGTCCTGTCTTCCTTGCTGTTCAATGCTTTCTTGGCACCCCTCTGTCTTTTGGTTCAGCAGTTGGGTGTTTCTGCTTACTTCTATGCTGATAACATTTTTTTCCTACACCACACTCCTTCCACAGCCCCAAACCTCTCTGCCCTCAATGCCTGCTTAGCCCAGGTCCACTCCTGGCTAGCAGACAACTTTCTCCATCTCAACCCTGCAAAGTCCTCAACCACCTGGATAACTTTTGGTTTCAACCCTCCACCACTAGGTACTGTTATTGCTTCCACTGCTATCCCTGTGGTGTCCTCTTTTAGGTATCTCGGGGTTCCATGCACAAGGCCTCAATATAAACTTTAGCAAAACAGATGTACTCTTCACTACAAGAAATCAAAACTTCTCCCCTCCACCTGTGCTAAAGAAGAAAGACGCTGAGCTCACAACCAGACCCACGATCCGCTACCTTGGTGTTACATTAGACCAGCAGCTAGATTTCAAAGCACACATCAGCAACACCATCAAGCAGATCCACCATAAAATACGAACATTGAGACATCTCCGACCTCTACTGCAACCAGGCGTTTTCAGGACAGTATTTCAGGCACTTGTGACCCCCCATTTTGACTATGCCAATACGATTCTTCATGGCCTACCCAAGTGCTCATTAAATCCACTACAACAATGCAATGTTGCTTTATGCATTGTAGTATATTTTGTTCAATGTGAACCGCACTGATCTGAATAGCGCGGTATAAAAGAAATGTTAAATAAATAAAATAAATAAACTAGCTATGAATACCGCGGCTCACTTCCTCCACGGAGCCTCCAAAGGAGACCATATCACCCCAGTTCTAAAGGAATTACACTGGCTACCAATCTACTGTCGGACAACATATAAAGTAGCCTTGATAACATTTAAGGCCATCAACAACATATCCTCCTCCTCCCTTACAGAGTTGATCCACCTTACCCCGGCAAACAGAGAGGAGATCATTCGCCATCAACACCCTTCTGATCCCTAACGAAATAACCAAATGCTCACAAGCGACAAAGAGCAGAGCTTTTAAGTTCTGTGCACCCACATGCTGGAATGCACTCCCACCCTCAATCCGAGCAATTACCAATATTATACAATTCAGAAAAGCTCTAAAACATCACCTCTTTCTCCTACAATATTCACAGCCCAATATTAGCCACAACACACCCAGCTAAACATTGATGACCCACAAAACATTTTGTAGCTATGTTGTACAGAATTGCAGATATTGTAAATAATTAACCAAGTTGAATTCCAAGTTGTATCCCTGTTTTCTGTAAAGGCATATCTGATATATCGATATGCACAAATGTTACCTGTAAACAACACTGATTTTAAAGAGCGCGGTATATAAAAGTAATAAAATAAATAAATAAATACAAAAATAACACATGGCACATGCAAGTGAATACAAAGCAGTTTATTATTATGCAAATATACTAATGCAGCTTGTAGCTAACTTTGCAAGCTCTGCTATTCATTGAAAGTTACCAGCACCACGGCACCATGCAGGAGCCACAATCCCCGGCAGACCCCAAAAATTTGCTTTCTCCACAGCCCGACCCATGTTCGGGCCTCCTGTGGCCAGGGTCTGGCTGCGGGGAACCCCTTGCGCCACCTTACCTCAATTTGCAGCCCCAGCTGCTGCATGTTCTGCCATCCAGGGGAACATTATTCCACCTCTGAGGTGGAATAAATCCCCTGTGCAAATGGCCGAACCAGGATGTACAGGGCCGACCTCAGAATCAGCCCTGTACGTCCGGAGTCAGGTTCATACCCGCTGCCTGCCCTCGTTCCACCTCCAGCCTGCCCCCTCCCACCCACAAACAGAGCTCCCCACACATCTTGCCTGTATGTGCGGGGAGCTCTGTTGGCTGCAATGGCACACCGGCATTTAGTGGGGATGGACATCCAAGCCGAATGTCCATCCCCATTAAACACAAACCGGAATCTATCTCAAACTTAATAACAAGGGTTAAGGGAATAAAGCATGTTATTTGCCAAATAGCACACATGGGGGAAAATTTTAGAAGCCTTATTCATGAGTTGGATGTCTGAAAATGGTTATTTAAATGTGCAAAGCATGGAGATATCCATGGAGATATTTTATAGACGTCCACAGCATGAGAACATCCATGTACCTCTTCAGACATACCCAGATTGGGGCATCTAAATAGCCGGTTCTGGGGTGCATTTCAGGGATGTTCACATTTGTTAAATGATCTGCACCCATGTAAGTACCCTGTCTGACAGAGAGAGTTCTTTTTACTGATGAGGTAATGGTAGAAGGAGATCTTAAAACGGAGGGAAAATTGACTGGTATAAATATTCAACCCAAAGGCAGTTTCCTGTCTTTATCTGTATAAACCACTGTACCACAGTGTTTACTTGTCTTTTGATGATTAAGCCAAGATACCACTATATTCTGAATACAATAAGGAATCAGGGGCATAAGGAGAGCTCTGACAGAAGGAGAAAGAAAGGATACTGATGATGCTGGATGAGGGCTGAGAGGACAATCCCAGGAGCGGAGATAAGAAGGGGCAGGTTTGCCTGCTACCCTCATCTGCATCCAATCTCCAGAAGCTGCAAAGTATTTTAACTGATGTGAAGAGGAGACCAGATTCTCTTATAAGAACATAAGAACATAAGACATGCCATACTGGGTCAGACCGAGGTCCATCAAGCCCAGTATCCTGTTTCCAACAGTGGCCAATCTAGGTCATACGTACCTAGCAATATCCCCAAAAGACACAGGTTCCACAATGCTTGTACTGGGTCAAGCATTGATATCCTGGGTCCCTTTTTAATAGTGGTTTATGGACCTTTCCTCCAGGAACTTGTCCAAACCTTTTTTAAACCCAGCTATACTAACAGCCCTTACTACATCCTCCGGTAACAGATTCCAGAGTTTGATTACACGTTGAGTGAAAAAATATTTTCTCTTATTTGTCTTAAATAGTTTACCCTGTAGCTTCATTACATGTCCCCTAGTCTTTCTATAGTCTGATAGCGTAAACAATTGATCCACGTTTATCCGTTCCACTCCATTCATTAATTTATAGACCTCTATCATATCTCCCCTCAGCCGTCTCTTCTCCAGGCTAAAGAGCCCTAACCTTCTTAGCCTCTCTTCATAGGAGTAGCCTTCCATCCCCTTCACCAATTTGGTGGCTCTTCTCTGTACTTTTTCTAATAACGCTATGTCCTTTTTAAGATACGGTGACCAGAATTGCACACAATATTCAAGGTGTGGTCGTACCATGGAGCGATACAGAGGCATTATAACATCCTTTGTTTTATTCTCCATCCCTTTCCTTATGATACCTAGCATTCTATTTGCTTTCTTGGCCGCCGCTGCACACTGGGCGGAGGGTTTTAACATGTTTTTCACGATGACTCCTAAATCTTTTTCCTGGGTGGTGGTTTCTAATCTGGAGCCTTGCATCGTGTAACTATAGTGTGGGTTGTTCTTTCCTAGGTGCATAACTTTGCACTTGTCCACATTAAATTTCATCTGCCATTTGGATGCCCAGTCTTCCAATTTATCCAGATCCTCCTGCAGTTTTCCACAATCCTCTTGGGTTTTAACAACTTTAAACAGTTTTGTGTCATCTGCAAATTTGATAACCTCACTAGTTATTCCCTTTTCCAGGTCATTTATGAATATGTTAAAAAGCAGCGGACCCAGTACAGATCCCTGGGGTACTCCACTATTCACCTTTTTCCATTGGGAATATTGGCCATTTAGCCCTACCCTCTGCTTTCTATCTTTTAACCAGTTCCCGATCCACAATAGTACACTGCCTCCTATCCCATGACTTTTTAGCTCCGCCAAAAGTCTCTGATGGGGGACTTTGTCAAAAGCTTTCTGAAAGTCCAGATACACTATATCAACCGACTCACCTTTGTCTACCTGTTTATGCACACCTTCAAAAAAACATATCAGATTAGTAAGACAAGATCTTCCTTGTCTAAAGCCATGTTGGCTGTCTCCCATTAGGCCATGACTATCTACATGCTGTGTAATTTTGTTCTTTATGATGGATTCTACCATTTTCCCTGGTACTGACGTCAGACTCACTGGTCTGTAATTTCCTGGGTCATCCCTGGAACCCTTTTTAAAAATTGGTGTTACGTTGGCGACCCTCCAATCTTCAGGTATTACAGATGATTTTAATGAAAGTTCACAGATTACCAATAGCAGGTCTGCAATCTCATATTTCAGTTCTTTCAACACTCTGGGATGTATACCATCCGGTCCAGGTGATTTGCTACTATTCAGTTTATCAAATAGTTGTAATATATCTTCCCGGTGTAGCGATATTTCTCTCAATTCCTCTGCAGTATCACCTTTAAATACCACTTCAGTCTTGGGTAACATCCCTACATCTTCCTCAGTAAAGACCGAAGCAAAGAATTCATTCAGTCTCTCTGCTATAGCCTTGTTTCCTCTTACTGCCCCTTTTACCCCTCTATCATCTAATGGTCCAATTGACTCTCTCACAGGCCTTTTGCTACGGATGTACTTGAAAAAGTCTTTATTTTGTGTTTTTGCTTCCGTAGCAAGTTTCTTCTCAAATTCCCGCTTTGCCTGCCTTATCAATGCTTTGCATTTAACTTGCCAGTGCTTGTGCTGTTTCCAGTTTTCATCATTTGGCTCTTTTTTCCATTTCCTGAAGGTTGCTTTTTTGGCAGCAACAGCCTCTCTGACCTCACCTTTAAACCATGCTGGCAGTTTTTTGGACTTTCTTCCACTTTTCCTAATGCGTGGAATACAGCTGGTCTGGGCTTCGAGGATAGTATTTTTAAATAACACCCAAGCTTGCTGTAAGTCTTTAACCTTTGGAACCGCTCCTTTTAGTTTTTTCCTAACTATATTCCTCATTCTATCATAGTCTCCCTTTTGAAAGTTAAAAGGTAGTACTGTGGATGCCTTTACTATCTGTCCTCCAGTAATTAAATCAAACATGATCATACTATGATCACTATTGCCAAGTGGTTCCAAGACCCTTATTTCTTGCACCAGATCTGGCGTTCCACTAAGGACTAGGTCCAGTATGGCTTCCCCTCTGGTCGGTTCATGAACCAGCTGCTCCAAGAAGCAGTCATTTAATCCATCTAGAAACTTTATCTCTTTAGCTTGTCCTGCTGTGACACTGACCCAGTCGATACCGGGGTAATTGAAATCACCCATTATTACTACTCTGTTGTGACTTTTGTTAGCTTCCTTGATTTCTTTGAGCATTTCATCATCCATTTGTTCATTCTGGCCAGGCGGTCGATAGTATACTCCAACTGCCATCACCTTCCCCTTCATAAATGGAATTTCAATCCATAGAGATTCTACAGCAAATTTTGTTCCCTGCAAAACTTTAATCCTTTCTGACTCAATGCCCTCTCTAACATAGAGCACAACCCCTCCACCAATTTGATCAGCTCTATCATTACGATATAGTGTGTATCCAAGTATCACAGTGTCCCACTGGTTATCCTCCTTCCACCATGTCTCTGAGAGTGCAATCATATCTAACCTCTCATTTAGTGCTATATATTCTAACTCTCCCATCTTATTGTTTAGACTTCTAGCATTGGCATACAAGCATTTTAGAGACTGTATTTTATTCATATTAATCTGGCTATTGGTAGGCAGGGGTAATTTGGAATCTTTATGCTCTGTCTGCTCCTTACTCAAGGGCATTTGGGCCACTATACTCCCTTTTGGAACCTCACTGCTTTTGGTAGTATCCTTCAAGGATACCTTTGTCTGAACCATGCACTCCTGGGTGACTGTCGGCTTTCCCCTAATTTCTAGTTTAAAAGCTTCTCTATCTCTTTTTTAAAGGTTAATGCCAGCAGTCTGGTCCCATCCTGATTAAGGTGAAGCCCATCCCTTCGGAAGAGCCCCCCCTTTCCCCAGAATGTTCCCCATTTCCTAACAAATCCAAAACCCTCATCCTTGCACCATTGTCTCATCCACGCATTGAGACTCCGGAGCTCTGCCTGTCTTTTGGGTCCTGCACGTGGAACAGGAAGCATTTCGGAGAACGCTATCCTGGAAGTTCTGGATTTCAACTTCCTACCTAAAAGCTTAAATTTAGCCTCCAGAACTTCCCTACCACATTTTCCTATGTCATTGGTACCAACATGTACCAAGACAGCAGACTCCTCCCCAGCACTATCTATGATCCTATCTAGGCGGTGCGTGAGGTCCGCTACCTTCGCACCAGGCAGGCATGTTACCAGGCGATCCTCACGTCCACCAGCCACCCAGCTATCTACATTCCTAATGATTGAATCACCAACTATAACAGCTGTCCCATAAAGAAGTGAATAGGAGATTCTCATCACAGAGACTAAGGAGACAAGATGGCTGAAGCCTTTAATATTTTATATGCTGCACCTTTTCCCACTAGTCTTAACTATTTAAAGACTTTCAGTAAACTTTACAGGTTCAGAACAAAACATGGGCTGAATTATGAGGTTTTTTGGCAATGGGAGTTGACAGAATGAATGATCCTAGGGACCAATAGGCACTCAGCCTTAGCTGATTGCATTCTAGAACTTTGTATATAATGGGTGGTTGACATAATCAGGACAGTAATATATCCTATGGATTATGCACCCTGAGTCTCCCCACAACAAAATTACTGTCCTTGAAAAGTACTAGGATCATGACCCTAAGAGAATAACAGAGAATGAAAAGGTGCTGATCACCAGGAACATTCCCATTCCGTTGGATAAGAAACTGGATGTGAGGATACCTGACATAGTGGTAAAGGAGAAGAATACCAGAACAGCTTTGATAATGGAAGTGTCAGTACCAAGTGATTATTCTGTGAATCATGTGGAGAGGCAGAAGATCTTGAAGTATCAAGAAATGCAGTCAGAAATGAAGAAAACGCGGCAGAAAGATACAGAAATCTTTCCCATTGTACTGGGAGTGACAGGCTTGATAAGGAAAAATTTCCAAGCACATCTTGACAAACTTCTCATACCTGTTACATCTTAAGAATTCCAGAAGGAAGCTCTCTTTGGCATGATGTGAGTATTACACTGAGCATTATCAGTAAATTTGAGAGACTAAGATAATACTCCACATACTCTGGCTTAGAAGTGAGGTTCACGATTGTCATGGTATCCACAAACTTAACCCATTTGGAGAAAATGCCCCAAGAGAAATCAATGCCCAGTAAGGGACCACAGACCATGACGTCTATAAGTACATTATTTGCCCTTAATGGATGATTTTTTGCACTGTGTACATTAATAATGAACTGCAAAATATGAAATGCTTGAAAAGCAGCACATTATTATTCAAAACAAATAACACAACTTATGTTTAACTTTGCAAGTTATGTTATTCATGGAATGAAAATGCACCTGTGAGGCCTTATCTTTCTATCCGGGAGTATACCCCTGAAGACCATTTTAAAAGAACCAATGTTTGAAAAATTACCTCCGACTCCTGATCACCCCTGGCAACAATGACATCCAAACTCCCAAATTGCCTTGAAAACAATTACCTGACTACCCTATGATTGTGGTAGTTGGCCTGTTTGCAAACAGGAAGTCAGCATCGGACCTCAGTGGGCGCAAGAGTCAGCCTTGCAGTGCTGGCAGTTGAAAGTAAGTGCTGTAGGGCTGTTTGTAACCATTGCCGCTGCTGCAAGTCCCAGAGAGAGGTGGCAGTGGTAGCAATGGTCCAGGGAGAGGGTAGGAATAGGAGCAGGAGTTGGGGGGGCACAAGGGATGAGGCTTGCCTATGGCACCTCATCTCTTTGTGCTGGCCCTGCGACTATCTTATGCCTAGCCAGAATGTACAGACTGATGATAAAATGCTAACAGAAATTATAAAAGCTAACAAAATTGGCAACACAGTAATAATGGGTGATTTTAATCATTCCAGTATTGAATGGGGGAAAGTCATATCAAGACATCTAGGGAGATAAAGTTTCTAGATGAAATAAATGACTGCTTCATGGAGCAACTGGTTCCAAAACCAACAAAGGTGAAAACTATTTTGGACCTAATCCTGAGTAGAACACAGGATCTGGTACAAGAGATGATTGTGTAGAGACCACTTGGAAATAGTGATCATAACAGAATAAAACTTGATTTAATAAATGGAGGGAGAACAGCAAAGAAACTTACTGTGCTAGCATTTACCTTTCAAAGGGGAGACTATGATAAAATGAGGCAAATAGTTAAGAAAAAACTAAAAGTAGCAGATGCAAAAGTTAAGTGTTTAAATAAGGCCTGGACATTGTTTAAAAGTATCATCTTGGAAGTTCAGGCCAGATGTATTACACAGTTTAGGAAATGTGGAAGGAAAGCCAAACAATTGCAGGCATGGTTTAAAGGTGGGGTGAGAAAGGATGTCATAGCCAAAACCATCTTTAAAAAATGGAAAAAGGATCCAAATGGAGAAAACAAGAAACAGATTAAGCACTGGAAAGTTAGATGCAAAGCATTGATAAGGGAGAAGAAAGGCCTGCAGAAGAAAGGAGGTGATAGTGCCTCTGTATAAGTCTTTGGTGTGACCTCATTTGGAGTATTATGTGCAATTCTGGAGACCGCACCTTCAAAAGGATATAAACAGGCTGGAGTCCGTGCAGAGGGTGGCTACTAAAATGGTTAGTGGTCTTCATTATAAAGCATATGAGGACAGACTTAAGGATCTTAATATGTACACCTTAGAGGAAAGGCGGGATAGAGGTGATATGATTGAGACGTTTAAATACTTCCGTGGCATAAATGCACAGGAGGAGAGCCTCTTTTGATTGAAAGCAAGCTCTGCTATGAGCGGACATGGGATGAGGGTGAAAAGGGATAGATTCAGGAGTGATATGCGGAAATATTTCTTTACGGAAAGAGTGGTGGATCGGTGGAATAGTCTCCCAGTGGAGGTGGTAGAGATGAGGACAGTATCTGAATTCAAAGAAGCATGGGACAAACACAGAGGATCTCTAAAGGAAAAAAGGGGAATGTTGTAGTGGTTGATATGGAAGGACAGACTAGATAGGTCATGAGGTATTTTTCTGTCATTATGTTTCTATGTTTCTATGATAAAGAAGGCAAAAAGAGAATTTGAGAAGAAGCTTGCCATGGAAGCAGAAATTTATAATAAAACTTTTTCAGGCACATTCAAAGCAAAACGTCAGCTAGAGGGAGCACTAAGAAAGGATGAGACCATAGTGAAGAACCAAATACATTCTTTGCTATGATCTTTAATGAAGAAGATAAAGGGGAGATATCCATACTAGAAATGATATTTAAAGGTAAATTAATTGGAGGAATTGAAACAAATCTTGGTGAACCTGGAAGATACAATAAGGCAATTGGACAAGCTAAAGAGTAGCAAATCACTTGGAATGGATGGCATACATCCCAGGGTTCTGAAAGAACTCAAAAATGAAATTTAAGACCTACTATTACAAACTGGTAAAATATCATTAGAATTGTCTTAAGTACCTGAAGACTGGAGAGTGGCCAGTGTAGCACCAATGTTTTAAAAAGGAGTTCCGAGTGATTGGAAAACTACAGACCAGTGGTAGTAGCCATTATAAAGAATAACATTTCTGAACATATAGATCAACATGTTTAATGGGACAAAACCAACATGGATTTGGCCAAGAGAAGTTTTGCCTTACAAATCTCTTACATTTATTTAAGACGTGAATAAATAGTTTGATAAAGGGGAAGCCACATGGGTATAGTGTATCTAGATTTTCAGAAAGCCTTTAACAAAGTCCCCCATAAGAGACTCTTGAGGAAATTAAAAAGTCGAGGGATAGGAGACAGTGTCCTGTTGTGGACTGGAAATCGGTTAAAAAGACAAAAAAAAAACCCCAGAGAATAAGGCTAAATTGCCAGTGTTCTCAGTGGAGAAAGTAAATAGTGAAGCATCCTAGAGGTCTGTGCTGGGTCCACTGCTTTTTAAAATATTTATAAATTACCTAGAAATGGGAAAAATTGAGGTGATCAAATCTCCAGATTACCCAAAATAATTCAAAGTAGTTAAATCACAAGAGGATTGGAAAGCTTTTAAGAGGACCTTGAGAAATGGGAGTCTGGGCATCCAAATGGCACGTGGAATTTAATGTGGACAAGTTCAAAGTTATGCACTTAAGAAAAACAACCCAAACTATATGATACAAGGTTCTACATTAGAAATCACCACCCAGGAAAAGCATTTAGGTATCATCATGGATATGTTGAAATCCTCTGCTCAGTGTGCAGCAACAGCCAAGAAAACTAATAGAATCCTAGTAATTATTCGGAAAGGAATGGATAATAAAACAAAGGACATCATAATGCCTTTGTATTCCTCCGTGAGTACTGTGTGCAGTTCTGGTAAAGAGAAAGGTGACCAAAAATATAAAGGGAATGGAAGGATATCCTTCTGAAGATGGCTTAAAAGTTAGGAATCTTCTGCTTAGAGAAGAGAAAACTGAGGGAAGAAATGACAGAGGGTTATAAAATAATGAACATAATGGAACAAGTAAACGTGAAATGGTTGTTTACTACTTCAAAATGCACAATGATTAACAGACACAAAATGAAGCTACAGTACAAAGTAGTATATTTAAGACCAATGGGAGAAAATATTTTTTCACTCAAAGCATAATTAGACTCTGGAATCCATTGCTGGATGATGTAGTAAAAACTGTTAAGTGTAGATGGATTTAAAAAAAGGTTTGAAAAAGTTCCTGGAGGAAAAGTCCAAAAGTAATTATTAAAATGGACTGGGGGGAATCTGTGTATCTTTTGGGATCCTGTCAGATTAGCCATTGTTGGGATCCGGATAGTGGGATTGATGGACCATTGGTCTGACACAGTATGGCAAATCTTATATTCTTATGACCCTATGGCACTTAATGTGGTCTCCCCGATAGGTGGGGGAAGGGCAGAAGTTATGCTCTTACCCTAGCAGCTCCTGGCATCAAAATGGCCAAATGGCAATACTGCTTCCTTATTTGGTAGATAGACTCCTAGCAGTAGTATCCTTTGACTACCGCTAGGGGCTGAGGCAGCCGTTTTGATGCTAGTAACTTCCAGGCTAGGGCTCTCCTTACCTCCATTGCTCCAAAGTTGCCACGAAGGAGACTCTGATAGATATTGGGGGGAGGATCATTGTTGTCAGGGGGGAATGAGGTGGGAAGTGGACCTGTTTAAATCACCGGCATTTTGAAAGATAGTAAGCCTGACTTTGGGTCACTATTATTGCATTGCTAGGGACACAAATGCACAATATTTCCAGCTGAAGCCACACAAAATTAAATTTACCATGTAAGTCACTAACCTGCTTTATTGAGGCATGGAAGGTTAGTGAATCACACAGGGCCCGATTCTGATGCAGATGTAGATCCCCTCTATGCATCCGGTCTGAACCGGACGCGCAGAAGGTGATTGCAATTCTGATCCCGCAGGGCACGTCTCGCCCCGCGGGATCAGAATCGCGAACAGTCTTGTACATGCAGGCTGGGATAATGATTCTGTCTGGCCTGCATGTGTAGGACTGCACCCGGCTAACTCAGTCAGGGCACCGCAGCTCCATTTAAAAGCCACAATGCCGGCCGGCAAGAACAAGAGTTTATTTTTCATACCCTGACCCCCGATCTGGCCTCCTAAGGCCAGGGTCGGACTGCGAAGAATAAACCCTGGACCCCCTTCCCCTTCTTCATCCACACTCCAGGCCTTCCAAAACAAAATGTTGAGGAAGTTATTCAGCCTTGGAGGTGGAGTAACGTCCCTGGACATTTTGCCAGCCCTGGACATACAGGGCTGACATTAGAATCGGCCCTGTACATCCAGGGCTGGCGACTGTCCACTGCCTGCCCACTCTCCGCCCCCATGCTGCAGCCCCTGTCTAACATTTCCACATAACCAGCGTGGAAGTTATTTGGGAGCAGGAGAAGCCACGAATAGAGGGGATGGATATCCCGTCGGGTCATCCATTCCCGCTATTCGTGGCTACAGTGAATTTTGCTGCAGTTAAATAATGTATTTATCACATATTAGTAACTATGGGCCAATATTCAGCACTGGTGAGTAGCTGCAATTGCAGTGACTAGCCGCTGGTGCTGAAGAGATAACCCAGATATTCAATGCTGAGGCCATACCCAGCCACCAGCGCTGAATATCTGTGTTTGACACACAGCCTCTGCCGTCACATAAACTAACCAAGCAGCAGTGATATTGAGCTGCTGCCGAATTAGCTCCCATGGGTAAAGATAGGCCAGCTTTTGCTGTACCTATATTTTACCTGTGAGTTGCTAACCCCGCAGTGATTCAATATTGCCGCTGCCCAATTAGAGATAGATGCCACATCTGGAACACCCCAGAACACCCATGGCATTAATTGGGGATATTCAGAATGCCCATGGCATTAATTGGGGATATTCAGAACGCCCATGGCATTAATTGGGAATATCCCTCTAAGCAGCATTTACACGGTTTACAGATTTAAACCGTGCAGGTCTGTAAACCGTGTAAATGCATTTGAATATTGGGCCCTATCTTTCTAGACTTGTAAACCTTGCCACAGAATTGTCTTGACCTTGTTCCTCTTTCTTTCTGTCTAAATCAGTATGTACAAAATGATTTTGTGCAGATACAGATTAGCATTATTTTAAGAGCCAGCTGCAGGGTTTAAAATTAAGACTGGATATCCAGCATCCAGATATCTTCCAGCAGTGAATATCTGGTTTCAGCGCTGATCACAGTGGCTGTCTGAATAGAGGTGATCTTCAGCCGCTGTCTGGATAGCCGAACCACATAAATATAAGCCAAGTTTATTTTGGCCTAACTTTATATGGTGAATATCTGGTTAATGGCCTGAAAAAACACTGCTAACCAGGGCCCTCACCCCACCCACAGACCGTCCCAGCACTATCCGGATAGTGCCGAGGGGGTTAGAGGGGATATTCAGCCACACTATCTGGATAGAGTCACTGACTGTCAGTAGGTTTTGCTAACCAGATAAACCCTTTTTAATATCAAGCCCATAGATTTTTGCCAGTCAGTTTTATGCAGCTAAAATCTTTTGAATTTCAATGCCAATGGTGTTAGATAGCAGAAACAATGGAATCACAGATTCCAGAAGGTGCATTGCGTAATCCTTTGGATTTTATTACCCTAAGATGAAAATAAAAAAATAAATGGTATTGTTAACAGGGCTGATAAGAAAGGAAATGCATTAAATCGATTCCAACAGCAGCCTCCACCATTTGAAATATGATTAGAAAAAGTGCTGGAAATGTTAAAAATAGAGTACATTTCTGCTATTAATCTGAATTTACTGATAAATATTGTGCTAAACTAACTTCCTTTCATAACTGGTTAACTATTAATATTCTGACTGGACATGTTTTCAGTAAGAACAGTGATAGATGAAACCTCAGTGTCACTTTTGGTCCTTGGACTGGGATGGATATTTTCTGTTTTATTGTTACTCATACTTTTTAATGTATGTTGATGAAGCAAATTGCACTAAACTATTTTTCAGCCTAAAGTGGCTGTAAATCTGCTAGCATAGAGGGAACTATATAGTTCTGGCACATTTAAATACTATTTTTCAGTACGTAATTTGTAACTCACAAAGGTATTAAGAATGTTCCAATCTAGCTAACTGATGATGCCTTGATGAGATAAAAATGAAATATTGAGTAAAAGATTAGGTAGGTGTATTATATGCCTTTTAACTTACATATTAGGAAGTTTATATTTAAAAGAATTTGTGTGGTTGGTAGAGGCTGCCCATAGCATAGATTCTTTAATTTTTAAAGTGTTCCCTAGGAAGAAAACACACAGAAGCAAGGCACTCACAGATAATATGCAGGAAAATGAAAAACAAGGCCAAAACTGGTCTTCCAAGAAAGGAACTACTGGTTTCTAGTCACACAGTTTCAGAATTAGTCTCTAATATTCCATAACAGCAAATATCACCTTAAAGACACAATAATTATTTTTTCTGAAATAATAATATAATTAATTAAAATGAGACATAAAAATCACAATATCCCTAAAAGTCAACATAGCCATGAGCTCATTTGAACCCATGGCTAATTTCCACTCAGAATGACCACCAATTATAATTGATGACATATTTTGCAGATAAGTACATTGACCTCAGAGGCAATAAAACTTTTGAAAAACGGACTTGTATCAGTATGTAATTAATTATGTAGATTGCATTCTATATACTAGGAAATGGGATCACCAAAAAGAATGTTTGTATTTTACAGGCTGTTTGTCATGGGCTTTTGCCCCATCCTACTTTTTCGCTTCCCATCCCTCCATTCTTCTCCCTGTTGGGCCATGTTCAGTT
Source organism: Ichthyophis bannanicus (assembly GCA_033557465.1). Lineage (NCBI taxonomy): Eukaryota > Metazoa > Chordata > Amphibia > Gymnophiona > Ichthyophiidae > Ichthyophis > Ichthyophis bannanicus. The sequence continues at coordinate 1,160,288,540 of CM066032.1, read as the reverse complement.
TTACCCCCAGAAGATGATAGGGGGTCTAGGGGAGATCCTTCATTTGAATGTGCTCTTCTTCCTTGCTGCCAGCCAGCTATCCTTGGCAGGTATTGCATGTTGGTGCTTAAGGAGAAGCTTCTAAACCCAGTGGGAATGACACAATGGCTGTTGCTCTGGAGAGAACAAGAACAGGAGTGATAGTGGAGAAGATGTTCTATGCTTAGGAACATATGCTATATCTAATTGCTCTGACCACATCCACTCTTGAGCGTAAGGGCTTTCTCTCCATACTGGCACCTCAGACTCCTTAATTATACCTCTACCTCCTTAAACCTCTCCTGCTCATATCTCTGGGATCCTTTAGGTTTTCCCAGCATGATGTTTCCGAATGGGTTAATTTTGTGCATCCTGTGACAGGAATGAACCTCTGCCTATGGTGGGTTATGCCAAAGATGCCCTAAGTCTCTCAGGTCCACTTTTAATGCTCATCTCAATACTTGGATTGAGCCATGGAGAACATCCTTCTTGAATTCATAAAGTATAACTTCGCCGTTCTTCATTATTCTATCAGAGCAGTGATCCCAGTGTTTTCCTGGCACATGACTGTTGTAGTGTTTGCATAATTTTGAGTGAATGGGATGTGCTACTTTACTATGGTTTATGGTTTATTATTTGATAGACCACCCTTCAAGGGGTCTTAAAATGGGAAGACACCTCCTTCAACAATGTCTAAAATAAACATAATAAAATAGAAAAGAACTCCAGTAAAAACAGGAAAGTGGAGAGTCATTCAAACCACACAAAAGATAAGAACAAAAGAGGGACATACAAGACAAACAACTCAACCAAATTAAGTAGGCAAATCAAAAACAGTATTAAACAAATGTGTTTTCAGAAGGGACTTGAAGGAGGGAAATGAAGATGCCAAATGAATTTCGGGGGGGGGAGTGAATTCCATAATGCAGGTGCCAGAAAATAAAATTCAAATGAACGAGTGGAGATTAATTTGGCCTGAGTAGGTGACAGTACAGTAGGTGTAATCAGTAAGTATGACTATCCCGGAGAAGATGAGTGGAATATGGAATTAATAAATTATCGAGATACAGAGGAATCCCAGAATGAAGTGTATGATATACAATTAAAAGAAGTTTAAACTGTGCACGGAATCTGACAGGGAACCAGTGATTTCGCTGCAGGACAGGAGTGATATGCTCATATATAGACACATGAGAAAGAATGTGCACTGCTGCATTTTTTTATAAGTTGTAATTTACATGCCTGAGACTGAGGGAAGAGTGGCCTAGTAGTTGGGGCAAGTTACCTCAAGCCAGAAAGTCAGGGGTTCAAATCCCACTAGAAGAAAGCAACCTTGGGCCGGAAGGACTGGGGTTTCTAGTCCCACAGGTGCTCCTTGTGGTCTTGGGCAAGCCACTTAACCCTCCATTGCCCATGTTCCCTGTAAAATAGTTATCTCCAAGTTATAATGCCCCGTTCAATGTAATTTCAGTTTGTTCAATGTAAACTGCCTTGATATCATGAAAGGTGGTATATAAGAAATGTTAAATAAATAAATAACATTACAATAATCCAACCTAGCAATCACCAAAGAGTAACAAAATGTTTAACAAAGAGGGAGAAAAGAAAGGACCAACAGCATGTATACTACAAAGAAAAAAGAAGGAGCGGTGGACTACTGGTGTAAAGTGAGGTTGAAAAGATAGACGAATCAAGAATAACCCCTAAGTAATGCACTGATGAAACTAAAGGAATTGGACCACTAGGAAAAGATGGAGCTAAAGAAGGTGCTGGATGACTTAAAGACATCCAGAGAGCAGAAGATTTAGTAGGGTTAAGACAGAGAAAATTGTCAGAAAGCCATTGTGAAATACTTGCTAAATGGTCATTGAGGAGAGTAAGATCCATAGAGAAAGGATTGGTATGATGAACCAGAAGAATATCATCTGCAGAACAATGAAAAGAAATACCATGTTGTCGAATAATAAGCAATATGGCAAAGAAAATATTAAATAGCAAGGGGAGCCAAAACAGAACCCTGAGGAACACCACATAGGAAAGAAAGAACAGAGAAACAACAAAGTAGATGAAGTCCTAGTGACTACTGAGAACGATTGGTGAGAGAGATTTAAGAATGAAACCATTGAAGCACAACCCCACCAAGACCCAAACCATGAAGGCGAAAAAAGGAGAGTAGAGTGATCCACAAGATCAAAAGCAGCCTGAAGTTAAAAGGAGGGTGGAGAAAAATGCACAATAGGAGAATGGCTAAGGAGAAGGAGGAAACAAGAATAAGGAACAAGGAGGACTTCAAGTTCATGCATTTTGAACTGCCTTTGATACTTTTTTTTCTATTTATGCCTGTATATTGTTTAATTGGTTTTGAATTACTGCACCTACTTTATTTTGGGGGATCATCTTAAAAAAGGTTTTACTTAAATTACCATTTTGCACTCCTTTGCCTTTTTATCTTTTGTCTTTTTACTTGTTCCAACCTTATTTGCCTTGAATTTTGCTTCCACCTCCCCCTCCCCCATCCCCCATCCCCCATCCCCCATCCTCCATCCTCATCCCCCCATCCCCCATCCTCCATCCTCCATCCCCCCATCCCCCATCCTCCATCCTCCATCCCCCATCCCCCCATCCCCCCATCCTCCATCCCCCATCCCCATTTATTTTGAAGTTGGTACACTGTTCTGTTGTTTATTTCCGTTTTCCCCTGATTTAAAGAGAAATGCACCCTTTAGAGGTTTTTTGAGGGCGGTCTTTGGGTAACCCTCACCCCCAAGTAGTTGCTGGGGATACATTGGTAAGAACTGCTAGCTTACTCTTGAGGAAGTTTCTGATCCTTCACAGTGGTTAAAGTGAACGATGCTATTTTTTTATGTGACATTTGTGATCGTTCTAAATACCAGAGGCCAATAATTTTTTGTACTCTTGAGGAAGGGCATAGCTATTGAAAGTCATGTCCTGAGAACTTTGAGGAATAATTTGAAATGAGACCACAGAATGCATTGTGTCAGCAGAGCTGCTTCATTGTATGCAGATCTATCTCATGCATATTCATTATGGATATCCTGAAAATCTGACTGTCCTGAGGGTCCCAGGGGACTGGGTTGAGAACCACTGGGCTAGTCTATAGGTCTACGTCTATATACATGCCACTGTTAATAAATATATATATCACTTGGTGTTTTCTACCTGCATGCAAAAAAAAAGGTCATATTTCAGGAGACGCTATGCCTGAATAATCATCAAGTGGAGAGGGAGAATGATCAGAATGCCATGTAGATGGAGGAGGAAGCAGACCATAGACTGCTCAGGAGTTACTAGGGGCCTATAGAGGCCACAGTGTCAGTGATGAAGATAGCCAAGGGTGCAGATATGCATCAGTCATGTTGTCACCAAAGAAGGAAGACCCTTTGAATAATTATGAGTAGCTGTTTCACTGACAAAGAGGCCTTAGTGAAAATAGAACAAGAAGACCCAGATGTGCTGAGAAACTGCTTGAGCAAAATGTGCTGATGTGGGACTGACCAGCAGGCATTATTGAATGGTTCTTGGTGAGGATCAAGAATCAACTACCTCCATCTTAGCATTTGCCTCCTTTCTGTCCTCTTGTTTACTATTCTCATCCTACTTCATACTTATCTATTAATTGATGTTATTCTGCTCAGTGATCTTATGCTCTTTCCTGTCTCCCTGTTCACTTTTCCCATTCTCCTTTTTCTCCTCCTGCTGAGTGTTTTCACCTCATTCCTCTCTCCTTGCTCACTAGTCACCTTTTCCTCCTACCTCCCCCTCCCCCTCCTATCACTCCTCAGGATGGGGCCTGGCCCAGTAGTCTTTCTGGACTTCCAGGAGCTGTAAGACAAGCTTCAGAAACTGCAGAGGAGTGAGTGGCCAAGTCCAATATAGTCTCAGATTTGACTCCAGCCTCCTTCACTGTAGCACAAAAGTTGAAAGGCTGTAGCAATGGTCACCAGCTGTAAGAAACTGTACCCACCCACCCACATAAGTACTAATATAAATCAGTAGCTTTGAGTAAATAAACATGAACTTACTATTTATTTAATGTAATTTATTTATTCAGATATTTGTTATTCTGACATTCAACAAAACTTCATAGCAGTTTGCAGTCATAAATGAGTAAGGGAATAAAGGTACACAGGAATCAAAACAGGACCAAACCATGACAATGATGCAAGCAGAAAAACAAAAGGAAGGGGAATGCAGTGACACAATACAGTCGCTCTGTAAGGACAAAAACCAATGGCAGAAGAGAATGGAGAGGGAAGAAAGATCCATCTAGACTCTGTATGGAGGTTCACTCCAGAAGAGAAATACTAGACAGAACAATGAAACTAAAGAGAAAGAAAAGCAACAGGAAAATATAGCTATAGAAATAATTGGTTTGGGCCCTTCACAGCAAAACTAAGCATCTCACAGTGGAACAGTTAAGCAAGGAGAACAGAGTAAGAGCAACCACATTTTGAGGCCTATATTGAACTTAGAATGGGAAGACACCTCCTTCAAGTCAGATGGCATAGAATTACAAAGGAAGGGGACAAGAATGCAAAAGGCTGAGTAATGTCTGGCCTCTAATCTTTCCCTAGAAGAGAAGGGAATCGCTAGCAATTTAGATTTGGAAGATCTTAATGACCAATTAGGATGGTAGGGGATAAGAGACGATTTCAGATAGGCTGAAGAATCAGTGTAAAATTTACAGTGGGCAAGCATTACTATTTTATACTTACATGGATTAAGGTTTTTAAAGAGCAAAGATCAAGATATGCTCTTAGTGAACAAAGGGGCATGTTTACTAAAGTCCGCAAATCTGCGCGCCGCAAAATAGCGCACGGCAACGCGGCATTGAAACGCGCAGAAACGCGTTTAAATGCCCCGCACACGTGCGTGTCAACCCCACACAGGTACGCGGCACACTAACGGGCTCCGTACAAGTGCGGGCCCGCAAATGTCCGATAGAGGCGTGGAACGGCTAAAGGAGGGCGGAGGAAGGCTCCGGAGGGGCGGAGGGACGGGGTCAATGGGTGGAGAGTGGGAAGGGAGAGGCTCCCCGCACAGTATCGGGCCCGAATTTCCATGTAAAAAATAGCGCGAGTGAAACAGTCACGGTAGAGGACATTTAAAGGGAAGAGAAACCATTTCCGTCAGCAATGTACAGGAAAACCGGGGAAACCTGCAAAACGTCAGCAGTGTGATACATGTGCACAGCACAAAACTGCAATGAAAAATAGGAAATGACCACAACAAAAGCATTACAAATAGTAAATCAGCTGGGGAACAGGTATAGTAATGCGCAAAAGTAAAAAACACACCCAGCAGAGCTCCAAAAAAATAAAATAAAATAATTTTGGAAAGGTGCACGGAGCGGAGACACCTCCAAAAACGTCTCCGTGTATTGGACCCTTCCTGGGAGTGTTCCCTATGGTTGCCCATCAATAGCACTGTTGCCCAGCTGGGGAATATGCTATCCCCCTCTGTTCCGACGTCATACCCGTGTTATATTTGCACGTTTGTCACCAGACAGGGTGAAGGAGCTCACAGTAATAATGTGCAGAGCAGGTTTTGCGACCCCACCCTGCCATGTCTACTATCTCCAGGGACTGCACTGTCTCTGTGGCCACAGTGTGGTGCAGTGGACAGAGCCAGTACCTCTAGGACCAGAGGGTCACAGGTTCAAATCCCAGCTGTGGCACATGCCAGCACAATCCCAATATTTTACCCACCACTAAACAGAGATAGCAGAGACACCCCTTTATTGCACAGAACAAAAGCATGTTGCAAACACCCATATTTTACCCTACACCACACACACACACCAGCACAATGAGCATCACCAACAGCCGCGTCCCCCAAATGCAGTCCTGTAGTGCCACAACTGTAGGGGCTAAGGACACGTAGGTAGAGGTTAAGTAGGTAGAGGTTATGTATGACAGATGTGCCTGTACATGCCCTCACCCCACGTGCCAAGGGCCAATTGTGTCCCTGGTTCATGATCACGTAATGGGTGCCCCACGTTCCCCAAAAACCTTGCTAAAGAACAACAGCTAGACCGCTATACCATGTGAGCCAAATACAGTCCTGGGGTGCCACTACGCAATCAGGTCATATGCCTTTGCAAGGATAAGGACATGCCAGCATGTCTGCGGAAGGGTTCAGATGGTGGAGGGGGCAGTGGCTGCTAGCCACAGAGGACAGTGGCCAGGCCATGTGCAGGCTGGCACCGTCCACTGCAACAGACAGGCCCTGTCGGATGTACAGTCATGGACCACCCAGGGATTGCAGCCAATCAGTGGCTACACGGTGGTGCAGTGCACACAGACAGTGTGTACAAGAACAGAAGGTCACAGGTTCAGAGCCCAGCTGCAGCTACCACCAACCCTGTCCACATATGCACCCCACAGCTACACCATGGTAGTAAGGACAAACCTTTATTGCTGAGAACATAGGCATGGTCAATACGCCTATCTTTTACCACACCAAACACAGACACCATAAACAGGCACATTATCTACAGCAGAGTCTCCCAAATGCAGTCCTGGAGGGCCAAACACCATTCAGGTTCCATGCTTCCCCTAAGACAGATGCCTGTGCTGCAGATGTCTGCACCACCCCCATGGTATGCAACTGTAGCCCATGCATATTCATAGGGGACAGCATGAAGGCCCGAACAGTGTCTGGAACACCAGGACTGGAGTAGGGACACTCTGCCGTAAAGCAAGAGGCAACAGGTCCAGACGCACCCACACCCACAGGCCACATTGGCAAAGCCTCCTGGGGGGGCATCTCCCAGATCTAGCTCCTGCGTACCCTAGCAATGCCACCCTATACCTGGGTACACGGTACACAGCCCACAAACGTTTGATGTGGGTACTGGCAGGTAGACAGTCCTACGCTCAGCACTGTTTGCTCCTTGTGCTCCAGCAGAACAAGCTGTCGGCTGTCTGCGGTGCGTGCCCCAGGTCTGGCCCCTGACAGTATTTACCACCCTGGGGAGTGACCCCCAGCAGTACTGTGTACCATATCCATGCCTGTACCCTTCCCAGGACCGGTGTGGTGGGCACGTCGAATGACCCCCTCAATAGTAGCACAATGCTGGCATAGGTGTGGGGAGGGGTGTCTGTCTATACAGTGTGTGTTGGCTACAAACACCCTCCACAGCCCACACTGCTAGCACTGTTGCCAGTATTGGCCTGACAATGCGCATAATGAGCAGCAAGGTACCATGGGTATAGCTCAGACAGGGTGTGCTGGCCAGGATGCATCTGCACAGGGCATGGGGCACTGGCTGGGACATTGTAATGCCCAGCCACCACCTACACAGACATGGTGACCTCTGTATGTGCCGCTGGGGGATCACTCTCACCCTGAGCGTGCAGTGATGACAGCATGGCTAGGCACCCCCATAGTGCTGTATAGGATTTCTCTCCTGTGATATTATATATGGGTTTCCTGTTGGGGCCTCTTCATGGACTTATCTGCTTGTGTGTGCTGCCACCCCAGTTTGGGGTGCATGCAATTGCATCAGAACTATCCAGCAGACTCTGCACAGCTGCTATGTGTCTTGATGGAGTGCCTTGCAGGGTGCAGCAGCTGATGGCTTGCTGCAGGAGAATATCAGATAGTGCTGGGGTGCACCCCTGAATATCCAGGCCTACTGTCTGATAGTGTGTGATGGATGTGTGTGGAGCTGCTCGGACTGCCCAGTAGGGTGTCTGTCCCCCAGCAGGACAGGGGTTGATGGCCCACTCTACTGCCATTGGTGTGGGGGGAGGAAGGATGGGGATCTGTTGATGGGAGACCCTGTTTGCCACCCGGGGGGAGAGGGTAGGTACGTTGCCCACCTAGGGGTCTGGGTGGAACCACCAACTAAGACAGAAGGGGTATCCATGATGTTTTTGCAACACCTTCTTATCACACAGGTTATTACTGTTCTTGAGCTCTGGCATGGCCGGTGTTGTGGACCTGGTCCTGGGCGCCACCTCCCACCCTCAGGGTGAGCACATTACCCGCACAATGTGACGGTGTGTAGCTACCCTTCGTCGGCAGTCCTCCCGCTCAGGCCCCCCCACCAGGCCGAGGTGCTGTGTGGGTGCACACGGACAGTTCCCCCTACCAGGCCGGGTAGCTTTTAGGGTGCATTCCCCATCTTGTGTGCATCTGTGGACAGCTGATTTGCATGTGCAGTGCATCATGGGTACGGGTGGCCTAACCCGTCCTGTCTACAGCAGCAGACTGTCTGTGGGGTGACGTGCAGGCTCTCTGCAGCCAGACAGGCGCTTACTCAGAGCTATAGTGCTGTAGCCCAATGGTTCCGTCACTTCTTTTATAGCAGGAGGTCATGGGTTCAAGTCCACAGAGGGGTTCTGTGATAGGGTTGTCCAGAGCATTGTCATTTTTTACTGGACATATGTTTATGGCATCAAACACACCCTTGGCATACTGTACCCATAAGGGTGCCTCTGAGGGTGCCTTATAGGGCGCCCAATAGGCCACCTTATGGTTGCCATCCATATTGCGTGCACTATACATTATCCTGTGGCGCAGCATACATGGTGCCCTATAGGGGACTTGCTAGGGTGCCTTTGCGGACTGTGCACTGTAACATGTGCCTTACGGGCCTCCATATATTAACACGCTGTTAGAGCGGGTTTACTGGTAGTGGGTAATAAAATAAAACTGTAAGGCCTCCTACAGCACACCTCACCATCATACTTACTGCCCCAGCCAACCTTGCTCACTGGGCACTGTGAGGGGTTGAACCCCTGACCTCTGCACCATTGGTCAGTATCATAACCATTGTGCTGTGGCTCTGTTCCTGTGTTTGAGTATCAGCGCACAGCCTTGTAACCATCAGCGCGCCGTCTTGTGGCGCACAAAATTAACAGCGCGCCGCCTTCTGCCGCCCCCAATGAACGGTGCGCTGCCTCATGCCGTTAAAAATAAACAGTGCGCCGCCTTCTGCCGCCCAAAATTAATATGCCTCCTACACCACTTTTTCCAACTACATTTGATGCCTCAGCTGGCCTTTTTCATTGAGCACAATGGGGGCTTGAACCCATGGCCCCTGCACCATTGGTTATTGTCTTCACCGTTGTGCTATGGCTCTATTCCTATATGTGCTCAGCTGCGCCCCACTTAGCCTTCTAACGCGCTAATGTGGGCCCCGCACATTAACGCGACGCGCACACATACGGTCTTTTTTTTTTCCTTTTTCGGCCTGAACCGCCCACTCCTTATATGGCACAGGCACACTACCGCGGCCCCGCACGTTAGGAATGTTTAGTAAACATGCCCCAAAATTTCTGAAGTGCAAAGAAAGACTTCTTGACAAACAAGACGTATGGATTACTCCAATCCCCGTTATAGTGTATACAATAGATAAAGGGGGGGGGGGGGGTTGTCAAACTCTGCTCCTCAGACCATAACAAGTGTTGGTCTTCTTTTTAGCTCGTCCCTTTTGTTGTAAATTGATTGGGAAAGTTTTTACAATAAAAGGGACTCGAGCTTAAAGGAAGACCAACCCTTGAGTGGCCTGAGGAGCAGAGTCCAACAAAAAACTCTTTTAACACCGTATACACTTTAGCAGGGGTTGAAGTCATTCTTTCAGAGTAATGGTGAGACCATATGTGAAAACCATTTGTTCGTTTGATTAACAAGATGTATGGTACAAAGTTGAATTGGTGGCTGAGAAAAATACCAAGGGGTATGTTTACTAAACGGCGGTAAAGAAGCAAGTGTGCCGTTAGCGCATACTAACTGTGCATGTGCACACTTAGCACGTGCAAAAAGGCACATGCTAACGGCACCAGCAGCAGAAAGTGCCTTATGGGTGAAGAGAAGGCGTGCACGGGAAGGAGAGTGGGGGTCAATGGGCAGGGAGTGGGCAGAAACAAAGCTTGCTCCCTTAACACAGGCACCTTAATGGCAGGAATCCTAAAGCAATTCAAAACCTGGCGGAAAGGGTGTTTTTTGAAGAGAGAGAGCCTATTTTACATCTGTAATGTGATGTACAGAGATGGGGAGCCCAAAAGAGTGATAGTAGTGCTCCACTAGCAGCAACAGCATAGTGCCCAAGTATGATAGGGCACTCTGTTGATGGTGCAAATGGGGGCAAAAGAGGTGGCACATGGGTCATGCAGTGGGGGCCGCTGGTGCACAGAGGGACCAGGCAGCTGTCTAGATGTGACATAGGAACATAAGACTACAAAATATGCCAAACTGTGTCAGACTAAGGTCCATCATGTCCAGTATCCTGTCTCCAACGGTGCACAATCTAGGTCACATGTACCTAGCATTTTCCCCAGAAGACACACAGGATCCCCAATAACTGGAATGGGGCAAGCAGTGCATAGCTCAGATCCTGTTTAGCAATGGTTTATGGATCGTTACCCAGGAACCTGTCCAAACCTTTTTAAACCCAGCTACAATGAGAGTTTTTACCACATCCTCTGATAATGGATTGCAGGGTTTGATTATGTGTTGACTGAAAAATATTTTCACCTAGAAGACTCAAATGGGTTACATTGTAGCCGCATTGCAGGTCCCCTAGTCTGCCTACAGTCTGATGGCATAAAACAGTGACCTACGTTTACCTGTTCCACTCCAGTCAATAATCTACAGACCTCTATCATATTAACCCTCAGCTGTTTCTTCCCCACGTTGATGAGCCCCAACCTTTTAAGCTTCTCTACAAAGGGGTATTGATGGGGGTGAGAGCAGGAGCTCCCCCTTCCTCCCCGAGCCCACCAATCAGCAGCCAGGCCCAAAGGCTTAAGATCTGCCGTTGCCGGGGCCTCCGATGAGCAGCGCTTCTGACAGGGGTGAGAGCAGGAGCTCCCCCTTCCTCCTCGAGCCCACCAATCAGCAGCCAGGCCCAACGGCTTAAGATCCGCTGTTGCCGGGGCCTCCGATGAGCAGCGCTTCTGACGGGGGTGAGAGCAGGAACTCCCCCTTCCTCTCCGAGCCCACCAATCAGCAGCCAGGCCCAACGGCTTAAGAGGGTCCTTTGGCGTGGCCCTTAGGCATTGGTCCGTGGCATCTGTTTCTGGAGTCTATATTGATGTCCTGCTTATATATCAGAGTAACTTGCTGTTCCGTGTCCTTCTCCTTCTCTTATCTGTTTGACTATTTCTGTCCTCTACTCTGTCCTATCTTATAATGGCGTTCTTTTCTTATTTCCTTAAATGATGTAGTATTGTAAACCGCTCTAATACCTTTTGGTCTGAGCGGTATATCAAATTCAAATAAACATAAACATAAACATATTCTGCCATCCGAGAACCATCTGTGATGTTCGTCATGATCTCACAGTGATGGTGGCAGCACATAGACCTGCTACTGCTGCGGAAAGGCAATGTGCCACATGGGGTAGTCCAAGGGTCATGGCACCCTAGGCAGGGATCTAGGCTGCCTCCCCTCCCTCCACTGCTGCAGAACCCAGCTGTGGGTGAATAGCCCAATAGTGCCAGACACTGTAGCCCTCTAGGTAGCTGGAAAATGCAGGTGCCCGGGGAAATACTGCAGCAGTTGCTGCCATCCTCCCCCCCCCCCAAGACATATCGAGAGCAGGCAGTGACGGGGCCCCTGCCCGTGCAGCTGGTGGCCCATGCCCCCCATCCAGACCTTTTGCCCAAGGTGCCCGCCAAACAAACATGTTTAACATCCTGGGACTGCGACCACCACTACTGACAGTGCATGGCCATGTCTGCATGGTGGGGTGTTGGTGGTGGCGTGGGAAGTGGCACCAGCCTGCAGCAGACAGAAGCCTTGTCCTGGTCGTGTGCACCATGTACATTGCAGCATGTGCCAAAGGTCAGCTGAAGGGAAGCATGTCAGCAACAGGAGCTGTTATCCCCATAAGGCAACACTGTGGTGCAATGCACACAGCTGGCGTGTATATGTGCGGAGAGTGACAGGTTCAGGTAGCCACTGGAGTTTCCGTATTGCATATTCCTGTGGACAAGGTTTAGCTGACAGTGTAAGTACAGCTCCAGCATGTGCAGCCCTCAAGGAGATGGTCAGCAAGGGTGGAAACACCCACCAGCAGCACTGACAGGCTCTACTATCCACACCTGGTTGGAGACTAATAGCACACGTTATCAATCCTTGAGCTGACATTGAGACAGGCGTGTCAAGCAGGAATGCCAACCATGTCCATTTTTGCTCAGTATGCCAATGAGAGTGTATGCGCGCGTGTGTGTGTATGGCTCCCCTTTGTCCTGTGGCTTTTTGCACTGCACTTTGGCTCACATTGTCTGAGTTTTTCCCAGCCTGTTTGGAAAATGTGAATAAGGCGATCCAGAGGATTGTGGGTATCACCTGAAACAGCACAGTATGTGTCTGCCACAATGGTAGGGTCACTGGCTGAGATGCCATTGTGTGTGTCTGCCACATGCATTGCCTGGGTGGCTACTGTATGTCATGCTGAGATGGCACTCTCACTATGACCAAAAAGTGACCATGGCACGGCTGTGTATCCACATAGATCTATTATAATATCTGGCTTCAGTGATGTGGATGCATTCTCTGTCTGGCGATGCTAATCACTGAGTAAATGGCTGTGTATCAATGCTGAGTATCCCAAGGTAGAGTGCTCTTGGTCACACTATGCACATGCTGACCAGCAGACCTACTGTAGTTGGTTTGTGTTTGGCTGACACATCCCAGTGAAGGACAACGGGACAAATTTTCTGCCCATGCTGTAGTTAATTGTTAGTTCTCAATAGTTGGGATAGCAATTGTTCATGCTTTACTCACTGCTGTCCTGACAGAACTGTTGCAGTAGCCCCATACCAGCCTATACACCCCCACTGCAGCAGCAGTATATTGACACAGGCCACTAACCTGTATTGTTATTGGGGAGTTAGTGTCCAATAAGCAGAACACAGGGCTGAGGTGCTGCTGTCACCGTCACTCTCGGCATATAGGGAAAAAAAAGCATAACACACTGCAGACAATATTGCTAAACATTAATGATGTGGACCTACAGCAGAAATAATCTCTAACAGTGCAGGTTCAGTGGACCAGATGCTGGGCACCCCTCCTCACCCTCAGGATGACTTCTGAAACTGCTCTGCAGCTCAGCTTGCTGTTCTTATGTGCATGTAGCACATATAGCCAGTTTGTCTTACTGAGCTGATATGCTGGATGAGTGCATTCTCCATTGATTCTTCAGCTGCTTGTCCTGGTCGTGTGCACCAGGAGACTGCAAATAGTTTGATCAGAGATCTGTAGGCTCTATACATCTGCATAGAGCTGTGTGGAGGTGTAGCCTACTGGTTGGTGCAATGTCTCCATGCAGGGGCAGACCAAGAGGGGTGCGGGGCCATGTGCGGAGACTCGGTGTGGGGCCTCATTTGCATAAGGGTCCTCATTTAAATAAATATTTGCATAATGTTACCATACACTAACTTTTAGTAAGCATGCCTTTTAATGAGTGTATGGATAAAGAAATACTAAAAGATTTCTACATTACTATAATCCAGTGCCAACTGCCAGGCACATTAGGAACTACTACAAACACTGCCCATTTAGAACCCATAGCAAACCTGCCGTATCATAACAGCACTACCAGGACTCACAGAGCTCCAAACCCTACCTATCAAAAGGCAACACAGAAAATATTAAACCAATACATTTCAGAGAATAACAATACATGACCTACTGGGGAAAGAGAATAATTGGCAATGTCAAATAGGAATTACATAAACAGAATACCTCAGCTCAGTTACACATGCAGAACACAGACCATCACCAAACAAGGAATCACAAATTAGAAACAGGAAGACAATAATTATTATAATTAAACTGGGAGACCCAAAAGCCAAACTTGGAATGTACAACAACACTATAGAAATAAAACTATAAATTAATTTCCTATTGTGCTAAACAAAGCACAGATGTTAATGATGCACATTTCCCAGAGCTGACATATTCCAGTTAATAAATTCAAAATAAAGAGATATCTTTATACCTTTTGTGCATTTTTTTTCAGTTGCAATTGCTCCAACTACTTTCTTCTGGTTTCTTTGTGTCTTCTGCTAACTCTCCATCGTCTGCTGTCCATTTGTCCTTTCTTCTCTCTTCTAGTTTTTTTTCCATTCTCTCTCTACATCTGCTTTAACATACTAATCTTTCTCCTTTTGCTCTTTCCTCATTCCTATGTCATCCACTCAAATTTTACCCCTCCATCCTCAATCCCCACTTACTCTCCCAATACCCGGCCAATTGTAGATTTTTCTTCCCTCCTCACACAAAATATTTTTCTCCTCTCCATTTCACTCTCCCAGCCCCATCCCATTCTAATCCTCCCCCAACATCAGCTCCCTTCTAGTTCCAGCCCCAACCAGCATCCGCTTCCTTCTAGTCCCCGCATCAGCCCATTTCCAGTCCTAGCTCCCCACAGCCCATTTCTAGTCCTTTCCTCGCCCCACCATCAGCCCATGTCAAATCCTAGCTCCCCTCCACAGCCCATTTCCAATCCAAGCCCCCCATGAGCCTACTTCCAGTTCTAGCCCCTCCATGAGTCCATTTCAATACAAGCCCCCACCTCAGCCCATTTCTAATCTTAGCTCCCCCCAACAGCCCATTTCCAGTCCTATCCTAGCCCCTCCATCAGCCCATTTCCTGTCCTAGTTCCCCCCCACTCAGCCCTTTTCCAGTCTTAGCTCCCTCCCCTCACAGCCCATTTCTATTCCAAGCCCCCCTCCTCATCATCTATTTGTAGTTCAAGCCCTCCTTCCACTCAGCCCATTTCCATTCCAAGCCCCCTTCCACATCAGCTATTTGCAGTTCAAGCCTTCCCTTCCACTCAGCCCATTTCCAGTCCTAGCAACCCCCAACCCAGTACCCGTCCTAGCCCCCCATAGCCCATTACCAGTCCTAAGCCCCCCATCAGCCCACTTCCAGTCCTAACCCCCATCACCCCATTTTCAGTCTTAGCTCCCCCCATAGCCCATTACCAGTCCTAACCCCCCATCAGCCCATAGCCCATTACCAGTCCTAACCCCATCAGTCCACCTCAAGTCCTAACCCCCGATCAGCCCATTTTGAGTCCTAGCCCCCCCATAGCCCATTACCAGTCCTACCCCCCCACACCCCAAAGCCCATCACCCCAGGGATAGTTTAAAATAAAAAACAAAAGCTAGCTGGCTGCTGCAGAATTGAGTGCCCTATGGCCTGCCCTCTGCCTGGCAGAGCCCTCCCTGCATCAGTCCCTTTGGTGTGGCTTTCAGAGCTGTGAAGAGAGAGTCTCTCCCTCACGGCTCTGTTAAGCCTGCTGGGGCTGATGGGAAATGGGTATTTCTTGTTTCCCATCAACCCTGGTGGGCTTAACAGAGTTGTGAAAGGGAAATTCTAAGTGGCTTGCCCAAGATCACAAGGAGCACCTGTGGGACTAGAAGCTCCAGTCCTTCTGGCCCATGGTTGCTGTCCTCTAGTGGTATTTGAACCCCTGACCTTAGATAACTTGCCCCAACCACTAGGCCACTCCTCCCTCCCTGTCCACACCTCACAGAAACTATAATGCAGCTTTCGGCATGGTGTATGCTTTCAGGAGCATCTAGGACTGCACGCCTGTCACAGCACCCCCCCCCCACCCCCCACACTGCATCCCCTCTGCTGACTCCACTGCCACCACCCACCCATGACACAGCCAACACCCACACTAACCATCATCACTAGGTAGCCACCTATCTCGCCTAGTCAAGAGCATAGGCCACATTGCCAGGCATCAGGTGAGTCAACTCCATCAGCTACCAATTGTGCTTGCATTCACACCTTCTCCAATGGCTTCCCTGCCTCCCCACCTTTCAGAGTTTCAGTGGCTTTCCTGCATTAAGGTTTATGCCAGACACCTTCCCATAGCATCTCCCATTACCACATGGTGAGTGTACACTACCATCTTTTAATGTCCTGTTACCACACGGTAAGTGCCTATTACCACCCCTTAATGAAGCATGTGCTGTTACCATACGGTAGGTGTCCATTTGCACCCCTTAATGTCAGACTGCCTCTGACACGCCCAGCACACTTAAGCATGGTAACCCCTTATCGCTGCTGTTACGACACAGAAAAGACTCCTCCTTTGCCACGGTTTAGTAAACTGACTCCTTCATAGAGGTCAAGGGCCCACCTAGGGATGGTGGAAAGAAAGGAATACATTTATTCCTAGTGAACCAAATAGCCTCAGACTTATAGAAATGTAATTTGAGCCTGTGTGAAAAGAGCTACTGAACAATCTTCTTAATGCTGCCATTGAGAATCATTTGTGTATTATAGTCCCAAAGAGCCTTTGGAATAAGGATGTGGATATCATCTGTACAGACAAAAATGCTAAATCCCAGCTCTTGAACAAAATATTTAAGACCAAAACTGAGCCCTGAGAAACTCCACAGATTAAATGATAGAATGCATAGAGCTTGTTATCAAATTTGACCTCAAATGAATGATTTGATAGACAAGAATGCTTGAGAATCAGGACAGGGCCATATCCAAGAGCTATGTAATTGCAGTAGTGCAAGTCACTGGAGGGTGCAAGTACAGAAAGGACGCTGATGTCATCACTGGGCTTCCAGGAAGCTCAAAGAATGAGTTACTGTACGTAACTGGAGGTCCTAAATCAGGTTACTCTTGGTTGCTACTGCCTTCTTATGTTCATGGAGGTTCTTGAAGTCTACTCATTGGGGCTACCTCCACCTCTTCTTTATCACTGTATGAGAGTTAGAAACATAGAAACATGATGATAAAGGAGACCACATGGCCTATCTAGTCTGCCCTTCCATATCAACTACAATAATCCCCTTTTTACCTTTAGAGATCCTCTGTGTTTGTCCCATACTTTTTGAATTCAGATACTGTCTTCATATCCACCACCTCCACTGGGAGACTATTCCATACATCTACCACTCTTTCCGTATAGAAATATTTCCGCATATTACTCCTGAGTCTATCCGATTTCACTCTCATCCTATGTCCCTTCATAGCAGAGCTTGCCTTCAATTGAAAGAGACCCTCCTGTGCATTTATGTCACGGAGGTCTTTAAATGTCTCTTATCATATCGCCCCATCCCACCTTTACTCTAAAGTATACATATTAAGATCTTTAAGTCTGTCCTCATATGCTTCATAATGAAGACCATTAACTCTTTTAGTAGCCATCCTCTGCACCGACTCCAACCTTTTTATATCCTTTTAAAGGTGCATTCTCCAGAATGGCACACAATACTCCAAATGAGGTCATTAAATCATTATCATTAGAAATGCCATACTGGGTCAGACCGAGGTCCATCAAGCTCAGTATCCTGTTTCCAACAGTGGCCAATCCAGGTCACAAGTACCTGTCAGGTTCCCAAAAAAAAGTACACAAATTCCACACTTTCCCTTTAGTCTAAGTAAAGATGTTAATTACTCATTCAGTTAAGCTGTCTCAATAAGACCAGCATCTCTCACCTCATCCCAAAACACAGACAACTGGTTTATCTCAGGAAAGCAGCTCTCAGCCTCCCACCAGCCCCCTTTCATCCTTCAGTGGCTTCAGTGGGCTCTCTTACTTGGATAATATGCTGAATGCTCCAAAGCCATGACACACAGTGCTGCTGAAAGTGATCCGTTGGGCTTTCCGCTGCCAGCAGAGAAAGAAGGCACAAACCCTCAAACCTGAAAACAGAATTATTATTTTTTTATTTAGAACACTTCTATACTGCCTCCCTGGCAAAAGCCGTCCAAAGCGGCTTACAGAGCAACAACTAAACAAATATAGAAGAACACAATGCAAGCGTATTATTCTTTCACATGTTCAGCGAGCACAAACTTCAAGATTACATCCCAGGCCTTGGGTCATATACACTATATGCTGCTAGTATGACTCGTGAGAGGTCTCCAGAGGACAGGGAGTGCAGGAGGGAAGCAGGCCAGTGGTGATTGCAATGGATAGGTCTCAGGCAGAGTCTCCTATATGACAGAGATTGCTGAAATGATCCTCTAGGAGTCTTAGTTCCTGTGCTACTTTTCCTCTTGCTCCCATTATGGCGCTGAAACTTCGAGATAAAACTGGGTAATACAAAAAGTCTGATCTCTCCTCCTCACCGTGTCTTGATGGAGCTCAGACGGGCATTGCTGATTCCCGCCAGGTCGCACCAGAGACTTATACAGAGACATTATCACCTCCTTTTTTCTGCTGGCCATTCCTCTCCCTATCCACCCAAGCATCCTTCTGGATTTCACAGTCACCTTTTCTACCTGTTTAGCTACTTCAAGATTGTCAGACACAATTATGCCGAAGGCCCGCTCTTCTTTTGTGGACAGAAGTACCTCACCCCCTACACTGTACAGATCCTTAGCATTTTTGATGATCCTGCATTTATTAGTATTAAACTTCAGCTGCCAAATTCTAGACTATTCTTCAAGCTTAGCTAGATCCCTCCTCAAGTTATCTATTCCTTCCTGAGTGTGTACTCTATTGCAAATTTTGGTATCATCCACAAACATGCAAACCTTAAGCAAAAGAACTTCCGCAGTATCAATAACAAAGACATTAAATAAAATTGGACCAAGGACAGATTCCTGCGGCACACAACTGGTAACCTCCTTCTCCTCAGAGTGAACTCCATTTACCTATACCCTTTGTCGCCTCCCACTCAACCAATTTCTAACCCAATCAGTAACTTTACATAGAAACATAGAAACATGATGACAGAAAAAGACCACAAGGCCCATCTAGTCTGTCCTTCCATAACAACAACTACAACAGTCCACTTTTTACCTTTAGAGATCCTCTGTGTTGGTCCCATGCTTTTTGAATTCAGTTACTGTCCTCATCTCTACCACCTCCACTGGGAGACTATTCCACGGATCCACTACTCTTTCCGTAAAGAAATATTTCCGCATATCACTCCTGAATCTATCTCCCTTCACCCTCATCCCATGTCCCCTCATCGCAGAACTTGCTTTCAATTGAAAGAGGCTCTCTCCCTGAACATTTATGCCATGGAGGTATTTAAACATCTCAATCATATCACCTCTATCCCGCCTTTCCTCTAAGGTGTACATATTAAGATCCTTAAGTCTGTCCTCATATGCTTTATAAGGAAGACTACTAATCATCTTAGTAGCAACCCTCTGCACCGACTCCATCCTGTTCACATCCTTTTGAAGGTGCGGTCTCCAGAATTGCACACCATACTCCAAATGAGGTCGCACCAAAGACTTATACAGAGGCATTATCACCTCCTTTTTTCTGCTAGCCATTCCTCTCCGTATGCACCCAAGCATCCTTCTAGCTTTTGCCGTCGCCTTTTCTACCTGTTTAGCTACTTTAAGATCATCGGACACAACTACGCCTAGGTCCCGCTCTTCTTTAGTGGACAAAAGTACTTCACCTCCTATGCTGTATTGCTCCCTTGGATTGCTGCAGCCCAAATGCATGACCTTACATTTTTTAACATTAAATCCCAGCTGCCAAATTCTAGACCATTCTTCAAGCTTAGCTAGATCCCTCCTCATGTTATCTACACCTTCCTGGGTGTCTACTTTATTGCAGATTTTGGTATCATCCGCAAAGAGGCAAACCTTACCCGACAGCCCTTCCGCTATATCACTAACAAAGATGTTAAAAAGAATCGGACCAAGGACAGATCCCTGGGGCACACCACTGGTAACATCCTTCTCCTCAGAGTGAGCTCCATTTACTTGTACTCTTTGTCGCCTCCCACCCAACCAATTTCTAACCCAAGCAGTAACTTTAGGGTCCATCCCTAGGGTGCTCAGTTTGTTTATAAGTCGCCTGTGAGGAACAGTGTCAAAGGCTTTACTGAAATCTAAATACACCACATCTAGAGCTCTCCCTCGGTCCAACTCCCTGGTCACCCAGTCAAAGAAATCAATCAGATTTGTCTGACAAGACCTGCCTCTGGTGAATCCATGCTGCCTCGGATCCTGTAATCCGCTGGACTCCAGAAACCTCACTATTTCTCTTTCAACAGCGTTTCCATTAATTTACTCACCACTGAAGTTAAACTAACCGGCCTGTAGTTTTCAACCACATCCTTACTTCCGCTTTTGTGTAAAGGCACCACATGAACCTCTCTCCAGTCCTTTGGCACCACTCCCGACTCCAACGAGGCATTGAAAAGGTCAGTCAGTGGAGTTGTTAGAACATCCCCAAGTTCCCTCAGTATTCTAGGGTGTATCCCATCGGTCCCATCGCTTTGTCTACTTTAAGTTGAGCTAGTTTCTCACGAACACAGTCTTCTGAAAATTGTTCAAGATGTCCCTCGCTTCTGTTCTTATTTGTGGGTGTTTTCTGAGGTCCTGCTCCTGGTTCTTCATCTGTGAACACAGAACAAAAATATTTGTTAAGCAATTCCGCTTTATCCTTATCAGCTTCTACATATTCCCCCCCTGTACCCTTGAGTCTGACAATACCACTTTTGCCCTTCCTCTTCTCACTAATATATCTGAAAAATGTCTTATCTCCCCATTTTATTGCATTGGCTATTTCCTCCTCCTTTTGAATCTTTGCCTTCTTGACTACTTTGCTAGCTTCTCTAAGTTTTTCCAAATACAGATGCCTGTCTTCCTCTCTCTGTGATCTCTTGTATTTCATGAAGGCCTCCCTCTTTTTCTTCACTTTTTCAGCTACTTCCTTCGAAAACCATAGCGGTCTCCTGTTCCTTTTGCCTTTATTTACCATTTTAACAAAAAGGTTGGTTGCCTTTAAAATACCCCCTTTCAGTTTTGCCCACTGTTGTTCTACATCCCCCAGCTGTTCCCATCCCACTAATGACTCCCTGAGGTATTGGCCCATCTTCGCAAAGTTAGTCTTCCTAAAGTCTAAGATCTTCACCTTGGAATGGATTCTAACAGCCCTAGTCCTAATACTGAACCACACCATCTGGTGATCACTGGATGCAAAATGATCTCCCACTACAACATCAGAAACACTTTCACCATTGGTAAGCACCAAGTCCAGTATGGCCCCTTCACGTGTGGGGTCTGTTACCAATTGCCTGAATAGTTCACCCTGTAGAGAATCCAGGATCTCCTTACTCCTAGATGATACTGCAGCAGGAATGTGCCAATCAACATCTGGCATATTGAAATCTCCTAGCAGTAGCACTTCCCCTTTCCTAGCAATGCTGTGTATGTCTTCAATTAACTCTCTGTCCACCTCTTCCTCTTGTGAGGGAGGTCTGTATATCACACCAATGCAAATAGATTTCTCTTTCCCTCTTTCTAGTTTAACCCACAATGCCTCCTCTCTCCCTTTTAAGCTCTGTAATTCCAAAGCTTTAATAGTAGTTTTTACATATAGTGCTACTCCTCCTCCCCTTCTTCCTACCCTGTCCTTTCTGAATAAAGTATAGCCAGGTATAGTTACATCCCAGTCATGGTTTTCTGTGAACCATGTTTCTGTAACTGCCACTAAATCTAAGTCAGCCACTCCCACCAAAGCTTCAACTTCAGAGATCTTATTTCCCATGCTACGGGCATTAATACACACTGCTTTCCATATGTTACCCCTGTTACCCATTTCCATAAAGGTATTTAATGTATCACTTACCTGGGGGCTTTCACTTACCTGGGGGCTTTCTTCACCCATCCCCAACGAATCTAGTTTAAAGCCCTCTTCAGTAGATTAGCCAGTCTACTACCAAAGATGTGTTGACCTTTCTTGGACAGATGGATGCCATCTCTGCTCTGCAACCCTTGGAACAGCATCCCATGGTCTAGGAAACCAAAACGCTCTCGAAGACACCATCCACGCAGCCATGCATTAATCTCCAGGATGCGAGCCTCTCTGCCTTGGCCTTTACCCTCAACAGGGAGGATTGAGGAGAACACCACCTGTGCACCTACCTGCTTCACCCTCTGTCCATCCCTAGGGTGCTCAGTTTGTTTATAAGTCGCCTGTGCGGAACAGTGTCAAAGGCTTTACTGAAATCTAAATACACCACATCTAGGGCTCTCCCTCAGTCCAACTCCCTGGTCACCTAGTCAAAGAAATCTATCAGATGTATCTTACAAGACTTGCCTCTGGTGAATCCATGCTGCCTCGGATCATGCAAACCATTGGACTCTGGAAACTTTACTATTCTCTCTTTTAGTAGCCTTTCCAATTTACTAAACACAGAGGTTAGACTAAACGACCTGTAGTTCTCAACCTCATCCTTATGTCCGCTTTTGTGTAAAGGGACTACATGTGCCTTTCTCCAGTCCCCTGGCACCAGTTCAGACTCCAAAGAGGCATTGAAAAGGTCAGACAGTGGAGCCACTCAAATGTTCCCAAGTTCCGTCAGTATTCTTGGATGTATCCCATCTGGACTCATGGATTTGTCGACTTTTAGTTTAGTTAGTTCTTCACGAACACAGTCTTCTGAAAATCATTCATGATCCTCATCGCTGTTGTCCTTTCTTTGGGCATTTTCTGAGGTCTTGTTCCTGGCCCTTCATCTGTGAACATGGAACAGAAATATTTGTTAAGCAATTCTGCTTTATCCTCATGAGTTTCTGCATATGCCTCCCTTGCACTCTTAAGTCTAACAGTAACACTTTTTGCCCTTCCTCCTCTCACCATCATATCTGAAAAATGTTTTATTCCAACATTTTATCTCATTGGCTATTTCGTCTTCTTTTTGTTCGTCTTCTTTCCTGACTACTTTGCTAGCTTCTCTAAGTTTTTCCAAATATAGATGCCTGTCTTCCTCTCTCTGTGATCTCTTTTATTTCATGAAGACCTCCCTCATTTTCTTCACCTTTTCAGCTACTTTTTTTGAGAAACATAGTGGCCTCTTTCCTTTTATATTTATTCACCTTTCTAACAAAAAGGTTTGTTGCCCTTAAAACATCTCTTTTCAGTTTTGCCCACTGTTTTTTTACATCCCCAAGCTGTTCCCATCCTGCTCTCTGAGGGATTGCCCCATCTTTGTAAAGTTAGTTTTCCTAAAGTCTAAGGCAGGGGTCACCAACCTGCGGCCCACGAGGTCCCTTCGTGCGGCCCGCGAGGCTCTACCCCGGTTAACATTACGTGCGGCCCGCCAAGGATTCCCGCCATTGTATCCACGTGCTCGCAGCTCACCGACGACCACCTGCAAGCGTCCCTTCTCCTGTCAGTGTCATCTGTGAAGCCGGACTTTAAGCGTTTGTCTGCTAGCATGAATCATCAGCCATCTCATTAAATTCAATAAAGGTGATCAGCCATTGTTTTCATAATTTTGCGTTTGTTGTTTTTTTTCGCGGGGCGGGGAGAAGGGGGTTGCGGCCCGCGAGGCTCCCGGTAGTCGGCTGTGCGGCCGGCGGCCCTCTGGAGGTTGGTGACCCCAGGTCTAAGGGGTATGTTTACTAAAACCCCGGTAATGTGCGGGCCGCGCTAGTGTGCGGGTGCCATATAAGGAGTGGGCGTTTCTTTCTGAAAAAGCAAATCCGGGATTTAAATATGCGCTAAGGTGCGCGGCGCCCATGTGCGCCCCACACATTAGCGCATGAGAAAGCTGCGCGGGAGGCATAAGTGGCGCACTGATGTGCAAGCAGAAGAGTAGAGCCACAGCACAATGGTTAAGACACTTACCAATGATGCAGGGATCAGGGGTTCAATCCCCCACAATGCCCAATGAAGACACCTGGCTGAGGCATTACTTTAGGAGGCATTTAAATAATGGGCAGCATAAGGCAGAGTGCTATTGCTTTAGGAGGCATTTTAATATTGGGCGGCATAAGGCGGCGCGCTGATGCACAAGCACAAGAGCAGAGCCACAGCACAATAGTTAAAACACTGACCAATAGCTGGCTGAGGCATCACCTATTATGGGTAAGCTTGCTTTAGGAGGCATTTTATTTTTTATTTTAATTACTAGTACTAGCAAGCGCACTCTCAAAGCGTGTTAACATAAGGCGCCCCATAAGGCACATTTTAAAGTGCAATGTCCGCCAAGGCACCCTAGAATGTTGCTGATAGGGTGCTTTATAGGATGCCGTATGAGTTACCGCAAGGTCACAGCAATGTTTTTGATGGCAGCACTGTGCAGTTTAAGGAATGCACATCATAAGTAGGTGTGCTGACATGCAAGGAGAAACAGTAGTGTAGCACAATGGGTAAGGCAGTGACTGCTGATACAGGGGTCATGAGTTTGCTCCCCAGTGTGCCTAATACATAAGGCTGGCTGTGGCATCAGCTTTGCAATGTATGTTTTTTTTCCTGTAGCACTTTAGTTGTATCTTATTAATTGCTGCCAGCAAACAGGTCCTCACGTGCCGTAATTGAAGGTGCCGCATAAGGCACCCTATAAGGCACTCCATAGGGCACATTATAAAGTGCACTGTCCGCCACGGCACCCTAAAATGTCCCCTATAGGGCACCCTATAAGTTACTCCACAGGATAACGTATAGTGCACCTTATATGGACGGTAACCATAAGGTAACCTATAGGGCGCCCTATAAAGCGCCCTCTGAGGCACCTTATGGGTACAGTACGATGAGGGTGTTTTTGCTGGCAGCAATAATGTACATTAAAAAGAGATAATGCTCTGGGCAGCCCCATCAAAAAGGCCCCAAGGTGGATTTGAACCCATGACCTCTGGCTCCACAGGCAGCAAAGGAACCATTGTGCTACAGCCCTACAGCTGCTAGCAAGTCCCTGGCTGGCTGCAGAGGGAGTGCACGTCACCACACAGACAGTCTGCTGTGGTCTCCAGGATAGGGTTAGCCCACCCGTACCCATGATGCATTGCACATGCAAATCAGCTGTCCACAGATAAACACAAGATGGGGAATGCACCCCCACAGCACCTCGGCCTGGTAGGGGGAAGTGACCATGTGCACCCCCAAAGCACCTCGGCCTGGTGGGGGTTCTGACCGTGTGTTTTACTGGCACAGAGTAGTTACACACCGTCACATTGTGCGGGTACTGTGCTCACCCTGAGGGTGCGGTGAGGTGCCCAACACCAGGTCCACAGCACCTTCCATAGCTGAAAGAGGCCATGCTGGATGATCCAAAGCAGTGCTAATGTGTGAGATAGGTAGTGTCTGCCAAATACACCTTGGATAACTCTGTCTGTCTCAGTCAGGCATAGCCCCCCCCCCCCCCCCAGGCAGCAAACAGGGTCTCCCATCAACAGATCCACATTCTACCTCCCTGCAATGGTGGCAGTAGAGGGGACCATCAACCACAGTCCTGCTGGGGAACAGACACCCTACAGGGCAGTCAATGCAGCTCTATACACATCTGTAACACAATAGCAGAAAGACATTAGACCTGGATAAGGTAAGCTGCACCCACCACTATCTGATATTCTCCTGCAGCAAGCCACTCAATCAAGACACATACCAGCTGCAAACAGTCTGCTAGCTAATCCATAGGGCATGTTCCCAGTGGAAATGCATGCACCCAGAACTGGAATGTCAGCATACACAACAAGCAGATAAATCAGTGACTGGGCCCCAAAAGAAAACCCACAAATATCACATGAGAGAAACACAGACATATGCAGATTCTGTAAGAAAGAGCTGGAAGCAGTGACTCACCTTTTAGCAGGCTGTGAAGTTCTAATGGACATACATTTCTATACAGAGAGGCGCAACAAAATAGCATGCCTCCTCCACTGGAAACTCTGCAAACATTACAACATTACTGTGTCCGAAAAACACTGGGATCATGACCCTAAGAAAATAACAGAGAATGAAGAGGTTATGATCACCTGGGACATTCCCATTCCAATGGATAAGAAACTGGATGCCTGGAAACCTGACATAGTGGTAAAGGAGAAGAATACCATAACAGCATTGATAATACAAGTGTTGGTACAGAGCGATTATTCTGTGAATTGTGTGGAGAGGCAAAAGATCCTGAAGTATGAAGAAATGCCGTCAGAGACAAGAAAATGTGGCAGAAAGATACAGAAATCTTTCCTGTTTTACTGGGGGTGACAGTCTTGATAAAGAAGAATTTCCAGGCACATCTTGATAAACTACCCATACCTGTTATATCTTACAAATTCTAGAAGGAAGCTCTCTTTGGCACAATACAAGTATAGTGCTGAGCATTAGCAGTAAATTTGAGAGACTAAGATCATACTCCACATACCCTGGCTTAGAAGTAAAGTTCACGACTGTCATGGTATCCGCAAAATTAACCCATTTGGAGAAAATGTTCCTAGATGACACCGCAGCAGAGATGTGCCAATTCACATCCGGCATATTGAAATCACCTATCAGTATCACTTCTCCTTTCATGGCAATATTGCATATGTCTTCTATTAAAATCTTTGTCCACTTCTATACCCTGTGAGGGGGATCTGTATATAACTCCAGTGCAAATGGATTTCCCTTTCGCTCCTTGTAGTTAAACCCACAGTGCCTCCTTTCTTCCTTTTAAGCCCTACAATTCTATAGCTTTAATATTAAGGGTTTTTTTATTATTTATGCAATTTTACATTTACAGTAAGCAAGATTACAATCTTGTACAGAAATTGGGATATGAGTATCACAAAATTATTAGGAAAAATTATACAGAAAATGAAAAAAAATGCATTCCTTCCCACTCTAACCCTCAAGAGAGAGAGA
Organism: Ichthyophis bannanicus; assembly: GCA_033557465.1. NCBI lineage: Eukaryota > Metazoa > Chordata > Amphibia > Gymnophiona > Ichthyophiidae > Ichthyophis > Ichthyophis bannanicus. Next base: position 1,160,261,962 of record CM066032.1, on the reverse strand, counting down.
TCCAAGAAAGGAAATAAACCAAATTATATTTCACCGAAGATTATCAATAAAGGAGAACAACCAGGAGACCTAAATTATCACGGTTGATCAGTTGGAGGCCCAGTCAGGTCAACGTGATTGTGGGAGTCAATAAAAGCCAGCAGCTGAGAGGACTCATACAAAACATAAGAGGAAGACTGATATTTGATCAGGCATTTACAGTGATACTTAAGGAAAAAGAGTTCTCCAAACTGCTGTACACCCGGTTGAAGGAGAAGAATCTCTCGTCTCCTTTTTTGGGTATCACAAGCTAAATCCAGTTACCTACAAGCTAAGAATCCTTTAAATTGCAAATTCCTTTTCTTATAGAATACCTTCATTAAACATTCCTTATCAGATAGTAAAGCCAAAGTAATCAACAGAGTAGCAGATGTTACTTCTTCTTCCTGGGATTTTTCCAAAATATCAGTAATATTCAAGACATCCAAATGCTGTAAACCTGGGATACCCCTAGACACAACTGATCTCTTAGAAGAAGGCAAATAATAAACCTTGACCATGGGTGGATGTGACTCAGAAGGCATCTCTAATATATTGGTTAAATAACTACAAGACATATCTGTAGCAGAAATAAGAGAAACTCATGGGAAAGTCACCAGTCTTAAATTGGCAGCCCTAACTGAGTTATCTAATGTCTCAAGTTTAGCTTTAATTATAAAAGAACCTTTGACATGAAGATCTGAACACTGCTCCATCAAATCTACTTTAGTTTGTATAGTAGTTAACGAATTCTGAAATGAAAGTACCTTGGTTATAGTTTCAGCCATGTCCACCGCGTGCTGTTGTATCTTCTGAGATAAGGAGGTGATCTGGGGCACCAAAGCTGCCCAAGTTGGACAATGGTATTCCAAATTGTTTCCAAAGTAAAGAGCGACTCCTCCATTGCCACAGAACCGCCTCCCAGAACCCCCAACAGCTGAACCTGGCTCTGTAAGGTAGTCGACTCTGCTGCCTGCACTGGATAGATGCTGAGTAGCTGCTAACCCTGGGAAAACATCACTCTGTCAATCAGAGATTCCGGAGCCGCCCCTCTGCCATCAGCAAGGTCAAAAATGCCAATTGCGTCCACCCACTGCAATGCACCTGGAGAATCCTGCATGCACAGTGTCTTCACAGCATGTTGTGAATCAGAGGAGAAAGAGTCACCACCCAAAGTCGGTGTCTAGGCAATTGCCTCTGACACTGCCACTGCTGGGCTAAACTCCCCTGACAAAGCTAGTTGTTAAGCAGGACAGAGAAAAAAGTGTCAAGCAGCCCAACAGCTGAAGGTAACAGGGTGGAGGTTGAGGGAGCCTGGGAGGGACAACTAGCCCCCTTAACCTTCCTCTTCTGACCCATAAGGAAAAATTCTCTTGCAATCCGCCATCTTGGATCTCCAAAAATGCTTTAATATTATTTTTTACATATAGTGCCACTCCACCTTCCCTGCTTTCTGCCCCGTCCTTCCTGAATAAAGTATAGCCCAGTATAATTACATCCCAGTCATGATTTTCCATGAACCATGTCTCCTTAGCTGCCACTAAATCCAAGTCAGTCTCTTCCATTAAAGCCTCAACATCTGTGATCTTATTTCCCATGCTACGGGCATTTTATACACAGTGCTTTCCAGATGTTGCCCCTACTACCCATTTCTACAGAGGGGGAGGGGGGGTTCACTTACCTGGGGACTTTCTTCACTTACCTGGGGGCTCTCTTGACCCATCCCCAATGAATTTAGTTTAAAGATCCCTTCAGTAGGTTAGCCAGTCTGCTGCTGAAGACACTTTGACCCTTCTTAAGAAGTCTACAACAGGTTAGGGAAATGTTGCATGCTTTGGAAGGGTGATAAATGAGCTTTACACCAGATCTATCCTAGCACCTTAAGTTTGTCTTTAACAGACCAAAAATCCTATCAATTATCCTTGTCTACTTTTGAACCTGGTAATAGCATGCCTGTGCTTCTCTCAGAAGGTTGGTGATGGTGATCATAAGGCCAGATTTCATCCATATAATAAGGAGCAAAGGTGGAGCTGGCACTTATCCACTTAATGATGATACCAAGCAGCTAAATGCAAATTTATCCATTTCACTTATGCCTGCCAAGTAGCTGGGGTCAGTGCTTAACTTTAAATGGTGGCTTCTCTGTTTCAGGCCCATATACAGTATATTTTACCCATGGAAATGGGCTATTTGAACATAATTCACCCTGTTTGTGGAGAAAAACGGACCTGTCAGGATTGAAACAGCTTACTTTCTTTTCAGAAGTGAATACATTTTCAGTTGAGAAAAGTACCCACAGCAAAGGTATTTTTCCCTCGACAATTTTCAAATTGAGAATGTGTGCACTTTCATTTAGAAAACTGCTGCAAAGTTCACAGGTAAAAAGTGCTTGGGGGCGTTGTTATTATAAGAGCAGCATGAAAATGTTCCCTTAACGGCTTCAGCTAGATTATTATTTACAATAGTAAATCCTTATTCAGATGTTATGTGCCCCTTTTTGCCTCAATTCCCACTGATGTTTTACCCAAGATAAACATTCTTCCCCTTCCCTTGGGTCCGCTATCGGCTCCATACTTCGGCTTTCATTCAGTTAGCTAGATCCTGCAAGCGTCATAGGCGGCGACGTCACTTCATTGCTAGATCTCATGTCATTGGCGTCCCATGGAGCTTCATGTAGTCACATTCAGAGCCTTAGATTCAGCACATTACTTCCTCTGCTGGAAGTTCCACCAACATCAATATAATTAAAAAGAGAGCTATAAATTAAGCACCAATGTAATTAAATGGCAAATCTTCACTCTTTAGGTGGCCGGGCCATCCATAAAAAGCTGCGCAGCTATTCAAACTCAGCCTTCTAATTTAGTCCTTGTCATGTTGTCATTTTCTTGGTGATTTGAGGAGTACCCTAGTTCAGTGCTATTTAGAAACAAATGAAAATGATAATCTGTTAAATGGGTGTGAAGCTGCTGTGTGCTTTTTCCATTATTAATATTTAGGCGTTTCCTTCATTTCTTTTTCATTTTGGAGCTGATTTAAGCACTGCAATAAGGGGAAGCATTAAAAAAAGGCTTTGCAGCTAATTGCAATTAGAAACCTCATTATTACATTCCCCTGCCCCCCTTCCATAAAAAAATAAACAGTACACTCACTATAGACATTTTCACTGCTCAAACTGTAAAGGCTGCATTCTTTCTGACAGATCTGCATCCTTCTCAGTTGTTATAACTTGTATTTAAACAAAGATTTGTGCTGAATCCAATGGGAAACATGTTCCAGTAATAAAGTGGCAATTCTTGCACATATGAAACAAATCATGGTATTGTATTTTATGTACGTATTTATTTATAAAATATTTGTATACTACCTTCCTTACGTAACTTAGGCATTCAGATCTGTCATTTCTCTGCCTAACATAAAACAGAGTTAACACCAAAATAGTGACAAAACAAAGGCCACAGCTTCTTTATTTAAATGTAACACTCATATCATAGGACGACAGTTCATTTCCAAAACAACTACTTTCATTGATCAGCTATCCGCATTACATCATTACACAATTGTCTTCACGTGCCTATTTATGCTAACCTCTTCCACATCCATAATCGGCCACTTGTTAGTCAGTGATGATCCAGTTGAAGCAGGGTAACTGGTACCCTGTGGAAGTTCCAGTGCAGTCTGTGGTGACACAAGGCTGCCGCTTGAGACCCCATAACCAATAGTAGCATTGCTCGAAGGCCTCAGATATGCCACATATAACTGCAAATTTAGGTTTTCCTATCATCAACCAATTCTAGGAGCCCACTTCTTCAAATTGCCCACCAAAAGCAGGGACATCCCAAGCTTGTTCCTGCTCTCTCTCCCTCAGAAGCTACAGCCTGTGAACACTGCACTTTATCTTTATCTTCATCTTTATTTTAGCATTTGATAGACCGCTTTTGGTCGAAACATAAAGCGGTGTACAATAAAAGGTTAGCAATGCAAAAACATAGAAAAGAACGCCATAATAAAATAGGAAAGCAAAGAGTACAATAAAGTATAGACAAGTAAAATAGACAACTAGGCCAAGACTTCCATGAAACATATTAACAACCAGGCAACAGGCCCAGACAGGGGAAGACAGGACAACGTATAAGCAAGCAGACAAACAGAACTAACGGCAACATTAGGGAGGAACATCGGGAGAGAGATTAAAGGCTTGTTGAAACAGATGCGTTTTGAGTAATATCTTAAATTGAGAGTAGGAAGGTTCTAACCGGAGTGATGGTGGCAGTGCATTCCACAGCACAGGGCCCAGGGCCCCTGCTTAAAACTCCAGAAAGAGAAAGCACAGTTACTTACCTGTAACAGGTGATCTCTGAGAACAACAGGAATAAGTCTTCACATATGGGTATCATCGGTACCGACGGAGCCTGCATGGGAACGCTCCCCAGCGTCCTTAAAGAAAGCTTTTGGGAGTATCCCACAGTGCCTGCGTGCTGCCTTCCCGCCTTTCCTAACTGCCTCTCTCCAGTTCGAGTTTTAAAGCTGAGACAAAGAGAGAGAGAGGAAAGGAAAGATAGATAGAGAGATACAACTCCTAGGGGAGGTGGGTGGGTTGTGAAGACTTATTCCTGCTGTTCCCAGAGATCACCTGTTACAGGTAAGTAACTGTGCTATCTCCAGGAACAAGCAGGAATGAGTCTTCACATATGGGGACTCCCCAGCTAGAGATGCCTGGGAGATCACCCAGATTGTGAGTCCCTGGGAAGGGCTCTACCTCTACCCATGAATCTCAGGCATCCAGTTCAGGGATGGAGGGTAGGAGTTGATTAGGTATGGAACAGGCATTTGAGAACAGCCTGACCAAACAAGGCATCCCGGCGGGAGTCCTTGTCCAAGCAGTAATGAGCTGTGAAGGTATGAACCGATGCCCAAGTGGCCGCTCGACAGATTTGGTCGATGGACACAGAGTTTAGATGAGCCATAGAGGTTGCCATGGCCATCACATTGTGAGCTGTGACATGGCCCTCCAGAGAAAGGTTCTTACTTTGGTAGGCGAAGGAAATACACTGAGCAATCCAATTGGACAGAGTTCTCTTAGAGACTGGAAGTCCTAAATGAGAAGGATCAAAAGCAACAAAAAGTTGAGAGGACTTTCTATGTTGCTGTGTCCTGTGCAAGTAGAAAGCAAGTGCTCTTTTACAATCCAGGGTATGAAGATTCCTCTCTGCACTTGATGCATGAGGTCCTGGAAAAAAGACAGGTAAAAAGACCTCCTGGTTCAGATGAAAAGGTGAGACCACTTTAGACATAAAGTGTGGATTAGTTCTGAGGACTACCTTGTCATGATGGAACCTTGTATAAGGAGGATTAGCCAATAAGGCTTGCAGCTCGCTAATACGGCGAGCTGAAGTGAATGCAATGAGAAAAATTACCTTCCAAGAAAGGAATTTTGAGGAGGTAGTGGCTAAGGGTTCAAAGGGTGGCTTCATAAGCTGGCCAAGAACCAGATTCAAGTCCCAGGCCACTGGAGGTGGTCTAATGGGAGGTTTAGTCAAAAGAAGGCCTCTCATGAATCTTGCTATAAGAGGATGAAAGGAAATAGGTTGTCCATTGAGAGGCGTAAGGGATGCTGCAATAGCACTCAAATGGACTCTGACTGAATTTGTCTTAAGGCCTGCATGGGATAAATGCAGCAAATAGTCCAGTAAAGAATGCAAAGGTATTGCAAGAGGGTTGAGACCCTTCTCTGCACACCAAATGGAAAACCTTTTCCATTTAAAAGCATATGAACATCTGGTGGAAGGCTTTCTAGAAGCATGAAGGATATCCTTCACTTGCTGAGAAAGTTGTAAATCTTGAAGGTCTAGGCCTTCAGCAACCAGGCCCTGAGATGAAGAGATTGAGGATTTGGGTGCCACAAGGTTCCCTCCTCCTGGGAGAGGAGATCTGGAGCAGACCCTAGGTCTAGGGAGGGAGCTTGAGAGAGATGCAGAAGTAGAGGGTACCACACTTGGCGTGGCCAAAGTGGTGCTATGAGGATCATAGTCCCTTTGTCTCTCTGAAGCTTGAACAGAGTCTTGGGGATTAGGGGAATAGGTGGAAAGGCATAAAGGAAGTCTTGCCCCCAATGAAGGAGGAAGGCATACCTGGCCTGAACTCCCTGACATGGAATCCTGGAACAGAACCGGGGAAGTTTGGCATTCCACGGACTTGCAAACAGGTCTATGTCTGGGGTACCCCAAATCCGAAAAACTCTGGCTATCTGGTCCCCATGGAGGGACCATTCGTGCGGAAGCAGAACTCGACTGAGTCTGTCTGCCCAAGAGTTTTGAACTCCTGGAAGATATACTGCCATGAGATGGATTTGATGCTCTCTGGCAAAGGCCCACAATCTCAGAGCTTCGTTGCAAAGCGACAGAGAGCCAGTTCCCCCCTGCTTGTTCACGTAGAACATAGCTACCTGGTTGTCCATGTGGATGAGGACTGTCTTGTAGCTGAGCAGGGTGTGGAAGACTCTGAGAGCCAGAAAAATTGCTCTGAGCTCTAAGAGGTTGATATGAAGATATGTCTCCTGTGGAGACCAGATGCCCTGGGTCGAGAGATCTTGTAAATGAGCCCCCAACCCTTTGAAGAGGCATCTGTTGTAAGGGTTGCTTGGGGTAACACTTGTTGAAAGGGGGACCCCAGCAACAGATTCTGAGTGGACTTCCACCAGTGGAGGGACGAAAATAGGCGACTGGAGGTTGCTATTTATTTTGTCTGACAGGCAACCTGATGCCTGGGTCCATTGGGTGGATAGGGTTCACTGAGCTGCTCTCATGTGAAGGCGAGCATAGGGAACCACATGCACCGTGGATGCCATGTGGCCTAAAAGTTGCAACATCTCTCGAGCAGTTAAATGGGATTTTAACTGAATCTGGGAGGCTAACTGCACCAAGCGTAGGCAACGGGCCTGGGGAAGATAGGCCCTTGCAGTTGTGGTATCCAGTAAGGCCCCTATGAACTCTAGAGACTGAGTAGGAGTAAGATGGGATTTTGGAATGTTGATTACCAGTCCCAGATACTGAAGAACATGCATTGTGCAGGCTAGAGAAGTCTGGGCCTCTGACTGGGATGGAGCTCGGATGAGCCAGTCGTCCAGATATGGGAATACGAATATCCCTAGAGTGCGTAGGAATGCAGCTACTACTGCCATGCATTTTGTGAACACTCTTGGAGCAGAGGCCAGACCGAAAGGAAGCACTTTGTATTGGTAGTGCTTTTCTTGGTACAGGAAGCAAAGGAATCTTCTGTGTGTTGGATGGATGAGAACATGGGTGTACGCATCCTTGAGATCTAGAGAACAAAGCCAGTCCTGACTATGGAGGTATGGAAGGAGAGTTCCAAGAGAAGTCATCTTGAATGTCTCCTTGCATGGATACTTGTTCAATTCTCTGAGATCTAATATGGGTCTGTAGCCCCCTGTTTTCTTTGGGATGAGAAAATAGGGGGAGTAGAACCCTGAACCCTGTTGAAGAAGGGGTACTTCTTCTATTGCCCCTTGGGCAAGAAGGGTAGCAATCTCCTGACCTAGAAGGTTGAGGAGAGATGTTGGAGAATTGAACTGTTTCACCATGGTTTGAGGAGGAAGGTTTAAGAAATGAAGTTTGTACCCTTCCCTTATGATGGAGAGGGTCCACTGCTCTGCTGTAATTTGTTCCCATCTGGGAGCAAAGTGAGCTAACCTTCCTGGGATGGTGAGGGGCTCTGGATGTTCTAGAGCCAGAAAGGTGAAGTTCTCTAGTGGAAAGTCAAAGGCCCTGAGGAGGCTGAGGCTTTTGGGCCATAGCAGTCCTCGCAGCCTGAGTTTTGGCCTGTTTTGGTTGTTGTTGCCTCTTTGTAGCAAAACGACCTTGAGAAGAGGCCTGACCATAAGAAGAAAATTTTCCTTTCTTTGGGAAAGATCCCTTTTTGAACAACCTCTTTTTGAAAGGAGCAGTAGTAGACTTGGAAAATCTATCTAAAGCAGAATTTTCAGCATCCATCTGGTTGGCCTTTGCTTGCCAATCTTTTCCAAACAGGTTTTCGCCTGTACAGGGAAGGTTACCTAGACCATCCTGTACCCAGGATTCCAAATCAGAGGCTTGCAACCAAGCAACTCTGCGTGCACCTATGGCAATAGCCGAGGCTCTACTGACCCCCTCAAAAGAGTGAAAGGCTGCACAGTTGGAAAACTTGGATACATCCTGTGCATGTTTAAGCCAGGTGATATATTCTTCTCTCTTATCTTCGGACATAAAAGGAGATAAGGTTTGCAGATGATCTGTAACTTCTTTTAGAAACATCCCCATATAGAGACTATAGGAGTTGATTCTAGCAACAAGCATACTGGCCTGGAAGATTTTCCTGCCAAAGGCATCTAGGGTTCTGCATTCTCTTCCTGGAGGAGCAGAGGAGTGCCTTTTTGTACTCTTGATCTTTTTCATGGCAGACTCTACCACAATGGAGTGGTGAGGAAGCTGAGTCTTATGAAACCCAGGACAAGGAGGAACACGATACATGGTGTCCAACCTTCTGGAATGAGGGGAGGTGGAAAGAGGAGTCTCCCATATGCCCAACATGTGTTCATAAAGAATCTCATGTATTGGTAAGGTGGCTGCCTCTTTAGGAGCCTTAGGATATTGTAGGATATTTAATTTTTTGGCTCTAGGTTCAGTCTCAGAGGTCACTGAGATGGACAGGCCTTTGGCCACCTACCTAATAAAGTCCTGAAAAGACAAGTCTTCAGGAGGAGACAGTCTCCTTTTTGGAGAAGAGGGTTCCTGAGGAAGGATCCCCGATGCTTCAATTGAGGCCTCTGAAGAGTCAGAGTCTTCAGAAGAATCGAAGTATCGACTGTCTGGATGCTCTCGTAGAGCCCGATATGCATACCGGGAGGTATGGACATCGGGAGTAATCGGTACCGGGCCGGTACTGATACACATCACTGGATAGCGTACCGCTGCCGTCGATGCTGATGTCGATGCAAGCGGTAGTGGTATCGGAACCGGAATCGGATCCTGTACCGGAATCGGTACGGGTACCGACAACGGGGTTTGTTGCGGTACCGTAGGCTTTGCAGCTTGAATAAATGCCATGATGGCACGCTGCATGGTCAGAATATTCTGATCCATCGACACCACCAATGTCTGGAAATCGGTACCGGTAGAAACTGCCGGTACCCCAGAACATTGTAACAGGTGATCGGTCGAGGCCGTGCCATCAATGTCAACCTGTGACCCCATAGGTAGTGCTTTGGAAGCCGGAGCCTCCCGCCGGGGTAACTTTGCCGGTGTGGTATCCTCAAGAGTAAGCCCGGGGGCATCTCGATACTTAGAGGGAGATGAACTCTTTGAGGACCGGCCAGATTTAAGTTTGGTTACCTGAGATCCATGGGATGAAGAAGAAGCCCTGGAAGACGTTGATGCCACAGAAGCTGCATCGGAGGGAAACAGGGTACTGAGCTTAGCTGCCCGATTCTGTAACCCTCTTTTGGACATCATAGAACAGGACTCACAATCCGCAATGGAGTGGTCAGGACCTAAACATTTTAGACACCAGTCATGGGTGTCGCTGACAGAAATAGTGCTACTGCACTTTGTGCATTTTTTAAACCCAGAGGCGGGTTTTTCCATGAGGGAAAAATATCTCTGTAGGCCTAAGGCCCCAGAAGAAAAATGCACTGAAAAAGTAGAAGGGTTTTTTTTTGTTTTTTTTAAAGAAAGAAAAAGAACCGGTAGTACCGGTGCGGAATCGAGAAGGCACACACGCGACTAAAGAAAAATAAAAGAAAATAAGAAATTCTTCAGTGGTGACAGGAAACACGACCTGCTGGCTCCGTGGAAAAAAAGAACTGGAGAGAGGCAGTTAGGAAAGGTGGGAAGGCAGCGCGCAGGTGCTGTGGGATGCTCCCAAAAGCTTTCTTTAAGGACGCTGGGGAGCGTTCCCGCGCAGGCTCCGTCGGTACCGACGATACCCATATGTGAAGACTCATTCCTGCTTGTTCCTGGAGATTGTTTGTGACCCATAAAAACTGATAAAAGAAAACCAATATTTTACCCTAAAAGAGAGGTTTTCTTTTTTGGTTTGGCTCATTTCCTTGAAAAAGAAAAATTAACTTCCACAAATCTTCAGGAAATTTGGTTGCTCATAACAAGAAGACTTTGAGGGTCTATCCGTTGTACTCCAAAGTATGGTAAATGATTTATTAAAAGATCTTACCATATATTCCAGATCTTGTAATTTACCTTTTTATTGTATTAGATTGCGCTTAATATATGTGATTTTACATATGCCGTGTTTGTCATTGTTGCACATTACTTGGGGACTTGTGTTAAGATAGGCATCTCAAAAATATAATGATATAAACTTAGGTCTCCAATAAGTCCTGGACAGTAAAAATATATCCAGACCAATGTCAGACAAGTGATTTAGTCCAGTAAATACAGACCAAGGAAACATCAACAAAACTACCGAACTAACAAAGAAACAAAACAGAAGATTTCATCATTAACATGTCTCCTCAACTTCTCAATAGCCTTCTCATCCTGAGAATCTCTCTAAACAGACACAACTTCAGACCACAAAATAAAAATGCATGAGCAACAATAGAGCACCAAAAATAAATCCCACATCAACTTTCTAATTAGATACCAAAATCTGCAATAGAGTAGACACCCAGGAAGGTGTAGATAACATGAGGAGGGATCTAGCTAAGGTTGAAGAATGGTCTAGAATTTGGCAGCTGAGATTTAATGTTAAAAAATGCAAGGTCATGTATTTGGGCTGCAGCAGTCCAAGGGAGCAATATAGTATAGAGGGTGAAGTTCTTTTGTGCACTAAAGAAGAGCGGGACTTAGATGTGATTGTGTCTGATGATCTTAAAGTAGCTAAACAGGTAGAAAAGGTGATGGCAAAAGCTAGAAGGATGCTTGGGTGCATAGGAGAGGAATGGCCAGCAGAAGAAAGAAGGTGATACTGCCTCTGTATAAGTCTTTGGTGCAACTTCATTTGGAGTATTGTGTTCAATTCTGGTGACTGCACCTTCAAAAGGATATAAACAGGATGGAGTCCATACAGAGGGTGGCTACTAAAATGGCTAGTGGTCTTCATTATAAAGCATATGAGGATAGACTTAAGGATCTTAATATGTAACCTTAGAGGAAAGGTGGAATAGAGGTCATATGATTGAAATGTTTAAATACCTCCATGGCATAAATGCACAGGAGGAGATCCTCTTTCGATTGAAAGCAAGCTCTGCTACGAGGGGACATGGGATGAGGGTGAAGAGGGATAGATTCAGGAGTGATATGCGGAAATATTTCTTTAAGGAAAGAGTGGTGGATCCGTGGAATAGACTCCCAGTGGAGGTGGTAGAGATGAGGACAGTATCTGAATTCAAAAAAGCATGGGACAAACACAGAGGATCCCTAAAGGAAAAAAGGGGACTGTTGTAGTGGTTGATATGGAAGGACAGACTAGATAGGCCATGTGGTCTTTTTCTGTCATCATGTTTCTATGTTTCTATGTTTCTATCTATCCTTTAACATAACAAAGGTGATTGTCTCCCAAATAAATCAAAATTATGTGTGAAGAAAGAAAACCTATGGCCTCGCAATCCTAGCCAACAAACTTGGATGCTGAGTTCAACAAGACTTAGATGCATATCGAGTTGACTCTGCTGCCCACTTTCATACCCAAAAGATAAAGAGGTACACACAGAGTCAAGCATAGATCTCTGCAGGCCAGGATACATGAATAGGAACTGCAAAAAAAAAGTAGTAATCAAAGCACGTCCAACAAACATACATAGCACTTTGTACCTCCTAGAATGCCAGTGTTTGAATTTCCAAAGGAACTCAGGAGGGCAATCTTGTTCACAGCAAAAATGCTGCCCCTGGGGGTGGTGACTACGTGCCGAGAATGATGGCCAAATGAACCCTGAGCTCTCTCTCTCTCCCCTTCCCTATATAGTGGTATATTTCCCTGTTTAAAGATCTTTTTGTGCTGGCTTTCAAGAACTGAGATGTTTCTAGCCTGTAATGGAGTTTATAGAATGTTATCCATCCCTCTCCAAAGAGATTATCAACAGTCCCCTTTAAGAGAGTCTGCAGCCCAGAGTTCAGAGCTGGGAAGTTATGGTTTAGAGGGCAAGGTTAAGAACCCAGCAAACTGGAGGAGGGAGAGAGGCCCGTGGAGCCAGAAGTTCTTCCAAGGCAAGCCATACAAAGGAGTTCTGAGTAGGAACTTTAACTGAGGCTGGAGGAAGGGCCGGGAAAGCCAGATTGTGGAGGTTTAACATACTGAGACAGAAGTAAAGTTGCTTTCATTTTTCCTGATCTGCTGTCTGGACTGTGTTGTAAAGAAAACCCCTTCCCACTGCATTCCACACTATCACATATTATGGCAGCTTGGGAATTTCCTCTACCACATGACTGGATCTAACCACAGGGATGGGCCTCTACGGCAGGTCACACTTTTTTTTTTTGCTTGTATGGGCTAAGAGGGTTAGTCTCACCCTATTTATGGAGCTTCAAGAAGATTTAGTCAGTACCGGACAGGCAGGCTTTGTTTTTACCACTAGAGGCCACTAAAAGTTGTTGGAGCTGGAATATTGCAGGGTTAATTCAGCTGCAGAAGAGGAAGCTGCGGTGGTGTTGCAAGAGAACAGTAACAAGACAGGATGGAGCAGCTCTTCCAGATTCTGGCCAAAGGCCTTCAGCAACAACAGTATCACCAACAACAACAACAACAACTGTATCAGGAGTGACAATAACAGTTTCACCATGCCCTGCTGGAAGGATAGCAATAACAGCAGCAACAGTTGATTCAGAACTTACAGAGACCACAAATCCATCCTCCAGTGCAAAACGTCTTAAAATGACAGCCAAAGATGAAATGGACCACTTTATGGTAAACTCTGAATGAACCGCTCGCATGGCTGGGTGGTTGGAGGAGACATGGACTACTTACTTGGGAATCTATTGATTGACAGCAGTCAGGCTGCATTCCAGGATGCCAAACTAGATGGGCGAGCTACATATGCAGCTGTCACGGCCACCATATTGGAAGGGGATGGCTGTATCCCATAGGCCTACTGCCAGTGTTTCAGAAAGGATCATGCATGGACGTGGCTGCAACCGGAGGAAAAGATTGGACCTGAGATAGCAAAGATTGCGCTATTGGATCAGTTTTTGAGGGCTTGACTGCCCTGATAAAACAGTGATTACGTCAACACCCCAACCTGAAAATAGCCAAGGGGAATCATGAAGCCCAGCTGGTGATTGAAGCCGACAGTGAGAAGAGGAATAAAACCCCATTAGCCCAGGAGGATGAAAGGGTCAGCCAGAACAGAATTTGGCTTCCTGTTCTCACCTCCCAAATCACCTCCTAGATCCTAGCTTTGACCCCTTCACCTGTTTTACGTGTGGACTGCGGTGATACTTTGCTTAGGAATGTCCCCTGGGTACGGAAGAACCCATGGATGTTAGCCTAACCACCCTTACCACCTGTGCTTTTGTGGATATTCCCCTCACAGGGACCCAGAACTTTGTGATTCCAGTGGATCTTGAGGGAACCTACCTCCAGGCCTTCATATGCGCCAGGAGTGTGCGGATCCTCTTTCGTCGGGAAACCGTAACCTGGTTTCAAATTGACTATGCAAATACGGTAACACTGGTCTGTGTGCATGGAGACCAGAGGCATTATCCAACAGCACGAGTTTCACTTGAGACTCCAGCAGAGCAAGCCACATTCAAGATCATGGTGCTGCCCTGGCTACCGTATTCAGTGGTGATTGGCTGAGACTACCCAAACTTTGAAGCGATATGGCCCGGCTAAATGATGCTTCTGCTAAGTTGGACCAGGAAGATTTCCCAGAGTTCTTCCCACTGGAAGACCCAGATCTATATGTCAAGACCCCCAAGCCTGCTAAGTCCCACAGTCAGTGTCACCAGGAAAAACTATGCTACCAACAGAATCTAGGGGTGGCTATGGGGGAGGGATCTGGGGAGGGGGAGCCTAGGGAAGAAACCTCTGGGGATAGCTCTGGGCTCAGCAATAGTGATAAGAAAGCATGAGAGAAACACAGAAGATAGCTAAAGGAAAAGAGGGGACTATAGTAATTGATATGGAAGGGCAGATTAGATAGGCCATATGGTCTTTTTCTGCTGTCATGTTTCTATGTATTTCTATGTGAACCAAATACAATTGTCCCCTTCCCAGAGTTGGGCTGGGGGAAGACCCAGGGAGCTTCAGGAGGGCCCAGCAAGAGGATGAGTCCTTTAACACTAGAAGCACCAAAAGGCATTTTACCTAGAAATCCCAAAGTGCATCAATTGATGCATTATTACGACGACTGCGTTTAGCATGAAATGCAGATGTGAATTTATTTGAAGTTACTTATTTGTTAAATACGTGCAGTATGTGACATCATTACACGATGTCATCATGTGTTTATTGTTTTGTAATTTCAGAGTAAAACTGTAAACAGTAATTGATGTAAAACCAAAATTTACTCTGTTACACAGGTATGTACAATGTCGTGACTTTCTAACACACCCTAGAACAGGCCGACACTCCAGAACCTTTAGTATATCGCTTCCTCCCTGATATTTTATTAATTATTAATTATTAATAATTATTAATTTTTGATGCACATATTTGAACATCTTGACCTTGCTAACAAAGTCATGTAACATAACTGACATGGTTCTAGCAGTGGCACTGGTATACAACTTCGAAGATGCATTTGCATCAATTGACATACTTTGGTGCTTCTAGTGTTAAACATGCCCGAGCAGATTTTGGAGGTGGATGAGGTTCCAGTAGGTGTCAGAGAATTACATGTAAGAACCGTTCCCTATTTTGTGCTAAAGGGAGATTTATTATACAGAGTGACTGAGGGGGCCTTAGAGGGGGAAGAAGTAGAACACCTAATAGTTCCCTGGCCCTATCATCAGCAGGTCTTATCATTGGCCCATAGCCATTTATTAGGGGGACACTTCGGGATGGGGAAAACACTAGAGCATATTTTTAGCCCACTTTTTCTGCCCCGGGGTACATAAACAGGTGCAATTATATTGCCAGTCATGTTTCACCTGCCAACTTCATAACCCCGCCAGAAACAAACTTGTCCATCTAGCCCATTTGAAAGAGTGACCATGGATATGGTAGGTCCCTTGGAGCGAACCCACCTAGTGAACAGGTGTATTTAAGTCATACTAGATTATGCTACCTGATACCCAGAGGCCATTGATCAGAAATACCCCTGGGAAGTATTCTCAAGGGTGGGAATACCCAATGAGATCTTCACAGATCAAGGAACACCCTTTGTATCCAAAGTGATGAAGCAAGTGCGTGCCTTGGTGAAGGTCAAGATGCTGCAAACATGGATGACTTTGTTGAGTGATTCAATAAAACTCTGAAACAGATGTTAAAAACTGTTGTGCAGCAGAACAGGAAGAATTTGATGTTTGCCATCTGCAAGGTACTTCAGAGTTTCACAGGGTTTTCGCCTTTTGAGTGGTTCTTCAGAAGATGGCCAAGAAGCATATTAGATGTGGTAAGGGAAACGTGGGAAGGACCCCATGCCGGGCATAATTTGGTGGAGTACATTATACAAATGCAAGACCAGTTGAGGAAAGCCAGAGAGATGGCCAAACTCAGTCTTGAAAAAACCCAAGCCAAGCAGACCAGGGCTACAATCAGGCAGCTGTGCACTGCACCTTCCAACTGGGAGACAAAGTTTTAGTCTTGATGCCCTCATCCAAGAGCAAGTTATTCTGTAAATAGAAGGGGCCCTATGAGGTGGAAGAGAAAGTGCGGCCTGTTAGCTACAAGATTTTCCCAGCCAGATAAACTGAAGAAAGCCAAAATTTACCATTTTAACCAATTGAAAAAGTGGGCTCTAGTGATAGTTATAATGGCACAGAGAGATGATTTTGGGCCGTAAAGTTCAGCCTCGTTGGATCCATCTCAAGTCCCAATTGGATATCAGCTCTCTGTTGCCCAGAGGAGAGATCTAGAAGGATTGATCAACCGGAACCTAAAGGTAATCACTATTCGCCTGGGATGAACCCACCTCATTTGTCATGATATCATTATAGACCCCGGGGTGGTCATCCAGCAATGACCTTATCAGATTTTGGAGGCCCAGAGACAGGCTGTTGCCAAGGAGATGGAAGATATGTTTAATCTGGGAGTTATAGAAGAGTGTATGAGTGACTTGTTGTCACCCATCGTTTTGGTTCATAAACCCGACGGAAGCATCAGATTCTGCATTGGCTTCCAGAGGGTCAATGCAGCTTCTAAACTGGAAGCCTATCCCATTCCCATAATAGATGAGCTAATCAAGTGATTGGTGGAGCATCCTTTATATCAACCTTAGATTTGAACAAGGGTCCTTGACTGGCTGCCAAGGAGAAGACTGCTTTTACAACACTGCAAGATCTGTTCCAGTTTACAGTGCTGCCCTTTGGATTACATGGGGCTCCTGCCACCTTTCAATGCCTAGTCAAGTACCTACTGAGATTGCACAAGGAGTATGCGGCTACCTACCTTGATGACATCATCATCTACAGCAGAGACTGGACCAGACTGGTATCTTTTGTTATGTAGAGGGTCTCCGTTTTGTTATAGTTGATTTGAAGGTTGCTGTCTTTCAGCCAGTTCATTATGTCTGTGAAGCATTCTGTGTGAGCACATAGTGTGTGTTGGTTATGTTGATTGGCCCATAGATCATTATATCATCGACATAGATGTGGACATATAGATTGTGAGATCTTATGATTGTACAGTGTGGTTGAAGGTAGAGGTTGAAAAGAAGAGCAGAGGGGGTGGATCTTTGGGGAACTCCTTGGGTCTGCTTAAAAAGGGTGGAGGTGTTTTGTCCAATCGTTATTTGCTGGTGCCAATCTGTGAGGTAGGAAGTGAACCATTTTAGTACTCTGCCTTGGATTCCATAGGTGTGAAGATCTTGCAGAAGGATATTGTAATTTACAGTGTCAAATGCTGACAAGATGTCTAAGAAGATTAGTAGGAAACCTTGATTGATATGCTGTATTCCTTGAACTAGTGGTCAATAGTGTTTCCACTCCATGGTTGTTGAGAGTCTAGGATGTTGTGCTGGTCAATATGGTCTTGAAGTTGATGTTGGATGGTTTTCTCCATGATTTTGGTAGTGGCAGGCTGGTGAAGGGTCTGTATGATGAAGGGTCAGATGAGTCCAGGGTGGGTTTTTTCAGAGTTGGACGTATGGATGACATTTTCAGGCATGTGGGCATAGTACCCTGTTGTAGTATTGCATTTGTGATTTTGATGAATGTTCCACTTAGTTCTTTCTTGGTTGCCTTAATCCATGAGATGGAGCAGGGATCCAGAGGGGAGAATGTTGTGTTTAGAGATGCGATGGTGTTTTCTATCAGTTGCTTTGTGATATCTGTGGAGGAGGTCCAGGAGTTTATGAGAGTGAGATTGTCTTTGAGAGGGGGTACGTGATTGTCTTCGAGAGTGGGGGGATGTGGGGGCTTCTGGTTGGGGGTGCAGTTTCTTATAGTGTTTAGCCAGTTGTTGTAGGGTGAGTGTTATTTCTGTTTTTGGTAGTTGGTGTTTTTGTGATGTTTTACGATGTTGAAGAGCTCTCTTGGCCATTTGATTGCAAAGTTGAGTAGTTTGGTGTGGTGTTCCCATCTTGCCTTGTCTGTTATGAGGTTGTCATTTAGAATTTTTGAAGATGTTGTAGTTTGTCTTCATTGCTTTTTGTTCTGTGCCACTTTTGTTCATGTTTGTGGAGTTGTCGTTCTTGATTTTGGAGGGCTGGGATGTACCACTCAGTTTTGGGGTTTTTTTGTGTACTTGGGCATGATGGGATTGGGGTTGATGGCTGCTTCCCTGGTGATGGTGTTCCAGCTCTCAATGAGGATATCTGGGTCCATGAATTCATCATGAAGGTGTGCAAGGGTGTCTCAAATGAAGTTGTCCTTATTAAAATGTTGGACTCTCCATATTGGTGGGTGTGGGTTGTGATTTTTGTTGATGAGATTATGTGGGAGGGAGAAGTGGATTAGTCTGTGATCCATCCATGGTATTGGGTAGGTCTGGACAGAGTGTGGGATGCCCATTTGAGCTGTATGGTTGTTGAAGAAAATTAGGTCCAGGGTGTTGCCTTTTGTGTACGTGGAGGTGTTCAATAGTTGAATGAGGTCCATTGCTAACATTGCTTGGATGAAGTTGTGGGAGTGGTTCTGATGTAGTGAGGGGGGTTAAAGTCTCCTAATGCTAGTAGGTCCTTTCCAGTTTTTGATGCAGTTATCACTATGTCCAGGATAACTAATAGGTCATTGGCATTGGCGGATAGTGTCCTGCATATGAGGCAGATGGTTGCCAGCTTGTTGGTGATGGAGATGTGAGTCGACTTTATGTGTACTATCCGTTGCAAGATTTTGGAAGTTTAGTTTACTTCTGGCTATAATCATCACTCCGTCTCCTTAATGTTGTGTTCTTGGGCATTGGTTGATGGTGTATCCATGTGGTGCAAGCTTGTTCAGTAGTTTCTGTTTCTGTTATCCATGTTTTGGTTATACATAGGATGTCAATGTTTTTGTTTGTTATGAGGTCCCTTATAATCTGGATTTTGTTCCAAATTGAGCGTGAGTTGATAAGTGAGCAGTGCAGTGCAGTGTGTGTGGGTGGGGGGTGGGAGGGGGTGAGAGTGAAGTTGTAGCAGTTGTGATGGGGATGTTCTTTATGTGTATCAGGCATCAAGGGCTTGTGTATGTGTTGTGTGAGTGATCTGATCGTTGGTATGCTAGGTTGGGTGTTGTACCATGGTTGGGGCATGTAATCTGCTTGAGGTTTGTGTGTGGTGGAGAGTAGGATGATTGTTAGGAGCATGTACAGTAGTGGGTATATTGAAAGCATGGTTTGGTGGGGGTTTGCTAATTGCTCGTATTTGTAGTGTGGTACAAGTGTGGTGCTCCTGATTGGAGGGTAAAGTGGGAGGGGGTTAACGTGCAGTTAAGGCACTTCCCCTTTCCCAGTAATGCTGTGTATGTCTTCTATTTAATCTCTATCCACTTCTTCTCCCTGTGAGGGGGGTCTGTATATCACGGCAATGTAAATGGATTTTTCTTTTGCTCTTTCTATTTAACCCACAGTGCCTCCTCTCTCCCTTTAAAACCCTGTAATTCTATAGCTTTAATATTTTTTACATATAGTACCACTCCTCCTCCCATTCTTCTTACCCAATCCCTCCTGAATAAAGTTTAGCTTGATATAATTACATCCCAGTCATGGTTGTCCATGAACGATGTCTCCATAACAGCCACTAAATCCAAGTCAGCCTGTTCCATTAAAGCCTCAACATCTGGGATCTTATTTCCCATGCTATGGGCATTTATACACACTGCTTTCCAGATGTTGCCCCTTTTATCCATTTCTATAGAGGTATTTAATATTTCACTTATATGGGGGCTTTCACTTACCTGGGGACTTTCGTCACCCATCCCCAACAAATCTAGTTTAAAGCTTTCTTCAGTAGATTAGCCAGTCTGCTACTGAAGACACGTCAACTCTTCTTGGACAGATGGATGCCATCTCTGTTCTGCAGCCCTTGGAACATCATACCAAGGTCCAGGAAACCAAAACACTCTCAGTGACACCATCCACACAACTATGCATTTATCTCCAGGATGCAAACTTCTCTGCCTTGATCTTTACCCTCAACAGGGAGGATTGAAGAGAACACCACCTGCATACCTATCTGTTTCACCCTTTGTCCCGGAGCCATGAATTCACCTTTGATATGCTTAGAGGGATACCTGGCAGTATCATTTGTGCCAACATGGATGAGCAACATCAGGCAATACTCAGTAGGCTTGATGAGTCTTGGCAAACTTTCCATAACATTTCAGATTTTGGCACCTGGCAGACAGCAGACCTCTCTGGATATCAAGTCTGTTCAGCAGGTGGACACCTCAGTACCCCTCAGAAGAGAGTCACCAACCACCACTACCGTTTGCTTCCTTGTTGTTACTGATTCAGCAACTTTGGGGTGTTCGAGCCCTGGTTCTTCCCTTTCCTAAGATGCTTTCACCTCCTCCATTTTCAGGGCTGCATAATGGTTCTTCAATTCAAGGGCTGGAAGATTTAGATTGGTGATTCTGAAGGCCCTGGTGACTCGTGTCCAACTTTCATCATTATGTAGGTTCCTATCTTCACCTCTGCTGGAGAGTTTGGATGTTTGAAGAAGCATTTTATCAATGTACTTCTCACTGTCTTGAATGCTCCTCAGCCTTGCTACCTCTTCTCTGAGCTCCCCCATTTGTTATTTTAGAGCTTCAGTATGCAGCTCCCCTTGCAGTTAGTGTGCGCACTATGCTAGCCTAAAACTACTCATTGAGGTGGTGTTAAATGAACCCACACTAAGGGTGGCAAGCGCAGCTAGCATAGATTATTAATGCCTGCGTTAGCGGTGACACACCAGCAATTCCTGCATCTGCTCCTGTTCTGACCAGTCCCTGCTATATTTTGCACAGCCCTTGTAATGTGGGATTTTTAGTATGGGAGCCCTTGTAATTTATTAGTATGACACCCAAATCACACACTAAACCCTGCGCTACTGAGTAGTACACTTTAGTAAACATGCCCCATTTAGCACAAAAACAAATATGAGTTAAGTGCAAAGCTTCTGCGTTAACTATTGGCCAGTGAGTTCCCAGCAGTTAATGCATGGATAAGCACTCTAACACACAGCATTATTACCATGGAGGCACTTGCCTCAACCTATTGAAGCAATAGTAAATGCACCTGCACATAATTGCAGCATTGACAGAGCGTGATATTTCCCCCCTTGCACACTCTCTGTCCCTAAATCAGCACCCTAACACATGACTGGCAGTTAGCAGAGCGTGATATTTCCCCCTTGCACACTCTCTGTCCCTAAATCAGCACCCTAACACATGACTGGCAGTTAGCATGAAAACTGATATGCATTAACTGTCATTCCTCTGCAGTTAACTTTTACTGCAGGCCTGAGCATGCAACCAAATCGCGTGTTAACTGCATCGTGCACTTTAGCAAAAGAGGCTCCTATGTTTCTTTTCCATGCCAAGTTCATTGAATGGAAAAGGTCTGAATTGACTTGTCCAAAACTGATCTTTAAATTCCAAACCAACTTACATAAAAAAGAAAACAGAATAGAACTCACTAAGATATGGAAGTCAGAGTGAACCTGTAGAGTCCAAGCACTCATTATAAATTTAGAATTATATAAACTTGGTTAAACTTTACTCAAAACTTGAACAAAATTCTGAGGTGAGATAGTTTACTCTGGGCTGGGTCACTCATGTGCAGCCTCCTAGCATAATAAGTGAAGGGAGGATTCTAGTCAGTTTTCCATATTTTTTCCAAATAGAAAGCAGTTGGTATGAATGGGCATATTAGATAGGCTGCATGGTCTTTATCTATGGACATGCTTCTCTGTTTCTATATAAGGAGATGCACACTATCACTCAAAGCTGTGTGCCAAACTTTAGGCACCCCTGATCAAAGTATGTGTTTCACTGAATTCCTAAGTAAAGAGAAGCTGATCCACATCTCCATATACAACCATGTTAAATAAGAAGATTCAGTAATATTTAGAGAAAGATAGGCTTTCGTCGTCAGGTGGTAAACCCATAACTCACCTACTGTATCTATGTATTTGTAAAACTTGTAAGAATAATATTGGACTGTATAGCTCATTAAATGGCCAATATTTTCTGTATAAAAAGAGGACAGGTTAAGGGAAAGGCATAGGCTGTGCTGAATACTATCAATTTAACAATAATATTCAGCTGCTAAATGGATGCCATCCATTTAATTTAGGTCAGCCGGATTGCAGGCATAAATCTACATGGATAGTGCTGTAATGGTCACTGCTCTGAAGTATATTCTATGGCATTATGCAAATAGTACCACCGAATATATAGATTAAGTACCGTAGATGTTGTTTATGTTTAAATGCAGGTAACCCTGTTTGAAAATCAGGTCAAGGATCATTCTGCAATTCTTAATACAAACTTACTATTTATTTGCTGATTTTAATGAATTGAAAATTTTAAAAAGTGAATATGGCACATACCCATACAATTGATACCCATACAGTTGGTACTTTGCAACACCATGTTTGGCAGAAATAACAACATCCAAATGTTCCCTCTATCCTGCCAAAATTCTTTCTTTCTATTCTTGCTTTTGGAAATTTTCCCATTGCTTCTTCCAGAACTTTTCTACCTCAGAAATATTCTTAAATCTCCTTGCAAATGAGTGCATGTTTGAGTTCTTCCCACAGATTTTCAGCAATGTTCAAGTCTAGGGACTGTGAAGGCCTTTCCAAAATCTGCTTTCTTTCCTGTCAGTTCTTTGTGCTTGATTTTTAGATAATGTTTCAGAAGGTTGTCTTGATGAAATAGTAAACCAATTTTCAGCTTCAGTTTCTTCACTAACTATGGGGCATTAGCTTCCAGGGTATGTTGATATTTAATTGAACCCATTCTTCCTTCCACTTGCACAATATTTTCTGTGTCGTTGGCACCAATCAACCCCACAGCATAATAGATCCATGCCAGTGCTTTATCTGTTTTTCTCCAAATGTATATTGTGTGGTTGTGACTGAAAAGTTCAATTTTTGTTTCATCAGTCCAAAATAAAGTGTTCCAAAATCTTTCAGGCTTATCAAAGTTTTGTTTACTTTAAACAATGAATTTAATGATAAGACCATAGGTTTTTGTTCTGACAATTATCCCATCCATATCTTTCTGTTAAGCAATTCTGTATTTGGATAGCTACACCACTGTCAGCCAAACTTTTCAGCAAGTCATTTGCCATGATCTATGGATTCAGTTTGCAGATATGACTATTTTTAGGTTGCTCTACTAGAGATTTTTGTTTATCTGCCAGATCTTGTCTTGTCTTGTCAACAGTTCTTTTTAACTTCATTTCTTAATAATGTTTCTGACAGTTGAAATTGCTAGCTGTAAACATTTACAGATTTTTATAATATCACCTTGCTTTGAAAATATGTATTATATTCATTTTCTAGCACTCACTTGCTTAGAAGAGCTCATGGTTATTGAAAGCAGACAGAATGACAACCACAAGCTGAGAGATTAAAAATGTCAGAGTATTTATCCAACCATGAAACTGTTTTCAGTTGATTAAATAAAGGACTAATGAGTCACTAAAGATTTTTAGCCTCATTAACAACTTAAAAATACTAATGAATCAGCTAGAAAGGGGTCAAAACCTTTGCACCTGTAATCACAATATATTCCAAATAAAAAGAGGAGTAACACCCAATAGTCAATCAAATTATCTCTTTACTCAAAATAGTTAATGTAAAAGAATTGTGAACTCCACATTTCAAATACGAAAATGTAGTGTCTGTATAGTTATGTTAGAAACAACACTGTGTTGAAAACGTTTGTGTTTGAAGATTTGAGATTACTTGTTTTAGATGTGTCACAATTATTATGGAGGGGTGATGATCTAGAAAGCATAATGTCATGGGATAGGAGGAAGTGTACTATTGTGGATCAGGAACTGGTTAAAATATAGAAATCAGAGGGTAGGGCTAAATGGCCAATTTTCCCAATGGAGAAAAGTGAATAGTGGAGTACCCAAGGGATCTGTGCTGGGTCCGCTGCTTTTTATCATATTTGTAAGTGATCTGGAAATGGGAATAACGAGTGAGGTAATCAAATTTGCAGATGACACAAAATTATTCAAAGTTGTTAAAACCCGAGGATTATGAAAAATTGCAAGAGGACCTTAATAAATTGGAAGACTGGACATTCAAATGGACTATGATATTTAATGTGGACAAGTGCAAAGTTATGCACCTAGGAAAGAAAATCCAAACTATGGTTACACAATGCAAGGTTCCACATTAGAAACCACCATCCAGGAAAAATATTTAGGCATCATCGTGGATAACATGTTGAAACTGTCTGCCCAGTGTGCAGCGGCAGCCAAGAAAGCAAATAGAATGCTAGGAATCATAAGGAAAGGAATAGAGAATAAAACAAAGGATGTTATAGTGCCTCTGTATCGTTACATGGTGCGACTGCACCTTGAATATTGTGCGCAATTCTGGTCGTTGCATCTTAAAAAGGATATAGCGGAATTAGAAAAGATACAGAGTAGAGCCACCAAAATGAAAAAGGGGATGGAAGGATACCCCTATGAGGAAATGCTAGAAAGGTTAGAGCTCTTCAACCTGGAAAAGAGATGGCTGAGGGGAGATATGATAGAGGTCTATAAATTAATAAATGGAGTGGAACAGGTAAATGTAGATCAGTTGTTTATGCCATTAAAATGGAGTGGAGGACTGGCCTAGTGGTTGAGGCAAGGTACTTCAGGCCAGAAAGTCAGGGGTTCAAATACCACTAGAGGACAGCAACCTTGGGCCAGAAGGACTGGGGTTTCTAGTTCCACAGGTGCTCCTTGTGGTCTTGGGCAAGCCACTTAACCCTCCATAGCCCATGTTCCCTGTAACCACACTGATGCAGAATAGCACTGTATATAAGAGAATGTAAATAAATAAAATGTAGAAAGACTAGGGGACATGCAATGAAGCTACAGCATAGCATGTATAAGACTAATAAGAGAAAATATTTTTTAACACAATGCATATTCAACTCTGGAATTTCTTACCGAAGGATGTAGTAAAAGCTGTCAGTGTAGCTGGATTTAGAAAAGGTTTGGACAAATTCATAGATGAAAGGTCCATAAACCATTATTAAAGAGGACCCGGAAAATCCACTGCTTGTCCCAGTACAAGCATTGTGGAACCTGTGTCTTCTGGGGAAACTGCTAGGTACTTGTGACCTAGATTGGCCACTGTTGGAAACAGGATACTGGGCTGACTCAGTATGGCATATCTTATGATCTTATATGGAGCAAGAATAAATTTTTAATTTTACACATTATGCTTTGATGGTATTGAAGTTCCATAGGAGTACAACCACAAATACCATTGCAGATTTTCTCCAATATGGATCTTAATATATCTCACAATAGGTTATTTATATCTCCGTTGTCATTACCATCCTAATAAAGACCTCAATGTATAACTTGAACAATAAACCGTAACATTAAGGTGCCCTAATAGGTCCAACACCCAAAGCATAAAGCTAAATTTTATAACTCCACAAGGACTTCCCCATTCTCTCCTACCCTAATGGTATTAATCAAGAAATGTATTTTTCTGAATTTTTATAAGGGTTCGTCAAAATTGCCTCCCTTCCCTCTATTTTGTATATCTGCTTGTCTTGCTTACCTACAATTTTGCATTATTCACATCTTTTATGTCATTGTATGCTCTATGGGCCCAATTCATAGATGCAACTTGCGGGGCTGCACTTCCCGGTTGGACATGCAGCCCCGAAAGCCGTCCTTCTCCTATTCCCCCTCAGGCCCTCCCCGCACAGCTAGAGCAGCAGTACGGAGAGAGCCTGGCGGTGGCGGGAGGGGGTGGAGTCTGGGCGGAGCGTAGGAGATGTAAGGTGGCAGGACGTACAGGGCCGATTCCAGTCACAGCCCTGTACGTCCTGTGGGATCAGGGGGAATGTGATGCTTATTCCACCTTAAAGGTGGAATAAGCAGTACAAACTGGGCAATTGGGGCTGGAGCCCCCCTGGGGCCGGGGCCAGGTTTAGTTACGTCCCTGCCATTTGATTCAGGCCCCGGCTACCTAGCCATGGGTCGGGCAGCGGGGAATAAGTAAAATAGCTATTTCCAATAGTAAAATAGTTATTTCCAATAAGTAAAATAGTTATTCCCTGTAAAATAGTTATTTCCAAGTTATAATGCCCTGTTCAATGTAATTTGTTTGTTCAATGTAAACCGCACTGATGCAGAATAGCGCGGTATATAAGAGAATGTGAATAAATGAATAAATAAGAGTGTTGGTGCCATGGGAACCAGGGGAGCCTGCAGGGAAGACATCCCCACAGGCATGCAGGGGCACGCCGGGTCATCCTCCAGCCCGATTCTGTATGTCACAGGAATGTTTTCCTCCTGCAGTACAGAATCAGATCCTAATGGGCTCATCCTGTTCAAGGCCATCCAGACGGCCTGGATATGCTCCTTTCTGAATTGGGCTCCACGTGTATGTGGCTTTACAAATTGGTTATTTATGATTTTGTATGGATATTTTTTATGTAAGCCACTAAGTACATTTTATGTTTTTTTTCTCTCCATTATCGATTAGTCTATAATTTACTGATATTACTGTTAGATTTTCCATTTATTATTATGATTTATTATGATTTTAAGATTTTTTTTATATGTTTCTAAATGTTTTTAGTTAGCTAATGTAATACGATTTCTTATGGCTTATTATATATTATTTTTTGCTATTGTTTATCTGATTCTCTAACCACTTTCCACTGGCATTCCTTGTGGCTCTGGGCAAGTAACTCTACCCTCCATTGCCTCGGAAGAAAGGCCTGGCAATCTACTTCTGGTCATACCTTGCCAAGACAACCCAGAGGCTGCTGGGCATCAGGAATCAATATTGATTCAATGGTTTGCATTTTTTATCTGATTAGACATAGCACAGAATCTATTATTTTAATTATGAGACAGTACCTTATGCAT
The DNA here is from genome assembly GCA_033557465.1 of Ichthyophis bannanicus. Lineage (NCBI taxonomy): Eukaryota > Metazoa > Chordata > Amphibia > Gymnophiona > Ichthyophiidae > Ichthyophis > Ichthyophis bannanicus. The sequence goes on along the minus strand of CM066032.1, from coordinate 1,160,235,304 downwards.
AATTGTGATTTTATATCCATTTAAGATCAAAGCAAAAATGTGTATATTTTATGAATGGACTTAACACAACATGGTCATTTTTTGCTCATGGCAATGTTTATAGTATGATTCATGCATTCATATCTAAACTATAGTGGCTATGAGGCCAATTCCATATAGGCTGACTAGCAAATGCGGAAGCATTTAACTCGGACATAGGCGCGATTCCCACCTGATTCTGAAAACATGACACACACATGTTTCTGGCATTGGGATCATAGACATGTCCGGCACGGTATGTCCAACATGCTGTTCAACAGGCCCTTGCATGTATCCGGTGCGAGGCCTGTGTACATATACAAGCACAGGCCATAGAGTAAAGCAGAGAAACACATCTCCAGCAATAGTGTAAATTGTAATCAGGCTTTGGGCGTGCCTGTCCTCTCCTTATTCTATAAAGTTAGCCGTCTCCGATCGTACCTGTCCTCGAGCTGGCCATGCCTTCGCTGTGAAAGCATATATCTCCTAAGCTGCTGTGCTCACTGACAGTTTGCTGATGCATACAAGACATAGAAACTGATGATGAATGCATGCTGATGCAAACTAGACCATATCCTAGTTCCCTAGATGCCCAGAACAGAGCTAGGTAATCCCAGCACACTCTAAGATAGTATAAGAGAAAGTAAATATGAACATGTACAACAGAACCTACCTTGCAGCAAATGGTACTTGGCATCATAAAAAAGGCTTCAGTGAGTAAGCTCTACATACACCATTAAGAACGTTCAGGATGGACCCTCATCATGTGCACAAAAAACAACACTAACAGAACAATTCCCCAAGAGATGCATATGATTGCTGAGCCAAAAATGTATGCCCTGGGTATGGCATGCTGCATGGCACAATCTGGGGATTGTTGGCACTATATCAGTCATGTTTCACAGTGCCTGGCCCTCCTCCCTGATATGCAGGTCAACAGACCAGACCCTCCCATGCAACCCTCAAACCACACACACACAGGCACACTCTCACTTGTCACAAAAGACATAATTCAGTGAAATAGATGTTCAGCACCTATAGATAAAAGCTGGTATATCATAAAAGCATGGAGTCCCAGGACTACATATCTGATCCCCCTCTCTCACTCAGACTCCTGTGGCAGACTCATTCACGCTTCTAACATCAAATGAGCACGTCTGTAGGGAACACAGAAAACATATACAGGCTTTTCCTGAATACGCTTTATATGTCTTCGCAACAAACCATGCCCCCATTCCGTCTGGGGAATCCCCATTTCCCAGGCACATTCTGAGATCCCTATGTTTGCGCCATAGACGTGCACTGGAGACTGGTTTTCGAATACGGCCATAGACATTTTGGGGAGAAATCCATCTCTTGTGCACATCCAAATGGCCTATTCGTGTTAAGGAATGACCCCACTATGAGTAAAACATTCTGCTATTGACCATGCAATAATGTTTTTCTTGCATGGCATATGTGAAGGTGTGCTTCCTAGTGTGTTCCCAGAAACTATTATATAGTGCTTATTTATAACATTTGGGCATCAATTACCGAGATCATCAGTAGTTTCACTTTTCACCCTGTCACTCATTATTCTGTCTTCATATGTATGATGCACAGTTCACATGTCCTCTTCATTTCAATCCACATCAAATAATCTATGGGGCTTTGGAGGTTTAATGCTATGAGACACTTCTATAGTATAGTCATGCACACTTGTTACTTTGGTTTCTGGACAGTTGCCTCAGCAACTGTCCGTCAGTGAACTCAGGAACTGCCATTTTTAAAGATCGGGGCACAGTAATGTTTTTCCTTTCTTGCAGTCTAACAGCGATTTTGTGACTGAAACACAGTTTGTAGCAGTATTGGTGAGCTCCTGCCTCTGGCTGGTCTTTGATTATATATGTTGTAATAATGAGATGCTGATGACTATGGGGTATGTTTACTAAACTGCGGTAATGTGCTTCGCATTAGGATCCGCGGTAGAAGCAAAAATCCCAAATAAGGACATGGGCGGTACATCGTTACCAATAACGCGCGTTACAAGATGCCATAAATTAACGAGCGTTACAAAGTGCCGTGTAAAGCACCACGCAAGGCACCCTGTACAGCGCCCATAAGGCATTCGATAAGGTATCTAGCAAGGTGTCCAGAGCTGTAGCACAATGGTTAATACACTGACTAATGGTGCAGGGGTTGTGAGTTCAATCCCCTGTGGGTCTAATGGAGTAAAGCTGGTTGAGACATTACCTTTTACTTTAAATCAGTGCTGTCTGAAGCATTGTGTTTTGTAATTTTAATTAGTGCTGCCAGCAAACACACCCTCAAAGGGCCGTAACCTAAGGTGCCAAATAAGGCGCCCTATAAGGCACTCCAGAGGGCACATTATAAAGTGCACTGTCCACCAAGACAACCTATAAGGGAGGAGTAGCCTAGTGGTTTGGGCAAGGTACTTCAGGCCGGAAGGTCGGGGGTTCAAATCCCACTAGAGGACAGCAACCTTGGGCCGGAAGGACTGGGGTTTCTAGTCCCACAGGTGCTCCTTGTGGTCTTGGGCAAGCCACTTAACCCTCCATTGCCCATGTTCCCTGTAAGTATTAGTGTGTGTGTCTCATATCCCCGCGTGTTAAATGTATCCCCCACTTGTGTTGTGACCGCTTTGATTGAAGGATAAGGCGGTATACAAAACTGTCTAAATAAATAAAATAAATAAATAAATAAATAATGTTCCCCATGGGGTGCCTGATAAGTCGCCATAGAGGGCGCTTTATAGGGCGCCTGATGAGGCACCGTAAGGTGACAGCACTGTGAGGGTGTTTTTGCTGGCAGAACCAATTTAAATTAAAAAAAGAAAAAGCCTCAGACAGCCCAACAAATAACCCCACTGTGGGATCAGACCTATGACCTCTGGCTCTACAGGCAGTGAAGTAACTAGTGGGCCACAGCTCTAGTGCTACTAACAAACCCCTGGCTGGCTACTGAAGGACTTCAGGTCACCACACAAACTGTCTGCTGTGGTTACCAGGATTTGGGTTAACCCACCTGTACCCATGGTGCACTGCACATGCAGATCAGTGGTCTACAGATGATCACAAGATGCGGAATGCACCCCCCGCCAGCACCTCGGCCTGGTAGGGGGTACTGACCATGTGTGTTACTGACACAGAGTAGCTAGAGACCGCCACAGTGTGCAGGTCCTGTGCTCACCCTGAGGGTGAGGTGGGGTGCCCAGCAACATTTCCGCAGCACCAGGCTTTGCTGAGATAGGCTATGCTGCAGGTCCCCATCAGTGCCAGTCTGTGATAGGTAGTCCTTGCATCTAGCCCTTGTGGAGTATGATGCACCAGAATAGTGCATACCCTGTATGGGTGCCATGGTCACATGACTTAGGTGAAGGGGGTGTTTGGACCCACAGGCGGATTACGTACACCCCCCCAACCCACCCCTACCCCTACCCTCTGTGGCCCAGGATTGGGGACAGGATCTCCCACCAACAGATCCACATTCTACCCCCCTACAAGGGTGACAGTAGACGGGACCATCAACCACAGTCCTGCTGGGGAATAGACACTCTACAGGGCAGTCAATGCAGATCTGTACACATCCATAAATAAGGCAATGGCAGACAGACAGTAGGCCTGGAAATGCACAGCTGCCCCCCACCACCAGACATTCTCCGGCAGCAAGCACAGTGAGTCACCAGCCGCAGCACTCTGCAAGGTGTTCCAGCCACACACATAGTAACTGCAGACAGTCTGCTAGCTAGTCCATAGTGCATGTTCTTGGAGGGGATGTGAGCACACCCACCAAGCAGATGAGTCAGTGATTGGGCCCCAGAAAACAGTACCCATATATATTACTTAGGAGAAACACTATATGGGGGAACCCAGCCATTCCGTGGTCACTGCACAGTCAGGGTGAGAGTGACCTCCCAGCAGGACATGCTGTGGCCACCCTGTCCGTGCAGGTGGTGGCCGGGCACGACAATGTCCCAGCCATTGCCCTATGCTCTGTAAAGATGAATCCAGGCCAGGCCACCCTATCCATGCTATTCCCACAGTACCTTGCTCCTCATTATGCACATTGGCAGGCCAATACTGGCAACACTGCTAGCAGTGTGGGCTGTGGAGGGTGTTTGCAGCCACCACACACTCGATAGACAGACACATACTCCCCACACCTATGCCAGCATTGTGCAGCTATAGAGATGTTTGGCAGCTCTGGCCACCGCACCATTCCTGGGCACAGTGCAGGCATGGCTATGGTACGCAATACTGTTGGGGTCACTCCCCAGGGTGGTAAACACTGTCAGACACAATACCTGTAGCACACTCCACAGACATAAGACAGGTTGCTATGATGCGGCTCACTCAGAAATTTGTACTTAACTTTGGAATTGCTATCTGCCAGTAATCATAGCAACCTTTAGATAGCTGTGTACCGTATTCCCAGGTTTAGGGTGGCATTCCTAAGATATGCAAGTGCTAGTATTGGGAGATGCACGCAGGACCCAACATCCTGCCTCTTCTGGAGGCTTCGGTTAATGGGGCCTGTGGGTGTGGGTGTTTCTGCCCCTGTTAGTCGCTGCTCTAGGGCAGGGGTTCCCAACTCCGGTCCTGGTGGGTCACACACTGTTCGGGTTTTCATGCTGTCCCTAATGAATATGCATGGCAGATATCTGCATACCATGGGGGCGGCACATAGAAATGCAGCACAAGCATCTTTATTAGCGACAGCATGGAACCTGAATCGTGTTTGACCCTCCAGGACTGCATTTGGGAGACTCTGCTGTAGGTAATGCGCATGTTTATGGTGTCTGTGCTCTGTAGGGTAAAATGTAGGTGTCCCAGGCATGTTTCTGTTATCTGCAATAAAGGTTCTCTCTGTATTAGCATGGTTTACTACTGGGTAAAATATGGGGACAGGGTTGGCAGGAGCCAGAGCTGGGACTTGAACCTGTGACCCTCTGCTCCTGAGCATACTGGCTGTGCATACTGCACCACCGTGTTGCCACAAGGATGGTTTATTCCCTGGAGATACCATGACTGTTTGTCAGATGGAGCCTGTCTGTTGCAGTGCACGGCACCCACCTAAATGGGGCTAGGCCATGGTCTGCTGTGGCCAAATGCCACTGCCCCCTCCGCCACCAGCACCCCTCCGCCACCAGCACTCCTCCGCCACCATGCTGCCATGCCCTTCTGCTGTTGGTGCTGGTGGTGCGCAGTCTCAGGCCATCCAGTGTGCAGGTAGATGGCTGTCTATGGTGCGGGTTCTGGGGTAGGGGTGCCTGCATAGATGTCCACACTTCCCCCCAGCACCGCCTGCCACTGTTCTGTGCCCTTGGGGGTAGCTGCTGGGTACTATCCCCTGTGACACTGTGGGAAACACAGTCGTGCCCATGTTGGGCCTTCATCAGTTGCTGTGTGGCTGCTCTGCTGTTTCAGCATTCATATGGGCCACCTTGGCATCACCCTAGTCCACACTGTGGCCCAGCTTCACCACAGCATGTGCCGCCTGCGGCCCTCTATATCCCCTTTTCCGGCATCTGTACAGTTGCCCATTCCGACATGCCCACCCTACTGTTGCAGGACATGTGCACGCCATAGGACACCTGTCCAATAACAAGGGAAAGCCCTGATCAGCGCTATTTCACTGTGGGCTCATTCACCTTGTATGGGGACGGAGCATAAACCCTTCCATGATTAATATCTTTTTTTTGGAGCTTTCTTGGGGGGGGGGGGGGGGTTGATGTTTCCCATTAATATCTCTATTGGCCAGCTTGGTTATGTTTTTTTTCCAGTTTGTTGAGGTCATTTTCAATGTTTATGTGCCCTTTTGTTCTGTGCACATGTATCACACGTATCACTTTTTGTAGGTTTCACTGCCTATGCTGTACATTGCTGACACTGAAATGGTTTCTCTCCCCTGAAATGTGCATCTAATGGCAGGTTTTCAATCGCGTTAGGATTCAGCTCTTCAGATCAGCGCATTGGTGTGAATGGAGCCTCTCCCTGCCCACACTCCGCCCATTGACCCCTTCTCTCTGCCCTCTCTCCACCTTCTGCGGTGTTTTACCGCACCGCGGAACATCTACGATCGTTAAGTAACGTTAACGCGCGTTATGAGTCGTTAACGATCGTTAACGTCTCATAACGCGTGTTACTGTTACTTAACGATCATTAACGTTACATAACGCGCGTTACCGCAGTTTAGTAAACATACCCCTATATCTTGCTCCTTTCAGTTTAAATGGTCGTAGTATAGTTTCACTAAACCTCTGCACAGTTCCCGTTTGTACATGTACTTTGCATTAGCACAATTTAATTACTGGCTGGTTCTGCAGTTGTAATTTTATCAAGAGGTTAAGATAATTTTGTGGTTAATGAATATCAGTGGCAAAAGCACATGTTGGTAGCAAGATTAGCTTTTAAAATAAAATGCACATTGGGTTTTTATCTTCTTTCTATTAATTCTTTTGGTATCTGCATATACATCTGACATATATTGGTTTTGTAAATGTGTATTTACAAGTGATAATAGTCATAATGTAGTCAAGGAAGTGGTCAGAAACTACCGATCCTATTCAGATAATGCTGAAGACATGCACTTGGACATCAAAATCACAGACACAAGTCTGTAGCCATTCTGGATGATGTTCTGGTGCAGGGACATCCATGTAGGCATGGTGGAGATGTGTCCCAGGAGTGACAATGTACCTATTCGTCCCTGTTCAACCTCAGAAACATCAGAGAGATCTACAGGCATTTGGAAAGTGCTCATTTTTACCTTAAAACATCCAGAGAAGATGGAGAATTAAGTAACTAGTCTTAGATCACAGTGGGATTTGAACCCTGACCACTCTGGCTTTTAAGCCACTACTCTAGCCATCATGCTATTAGATGTCTTGATAGTGAAATGGTCTCCAGGGGACATCTATGTAGATGTTTGATGCACATGCATATCAGACATCCACTTTTCCGAAATCATGCCTGAACTTGCCTGCTTTTTTTCCCCCAGACATTCTAGCTTTGATGTCCCATATTTCACTTGGGCATCCCATTATGAAATGTGCCTCCATGCCGTTTGCTGCATTGTATCATTGGTGTCTAATATTTCATCATTGTATGCTATAAACTTTAGTCTTATAATGTGGTTATACACCATTACAAATATGACCTGACCAGAGGACTGCTAGTTTTCAGAATAACTTTGAAATAATTATCTTAAATTGTTGAAAGCAGAGTCTGAAATACACTATACAAGTTTACAGGCTGTTTAAAAACTGTCACACCTTCCAGAAAGTGGTAGTTGCTTTTATTTTTAATTTTTCTTCCCTGTGCTGATAGAACTAGTATGTTAAGCAGATGACAACCATGCTTGCCGCCTTCATTTTGTTTTTCAGTCCTTTAGAGAATCTCTTGGTGAACAAGAGGAGAACTGATCCCTATCAGGAAATGTATGTTGTAGACTATTTCAGCACAGCCTTTGTGCAAGGTTTAGATTCTGCACTAATTGGTAAAATATGTATATACATAAGAATATTCCCCAAGATTTGTTTGAAAGGTAAGTGAGATACTTGGGCATTTACCTCTGTTGAGGTATTGGTGACATGAATGATGTAAGTGTTGTTTTTAAACAGTACTTTATATTGCTATATTGTTTTATTTTTATTTATTTTAAGTTTATTAGTATGTTTTAATAGAATGTATATGTTATTTGTTACCTGCCTTGGCGATTGAACAGGCTATAAATCCTTTTAAATAAATAAATAAATAAATAAATAAATGAAATAAATAATATTCCAGACCTTTTATATATCTGTTATACAATTTTTTGAATAATTTTCTATATTATGTTTGGTGCTAGATAAGTGAAGCTCAGCAATGCTGGTATGATTGTGATATGAAATGCTTTTGATGTTTGAATACTGGTGGTACTAATTTACCTTCTTCTTAGTAGTAGGTAATAGGGGTTATTTTAAGAGGCTTAAACACAATTTGGACATCTGAAAATGTACATGCAGATTTCCAAATCACTGAGACATCAACAGAGCTATTTCACTGTGAGGAAATCCAAATAGGCAGAGGGCATAGCAGAGGCATGTCCAGGGAGGGGCAATGGATGATCGATTTCAGAAACCTTGGGGATGAGATCTCATCAAACTTTTGACCTGCTCCAGGCATGAATAAGCAATGGGAAAGTGCTTGTTTGGCCCCTAAAACATCTGGCTGGTGTAGAAAAGATGGCATTCCATTATCCACAGTATGCTCTAAAATAGCAATATTATTTTTTGTGTATTTAATAAAAGAGTTTTTTATTTGTATCACCATAGCATATCTCGTAGATTTTCCTTTTTATTAAATGCTATTCCGGGGACATCAATGTAAACAGTCCCACAGACATCCATATTGGGCACATCCACGTTTGTGAAATGGTGCCCGAACTTGGATATGCTTGCCTTTTTTTGTGATGTTCTGGCTTGGATGCCCTGACTGCACTTGTACATCCTTTGTAAAATGTGCCTTCACATGGTGATATATTCTATTAGTTAAACACCCATTTTGGTGCATCTTATTTCCATGGGCCCAATATTCAAAGGATTTATGATCCTAAATTGGCCTCTTTGAAAAATTCCAAAGATGGCTGCGCTCTAGGTCGGCTGCTGAGTTCAGTCTTGGAACATCTATTTGTGCTGTTTATTTCAGGATCCCCTTGGTGTCGTCTAGATGGTGAAGCAGAAGGAAAAGACTTCTCACCTCTGAGTCTTTTATACTTCCATCTCTGGAGAAGCAGGGTTGTCTGGGGAGGATACCGGAACTCCGGGGAAGGTTTGTGCTGCGGTGACTCCATCACCTGAAAAGACTCTGGCCCCCAGTTCAGAGTTGCTGCAGTCATTGAGGGAAGAAGTGAATTGAAGAGTGTACACTGTGCTCGCTCATTGTCTTTGGAACCAGCCGCTTTGTCTGTGTCGGACAAAGAGTTTTTCTTTGTGACTCAGCAATGTGAAAAGGAGGAGCCCTAAATGCTGGTCTCTGATCAATCTTTAATTTAGCATTTTACTTCAGCTCTGTCTGTCATGTCATTGGATCACCCTGGCAAGTCCATCCTTCAGCTTTCTAAAAGTAAAGTTTTCGTTCCTCCATCTGCCGCCATTCTTGGTAAGGATTCCCTTTCTTTTGGTGGTTTGCGGAGTTGTTCTTCTTTACTTGTGGAGTCTGCAGGAGGTTTGCCAAGAGGGAATTTGGATTGTGTTAATGTTGTTTCTGGGAATTTTGACATTTCTTCTTCACCACTGCATAATCAAAATGAAGGCCTGAATGTTGTTACTTTGGAGCTTACTTCTCAGCCAAGTCAACCTTTTTCTTCTCAAAGCGACTCATTCCAGCTTATTTTGCAGGCTTTTTCCAGGCTTGAATCTGTTATTTTGGTAAAGATTGAACTGCGACATAATACTGTGATTAAGTTTGAGGAGAATATTAACCATTGTGAGAAATCAGTGGAGCAGATTGAAGGGACTGTAGCAGCAATCCAATCTGCTGTATCTTCGGTACAAGAAAATTGTCATCAGTTAGCTAAGACTGAGCTGGCTTTTTCTTGTCACCTTGCCAATATTGAGACTATGGCTCGAAGGAGGACTGTACGATTACCGAATTTTCCCAAGGTGGTGTCTGTCACCCCAAAAGATAAGTCTTGTAATTATTTAAGGGAGACCCTTGAGGTTCCTGATTTAGCTATTCCACCTGTTGTATCGGCATATTACCTACCTGCTAGATCTCCCCTAGAAAAGGTTCCAAGTTTTACCCTGTTATTGCCAAAAATGGTGAGAGAGGGTCCAAAACCTTTTAGACAACTCCATAGCTCTACTTCCTGAGAACCTAGAGCATGCCACGTTAATTGTTACTTTTCTTATTGAATTGGCTCGGGATTAATTATTTAAAGGTTTCTTCTCTAAACGAGATTCCAGATTTCTTGGCCACTTGGTGCAAATCTATGCCAACTGTGCTTGGGAGACCCAAAGCCATCAGAAGAAATTTTTTTTGCTCTTAGATCTCAGATCATAGGACTCACAGTGTCACTGATTGTTCAGTATCCTTGTAGATATAGGAGTGTTTATCAGGGCAAAGTATATTTACTGAGCTAGATCAATTGTCTGACTTTTTGCATTTCCATGCTGAAGATTTAGTTCAGGAGGAAGAAGAAGATATTCTTTCTACCTCGGAAGTTTAATAGCACTGAATATCTGGGTCAGCCGCACGGCCCAGAAGCTAACTGGTCAGCAGCGATATTGAGACACTGCCCTGTTAGCTCCCATGGGTAAAGATAGGCTAGCTTTTGCTGCTCCTATCTTTACTTGTGAGTCGCTAAAATGGCAGCGGCTCAATATCGCTGCTGACCAGTTAGCTTCTGGGCCGTGCGGCTGACCCGGATACCAGCCCTGGAACGCCCCGATGCTAAACTGCTAGCATCAGGGTTATAGATGCCAGTGCCACTGAACATCCCGCCCAAAGGCATTTACATGGATTACAGGTCTGTAAACCATATAAATGCCCTTGAATATCGGGCTCATACATTCTAAACTGCTAGATTAGTATGAATTTTCAGCTAAAAATAGGGCACAGATTTAGGAGCCCAATTTAGGAACCTAAATTTAGTGAGCTCAGCTTTTTTGGGATATCAGGCCCCATCTTTAAATTTCCAACATTTTTACTTATGCACATCAGTGCATATTATTTTTAAAGTCATGTGCCTTTCTTATTTGCCCCACTGGTTATTCATTATGGTTTAATAGTGGGTTATTAACACTCACTTTTTCACCTTTATTCAATGCTATGAAAGACTGCCATTTGTGGTGGTCATTTTTAGGACATCAGTAGCAGATTTATGCACATATTCTTTCTCATTTTTAGTGGTTTTGATTTATGGTTTGGTCGTGTGTCTCATGGCTAATATTTATAAAACAGCCATCTAATTTGGTGCTGATAGACTATTTTGCTTGACTGGATGCCATTACATTTGCCAAATTTGGTGACTGACAGCAAATTTGTAAGTAAAAAATATTTCTATTAATGCTACTTTTGAGTGTCATAAATAGTTTTCCTTTGTTAAGGCACCACTCATGTTATCATTCAATTTTGTGACAGGTTTTATATAGGATCTGTTTGTGGGAAGCACTGTCAATTGGGTTTCTACAAACAGGTAGAATCGTTTTTTCTTATTTTGTAATTTTATCTGTGTGATCCATACCTAAGATATGTTTCATTTCAAACTGTAATATCTTCTTTGTTTTTAATAATTTTAGAACTATCATATGACCCCTGAAGCAGGCAGTTGCCAAAACATGGCCATATAGAGTATTTTTATTGATTGTTTTGCTATTAAATTATCTTATTTTATAACACATATTGCTTTGCTTCCACAACTCTATGCCAGAAAAACACTACACTTCACAGCACAAATACAGCAACAATAAAATGAGGTGAACTGAGGTGAATACTTCACTCAACCAGAAACAGCTCAGAGATAGGAAGAAGAGAGCCAGCCTGACACGTGTAAGGGAAATAGCAAAGGAGAAAGAGAGAAAAAAGAAATACTGCTGCTTTAAGGAGAATGGCATAGAAACTGATGGCAACGAAATGCAACATCAACTGAGGAAACCAGGTCAGGTTAATTAAGGATATATTTATTTAGAGAAGAGACAGCAGTATCTTACGAGAGAAGAATCTCAGAGAGGCAGAGGGTTCTCCAAGAAACAGAGGCTGAACAGAGAAGACTGTAGTAGGCTGTGATCAGCCATTCAAAGTAATAAGAATAAAGTCTATGGGGCATGTTTACTAAAATCCGCAAAATAGCGCGCCGCAAAATAGCGCACGGCAACGCGGCACTGAAACGCGCAGAAACGCGTTTAAACGCCCCGCACACGTGCGTGTCACCCCCGCACAGGTACGCGGCTCACTAACGGGCCCCGTACAAGTGCGGGCCCGCAAATGTCCGATAGAGGCGTGGAACGGCGAAAGGAGGGCGGAGGAAGGCTCCGGAGGGGCGGAGGGACGGGGTCAATGGGTGGAGAGTGGGAGGGGAGAGGCTCCCCGCACAGTATCGGGCCCGAATTTGCATGTAAAAACTACCGCGAGTGAAACACTCGCGGTAGAAAGCATTTAAAGGGAAGAGAAACCATTTCCGTCAGCAATGTACAGGAATGTACAGCAATGTACAGGAAAACCGGGGAAACCAGCAAACCGTGAGCAGTGTGATATATGTGCACAGCACAAAAGTGAAAATAAAAATAGAAAATGACCACAACAGAACTATTAAAAATAGTAATTCAGCTGGGGAACAGTTATAGTGATGGGCAAATACAGAAATCACACCCAGCAAAGCTCCAGAAAAAGAAATGAAATTTGGAAGGGTCTACTGAGAGGAGACTCTTCCAAAAAACATTTCCACGTTTTGGAGCTTTCCTGGGAGTGTTTGCTATGGTTGCCCATTAATATCACTGTTGCCCAGCGTGGTGATATTTTGTCCCACATTTCCCGTGGTCATTTCCGGGGTTTATGTGCACGTTTGTCACCAGACAGGGTGCATATGCCCACAGTAGAATTGCGTAGAGCAGGGTTTGTGACTCCATCCTGCCAGGCTTACTGCCTCCAGGGGCTGCACTGTCTCTGTGGCCAAAGTGTGGTACAGCGGACAGAGTCATTACCTCTAGGACCAGAGGGCAGAGGTTCAAAACCCAGCTGGGGCACCTGCCAGCCCAGTCCCTATATTTTACCCACCACTAAATAAAGATAGCGCAGACACCCCTGTATGCATGGGGAAAACACCCATATTTTACCCAACACCGCACACACACCACAACAATGGGCATTACCTACAGCCAAGTCCCCCAAATGCAGTCCCATACTGCCACATTGCAATCAGGTCAACTGCTTTTTCTGAGAGAAGTTCATGCCAGCATGTTGGCGGACAAGTACATGTGGTGCAGGGGGCAGTGGCTGCTAACCACAGAAGACAGAGGCCTAGCCATGTGCAGGCTGGCACAGTCCACTGCAACAGACAGGTCCTGCCGGATCCACAATCATGGACAGTCCAGGGAATCCAACCAACCTGTGGCTGCGCAGTGGTGCAGTGCACACAGACAGTGCATACAAGAACAGAAGGTCACAAGTTCAAAGCCCAGCTGGGGCTACTGCCAATCCTGCCCACATATTTTTCCCACAACTAAACAGTGATAGTAAGGACACACCTTTCATGGCGGGGACATATGCAATGGTAAGACATCTATCTTTTACCCCACTGAGCACAGACACCATGAACAGGGGCAGTACCTAGAGCAGAATCACCCAAATGCAGTCCTGGTGGGCCACACACCAGTCAGGTTCCATGCTGACACTCATACAAATGCCTGTGCTGTATATCTATGCACCACCCCCATGGCATGTAGATGTAGCCCATGCATATTCATGAGGGATAGCAGGAAAACCCGAACAGTGTGATGCAAACCTGGACTGGAGTTGGGAATCTGTGCCGTAAAGCAGCAGCCATCAAGGGCAGACACACCCACACCCACAGGCCCCATTGGCCAATGTCTCCTGGAAAGGCAGAACATTGGACCGTGCATGCAGCACCCAAAACGAGCACTTGCATAACTTACCAATGTCACCCTACACCTGAGGTATACGGTACACAGCTCGGAGACGTTTGCTAGGAGCACAGGCAGGCAGTTATCCATACGTTACGTACATACTGCTAGTTGACCCCATCCAAACAATCTGTTAGGTGTTTGCGGGGCATGCTCCAGGCCTGGCCTCTGACGGTGCTTACCACCCTGGGGAGTGACCACCAGCTGTAATGCGTACCATATCCATGCCTTGCCGTGCTCAGGACCGGTTTGGTGGGCAAGGCTACTTACCCCCTCAATCGTAGCACCATGATGGCAGAGGTGTGGAAGTGTGTGTCTGTCTATACCAGGGGTGGGCACCATCGTGAGTGGGCAAGGTACAGATGTCCTAGACATCGAAAGGGTATATAGAATGTGTCACATTCCTCCTCGATTCTCACCACCACCAAAAAGTTGTCTAATAGACAATTTTTTGGTGGTGGTGAGAAGTTAGGAGGACTGTGACAAATTCTATCTAACCGTTTTGATGTCTTGGACATCTGCACCTTGTCCACTCACTATCTTAAATGACAGAGGTGTAAGGCAGGGGTCTCCAGATCCAGCCCTGGAGGGCCACAAACCAGTCAGGTTGGCAGGATATCTCTAATGCATATATATCTCATGCATATTCATTAGAGATATCCCGAAAACCTGACTGGTCTGCGGCCCTCCAGGACCAAGTTTGCCCACCCCTGGTCTATACAGTGGGTGTTGGCTGCAAGCCCCTTCAACAGCCCGCACTGCCAGCACTGTTGCCAGTATTGGCCAGTCAATGTGCATAATGAGGTGCAAGGTACCATGGGTATAGCCAGGGCAGGGTGGCGTGGCCAGGATGCATCTGCACTGGGCATAGGGCCCTGGCAGGGACATTGGCTGGGATATTGTAGTGTCCGGCCACCACCTACACAGACAGGGTGGCCAAAGCATGTCCTTCTGGGGGATCACGCTCACCCTGACTGTGCAGTGACCACAGCATGGCTAGGCCCCCCCATAGTGCTGTGTAGTAGTTCTCTCATGTGATAGATATGGGTTTCTCTTTGGGGCCCAGTCACTGATCTATCTGCTTGCTGTGTATGCAGACAGCCCAGTTTGGGGTGCATGCATCTCCATTGGGAACATGCACTATGGACTAACCAGCAGACTGTTTGTAGCTGGTAAATGTCTTGCTATAATGGCTTGCAGGGTGCTGTGGTTGTTGTCTTGCTGCAGGGGAATATCTGGTGGTGGAGTGCAGCTTACCATACCCTGGGCTTATGTCTGTCTGCTATTGTGTCTTGGCTGTGTATGGAGCTGCCTGCCTTGGGGGGGGGGGGGTGGTGGTGGTGGTGTTCCTCAGCAGGACTGGGGTTGATGTTGCCCTCTACTGCCACCTTTGCAGGGAGGTAGAGTGTGGATCCCTTGATGGGGACCATGTTTGCCACAGGGGGGGTGCCTGATGGCAGCAGACAGGGATATCCATGGTGTTTGTGCAGAAACTAGCTATCTTACACATTAACACTGCTTTGGAACGCCCGCTTGGCCTCCATCAGCCATGGCAGGTGTTGTTGACCTGGTCCTGGCCACCTCATTGCACACTCAGGGTGAGCACAGTACCCGCACGATGTAACGGTGTGTGGCTACTCTGTGCCCCCTACTAGGCCAAGGTGCTGTGTGGGTGCACCCGGTCACTTCCCCCAACAGGGCCGAGGTGCTGTGGGGGTGCATTCCCCATCTTGTGTCCATCTGCGGACAGCTAATTTGCATGTGCAGTGCATCATGGGTACGGGTGGCCTAACCCTATCCTGTTGACACCAGCAGACTGTCTGTGAGGTGACGTGTAGGCTATCTGCAGCCAGCCAGGGGCCTGCTTACAGATGAATGAAGCACCCTCAGCTTACTATACCCATTAGGTGCCTCTGAGGGTGCTTCATAGGGCGCCCTGTAGGCCACCTTATGGTTGCCATCCCTATAGGGTGCACTATACATTATCCTGTGTCGCAACATACATGCTGCCCTATAGGGGTCATTCAAGGGTGCCTTGGCGAACAGTGCACTGTAACATGTGCCTTATGGGCCGCCGTATGTTAACATGCTGGGAGAGTGCGTTTGCTAGTAGTGATAACAAAATATAATTATACAGCCTCCTACAGCACTCCACAACATAATACATATTGCCTCAGCAGGCATTTTTCACTGGGCATTGTGAGGAGTTGAACCCCTGATCCCTGCACCATTGGTCAGTGTTTTAACCATTGTGCTGTGGCTCTGTTCCTGTGCTTGTGCATCAGCGCGCCGCCTTGTGCCTATCAGCGCGCCGCCTTCTGCCGCCCAAGGGGACCAGTGCGCCGCCTTCTGCTGCCCAAAAATAACTGTGCGCCGCCTTATGCCGCCCAAAAAGCACTGTGCGCCGCCTTCTGCCGCCCAAAAATAACTGTGCGCCGCCTTATGCCGCCCAAAAAGCACTGTGCGCCGCCTTCTGCCGCCCAAAAATAACTGTGTGCCGCCTTATGCCTTTCCAAATTAATTTGCCTCCTATAACAATGTTAATCATTACAGTTACTGCCTCAGCTGACCTTTGTCGTTGCGCACACTGGGGGATTGAACCCATGGCCCCTGCACCATTGGTCAGTGTCTTTACCGTTGTACCACGGCTCTGTTGTTTTGTATACTCAGCATCGCGCCACTTTGCCTTTCCACGCGCTAATGTCGACCCCCGCACATTAGCGCGACGCGCACACGTCCGGTTGCTTACTACCGTTTTTTTTCTATTTTCTGCCTGAACCGCCCACTCCTTATATGGCACAGGCACACTAGCGCGGCCCCGCACGTTAGGAATGTTTAGTAAACATGCCCCTATGCTTCTATGGGTTAGCAACTTGACAAGTGACAGTAGGAAAGTGTGTTTTAGTTACTGGATAGAGTTTATTTCAGCCAGGTAGAAATATTAAGAGCTACTGACCAAGATGAAAAAAAGAATAGCGGGGATATTCAAAGGCAAACAAGTAAATTTCATTCACTGGGATATTCAGTGGCACTAATCTGGTTAGTGCTGCTGAATATCCCTGGTTTGGGAGGCTAAATGCACTGATGCTATGCTCTTAGGGCCTGACTGACCCTTGGATAGTGGGGTTGGATGTCCGGGATGGACGTTCAACCCCCGACAGGCCTGGCACATGATTCCATGTGCAGCTTTCCCCGCACGTAAAGAGGGCTTGTGCAGGGACTACTGGATGGGGCAA
This sequence comes from Ichthyophis bannanicus, assembly GCA_033557465.1. Lineage (NCBI taxonomy): Eukaryota > Metazoa > Chordata > Amphibia > Gymnophiona > Ichthyophiidae > Ichthyophis > Ichthyophis bannanicus. Next base: position 1,160,218,429 of record CM066032.1, on the reverse strand, counting down.
GAGGGGTGGTATGGAGGCAGAGAGTGGGCGGAGCATGGGCGGGCTGCAGAGCCCAGACTTACAGGGCTTATTCTGATCAAGGCCCTGTACCTCTGGCTCTGGAAACATGGAGGTGGAATAAGTCCTATCAAAGGTGGCGATTGGGCCCTGCAGCCCCTCATAAACCAAGGGTCCATGGCAGGTGAGGCCCTTCGGCCTGATCCCAGCCCTGGCAGACCACGCCAAGGGTCAGGCAGCAGGAAAAAGACTGTTTCTGTCTTTGTCAGGCTTTTGGTGCTCCTGCTGGGCGTTCTGGTGTCATGGTGATGGGACATCACAGCATCGGCTCACCAGCAGGAGCATAGGGTAGGCTGGCTGGGCAGAAGAGAGGACATCTCCCACAAAGGAATCAGGGGCACACCAGGCCATCTAAGTGCCCTATTCTGCAACCGCGGGAATACTTAACAATGTACCTCAAAGTTTCTCTGACACTGTAGAAGATATGCAATGCTCTTATCTGTTTTGTTTGTTAAATATTTATTGGGGGGGGGGGGAGATTTTCAGTGGCAGCGGCCAGTACACTTGGAGGCTCTGGCATTGACTATCCAGTTTTTCCGGACTGCGATTTTACAATCTGGTCAGCAGCGATATTCAGCCTAACTTTAGCTGGTTGGGTTAACCGGGTAAAGGCTGAATATTGCTGCTGTCCAATTAACCCATGGTGCCACTCCCAGTCTGCCCTTAGAACATGTTGACACTAAGGGGTATGTTTACTAAACGTGAATAATGCGCGTAGTATGACGTTAACGACCGTAACTGCAGTGTAACGCGCGTAAACACGCGCCAATGACCGGTAACGTCGTACTACGCGCGGTAACCGCGCTTAACGATCGTAAAGCCTCGCGGCGCGTTAAAACAGCGCAGAAGGTGGAGAGTGGGCAGAGAGAAGGGGTCAATGGGCAGAGAGGGGGCGTGGAGAGGCTCCCCCTCACTAACGCGCTGTAATTCTGAGCTCAATTCCAACGCGAATGAAAACCTGCCGTTAAAGGCATTTAAAGGGAAGAGAAACCATTTCCGTCAGCAATGTACAGAAAAACCGGGGAAACACACAAAACGTGAGCAGTGTGATACATGTGCACTGAACAAAATAGCACATAAAACGTTAAAAATGACCACAGGAAACATTTTAAAAAGCATAATACAGCTGGGAAACAGTGATAGCAATGGGCAACAAGGAACAACACTGCCTGGAAAGCACCAAATAAAAAAGAAATGATGTGTGGAAGGGTCTACGCTCCACAGACCCTTTTAAAGATCATTTCATTGTAATGGATTGTCCTGGGAGTGTTGTGTAATGTTTCCCAATGATATCATTGTTGCCCAGCTTGGTTATGGGTGTGTGCCCCTTTTGTGAGGTATTCTCTGAGGTTTATGTGCACCGTTGTCTGCATACAAGGTAAATGAGGTCACAGTAAACCTGTTGCAGAGCAGGGTTTCTGACTCGTCAGGCCGGTTTAACTAACTCCAGGGACTGCACTGTCTCTGTGGCCACAGTGTGGTGCAACAGACACAGCCAGTGCCTGTAAAACCAGAGAGTCACAGGTTCAAATCCCAGCTGGGGCTCCTGCCAACCCAGTCCCCATAGCTTTACCCACCACTAAACAGTGATAGTAAAGACACACCTTTATTGCAGAGAACATACACATGGCCTATATTTTACCACACCAGAAACAGGCACATTACCTTAAAGCAGAATTCCGCAAATGTAGTCCTGGAGGGCCCCACAACATTCAGGTTTCATGCTGCCTCCAATAAAGATGCCTGTGCTGCATAGCTATGCACCACCCCCATGTTATGCAGATGTAGCTCATGCATATTTATGAGGGACAGCATGAAAACCCGAACAGTGTTTGGAACACCAGGACTGGAGTTGGGGAACTCTGCCATAAAGCAGCAGCCAACAGGGCCACACACCCACCCACAGGCCCCATTGGCCAATGCCACCTGGAGAGGCAAGACATTGGGTCCTGCCTGTATCTCCCAATACTAGCAGTTGCATACCTTAGCAATGCCACCCTACACCTGGGTATATGGTACACAGCTATCAAACGTTTGCTATGAGAACTGGCAGATATCAATTCCTCTGTTAAGCACATTTTGCTCATTGAGCTCCACCATAACAATCATTCTGATGTCTGCGGTGTGTGCTGCAGGTCTGGTCTCTGACAGTGTTCACCACCCTGGGGAGTGACCCCCCAACAGTCATGTGTACCATATCCATGCCTGTACTATGCCCATGACTGGTGTGGTGTGTATGGCTGCTGACCACCTCTATAGTAGCACAATGCTGACATCGGTGTGGGGGTGGTTGTCTGTCTATCCAGTGTGTGGTGGCTGAAAACACCTTCCACAGGCCACACTGCCAGCAATGTTGCTAGTATTGGGCTGCCAATGTGCATAATGAGGAGCAAGGTACCATGGGTATAGGCCGGATAGGGTGGCCTGGCCAGGGCGCATCTGCACAGGGCATAGGGCAGTGACAGGCACATTGTAGTGGCCGGCCACCACCTACACAGACAGGGTGACCTCAGTATGTGCTGCTGAGAGATCACTCTCACCCTGACTGTGCAGTGACCACAGCATGGCTAGGCACCCCCATAGTGCTATCTAGTATTTCTCTAATGTGATATATATGGGTTGCCTTTTGGGGCCCTGTCACTGATTTAACTGTGTATGCTGACATCCCAGTTCTGGGTGCAGGCATCTCCACTGGGCACTAGCAGACTATTTGCAGCTGGTATGTGTTGTGATGGAGTGGCTTGCAGGGTGCAGTGGCTGATGGCTTGCACCAGGGGAATATCAGATAGTGGTGGGGTGCAGCATGCCATATCTAGGCGTAATGTCTGTCTGCTATTGTGTTCTGGATGTGTACAGAGCTGCATTGACTGCTCTGTGGGGTGTGTGTGTACCTCAGCAGGACTGGGGTTGATGTTCCCCTCTATGTCCACCTTGCAGGGAGGTAGATGTTGTATATTTTGATAGGAGGCCCTGTTTGCCGCCCTGGGGGAGGGGGTGGTGGTGCATGGGACCTCCGAGGGGGTCCATGGGGGGGGGGGTCTACACCTGACTGATACAGACAGAGATGTCCAAAGTGTATCTGCAGAAACTACCTGTCTCACACTATAACACTGCTGTGGACCTGCACCATGGCCTCTTTCAGCCATGGACGTTGCTGTGGACCTGGTGCTTGGCGCCTCACTGCACCCTCAGGGTGAGCACAGTACCTGCACGCTGTGACGGTGTGTGGCTACCCTGTGCCGGTACAACACACGGTCAGTACCCCCTACCAGGCCGAGGTGCTGTGGGGGTGCACATGGTCGCTTCCCCCCTACCAGGCCGAGGTGCTGTGGGTGTGCATTCCCCATCTTGTGTTTATCTGTGGACAGCTGATTTGCATGTGCAGTGCATCATGGGTGTGACTGGCGCAATCCAACCCTGGGGGAATCCAGCGCCTGCTCACAGGCTTTGATAACCCATAGGCCATCCCACGTACATCTGTTAGCATTGTGCATAGGTGCAGGACACCCTACCGAATCTGTCATATAAGGTACCCACACAAGTAAAAACACACATACCCACGCACGACTGTACGCGCGTGGCTACGCGCAGAGCTACTACGCCCATACCAACGCACGCAGCCACGCACACCCCAACGTACATTGTTACGCACACTGCGAGGGTGTGTTTCTGTATGCAGTACTCGACGTAAAGCAAAACATGCCTTCTCACGGCACACTGGGGACTCGAACCCATGCTGTCTGTAATAGTGGTCAGTACACTAACCATTGTGCTACAGCTCTGTGTTAGTGCTCTGTGTCTGTACATCTTCCTACGATGTATGTCCGCAGCAACGCACGCACATACGCCCACAGTAACGCACGTGGCCACGCCCCCAGCAACGCACGTGGCCACGCCCCCAGCAACGCACGTGGCTACGCACCCAGCAACGCACGTGGCTGAGCAGCAAAGGCATTTGGAAGAAATGGCATCCATGTCGAGGAATCCTCCCTTCAGCCAGAGGGACATCTACCTGCTAACAGAGCTGTTCTGCCTCCGCCAGCAGAGGCTCTTCCCTGGCTCATCCAGGAGGCAGAACCTGGCAAGGGTCAGGAGGGCCTGGGAGCGCCTGGCCCATAGGTTCAACAGGAGCTCAGACTACCCACGTGAGGTAAGTACATGGGGACAAGTCCCCCAAATGATGAGACAAAACAAAACACACCCAGTAACGTCAGCACAAATACACAATGCACTGACAGGGAATAGCAGGTGCTGACACATCCTGCGGCTAGCAAAGTCTGCCACACACCCCAGAAAAAGGCACCCCTGCCCCAAGGGGGTAGCTGCAACCATGGCAGAGGAGCACCACAGATCACAGAGGTATGGTATAGGGTGCCTTTGCAGGCCAGGGATGTCCCCCATCCACAAGACACCCCAGTCCCACCTCTCAGGCCAACAGGAAAGGAAGGGGGTCTGCACCATGTCTCCTTTAACCAACACATTTGCAAAATGCATCCTCTGATGCTGCAGGCCCCAAATGAGGGCATCTCTCCCCCACCCTGCCCACTGTCTGCTGGTGCCTTGTGTGATTACAAAAGACAAACCCCAGCTCCAAGCAGATGTAGGCCCCAAATGAGGGCATCTCTCTCCAACCCTGCCCACTGTCTGCTGGTGCCTTGTGTGATTACAAAAGACAAACCTCAGCTCCAAGCAGATGCAGGCCCCAAAAGGGGTCCCCTGCACCAACCCGGTGCCCTGGGAAACAGGCCCTGTATGGGATCACAAAAGACAAACCACAGGCTAAGGGGTTCCCAGTGAGCACTGTAGGTGACAACCTCCCACCCCAACAGTGGCTGATTGGCACATGCAGATGTGTGTAGGTGGCACCCAAAGCTGTGATGTGTTATGTACGTGGGGCGCACATACAGGGCACATGGTGCACCGGCCAGGGTGATGTGTGTGTGGCCCACACATGGGGCTGTCTCACGTTAACGCAAGGGGGCATGAGCGCCCACCCAATAGGGGCAGGCGCTTGTTGTATGCAGTGAGAGTGTTAGATGCAGAGGCAGGGACCCACCACGTGTCACCACGGTAGCTAAGGGCAATGTTCGTTGTCACCCCTACAGGTGGAGGACCTTCGAAAGAAGGCTCGAGAGCTGAGGGCCCAGTACCCCCGCTTCGTTGCCAGGGTGCAGCGCGAGAGGATGGCACAGCAGAATGGTGAGTACCGGGACATGGCCATGTAGGGGAACGAGTGGTGGAACCACAGGTCCACAGTGACAGGGGAAGAGGATGTTCCCCCAGGGGATGACATGTGTTATCCCTCCCACAGCTGATGCACATGCAGCCATCGTGGACGAGGGGCCGGAGGAGCCTCCAGACGTTGCGGCCCGGGAGGGAGACCAGGAGGAGCGCGAAAATCAGGACGGCGGACCAGAGCGGAATACCGAGGATGGGGAGGATGGGAATGAGTGCGCATCCCCACGCCACGATGAGGGAGTGGAGGGGGATGATGATGGGGGCCAGATGGGAGGGAATGTGGGGGATGCTAGGGAAATGAGGACTGATGGTGTGGAGCCTGGGGAGCAGGATGAGGAGGGGGGGGGATGTGAGTGGAAGGGAAGGGGAAAGGGGGGAGGTGGTTGGCAGGGAGAGGGAGGGGGAGGCAGGGGGGGAGGGGGATGGGGTTGTGGGGAGGGTGTTGGAGGCAGGGGGGAGGGAGGGGATGTACAGCGGAGAGGGTGGTGTGGGGGCAGGTCCCCAATGGCACGCTCTGCCACAGGGCACTGGGGGCACCAGCCACCTGCCCCATGATCAGGGCGCGGCAGGCCCTCTGGACGTGTGCCTGCCACACATGGCCGCAGGCAGGTCTGCTGTCCATGCAGCCACACAGACACGGGGAGATGTGTGTCTGTGCGGCTGCATGTGCGGCCTGCGCCTGGCTGCAGCTGTGCGTGCCCAGGCACAAGCCCAGAGGCAGTTCGCCCTAATCCAGGGGCAGGTGCTGGTGACCCTGTCCATGGTGGCTGACCGTCTGCGGGAGCATGATGAGCGCCCTGAGCGTGCCTCACACGGTCAGCCACCATCCGACAGGGGTCCCCAGGGTGTGTAATATGTGGACACACATAGCACACCCGCCCTGTGATGGAGCGTGCCATTGCGTGTACATGACAAGGGGCACAGGGAGGAGCGGGGCCATCGATGTTTGTATGAGCATGCATTGTTGGCCATGCTGCTGTCACCTGCCATCAGATAGGATATGTGACGCATGGCCCATGTGTGGCCGCATGTACATGTTGTAAATATGTTTCACACCCAGGTGTATAAAGATGTTGAATGTTAAACATACCAACTGTGTGGTCAGATGTCCCTCATTGCTAGGTAACAGTGATGTGCGAGTGATGGGTGTGGCTGTGTTCACTATGAGAGGCAATGGCCGATGTGGAACAGGTATGGTCTATGCTGAGAGCACCCCCACAGACATGTCACTATTATGCTGCTGCGAGGGTGGGCCAACTAGAGGGGTAGTGAGTGGCATGCATGACTGACGTGCAACAGCATATGTGTGGATCCCTGTGGTACACACAGCACAGAGTGACAATGATACATATGGTGGCGTGGAGCGGTTGGCCTTTGTGACCGGTACAGAAGGACCCCATATTGTTGGCCTGTCTTGCCAAGTGCAGGACGACTGAGGTGTATGCGTGGTGGTGGGGAGAGGGGGGAACCACATAGTGTGCACCGCAGGGGCTCCTGAAGCTGACGCCTGAGGGGGGGGGGATGGAGCTGAGAGTGTTGTGCTAGGTGTGACTGTGTAGGGCCTGTCAAAAACGCTCAATATGTCAGGCACGTGTACCAGCATGCAGGGCGGAAATGGTGGATGTTACACGATAGTCAAAACGTCCGCTGCGAAACGTACGACCAACATGCTGTATGTTGTCATGGGTGAACGTGCTGGGCCCAGGGGGGTGCAGGAGCATATTGTCAGTGGAGTACATGGGGCCATCGGTGGGGGCACTCAAAGGGGTGTGGGGATGGGGGGTGCACACAGCAGAGGGTCGGGACAGGGGCTCAGCGGGATGATGGCCAGAAGGGTGGCACACTGCGGTGTGTTTGCGGATGGTGTGTGCTGGAGTGTGGATGGTGCGACAGGTGACAGTTGCTGCATGTCATTTGGGGAAACCAATGTGTTATTGGGGTGTGCCAGGATGGGTGGAAAGGGGGTGTAGGTGTATATAGAGGCCACTGGTGCACAGGGGGACGGGTAGCCCTTACTGGGGGTTGACACAAAGGTGCTGGAGCATGCATGCCTGTGCCCAGGGATCCACTGTGCACATGTGTGACGGTTGAGACAAGGTGGATGTGTGTGGGCGCTTGTAACCCAGAGTACATGTCCTGTGTCACCTTCTCTGGCTCCCTTTACGTTACCTTATGGACTGCTCTATGGGGGGCATTTTGATGTGCCTCAGTGGACACTCCACTTTATAATGTGGCATATGTTGTGCGTTCTGGGGTGCCTTCTGCAGCAACCTTGGGTCCGCCACTGTGTGTGTGTGTTTGCTAGCAAATGTACATCACATACATGACATATACATGCCCCCTCACTCATTAGATAACATGTGGGTGTGTTTACTTGCACCCCAAAAGGAAAGGGGACATTGACATGCCCCCTCACTCACTATCTGATGTGTGGGTGTGTTTGCTTGCACCCCTCCTAAACTAAAACAAATATATGCCCCCTCCCTCACTGTGTCATGTACAGGATGCTACATCAGCCAGCCTTCTGCAACTGGCACCCTAGGGACTCGAACCCATGCTGGCCGTATCAGCAGTCACTGCAGTAACCATTGTGCTACAGCTCTGTATTGATCATGTATGTCGGAGTGGCTTATTATGCTTAACGCGCGGTGACCCGCTAACGCGCCATGTAACGCTCGTTAGTTTAGTAACGCGCGGTAGGTGTTCCGCTGTCCCGCCCATCTCCTTATTTGGGGGTTTGTCTTATTAACGCGGATCCTAACGCGAACTGCAATAACGCGATTTAGTAAACATACCCCTAAGAGGCCAGCTCTTACAGGGGCATTTCTGGACATCCAAAAAATGGATCGGTCAATTCTGCAACCACAGGAGCTAGATGTTCTCTACAAAGGAAGCTTTGGAATTGCCCAGATCAACAAATCTAAATAGAACAAGGCTATTGCTCTCTATTTCAAGAATTAAGGACCCAATATTGAGACTCTATGGAGCATGTTTGACATGAGTTTCACCTGCGCAGAAGCAAGAAACACATCCAGCAAATGCCACGTGCTAAAATCCCCATGCTACCGGAGCAATGCTCAAGTATGTAGGGTGAGGGCGGAGACTGGGCAGAAACTGTGTGGTGACATGGTGCTTGCCAGGGACAAGCATGCTACTCATGCCCTAGATGTGAATTGACTCCTTTTGTACGGGGGCAGCTAATGCTTGCCTCTGACCAGGCACTCGCTGCACATACCATGCTCCCGTGCGCCAACTGTGTGGTTCAGACATGTGGTTCATATCCAAGTGTTAAGAAATAGGAAGGGCAGGAGCAGGGTTAACTACTACTACTACTAATACTACTAATTACACAGGTACACTAAAAAAAGTTTTTTTTAAACTGCCTCTAATGTTTCGATTGATTTTTACGTTTTTTGGTGCGCTGAATCCAAATCTGGTAACCAATTTGCTCCATCACGTACAGATTTTTTGCTACATTGGGTTAGCAGTTTGAGGTGAACGTTTCAGATTGAGTGCGATCGAGATAAAAGTTTCTTGGATGAATTCTTTATACTAATTGTTTAGTAGTTATTCAAATAAGAATAAAGAAAATTGTAACAAGGCAGCACATAAGAATAGAGTAATGTCAACAAAACACACTGTGATGGTAGCAAAATTGTCTGCACTTAAAACAGCCACATACATGTGCACAAACATTGAGCATATAAGAGCGAGGTTAGACACAAAGCAAAGCAAGGAAATGTGCAAAAAATGTTGTACAGGTATGTATGTAAGAATAGAAAACGCAAACCGCACCATTGCAATACATGAAGACAAACACCCGATGGTGTGAAAATAAAATTCTAATAAATGAGATCCGACACTGTGGTAATAACTAGCAAATTTTTATTTCAAAGTTTAGTAAAAACACGATATTTGTCAACACAGTTTAGATTTTAAAGTCATTCTTGGGTCAATCAATCTCCTGGTGGGCCCGTTTCTTCTTCCCCCGAATGCTTCTCTTGGTGCACTGCTTGGCGTATTTTTCATCTGGGGTTTCCCGCAGCAGCAACCAGCAGAAATCAGCCATCATAGTGGTGTTCCATCTTCCTTGGTACCTTCTCTCTGCGTCCTTGATGTCCTGGTGAAACCTTTCACCTTGTTCTTCACTGTACGCCCCCAAGTTTCGGGAAAGTAGTTCACATGGGAGTGCAAGAAATGGACTTTCAGGCTCATGTTACAGCCTTGTTCTTTGAAGGCATTGAGCATCCTGGCAACAATATCCTTATAGTTCTCATCCCGCCTGTTCCCCAAGAATTTGAGAACAACATCCTTGAAGGAATCCCAGGCTTCTTTTTCCTTCTCAGACATCGTTTCAGCGAATGCTCCATCTGAAATGAGTTTCCTTATATCAGGGCCAACAAACACTCCTTCCGTTAGCTTTGCTTCAGAAAGTCGGGGGAACTTTGAGCAAAGGTACCGAAAGCACTCACCATCTTTTGGAAGGGACTTGATGAATTGCTTAATGAGACCCAACTTAATGTGGAGAGGTGGTAATAGAATTTTATCACGAGGTACCAAGCTCTCATGAAGAACATTTTTCTCACCGGGTCTCAAATACTCCCGAATTGGCCAGTCTTTTTTCCCACAGTGTAGGTCGCGGGCCCGGCTATCCCACAAGCAAAGGAAGCAGGCATATTTGGTGAAACCGGATTGCTGCCCTAATAGCATGGATAGAATTTTAAAGTCTCCACAAATCATCCACTTATGCTCATCATAACGAATCTTCTGAAGAATCAGGGCCAAATTCTCGTATTTTTCTTGGAGAATAACAGCGTGAGCAATAGGAACTGAAGCGAATATGTTGCCATTATGAAGAAGAACACCTTTTATGCTGTCTTTTGATGAATCAATGAACAGCCGCCATTCAGCAGGATCATACTTGAATTTAAACTTTTCCATCACTCCGTATATATCGTTGCAAAATACCAAATCTTCCTCTTTGCTGAAATACTTCAAAAATTGTGTCTCGCGGTTGCGGTACCAATAAAAAGTTGTTCCTGGTGACAATAGATTTTTCTGTTTAAGCCGAGAACCTAGCAGTTGGGCAGCATCTTTTGGGAGTCCTAAATCCCGGACTAAATCATTCAATTCAGCTTGAGAGAAAAGTTCAGGTTTCGGATCTGGTTCAGTTTCAAACTCGGAAGTACTGGACTCATCGGGAAAAGCCATCTGATGAGTCTCATCATGATCAGAACCGTCCACACAAATATGATCCAAAGATTTTGGTGGTTCAGGCACAGGTACTTCGTTGCTATGAGGCATAGGCCTAATTGCTGAGGGAAGGTTGGGGTAACTTATTACGTTCTTATTTTTTAAGTTGTATCCCTTCACAATGCAAGAGCAAAAATAGCAGTCACTGCTGTGGTCTCTTTGTTCACGCCACATCATAGGTATTCCGAAACGAAATGCTTGTTTTTTACCTTTCATCCATAAGCGTAGATCTTCCTCACATGTCTTGCACACTTTGTGAGGAGCCCACGGTTTGTCTTGATCGCCTAACTTCAAACCAAAATAGGCGAAATATACTTTTTTAATAAATGCAGAAATGTTCCTCTGCCGCTTTTTCACGGTATATTCCCCACAAATAAAACAAAACTGTCCGGAGAGTTGACGCAACCTCTGGCTCTGTGAGCCATCACAAATACACAGCACTGCAAACTACAACTGTAGTGAACCACTTCGGAATAAAGCTGGATTACAACTGAGCAAACAAAAGGTAATAATGAACTTGCAAGAAACTGAAATTTGACAGGAACGTTCATGTCGCAACCACCGTGTTTGAGCGAGCGAACGAGGTGAAGCGAACAGGAAAGAACATGCGCCAGCACGAGTACTGGATTTAGCCCCCCGCTTCCCAATTGTCCTGTTAATGTATAAAATGAATACAAAACACTCTAAAATATCATGAGGGAGTGTTTCTAGTTAGTTAACCATTACAACCTCTATTTTGGGCCAAGAAAATAAACTGCAGTCGGCTAAAAAGAAATTATGTGAACATTCCTTATATGGGTAAGAAATCTAATTTTGCAAGAAAGCGTGACGTGATGGAACATTTTGGCTATTTTTCCTGGATTCAGCACCCCAAAATCTATAGGAATCAGTTGCAAAACTGGAGGCAGTTTTTTGGTAGTGTACCTGTGTTATTTATGTAGCATTACAAGACTCACGCAATGCTGTACATATACAGTGCAATCGTAAAGTCTCTCCGCAGTATGCGTTATGGGTTCTACACTAGGTTATAAGAAAAGATCAAATTGTTTTAATATAGAATGGTTATTTATTTGTCAAAAACTAACATACACACATTTACTTCAAGTGCTGGAAATGTTGTCCTTTGTTTTCCAGGCACAATGCTACTCGTCTAGTCTTGTCTTCAAAAACATGAGTTAATGTCCTTCATGTTATGGTAGCAGTGTAGGTGAATATTGCTGCTTTCAGTCCCTCGATGGTTTCCTAGTGGTCTTTGTACATTGTTCCCTTTGCTGATCCCCAGAAGTAAAAGTCAGGTGATAAAGGCTGGGAGAGTGTGGCGGTGAGAGACCCCTCAAAATTACTCGATCTTTGAAGACATCTCTCAATTGCGCCATGGAAGAAAAATCAGTGTGCGCAGTAGCTACAGTTATTTCCATACAAGTGACGACTGTTCGGGATTTAAAATCTGTAGATAACACAGGTCTGCAAAAAAAATTTTTTGAGAGCTGTTTTGGTTATTCCATGTAATCTTTATGTTTTTGGTGCGCTGAATCCGAAAATGACCTCCATTTTGTCATAAGACATCACGTTTCCTGACAATTTAGGTAACTATGTTAAATAAGGCAATACCTCAAAATAAATGGAAATAGACTTATAAAATTAAAGTTTTATTACAATATTTTCATGAAAATCCTTTTTTGAACTAAAATGAGCTCACCTACACAAACTAAACTCAATTCTTCTTCCTTGTGAGGCTCCTCTTGGTGCATTTACGCTTGTGAGAAGCATCTGGAATGTCTCTCTGAAGCATCCAACAGTAGTCTGCCATCATTGTAATGCTCCATTTTCCCTGGTATCTCTTTTCCATCTCTTTAATGTCTTGGCAGAATTGTTCACCTTGTTCCTCACTCACAGCTCCCAAATTTTCAGGAAAGTAGTCAAGGTGGGACTGGAGGAAATGCACTTTCAAACTCATCAGGCAACCTAAAGCTTGAAATGCTTTCAGCATTCGTCCGACGATCTTTTTGTAGTGAGGATCTTTGTTATTGCCTAAAGATTTCTGTACGACTTCTTTAAATGCAATCCACCCTTCTTTTTGAGGATCCATCATGGTCTTGACAAACTCTTGATCAACTATAAGCCTTCTAATGTCTGGTCCGACGAACACACCTTCCTTCAATTTTGCCTCCGACAGGCCTGGAAACTTGGTGACCAAGTATTTGAAGCATTCTCCATCTCTTGGAAGTGATTTTACGAATTGCTTCATCAATCCCAATTTTATGTGGCGAGGTGATAGAAGAACTTTATGGGAAGGTACCAAAGTTTCTTGGAGTACAATTTTTTCACCGACTGTTAGCACCCTCGGCTGCCAACTCTTCTTGGTCCTGTGATTTTGTCGGTCTCGACTGTCCCATAGACACAGAAAACAAGGATATTTGGTATACCCAGCTTGTTGCCCGAGCAGCATGCACAAGACCTTCAAGTCCCCACACACTTGCCAACCATGGTCTTCATATTTAAGTTTACGAAGAACCAATTCCAAGTTCTCGTAGGTTTCCTTCAAGTGTACGGAATGACCTACAGGTATGGAAGCGTAAAAACCGTTGTGGAGTAAAACTGCTTTGAGACTTCTTTTTGAAGAATCTATAAAAAGATGCCATTGTTCTGAATCATATTGGATTTTAAATTGACCATCAGACCTTCAACATCGATGCAATAAACCAACTTGTCTTCCTGGGTGAAGTAAGGAACGAACTTCTTTTCATGATGTCTGAACCATGAAGATGACACTCCTGGCAACAATAAATTCCTGCTTTTCAGCCTTGATCCGAGTAACTCAGCGGCATCTTTAGGAAGATTCAAGTCTCTTACCAAATCATTCATCTCCTCCTGAGAAAACAATTTTGGTCTTGTATCATCTTCAAAGTCAGAACTTGATTCGTCATCTGATTCAGGTATGACTTCACCTTCATCGGAGCTAGGTATCTCTTCCAAGGTAGCAGGGGGCTTGGGTACTGGTATATCTGTGCCATGGGGGATGGGACGAATTGCCGAGTGAAGATTGGGGTATGAAATGGAATGCTTCCATTTGGAATTAAACCCTTTCACATCGCATGAACAAAAGTAACAGTCGTCACTATGGTTCTTTTGCTCTCGCCATACCATAGGAATCCCATAACGGAAAGATTTTTTCTTACCCTTGAACCAGTTTCAGGGGTCCTCAACACACTTTGCACACTTTGTGAGGCGCCCAGACTTTATCTTGATCTCCAATTTTTAGTCCAAAGTATACAAAGTATACTTTTTTCACAAAGTCTGTAATATTTTGTTGTTGCTTCAACACTGTATATTCACCACAGATGAAACAGAAACTGTCTGGCGAATTAATACACTTTCGCGGAGCCATAACATAACGGTTGAAGAATGACGAGCTAACACGAATTGCGATGAAAAAGTGTGAACAGCCTAGAACCAAGAACCTGATGATGATTCGTGCACAAGTGTGGCATGCAGGAGAGAGCAGCTCTGTGTCTGTACACGATACGTCACAGTGCTGGCCACGCCCTCCTGCACTGACCGGAGCTGCTGCTATCTGCCCTGTGTTTCCCTCCCACTGGATTCTTCAGGAAAGATTAACCCCTTCTACCATTAGAAGCACGGACCTAAAACTTGCTTAGCTTATGTATATATTGCTGACCATCAGATTTACAGTGCTATATTTTTTTTTACATAACTCGGACAACCCCTTTAAAGTTTTTTTTGGCATTTTATATCTTAAATGCACTTATGTGAGTTAATTAATAGTAATTTGAATTAATTAATAGTAATTTGAAAAAATTTGATAAATTTGAAGACAATTTTGCATGTTGTGGCAAATCATGACATCTAGGAGTTTTGTCAATATTTTATTTGTTTTCAGCACACCAAAATACATGGAAATTAAATGAAAATAATCAAACAGCTTTTTAGTCGCAGACCTGTGTAATGTAAAGAGGTGGCTTATTGCGAATAGTATCAGGTATTCATTTGAGATAACAGAATAGAAGTGCTGGATTTGACATTTTACACAGATGAAGCTTGGTTCCATTTATCTGGACTCATTTATGGGTCACAGAAACCCACATGTAATTCATGAAACACCCTTGCATAACAAGAAAATTGATGTGTGGTTAGCAATGTCAAGAAAACGAATTCTGGGCCCTATTTTTTTTTTTTTAGAACACCATAAATGCAGATCGCTATTGCTCCAACACAATGTACCCATTCAACACACAGCTTTAAAAAGATGAAATCTTGAATGCCTACTTTCAGCAAGATAGTGTTTTTGTCTAATAGCTTTTTGTGCAGATCCATAGCTGATTTTAGTCTTCTGTGCCAATTTGTCTTTCCTTTTCAAATTAACTTTATTGCAGCTAAAGTTAATTTGAAAAGGAAAGACAACCTGTGAGGAGCCATCCCCCATGACATCACTTCCTCGGGCTCTGCGATGACCGGAGGGCTCCTCACACAGTTTATCTTTAGTTTTCAATGTAAGTGTATTGCAGCCGCTGCTCTGTACAAAGCAGAAGCAGCGGCTGCACTGCTATGGGAATCGCGTTCGCGCTGCGGACTTCGGCACAAAAACCAGTTTTTTGCTCTGGCCGCTCCCGATCTTGCCGGTTTTACATCTGTGCTGGCAGCCAGCCTGGCCATGGAAAAAACGGCCAGGCCGGCTGAAAACCGTCCGGTTGGCAACCCTATTATTAGATCTCTTACACTATTGTGGTGTGGAACAATGGTTTGTGGAAACATTTCGGAGAATTTTTGTTTCACCACATCTGTATATTTTCACCTGATCTAAACACATGCTCCACTAAAAATATTTGTTCTTCAATGGTTAACATACTGTGAAGGGCTAAAGAATCACACCACAGCTCAATGCATGCCTGAAAAACACTTCAATGTCCATCCTACGTCTGTCAAACACTAGCTAGGTCAAGAAAAACAACAGCAGTAGTCAGTGTGCAGCCAGTTCACATACAGTGCTCACTGCGGAGAGACTTTATGATCGCACAGTCTCTGCTCATCAGAGCTTACAATCTAATCAAGATGAAAAAAAACACAAAACTTGGGATTAGAATATGGCAAGATACACATAAGTAGTGGACAAGAGAATGAAGAGCATCAGGATTCAAAAGCAGCCTCAAAGATTTCAATAGGGCTAGAGAAGGAGCCCGATATACAGACTCAGGTAGTTTGTTCCAGGCATATGGTTAATACATTGGAATAATAGGGGATCAATTGGATATGGGAGCTGAAAGCCAAGGCATACATCTAGGCCATCATTCTGGGTGTGCTGCATGGTACAGCTGACATGGCAGTGGAAAATATCAGCTTGACAACTTCAGCACCAGGGCCTACAGGTCTGCATTCACCCTGCTGGGATAGTGGACAAACATCCATGGACACGGCAAAAGCTGTCCTGATGGACTGCTGTTCACAACTACATATGCACTGGATAGGTTTTAGAGGGCTGCTGGTGTTATCTGCTATGGAGATATCAGGAGATAGAACTTGTGCTCTGTGCTGCAGTCAGTACTTGCTTCAGAGGCAGATTTGGAACCAGAAAACTACAGTTAGGGAAGGGGCATGTAAATTAGGTGATGCACTCCATGGCTAAATGATGGTTTGGAAGTACCCCTGCCCATGTTTTGTGGGGATGCATATGGAAGTGAATACATGCAGCTAGGGGGCCATGATGCAGCCATAGGTTAAGTACCCGTGGGCTAATGACCCCTCACCCAGACCAAGGGAGGATGTGGCACAGGCCTACCAGCTCTCAGCATCAACATACTTCTATTACTGAATGTGGGTCTCCACTGTTGGAGCTCGCTGTTTGGTATCTCTTGCCTGTCTCCCTTTCACTGGCGTTGCAGCAATCCATGAATCTCAGGGGCTCTTTTCATCTAAGTCTGGGGAGCCATGACTGATGGGATGCTCATCCTAGTGGCTGTGTGGGATTCACCATCTCCATGTAGTATATTCCTAGAGCCCCTCCCAGAAAGAGGGGACATGGGGGGGGCCTCTGTGGGTGGATGGCTGTGACAGACTGTGTACAATTTTGCAGTATATCAAATAAAGATACGGTAACCATAACCCCTTTGTAGTAACTGTTGGACCCCAAAAGCAGATGTTCTATATGGTGGGCAATGGTGTTTGATGCTACGGCCTCCATATACATGCTGCTCTTGTTGCCTCAGAGTGAGGGGTTTATATCCCAGTCCCCCCATAATAGATAATATGAGCATCCTGTCTGATCCCATACATGGCCCCCTGCATCTCCAGATGCCACATTTGCACCCTATCATGCGGAAATATTTCTTTACGGAAAGAGTGGTGGATCCATGGAATAGTCTCCCAGTGGAGGTGGTAGAGATGAGGACGGTATCTGAATTCCAAAAAGCATGGGACAAACACAGATGATCTCTAAAAGAAAAAAGGGGACTCTTGTAGTTGTTGATATGGACCATGTGGTCTTTTTCTGTCGTCATTTTTCTATGTTTCTATGTACAGTTTGAGATGCAGCACTTATTCTCTGCATATGTTTTCTGATTGGCATGCCTCGCCCCCTTATACTTATCTCCTGTGCTCTGAGTTGTTCTGGATGTTCAGTCTACACCCGGTCATCACTCTATTTTGGATTGTCCAATTACTACCTTTCTGTATGGGTGGTAGGGGCACAGTTCTTACTGTCCACAACCAATCCAAGGTCCACAAATGCCTCAATACCATGCTTGTAGCATTCTATTTTCCGATGTGTGTGCAGACTATCTGCAGTGTGTGCATGTGCTGGGCTGTACGTTTGCTACTACTGTCCTAGTGGTGCAGCTAGCATGGTGGAAGTAGCATACCACACCACACCCCTTCTGTTTACCGTAGCCACTGGGCTCCGGTGAGATAGTAATGCACAAATTCCACACATTAACACCACTCTCCCTACCGCACTTTAGTAAACATGCCCCTGTGGTTGGCATTTCCTTTATTCTGGATATTCCGTGCTTGTATTTAGACTGTGGCCAGTGTCGAATATCTGGATATGCTGATCATCACGACATCTATCTGGATAACGGCGATGTTGAGCCGCTATCTGGATAGGCTAAACAGATACATTTTGGGCAGCCTTTCAAATAGCCTAAATCTATTTGGATAACTTATCAGGATAAGCACTGACAGCACAAAGATGGTCAGAGGAAATATTCAGTGGTGCTATCCAGATATTGCTGCTGAATATCTCACTGGCCAGCACATATCTAGTTAGCAGGTGCTACTATTTGTATAAGTGCTTTTCAGTATCAGTCTCCAACATTAATTCATACAACTACTCAATTGTCTAAATATTTCTAATTCACAAATACATACAATATAGTCTGATAATATGACTGTGTGAATTAATGTTCTATTAGCAGTGAAATAGTTCTAAAACAATACCTCTCCTGTCTCAACCAATGGTTTATTACCAGGCATTCTTCTTTGTTTTCCTTTCTAATATTTCTCTTTGCTAAACTGATGTATTGAGAGATTGAATCAAACTTCTCATGATTCGTATTAAGCTTTAGATAAATTTTACACTGCCAGGTTTGTACCAACAAATAGTACTGGAACAACAAGCTTACATTTGTCTATAAAAAGTCCCCCAAAAGCATAATAGTACTTCATTTTTCATAGATTTCAGTTTATCAGTCACAATATTTTGCCATGGCATAAAAAGCACTGGGCTCAAATCAACCCTGTGTATCTGAGCCTATACTATTCCACTATTCCTCTAGCAGCCTGTTACTGATGTATTTACATTTGTAAACTGCCTTTCCAGTCTGCCTGCCTCTTCCTACCATACTTTGCTAAGGACTTTATTTTATGCTATTATATCTCTATGCTGTCTTCCTTGAATACAGTTCAATCCAAAGCGACATGGGTTTTAACTCTCCATTGTCTCGGGTACAAATTTAGAGTGTAAGCCTTCAGGAGACAGGAAAATACCCACCATGAATGTAACATATCTTGAACTCCCATTGAAAAAAAGGCTAGTGAGCTATATCCAAATATAGTGTATATAGGTCAGCTCGGAAGATGTACATTATGCGTCTGGAAAAAGGGATTCCTAAATGTGCGCCTATACTTTATGAACTGTATGTGAGGGGCTACATGGTTTATAAAACTTGCATATCTTTGCCTCCTGAAGTAGTTGGTTATGGGCAAAAAACATGTACATATGGTGTGCTCAAAAAATGTGAGCACCCAATTTTTACATGACTGCACTGATGTGTAGGCACAGGGACACACACATGGGTCTTAGAGCTTTGAATTCAAAATTTGCCTCTGATGCCACCATGCTGCTGACTCAATTCATGATGGAATGACTGAAGATTATTTTCTCAGTGGTGGGGGAGAGAAGGGACTAGGACAGGGGTGGGGAACCCTGGTCCTGGAGAGCCGCAGACCAGTCAGGTTTTCGGGATATCCCTAATGAATATGCATGAGATATATATGCATTAGAGATATCCTGCCAACCTGACTGGTTTGTGGCCCTCCAGGGCTGGATTTGGAGACCCCTGCCTTACACCTCTGTCATTTAAGATTGTGAGTGGGCAAGGTGCAGATGTCCAAGACATCAAAAAGGTTAGATAGAATGTGTCACATTCCTCCTCACTTCTCACCACCACCAAAATATTGTCTATTAGACAACTTTTTGGTGGTGGTGAGAATCGAGGAGGAATGTGACACATTCTATATACCCTTTCGATGTCTAGGACATCTGCACCTTGCCCACTCACAATCTTAAATGACAGAGGTGTAAGGCAGGGGTCTCCAAATCCAGCCCTGGAGGGCCACAAACCAGTCAGGTTGGCAGGATATCTCTAATGCATATATATCTCATGCATATTCATTAGGGATATCCCGAAAACCTGACTGGTCTGCGGCTCTCCAGGACCAGGGTTCCCCATCCCTGGACTAGGAGAACATGTGCAGAGCCTGGGTGAGTCTCACCAGGTTGTTTAAAAGGAGCTCTCAAGATGCAAGTGCCCACATAAGTGCGCACACACGAGACCCAGGGAAGTGATAGTGAAGGGGGAATAGAAAGGTTTCTTGTAGGACATAGGCACAATTTTAAGGCCCAGGGATGCGGTGCTAGGAAGATCCAACCCCAAACTTCTATCCTACTTAGTTACATGGCTTGCAAGTGATCACACTCTGTCTTTGGCCTCTTTCTAGTATCAGATTCATAAGATGACAGATGATTAGGGCAACGTGGAGCTCAAAGGAGTAGGTGACAACACATAGGGGTATGTTTACTAAACTGCGTTAGTGCGATTCACGTTAGGAGCCGCGGTAGAGACAGAAACCCCAAATAAGGATATGGGCGGTACATCGTTTCCGAGAATGCGCCAAGAACGCGCGTTACAAGGCGCCATAAATGAACGAGCGCTACAGGGCACGTTACCGCACGTTAATCTTAAGAAGGCATGCAGACATACAAGCACAGCAACAGAGCTGTAGCACAATGGTTATAACACTAACTGATAGTACAGGGGTCATGGGTTCGATTCCCCAGTGGGCCTAATGTATAAGGCTGGCTGTGGCAGCACCCTTTACATTTAAGTAGTGATTGTTGAGGCATGTGACGTGTATTTTAATTAGTGCTGCCAGCAAACACACCCTCACGGTGCCATAACCTAAGGTGCCGCATAACGCACTCCATAGGGCACATTATAACGTGTACTGTCTGCCAAGACCCCCTATAATGTCCCCTATAGGACACCTTATAAGGATGTGAACAAAGCCCTGGCTGGCTGCAGGAATGCACGTCACCACACAAACTGTCTGCTGTGGTTACCAGAATAGGGGTAACCCACCCGTACCCATGATGCACTGCACATGCAAATCAGCAGTCGAGAGATGGGCACAAGATTGGGTATGCACCCCCACAGCACCTCAGCCTTGTAGGGGGAACAGACCGTGTGTGGCACTGCCACAGAGTAGCCACAGACAGTCACATTGTGCGGGTACAGTGCCCACCCTGAGGTTGAGGTGGGGCGCCCAGCACCAGGTCCACAGCACCTTTCATGGCTGAAATACGCTATGCTGTAGGTCCCCATCAGTGTGTGATAGGTAGTTCAGTTAGACACACCTAGGATACATCTGTGTCCTGCTATATGTCTCGGTCATGTCTAGTCCCTATGGGCGATGCTGCACCCATAATAGTGCATATCCTGTGTTGGTGCCATCGTTACCTGCTGTAGGTGAAGGGGGGCGGGGGTGTATGGACACATAGGCAGATTATGTACCACCACACAACCCACCCTCTGGGGCTCAGGGTGGGAAACAGGATCATCCACCAATAGATCCACAGTCTACCACCCTGCAATGGCAGCAGTAGAGAACCAGCAACCCCAGTCCTGCTGGGGAACAGACAAAGCAGTACACATCCATAACAAAATAGCAGACAGACAGCAGGCCTGGAAATGCTCAGCTGCCCCCCACCATTATCTGACATTCTCCAGCTGCAAGCCTCCAGCCGCTGCACCCTGCAAGGTGTTCCAGCAAGACACATACTAGCTGCAGACAGTCCACCAGCTAGTCTATAGTGCATGGTCCTAAAGAAGATGCATGTGCCCAGAACGGGGATACCAGCATACACACCAAGCAGATAAGTCAGTGATTGGGCCCCAAAAGGAAACCCATAAATAACACATAAGAGAAATGCTATATAGCACTATGGGGGAACCTAGCCATGCCATGGTCACTGCTCAGTCAGGGTGAGAGTGACCTCCCAGCAGGACATGCTATGGCTACCCTGTCCGTGCAGGTGGTTGCTAGGCACTACAATGTCCGAGCCATTGCCCTATGCCGTGTGCAGATGCAACCAGGCCAGGCCACCCTATCCAGGCTATTCCCACGGTACCTTGCTCCTCATTATGCACATTGGCAGGCCAATACTGGGAACAGTGCTAGCAGTGTGGGCTGTGGAGGGTGTTGGCAGCCACCACACACTGGATAGAAAGACACACACTCCCCACACCTATGCCAGCATTGTGCAACTATAGAGGTGTTGGGCATCCCAGGCCACCACACCAGTCCTGGGCACAGTGCAGGCATGGCTATGGTACCCAATACTGTAGGAGTCACTCCCCAGGTTGGTAAACACTGTCAGACACAAGAACTGTAGCACACTCCACAGACATCAGAAAGGTTGCTATGATGCAGCTCACTCAGAAAAGTGTACTTAACCTAGGAATTGCTATCTGCCAGTACTCATAGCAACCTTTTGATAGATGTGTACCATATTCCCCGGTTTAGGGTGGCATTACTAAGGTATGCAAGTGCTAGTATTGGGAGATGCACGCAGAGCCCAAAGTCCTGCCTCTCCAGGAGGCTTTGGATAATGGGGCCTGTGGGTGCGGGTGTGTCTGCCCCTGTTGGCTGCTGCTTTACGGCAGAGGTTCCCAACTCCAGTCCTGCGATGCAAAACACTGTTCGGGTTTTCATGCTGTCCCTCATGAATATGCATGAGATACATCTGCATACCATGGGGGTGGCGCATAGAAATGCAGCACAGGCATCTTTATCAGAGGCAGCATGGAACCGGAATGGTGTTTGGCCCTCCAGGACTGCATTTGGGAGACTCTGCTCTAGGTAATGTGCATGTTTATGGTGTCTGTGCTCTGTAGGGTAAAATGTAGGTGTCTTGGGCATGTTTACGTCATCTGCAATAACGGTGCTGTCTGTATTAGCACGTTGTAGTAGTGGGTAAAATATGGGGACTGGGTTGGCGGGAACCACAGCTGGGACTTGAACCTGTGACCCTCTGCTTCTGAATACACTGGTTTTGTGCACTGCACCACCTTGTTGTCACAGAGTCAGTACATTCCTTGGTGATACCATGACTGTTCGTCAGACAGGGCCCGTCTTTTGCAATACACGGCACCCACCTACACAGGGCTGGGCCACGGTCTGCTCTGGGCAGCTGCCACTGCCCCCTCCACCACCAGTATCCCTCAGCCACCATGCTGACATGCCCTTCTGCTGGTGGTGCTGGTGGTGCGCAGTCTCAGGCCATCCAGTGTGCAGGTAGGCGGCTGCCTATGGTGCGGGTTCTGGGGTGCCTGCATAGGTGTCCACGCTTCCCCCCAGCACCGCCTGCCAATGTTCCGTGCCCTTGGGGGTAGTTGCTGGGTACTATCCCCTGTGACACTGTGGGAAACACAGTCGTGCCCATGTTGGGCCTTCAGCAGTTGCTGTCTGGCTGCTCTGCTGCTTCAGCATTCGTATGGGCCACCTAGGCATCGCCCTATTCCGCACTGTGGCCCAGCTGCACCACAGCATGTGCCGCCTGCGGCCCTCTGTATCCCCTTCTCCGGCATCTGTCCAGTTGCCGTTCTGACATGCCCGCCCTGATGTTGCGGGACATGTTCATGCCATAGGAACCCTGTCCGATGGTGGGGAAAACCCTGAGCAGCGCTATTTCACTGTGGGCTCATTCACCTTGTATGGGGACGGAGTATAGATCCTTCCACGATTTATATCTGTTCTATGGAGCTTACTCGGGGGGGGGAGGGGTTGATGTTTCTCACTGATACCACTATTGGCCAGCTTGGTTATGTTTTTTTTCCAGTTTGTTGGGGTCATTTTTAGTGTTTATGTGCCCTTTTGTTCTGTTCACATGTATCACACTTATCACTTTTTTTAAGTTTCCCTGCCTGGGCTGTACATTGCTGACACTGAAATGGTTTCTCTCCCCACTCTCCACCCATTGACCCCTTCTCTCCGCCCTCTCTCCACCTTCTGCGGTGCTTTACCGCGCCGCGGGAGTTTACGATCATTAACTATGGTTAACGCGCGTTATGTAATGTTAACGATCGTAAGCGCGTCATAACGCGCGTTATGATGCGCTTACGATCGTTAACGTTACATAACGCACGTTATGTACGATTACCGCAGTTTAGTAAACATACCCCATAGAATCTATATCAGGAGCCTAGAGCAGACAAAGTGTGGGATGTGGCTAGGTAGGAATCTTCAGAGATTTTCTAATGTCACATATAGCTAATACAGTCACCGAAAGCATGTCCTAAGTATACAACTTTAAAAGGAAGGCACATCTACAGTGGTTT
This sequence comes from Ichthyophis bannanicus, assembly GCA_033557465.1. Classification (NCBI taxonomy): domain Eukaryota; kingdom Metazoa; phylum Chordata; class Amphibia; order Gymnophiona; family Ichthyophiidae; genus Ichthyophis; species Ichthyophis bannanicus. Next base: position 1,160,194,751 of record CM066032.1, on the reverse strand, counting down.
AGGACTCACACACTAGAAAATAAGAAGGCCCACTGCATAGGCTGCATACTACCAAGGTGTTCTTTCAGTGAAAGAGCTCTTTCTGTACAGTATGGGGATCTAAGAAAGAGAGTCAGGTACTTTGCCTGCATTCACTGATTGTCTAGAGGAGATCAGAGTAGAACTAGAGTAGGAAGGAGGTCTATGCCAGCCATATGCTGCACTTTACAGCACAAATACAACAACTAATTGAGGTATGCTTCAGATTTCTGCAAATAGCTATTATAGCCTACCTGTAGCTCCTGTTCACAAGTCCTTTTCCATTCTCAGTGCTACTCCCATCACTTTCGCCCTTCACTCTTCTGCCACCATCAGCCTTTCTAAAACACATATGCTGAGCATGAAAGATCTCATTACCACCACACTTCACAGCTGTTAATGCTAGTAAGAAACAGCTGCCATATTCTAAATCCATTACACCTAGCCCTCTAACAACAATGTCTTATTGATAGTCATCATACATTCATTCACACCTCTGCATCTTCATCTAGTCATGGAAACCTTTCTATTTACAGCCCGGCAAACTTGAAACAAATTATTCTCTTTCCATCTCTTTTACACTATCCTCTTGATAGAACTATCACAATCTTTGGCCAGCCTACTCATCCATAGCTTAAGAAGGAGCCTTACATAGTTATCTGTTCACCAAGTCCAGTTAATCCACTCTCTCTTTTTGCAAATGAACTACTACCCAGCCTCCTTTTTCTGTCACTGCAATTCAGATGCAGCTATGACCCTACCACTACCATTAGCCATTGCAGAGGCCACAGAGAGCACTCCACCACCACAAGCAGCTGAGGTGGCAGGAGAACCTATAGCAGCAGCTCTCCTCTCTGTTTTGGTTTCACCCTTTCTCTCAGCTCCCCTCCCTTAGGGCTTCCCTCTGTCTGTGCTGCCTCTGGGAGGAAGAATGGAGTTCCAGAGTTAGTCTTCCAATTGCAGGTCCTGTCTCTCTCTCATGGCCACCAGCTGCCCTTTGGTGCATCATACCATTGGAGATGTTGCAGTGGCTTCTGAAATGGAATAGCTAGAGTAGCAGGTTGCTGTCGTAGATGTAGCTAACTGGATTTGAGGGAAGTCATATGGATCTTCTATGCTCAGAAGTGGACGCTGAATTTCATGATCTTCATGGTTCCCTAAACTGGAAATTTGTAAGTGTACACGCACATAGATAAACGGTGTCTTGAGCATGAAGATCATTTTGGATGCCCTCATCCCAGTCCCCTTAAATCCATCTACACATCCTGGGATGTCTCATCTTTCTCTCCCAAGGAATCCTTTCTGCTCTTTTCAGTCATTTTTCCCTAATTAAATCTTTCTCCTATCCTCTTATCCCTCGCTTCAAGTAGCTGTCAAAACTCATTTTTCATATCATGGAGCAACAACAACAGGTGATAGGCCCCAGAGTGAAGGGCAGAGGGAATGTGTCCTATGGGGCTTTCTAAAATGGACCTACCCTCCATGCTAGGATGCACTTTAGGTACATTTCTGGAGTATTCCACACACGTCATGTGCAGAAGGTCAGGCAGCTGTGGCAGAGTACAACTAGAACATTTCCTCATAGAATTTACCATAGGAAAAAATAATCCTAATTCTGTTTTTATCTCAGTAACAGCAACATAAGCCCTATCCAGTACCAGGCACATTATAAAAATATAAAAGCTCCTACAAAGTCATTCAGGACAAGAATTCTCAGAACAAAAAGAGTCTGCTCAGAAAGCGTAGTTACTCACCTTTAACAGGTGATCTCTGGGAACAGCAGGAATTGAGTCTTCACATATGGGTATGGTCAGCAGCGATGGAGCCCACGTGGGAATGCTCCTCAGCGTCCTATAGGAAAGCTTTTGGGAGCATCCCACTGCGCCTGCGCTGCTGTCTTCCTGCCTTTCCAACTCTCCCTCTTCAGTTGGGTTTGTAGCTAAGATAAAAGGAATGAAGGAAAGAGAGAGAGATAGAGATACAACTCCTAGGGGAGGTGGGTGGGTTGTGAAGACCAATTCCTACTGTTCCCGGAGATCACCTATTACAGTTAAGAAACTATGCTATCTTCAGGAACAAGCAGGAATGTAGTCTTCACATATGGGGACTCCAAAGCTTAGAGATGTCAGGGAGATGTCCCCAGAGAGCAGCCAAACCCAGGCTGAGGTGGGTCATGCTTCCTCCCAAGGATCTCTGGTATCAAAACCCGGGACGGGGTGGTAGGAGTTGTTGTAAGTCTGAAAGAGATGCTGAAGAACAGCCTGGACAAACGAGGCATCCCGATGGGAGTCCTTGTCTAAGCAGTAATGGGCTGAAAGGTGTGGACTGAAGACCAAGTGGCTGCTTTGCAGATGTCGTCAATCAACACCACTGTTCCCTCTGAGCTGTGCGCGTGTGCGCGTGCACACACCTCGCCGAGCAAGCGCACATACTTTACAACAAAGCGCACAAAAATTAAGGTTCTGATTCTAATAGAAAACAACACAGATGTCTTAAAATTTAAAATTTGTGATTGTAATTACTAGAAATGTTCCCCTTCATTTAGTAATCGTCTATTTTCATTTAATTAGATTAAAATCAATGTGGTATACATACTGTATTCTGATGTGTAGTCAAATTTTAAAGTATATAACTACGAGTGTCGTTATGTGGCGCACAAAAATGTAACCTTCCTTCAAAAGTTGCACAGCTGATATTTTATGCGCACACAGCCTACAGAAAATTAGAGGGAACATTGATCAACACCGAGTGAAAGTTGGCCATAGAGGCAGCCATTGCTCTAAAATTGTGAGCTGTGACATGACCTTTGAGAGAAAGTCCCTTACTCTCATAGGTAAAGGATGTGCAGTCTGCAATCCACTTGGAGAGTGTTCTCTTGGAAACTGGTAATCCCAGGTGACTGGAATCAAAGCCAACAAAAAGCTGTGAAGCCTTTCTATGCTGCCTAGTCCTCTGAAGGTAAAAGGCTAAAGCTATTTTACAATCTAGAGTGTGAAGATTCCTTTCTGCACTAGAAGCATGAGGCCTAGGGAACAAGACAGGAAGATAAACCAACTGGTTCAAATGAAAAGTCGAAACCACCTTTGGCATAAAGTGAGGATGAGTCCTAAGGACTATTTTATCATGGTAGAACCTTGGTAGATGCTTGTAGTTCACTGATGCATCTTGAAGAAGTGAGAGCAATTAGGAAGATTACCTTCCAAGAAAGAAATTTCAGGGATGTAGTGGCTAAGGGCTCGAAGGGCGGTTTCATGAGCTATCCGAGGACAAGTTTTAAATCCCATGCCATGGGTGGTGGCTTAATGGGAGGCTTAGTTAAGAGTAGACCCCTCATAAACCGTGCTACAAGCAGCTGAGAGGAGACAGGTTGTCCATCAAAGGGCTTGTGGAAAGCCACAATGGCACTAAGGTGGAATCTTACTGAATTAGTCTTAAGTCCAGAAGATGAAAGGTGGAGGAGATACTCCAGTAATGCCTCTACTGGAACTGAAAAAAGGATTAAGTTCCTTCTTTGAACACCAGATAGAAAACCTTTCCATTTGAAGGCATAGGCCCGCCTTGTGGAAGGTTTCCTTGAGGCCAAAAGGATATCTTTAACCTATTGCGAGAGGTTGACATCCTGGAATTCAAAGCTCTAAGCAACCATGCCATCAGGTGTAAAGACTGAGGATTTGGGTGCAAAAGCATCCTGTTCTCCTGGGATAGAAGATCTGGAGCACATCCCAACTCCAGAGGTCTGGCTTGAGAGAGACGTAGAAGCACTGGATATCATATCTATTGTGGCCCGTGTGGGGCTATGAGAATCATATAGCCCCTGTCTCTCTGAAGTTTGAACAGAGTCTTGGGAATGAGGGGAATGGGTGGGTAGGCATACAGGAAGTCCTGACCCCAGTGGAGGTGGAAAGCATCCATTGCCTGACTGTTCCGAGCCAGAATTCTGGAACAGAATCGGGGAATTTTGGCATTCTGAGCACTTGCAAACAGGTCTATATCTGGGGTTCCCCAGATTCGAAAGATTCAATCTGTTCTGAATGAAGAGACCACTCGTGTGGCAGCAGGACTCGGCTGAGTTTGTCTGCCAGGAGATTCTGTGTGCCTGGGAGATACACGCTAGTAGGTGAATCTGAAGGCCTCTTGTGAGGACCAGAGGTGTGGAGCTTCATTGCACAACACCTCAGAACCTGTTCCACCCTGCTTGTTCACATAGAACATGGCTACCTGATTGTCCATCTGGAGAAGAACTGTCTTGTAGCGCAGATGGTCCTGAAATACTCGAAAAGCATAGAAAATGGCTCTGAGTTCTAGTAGATTTATGTAAAGACAAGTCTGCTGCTGGGTCCAGAGACCTTGAGTGGAGAGATTGTCCATATGAGCCCTCCAACCTGGCTTGGACGCATCCGTCATCAAGGTAGCTTGGTGCAGTGGCTGCTGAAAAGGTGACCCTATAACAGTGGTTCTCAACCTTTTTTGTACCGTGACCCCTTTTACCATTGGTCAACTTGTGATGACCTCCAAAGATAAAATTGAATGTGTCTCTCTTCCTTTACCGTTAATGCATTGTCGCTGTAATCATTTGTTGAATTATTAATATATTATAGGCCTTTGAAATATGTTTTTATTTATAAAATTTACTTATTTAAACTACAATAATTAATCACAATAACAAGTAACAATATTTGATTTCAAAATTATGATGATTTTGTAGTCAAATCACTAATATGAAATAAAATTATTTTTTCTACCTTTGTTGTCTGACCAATTTATTCTCTGATCATGCTGGTCCCGATCTGAGGCTTCTACTTTCCTCTCTTCTCTTAGCTCTCTTTCTGTCGTCTATGGTCCATCTGCCATTTCCTATCTCTTCTTCACTTCTTGTTTACCACTTCCTTTGGAGGCGGGACAATGCTGCACGGAGCCCGTCAAGAGACGTGAAGGCTCCGCAATGTTTTCACAGGCACAGCCGCGATTCCCTAAGAGGCAGGGAGCCGCTGCTGCAGAAGAAAGGAGGCAGTGAGTTTGCCGCTGCCGAGAAACGGACTCGGCAGCGGCAGCAACTTGTACGATTTTTTATTTTTTTTAACTGGAGTGAGGCGACCCATGCTAAATCCTGTGGCGATCCCCGTGGGGGTCGCAACCCACAGGTTGAGAACCGCTGCCCTATGAGAAGGTTTTCTAATGTTTGCCACCACTGAAGGGACGAAATGAGGCATGCAGATTTTGTCCCCCAGATGACCTGACGCCTGTGTCCACTGAGAGGCTAGGGTCCACTGGGCTGCTCGCTTGTGTAGGCGAGCATAGGGGACCACATGAACAGTGGATGCCATATGCCCCAGCAACTGAAGCATTTCTCGAGCAGTCAGGAAAGTTTTCATAGCTGCTTGAGAAGCCAGTTGGACTATTCGAGCGCAGCGGAGTTGTGGCAGGAAAGCCCTTGACTGCCATGTGTCTAGAACAGCCACTATGAACTCTAGAGACTGAGAAGGGGTGAGAAAGGATTTTGGGAGATTTATGACCAATCCCAAATATTGCAGGATTTGCATCGTGCAGGAAAGAGCGGAGCTGGCTTCTGGAACATCTTGGGACCCCGTTAATGCTTTGGAGGCAAGGACCTCCAGCCGGGGTTGTTTGGCCGGTGTATTCTCCTCAAGGGCAATGCTAGAAGCATCTCGATGCTTAGAAGGAGATCTACCCTTTGAGGACCAACCGGTCTTCGAAGAAGACCTGGGTTTGGTTACCTGAGTTTCATGGGAGGAAGATGAAGCCCTGGAAGATGTCAATGCAAAGGACATTGCATCTGAGGAAAAAAGGATGCCGCGGATGCCGAATTTTGCAGCTGCATTCTGCAGGCCCCTCTTAGTCATCTTTCTGAAGAGGAGATACTCCGATGGAGAATGATCTGGGCCGAAACATTTAAGACACCAGTCATGGGTGTCGGTAGCAGAAATGGTACCGCCACATTTTGAACATTTTTTGAAACCATTAGTTGGTTTCTCCATTTTGAAAGAAAACAGGGCCTAGTGCCCCAAAATGGCACTGAAGCACCAAGAGGGAACAGACCCTCAAGAAAAAGCTTTTTTTTTTTTAGAAGAAAGAAGAAGAAAGTAAAGAAGACACTGGTGGTACCGGTGCAGGTGTCGACGGGTAGGCAGACACAACCACAAAAAAGAAAATTTTCTGCGGTGACAGGAGTTGCTGCCTTTAGGCTCCGCGGAAAACAAAAAACTGAAGAGGTAGAGTTGGAAAGACGGGAAGGCGGTAGCGCGGGTGCAGTGGGATGCTCCTAAAAGCTTTCCTATAAGATGCTGGGGAGTGTTCCCGCGCAGGTTCCGTCGGTGCCGATGATACCCATATGTGAAGACTACATTTCTGCTTTTTCCTGGAGATGAAGGAAGCACTGTAAAAACCGCAATGGTTTCTAGAACATTAATGCACCTATTGGGAAAAGTGAACAAGGTACGTTACTACAGATCCCTATACAGAAACTCCATACCAACAGTATACCTGACCTCAATCACACACACCGAACACAGAAAAACCCTCACCAAGTACAGAGTAAATGATCACAAACTACAAATAGAAATATGTATAAAACAACTAAAATGCAAAGAATCCATCCTCTGCATGCAGTGCAATACCAGAGAAACAGCAATGCATTTCCTCCAGTATTGTGAAAATATAAATATAGCAGATGTAAATTTCAAAAACGGACATATTCCATTCATGGTCTTTTCTACCTTTGTTATTTAGCCATTTTATCCTTTTTAACATTTTACTCCCTCTTTGGCAATCATACCTAATGACTTTGCACATTTTTTTCTTGGGATGATAACAATTAGGGAAGAGCTTTCTGGTGACACAGGTCAATTATCCTTAGCTCAGTATGAATTTCCTTCCTTTTGACAACCATTTAACCTTTCATCTGCTCAGTGACATGCCAAGGAAAGGCAGAGGGGGCAATAGCCCCCAGAAGCTGGCAGGAGGGCGTGCTGAGGCCAGCAGTCCCAGTGCAAATTACATTAAACCCTCCTGACTGCTGCCCCCTGTCAGCTGCAGAAGTAACCCTAAAAACAAAAGGAGTGCCATAGAGCCATCATACTCTGTTGCTCTTTGAAGACTTCTCACGTCCTGTCCCTCTCACACTCCCTGTTGCTATAGGGATGGAACGCAAAAATGATTTAAAGAGTGACTAGCATGACAACTCTAGGGCAGTTCTTTCATTTTTAGTGTTAACTCTGTAGCTGCTCTCAGCTCATCTAACTGACAATTGAAGGCAGATGGGTAGGAGGGAGGAAGGGAAGAGGCTGTACCATGGGGTGAAGGGAGAGGGAAGAGAAATGGGAGATGCTGGATACTGGAAATGGGGGAACTGGGAGACAGATGGGAGATGTTGGACAGAAGGGAGAAGAGGGGGAATAGGGGGATGTAGGGAAGATGTTAGGATGAGTGGGGAATAGGGAGACAGAGGGCAGCAGGAGTGGCCTTACCACTAGGTGGGAGGGAAGATGCTGCTCCATGGGGTGAGGTGGAAGAGAAAGGGAAGGATCTGCATACTGGAAAGGGGGGACCTGGGAGACAGAGGGGAGATGCTGGACAGAAGGGAGAATAAGGGGAATAGGGAGATATAGGGAAGATGCTAAGGTGAATGGGGAATAGAGAGACAGAGGCAGCAGGGCTACCCTTTTCACTAGATGGAAGGGAAGAGGCTGGACTATGGGGTGAAAGGAGAGGGAAGTGAAAGGGGAGATTCTGGATACTGGGAAAGGGGGAGAACTGGGAGACAGAGAGGAAATGATGGACAGAAAGGAGAATAAGGGCAATAGAGAGACATAGGGAAGATGCTGGGGTGAATGGGGAATAGACAGAGGTCAGCAGGACTGGCCTTACCATTAGGTGGACTAGGAAGCCACCTAGCACAGCAGAGTTTGAGAGCAGCAGTGTGGCAGGACAGATTTTGTCTTCCCTCTTCCACTACCGCCTCTATCACTCTACTTTTGACTGTGCCACCCTGAATTACTTTAAAACAGCATGCATGTTGGGTGGCCCTGTGAGTGCTTGGCATGCACTCATGCTCTATGCAATCCCACCCCCCTCTGATGCAAACTTCCTGCTGGAGGAGTGGAATACAGCCAAGCTTGAGAGTGGAAGGAAGGCCAAATGACTATGAGCATGGTTTAAAGGTGAGGTCAGAGATGCTGTTGTAGTCAAAAAAAGCATCTTTCAGGAAATGGAAAAAAGGAGCCACATGACAAAAACAGGAAATATATGCACTGGCAAGTTAGATGCAAGGCAGGAAAAGAGAATTTGAAAAGAATCTTGCCTTGGAAGCAAAAAAAGCATAATAAAAACTTTTTCAAGTACATTTGTAGCAAAAAATATGTGAGCTCAGTTGGACCATTATGAGGGGTAAAAGGGGCACTAAAGGAGGGCAAGGCCATATCGGAGAAACTGAATAAATTCTATGCTTCAATCTTTACTTAAGAAGATATAGGGAAGTTACCCATGCCTGAAATGATATTTAAAGGTGATGTATTGAAAGAATTGAAACAAATATCGATAAACCGGGAAGATGTATTACTACTCTTTGGTAAACTACAGAGTAGCAAATCACCTGCACCAGAAGGTATACATCCCAGGATGCTTAAAGAACTGAAATATGAGATTTCAGATATGCTATTAGTAATTTGTGAACTATCATTAAAGTCATCTGCAGTACCTGAAGATTGGAGAATAGCCAATGTAACACCAATTTTTAAAAAGGGTTCCAGGGGTGATCCAAGAAACTACAGACCAGTGAGCCTGACGTCAGTACCAGGCAAAATGGTAGAAACAATTGTAAAGAATAAAATTATTGAACAAGTAGATAGTCATGGTTTAATGGGAGAAAGCCAACATGGATTTAGTCAAGGAAAGTCTTCTTACTAATCTGTTATATTTTTGGAAGTGTGAATAAAGAGTAGATAAAGGTGAGACGGTCGATATAGTGTATCTAGATTTTCAGAAAGCCTTTGACAAGGTCCCTCATGAGAGACTCTTGGCGAAATTAAAAAGTCATGGGGTAGGAGGCAATGTACTATTGTGGATCAGGAACTGGTTGAAAGATAGAAAACAGAGAATAGGGTTAAATGGCCAATTTTCTCAATGGAGAAAGGTGAATAGTGGAGTACCACGGGGATCTGTGCTGGGTCTGCTGCTTTTTAATATATTCATAAATGACTTGGAAATGGGAATAACGAGTGAGGTAATCAAATCTGCAGATGACACAAAATTATTCAAAGTTGTTAAAACACAAAAGGATTCTGAAAAATTGTGAGAGGACCTTGATAAATTTGAAAACTCGATGTCGAAATGGCAGATGGAATTTAAAGTGGCCAAATGTAAAGTCAAGCATTTAGGGAAGACTAACCCAAACTATGGTTACACAATGCAAGGTTCCACCATCCAGGTAAATGATTCGAGCATCATCATGGGTAATATATTGAAACCTCTGCCTAGTGTGCAGTGGTTTTTCAACAGTCTGCACTAACCTTCGAAGTCTTCTTGGATTACGTTTCCTCTTCCCACTATATCCTGGGAGGTACTTGACAGTTCCATGAGCAGAAAACATCTTAACATTTATTTATCAGGTTTTTTTATACCGCTTTATCATTTCAGTCAAAGCGGTTTACATGGCAACTTAAACTTGGTAATGTACAGTAAACAGGGACATTGATAACTTGGATTTTCTGAAGCTATGGAGGGTTAAGTGATTTACCCAAGCCATGCTAATGGGAATTGGTGTCATGGTTTTGTTTTGTTTTTCTCTGTCTCCATTGTCTGCTGGCAGGGGGAGACGGTCCATTTATCTGGACTGGGCTAGCAGGACTCCAGAAAAGGAAATCAAAGGTAAGTAAAATTTCCTCTTATAGACAAATCTAAACAGTTTCCTGAAATAGAGGCTGTAACCAAATTCTAACATACAAATAGCCCTGAGAAAGGTGAGAAAACTCAGGAGGGACAGGGGAGATATGATACAGACTCTCTCGTCACTCCGGCCCTCCTGAAGAGCTCTCCCCGAGGGGATTGAGCGGGTCGGAGCCATCTCTCCACCTCGACGACGCCCTCCTGCTGCTGTGCCCAATCGGGGCCCTTGGATATATTTAAAACCGGCGCCGATCGGGCGCGCGGCCTCTCTCGTCACTCCGGCCCTCCTGAAGAGCTCTCCCCAAGGGGATTGAGCAGGTCAGAGCCATCTCTCCACCTCGACGACGCCCTCCTGCTGCTGTGCCCAATCGGGGCCCTTGGATATATTTAAACCGGTGCCGATCGGGCACGCGGCCTCTCTCGTCACTCCAGCCCTCCTGAAGAGCTCTCCCCGAGGGGATTGAGCGGGTCAGAGCCATCTCTCCACCTCGACACCGCCCTCCTGCTGCTGTGCCCAATCGGGGCCCTTGGATATATTTAAAACCGGTGCCGATCGGGCGCGTGACCTCTCTTGTCACTCCAGCCCTCCTGAAGAGCTCTCCCCGAGGGGATTGAGCGGGTCGGAGCCATCTCTCCACCTCGACGACGCCCTCCTGCTGCTGTGCCCAATCGGGGCCCTTGGATATATTTAAAACCGGCGCCGATCGAGCACGCCCGCGCCTGGCGGGCCCGCCCTTTGGCTTGGCCCTTAGGCGTGTACCTTCTAAACCTTCTAAACCGGACTATGCCCAAAGAAAACGCAAGGGAGACCAGACCCAACACCGAAACAGCACGCATTATTTACACCCTGTAACAGATTGACAGCAAAGATAATTCTGAGCAGACTACCACAACTATAAGTCATCCCGGACTCTATCAATTACTAGAAGTCCACCACACACGTAACTCTTAACTGCTTTGCTCCAACACCACCACAGCATCTACCTCATTATCTGTTAACTTGCCAAATTTTTGTCCCTAAATGTATTTTCCTACACATTGATAAACATCATATGTAACGTTGTTTACTGTCAGCAACCATCCTGTAATTTAAGTCTCTGAGAACAGGATTATTGTCAGCAACCATCCTTTAATTGGAGTTTCTAGGAACAGGATTTCTGTCAGCTATTTCTCTGTAATTCTTCTGTAATTTAATGAACTTGTATAAGATTAATGCCAGCAACCATTCTGTAAATTGAATATATTACAACATACCTTAATTAGACAATTATTTGTAGCTTAAGAACATAAAAACATAAGATATGCCATACTGGGTCAGACCAAGGTCCATCAAGCCCAGCATTCTGTTTCCAACAGTGGCCAATCTAGGTCATACGTACCTAGCAGTTTCCCCAAGGGACACAGGTTCCACAATGCTTGTACTGGTTCAAGCATTGATATCCTGGGTCCCTTCTTAATAATGGTTTATGGACCTTTCCTCCAGGAACTTGTCCAAACCTTTTTTAAACCCAGCTACACTAACAGCCTTTACTACATCCTCCGGCAACAAATTCCAGAGTTTGATTACACGTTGAGTGAAAAAATATTTTCTTTTATTAGTCTTAAATAGTAGCTTCATTGCATGTCCCCTAGTCTTTCCATATTCTGATAAGGTAAACAATCGATCTACGTTTACCCGTTCCACTCCGTTCATTAATTTATAGACTTCTATCATATCTCCCCTCAGCCGTCTCTTCTCCAGGCTAAAGAGCCCCAACCTTTTTAGCCATGCATTTTGTAAACACCCTTGGTGCTGAGGCCAGGCCAAAAGGAAGCACCCTGTATTGGTAGTGCTTTCCTTGAAAAAGGAAGCGAAGGAACTTTCTGTGAGTTGGATGGATGAAAACATGAGTGTACGCATCCTTGAGATCTAGAGAACAAAGCCAATCCTGACTCTGAAGGTATGGCATCAGAGTTCCCAGAGAAATCATCTTGAATTTCTCTTTGAACAGGAATCTGTTCAATTCTCTGAGGTCTAAAATAGGTCTGTGTCCCCCTGTTTTCTTTGGGATAAGGAAATATGGGGAGTAAAACCCTGTACCCTGCTGAGGAATGGGTACCTCTTCTATTGTCCCTTGGGCAAGAAGCATAGTGACCTCTTGATCTAACAGGTTGATGAGAGAGGTCTGAGAATTGAACTGTCTTACCATTGTGGGAGGGGGCATGCACAGAAAGTGAAGCTTGTACCCCTCTTTTATAATGGAGAGAGTCCAATGTTCTGCTGTTATCTGCCCCCATCTGGGGGCAAAGTGACACAACCTTCCTGGAATGGTGGAAGGCTCTGGTCCATTGAGAGCCAGGAAGGCTAAGTTCTCTAGATGGAAGTCAAAGGCCTTGTGGAGGCTGAGACTGCTGAGACGGTTGAGGCTTAGCAGTCTTTGCTTTCCTTTGTTTAGGTGGTTGCTGACTCTTTCGGGCAGGTTGACCTGCAGAACATCCCTGCTGGGAATAAGAGGGATAAAACCTCTTCTTTTTGGAGAAGAATGGTTTCTTGAAAGATTTCTTCCTTGCAGGATCAGCTGTGGCTTTGGATAATCTATCCAAAGTGGAGTTGTCAGCATCCAATTCATTGGCTTTCTCTTGCCAATTCTTGCTGAATAGATTCTCACCTATACAAGGGATATTGCCCAATTTGTCCTGCACCCAGAGCTCCAAATCGGATGCCTGGAGCCAGGCAATTCTATGTGCACCTATGGCAATGGCAGAGGTTCTGCTTATGCACTCAAAACAGTCAAAAGCTGCATGATTGACAAACTTAGAAACATCCTGGGCATGTTTAACCAGTGTGAGAAAATCCTGCCTCTTATCATCAGGAAGAAGAGGGCTCAAAACCTCTAAATCTCCTGTGACTTCCTTAAGGAACATTCCCATATATAAAATATAGGAACTGAACCTGGCAGAAAGCATGGAAGCCTGGAAAGTCCGACAGCCAAAGGCATCCAAAGTTCTACACTCACGTCCTGGAGGATTAGAGGCTTGCCTCTTTGCACTTCTGATCCTTCTCATAGCTGATTCCACTACAATGGAGTGGTGAGGAAGCTGAGTCTTCTGGAAGCCAGGACAAGGAGGGACTCGATACATACTCGATACTTCACCCCCTATACTCTCCCCACTCATAACCACAAATTTTATCATAATCTCCTTTTCACAATAATTGTGAATCCTTACACTACAAATCATGGCCCTCATCCCACTCACCTTCCTCCTCCTCTCTGCCCTCTCTATTATCCCACACACATCACTTGCCCTAACATCCAACTCTAATCCTATCCCTATACACCAATACAAGAATAGGAAACCCCACCAAAACCAACAGCAATACCCACAATATGCATATCACAATAGACACACCTACCTTCTCTACGTACCTCTTGATACAACAAACACCAGAAGACCTAATCTAAGAGCCAACTCACAGGATCTCAAGTGTGCTCTCATTAACGCACGTTCAGCCCGAAACAAGTGGCCTGCTATCACTGACTTATTATTAAACCTTAACCTAGACATCCTCCTGATAACATAAAAATGGCTCTCAAACACTGACAATGTCATAATGAACCAACTTACTCCACCCAACTACTCCATTTATACCTGCAACAGGGAAAACAGAAAAGGAGGAGGAGTTTGCATAAAAGCAAGATCCGATCTAAAGTACCGCATCGTCTCTACCAAGACCACGGACCATATAAATACACTATCGATCTCCAATAGTACTAACACCTTAAACCTCATCTACAGAGCCCCAAATGCTCCAACTGATGATCTGTCAATCATAATTGATCTTGTTACCAACCCCATTGAACTCAACAAACCTAACTGGCTCCTAGGAGATCTCAACCTTGCATCCACCCCTCCATCAGTATCAAACTCCTTCCTTGACGCCATGACCGACTTACACTACAAACAAATTTTAAAAGATCCAACTCATAAACAAGGAAATCTTCTTGATCTCATCTTCGCCCCATCATCATACTGTGAATCGCCAAATCAACTTGAACCCTCATCAACCCCCGTCCCCTGGTCCGACCATAATCTTATAACATTCTCCATACTAGCTGAGGAGTTTCCAAGCAAAACACCAGATGTTTATCCACTCTCTAAACCAGCACGTTTTAAACCATTCAACATTAACACTATTACTTCTCAAACCCTTCCAAAACTCTCTACAATACCTAACAACATTGATGAAACAGTAGCAAACTGGAACAGTGCCCTAGGACTATCAGCCCAGCCCACCGCCACAGTTAACCAAACCATCTCTACCTCCTCCTTCACCAAGAAATGGAACGCGCCATGGTTCTCCTCTGAACTGCGAACCTCCTTACGGCAATTAAGGAAACTAGAGAAGAAATGGAGACACTCTCTTAGCCTGTATGACCAATCCACCTACTTAACTCACTTGAAATCCCATCGTCAACTAACCTGGGATAAGAGGAAAGAATACCATGCAAGGCTCCTCAGTCGCTCCCTTAACAAACCTAGAAACCTCTTCCAACTAGTAACATCCCTAACCAGTGAGCCTTCTCCACCACAACATGAACACATACAACCACAACTATTTGCTGACTATATCCAATCCAAGATGATCAAGATCTCAACCACAATCACAAGTGAACCCACACAAACCTCCAACGTCCAGATCATACTTAATAAATTCTCATCCCCAACCCCTAAGGCAATCGAAGAACTCATAACCTCCATCAATGCCACCACTGCCCCCAACGATCCATGTCCAGCCCACTGGATCAAATCACTAAGAACAGAACTCAGCCCTTACATAGCAGCCATAGCTGACCAGTCACTTAGCACAGGGATAGTCCCAACAGCACTCAAACAGACCTCCATTCGTCCACTACTCAAAAACAAGAAACTCGACCCAAAAAAAGAAGACTCCTACCGCCCAATCTCAAGTATCCCTTTACTAGCCAAGATACTAGAAAAAGTCACTCTAAGGCAAATTCAACAACACACTGACTCCGAAGCTCCACTCGACCCAAATCAGCATGGCTTCAGAGAATCCCACGGAGTTGAAACCCTTTTAACTTCTCTAATGAACACGCTTATTACTACAACAGACAACATCAGAAATGGAGTTGCATTGATCTTCCTAGACATTGCAGCAGCTTTCGATTCTGTTGACCATGTTAAGCTGCTTAACCGACTACATGAAAAAGGGATTCAAGGAATGGCCTGGAAGTGGTGCAAATCTTACCTGGAAGACCGCTGGCAGCAGGTCCGGACGGGTGACAATACATCTATGCCTTTCCAACAGAAGCAAGGTGTACCACAGGGTTCCTCCCTCTCGGCCCTGCTATTTAATATCTATATGCAGCCCATCTGCAACATCGCCCAGTCATTTGAAACATCTTGCCTCATCTACGCAGATGATGTGCTACTATTCACACCAGTCAACGTATTGAAACCCGACTATACCACACTAACTACCTGCTTCAATGCAATCTCAGACTGGCTGCTCTCATAAAACCTCCGAATTAACTTTAAAAAAACGGAAGTTTTGATTGTAACAAGGAACAAAGACTTCTCACCCCCACCAACTCTAAGAACAAGAGATGCCGAGTTACCACTCAAATCAACTATACGTTACCTAGGCGTTATACTCGACCAACGACTTGAGTTCAAAGATCATATAAAAAATACAGTCAAAGCCATCTATCACAAGATCAGAATTCTACGACACCTCAGACCAATGCTTGAACCACAAGACTTCTGAACAACCTTCCAAGCGTTGGTCACCCCACACTTCGACTACGCTAATATTGTGTTACAGGGCCTACCCAAGAGTACGCTTAATCCTCTACAATTGGCCATGAATACGGCTGCCAGAGTTCTACACAGAGCACCAAGGAGTCATCATATCACTCCTATCCTATTCGAACTTCACTGGCTCCCGATATCATATAGAATTTTATACAAAGCCCTCCTCATCACATTCAAGGCAATTCACCAAATCTCATCATCATCATTATCTGACCTCCTGCATTACTCACAAAGTTCCAGATCCCGACGCTCCGCAACAGAAAACACACTAGTGATCCCAAAATACCAAGCAAAATTCAACCAGACAACTAGCACAAGAGCATTCTCATCCTTTGCCCCTAGATGTTGGAACATGCTACCACCCAACATCAGATCACAAAAGGACCTCTCACAATTTAGAAAAGATCTAAAAACACACCTCTTCCTACAACACTTCCCTCAGAGTATGAACTCCCTAAGGCATTCCCTCCCAACACGAACCAATGACCATGGTTAGTCAAATACACCCCCATCTTCATTTCTCACTCCATATCAAATCCTCTTAGAGCCCCAAGCCTTAGAACTATAAACATATGATTTCTTGCTGTAAATAGTTTGAATTCTTGTTATCTATTTAACCCCAGTTATCCATGTTCATTCCCTGTTATCTGTAAACTTAACATATGTTTATGCTTAAGTACAATTTGTTAAAATGTAAACCGCGCTGATGACGAAGAGTGCGGTATATAAAAGCTGTTAAATAAATAAATAAAATATGTTCTTTTTTTTTAATGCCATGAAGCAAGTGTTGACTCATAGTGACCCAGCTACCTCTGGGTTTTCTTGGCAATGTATCACTGAAGGTAGATTGCCAGCCTTTTCTTCTTAGGCAATGGAGAGTAAAGTGACTTGTCTAAAGTCACAAGGAGTGCCAGTGGGAATTGAGCCCTTGATCTTCTGGGTACTAGGCAGTTGCTCTAACCACTAGGCTACTCCTCCACTCAAAATACTCAAAGGGTATCTATCTATTTAGCAAATTTTATATATCACAAATCTAAGAGTCTAAGTGGTTTAGAAAAAAAATAAGAAGGCCAAGAAGGCTTTACATAGAACAGGACACATGTACAATGGAACAAAAGTAAATTACAAATAGCAGTGGTAAATAAAATCAATGAACTGACATTTATGCATCATTATTTGAGAAATGCTCTAAAAACAGGTAAGTTTTCAGTCTTTTTTTTAAAGTCCAACAGGTCATGGATGGTACCAAGTTTGCCCAGGGGCATGTTCCAAAGAGCTGGAGCAAAGAGGGAATAGGCTCTCCTCAAGGTTGTAAGATTAACCTTGGCACTTACAGATGGGACGAGTAATGTGTAAGGGATCCTGATCTTCTGGTTCTATTATCAGGCATTGTCTGAATCAATGAACAAATGAACCCTTTTCAAAGAAGTGGAAGCTGTAAAACTAGAGGGCATACAATGAATTTTCAAGGTGGTAAACTTAAAAGCAACATCAGGAAATACCTTTTCACTGAAAGGATGGTGGATGCTTGGAATGCCCTCTTGATGGAGGTGATGGGGCAAATACAGTGACGGAATTGAAAATGGCATGGGAAAGACAGTAGATTCCTTTTTAGCAAGAGGATGAAATCAAAGCAGACTTAAATATCGTTTAATAGAGGGAGGCTGACCTGCATGGAGCAGCAAGTACAACCCTAAACACAGGCACAGGAGTGATCTGCACGGAGCTATAGTTACAACCACACTAACCACCTAGATGATCTTTATCTGCCGTCATATACTGTGTTACTGTGTGTGGTCTCTTGGTTCCCAAGTCAGTGCTTTAACCATTAGATTACTCCTCCACACTGAAAGTTGTAGACACAGGAATCCCAAGGCCTTTGAAGCTGGCCTTGTCCCCCTTTGAAGTTTGATGCTTGGTGATAATGGCTTTTCTGATGGTCTCAGGCAGCTCTCTTGTCTTCATCATTGTGAAAATGGAATAGAGAGTGAATGTGGTCATTTTAAACATTAGAGCCATCATTCATTGGTTGATTCAAGTCAATTGATCACAGGTGCTTCTAATTTTACCACAATGGGAATGTGGTTCTTCTGTTCAAACTAATTGTTTATAAGGGTGCCAGTAATCATGTCTCTAACATACAATATATATGTATAGAACTGTGTATGCCATGTAACGCTATACAAATGATAAGTAGTAGTAGTAGCAGTAATAGAGTAGAAGTTGCTGGACACATGGGGGATGGGAAGAGAAGGAGAGATTTCTTGCCATCTTAGGGAGGGGTGGTGAAAAGGGACATGCTGGCCACATGATGTATAAGGAAGCAGAGATGAAATGGTGATCACCTGAAGGGTAGGGAAGAGGAGGTGAAATGATGGTGACCTGGAGTAGGGGAGATGCTGGGCACCTTGTATGGGGTGGGGTATGGAAGAAAAAGGAGATCTGGCCACCTGAGAGGATAGGTAAGGGGAGATGAAATTCTGGCTACATGGGGGGTAAGGAAGAGGGGATGCTGGCCACCTTGGGTGAGGAAGGGAGGGGAAGGGGATATGCTGACCACCCATGGGATAAGGAGGGGAAGGGGAGATAATAACCATCTTGGAGAGGGTAGAAAGGGGAAGGAGAGATGCCATCCATTTTGTGTGGGGTAAGGAAGGGAAGAGGAGATGCTGGCCACCTTGTGATAGTAGGGTAGAGACGGTAGGGAGAGATCCTGATGACTTTGAGGGGTTGGGGGGGAGGGGAGATGCTGGCCACTTTGGGCAGATAGTAAGGGGAAGAGGAGATGCTGGACATGACGTGAGGATAAAGAAAGGAAAGGGAGATTCTGCATTTTGAGAAGGGGGTGCCCATAGCTTAAGGTTCACCTAGGACATCAGAGAAGAGGAACAAGGAAAATACTAACATTGGAAGGAAGAACCCGAAAGCACTGGAAGAGGGGTAAAACAGCACAAACATTGGTAGGAAAACTCTGAGGCACTAAAAGAGGAGGACAAAGCAGCACTGACATTGGTATAAAGACCCAAAATACTCTGGGCTTGCAGCAAAGAAGCACCAAGCGGTTTAGATCAGTGTCAGACATATGCAGAAAAATGAGTTGGTTTAAGGGGTGCGGGAAGGAATATCTGATTGTCTGCACAGAAAGGTTGCCTGCTTTCTGTTGCACTGCCAGAGAGATCACATGAAAGGACCTAGGCCTCTTCTTTGAAAGAAACCTGGAATTCAATCGGAACATTCATCTGTACTATTCCCTAAGCTGTCACAAAGGAGCTATTATTGACCAACTCCAAACACAGCTTTTGGGACAAAATGATTATAACATACGAAATCGATATGTAAACAAAGGCAGGAATCCATAGGACTAGTAGAGAGATAAAGTGGCACAATCAAAAGCTGGAAGATGCCAAGGCAATAAGAATGGAACGTTTCTGCATTGATTCAGTGGATGGGGAGCTATCCCCCAAAGATTTGACTAGGGGCTCTGTGGGCAAGTTAGCATTAGAATGGCACTGGTAGTCAATGCATCCTAAGGTATTTGAGTGCACCAAATTTGTTAGTCTAGGAAACATTACCCTGGAGGGTCCTAGGTCATGGGAAGCTAGGAAGTGCAGCAATCTATTCATCTCTGTACCCTGGAGATAGAAGTCTCCAAGGCACCACACAAAGGCAAAGCATCACCAGCAAAAGTGGAATGATGAACTAAGGCAACGAGAAAGATGAAAAACAGACTGGCATAAACTTTAGAAAATAATGATCGCAGAGAACATAAACTGATGGCATGGTTGGTTTAATAGGAATGGTGTAAGCAATGGAAGAGGTAGCTATGTCAGGGACTATAGAAGGGTGCAGTAGAAGCTTTATGCCAAGAACTTCCTTGGTAAGATCACGAGGCAGTGTGAAAAGTAAAAGTTGTTCTTCAAGTATAAACTAAAGCATAGTTATAACCATTGTCTTTAACATGAAATTCTTCTCTAACCACTTTTTAAATTATTTTTGGAGCACTAACAGTAATAGCACTACTCTCAACTTTGGAAAACAAGTTGTCCTCTGGATTCCATCCCTTCAAACTGGGTGGGAGACCAATCTTCCTCAAAATAAGGACTGCCTCCTCTACCTGAAAGCAAGCTATAGTATGTCCTGTTCTGAAAAAGCCAAACCTAGAATCATCTTTACCAGTCATCACCCGATTTCCAGTCTTCTAATCATTTTAAATTTGCTGAGAAAATAGTCTTCAGTCAGTTGACCATCTTTGTGGAAAACTCTAATGGCTTGCTCAGGCCACAGTACTGAAACCATCATAGCTGCTCTACTTAGCACCATCCACAGATTTCTAGACAAGGGCTAGGCAGTATGTCCCATCTCTCTCGATCTGTCAGCTACATTTGATCTGATTGATCATGACATTCTCCCATGTTAAAAAGGGAAATTGCCCTACACTGGTTCTTCTCATTTCTTTCACTTAGGACATTCACCGCTTCCACTAGCTTTGTCTCCTTAAGCCCTCAGACTTTGCCTTGTGGGTGCCTCAAGGATCTGTCCGCACAATACTCCTTTTCAATATTTTTCTCAACCCTCTAGCCACCCTAATCCAGTGGTGTGCCACAGGGATCTGTCCTTGGTCCAATTCTTTTTAACATCTATGTTAGTGATATTGCGGAAGGGCTGTCGAGTGAGATTTGCCTCTTTGCGGATGATACCAAAATCTGCAATAGAGTAGACACCCAGGAAGAAGTAGATAAACATGAGAAGAGATCTAGCTAAGCTTGAAGAATGGTCAAAAATTTGGCAGCTGAGATTTAATGCTAAAAAATGCAGGGGCTGCAAAACTCCAAGGGAGCAGTACAGTGTAGGGGGCAAAGTATTTCTGTCCACAAAAGAAGAGCGGGACCTGGGCATGATTGTTTATGATGATCTTAAAGTAGTTAAACAGGTAGAAAAGGTGACGGTGAAAGCCAGAAAGATGCTTGGGTGCATAGGGAGAGGAATGACCAGCTGAAAAAAGGAGGTGATAATGCCTCTGTATAAGTGTCTGGTGCAACCTCATTTGGAGTATTGTGTACAATTCTAGAGACCACACCTTCAAAAATATATAAGCAGGATGGAGTCGCTGCAGAGGGTGGTTACTAAAGTGGTTAGTGGTCTTCATTATAAAGCCTATGGGGACAGACTTAAAGACCTTAATATGTATACGTTAATATGTATACATTGAGAAGATATGATAGAGACATTTAAATACCTCCATGGCATAAAAGTAAGCTCTGCTATGAGGAGACATAGGATGAGGGTGAAAGGGGATAGACTCAGGAGTAATATATGGAAATATTTCTTTACAGAAAGAGTGGTAGATGCATAGAATAGTCTCCCAGTGGAGGTAGTAGAGATGAGGCTAGAATGGAGGGCATTCTGTCCTGCGAATAGTGGGGTTGAATGCCTGGGCTGGACGTCCAACCCACATTTGGTTGCTTACCCTGATTCTGAGGCCAGCGCTCCATTCATGTACACTGCAGTTGTATGGGTAGCGCTGTATGTGGGTGGGAGGGAGGGGGCAGAGCGGGGGAATGGCCAGCTGCCGGAATGTACAGGGTTTATTCAGGACAGGTCGCTGTACGTTCCCCAACAACAAGCAGCATGTCTGGCTTATTGCACCCCAACGGTGAAATAAGTCCTGGGGGCCTCTCCTCTAGCATGTGCACACCCCCATACACCATGACTGTGGCCTCGCTGTGCCCCTGCAACCATGCTCCAGGCCATAGGGGCCGCTGGTGCAGTGTACATGAAGGATCGGAAGTGTGGCATGGCATTCTGAGCCGCCCTGTGGATGGCTCATTTCCATGGTGTGAGGATGCCACTGCTCCCTCGCTCCAGCAGTGGCATCCTGGAACGGGGACGGGAAGCTCCCCGTATATCAATCTGCTCAGCATATGGGGAGTGCCTGAACATGCATCTCCCCGATTCTGCTGTCGTGGGTACATCAGGGTCTATCTCTGGCCCATCAACATTTTGGATGGGTAAAGCAGCCAAGCATGTGGGGACCAGAATCAGCCTCCACCTGAATTCAAGAAAGCATGGGACAAACACAGGTCTCGAAAGGAAAAAAGGGGACTATTGTACAGTAGTTGATATGGAAGGGCAGACTAGATAGGCCATATATTATTTTTCTGCCATTATGTTTCTAAGACACTAGTACCAGTTTCTTTATCTATATAGATGACATTTTACTGATATCATTCACTGATAGCAAATCCCTTGACCTTTTCAATCTCAATAAGTCTCTAAAGAAAGTCTCTGCCTGTCTCCATTTTAAGCATCTTAAATTGAATCCCGGAAAGACAATGGCTACCTGGATCACTAGACATCTCCCTTATTCAAAGACTGCCCCCTTTTTGGCTGGCTCAAAAATCACAATGACTGACCATTCCAATGATTTAGGGATTGTCATAGTTCAGAATCTATCTTTCCATTGATAGATCTCCCCTCTACTTTTCTCGCACTTCGTCAGTTCCAGGCAGTTGGGTCTCTCCTTGATCCTTCAGCATAACATTCTCATTCATGCAGTTGTGACCTCTAGATTTGACTACTGCAACTTCATTTATTGTGGTATATTGGTGTTTTGGGTTTTCATGGCAAGAAAACCCAATGGATAGTTACAACAAAACAAATTGTGCTATGGTGCTGGAAGATGAGACCCCCAGGTCGGAAGACACTCAACTAGCTACTGGGGAAGAGCTGAAGATTTTTCAGAGTAAAGCCATCATTTATGATGTGGTTGGATCAAAGCCCTCGGGAAGTCTGACTGCAGATGTAGCTGCGCATGAAATGAGAGTCAGAAGCTGTAAAGATGTCTTACGCATTGGAACATGGAACGTACGAAGCATGAACCAAGGGAAGTTGGAGGTGGTCAAGAATGAAGTGGAACGTGTACAACTTGATCTGTTGGGTGTCAGCGGACTGTAATGGACTGGCATCGGGCACTTTGCATCAGATGATCACATGAACTACTATGCTGGAAATGAAAGACAAAGAAGAAATGATGTTGCATTTATAATAAAGAAGAAACTTGCAAGAACTGTAATGAAATACAATGCAGTCAGCGAACGCTTAATCTCTATTTGTCTACGAGGATTGCCTATCAACACAACTATAATTCAAGTATATGCCCCAACAACAGCTGCAGAAGAGAATGAAATTGAAGAGTTCTATGAACAAGTACAAGCTGAAATTGATAGAACATGCAAACAGGATATCCTGATAGTCATGGGTGACTGGAACGCAAAAGTTGGCAACAAAGAAGAAGGCAAAGTAGTTGGAAAATATGGACTTGGCAACAGAAATGAAGCTGGAGAAAGACTGATAGAATTCTGCAAGACCAATGATCTATTCATCTCAAACACCTTCTTCCAGCAACACAAGCGGCGACTGTACACATGGACTTCACCCAATGGATTGCATAAAAATCAAATTGACTACATCTGTGGAAGTCAACGATGGAAAAGTTCTATAACATCAACAAAGACAAAACCTGGAGCTGACTGTGGTACAGATCATCAACTACTAGTATGCAAACTCAAGCTAAAGTTGAAAAAAGCAAACTACTCATGAATGCAGCAAAATATGACCTTGAGAATATACCACTGGAATTTAAAGACTGCCTGCAAAATCGATTTGGTGCTTTAGATACAAATGACAGAGCTCCGGAAGAGTTATGGAATGACATCAAGAAGGTTGTGTTGGAAGAAAGCGAGAAGTCTCTACAAAAGGTGGAAAAGCAAAAGCGGCCAGAATGGATGACGGAAGAAACTCTGAAAATTGCCCAGAAACGCAGAGAAGCTAAAGCCAGAGGAGAAAGAAAGACAATCGCAGAACTCAACAGAGATTTCCAACATGCAGCAAGACAGGACAAGGAAAAGTACTACAATGACACTTGCAAGGAAATAGAAGCAGAAACTATTAGAGGAAGGACAAGATCAGCTTTCCTAAAGCTACAAGAGTTAAAGAAGAAGTTCCAGCCTCGAATTGGAATGTTACAAGATGCTCAAGGTTCTATGTTGAATGAAGCTGAGAAGATCAAGAAAAGGTGGAAGGAATATACAGAGTTTTTATATGATAAAGATCAAGTGGACCAACAGCCGTTTCAACCTGTACCTTATGATCGGGAACCATTGGTGATGAAAGAAGAAGTTGAAGCAGCATTGAAAGCCTTATCAAAGAACAAAGCACCAGGCATTGATAGCATTCCTATAGAAGTATTGCAGCAATCTGATGCAGCTGTTACCATACTTACAAGGCTCTGCCAAGAAATATGGAAGACAACATCATGGCCAACTGACTGTAAAAGATCTGTGTTTATACCAATACTAAAGAAAGGTGATCCAACTGACTGTGGAAATTATCGAACAATCGCTCTGATCCCACATGCCAGCAAGATTCTACTGAAGATTATTCAAAAGAGATTACAACCATACCTGGAACAAGAACTACCTGAAGTGCAAGCAGGGTTCAGGAAAGGGCGAGGAATGAGAGACATCATTGCAGTTATGAGATGGATCCTTGAAAAGACTAAAGAATACCAAAAGGATATCTATTTGTGCTTTATCAACTATAGCAAGGCTTTTGACTGTGTAAACCATGAGAAACTCTGGGCCACATTAAGAAGCATGGGTATACCAGAACACCTGATCGTTCTCTTGCGCAATCTGTACATTGATCAAGAAGCAACAGTTTGAACGGAACAAGGAGAAACAGAATGGTTTAAAATAAGCAAAGGTGTAAGACAAGGCTGCATACTTTCCCCCTACCTATTTAATTTATATGCAGAACAAATCATCAGAGAAGCAGGATTGTATGAAGACAACAGAGGTGTGAAGATTGGTGGAACACTCATCAACAACCTTCGCTATGCTGATGATACTACATTACTGGCTGAAAGTGAAGATGATCTGAAACATCTGCTTCTCACAATCAAAGAACATAGTCTCAAAATGGGCCTGCACCTTAATGTAAAGAAGACAAAGATCATGACAACTGGCATAATCAACAGGTTTATCATTGAAGGAGAAGAAATTTAAATTGTGAACAACTTTAACCTACTTGGATCAACTATCAATAAAGAAGCAGCAAGCAGTCAAGAAATCAAACGACGCATTGCTCTTGGCAGAATGGCTATGAAAGACCTAGATAAGTTTCTCAAGAGCAGAGATGTCTCTCTCCATACAAAGATTTGACTTGTTCAAGCCATGGTATTTTCAATAACATCATATGGATGTGAAAGCTGGACAGTGAAAAAGACAGACAGGAAGAAAATTGATGCCTTTGAATTATGGTGCTGGCGGCGAATACTGTGTATACCATGGACTGCCCGAAGAACAAACCAGTCGGTACTAGAGGAGATCAAACCTAAGCTTTCTTTAGAAGCTCAGATGACAAGACTTCGACTTTCATACTTTGGACACATCATGCAAAGAGAGAGATCATTAGAGAAAGACATCATGCTTGGCAAGATAGAAGGTCAACGCAAAAGAGGCAGGCCAGCAATGAGATGGATCGATACAATAACAACAGTTACGGGTACCAGTCTGTCAACAATGAGCCGCCTGACCAGGGCCGGATTTACCTTGAGTGAGGCCCTACGCCAACAAAAATTGTGGGCCCCCAGCAGGGGCGGCCCAAGGGGGGTGCGGACCTCATTTGCATAAGGGGCCTCATTTGCATAAATATTTGCATAATGTTACCATATACTAACTTTTAGTAAACGTGCCTCTTAATGAGTGTATGGATAAAGAAAGACTAAAAGATTTCTACATTACTATAATCCAGTGCCAACTGCCAGACACATTAGGAACTACTACAAACACTGCCCATAGTAAACCCGCCGTATCCTAACAGCACTACCAGGACTCACAAAGCACCATACTCTACCAATCAAAAGGCAACACTGCAAATATTAAACCAATACATTTCAGAGAACAACAATACATGACCTACTGGGGAAAGAGAACAAGTGGCAATGTCAAATAGGAATTATATAAACAGAACACCTCAGCTCAGTTACACATGCAGAACATAGACCATCACCAAACAAGTAATCACAATTTAGAAATAGGAAGACAATAATTAAACTGGGAATCCCAAAAGCCAAACTTGGAATGTACAACACTGTAGAAATAAAACTATACATTAATTTGCTCTTGTACTAAACAAAGCGCAGATGTTAATGATGCACATTTACCAGAGCTGACATATTCCAATTAATAAATTCAAAATAAAGAGATATTTTTCTACCTTTTGTGCATTTTTTTCAGCTGCAATTGCTCCAGCCACTTTCTTCTGGTTTCTTCGTGTCTTCTGCTAACTCTCCATCGTCTGCTGTCCATTTGTCCTTTCTTCTCTCTTCTAGATTTTTTTTCATTCTCTCTCTACATCTGCTTTAACATACTAATCTTTCTCCTTTTGCTCTTTCCTCATTCCTATTTCATCCACTCAAATTTTACCCCTCCATCCTCAATCCCCACTTACTCTCCCAATACCCGGCCAATTGTAGATTTTTATCCCTCCCACACAAAATATTTTTCCCTTCTCCATTTTACTCTTCCAGCCCCATCCCATTCTAATCCTCCCCCAACATCAGCTCCCTTCTAGTTCCAGCCTCACCCAGCATCCATTCCCTTCTAGTCCCTGCATCAGCCCATTTCCAGTCCTAGCCATCCATCAGCCCATTTCCAGTCCTAGCAACCCCCCAACCCAATACCAGTCCTAGCCCCCCCATCACCCCACTTACAGTCCTTAACCCCCCATCACCCCATTTTCAGTCCTTAACCCCCCATCACCCCATTTTCAGTTTAAGCCCCCCCTATAACCCATTACCAGTCCTAACCTCCATCAGCCCACTTCCAGTCCTAACCCCATCAACCCATTTCCAGTCAGCCCCCCATAGCCCATTGCCAGTCCTACCCCCCCCATCAGCCCACAGCCCATTACCAGTCCTAACCCCATCATCCCACCTCCAGTTTTAACCCCCCAGCCCATTTCCAGTCCTAGCCCCCCATAGCCCATTACCAGACAACCCCCATCAGCCCACAGCCCATTACCAGTCTTAACCCCCCCAAAGCCCATTACCAGTTCTAACCCCCCCCCAACAGCCCATTACCAGTCCTAACCCCATCAGCCCACCTCCAGTCTTAACCCCCCAGCCCATTTCCAGTCCTAGCCCCCCCCATAGCCCATTACCAGACAGCCCCCATCAGCCCACAGCCCATTACCAGTCTTAACCCCCCCCAAAGCCCATTGCCAGTTCTAAGCCCCCCCAACAGCCCACAGTCCATTACCAGTCCTAACCCCATCAGCCCACCTCTAGCCTTAACCCCCCCCCCCAGCCCAGCCCAGCCCATTTCCAGCCCCAGCCCCCCAATAGCCCATTACCAGTCCTACCCCCCCCCATAGCCCATTACCAGCCCTACCCCCCCCAGTCCATTTCCAGCCCCAGCCCCCCCAATAGCCCATTACCAGTCCTACCCCCCCCCATAGCCCATTACCAGTCCTACCCCCCCCCCGGCCTAAAGTAAAATTTAATTTAAAAAAAAAACCTGGTGGCTGCCGCCGCGGGGCCCCCTCTGCTGCCGCGGGGGCCCCGTCTACAAGCTGAAGCCGTCGGGTCGGGTCGGGTCTCTCTCCCTCCCTCCCTCGCTGCAGGCTGCAGGCTGCGAGAGACGCGAAGGGAGAGCGTCTCCTCGCGTCTGTGTTAAGCCCGCAGGGGCTGATGGGAAATCCCATCAGCCCCTGCGGGCTTAACACAGACGCGAGGAGACGCTCTATCTTCGCGTCTCTCGCAGCCTGCAGCGAGGGAGGGAGGGAGGGAGGGAGAGACCCGACCCGACCCGACCCGACGGCTTCAGCTTGTAGACGGGGCCCCCGCGGCAGCAGAGGGGGCCCCGCGGCGGCAGCCACCAGGTTTTTTTTTAAAATTGTGTTTAAAAAAAATTACCTGGTTCTTTTTTTGTGGGCCCCTGCCGGCTGTGGGCCCTACGCCATGGCGTACATGGCGTATAGGTAAATCCGGCCCTGCGTCTGACTGAAGACCAAACACAATTTAGGATAGCTATCCAGAGGGTCGCCATGAGTCGACTCCGACTCGACGGCACTTAACAACAACATATTGGTGTTGGAAATAAAAAAGCTCCAGACTCTTCAGAATATAGCAATCCAGCTTCTTGCATAAGCCTCTAAATTCAATCATGCTTCTTCATTGCTTATACACTATTACTGGCTTCCTTTTTTCCTTCATATTCATTTCAAGATCCTGGGATAACATGCCTGGGAAAAGTGGTTGTTTAAACAGTAGCAAATAAGAAGGCTGAAGTTCAAAACCTTCCAGTCCTAGAGATAACTACTTATAAAAACATCTTGGTGGGAATAGTAAAGATTAGGAAGTAAAAGGTAAGGACTCTGCAATCATTTTCACACTAATGGTCAAATACAATAAATAAAGTCATTTTCAGTTTGAATACCTCTAAACCAGTGGTTCTCAACCTAGACCTCTGAGACCCCCCCCCCTCCCCCAGGTCAGTCAGGTTTTCAGGATATCCACAGTGAATATGCATGGGAAAGATCTGCATTCACTGCTTCCATTGTATGCAGATCTATCTCATGAATATTCATTGCAGATACTCTGAAAATCTAACTGGACTAGGGGCCCCAGAGAACTGGGTTGAGAACCACTGCTCTAAACGTTTCATGTAAAGGGCTACATAGGGCATTTCAGATCACAGAAAGGGCAAGAAAAGTGTAGAACTACCCTAAGAGAAGAGTTTGTCAAGAGGAGGGCAAAGGGCACTTATGGCCTTTTCAGTGATTTCAAATACTGGGGAACGAGGGATCCAGGAAGCATGGTTACCAGACATAACCCTCCATTGTATTTAGTTTCCCCTATTTTCGCCAAGTTATACTTCCTGTTAAATGTAACTGACCAGACATATGTAAACTGTCGGATGTTTTCTGTTCAATGTAAACCGCGCTGATGTCTAATAGTGCGGTATATAAGAATTGTTAATAAATAAATAATAAATAATAAATAAATAATAAATGAGACAGATAGCAGCAGCGTGGAAACACATAGAGACTTTTACAATAGCATCTCTGTATACCTTGCCTCGCTCACTGTTCCATATACTCCTCCGCATGCATTACGTTTAGCTGAAGAACTAGCTTTGCATACTTTCCATGTCTTCCAATAGACTAGAATCAACCTGGCCAACTGCTTTTTTCTATGCAACATCTGCCTTATGGAGCACCCTTCTACCTCATCTCTGGACCAAAACCTCCTATGAGGTCTTTCACCCCAACTTGAAAATCTACCTCTTTCACCTTGGTTACGGCAGACTGGTCTAAGAGCAAACAGGTCTGGGACCAATATCTTCTCCTAACTACTCTCCTATTCATTATTATGGTATTCTTTTCACTCTAAAGCTGTGTAAACAATTTTAACTTGTAAACAACTTTGTTGGTTCCCATAAAGGCAGTATAAGAAACGAATAGTTTGCATAGGTAAACAAAGAATTCTGGCTCCTTCTTCAGATCTTCTGAGTATAAAGAATGAGAGGGAGAAAATTACATTTTTTTCAGTCACAGAAGATCTTTTCAGGCCATATACTGGGCCATATTCCTATCTTCTTTGTATATCCTAGATCCTTGTCAAAGTGTGGTGCATTTTCCTTTGATAACAGGAGTGGCTCCTTGAAAATTTGCCATCCATTCAATAGTCCATCCTTGCCCTTGGTCAGACCCTCATCTAAGTGCTGAGAATTGTGATGCACACCTCAAGCCCCTCCAGGCTTCTGTGGACAGCCAGTGTACCTCTTTGTAGATTTTTACATTACTGGGGATAGGAAGCATGATAATTAAATTGGTGGACTAGGCATGCCAGGCTTCCTGGTTTCTTCTCTGCCCTAGTTGGGGGTGAGATTGTGGGTGTGGCCAGCAAGCAGCTGGGCTAGGATGAAATGTTCCTCTGGCCTGAAGTTTAGCTTCCTAAAATGGATTACCATTTTGATGTCGCGAGGCCGCGGGCAGGGTCCCGGCGGCCGACTTTAACCAGGCGCGCGGCCCGGTGCGGGGACCCTGTGCGCGGCCTCGGCAGGGCGCGCGAGTGCGCCTTTTAAATTGATTGGCTCCCCGCGGTCGGTGCCGTGCGGGAGCCAATCAATGGGTTCGTTGCTGGGAGGTGGGGGGGGGAGTTGCGGCCAGCAGCCTCCATGTGGCAGTTGGAGCGGAGGCTGTTTTTGGGGTGCCGGCGTTTTTTCCATCCTCAAGAAGCGGCGGCAGCGGAGCTTCGGTGGTGATACCTGCTTCCGGGTGTGCGGGCAAGTGCGGGCAAGTGCGGGCACGTGTTTTCTTCGGTGGGGTCGGGGGTTAAGGAAGTGTGGGGAAAGAAATAAAAGGGGAAAATAAAATATCATTTTACAAAAAAAAAAAAGGAAAAGAAAAGCAGGCAGCCACTGCTTTTCTTATAGTCACAGCTTGCTTTTGGGATTATCTCAAGCCATTAGAGGCGGTTCTGTGGCCCTTGGGGATACCTATACCGCGCGGTCGGACCGGTTCGAGGGGTTTAGCCCCAGAGAGTGCTGCTGGGTCGGGGGTGCGTGGGCGGGGGGTCACGGTCTCAGGGGGTGGCTGGGACAGGTAAGGGGTTGCACAGCCCTGGCGGGGGGGGGGGGGCGGAGGGGTCGGGGGGATTCTGTTGGAGGTGCGGCGCGGGGGCAAAAGGGGGCGAAAGGGGTTTGGCAACCGGGGGGGGGGGGTGCTGGGGCCGACAAGGGTGTTGCGTCCCCCAGTGGAACCCTGGGGGTGCGCGGGGGGGCTTCGGGGCACAGTTGGAGCGGCGGGGGGAGTGAATGTGGGGGGTGAGGGAGGTGCTGCGTGTCCAACGGGGGGTCCGGGGGTGGCAGGGGGAGTGTTGGGGGTTCAGGGGCCTGGGGGAGGGTTGCGGCCTGAGGGGTCCCAGTGGGTCAGTGGCTATGGGGTGCCCGCTGGCTGGCTCCCTGGTCCCGGTGGCTATGGGGCATCGGGGGGACCTTCTCCGTGGGAACAGTGGTTGAGTGGGGGGCAGGGTTCATCTCGGGCGGACTGGGGTGGGCTTTGGCCTCAGGCGTGGTCGAGGGCAGTTCCCCCCCTGTTTTTCCTTTTATGTCTCCGCAGGGGCCGATTATGGCACAGCCCACATGGCCATCGAGTGCCGCTGGATGCGAGGGCTGGTTGCCTCCGGTGGCGGGAGCGTTGACGCAGATGGAGCGGCGGCTGAGTCGGCGCAGGGACGGCCCGAGGATATTGTGGGGGCCGAAGGTGAGGACGGTCCAGCTGCGGATGGGACAACCGCGGTGTCGGTGCCTGCTGCTGGTGAGACTGGTGAGTTGCTTGGGGGTGCGGGCGATGTGGGGGGGTGGTCGCAGGAGGCAAAGGCAGGGGGTGGTACGCGGAGAAAGCGCAGGCGGTCTTGTCGGCGGCGTCAGAGCTATGACTCGTCCTCCTCTTCTTCTTCTTCGAGTGGTTCGTCTGGGGGGTCAGGAGGGTTGACGTGTCGACGGGACAGGGAAGGCGGGGGGACGGTGGGCTCCGGTTCGGGTGGTGGAGCCGCTTCGGTGGTGGTTTTTCCGGAATTGTGGGAGGGAGTGCCGCGTAAGCTGTGGCGCAAGATTAGGAAGCGGCGTTATATCGATATCTTCTGCTTGCTTGAGGGGAGGAAGCGTTCTGGTGAGAGTCGGAAGAAGAGGAAGGAGGATGAGAAGGCGGGTAGGGTTAAGAAGGTGGCGCGTAATGTGGTGAACTGGACGCGTTCCTTTCTGCGGTTGGTTAGTGTATGGGGTCACCACGATCTGGGCCAGTATGGGATGTTGTTAGCGTACGCCGATTCCATCCTGGAGGCGTCTCAGACTCATGACAGATGGGCTTGGCTGAACTATGATGAGAAGTTCAGGGATAAGATGGAAGAGAGCAGATCGCTTTCCTGGGGCACACAGGACATTAACCTTTGGCTGACTCAGATGTCGGCTAGGTCTAGTGCCGGTGGGGGGGGGGGTGGGGGTAAGGGTAGTGGCGGGGCGGTGGTGGGGGCGGTGCGTTCCTTTCGGGCAGGGGCAGGTGGGGTACCGCCGAAGGCGGGCCCGGCGGTGGGCGGCGACGTGTGCTGGCGCTTCAACCGGTCCACTTGCCCCTTTCCAGACTGCAAATTCCAGCACGTCTGTTCCTTGTGCGGAGGTCCTCACTTGGCCACCAGGTGCAGTAAAAAAGGTGCCGCTGGTGTTGCCAGTCCCTCGACAAAAGGGCAGTGAGTGGTGGGGGCGTGTGCCCTCACCGATACGGGTGGAGGCCTTTTTGGGGTGGCTGAGTCGATACCCTAGGAGGCAGGAGGCGGTGATTTTGTCGTTTGGTTTTCGGTTTGATTTCGTTATCCCGGTGCGCGGTGTGGTGTCGGTTCTGAGTGCACGGAACTCCCCGTCAGTCCGACGTTGGGCTGCGGTCGTTCAGAACAAGTTATCGGGGGAATTGCGGTTGGGGAGAGTGGCGGGTCCATTCCCGGAGCCCACTTTTCCTGGCATGGTGATTTCTCCGTTGGGTATAGTACCCAAGAAGGAACCGGGGAAGTTCCAGTTGATTCATAATTTGTCTTGTCCAATCGGTGCTTCCGTTAATGATCGCATTCCACGTGAGTTCTGTACGGTACGGTACGCTTCCTTTGATAAGGCGGCTCTGATGGTTAAGGGGGCCGGTCGGTCTGCCCTTATGGCGAAGGTTGACATTGAATCTGCGTTTCACCTATTACCAGTGCATCCGTCTGCTTTTCCTTTCTTAGGTTTTTGCTTTCAAGGGGGGTATTATTTTGACAAGTGCATGCCGATGGGCTGTTCAGTCTCTTGCGCTTATTTTGAGATGTTCAGCACCTTCCTGCAGTGGGTGCTGGCTCAGTTGTCCGGCTTGTCGAACGTGGTGCATTACCTTGACGATTTTTTGTTTGTGGGTGCGGCGCAGTCGGGGGAATGCCAAGAGCTGTTGTCTGCATTTGTTCGGCTGGCACGGGAGTTCGGTGTACCATTGGCGGCGGGCAAGACGGAAGGTCCGACGACACGATTTACCTTTTTGGGGGTGGAGTTAGATTCTGAGGAGATGGTTGCGCGTTTGCTGCAGGATAAGGTGACCCGTTTGCGGATTTCGGTGGCTAACGTGTTGTCGTCCCACAAGATTTCCTTGAAGGAGCTGCAAGCGCTGTTAGGGTCATTAAATTTTGCGTGTAGAGTGATTCTGATGGGGAGGGTGTTTTCACGTCGGCTGGCATGTGCCACGGCCGGGGTGAGAAAGCCTCACCACCGGATTAGGGTCACAGGGGCCATGAGGGCAGATCTGATGGTGTGGAGTCGTTTTCTGGAGGACTTCAATGGGACTTCTGTTTTGATGGAGTCTGAGGTGTCCAGTGATGCCTTGCAGTTATACACAGATGCGGTGGGGGGGGGGGTGGGGTTAGGTGTTTATTTCGGTGGGGCCTGGTGCGCAGATAGTTGGCCGGAGTTGTGGCACGTAGAGGGTTTGATCAAGAACATCACCTTTTTGGAGCTCTTTCCGATTCATGTGGTTTTGGAGCTATGGCCGGAGCGGCTTCGGAACTGTAGGGTTCTTTGGTGGTGTGATAATGAGGCGGTGGTCAGTGTGGTCAATCGATACTCTCCTAAGTGCTTGAGGGTGGCGGGCTTGATGCGGGAGGTGGTGTTAGCCTGTCTCCGGCTGAATGTGTCGGTGAAGGCGCGGCATATCCCGGGGTGCACTAACGAGATCGCTGATGCTCTTTCTCGTTTTCAGTGGGATTGGTTCCGGGCTCTCGCCCCCGAAGCGGACAAGGACAGATCTGTGGTCCCAGAGAGCTTGTGGAGCATTGGCCTCGGGAGATGCTAGATCTGCTGAAGAATTCAGTGTCTGCAGGGACTTGGTCAGCGTATCAGCGGGGCTGTGACCGGGTGGTTGCCTTTTTGGTGGCTCATGGGTGGCAGCCGGGTGGGGTTCCGGCGGGATTGATTGGTTGATATATTGTAGAGGCTAAGGGCGCCGGCTTTTCGCGATCGGCGGTGCGTGCGCACCTGGCTGGGTTTAACTTTTTTGCGAGCGTGGTTGGTTGGGGCTCGCCTGCTGGAGGGGTTTTGCTGCGGCGGTTGTTGCAAGACTGGGAGCGGGTTCAGCCTACACCGAAGGACTCGCGGTTGCCCATTACACATGGGCTATTGGTACAGGTTTGCGGGGCCTTAGCACAGGTGGCGGCATCTGCGTATGAAGCCACTTTGTTTCGGGCGGTGTTTTGCCTTGCCTTTTTTGGGGCTTTTCGAATCGGGGAGTTGGATGCGGGCTCTGGCCGGGGGGGGTGGTAGAGGGCTGCAGGCGCATCATGTTCGGGTGGAAGGGGGGCGGTTACGGATCCTGTTGGCAAGATCCAAGACGGATCCGCTGGGGAGAGGTTTGTGGGTGTGGTTGGGTGAGGTTGGGTACCCGCAGGCTTGCCCGGTTCAGGCGGTGCATCAGTATTTGTCGGTGCGTCCGAGGCTAACCCGTTTTCAGGTAACGGCGGTGCTGCTCCTGGCATTGCGGGCGGTGGGTGAGGACCCTATGCGGTTTGCGCCCCACTCCTTTCGAATTGGGGCTGCCACTAGTGCGGCGGCGGCTGGGTTGCCCGAGCAGGTTATTCAGGGTATAGGTAGGTGGAGCTCTCGGGCTTTTAAAGGTTACGTGCGGCTGTAAGGGTTTGGGTTGTGGGGCGGGGTCTTTAACTGTTTATTTCTTTTGCAGATGGGGGTGCCGAGCCTGGTGGCTGTTGGGTTGCTGGCCACTCTTTTGTCCACTGGGCGGGACGGCGTGTGGCTGCTCGACCTATCAGAGCTAATTTGAGACTGGACCCGTCGGTGGTGGCTGTGACATGGCTGGGTATGAGAGGACTTCGTTGGTCTCAATTTCTGCCTTTGCTACAGCGCCATGGGAGGACATTGCAGTGGCCGAGAGCCCTGCTTGTGCATCTTGGGGGCAATGACTTGGTGTCCTGGTCCTGCAGGCAGCTGATCCGGGCGGTGCAGGACGATCTGGGGGTGGTGCTTAGGATGATTCCTGGTATTGTTTTGCTGTGGTCTGGCATTATTCCAAGGCCGGCTTGCTGGGACCAGTGGCAGTGGTCTCGGGGCCTGACTAAGATTAATCGACAGATTGGTCGATGGGTCTGTCAGAGGGGGGGTTATCAGATTTTGCATGACTGGGTGGATGCTATGTGTTTGGGGCTATATCGGGCCGATGGGGTTCATTTGTCGCCAGTTGGTATGGACCTGCTCCTTAACGACTGGCAGGAGGCCTTGGAATATATGTCTGTCCATGATGTTCGCTGGTCGCAGCTTAGGGTTGGGGGGGGCGGCACATGAACAGGGTTCTGTGCCGGTGGCGGAATCCCGGAGGTTTCCGGGGTCCGGAGCAGCAGGCTACATTTGGGGGGGGCGGGGTGCCCCTGACCCGGTTAAACCCCTGCCGACTTTTGCTAATAGCATGGCGAAGTCGGGGAGAGGGGCATGGCAACTTGCCGGGAGGCAAGTTATGGCATTAGCGGTGGCGGGCACTTTGCTAAGGTATGGCTGGTGCAGCCGGGTTCCGCTAATGGGGTTTTTTTGAAAGTTGATGTTGGTTTGTTCTAATTGTTAATGGTTAATAAAGCTGCGACCAGTTATGTTCCATGAAGTTATGGTGTCATGTCTTGTTTCGGGGGGGGGGGAATGGTAGGGCCTGAAGCGCCGGGTCCGCCTGCCTCGGTTATCGCGAGGCCGCGGGCAGGGTCCCGGCGGCCTACTTTAACCAGGCACGCGGCCCGGCACGGGGATCCTGTGCGCGGCCTCGGCGTGGCGCGCGAGTGCGCCTTTTAAATTGATTGGCTCCCCGCGGTCGGTGCCGTGTGGGAGCCAATCGATGGGTTCGTTGCTGGGAGGTGGGGGGGGGAGTTGCGGCCAGCAGCCTCTGCGTGGCAGTTGGAGCGGAGGCTGCTTTTGGCGTGCCGGCGTCCCTCCCTCCCTTCCTCTCTGTGGGGGCTTGTTTTTTGGGGTGTTTCAGCTTGGGGGGGGGGCGGAATCCCGCAGGTTTCCGGGGTCCGGAGCAGCAGGCTACATTTGGGCGGGGGCGGGGTGCCCCTGACCCGGTTAAACCCCTGCCGACTTTTGCTAATAGCATGATGAAGTCGGGGAGAGGGGCATGGCAACTTGCCGGGAGGCAAGTTATGGCATTAGCGGTGGCGGGCACTTTGCTAAGGTATGGCTGGTGCAGCCGGGTTCCTCTAATGGGGGGTTTTTGAAAGTTGATGTTGGTTTGTTCTAATTGTTAATGGTTAATAAAGCTGCGACCAGTTGTGTTCCATGAAGTTATGGTGTCATGTCTTGTTTCGGGGGGGGAGTGGGGGGGGAATGGTAGGGCCTGAAGCGCCGGGTCCGCCTGCCTCGGTTAATGTCCATATGCCTGCACAAGGGTACACTTACCATATATAAAGTAGTGCCTGCTCAAGTAAACACATATCTCTGGGAACAACAATTCAAGTATTTTTTAACTGTGCAACTTTATTTTTCAAAGCACATCTCTGACTGCCCGACCGATGTAAAATTTCCCTCCATATGCACATCTAACTGCACGCACATAAGGTAAGTCCAAATCCTATCATAATTTAACTTAGCAAAAGCATTTGTGAAATGACTTCATGCCTTTAGGGGTTGAGTATTAGGCTCTAAATGTAGTCTGAAATAAAGCCTGTATATAACTGCTGCTTTGAATTGAGTATTCTTCTTTTAAAAGTATTTCTATCAGGCTAAAACCTATTAAAACATCTCATAATTCTTTTCTGCTTTGCTTTTGTTGAAGGGGACAGAAGAACAATAATCAATTTAGAGGGGGAAAAAAAGAGATTCATGCACAAGAAACCTAGAGCTCACTGCTTGGGAAGAGAGATAAGCTAAGATTTATAGTATAATAAAGCTCACACTTCTGTTGCACATTTCTTTAAACTGCAGATCCTTGAAATCTTATTGTGCCGCCAACAAAGAAAATAGAAGAAGACAAAACCAAGAATTAGACATTTTGCAAGCAAATCGTTTGTCTAACCAAGAACTGCATATAATGCTTGCTGGTGAGATCTGCTTTGAATTTGCATGGGCACAAGACACGCTCTTCTTTAATACAGGTTTACAGTTATCTATGAAAATGCGAGGTCCATTTCATCATATGTCTCTAAGGGAAACTGGGGATCTCAAAAGCAATCTTAACAAAGAATGAAATTCTAAACTATGAAAATGACTCATTCTCACAATGGAAACATTTTGGTTCAGAGAAAAACTCTTGCTTCATTAAAAGTGTTAAGTAAAAATATGGATTCAAAATGGCACAAGAGCTGATTTAAATTTTCCCTGAGAATGGAGCCTATGCAATACAATTATCGCAAATTTGTTTTTGTATGTAAATGAGTTAGAGGACAGTTTTTGAAAGTGTTTATATGGAGAAAAGCATTTTACCTGTTTGGATAACATGCCTGGGAAAAGTGATGGTTCAAACAGTAGCAAATAAGAGGGCTGAAGTTCAAAACCTTCCAGTCCTAGAGATAACTACTTATAAAAATACCTTGGTGGGAATAGTAAAGATTAGGAAGTAAAAGGTAAGGACTCTGCAATCATTTTCACTCTAATGGTCAAATACAATAAATAAAGTCATTTTCAGTTTGCATACCTCTAAACCAGTGGTTCTCAACCTAGACCTCTGGGACCCCCCCAGGTCAGTCAGGTTTTCAGGATATCCCCAGTGAATATGCATGGGAAAGATCTGCATTCACTGCTTCCATTGTATGCAGATCTATCTCATGCATATTCATTTTGTAGAACTACCCTAAGAGAAGATTTTGTCAAGAGGAGGGCAAAGGGCACTTATGGACTTTTCAGTGATTTCAAATACTGGGGAACGAGGGATCCAGGGAGCATAGTTACCAGACATTAGACAGATAGCCCTACTTCTTTCTTCTCCCCTTTACCAGCATCTGATCCCTGTGAGGTGGAAAAGTGATGAAAGGTAGAATTGGCTTTATGTATGGTACACTGTCTTCTATTAAGATCCACCTCCCTTCCCTCAGTATACTCTCATCTCCCTTCCTTCCCCTCTTACTTCTTTCTCTAACCTTCCTATCTTCTCATTCCATTCCTGGTCTCCTATAATTCCCTTCCCTTCTGTCGCCTCTTGCCAAAATAATTTCAGGCAATAGATCACCAGTAGTCAGCATATATTCAACAATACACAACAACTCTTCATTTTCACCCCTTCCTTCTCAACCATTTCTCACCTCCAATCCTTTGTTCCAGTACTGCAGTCTCAGTACAGATTTTAGGGTCCTTCACCACTGAAAGCGAGGAGCACCAACATACACACACACACACACATTTACACACAGTTCTGGCCCATCCACTAGACCGGCTAGATGGCTGCCTAGGGCATCAGATTTGTATGGTCAGCAGGCGAAGTGCTTCAGCACACATGGCCTGCTCCCCCCGTGCACTCAACTGTGCCATCTCCCGCCCTGTGCTAAACAGGGATGCTGTCTCCCTGCTGCTGCTGATTCCAACAGTGGACAGTCAGGCTTGGTGGCAGCAGCCCAAGGTAGGCCATGTGCTTCAGCAGATCGCCTGCTGCTGCAGGTGAGTCACCTGCTGCTGGAATCAATGGCAGCTGGGGGGGGGGGGACGCAAGCTCAGCATGGGGGGGAAGGTGACACTGTGCATGGGGGGTGGTGAAGTGTGCAGGGGGTGGCACTAGGGTGGGCATGGCTGGAGCTTCTGCCTGGGCAGCAGAAAACCTTGGGCCAGCCCTGCATACACACACACAGGTATAATGGAAACACACACCCTCATCCTCAAGCCCTAGGAGCCAACAGCATTCATTCATATTCCCACTGCTGTGGTTCTGGAATATGGAGACAGACATATATTCATAGCACTTTATCACCAAAACCAGGAAACATCTTGCGCCTATCAATAATGGTGCCCAACCCATGCCAAGGCTGAACTTGACTACAGAGATTAAAGGACATTGGGTGGATTCACTTTTGGTGGGTTTAGCAGCCCCAGGCTC
Organism: Ichthyophis bannanicus; assembly: GCA_033557465.1. Classification (NCBI taxonomy): domain Eukaryota; kingdom Metazoa; phylum Chordata; class Amphibia; order Gymnophiona; family Ichthyophiidae; genus Ichthyophis; species Ichthyophis bannanicus. The sequence goes on along the minus strand of CM066032.1, from coordinate 1,160,155,871 downwards.
TGACTTTATTCCTTGGGGCTGTTACTAGTATTCTGGAAGAGTGCGAGAGAAGGAGAATCTGAGCAATAAGAAAGATAGCCAGGGGGGGGGGGGGCAGAGCAGAAAGGCATGGGTCACAGACTAAGACAGCATTCCTCAAGTCTGCTTGTTGAAATTCCCAAGCAGCAGGAATGAAGTAGGGAAGAAAACAACATGCAGAATTGATTGCACGGTCAAAAACTGCAAAAGAAACCCAAAACAAAACAAAAAAACCCCAAAATAAAACAACAACCCTTGTAACCGAGGCAGGCGGACCCGGTGCTTCGGGCCCTCCCTCCCCCCCTCCCCCGCCAAACCAGCCCCAAGCCCGCCCCCTCCCCCTCCCCCCCAACACAAGACATAACACCATAACTTCATGGAACACAACTGGTCGCAGCTTTATTAACCATCAGCAATTAGAACAAAATAACATCAAACTTCCTATCCCCATTAGCGGCACCCGGCTGCACCAGCCTTACCTTAGCAAAGTGCCTGCCACTGCTAATGCCACAACTTGCCACCCGGCAAATTGCCATGCCCCTCCCCCGACTTCGCCATGCCATAGCAAAAGTCGTCTGAGGTTTGACCGGGTCAGGGGCACCCCGCCCCCGCCCAAATGTAGCCTTCTGCTCCAGACGCCTGAAACTTCCGGGATCCCGCACCCCCCCAAGCTGCAACACCCCATAACCTCAACCCTTTAAAGAAAGGGAGGGAGGGAGGGACGCCGGCACCCGGAACGCAGCCTCCGCACGCACTGAACACGCGGAGGCTGCTGGCCGCTATTCACCCCCCCCACCCCCCCCACCCCCCAGGAATCGCCTCCTTGATTGGCTCTTGCACGACCGCGACCGCCGGGAGCCAATCAATTCAAATAATGCACTCGCGCGCACGACCCGGGTCGCACGCCCGGTTAAAATCGGCCGCCGGGACCCTGCCTGCGGCCTCGCGATAACCGAGGCAGGCGGACCCGGCGCTTTGGGCCCCCACCCTTCCCCCCCCGCCAAACCAGCCCCAAGCCCGCCCTCTCCCCCTCCCCCCCAACACAAGACATAACACCATAACTTCTTGGAACACAACTGGTCGCAGCTTTATTAACCATCAGCAATTAGAACAAAATAACATCAAACTTCCTATCCCCATTAGCGGCACCCGGCTGCACCAGCCATACCTTAGCAAAGTGCCTGCCACCGCTAATGCCACAACTTGCCACCCAGCAAATTGCCATGCCCCTCCCCCGACTTCGCCATGCCATAGCAAAAGTCGTCTGAGGTTTGACCGGGTCAGGGGCACCCCGCCCCCGCCCAAATGTAGCCTGCTGCTCCGGACCCCGGAAACCTCCGGGATCCCGCCACCGGCACATAACACCATTTATGTGCCGCCCCCCCCAACACAAGCTGCGACCAGCGCACATCATGGACAGACACATATTCCAAGGCCTCCTGCCAGTCGTTAAGGAGCAAGTCCATACCAACTGGAGACAAGTGAACCCCATCGGCCCGATAGAGCCCCGAACACCCGACATCCACCCAATCATGCAAAATCTGGTACCCCCCCCCCCTCACAGACCCATCGGCCAATCTGGCGATTGATCTTAGTCAATCCCCGAGACCAGCGACGCTGGTCCCAGCATGCCGGCCTTCGAATAATGTCCGACCACAGCAAAATAACACCAGAAAACATCCGAAGAACCACTCCCAGATCGTCCTGCACTGCCCGGATCAGTTGCCAGCAGGACCAGGACACCAGGTCATTGCCTCCCAGATGCACAATCAGGGCGGCCGGCCCCCGCGACGTCCTCCCGTGATGCTGTAGCAAAGGCAGCAATTGCAACCAGCGAAGTCCTCGTACACCCAGCCATGTCACAGCCACCACCGCCGGGTCCAGTCCCAAATTCAGTCCGATAGGCCGGGCAGCTACACGCCGACCAGCCCAGTGTACAAAAGAGTGACCAGCCACCCAACAGTCACCAGGCCCGACACCCCATCTGCAAAACAAATAGACAGTTAAAGACCCGGCCCACCACCCCAGCTCCTACAGCCGCACATAGCCCTTAAAAGCCTGAGAGCGCCACCTACTTATGTCCTGAATCACCTGCCCCGGCAACCCGGCCGCCGCGCTAGTGGCAGCCCCAATATGAAAGGAGTGCAGCGCAAACCGCACCGGGTCCTCCCCTACCGCATGCAAGGCCAGGCGCAGTACCGCCGATACCTGAAATTGGGTTAAAACCCTCGCGTCCGAATGCACGAAAAAACTATCCGCTGTCCCCGGACGCACCGACAAATACTGCCGCACCGCCTGCACCGGGCAAGCCCGCAGGTCCCCAACCTCGCTTAGCAACACCCACAAACCTTTCCCCAGCGGATCCGTCTTGGATCTCGCCAACAGAATATGCAACCGCCCCCCGTCCACCCGAACGTGCCGCGCTTGCAGCCCCCCAACACCTCCCCCCGACCAGAGCCTGCGACCAATTCACCGATTCGAAAAGCCCCAAAAAAGGCTATGCAAAACACCGCCCTGAACAAAGTAGACTCGTACGCGGACGAGGCCACCAGCAGATCCTCACCAGGAGCCCATGCGTAATGGGCAACCGCGAGTCCCGCGGTGTAGGCTGAATGCGTTCCCAGCCTTGCAAGAGCCGACGCGGCAAAAAAAATCCCGCAGGCGAACCCCAACCCACCGCGCTCGCAAAAAAGTTAAACCCTGCCAAGTGCCCACGCACCGCCGACCGAGAGAAACCGGCGCCCTTAGCCTCCACAATATATTGACCAATCAGGCCCTCCAGAACCTCACCCATCTCCCACCCGTGAGCCACCAAAAAGGCGACTACCCGGTCACAGCCCCATTGATACGCAGACCAAGTCCCCGCAGACACCGAGTTCTTCAGCAGGTCTAGCATCTCTCGAGGCCAATGCTCCACAAGCTCTCTGGCACCACCGATCCATCCGTGTCCGCTTCGGGGGCCAGAACCCGGAACCATTCCCACTGAAAATGAAAAAGAGCATCAGCAATCTCGTTAGTGCACCCCGGGATATGCCGTGCCTTCACCGAAACATTCAACCACAAACAAGCCAAGACGACTTCCCGCATCAAGCCCGCCACCTTCAAGCACTTGGGGGAGTAGCAATTAACCACACTGACCACCGCCTCATTATCGCACCACCAGAGCACCCTTCGGTTCCGAAGCTGCTCCGGCCAGAGCTCCAAAACCACACGAATCGGAAAGAGCTCCAAGAAGGTGATGTTCTTGGTCAATCCCGCGGCGTGCCATGACTCTGGCCAACGATCAGCGCACCAAGCCCCACGGAAATAAACACCTAATCCCGATCCCCCCGCCGCATCAGTGTACAACTGCAAGGCATCACTGGACACCTCGGACTCCATCAAAACAGAAGTCCATTGAAGTCTTCCAGAAAACGACTCCACACCATCAAATCCGCCCTCATCGCTCCCGTAATCCTAATCCGGTGGTGCGGTTTCCGCACCCCAGCCGTGGCACACGCCAGCCGGCGTGAAAACACCCTCCCCATTGGAATCGCCCTACAAGCGAAGTTCAAAGACCCCAACAGCGCCTGCAACTCCCTCAAGGAAATCTTGTGGGACGACAACACATTAGCTACCAAAATCCGCAAACGAGCAACCTTGTCTGGCGGCAAACGCGCCACCATCTCCACCGAATCCAACTCCACCCCCAAAAAGGTCAGACGCGTCGTCGGACCCTCAGTCTTAGCGTCAGCCAGCGGGACACCAAACTCCTGTGCCAGCTGCACAAACGCGGATAGCAACTCTTGGCAAGCCCCCGACTGCGCCGCACCGACAAAGAAAAAATCATCGAGGTAATGCACCACATTTGACAAGCCAGTCACCTGAACTAGCACCCACTGCAGGAAGGTACTAAACATCTCAAAATAAGCACACAAGACCGAACAGCCCATCGGCATGCACTTGTCAAAATAATAACCCCCTTGAAAACAAAAACCCAATAAATGGAAAGCAGAAGGATGGACAGGGAGCAAGCGAAATGCCGATTCAATGTCAACCTTCACCATGAGGGCAGACCGACCGGCCCTCCTCACCATCAGCGCCACCTTATCAAAAGACGCATACTGTACCGTACAAAACTCACGAGGAATGCTATCATTAATGGAGGCACCCAACGGACAGGACAAATTATGAATTAACCGGAACTTCCCTGGTTCCTTCTTGGGAACTATACCCAATGGAGAAATCACCATGTCAGGAAAAGGGGGCTCCGCGAAGGGACCCGCCACCCTCCCCAACCGCAATTCCCCTAATAACTTGTCCTGTACGATCTCAGCCCAACGACGAACTGAGGGAGAGTTCCGAGCACTCGGCGCCGACACAACACCCTGCACCGGTATGACAAAACCGAACCGAAAACCAAAAGACAGAATCGCCGCCTCCCGCCTCCGAGGATATCGACTCAGCCACCCCAAAAAGGCCTCCACCCGAATCGGGGAAGGCACCCGCCCACACCACTCATTGCCCCTTAGGAGCGGGACCGGCAGCGCCAGTGGCGCCCTGCTTGAGACATTTGGCGGCGGAATGAGGCCCCCCACACAAGGAGCAGGAGTGCCGAAATCTGCATTCTGGAAAGGGGCAAGTGGCCCGGTTGAACCGCCAGCACACATCACTGCTCCCCACCGCGCCCACCTTTGGCGGCACCCCACTCGCCCCCACGTGAAAGGAACGCACAGCCCCCCCCCACCCCGCAACACCGCCACTACACTTTCCTCCGCCCCCCCCCACCGGCACCTGACCTAGCCGACATCTGGGTCAGCCACAGGTTAATGTCTTGCGTGCCCCACAAAAGCGATCTGCACTCCTCCATCTTATCCCTGAACTTTTCATCATAGTTCAGCCAAGCCCAACCGTCATGCGTCTGAGACGCCTCGAGAATGGAATCGGCGTAGGCTAACAACATACCATATTGCCCCGGTTCGTGATGACCCCACACGCTGGCCAACCTCAGAAAGGAATGCATCCAATTCACCAAATTACGCGCAACCCGCTTGACCCTACCGGCTTTCTCATCCTCCTTCCTCTTCTTGCGGCTCTCCCCCGAGCGCTTCCTACCTTCAAGCAAGCGGAAGATATCGATATATCACCGCTTCCTGATCTTGCGCCGCAGCTTACGAGGCACCCCTTCCCACAATTCCAGAAAAACCACCACCGAGGCGGCCCCACCACCCCCAACGGGGGCCAACCCTCCCCCGGCTTCCCCGGCTCGCCGAACCGGGTCCCCACCCGACCCAACAGACGAACCAGTCGAAGAGGAAGAAGACGAGGACGAGTCAGAGCTACGACGCCACCGACAAGACCGCCTGCGCTTCTTACGCGAACCCATGCCCGCCTTCCCTTCCGGCGACCGGACATCCCCAACCCCCACATCCCCAAGCAACTCACCAGGATCACCGCTAGCAGCCGCCGACGCCGCGTCCGTCCCAGCTGCCACAGGACTGCTCTCGCCACCCGCACTCGCCACCTCCGGGGGATGACTCCGCGCAGACTCCGCCGCTCCATGTTGTGACACTGCTCCCACCAGCGGACTCAACCAGCTCTCACATCCAGCAGCATTCGAAGTCCAAGCTGGCTGCGCCATAACACGCCCCTGCGGAGAAATGAAAGGAAAAACAGGGGGGGGGGAGCTGCCAGAGACCAAGCCGAAGGCCAAGGACCACTCCAATCATCCCGAGACGTACCCTGCCCCCCGCTCAACCAATGGTCCCAAGGTGACGGCCCCCCCACTGCAAAGCCACCGGTACCCGGGAGCCAACCAGCAGGAACGCCATAGCCCGTGCCCCACTGGGCCCCATCCGGCCGCAAGCCTCCCCCCGGCCCTTGTACCCCCAAAATGCCCCCCGAAGCACTCTCCCCCCCTGACATGCCCGCATCACTTCCCACACCAGGATTAGCACCCCCCGCCTCTCCGAGCACTCCCCTAGGCCCATCAGGCACCCCCAGGGTTCCAAGGGGGGGCTGGACTCCTCCGCCACCCCTGCCACCACCCCCAGGCTGCTGAACCCCTTTAGCCCCCCTCCGCCCCCGCACTGCACCCCCCGACCCCTCAGCCCCCTATCACGCACAGGGCCGGGAAACCCAGCCTCCCCCCGAGACCGTGACCCACCCCGCCCCCTCACCCCAGACCCAGAAGCACCTGTTGGGGCCAAGCCCCTTGATTTTGCCCAACCACGAGGCCCAGGCATCCCCACAAGGATCAGAAGCCGCCTAAATAAGCGGTGATTTTACTTATTATGTTTGTTGTTTATTTTTATTTTATTTTATTTTTTATTTTTTTTTTAATTACCGGTAGCACAGAACAAACCCCTAAACACAGGTAGCACTTTATCTATAGAACATAGAGCCCCTGCAGAGACTGAACCCTCCAAAGAAAAACAGGCCGAGAGACAGACAGCACACCCGCAGCAAAAACAGACCCCCACACAGCACAGCCTCAGGAAACGCTGACCCACCGCACTTGCCAGGCCGCCCGAGCTGACCACCTCAGGGATCCGTTGCCACGCGGTCGTGAAGCCGACGCTCCTCAGCCTTCCAGACCGCCCGAGCCTCCCGAAGATGCCGGCACCCGGAACGCAGCCTCCGCACGCTCTGAACACGCGGAGGCTGCTGGCCGCTATCCACCCCCCAACCACCCCCCAGGAATCGCCTCCTTGATTGGCTCCTGCACAGCCGCGACCGCCGGGAGCCAATCAATTCAAATAATGCACTCGCGAGCACGACCCGGGCCACGCGCAGGGTCCCCGTGCCGGGCCACGCGCCCGGTTAAAATCGGCCGCCGGGACCCTGCCCGCGGCCTCACGATTCTGGAAGCCAAATCTGATGTGGGAACAGAAAAAGCAAATGGACTAGAAAATCTTGCTCAAAAAGCCACATTCAGCCCAGAGGCCTTAGTTTGGGGATCACTGCTCTGTTTGGTTTGGCACCCATTATAGTCTATAGCAGGGGTCTCCAACTCTAATCCTGGAGGGCTGCAAACCAGTTAGGTTTTCAGAATGTCTCTAATGAATATGCATGAGATATATTTACATGCACTGCCCCCATTGCATTCAAATTTATCTCATACATATTCATTAGGGATATCCTGAAAACCTGACTGGTTTGCAGCCCTCTAGGTCTGGAGTTGGAGATCCCTGATCTAGGGGGTCCAGGAAAACAGGGGTCAAAGATCAAACCCCTTATCCTCATGAATGAAGAGACATATTGCTGAAGACACACAGACACAGCATGTACAAACTATAAGCCAGTGAATAGTTATTTTATGGGCAACAGAAGGGAAGACAAGCTACTAGAGGAGCCCACTCAATCAGCATTTAGTTCCTCATCAAGGATACACTCCATTCTGGCCAGACGATAACTGTTCGCTGATTTTTACTTTGCCTGTGCAGCTCCCCTGGTTTCCACTGTAAGTCATCTCCAGCCTCTATTCCTGAAATCTATGGATTTGACCTCTAGTAATCATAACAATCATATAGAACAGGAACACCTTAAGAAGGGGCAAGAAACAAGAACCAATCATATTGAAACTTCTTGAGAAGCAACCAGCAAACCTAAGAAAACATGGAAATATAAGAACAAAAATAGATCGCTTAGATTTTCAAAAGAAGTGATTCAAATGGTAAAGACAAAATATTAAGTAGTCAGGAGACCAAAGGTGCAAAGAGAAGAGAAAACAGCTAATACATTGCAACAGGGGGACAAGACTTTGTGACCAGAGGAAGTGCAAAATCAGAATTGAAGACAGGATTGTGAGACTGAGGGGAGGGGGGATTATGTAAAGATAGATAAAGGAAAACAGAATTGATAAACAAATATTTCTGTTCAGTGTTCACTGTAGAAGTAATAGGGTTAGAAGTGGGCTACACAAACCATTCTTAGAAAACTGTGACCATGAGGAGCTAGTAAAATACTAAGGGGCATGTTTACTAAACACCGTTGCTGTGCGGGTTCCCGTTAGTGTACTGGTGCCATATAAGGAGTGGGCGGGCCAGGCAGAAAAAAGCAAAAAACCGGACCGTACGTGTGTGCGTCGCGCTAATGTGCGGGGCCCACATTAGCGTGTGGGAAGGCTAAGTGGTGCGCTGCTGCAAGACCAAACTATAGAGCCATAGTACAACGGTGAAGACACCGACCAATGGTGCAGGGGCCAGGGGTTCAAACCCCCATTGCGCTCAACAAAAAAGACCAGCTGAGGCATCAACATTTATAGGCAACAGTGGTTTAGGAGGCATATTAATTTTGGGCGGCAGAAGGCGGCGCACTGTTATTTTTATTACGGCATGAGGCGGCGCACTGTTTAGTGTGGGCGGCAGATGGCGGCGCATTGTTAAGTTTTGGCGGCAGAAGGCAGTGCGCTGATAAATGTGGGCAACAGAAGGCGGCGAGCCGGTGGGCAGAAGGCGGCGCGCTGATGTGTGAGGGGGCAGTCCAATAGTGGGAGGGATAAGTGGCGCGCTGATGTGCAAATAACAGGAAGGGAGCCATAGCACAATGGTTAAGACACTCGTGCAGGGATCATGGGTTCAATTTCCCACAGTGCCCATTGAAGACAGCTGGCTGAGGCATTATTTTAGGGGCATTTCCCTGTTGTGCGGCATAAGGCGGCGTGCTGTTAATTTAGTGCGCCACAAGATGGCGCGCTGATTGCTACAAGGCTGCGCGCGGATGCACAAACACAGGAACAGAGCCACAGCACAATGGTTAAGACACTGACCAATGGTGCAGGGGCCAGGGGTTCAACCCCTCACAGTGCCCAGTGAACAAGGCTGGCTGGGGCAGTATGTATCATGGTGAGGAGTGCTGTAGGAGGCCTTCCATTTATATTTTATTTCCCACCACTAGTAAACCCGCTCTCACAGTGTGTTAACATACGGATGCCCGTAAGGCACATGTTACAGTGCACTGTCTGCCAAGGCACCCTAGAATGTCCCCTATAGGGCACCATGTATGTTGCGACACAGGATAATGTATAGTGCACCCTATATGGATGGCAACCATAAGGTGGCCTATAGGGCGCCCTATAAAGCACCCTCAGAGGCACCTAATGGGTATAGTAAGCTGTGTGTGGTTTTGCCGGCATAGACATATGTACAGTAAATAAAAATAAAGCTGTGGACAGCCCTATCAAAGGGCCCCACTGTGGGTTTGAACCCATGACCTCTGGCTGTACAGGGAATGACGTAACCATTGGGCTACAGCTCTATAGCTTACAGTAAGCACCTGGCTGGCTGCAGAGAGCCTGCACGTCACCCCACAGACAGTCTGCTGTTGTAGACAGGATAGGGTTAGGCCACCCGTACCCATGATGCACTGCACATGCAAATCAGCTGTCCACAGATGCACACAAGATGGGGAATGCACCCCAACAGCTACCCGGCCTGGTAGGGGGAATTGTCCATGTGCACCCACACAGCACCTCGGCCTGGTAGGGGGTCCTGAGCGGGTGGACTACCAGCAAAGAGTAGCTACACACCGTCACATTGTGCGGGTACTGTGTTCACCCTGAGGGTGTGATGTGGCACCCAGGACCAGGTCCACAACACCAGCCATAGCTGGATGAGGCCATGACAGAGCTCCACAACAGTACTAACCTGTGAGATAGGAAGGTGCTGCAGAAACATGTTGGATACTTCTGTCTGTCTGTCTCAGTTAGTGGAAACCCCCATGGACCCCTAGGTGGTCAAAGTACCACCACACCCCCCCCCCCCCCAACCAACAGATCCCCATCCTATCCTACACCCCCCCCCCCCCCATGGCAGCAGAGTGGACCATTAAACCCCAGTCCTGCTGGGGAACAGACACCCTACAGGGCAATCCAAGCAGCTCCACACACATCCATAACACAATATTAGACAGACTTTAGGCCTGGATATCCAAAGATGCACCCCAGCACTAACTGATATTCACCTGCAGCAAGCCATCAGCCGCTGCACCCTGCACCCATCAAGATACATACCAGAACAGTCTGCTGGTTAGCCCTGATGGAAATGCATGCACCCAAAACTGGGGTGGCAGCACACACAAGAAAAGAGTTCTGTGAGGAGGCCCCAACAGGAAACCCATATATATCACAAGAGAGAAACACAATACAGCACTATGGGGGTGCCTAGCCATGCTGTCATCACTGCACACTCAGGGTGAGAGTGCTCCCCCAGCAGCACATACAGAGGTTACCCTGTCTGTGTAGGTGGTGGCCTGGCACTACAATGTCACAGCCAGTGCCCTATGCCCTGTGCAGATGCATCCTGGCCAGCCCACCATGTCTGACCTATACCCATGGTACCTTGCTGCTCATTATGAACATTGGCAGGCCAATACTGGCAGTAGTGCTGGCAGTGTGGGTTGGGGAAGGTGTTTGCAGCCAACACACACTGTATAGACCAGGGGTGGGCACCTCCGGTCCTGGAGGGCCGCAGACCAGTCAGGTTTTCGGGATATCCCTAATGAACATGCATGAGATATATATGCATTAGAGATATCCTGCCAACCTGACTGGTTTGTGGCCCTCCAGGGCTGGATTTGGAGACCCCTGCCTTACACCTCTGTCATTTAAGATTGTGAGTGGGCAAGGTACAGTTGTCCTAGACATCGAAAGGGTATATAGAATGTGTCACATTCCTCCTCGATTCTCACCACCACCGAAAACCTGACTGGTCTGCGGCCCTCCAGGACAAAGTTTGCCCACCCCTGGTATAGACAGACACACACTCCCACACCTATGCCAGCATTGTGCTACTATTGAGGGGATGATTAGTCTTGGCCACCACACCGGTCCTGGGCACGGCACAGGCATGGATATGGTACGCAGTACTGCTGGGGGTCACTCCCCAGGGTGGTGAACACCGTCAGGGGCCAGGCCTGGAGCACGCACCGCAGACACCAAACATATTGTTCGGATGGGGTCAACTAGCAGTATGTGCGTAACGTAGGGATATCTATCAGCCTGTACTCTTAGCAAACGTTTCAGAGCTGTGTACCTCAGGTGTAGGGTGACAGTGCTGGTATTGGGAGATGCACGCAGGGTCCAATGTTCTGCCTCTACAGGAGACATTGGCCAATGGGGCCTGTGGGTGTGGGTGTGGGTGTGTCTGCCCCTGTTGGCTGCTGCTTTACGGCAGCGCTTCCCCACTCCAGTCCAGTTTTGCATCACACTGTTCGGGTCTTCCTGCTGTCCCTCATGAATATGCATGAGCTACATCTACATGCCGTGGGGGTGGTGCATAGATATACAGCACAGGCATTTGTATGAGTGGCAGCATGGAACCTGACTGGTGTGTGGCCCACCAGGACTGCATTTGGGGGATTCTGCTGTAGGTTCTGCCCCTGTTCATGGTGTCTGTGCTCAGTGGGGTAAAAGATAGACGTATTACCATTGCATATGTCCTCGTCACAAAAGGTGTGTCCTTACTGTCACTGTTTATTTGTGGGGAAAATATGTGGGCAGGATTGCCGGTAGCCCCAGCTGGTCTTTGAACCTGTGACCTTCTGTTCTTGCATGCACTGTCTGTGTGCACTGCACCACCATGTAGCCACAGTTTGGCTGAATTCCCTGGATAGTCCATGACTGTGGATCCGGCAGGGCCTGTCTGTTGCTGTGGACTGTGCCAGCCTGCAAATGGCTAGGCCTCTGTCTTCTGTCGCTAGCAGCCACTGCCCCCTGCACCACATGTACTCGTCCGCCAACATGCTGGCATGAGCTTCTCCCATAAAAAGCCAGGTGACCTGATTGGAATGTGGCAGTACGGGACTGCATTTGGGGTACTTGGCTGTGGGTAATGCCCATTGTTGTGGTGTGTGTGCGTTGTTGGGTAAAATATGGGTGTTTTCCCCATGCTTATGTCCCCTGCAATACAGGGGTGTCTGCGCTATCTGTGTTTAGTGGTGGGTAAAATATAGGGACTGGGCTGGCAAGTGCCCCAGCTGGGCTTTGAGCCTCTGAACCTAGAGGTACTGACTCTGTCCGCTGCACCACACTATGGCCACATAGATGGTGCAGCCCCTGGAGGTAGTAAGCCTGGCAGGATGGAGTCACAAACCCTGCTCTACGCAAATTTACTGTGGGCATATGCACCCTGTCTGGTGACAAATGTGCACATAAACCACGGAAATGACCACGGGAAATGGGGGACAAAATATCACCACGCTGGGCAACAGTGATATTAATGGGCAACCATAGCAAACACTCCCAGGAAAGCTCCACAAAAGGAAATGTTTTTTTGAAGAGTCTCCGCTCCGTAAACCCTTCCAAAATCCATTTCTTTTTTCTGGAGCTTTGCTGGGTGTGTTTTCTGTATTTGCCCATCACTATAACTGTTCCCCAGCTGAATTACTATTTTTAATAGTTCTGTTGTGGTCATTTTCTATTTTTATTTGCACTTTTGTGCTGTGCACATGTATCACACTGCTCACGTTTTGCTGGTTTCCCCGGTTTTCCTGTACATTGCTGACGGAAATGGTTTCTCTTCCCTTTAAATGCTTTCTACCGCGAGTGTTTCACTGGCGGTATTTTTTCCTTGTAAATTCGGGCACGCTCCTGTGCGGGGAGTCTCTCCCCTCCCACATTCCACCCATTGACCCTGTCTCTCCGCCCCTCGGGGGCCTTCCTCCGCCCTCATTTCGCCTTTCCACGCCTCTATCGCACATGAGCGCCCCGCAAACGTGCGAGTTTTAGGCGCACGCGTGCGGGACCCGTTAATGTGCCACGCACGCGTACGGGGCGCTTAAGAGCACTTAAATGCATCATTTTAGGGCGCTCAGGTGTGCCCCGCACAAGTGCCCCGTTTAGTAAACATACCCCTAAGAGATAAGACAATGGAGCATGATAAAATTCAGCCTAAGATACTAAGGGATGCATCTTTGGGTATTAAGGAAACTAGAAGATTTTATTTTTTGCACCACTACCAGGCAATTTTAATACTTCTTTGAAGTTAGGATGGGCTCAAAAGACTAGGGATTTATTCTCTCTTTACAAAAAAGGGAAGTAGGAAAAGGTTGGAAACTTCAGGCCAGTTAATCCGTCATAGGTGAATTGATATAATCATGGCTAAATTTGTGAATATTGAAACGTTCTGAAATCTAGTGGATTACAGAATCTGTGGCACTATGGTTTTATCAGAGGTACAGTTGGTCTTGTCAGACAAACTTCATCAATTTATTTGAGTAAACAGAGAATGGGATCATTGGAATAGTACAGAATATAGGAGATGAGTTTAGAAGGGGGAGGTTCCATTTTTAGTTGCATTGTAAAAAGTTGGTTTATAAGTATACATGAGCATCAACATGTTAAGTAGCAGTTTTACAAGTGTATACTCACTGCAAGCATAGATTTCAAGGGAACATGCTCTGGGCGAGGTTTAGGAGAACTTTCAAATTATATGTGTATTTCCTATTTTGCAGCAGAAATGCATATATATTCAAAAAATTCTCCTTGTTGGCTTTTACGCTGCCTCAGAATCACCTATAATTGGCAGCTAATGTCTCATTTGGAAGCATGATTGGGGGGGGGGGGGGTTGATTCCTTCTGATTATCTTAAGGTGATAGAACAGGGGACAGCAAAAGCCAGAAGGATGCTTGGGTGCATAGGCAGAAGAATGGCCAGCAGGAAGAAGGAGGCAACAGTGCCTCTATATAAGTAATGAGCCCTCATTTAGAGCACTGTGTATAGTTCTGAAGACAGCACTTTCAAAAGGATATAAACAAGAAGAGGTCAGAGCAGAGGGCCACTACTAAAATGGTCAGTGGCCTTTGTCATAAGGCATATGGGGACAGACTTAAAGATCTCAATTTGTACAGTACACTTTGGATGAAAGGTGGGAGAGGGGAGATATGATAGATGTTTAAATACTTCTGTAATCTTTGCGTGCATGTTGTTTTTGCAGCAGCCTAAGAAGCCCCTAGAAAGTTTCTTGAGGTTTCTTAAGGTTAGTGAGGAGTATAATAGAATAGCAAGATACAAACTTAATATTAATAGAACTATTGTCTTTCCTTTGAATATTTCTAAAGACACTTAAAGGAAAATTTGAAGCAGCTCTTCCCTTTCCAATGCATTTGGATAAGATAAAGTACCTGAGAGTTTGCATAATGAAAAATCTGGGTAGATTGTTTGAATTGTATTATCCTCAATTATCAGTGAAAATTTGTTCAGACTTTCAGAGATGCTCCTTTCTTTCTGACCTGGATTAATGTAGTCAAAATGAGTGTGTTCCCAATTCTTCATATTTATTTTTAATGCTCTCTTGTTTGATACTGGAGAGTTTCTTTCAAGAGATTGGCAGGGTCATTCTGAATTTTATTTAGAAAGGTAAGCACCCACAGTTGGCATTAAAAGTTCTAAGGGCAGGCTGTATGGAGGGAGGGTGAGGTTACCTGATTTTAGACTATATCACATAGTGGTTTTACTGCAGGTATTATTATATTGGCTGGGGAACAAACCAGATTAATAATGGAAGAATATTGAAGATTGGAAGGTACCAGACTGACACTTGGGAGCCTTCCTGTTTGGTAATAGAACGATGCTGACCCCATAGCATGGTCACCACCCGCTTGTTGGCCTGGTTTTATAAGTTTGAGCTATGGTGACCAAAAAATGGAATTTCCTACCTGACTACTCCATGTGTTGTATATTTTAAAGGATAACAGGTTTTTGGCTGGGAGATGGGATCCAGAAAGTTTGGATGGATGTTCGAAAACAACTTCACTGGAGTGATTGATTGTATGGTAGAGGGAAGGATTTCAACAAAGGATGAAATTATATCAAATTGCAGAATTCTTCTAAAGCTTTTTTTCCTCTTGCAAACTGAATTTTTTCTAAGGAGACATCAGGGGAGAATTGAACCCACTAGAAAACTTATTATGCTGTCTGCCTTCTGGAAGGGGTTGATGGGGAAGATTTATAGTATTTTAGGGGAACGCTCTGATTGGAAGCGCAACATGCAATTACCAGCTAGGGTGGAGAATAGACTCTGGGAGGTGACCCAATTGGATCAAATCTGGGAAAACCTACCAATAACAACCACATTGACCTCTTATTCAGATACGATTGAAAATAATCTTTTGAACAAAGCAATGCTTGCTACTTGTTGGCATAGGTATATAAAGAAGGATATTTTTAAACATACGAGATATGATGGGATTGCCTGCTAGCTCAGGGGCTCTGGAGGATATTAAAAATCCCATCTGTGTGGATGATTAGGATAAATGGGGGGATATTTAGTGGCAGTGGCTAGTGCTTGTAAAGTGCATAGCTGTCACCGCAGAAGATTGATCTGGGATATTTAATGCCGGGGCCATATCTAGACACTGGTATTGAATATCCGGGGTAGCTGCAGAACCCAAAAGCTAACTGGACAGCGGTGATATTGAGTCACTGCCTGGTTAGCTTCTATGGGTAAATTTAGGCCAGCATTTGTCATGCCTGACTTTACTCTCTTCATGCTAACTGGGCAGCGGCCAATATTGCCCAGGACATGCCCCGATGCTAACAGCATATCATTGGGCATGTAGCAGCGGCATCCGTGGATATCTAGAGGCACTAACTACAAACCGTGTAAATTCCTTTGAATATCCCCTCCAATATTCCTAAGTGTTATTCAATGATAATGTTGGGTTATACAAACATATGCAAATACATGTTACTAAATCATCTCTGTTAAATCATCTTTTATTACTTGCCACTCAGCTGTTACTTGCAGGAGGTTAGAAGAAGGTAAATTCTCTTCACTTGAAAGAATGGAGGGAAAAACTTTGGCAAATCATGAATGAGGAAATTCTGGCAGCTAAAGTAAGGGGCCCAGAAGAAAAGATTCAGAAACTATAGGGACCATTTAGGAGTTGTTAACAATTTGAATTAAGGTCTTGGGGAAGGCTGAGAGTGTAAGTTATGAAATTCTTTTAGGTTGGGAATAACTTTTTCTATTCGTCATGTTTATATTGCATTTCAGAGAGGACTAAAGTGAATGAGTGAATATTATGTTAAGAGGCAATAACTTGGGGCTCTACACTATGTTGCCCATCTCCAATGGGGGTTGTTGAACCATCAGACAATAGGGGTTGGATGGGTGGGGAGGGAAGGCTTTTAACGAGGTATTTTACTTTGTAATTGTATTCAATATCAGCCAAGGGTTGTCATCCATCTAATCTGGTCAGTATTCTGTAATTTAATTTAAACATCTAAATGCAATGTGTGCTGTCAAGTCAATGCAGACTCCTGGCAACCCAAGAATCCCTGGGTTTCCCTGGAAAGGCATGACTGGAAGGGGATTTCCAGGCCTTTCTTCCAAGGCAATGGAAGGTTAAGTAACTTGCATGAGGCCACAAAGCATACCAGTGGGAATTGAACCCTGGTTTCTTGATTACTAAACCACTAGTTCAAACCACTAGGCTACTCCTACACTCAAGCAGCTAAGTAAAAAGTTATTTATTTTTATTTTATTTATTTAATGTTTTTTATATACCGCCTTTTCATTTAATCAAGGTGGTTTACAATAACTAACTTTTACAAAGAACTTGTAAATTTAAACAATAACAGAACTTTCAATTTTAAACATTTAAATGTTAACTTTTACAAAGAATTTGAAAATGTAAATAATAACAGAGAACTTGCAATTTTAGTCAGTATCATCGTGACTTCGATAACATAAACAGTCTCTTGTAGCATCAACTCATTGCTGGTGTAAATCGGCTTGTGGAGTAGTTAGCATAAATACACAAGAGGAGAGCCTCTGCAATGAGGGAACATAGGATGAAGGTGAAAGGGGAATAAACTCAAGAGTAATCTGAGGAAATGTTTCTTTATGGACAAGGTGGCAGATGTGTGGAATAGCCGCCCAGTAGAGGTGGTAGGCACGAGGACTGTATCTGAATTCATGAAAGCATGGTTTCTATGTTTCTGAAGTTCAAAAATATCTCAAACTGTAAAAAAATGAGTTTTGGAGCTTGTCTCTTTATTTAGCTCTTCTTACATGTGCAGGTTTGCAAAATCTGCTACCTATATATGTTTGCTATCTTGGCTCCAGTTCTGCAGTTCCATACTTTTGAATGCTGTTTTTATGACACTCCTTTTTAGGAGTGTTTGTAATCTTCATTTTGAAAGTCAGACTTCTGATGAAGGCTTAAGTGCTGAAACTTGGCCAAGTCAGGCTTTTCGGAATAAAAGTGATTTGTGTTTAAAGGCCTGGTCCATTTTCTGCTCTTTCTGAATGCTGATCTAATATACTGCAGATGTTTTATCTCCTTCTTGTGGTTTGTTTTGGACTTATGTCAGCAATGGCACTTACTCATGGAGGTAGCAAAATCCACGTGCATATGTCAGTTCAGTACTTCTATGTACAAAGCCCTGAGTGACATTTTTTTAATAGGTTTTTTTTTTTGCAAAATGTCTGTTCCTGCTGTACATTTCTCCAAATGCATGTGTTTTTCTTGTGACTTTATATGTATTTACAAAGGGCTTCATGTTAAAGTGAATCTTTTGTTACAAATTGTGAACATCCCTCTTTTGACCTAGAAAACCTATTCAAAATAGGGCTTATAAGGAGTAGTTTAATGAAGATACACAAATAAAATGATTCATATAAAATTGCACCAGGCATAGCCAAACATGCAGGCATCCATGAGTGTACTTTTCTGTAGGCAAAGGACATGGTCTAGGGCAGTGATGGCTAACCTTTTTGAGCCCGAGTGCCCAAACTGCCGCACAAAACCAAAGAATTTCCTCAAAGTGCCAGCACGTCAATTAAAGCCCCATTTGCATAAGGTGCTTCATTTGCATAAATATTTGCATAATGTTACCATACACTAACTTTTAGTAAACATGCCTCTTAATGAGTATATGGATAAAGAAAGACTAAAAGGTTTCTACATTACTATAATCCAGTACCAACCGCCAGGCACATTAGGAACTACTACAAACGCTGCCCATTTAGAACCCATAGCAAACCCGCCGTATCCTAACAGCACTACCAGGACTCACAAAGCACCATACTCTACCTATCAAAAGGCAACACTGCAAATATTAAACCAATACATCTCAGAGAACAACAATACATGACCTACTGGGGAAAGAACAAGTGGCAATGTCAAATAGGAATTATATAAACAGAATACCTCAGCTCAGTTACACATGCAGAACAGACCATCACCAAACAAGGAATCACAATTTAGAAACAGGAAGACAATAATTAAACTGGGAACCCCAAAAGCCAAACTTGGAATATACAACAACACTGTAGAAATAAAACTATATATTAATTTCCTCTTGTACTAAACAAAGCACAAAAATTAATGATGCACATTTCCCAGAGCTGACATATTCCAGTTAATAAATTCAAATAAAGAGATATTTTTCTACCTTTTGTGCATTTTTTTTCAGTTGCAATTGTTCCAGCCACTTTCTTCTGGTTTCTTCGTGTCTTCTGCTAACTCTCCATCTGCTGTCCATTTGTCCTTTCTTCAGTCTTCTTGTTTTTTTTTTTCCATTCTCTCTCTACATCTGCTTTAACATACTAATCTTTCTCCTTTGGCTCTTTCCTCATTCCTATTTCATCTACTCAAAATTTACCCCTCCATCCTCAATCCCCACTTACTCTCCCAATACCCGGCCAATTGTAGATTTTTTATCCCTCCCACACAAAATATTTTTCCCCTCTCCATTTTACTCTCCCAGCCCCATCCCATTCTAATCCTCCCCCAACACCAGCTCCCTTCTAGTTCCAGCCTCACCCAGCATCCATTCCCTTCTAGTCCCTGCATCAGCCCATTTCCAGTCCTAGCAGCCCCCCAACCCAATACCAGTCCTATCCCCCCCTCATCAACCCACTTCCAGTCCTAACCCCCATCACCCCATTTTCAGTTTAAGCCCCCCCCTATAACCCATTACCAGTCCTAACCCCCCACTTCCAGTCAGCCCCCCATAGCCCATTGCCAGTCCTAACCCCCCCATCAGCCCACAGTCCATTACCAGTCCTAACCCCATCAGCCCACCTCGTCCTAACCCCTCCCCATCAGCCCATTTCTTGTCCCAGCCCCCCCATAGCCCATTATCAGTCCTAAACCCCCCCATAGCCCATTACCAGTCCTAACCCCATCAGACCACCTCCAGTGTTAACCCCCCATCAGCCCATTTCCAGTCCTAACCCCACCCAACAGCCCACCTCAAGTCCTAACCCCTCCCCATCAGCCCATTAGCAGTCCTAACCCCCCCCCAGCCCATTAGCAGTCCTAACCCCCCTCTCTAGCCCATTAGCAGTCCTAACCCCCCCCATAGCCCATTACCAGTCCTATCCCCCATCACCCCATTTCCAGACAGCCCCCATCAGCCCACAGCCCATTAGCAGTCCTAACCCCCCCTAGCCCATTAGCAGTCCTAACCCCCCCCTCCTAGCCCATTAGCAGTCCTAACCCCCCCCTAGCCCATTAGCAGTCCTAACCCCCCCTAGCCCATTAGCAGTCCTAACCCCCCTCCTAGTCCCTTAGCAGTCCTAACCCCCCCATCCCATTTGCAGTCCTACCCCCCCCCTAGCCCTTTATCAGTCCTAACCCCCCCAGCCCATTAGCAGTCCTAACCCCCCCTAGCCAATTAGCAGTCCTAACCCCCCCTCTCTAGCCCATTAGCAGTCCTAACCCCCCCCCCGAGCCCAGTACCAGTCCTAACCCCCCCCCACCCCATTTCCAGACAGCCCCCATCAGCCCACAGCCCATTAGCAGTCCTAACCCCCCCTAGCCCATTAGCAGTCCTAACCCCCCTAGCCCATTAGCAGTCCTAACCCCCCCCCAGCCAATTAGCAGTCCAACCCCCCCCCCGCGCCCATTAGCAGTCCTAACCCCCCCCCCCTCGCCCATTAGCAGTCCTAACACCCCCCCCCCCCCGGCAAATTTAAAAACAGAAAAAGCGGGCTCTGGCTGCTGCCGCGGACGCGGCAGCATGCAGTGTCCCGCGGGGCCCCCTCCGCCCGCTAAGCCCCTCTGCAAGGGCTTTCAGATTCGCGAGGGAGACTGCGTCTCCCTCGCGTCTCTTGTTAAGCCCGCAGGGGCTAATGGGAAATTTCCCATCAGTCCCTCGCGTCTAAAGGGGCTGATGGGAAATTTCCCATTAACCCCTACGGGCTTAACAGAGACGCGAGGGAGACGCTGTCTCCCTCGCGAATCTGAAAGCCCTTGCAGAGGGGCTTAGCGGGCGGAGGGGGCCCCGCGGGACACTGCATGCTGCCGCGTCCGCGGCAGCAGCCAGAGCCCGCTTTTTCTTTTTTTGCGGATCTTCACGCGTGCCAGCTGCAAGGCCTTCGCGTGCCACAGCTGGCACGCGTGCCATAGGTTCGCCATCGCTGGTCTAGGGGGAGCATGGGCAGGGTCATAAGGTATGCATCTAGACTTTAAAATACCTCAATTTGCACGTGTACTTCAATAATCTATGCATAGATCTTTGCACCTGTTTCTGAGCAGGCATAATGTCCACACCTGCAATGTAAGATTTACACTAGCATTTTATAAAGGCAATTTTTCTTTAAATATAGCTGCGTAATAGTAGCCTTCCAGCCCACTTAACCTAGGTGTCCTTTTGTAAAATTAACCTAATAGTGTGCTTGGATTTCAGTAAGGACTTTGATGTGTTTCTGCATGGAGGATTTACAGTATAAATTTAAATGCCTTAAGTATGGACACCAGAATGACTGGCTGGGTTAGAAACTGGTAGGAAGATTAAGATGAGATAAACAGTAGCTTAAGGAGAGAGATGAAGTGAAGGACTTTGACTGCTGCTTCTATTAGTGAAATCTATTCTGTTAAATTTCTCCTGTTAGTCTCACTTCCCATTGCAGATCCTCTGGGATGATGATGCTTCCAACTTCACTTGCCAGGACTAGTGTGTCCAAATTTAGTCCCAACAATGGGTCAGTTAAATTGGATACTTCTTCGCTTACTGATCCACTTATTACAATGTTTTTCTTTCTTTTGTTTTCACTTTTAGGAGCTGTAATGAGGTTGGTACCCTGAAAGATTCAAAAGGAGGTTCAGTCAGATCCACTACTTGGATTTAACTTCATGACCCTTCATAGCTACTTGAGAATTTGTCTTTTCCTTGACAGAGATTTTAATTTGCTAAATGCTGATTGAGGCATTCCATCTGCAGAATCAGACGTATAAAGATCATGGGCTCACTTTATGGGATCCTTCTCAAGCAAGTGATCATAGAACCCACAAAGGAACAGATGATACAGGACTTTATATAAAATATTTCAAATGTTTGGGTAACTGATCACCTGAGCTCCAGTGAACACCAGATGAACATTTTCGTACTGCTCCTGTCTTCAAGTTTTTGAAGCTTCAGAGTTCTACTTTAGTCTGTCTAACTACCTGAGGTTTCTGAAGAGAACTGCAGTCAAGTCTCAATTCTTCCAGCAATGCCATCTCAAGATCTGAGCTGTTTAATGTATTCTTCAATGGCCTGGAGATAGGAGTAACCCACAGAGCGGAAAACAAACCAGGTCAAAAACTCCAAATAGCAAATGAATGAACTTTATTGGTGACCCAACATGGTCATGTTCAGCTTAATGCCTGCGTCAGGACACATAGGTACATTCTAAAGGATCATACAATATTCAGTCCCTGCCTCCATGCAAAAAGCAACTGGTGTATGAAAACAGCAAATATATTAGGAAATACCAGGAGCCAAAATGTTGTCATGACTAGATGCTTCAAGTGGGTTCTGGCAAGTGGCCTTACACTCTGACAACTTTCAACTACCAATATGCATTATACCAGTAGGGATGTACATTCATTTTAGCAGAAATAACTGGCTGCTGGCCTGGACCTCATCGAAGATGTGGCAGCCACGGCTCAAAAAGCTTGCAAGGATAAACTGTCATTGAATGCAGATTTACACATACTGTATAACTGGCCTAAGATATCTAAGTTCCAAATTTAGAAAAAACTTCTGTATTCTTATATATTCCTGCAGCATCGCTCAGCTTTCAAAGATGTATATTCTGGGTGTGGTTTGGGTGGGCCTGAAAAGAATGCATGTATTTTCTATTTTACAAAGAAAATTCACGTATGTCAGCTAAATAGTAATGCCCATTTGGGCTTAGGGTTTGGAGGAATGATATGACAGTGAATATAAAACAATCAATGAATTCAATAAATCTTTAGAAATGCACAAAGTACCCTTATGTTTAAGGATATGTGCAAAAATCTGTGATCAGGTAATCTGGGCAGCATTGTTTTGAGAATGAGCAAGCTAGATGTATCATGATGTTTTACCCATAGATTTTTGTTCAACCTCAAGATACCATCACCAGGAGAACTAAAATCAGTTAGTAACACAATGAGGATAAATTATTAGTTGATGTTTTTTTTTTTAAATTTGTACATCAAACCTATTGGTTAGGTGATAAACTGAACTGAGATAAATACATATATGAGGCTGAAATGGTGGGTTGGAAGAGGTAGGCATGAAAATAAAAGTGTAATAAGGTAAATGATATCTAAGCTGTAAAATGAACAGAGAAGTACTAGCTGAGGCTGAATGAGAATGGCACATTGAAGGTCAACTTCTAGTACTGAAGAACATAAACGAGTGATCTCATTTCTGAGGCAAGCCTCAGTTCTGGTGACATTTCAATGGATGGAAAGCCCTTTCAGCAATTATGAAACGATCTTGATTGAAATAGTAAAAAAACAACAAAAATATGTGAAATCCCTTTCAGGGGTTTGAGATAACAGAAAGGAAAAGGGGGACTTATTTTGAGCCTGCTGAATGGTGGATCAGGTAGGTGGTGTCCAGGAGATGGCTCCTCCTAGAAGGGGCAAGAGGGTGTGAAGTGAGAGGCAGGCTGGAGTATAAAACTCTTGTAGATATGCTAATAGGGCTTTTTGGTCTATGACTGGAAAGACAGAGCATTACAGCATAGAGTGATCAGTGAGAAGGGGTATCTAGGCCCAGAGGGGGCCCAGTTGCAAAGAGAGCAGCCAATCCACCTGAACAGGAGTCATTAAGGAAGAGGATTGGCCAGAATCAGTCTCCAGTGGAAAACAGTCAAGGAGAAGCTGGTTCACACAAGAACACACAAACAAAAACAGGCGACAAGAGTCCCTTGGAGGAAAACAGCTTTATTAGTAGGTCCGCCCTACACGTGTTTCAGCCAACCTGGCCTTCTTCAGGGGGACTGTGACCACAAAAGCTGACAAATCAGAAATTCTATACCCACAGGGGGGTCACTGAACAAATTGCTGAAAACTATCAATGCTTTGATAAAATCAACCTATTTTATCGAAGCATCAATAGTTTTCAGCAATTTGTTCAGTGACCCCCTGTGGGTAAAGAATTTCTGATTTGTCAGCTTTTGTGGTCACAGTCCCCCTGAAGAAGGCCAGGTTGGCCGAAACACATATAGGGCGGACCTTCTAATAAAGCTGTTTTCCTCCAAGAAACTCTTGTCGCCTGCTTTTGTTTGTGTGTCCTTCGGACTGCAGGTGAAATGCTTCTTTGTTTGTGGTTCACACAAGAATCCATGAAAGGTACTAAACATGTGCAGAGCTAGGAGAAACATTCTGGGATGGGACACAGCATGGATAGAGAGAGAGAAAGAGCAGAAGTGTAAATAAGTTCAACTCTTTGCATTGACTTGCAAGTGTGAAAGAGAGAATTAACCTGAGGAATTTAACTGTTGGAGTGGAAAGTGCCTAAAGTTGAATAAGATGATAACCCATTCTAAAACTCATTATTTGGCACCTGGTGCCTCCATACAACCTACAGACCTTTCCTGGATGGTGCCTCCAGAGACAGTGAGTGGGCTATATTGTATAAGGGGCATAGAAGCTCACAGACTGTCCTGCAGTGAGTAGAGAAGGTCCCTCTTGAGGGCAGAGATTGAATAAGGTGACTGATAGTACTTTAGAATCGTCAGGATGTAGACAAAGAAAAGAAGGTATTCCAATTCAGAGTTGTGTAAGAACCAAGTTACTGAAACTGAACTGTTAAGTATTGGAACAAAGAAGTAAATCTGCATGGGGTTTAGCAGCATACTTAGGGGTATGTTTATTAAACTGCGTTAGTGCAATTCGCGTTAGGAGCCGCGGTAGTGACAGAAACCCCAAATAAAGACATGGGCGGTACATCGTCACCACTAGCGCGCGTTAAAAAAATTAACGAGCATTACAGGGCGCTGTGGCGCGTTACTGCGCATTAAACGTAAGAAGACGTACAGACACAAAGCACTGAAACAGAGCTGTAGCACAATGGTTACGGTACTGACTGCTGTTACAGACAGCATGGGTTTGAGTCCCCAGTGTGCCTAACGCAGAAGGCTGTCCCAGGCATCACCCTGTACATTACAGAGGGAAAGAGGAGGCATGTTTTTCATTATGTTGAGTATTGGTGTCAGAAAAACACCCTCGGAGTGTGCCTAGCCACGTGCGTGCATTGGTTCGTGCGTAGCTGCGCACATACAATCGTGCGTGGGTACGTGTGTTTTTACCAGTGTGGGCATCTTATATTACAGACTCTGTAGGGTGTCTTGCACCTATGCATTATGCTAACAGATGTACGTGTGATGGCCTATGGTTTATCAGAGCCTGTGAGCAGGTGCTGGAGTTTCACAGGGTTGGATTGTGCCAGTCACACCCATGATGCACTGCACATGCAAATCATCTGTCCACAGATACACACCATGGGGAATGCACCCCCACAGCACCTCGGCCTGGTAGGGGAAACTGACCATGTGCACCCCACAGCACCTCGGCCTGATAGGGGGTACCGACCGTGTGTTGTACTGGCACAGAGTAGCTACACACCGTCACATTGTGTGGGTACTGTGCTCACCCTGAGGGTGCAGTGAGGCGCCCAGCACTAGGTCCACAGCACCGGCCATGGTGCAGGTCCAAAGCAGTGTTACTGTGTGAGATAGGTAGTTTCTGCAGGAGCACCTTGGACATCTCTGTCTGTTTCAGTCAGGTGTAGCCCCCATGCACCACCACCCCCTCCCCCAGGGCTGTGGGTGGCAAACAGGGTCTCCTATCAAAAGATCCACAGTCTACCTCCTTGCAAAGGTGGCAGTAGAGGGGAACATTAACCCTAGTCCTAGCTGAGGAACAGACACCCCACAGGGCAGTCAATGCAGCTCTGTACACAGCCATAACACAATAGCAGACAGACATTAGGCCTGGATATGCTGTGCTGCACCCCACCACTATCTGATATTCCCCTGGTGCAAGCCATCAGCCACTGCAAGCCACTCCATCACAACACCTAACAGCTGCAAACAGTCTGCTAGTGCCCAGTGGAGATGCCTGCACCCAGAACTGGGATGTCAGCATACACAGCAAGCAGATACATCAGTAACTGGGCCCCAAAAGGAAACCCATATTTATCACATGAGAGAAATGCTAGATAGCACTATGGGAGTGCCTAGCCATGCTGTGGTCACTGCACAGTCAGGGTGAGAGTGATCTCTCAACAGGATATACTGAGGTCACCCTGTCTGTGTAGGTGGTGGCCAGGCACTACAATGTGCCTGTCACTGCCCTATGCCCTGTGCAGATGCACCCTGGCCAGGCCACCCTGTCCGGCCTATACCCATGGTACCTTGCTCCTCATTATGCACATTGGCAGCCCAATACTGGCAACATTGCTGGCAGTGTGGGCTGTGGAAGGTGTTTGCAGCCACCACACACTGGATAGACAGACAGCCACCCCCACACCTATGCCAGCATTGTGCTACTATAGAGGTGGTCAGCAGCCATACCCACCACACCAGTCCTGGGCATAGTACAGGCATGGATATGGTACACAAGACTGTTGGGGGGTCACTCCCCAGGGTGGTGAACACTGTCAGAGACCAGACCTGCAGCACACACCGCAGACATCAGAATGATTGTTATGGTGGAGCTCAATGAGCAAAATGTGCTTAAGGTAGGAATTGATATCTGCCAGTTATCAGAGGAAACGTTTGATAGCTGTGTACCATATACCCAGGTGTAGGGTGGCATTGCTAAGGTATGCAACTGCTAGTATTGGGAGATACAGGCAGGGCCCAATGTCTTGCCTCTCCAGGTGGCATTGGCCAATGGGGCCTGTGGGTGGGTGTGTGGCCCTGTTGGCTGCTGCTTTACGGCAGAGTTCCCCAACTCCAGTCCTGGTGTTCCAAACACTGTTTGGGTTTTCATGCTGTCCCTCATAAATATGCATGAGCTACATCTGCATACCATTGGAGTGGTGCATAGCTATGCAGCACAGGCATCTTTATTAGAGGCAGCATGAAACCGGAATGGTGTGGGGCCCTCCAGGACTGCATTTGCGGGACTCTGCTTTAGGTAATGTGCCTGTTTCTGGTGTCTGTGTTTTGTGTGGTAAAATATGGGCCATGCGTATGTTCTCTGCAATAAAGGAGTGTCTTTACTATCACTATTTAGTGGTGGGTAAAACTATGGGGACTGGGTTGACAGGAGCCCCAGCTGGGATTTGAACCTGTGACCCTCTGGTCTTACAGGCACTGGCTGTGTCTGTTGCACCACACTGTGGCCACAGAGACAGTGCAGTCCCTGGAGTTAGTTAAACCGGCCTGACGAGTCAGAAACCCTGCTCTGAACAGGTTTACTGTGGCCTCATTTACCTTGTATGCAGACAAAGGTGCACATAAACCTCAGAAAAGACCTCACAAAAGGGGCACACACCCATAACCAAGCTGGGCAACAATGATATCATTGGGAAACATTACACAACACTCCCAGGACAGCTCCATTACAATGAAATGATCTTTGAAAGGGTCTGCGGAGCGTAGACCCTTCCACACATCATTTCTTTTTTTTTGGTGCTTTCCAGGGAGTGTTGTTCCTTGTTGCCCATTGCTATCACTGTTGCCCAGCTGAATTATGCTTTTTAAAATGTTTCTTGTGGTCATTTTTAACGTTTTATGTGAAATTTTGTTCTGTGCACATGTATCACACTGCTCACGTGTTCTGGGTTTCCCCGGTTTTTCTGTACATTGCTTACGTAAATGGTTTCTCTTCCCTTTAAATGCCTTTAACGACAGGTTTTCATTCGCGTTGGAATTGAGCTCAGGAATTCAGTGCGTTAGTGTGAGGGGAGCCTCTCCCCGCCCACTCTCCGCCCATTGACCCCTTCTCTCCGCCCACTCTCCACCTTCTGCGCTGTTTTAACGCGCCGTGGGACTTTACGATCGTTAACTATGCTTAACGCGCGTAGTATTATGTTAACGGTCGTTAGCGCGTCGGTACGCACATTATATGGCACTTACGGTCGTTAACGTCGTATAACACGCGTTAGTCACGTTTACCGCACTTTAGTAAACATCCCCCTTAGTCTCAAAGACAGGTCTGTTCCTGACTGAGAGGAGAAGGAGTCTTCGTCCTGATAGTGTGCGATAGGTCTCCCAGGAGTAGTCCCGGTCCTCTCCCAAGAACCCAGAAAAATCTAGGCATGTCCAATTTTCAGCGATTTTCCCTGATTTCAGGGCTGTGTCTCTGACTCCTACTCCTTTGGCATCCTCCTGTCCCCAATTCCAGTAGTGGGAACAGAGGTACTAGGACAGGTCTGTGGTGCCACTGCCTCCCCCCATCAACCCTGATGCTGCTACTGCCTCTTCTCCCAAGGTCTGCGGCAGCAGCATGAAGCTAAATCCTAAGCACAGGGTCTCTCAGACACTCATGTGCTTTGAAGGCCCCACAGGTGCCGCCTCCCTCTGACGTGAAAAGTATGCATCAGAGGGAAGCAGGCCTCAGAAGTGCATGAGTCTCTGAAAGAGCCCCTGTTTAGGATTTAGCTTCTTCCTGCTGCTTTTCCTGATGTCTGCAGCAAGAAACTAAATCCTAAACATGGGCTTCTTTAGAGCCTTCTGAGCTTCTGTTGGTCCTGGTCTCCTCTGATGCATACTTTTCACATCAGAGGGAGGCAGGACCTGAAGGGCTTCAGAAGAGCATGAGTCTCTGAAAGACCCTGAACTTAGAATTTAGTTTCTTGCCACCAATTGAGAAAAGCGGCAGTGGTAGTTAGCTAGGGGAAGGGTGCATAAAGGACATAGTGGACTATTAGCATGAGGGTAAGAACATAAGAACATAAGATATGCCATACTGGGTCAGACCAAGGTCCATCAAGCCCAGTATCCTGTTTCCAACAGTGGCCAATCTAGGTCATACGTAACTAGCAGTTTCCCCAAAAGACACAGGTTCCGCAATGCTTGTACTGGGTCAAGCATTGATATCATGGGTCCCTTCTTAATAATGGTTTATGGACCTTTCCTCCAGGAACTTGTCCAAACCTTTTTTAAACCCAGCTACACTAACAGCCTTTACTACATCCTCCGGTAACAAATTCGAGAGTTTGATTACACGTTGAGTGAAAAAATATTTTCTTTTATTAGTCTTAAATAGTTTACCCTATAGCTTCATTGCATGTCCCCTAGTCTTCCTATATTCTGATAACGTAAACAATCAATCTACGTTTACCCGTTCCACTCCGTTCATTAATTTATAGACTTCTATCATATCTCCCCTCAGCCAGGGTCGGCCCGTCCATTGAGCAAGAATGTTTTTTGCATAGGGCCCCGCGTTTCAGGGAGCCCCGCGCAAAGAACATTCTGCTTTTTTTCAAAATTAAGTTAAAAAAAAAAGCTGGTTGCTACCGCTGCCGCCGCGGCAGAATGAAGTGTCCCGTGGGGCCCCCTCTGCCCGGCTGAGCTCTCCCTCTGCGACGGCTGAGCCCCTCTGTGCCGGCTTTCAGATACGCGAAGGGAGAGTGTCTCCCTCACGTCTCAGCCCCTGCGGGCTTAACAGAGACGCGAGGGAGACACTCTCCCTTCGCGTATCTGAAAGCCGGCACAGAGGGGCTCAGCCGTCGGGGAGGGAGGAAGGGAGGGACTCAGCCGGGCAGAGGGGGCCCCGCGGCGGCGGCAGCGACAGCGGCAGTGGCAGCGGTAGCAGCCAGCTTTTTTTTTTTTAATGTTCCTTGAACCGAGGAGGGGGGGGTTAGGACTGGTAATGGGCTATGGATGGTGTTAGGACTTGACTTGAGGTGGGCTGTGGGTTGATTGGGGGGGGGGTTAGGACTGATAATGGGCTATGGGGGGGCTAGGACAGGAAATAGGCTGATGGGGAGGGGTTAGGACTTGAGGTGGGCTGATGGGGTTAGGACTGGTAATGGGCTGTGTGCTGGGGGGGTTAGGACTGGCAATGGGCTATGGGGGTCTGACTGGAAATGGGCTGATGGGGGGTTAGGACTGGTAATGGGTTATAGGGGGGGCTTAAACTGAAAATGGGGTGATGGGGGTTAGGACTGGAAGTGGGTTGATGGGGGGCTAGGACTGGTATTGGGTTGGGGGGTTGCTAGGACTGGAAATGGGCTGAGGGGGGCTAGGACTGCAAATGGGCTGATGCAGGGACTAGAAGGGAATGGATGCTGGGTGAGGCTGGAACTAGAAGGGAGCTGATGTTGGGGGAGGATTAGAATGGGATGGGATGGGTCTGGGAGAGTAAAATGGAGAGGGGGAAAATATTTTGTGTGGGAGGGATGAAAAATCTACAATTGGCCGGGTATTGGGAGAGTAAGTGGGGATTGAGGATGGAGGGGTAAAATTTGAGTGGATGAAATAGGAATGAGGAAAGAGCAAAAGGAGAAAGATTAGTATGTTAAAGCAGATGTAGAGAGAGAATGGAAAAAAAACTAGGAGAGAAGAAAGGACAAATGGACAGCAGACGATGGAGAGTTAGCAGAAGACACGAAGAAACCAGAAGAAAGTGGCTGGAGCAATTGCAGCTGAAAAAAAATGCACAAAAGGTAGAAAAATATCTCTTTATTTTGAATTTATTAATTGGAACATGTCAGCTCTGGTAGATGTGCATCATTAACGTCTGCACTTTGTTTAGTACAAGAGCAAATTAATGTATAGTTTTATTTCTACAGTGTTGTACATTCCAAATTTGGCTTTTGGGATTCCCAGTTTAATTATTGTCGTCCTGTTTCTAAATTGTGATTCCTTGTTTGGTGATGGTTTATGTTCTGTTCATGTGTAACTGAGCTGAGGTATTCTGTTTATATAATTCCTATTTGACATTGCCACTTGTTCTCTTTCCCCAGTAGGTCATGTATTGGTATTCTCTGAAATGTATTGGTTTAATATTTGCATGTTTCCTTTTGATAGGTAGGGTATGGTGCTTTGTGAGTCCTGGTAGTGCTGTTAGGATATGGCGGGTTTGCTATGGGTTCTAAATGGGCAGTGTTTGTAGTAGTTCCTAATGTGTCTGGCAGTTGGCACTGGATTATAGTAATGTAGAAATCTTTTAGTCTTTCTTTATTCATACACTCATTAAGAGGCATGTTTACTAAAAGTTAGTATATGGTAACATTATGCAAATATTTATGCAAATGAGGCCCCACACCAAGTCCCTGCACATGGCCCCGCACCCCCCTTGGGCCGCCCCTGCCCTTAACCATCTCTTTTCCAGGTTAAAGAGCCCTAACCTTTTTAGCCTTTCTTCATAGGAGTATCCTTCCATCCCCTTTACCATTTTGGTGGCTCTCCTCTGAACCTTTTCTAATAACGCTATATCCTTTTTAAGATACGGCGACCAGAATTGCACACAATATTCAAGGTGCGGTCTCACCATGGAACGATATAGAGGCATTATAATATCTTTTGTTTTATTTTCCATTCCTTTCCTTATGATACCTAGCATTCTATTTGCTCTGGCTGCCGCTGCATACTGGGCCGAGGGTTTTAACATGTGGGGTGGAGAGATGCCAGACATTGGGGCAGACATAAGAGGGATGCTGGCCACAGGTGACGGAAGGAGTCATAGGTAGATGGGAGGATGCTAACTGACATAGGAGGAGACCATAGAGAGATAGGGATGATGGACATAGGAAGGAGCCATAGGCAGATGGGAGGAGGATGCTGGACATGAAAGGGGGCTATAGGGATATGGGGGATGTTGAACATTAAAGGGAGTCATAGGGAGACAGAGGGGGATGCTGGATTGGCGGGAATAGGGGAAGAGAGTGAGGAAATGATGGACACTGGGGTATAATAAGGGAGAGGGAGAAAAGAGATACTGGACAGGGGAGATGAGGTCAAAAAAGAGAGGGAGGCACTGGATAGTGGAGAAACTGAACCGGGAGGAGAGAAGGAGAAAGATGCTGTATATTGAAGGGATAGAGAAAAATGGGAGAATTACTTAAAGGCTGGGGAAGGAGAGAGAGATAATGAATGGGAAGACTGTGTTAAGGTTGAAAAGTGGTAGGTAGCTACAGTAAAAAGAGGGACATTGAGGCCTGGATAGTAAGACTGAGTGACACCGAGTTGACAAAGAGAAAAGTACATGGAAAAAGGAAACAATTTAGTCAGAGACTGAAAGAAGTAAAGAAGGCAGAAACAGCAGATGGACTGAAGACCCTAGAAAACAAAAGCAAGTTAATGGAAAACAGAGGAAAGCCAAAAACAAAAACTTGGACTAAACAACAAAGGTAGAAAATGAATTTTATTTTCATTTTCAATTTAAAGCTTGGCATATGACATGTTTTGGAATTTATATGTTCAGTTTTTATATTTTGCACAGTACAGGGACATCTACATGTCTTTATATTTTTATGGTATTTTACTGCATGCAGAGTCTGGTTTCTTGGGATTTCAGTTTAATTTTTGTTTCTATATTTCTATTTTTAGTTTGTGTTCAGTTGCACTTGATAAGGGTCATTCAGTGTTTTGCTTGTGTGATGGAAGCTGTGTGTTCTGTTAGCTTGGAGTTTTTGTGTAGGAATCTCTACTGTTACAATTTGGCTTTTCCGGTTTTCCATATAGGAGTATGGATGCTCTAGAGCTCTCATCAATATTTTTGGTATTGCTCTTTTCTGGCAAGGCTCCTTGTGTGAGTTTTGGAGGTCAATGCTGTTATATAGTAGCATAGATTTTTTCTGTACTCCCTAAGTGATTTTTGTAGGGTTTTGTATTACTTAACAATATGCCCAGTAAGAGTTTATATTGTTGGTAACAAGATGACACCAGAATTAAAAATTATTTTTGGTATGTTGAGTTCTATGTAGAAATGTTCTATTTCTGTTCTGCACCCATTGGTGAGAGAGGGATTTCTATGGTTACAAACTATATGTTAAAAAGTGAGAACTATAGCGCAATTAGTTATAATTTTATTTTGGGATTATAAACCGTACTGTGGGTCTCACTTTTTTTCTTTGTTCATTGGTATATGAGCTCCTTGCATCTCTTTTGTTTTTTGCAAAATATATATTTACATTTCATGTCGGTCCATTGAATTGTATCAGGAGCCGGTATGTGTTATATCAGATTCCCAGGCAAAGGTTTTTTTTTTAAATTATATAACTTGGGAATATGTTTACTTTCTTTTTTCTTGGAGAAACCACCTCAGGGTTCTGAGTGAGGGGACTCACTGCTCCCTGACTAGAGTTCTGGGGAGGCCCCTCCACATTGGGCGATTGCGGGTTGAGGTGCCAGCTCATCTCTCACCTCAGGAAGCAGATTACCTTGAGCTGCCCCTGGCTGCCAGCATTGAAAGCGCAGGGATGTTGTCAATCCTTTACACTTGGAAGGCCCTGACTGTCACACCCCCTTCTGATGCATGCTTTATACATCAGAAGGATTGGGATTGTCAAGGTCTTCCAGGAGCGCAGGTGTTGCAACAGATACTGCATTTTTGTTTTTAAATTGCTGCCACTGACAGACATTGAGAGAGAGGCAGTGGTAGGCAAAGGGGAAGTGGGGGGAGGGGGAGAAGTGACATTAGACATCAGTAGGGAGGTGCGGAGGGCAATGCCAGCCAGATTTAGATTGAGGACAGAAAAGGAACATGGAATGGGGTGGTGGGCAGATGCTGAACATGTGAGGACATAGGGGGATGCAGGGCAGATGCTGCGCAGGAGGAGGAAACAGGGGATCCTGCACCCAGGGGGAGGGAGAGAGTGAAAGGAGAGATGTCGATCACCAGGGTAAAGAAATGCTGGAAACCTGGGGGGTGGATAGTGATGAGAAAGGAAGATGTTAGTCATCTGGGGGTAGTAAGGAAGGAAAGATGATGGGCATCTGGGAGGGAAGTAAGGAGAGATGCTGGAATGAAAGAGTGGGGGAAGGGAAAAAAGGGGAAATAATGGATACAGTATTGATCCACGTTGGATCAACTATCAATAAAGAAGCAACAAGCAGTCAAGAAATCAGACGACGCATTGCTCTTGGCAGAATGGCTATGAAAGACCTAGATAAGATTCTCAAGAGCAGAGATGTCTCTCTCCATACAAAGATTCGACTTGTTCAAGCCATGGTATTTTCAATAACATCATATGGATGTGAAAGCTGGACAGTGAAAAAGATAGACAGAAAGAAAACTGATGCCTTTGAATTATGGTGCTGGCGGCGAATACTGTGTATACCATGGACTGCCCGAAGAACAAACCAGTCGGTACTAGAGGAGATCAAACCTAAGCTTTCTTTAGAAGCTCAGATAACAAGACTAAGGGGTATGTTTACTAAACTGCGTTAGTGCAAATCGCGTTAGGAGCCGCGTTAGTGAAAGGAAAGCCAAAAAAGGGCATGGGCGGGACATCGTAACGACTAACGCGCGTTCCAAAAACTAGCGAGCGTTACAGGGCGCCGTGGCGCCTTAAGCATATGAAGGCGTACAGACACAAATCATTGAAACAGAGCTGTAGCACAATGGTTAGTGTACTCATCGCTGTTACAGGCAGCATGGGTTCGAGTCCCCAGTGTGCCTAACGCAGAATGCTGTCCCAGGCAGCACCCTGTACATTACATAGAGAATGAGGAGGCATGTTTTTCTTTACGTTCAGTAGTTGTTAGTGAAACACACTCTCGCAGTGCGCATAGCCATGTACGTTGGTACGTGCGTGGCTGCATGCGTTGTTACGGGCATAGCCCCGTGCGTTTGGTACGTGCATACAATCGTGCGTGGGTACGTGTGTTTTTACCAGCTTGGGCACCTTATAGTACAGACAATTTAGGGTGTCTTGCACTTATGCACTATGCTAACAGATGTACGTGTGATGGCCTATGGTTTATCAGAGCCTGAGAGCAGGCGCTGGATCTTCCCAGGGTTGGATCGTGCCAGTCACACCCATGATGCACTGCACATGCAAATCAGCTGTCCACAGATACACACCATGGGGAATGCACCCCCACAGCACCTCGGCCTGGTAGGGGGAAGTGACCATGTGCACCCCCACAGCACCTCGGCCTGGTAGGGGGTACTGACCGTGTGTTCTACTGGCACAGAGTAGCTACACACCGTCACATTGTGCTGGTACTGTGCTCACCCTGAGGGTGCAGTGAGGCGCCCAGCACCAGGTCCACAGCACCATCCATGGCTGAAAGAGGACATGGCGCAGGTCCAAAGCAGTGTTAATGTGCAAGATAGGTAGTTTCTGCACAAACACCTTGCAGTCAGGTGTAGCCCCCCCCG
The DNA here is from genome assembly GCA_033557465.1 of Ichthyophis bannanicus. Classification (NCBI taxonomy): domain Eukaryota; kingdom Metazoa; phylum Chordata; class Amphibia; order Gymnophiona; family Ichthyophiidae; genus Ichthyophis; species Ichthyophis bannanicus. The sequence goes on along the minus strand of CM066032.1, from coordinate 1,160,121,376 downwards.
TGCGGCAAACAGGGCCTCCCAACAATAGATCCAGTAGAGAGGAACATCAACCCCAGTTCTGGTGGGGAACAGGCACCGCAGCTCTGTACACAGACAGACATCAGGCCTGGATATGGAAAGCTGCACCCCACCACTATCTGATATACTCCAGCAGCAAGCCATCAGCCACTGCACCCTGCAAGCCACTCCATCAAGACACATATCAGCTGCAACAGTCTGCTAGTTAGTCCATAATGCATGTGCCCAGTGGATATGCATGCACCCAGAACTGGGATGTCAGCATACACAGCAAGCAAATAAATCAGTGACTGAGCCCCAAAAGGAAACCCATATATATCACATGAGAGAAATATTATATAGCACTATGGGGGTGCCTAGCCATGCTGTCATCACTGCACAGTCAGGGTGAGAGTGATCTCTCAGCAGGACATACTGAGGTCACCCTGTCTGTGTAGGTGGTGGCCGGGCACTAAAATGTGCCTGTCACTGCCCTATGCCCTGTGCAGATGCACCCTGGCCAGGCCACCCTGTCCGGCCTATACCCATGGTACCTTGCTCCTCATTATGCACATTGGAAGCTCAATACTGGCAACATTGCTGGCAGTGTGGGCTGTGGAAGGTGTTTGCAGCCACCACACACTGGATAGACAGACAGACACCCCCACACCTATGCCAGCATTGTGCAACTATAGAGGTGTTCAGCAGCCATACCCACCACACCAGTCCTGGGCACAGTTCAGGCATGGATATTGTACGCAAGACTGTTGGGGGTCACTCCCCATGGTGGTACACACTGTCAGAGACCAGACCTGCAGCACACACCACAGACAGCAGAATGATTGTTATGGTGGAGCTCACTGAGCAAACTGTGCTTAATGTAGGAATTGATATCTGCCAGTTATCACAGGAAACGTTTGATAGCTGTGTACCATATACCCAGGTGTAGGGTGGCATTGCTAAGGTATGCAACTGCTAGTATTGGGAGATACAGGCAGGGCCCAATGTCCTGCTTCTCCAGGAGGCATTGGCCAATGGGGCCTGTGGGTGTGTCTGGCCCTGTTGGCTGCTGCTTTACGGCAGAGTTCCCCAACTCCAGTCCTGGTGTTCCAAACCTGTTCGGGTTTTCATTCTGTCCCTCATAAATATGCATGAGCTACATCTGCATACCATGGGGGTGGTGCATAGATATGCAGCACAGGCATCTTTATTAGAGGCAGCATGGAACCTGAATGGTGTGGGTCCCTCCAGGACTGCAATTGCGAGACTCTGCTCTGGGTAATGCGCCTGTTTCTGATGTCTGTGTTTGGTGTGGTATAATATAGGCGTATTAACCATGCGTATGTTCTCTGCAATAAAGGGGTGTCTTTACTATCACTGTTTAGTGGTGGGTAAAAACATGGGGACTGGGTTGGCAGGAGCCCCAGCTAGGATTTGAACCTGTGACCCTCTGGTCTTACAGGCACTGGCTGTGTCTGTTGCACCACACTGTGGCCACAGAGATGGTGCAGTCCCTGGAGTTAGTTAAAGCGGCCTGACGAGTCAGAAACCCTGCTCTGCACAGGTTTACTGTGGGCTCATTTACCTTGTATGGAGACAAAGGTGCACATAAACCTCAAAACAGACCTCAAAAAAAGGGGCAAACACCCATAACCAAGCTGGGCAACAATGATATCATTGGGCAACATTACACACCACTCCCAGGAAAGCTCCATCACAATGAAATGATCTTTGAAAGGGTCTACGGAGCGTAGACCCTTCCAAACATCATTTCTTTCTTTGGTGCTTTCCAGGGAGTGTTGTTCATTGTTGCCCATTGCTATCACTGTTGCCCAGCTGAATTGTGCTTTTTACAATGTTTCTTGTGGTCATTCTTAAGGTTTTATGTGAACTTTTGGTCTTTGCACATGTATCACACTGCTCACGTATTGTTGGTTTCCCCGGTTTTGCTGTACATTGCTGACGTAAATGGTTTCTCTTCCCTTTAATATGCCTTTAACGACAGGTTTTCATTCGCGTTGGAATTGAGCTCAGAAATTCAGCGCGTTAGTATGAGGGGAGCCTCTCCCCGCCCACTCTCCGCCCATTGACCCCTTCTCTCCGCCCACTCTCCACCTTCTGCGCTGTTTTAACGCGCCACGGAGGTTTACGATTGTTAACTGCGGTTAACGCGCGTAAAGTACGTTTAACGACCGTTAGCACGTCAGAACGCACGTTCGGACGTGCTAATGATCGTTAAACGTACTTTACGCGCGTTAATCACGATTACCGCACTTTAGTAAACATCCCCCTAAGACTTTCATACTTCGGACACATCATGCAAAGAGAGAGATCATTAGAGAAAGACATCATGCTTGGCAAGATAGAAGGTTAACACAAAAGAGGAAGGCCAGCAATGAGATGGATCAGTACAATAATAGCAGCTACGGGTACTAGTCTGTCAACAGTGAGCCGCCTGACTCAAGACCGAACACAATTTAGGATAGCTATCCAGAGGGTCGCCATGAGTCGACTTCGACTCAACGGCACTTAACAACAACACTCAACGGCACTTAACAACAACAACCACTAGGCTACTCCTCCCTCTTTTGAGGGAGGAGTAGCCTAGTGGTTGAGGCAAGGTACTTCAGGCCGGAAGGTCGGGGGTTCAAATCCCACTAGAGGACAGCAACCTTGGGCCGGAAGGACTGGGGTTTCTAGTCCCACAGGTGCTCCTTGTGGTCTTGGGCAAGCCACTTAACCCTCCATAGCCCATGTTCCCTGTAAAATAGTTATCTCCAAGTTATAATGCCCTGTTCAATGTAATTTCAGTTTGTTCAATGTAAACCGCACTGATGCAGAATAGCGCGGTATATAAGAGAATGTAAAATAAATAAAATAAATAAATAAATAAATAAAATAAAACAACAACAACAATGGATACAGAGCAGAGAGAAGGGGTTAGAGTGGACATGTGGTAGAGAGAGAGAAGAAGGGGAGTTAGTGAGAGGGTGAGGAAGCAGGGAAAGAGATGGAGAATGGGAGGGCTAGGGTGAGGTAGATGCAATAAAAAAGGGGACTGAAGACTGATTGATTGAGGGGGCAGAATCAGAATGAACTGAGAAGCAGAAAAATAAATACAAGAAAGCTGAAAGATCAATGTTGGAGAAGGATGTAGGGGAGGAAGTGAAGACAGAAGGTGAGAAATGAAATGAAAAATGGACAGGACACACTGGGAACAGCATTAAGAAAAGACAGACATACAAACAGATGAGAGCAGAAACCAGAGACTGGAACAAGATGATGAGGTAAACGTGCCAGACAAATAGAAAAAAATAATTTTATTTTCAATTTAATGATTGGAATATGTCAGTTTTTGAAATTTACATCTGCAATTTTTATATTTTGTATAAAACAGTGGGGGAAATGCATCACTGTTTCTATTTCTTTGGTGATTTCATCTGCTTGGAAGTGATACTGTTGCTGTCAGGGAATGGTGGGGAGAAGAGAATGACTCCTCATTCCTCCCCCACCCCGTGTTGCATAATCCTGAAACTAAGGGGACTCTCCCTCACCCCATATTAGATGAGTGTTCCAGATTTGCCTTAAAAAATATGGTAATCTTAATCTAGGGTGATTTATAAATTTATTTTATGTCGACCCGAATCAAGGGGGTTACATATATATTATTTCACTCATGAAGGCATATGATATTTAGGAAATATTATTATAAGGCTATTTTGGTCCCTCCTCACAGATCTTGTCAGCCTGGATAGAATGCTATCTGCTTGGCTCCTTTAGTAAGTAGCAATATGAACATGCAGAATGGTTGCTGTGCTCAGTAAGCTTTAGTGGCCAACTTTGCTCTCTACTGGGTCAGATTAATACAAAGCACTCTCGTTTTCTGGCTTCCATTCACTGTTGTGCTGCTGGTGTCCATTTTATAGTGTTCTCACATTGTTGGCTAATGCCTCTTAGGTTAATGAGGCAGTAGAGTGCTGCTGAAGATTTTTTAGCTGTCCTGTAGAGCTAACAACATAGAGAAGCTGACTGTTTTGGATTTTGTGGGGGTTTTTCTTCCATTTTTTTCATCTTATGAGTGAGCCGTACTCTTCCTTTAATGCTGTTTTGAGGATTTGCTTCTGATTGTGTTTCAGCAGCTCCTTTCAGTATCAAAGCAACAGCATCACTGGTTGGTTTTGAAAGGGCAAAGGCTATCTGCATTCTTTTTAAGCTCTAGACCAAGACACTTAGCTCTCTATCGGCCTGGTTTCATGAGCTTGGAATATGGGCATCTCACCTGTTCCACTTGCCCATCCCTCACCATCTTCCTCAACCCCTCACACATAAACACACAAACTTACGCATATATGCACGCACCCACAGACATACACACACTATTGACTAGCTGAATTCTGCGTGCTCTCAGCACATTTCCCCACAAAGAAAAGAATAAAGGTCAAGCCAACCAATATCTTTTCCATACTATTCCACCCCTGGTCCTAGGTCACGGGGCATTTCTTTTTTATGTAATATATGATTTCAGTTTGTTTTATTTTCTGAATTTACTTAAATAGTATTTTGACAGCATTACAGTCAATTCCATAGAGATATCAATAAAGGAAAGCAAGTGTTCTGAGTATAAGGAGATTCCCTTATCCCCCTTACTAGAAGAATGCCTCTCACCTCTCAGGGCACTGGCATTTTCCATTTGGGTGAGGTCTGAGAGTGGGTGATAGGTGTGCCCTATCAGAAACCTCTTTGGTTCATCCCACTATTGCAGTGGTTCCCAAACCTTTCCTATGCGATCCCCAGAGTCAGGTTTTCAGGATATCCAAAATAAATATGCATGTGAGAGATTTGCATACAATGGAGGTGCTGTATCCTGTAAACTCAACTGGCAGGGGAGCCCTGAGGACAGATTTGGGAACCACTGCCCTATTTACTAGGCAGGTGGCACGAGGATTTTGAGTCTAATGGTTGATAAACTGTAAACGTTATAGGCTGGAGTGCAGTGGTGTAAGAGAGGAAAGTGTGAACTGAACACCCTGTACTAAGCTTACCAACTGGCTCCAGATGTGCCCAACAGGCTTGATCCAGTCCTGGGTTTACCCCATTGCATGCAGGGATTTGTAGTTTAGCTTTTCTTATGGAGTGAAATAGAGAAATCAGAATACATGTCCTTGCATGCAATGGGGTAAACCCAGGACTGGATTAAGCTTGTTGGCACATCTGGAGCCAGTTGGCAATCCTACCTTGTACCGAGCACCAAAGGGTTATCTGATCATTCTGGGGTTGGAGAGAAGGTAGGAGTCGTCTGGCAGCAGAGGGAGATTGTGATTGCCAGTGGTTGCCAGTGGAGTGACCCATGAAAGAGAAACTTGGGACTATCTGTGGATCCAGAGAAGGAAATGGGGTCCCCTGCACAGATCCTAGAATAACAGGTCCTCACAGAGATGGTACCAGTGTGAGGTCTGAATCAAGAAGGACGACAAAACAGAAATGGTAGACCAGGGGTCTACAAATCCAGTCCTGGGGGCACAAAACCATTCAGGTTTTCAGGCTGTCCTGAGTGAATATGCATGAGATAAATTTGAATAGAATGGGGGCAGTGCATGGAAATTTTATTTATTTATTTATTTTATTTAATAGTATTTCTAAACTGCTTTATCTTACAATCAAGGCGGTATCCCATGCATATTCATTGGGGACAGCCTGAACACCTGAATGGTTTGGTGCCTTCCAGGATTGGAGTTGGAGATCCCTGGTGTTGTCAACGAGGTACAGTTTCCAGTGACACTTAGGTGTATGGGAAAATTCCTTTCTGGAAGCACCCTTTCTGGAAGGTAGGGAGACATCCATAGTGAAAATAGGGTCCAAAGATGTATGATGGTCCTAAGGTATGAATATTATTCAGGACTTTGGTTAATAGTGTTGGAATTTACTACAGGTATTTATGAAACGTGGTATAAAAACAATAGGATGAACTAGGGTGTGGATTAATTCATTTTTTCCAATAAATTGTCATCATGATTTGAAGCATTATGTGCTAATGTGTGATTGTTTTTCAAAATGTAATACACCTAGGGCCTCGAGGAGGTGAATTTCTCTCTCTCCCCACTACTCTCCCTGGACAGGAAATCCACACCAATTTTTCCCAAGCTGAGGAATTGTTTTGAACCTGGACAAATAAGTCCCCTGCATAGAAAAGAGAGTGCCCCTCAGGGGAGAGGGGGCAACATGAATATAAAATGATTTTAAAAAATTAGTTTATGAATTGGAACAGTTAAGTATTTTAAAATCAGAGACCCATGAAAATATACTTCAGTACATGGAGATTCAGGATTGTGCTTACAATAAATGGCTTGTAAAATCTTGTATTTCTTTATAGTCTATATATTATAATATACAGACTATAAAGAAATACAAGATTTTACAAGCTATTATTTATATGGGAATGATTAGATCTCGAGTGATAAATAAGCTTATCAAATTTAGCAAAATACTAAGGGAAGAGTTACTAAGATTCACTAACATTTAATTTGACACAAGCTCTGTGTTATTCAATAGGACCTAGTAACAAATAACAGAAGCACACTTCAGTAACAAGTTCTCTAGGTCATGCCAGAGCTATCCAAAGTAACTCACTGTAATTGGCAGGGGCTTTTGCTTTCTTTATGACCATAGCTTTTCTTTTTTTAAGTGCCATCAAGTCACTGCTGACCCTGCAGCCCCTGGGTTTTCTTGGCAAGGTATGACCAGAAATAAATTGGCAGATCTTTTTTTTCTGAGGCAATGGAGTATAAAGTGACTTATCCAAGGAGTGCCAGTGGGAACCAAACCCAGATCTCTTGGCTGTTGTTCTAACCACTAGGCTACTCACCCACTCTATAACTGTCATACTACAATATATATTGAAAATCCTCCATTCATGCTATAGGGTAAATCCTGCAGGCCTAATTAGCACATTTCTTATTCCAGATGCTGATTCTTTGGCACAAAGCTGGTGTTTTGATCAAAACATCTTTGGCAGTAAAAACTGAAAAATCATGACTGGAAAAGTCAGTAAAGCAGCTGTGCGCAGCTTGCCATCTGCAACTATATGCTGTGCTGCTAAAGCAGTGTGCCCATGGAACAGGAGCGGAAGCTGATGCAGTGCGACACGGAGCTTCAATCGGGGGCATTGCTGAACATCAAGAAGCCTGACATGATTTGGATGGCACAATAATGTCAAATTACTTGAAGATTTTTCAGAGAAAATGCTGTTAGAAATGCCATAGGTCACATTCATAATATTTTAGAATAGGATAGAAAGGACTTCTGCAGCCATCAGCGGCAATTATGAGAACAAGGATTAACTGCAACCAATAACAATTAATGAAGCTGATAATTAATAGCTATGACATACCTAGCATAATAGTAAGATGGTAATTATTTTACCCAGATACAATGGCTCATCTGAATGCTCTCACAAACTGCAATTGTGAATACTAATTACAGGTCAAACAGAAGACTTCATTCACAATTGTGATACGAGAGATAAAAATTCAGTTGTATATAACACAGTACAGTGAAGATCATCTTTGTGGATTAATGGTTAATATTCTCTTCCATCCACCTGGAGATCTGCATGCACTTTCATTTAGTTTCTTACATACTGAGCTGGCCCAGACTAGAAATGTCACTGATGCAGCATTCATAGTCCCCTGGGCAGACAATTAAGTCAAACAGAATGTTAGTGGTAGTATCATTCTAACTTATCATTCTCTTTAGAACACGAATTCTCAACCCAGTCCTCGGGACACACCTAGCCAATCAGGTTTTCAGGATAACCACAATGACTATATATATGAGAGAGATTTGCATACACTGCCTCCACTGTATGCGGATCTCTGATGCCTATTCATTGTGGCTATCCTGAAAACATGACTGGCTAAGTATATCCCGAAGACTGGGTTGAGAACCTCTGATTTAAAAGTATCCCCATACTGAAAGAAAAATCTTCATCTTCATCGTCATTTGAGCCTTCCTCAACATTCCTGAGTATATTATTGCATTCCAAGCTGAGAGCCTCTATGTTCGAAACTTCCAAAATGCTTCACTTCACTTTCTCATCCTTGTTTGTATGGCTGACTTCATTACTCCTTTATCTCCCCCAGTTAGAACTTAGTATGATTTTTTTTTTTAAACATTTTGGGCCTGATATTCGAAAGGACTTAGCCGGTTAGCAGAACCATGCAATGACTTAGTCTTGCTGAATATTTCCTCTGACTACCATTGTTATATGGAGATAGTGCCATGGTGGTCCATGGTTGGAGCTAGAAGGAGTTGGAACCTCTCTGGATAGCTACAATTTTCAGTGCTATCTGCATAAATATCCACATAACTGGACTGGTAAAACGCTTTCTTAAGTGTATGCCAATTGGGCTAAGCACATAGTGGTTGAATATTGCTGCTATCTGACTAGCCATAGTGCTGACCACAAAATCCAGATATTCAGTGGCAGTGGCTTTGGGTACTGCAGCTGGATGTCCATATTTCTTTTGCTGGTAGGGGCCATTGTTTAAAAAAATGCTAACTGCAGGGGGCTGATTATCTACCCATTTCATTTCACACCATAGCTCTTCATTTTTACTTATTTTATTTTATTTTTTTATTTAGTGCCCTCAAGTCAGTGCTGATTCCTGGTGACCCAGTTGCCTCTGGGTTTTCTTGGCAATGTATCACCAAAGTAGATTGCCAGGCCTTTTCTTCCGAGGCAATAGAGGGTAAAGTGACTTGCCCAAGGTCATAAGGCATGCCAGTAGGAATCAAACCCTTGATTTTCTGGGTACCAGGCAGCTGCTCTAACCACTTGACTATTCCTCTACTCTTTACTTGCCTAACATTCCCTATACTCTTTCTTGGAGCGTCTTACTGTATCTCCTGTTAAGTCGCATGCTTTCATTCTTTCTTCTGGATTACTTTAGTTCTCTAATTGGTCTCTCATCTTCTATGCTTCATTCTTTACAACTAATTAAGTATGCTGCTGCATGTCTTAATTGTTTTTTGTTGTTGTTGTTGTTTCAATTGAAGTTGGCATATTTTCTTTCTTCTCTATTAGCTCCACTGGTTGTCATTTGTTCTCTCTTTCAATTGCTACTTTAGCTTTAAAATTTCTCTTTCTTTGACTCTTGCTTTTGTGCTACTACTTTCCTTTGTTCACTGACTGACTCATTGCTTTACACTTTACTTTTCTTGTGGGCTGCTGTGAACAGGACTACTTTGAATAAAAACAATAACAAGTATTTAATGGGTTTGATTATGACTTGTAAAACAGGGAACTATATGCAAATCTATCACAACTTTACACAGGTCCCTTATGAAATCAATCCAATGTTGTCTAAATTGAGCGTCACTGGTCTCAAAAACACTGTTGGGCTGATAATTAATTTAATTTAACAATGTCATTTAAAATCTGCTTTTACTATCACTGGACCTTTCAGCAGCTTTTGACCTAGTTGGTCATTCCCTTCTGCTTTCACGCCTCCATGACTTTGGGCTTCATGGCACTGTTCTTCACTGGTTCCAGTCATTCTTGTCTTTTCACTCCTTTTCTGTATCCTGTGGGTTGTCCACTTCTCCTGCTATCCCCCTCACTTGCAGTGTCCAAGGGCTCAATGTTGGCACCCCTTCTTTTCAATATTTTCCTGGCTCTCCTTGCCCTGATTATCCAGCAATCTGGTATCTCTGCCTACTTTTATGCTGACAATATTATCTTACTCCACCACACTGATTCTCAGTCCCCCGACTTAGTCCCCATGAATTCATGTCTCTCATACCTGGCTGACTGCAAACTGTCTTCATCTTAATGCTTCAAAATGTGCCACCATTTAGATCACTTTCCACACATCCTGCCCCTCACAAACTCCTCAGATTGTCCATACACCCATTCCTCAGGGTCCTATTATATTCTTCTCTCTCCTTTCATGATCACCTGTCCTCTCTGGTTCAGCTCTACTCCTTCTCCCTTTGTCAGATTCATGCAGTTTGTCCCTTTTCACATGACCCTCCCTCATGACTCTCCTTCTTTCACTGGTTACTTCTAGGCTTGATTATTGTAATGTCGCACTCACAGGTCTTTCCCATTTTCAGCTCCACTGTCTTCGGCTTTTACAAAACACCGCTGCATGCATACTCACACACTATCCCATAGAGATCAAATCATCCCTCTTCTTATCCATCTTCACTAGCTTCCCTTTAAATACCATGTTCATTACAAAAACATTACACTGTTACAAAAGCTTTTCTCACCGACATGACAATATCTTTCCAACCTTCTCCAATTCCATACCCCTCACCATCTCCTTAGATCCATCCAGTTAATTGCCTTGTACTCCCCTCAGTCTCACGTGCACACCTCAAACAAACACGCAACTCTGCATTCTTCTTCCTGGGTGCCACACTGTGGAACTCCCTACACTCCTCTTTGTGCTCAGAAACCTCATTCCCCAAATGTAAGTCTATGCTAAAAATCCACCTGTTTCAACTTGCTTTTGACCTCCCATTCCCAACCTCTCAGCAGCATACCCCTAGCCCCCTTGAACTGATTCCTCTCTTTTCCCTTTTTGCCATCTTCTGTTTTTCCTCTGCTGTCCTGTCTAAATTTGGCATTCCTTTTCCCTTCCTAACAGCGTTTGGCTTCATTTTTGTAAACCGCTCTGATGCCAAAGTTGCCTGAGTGATATATCAAATGTTCAATAAAGATAAAGATAACGATGTACAAAACAGAATAGAATTGGTTCATAGCATACAAATTAAAACATTAAACATCAATCATTTAGTTAATAAATATAAATAAATAACTCAAAACCATAATAATTATAATAAAAATAATAAAACATGTATCCAGCATTTAGTAAATGATGCACCAAACATCCAGGTTTTCAGTTTATCACGAAGATGCAGATAGTCATTTATATCTCTCATTACAGCTGGTAAATCATTCCATAATTTTGCGATTGTCCCTGAAAAACATTGATCCTTCCTTCCAACAACAGAATAGGCACAGCCAGCTGGAGGTGAGGAAGAATGCAATACCCCTGCTGAAGAAAAACGAACTAAACTATCGGTTAGATATGATGTGCCTTTACTATGAATTGCTCTAAAAGCCAGACATGGATGGCCAGTCAACATACAACTGGCTTATACATGGATTTTTGGTTTCTATAGAGATGTCATTGTGTCTCTTTTTTAAGTGCTGCCATGTTAATGCTGACTCCTGGCAACCCAGCAGCCCCAGAGTTTTCTTGGAAAGGTATAACCAGTAGTAGATTGCCAAGGCAATGGATGATAAAGTGACTTGCTCAAGGTCAGAAGGAGTGCTAGTGAGAACCAAACCCTGATCTTTTGGGTACTAAGCTACAAATCTAACCAGTAGGCTAGACTCCAAATATCCCTTTTAATTGTTTCCAAATGCTAGTATATACATACAGTAGGCTACTCTTTTGGTTTTTTTTACTTAGATGTACCGGCAAACATGCAAACTACATTCACATGCAAATAACCATTTTAGAAGAGTCCAATTTTGCACATGCCTACTCTGATTATGTCCAAGTTATACAAGGGCGTGTCAGGATGTTGTCTGGGCAAGACAAAAAGATACACATATATCCCCCATTTCATATAAGGGATGCACTTTTAAAGTCAAAAACATCCATGTTCAACTTTCGCCCTGCTGCCTGATATAAACAGGCATTTCAAAAGTGCTCGTTTCAGGTAACCCTCTTCTATAGAGATAAAGGCCGCTATCCCCCTTAATCCTTTAATGTTTATTTCCCCCTCAGAACTGAAATGAGGTAGACATCAAGTCCTCTGTAAATGATTAAGAATGACTGCATGTCTGAGTTTGCAAAATGGCTCATTTACACATGTGTATATCAGGATATACACATGTTCATTGTGAAATGTAGGCTTTTACAGACGTAAGTTGCCGGCTTTCCCCCATCAATTCTTCCCACATAAAGGTTTTTGAAAAGACTCCCCCCAGATAACACTTCCTTCTGCCCAGGCCCGTTTTTAGCACTGAGGTCCATCTTCAGGGATGGAGATATCCCGATTTTAGATCACACTTACATGTGCATACATTCTTTTAAAATTGTCATAGATTTTTTAACATGGTTACTTCTAAATTGCTGGAACCACCTAAACGGCCTTTTTAAAATGTGCCATTTTTATGTTTAGGTTAAGCCTGCTGAATACATTAGCAGATCTAAATTAAACACGTAAAGGGCAATTTTATGAGGAGTTGGTCATTAACATGCAGTTTTTTAAATTCATTAATGCCATATATTCTATAAAGTCAAATTCACATTTGACTTTATAGAATACTAGTATATGTGGCCGCTTAAGTGCTTAAATTTAAGCTATGGTAACTTACACCAGCTCTAGAAGTGGTGCAAATGAAGGCGCACATGTTATGCTCATTTGCTTGTATTCTATAAAATATGCATGCAAGGGCCTGCTTTGCCCACTCTCTGCCTATGTGCACAGCACAAGTAAAGCATGCACAATGGCCTCTGCATATATACTTAGAGAATTGCTACTGGGTAATTTGTGCATGTAAATGCTTACTTATGGACATAAATGAATAAAATAACACAGTTTATGCATGCAGATAGCACATGTATTTACATGGATCCTTATAGGATTATTCTTATAGTGGCAGCAACAGTCAATGTATTAAACATATGTTCAGTGCAGCTGATTATGCGTAAAGGAGAATTGAAAATGCAGAATAAGTTAAATGCTATGGCTGGCATTTAAAGGGCAACCTCCTGCGCAGTTAACATGAATTGCCATATGTGTAATGGGGCTTATTTTATAAAGTGAAATATGTGTGTACTTTATTTTATAAAATAGGGACATACCAATGTGCCCTATCCTGGAGCAGGAGTAAATATCCACACCTAGATTTGCAGAAAACGCTTGTAAGTTAGAATATTCAATAATTTATGCATGTAAATTTAGGCCCTTCTTATGCACCGCCCAAGCTCCATCCTATGTACATTCTGACTGAAAGTATCCGAGATGGGAATTACACATGCACAGAATAGCAAGCACCAAAAGCTAATGCATAAGTGCTCATTTACATGCATAAGGCCTCAAAATGGGAGGTACATGCATAAACAGCACATAACTTTCTACTTGCCCCTTATATCTTACTTCTTAACTTATCCTGGTCATCACTGCTGAATATTGACCCCTCTGCTCTAAAAGTAACTGTAATCCCCTTGGGCATCGGAGGTTCATGCAATGGTTGACCCATTCATGGAATAAGATACTGATTAAGTTCTAACTATCCCATTATAAAGAGGGTTTCCTTCCCAAAATGTTTCTACTGTTTCTCTAGAAAATCTTCCCTTATACTAGAACACTATCATAGAAGATTATCATAAAAGATATAGCACATTCTTTCTTCTAGACTCCAAATATCCCTTTAATTGCTTCCAAATTGTTTCCATAAAGGAAATGACTGCCTCAACGACCAGTGTTAGTACTGCATGCATCTATGTTGGAGAACTGAGTTTAATTCCTGAGCTTATTTTCTGCTCTTCACAATGGCAACACCATAGTAACTGGACTCGTTTTTGGCTAGGTACTGTAACTACAAGAACTTGATTAGATGGGAAACTCATAAAATGAGGCAACCCCAAAGTAGTTGTGAATTAAGGTCCATGGCACGCTATCCCTATAGAAAGGTGGTTTATCATGGGGGTCTTTCAGACCCACGAATAGTGGGGGTTGGACATCCTGGATGGACGTCAAACCCCTGAATAGAGCCTGGACACGATTCTGGATCTAGTCCTCCATGTACGTAAAGAGGGTTTGTGCAGGGAGTGCTGGATGGAGGCGGTAGGGGGAGTGCCAGAGGTGAAGAGTGGGCGGAGTGGGGGCAGGCCAAAAAACTGGACATACCGGGCCTATTCAGGTCATGGCCCTGTACATCTGGGGAGGCCTCGGAGGTGGAATAAGTCCCGGGGACTGAGGCAATCGGGGCACGCAGAACCCCCAAAGTGGCAGAGGAGCTGGAATGAAGGTGCTGTTGCCCGATCCCAACCCTGGCTTCCCCCAACGAGGGACGGGCGACGAAGAAAGAAGAGCAGGACCGGTGTCAGGCTGCCTATGCTCCTGCTGGGCGTCCTGGTGCCATGGCGATGGGACACTAAGGCACTGGCACTCCAGCAGTAGCAGAGGACAGTCTGACCAGGCAGGGGGAAGGACATTTCCCGCAGCAGAATTGAGGCATGTCCACTCCATCCAAGTGCCCGATTCTGCAACCATGGGAACGTATAGTTCCCACAGTTACAGAATCAAATGTCTCTGGGCCATGTCCAATTTTTGGACGTCCAGACGTCCCCCAATCTGAATTGGCCTACAAATTTATAAATGAATTAACTAAACTAGACCTAAAAAAAATGTGGGGGAATGCTGTAAGCTATGAATATTGGTTCTCATACAAGATTTCAATCATAAAACAGTAAGGAGAAAGGGTGGAGAAATGAAAGCAAACGCTATATATTAAAGTAAAATCATTCTTAGACTGATACTTGACACAGCATTTCTGAATCCAGAAGTGCATTAAGGAAATCAATCCTTGAATACACTGTAGAGCAATAAAGAGTTTTAGGTTTCACTGGAAATGCCATAGCTTTATTTAGAGATGACTGTAGATTTCAACAGATTTCCTCAGGAATTTGGGAATGGTCAGTAAATTACTTTGATCAAAGCTTACACACCACACAAAGTGCCAAAAATTCAAAAATTCAAAACAAAATCTATTGAGACCAACTTCAAATATTTCATAATTTTATTAATATCAAAAGCACACAATTAAACATGAATTCATCACCAATTACTTCCTTTAAACAAAGTGTTATTTCTTCATCATTAAATCTTATTTCCACATAGTGCAAAACCCACAGCAAAAACTCCTTTCATAATGCAGCTTAATTCTTCAACAGGGAAATCCAATAACATTGCACATTATCTAATACAGTCACTTACTTTGATATTCAGTTATCAAGGGAACTGCTTGACTCGTTGACTCTCTTCCAACTCGCTGACTTTTCTTTCCCAATATATCTCAATTTATTTAAAAAAAACCATGCATGTTATTACTTCAGAAACTCAGCTCAGCAGTTCGCTGAACCACTTGCTTATAAACTTGCTTACAAAACTTGCATATTCACATTTCAAGAGCTCAGCTCAGCAGTTCATTGAACCTGACCCCAGCTGTCGGTTTTTCCATCTCCACAACTTCTTTTTCAAAGTGCTTATGGCCACCGGCTTAAAGCTAAAAAGAAAAAAAGAAAAGAAGGAAGCTAGCAAATTACTGCTCTATCTCTCTGCACAATATACAAAAAACAATTTTTAAAATATTTCACTAATAGAATTTTTATGCTTTACTTAATCCGCTAGAACCAGCTTCTCATTCACATACTCCCAGCTCAAACTCTAAACTCGGCGTCCCCCTCCCCACTTTTAAAAGGGTTGCTAACTCCTATCAGAAAATCCCACGTCACTACCAGGTCTCTCTGTCCCAATTAAAAATTACCTCATTTCATTAATCACAGTTCATCCAATCCCCATCCATTCACACCTGTTCCCCCATTCATACAACATAACATGCTCCTATCATAACGTCATCGGGTGACCTCAGAAACCCCTCAGGAACCTCTCCATTATAGCCGCAGATTACAAAACCCCCTGCTAATATTTATTTATTTATTTGGTTTTATATACCGCACTATTTTGAAATCAGCATGGTTTACAGAGAACAAGTATCCAGTCATTACATACAGCAGGTATTAAACAGAACAAAAGCAACAGGTATTACACTATAAACAGTAACCTTTTACATTAAAAAAGGGGTGTCAACTTGAGTAGTAACAGGGTGCACTATCTACAGGATGGTTAGTGGACTATGAGAGGTAGGTAGGTCTGAGCTATAGCAAGCAGGAAGGGGAGGTGCTAGATTTTCACAAAACTAATAAAACCATCGCCATTCCATCATGGTGTTAAGACTCTCTGGTACGGTGGTACATCATTGGTAAACTAATTTCTGTTCACGTTGTAGCAATCTTAGTGCTAGATCTCCTCCACCCTCCACTCTTAGCTGACCCTGCACGGAACATTTGAAATCATCCAACTGATGCTTATGGGCCTGCCAATGTTCAACCAAAGGCACAGATAAGACACCCTGCCATCAAGCGGACAAATGTTCAATCATCTGTGTCTTAAATTGCCTTGTGGTCTGACCAATATACAATTTATCACACGGGCAATATACCACATACACTACTCCCTGTGACTCGTATGATGTGTTGGATAATAGTCTATATGGATGGCCTATAGAACCATGGGTAAATACCTTCAACTCCAAAGTGTGAGTACAAATCACACAATGTTCACACCTGTGATGGCCACTCTGTGATTCAGAAGCTGAAACTGGTTCAAACTGTCCATGTATTCTAAGCAACAGTTCTCATAAATTGCAAGATCTTCGTATTGCGAACCGTATTCCATGTGTGAACACAGGATGTACTGTACCTGCAATAAGTGTTAGCATTTACATATTATACCCTTAGTACTAAACACTTCTGTGGAATAAGGCAAAATACACACATGGCCGTGAAAATCTGTTTCTCCTCTACTGAAAAAAAAACAGTGCATTGCGTTCTAATATATGCCCTTTTAATATACAACTGGGATACTGCTTATTACCAAATTACCAGATCTGATATACAGGACCCCTGCCTGTTTTGGGAAGTTGGAGTCAGATGAACAGATCCATCTCAGTCTCAAAAATTGCCCCATTGGGATATTATCCTGCAAATAATGCCGATGGAAACTAGTGTACTGTAACACACTGTTTCGATCCATGGGTTTGCAGTACAACAATGTTTGAAGTAAACTATCCCCTGTATGTATAATAACCATATCAAGGAAATGTACCTGCACATTAGAATAATAGGAGTAAAATTCAGATACTCAGGTGCGTTATTTAACCATTCAAAAAACACCAACAGGAGTACTTCCATACCCTTCCAGATGAAAAAAAATATCTATAAACCGAGTCCATATCACTATTTCTGACCAAACGTCAGCAGAGGACACCACCTCCTCTTCAAAGGCATGTCCAAATAGGTGCACCACGGAAAGAGCCACAGTGGCCCCCATTGCTATGCTGTGAATTTGATGATAAAAGCTCTTATTAAAGACAAAATAATTACGGCCCAAAACCAAACTGAGCAATTGCCTCAGAAAAGAGTGGAATTCAATGGAGATGGTAGTTATCAGTTGCAAATAAGCCATCACCATGTCCAATGCCAACATCTGGGGAATCTGTGTGTATATTTTATTTATTTATTTAGACAGCTTTTGTATACCGCCTTATCCTTCAATCAAAGCGGTCACAACACAATTGGGGGATACATTTAACACGTGGGGATATGAGACACATACACTAATACTTACAGGGAACATGGGCTATGGAGGGTTAAGTGGCTTGCCCAAGACCACAAGGAGCATCTGTGGGACTAGAAACCCCAGTCCTTCCGGCCCAAGGTTGCTGTCCTCTAGTGGGATTTGAACCCCTGACCTTCTGGCCTGAAGTACCTTGCCCCAACCACTAGGCTACTCCTCCCTCTATAGGAACACTATGCCCATTGTCATTAAAATCCAACCAGATTGCATAGTCACGTCTTGCAATTTAAGTAGCAAATCACCAGAATCCCTAATGTAAAAATGAGATTGTTGGACTAAGGGATTCAAATAGTAATCCACAAACTCGGATTGAGGTTCCAATACTGAACCTCTTGCTAACACTATTGGCCTATCTGGTGGCCTTTTCAAATTTTTATGTATCTTGGGGACTATATAAAAGCTGGGTATCTTTGGGTGAACCGTCCATAAAATATGAAACAATCGATTAGTGACCAATCTTCTATTCAAAGCCGATTCTAACACCATAAAGACCTCGGCTTGTATATCTAGGTTGGGAGCAGCCGATAACCTACGGTAATACTGTTGGTCCTCCAACTGCCCCAAAACGTCCTGATTATAATCTGCTACATTTAAAATTACAACTCCACCTCCCTTGTCTGCCAGACAAATCACTATCCAAGAATCTTTAGACCAAAAACAAATAGCTCACTGCACCATTTACGTTACATTATGCTTCACATTACGCAGTATCAACTTCTGTACCTCCATAGTCACCATTTTCATAAATACCTGTATATTGGGATCAATTAGTCCTGGGGGCACCCAATGAGACCATGGAGCAAACCTATTCCATTCAATCAATCCATCACTAATTCCCCCTTCCTCTCCATCAGGCACATCCTCATTATTGCCCTGAAAAACTAAAGCCAAATGTAAGCCCTGGAAGAAACACTGCAAACACTGCATAACTTCAAAAGAATCATAATATTTGCTGAAAGTAAGCTAGCCTGTACAGGGCTGTGTATACTGCCAGGGCACTCAACAATATGTACTAGCCCTAAGAAAGAATTAATACCATTCAGAGTTTTGCATTCAGTAACATCCTTGAAAGACTCAGCTAGGATAATTAGGTGAAAGGTTCCTAGTAATATAAACACTAGTCTATGTTTATATAAGATAAGTAAAGGGCAAGTTGTTTCCCAGTCTCTCAGTCTCGGGTTAGAGATATCAAACTGTTAGTATTAGAATTAATTAGAATTAATGCCTACATAGTTATGTCTGAGAATATGTGTATGTCTCCTCGTGATGACCCATGCTAATGAGAACTGAACTATGATGGTATGGATACGTAATGTTAGACGTAGAACAATAAAATGAGAATTATGCTGTATAATCAAATATTTACCTATAAATAAAGTGGCCTAAAGCTATGATGTCAGAGTAAACATAGGCAGAGGCCTAGCTTGCTCTCCCAAAGCTTTGGTTTGTTGTAATAATACAAGTGTGTTGTGTATTATTTACTAAGTTTTACAGATTGCCTTCTGATTGCTTTGAGTGTGGATTTCCGTTACTCCAAGAGCCCTGCAGTGTTGCTGGTGAGGGGAGGCGCAGAGTGTACTTTTAGTTGGTGCCATGCCAGATACGGATCTCTACATTCAAGATAAGGGCAGAAGGTGCCAGAAGATTTGTGAGTATTACCAGTAATGGGTAATCTGTTAAGTAGACAGGCTTCGTCTCAGATGCATGAATGCATGACAGAGCTAGGGCTTTAGTGTTTAAGAAAGGTTTGCCCTTCTTATTGTATGCTTCTATTGTATGTATGAGAAGCATGGTGATGTAGCCATCGATTCTGTGGCACATAGGGATTCAGTGACAAAAGGTAATGAGGATTTGCAGTTTCCTTTGGAGGGAACTTTCTCTGTAGATAAGGTCCATTGCCTGAGATATGAGTTAGCGGTTAAAGGTAAACCGTGCAAATGTGCTTACATGGTGGGAACGGATGGTACCTGATGATAAACATAGTAATGTTTACATTTTGAAACAAAAGTTGTTTGTGTTAGGAAATGTAACTAATGACCAGCTGAGTGAGGATCACTCGTGTAGCAGAACTAAGAGAAAAAGAAAATACTTAAAGAGCAACAGCAGTTAGGGGGAGTAGAATTGTGCATTTTGGATATTTGGAATGTCTCCCAGCTCAAGGAATTGAGAGCACGTTTGTACCAAGAAATGGGAAGTGTTGTACTTGTACTAAGAATCTTAAAAGTAGCAATAGGTCATAGTGTTTCTGTTGTGAAAGAATTAAGTGTTTCTGATGAACTTATTGATAAAAATGAGAGAGATTTGGACAGACATTATGATTCTTACTAAGAGAAGTGTGATCAATTATATTATGATCTAGGCTCTATTCAGGACGTTCTACACCAGCAACATAATTTATGTTCTGGCACTGTTAAACTGAAGCAGCTGTGGGAAATGATATTGTGACTACTTAAAGAAGTGTTTGATTTGACTAAAACTTTTCTGAATTACATGGATAATCCTGGTAGATTTGTGTCTTTATGGTCTCAAATAATTAACAGTTATAATCCCATTTGGGCAGCTCTAGATAATTTGCTCAGAACTGTGTTTTTATAATCCAGCTGATTTTCATAGGGTCACTCATCCAGTTCGTGATAGACCCTGTGATAGATTTCCAAGAATTACACAGAGAGATAATTTTGTTCTTATGTAGAGAAAAATTGTTAGAATCTCTTAAAGTAGTATGCAAACCTGTAAAGGATTGGTCAAGTTTAACATCTCTAAGGCAGGATGGGGGTGAAAAGGTTACAGATTTTCACACTAGGTGTATGCTAGTTTTTAAAGACTATTCTGGTGAAGCAGAAGACACACCTTCAGGATTCACTAACATTTTTGAAAATGGTTTAATCCCGAGAATAAAATAACTTTTAGAAACTTCAATAATAGATTGGCCAGCTAGAACAGCTGATGCAATTCTGGAAGGAGATCGATACAGTGACTTGAAATTTATCAAGGAACAGCAAGAAGAGTGAACTAAAATAGATGTGAAAAGACTAAATTGCTCAATTTACAGATTGTTTATGCAGCCACCCATGGGCAGGGGGGAGAGGTAAAAACAGAGGAGGTTATGGGAATCCTCAGCGAGGACGTGGACAGTCCAAAGAAATGCGTACTTGTTATACTTGTGGTGAGATTGGGCATTTGCAGCAAGACTGTCCCCAGAATCAGAATCTTGATGGCCAGAGAGCTGATTTCCCTCCTCCCCCTCCGGTAACAGCTGAATTCACTCCCGTATATCAGTGCTTCTCTAACCCAGAAGATTGTGGAGATGATACATGGGATGCATGGCTATTGTTAAGTTTGAATGTAACTCCTCAGGGTGAGTTGGAAGCTAAGCTGGGAGGATCTACTTTGAAGTTTGTTATTGATACTGGAGCTACAACATCAGCACTGCGTTTACAGGATTTTCCTGCCAGTTATCACACTCACCTAGCACAAGCTCCGGTAGTACATTGTGAAGGCATTGAGGGTAAGATAATACCTCATCGTAAACTTCCTTCTACCCTGTGGGCAGTGCCGGGATCTAATGTCGGATGTCTTTCTATCCTGCCTGTGAGAATCACCGTGAAACCTGGAGTTCAGCTTCCTAGACTCAAGCAGTATCCACTGCCAGTAGCTGCCATTGATGGAATTCGTCCTGTGACTGAAGATCTTCAGAAACAAGGTGTCATTTATTCTACAACTTCATCATGTAAGACTCCAATTCTTCCTGTACTAAAGGCTGATGGTAAGACTTATAGATTTGTGCAAGACCTGTGAGCAGTAAATAATGTGGTTTTGCCAATTTTTCCCTTGGTGCCTAATCCACATGATATCTGGAGACAGATACCTTCAGGGACTACCTGGTTTTCTGTTGTAGATTTGAGTTCTGCTTATTTTTCAGTAAGAATTAGCAAAGAAAACCAATTTTTATTTGCTTTCCATTTTGACAATAAGCAGTATACTTGGACCACTTTGTGTCAAGGGTACACTGACAGTCCTGCATATTTTTCACAAGCCCTAGGAACTGCATTATTTGATGTAAGACTCGACCATTCCTCTTTAGTTCAATATGTGGATGATTTGCTTTTATGTTCACCAAGTTATGAGATTTGTTTGTCAGATTCTTTGTCTCTATTAGCTCATATTGCTAATTTAGGTTTGCAGGTTAATTTGTCTAAACTGCAATTTGTATTTCAAAATGTTACTTTCCTGGGTGTTGTCTGCTAGATTGAAACCTATTCTGTCATTGCCTTTTCCAGCAACACCTGTGTTATTGCATAGATTCCTGGGTTTTTTAATCTTATGTAAACAATGGCTAGCAAATTTCTCAGATCTTACTGCTCCGTTTTATGCTCTCATTGGGAAAGAAGGATCTGAAGGCCTCATTGTACTCACATTATCACGGTGGGAGGTTTGTTTTAAATGTAAATACTGCACTGGGAAATGCGCCATGTTTATTGTATATGATTATTCCTTACCATTCAAATTGTATGTGGCTATTTCTGATTCCTCTGCTACCTGTGTGCTTTTACAAGCTTTCCCAACTGGTTGCAAGCCAGTAGGCTATTTCTCAAAGCAATTTAATGCAGTGACTTTGGGACTCCCACTATGTCTACGTAGTTTGGTAGCAGTGGCTTAGGCAATTGACATTACTGATTTTTAGTTTTGCAGCACCCTCTTGAAGTATATGCGGCCCTTCAACACTTCTAGCTCCCTTGGCAACTCTTGTGGAGGAGGATGGGTCTCATGATTATTTGATGTTTTCTCAAGCTAGACCTGAACTTACCCCTATACCTTTACCAGCCCCGGATATAACTTTGTTTGTGGATGGTTCTGCTTTCAGAGATGACAAGGGCAAAACTTTGTTTGGGCTATGCAGTCACAACAGTTAATGATGTAGTGGACTCAGCTTCTTTGCCGTTTACCAGTGCACAGCTAGCAGCAGTGTTTGCAAAGGGCAACCCTTTTGCGGAGCAAGAAGCACGGCAAGCTGTTCCTCGAGCATCGGCGTCACCGACATTGCTGTATTTAACACCGTCTAATATGACTTTGTTTTCCCTTTCATTTCTCTTGCAGCAATATCGAGATACTTCTCTTTTCGCCTCTTCCAGCTACTGGAAAATGGATCATCTGCCTATTTGTCCTGACAGTCTATTGTTTCCACTTGCCCTGTTCCTGCATCATAAGCATCACTGCTGTGACTATGAATTATGCCTTTGCGGTTCTCCGGTATCGCCTGAAGTTTTTTTTGTTTTATTTCTTTGGCACAGCTTGTCTGCACTGTTTCAAGACTGGCAGAGTAGGGTCAGCTTAGGGTCAGTTATATGTATTTCTGCCTTCTGGACTCTTTTTTATTTTGCAGCTTGATTTTGCAGATCTGCCCTGTGCCAGAGGAGGGAGGTGGTATTTGTTTGATGGTCACTTGTCTTTTCTCTGGATGGGTAGAAGATTACCCCACTACCAGTATGTCTGCTGGGGTTGCCATCAGATTACTGCTCACTCAGTTTATTCCTGTTTGGGGTGTACCTTTTGTTCTTTCTTCTTGTCTAGGTCCAGCCTTCGTTGCGAGTGTCTGGGGGGGTATTGGAAATTGGTTTGGTATTAAGAGACAACTGCACACTCCTTATCATCCGCAAAGCTCTGGCCAAGTGGAACGGATGACTAGGACACTCAAAGGTCACTTACACACTCTGACACAGGACTGGGCTAAAGATTGGACAGAAGCCCTTCCTTTTGCCCTTATGGCAGTGCGTAATTCCCCCAGCCTGACACTATATGAAATAGTTACTGGACGTCCAGCTACTTCTCCACATAAATTGGCAGTTATCCCGGATCCTCAATTGTTGTGCAGTGATATTTGGACTTATTGCTCACAATTGCACTCAGTCCTGTCTGTTTCCCCTTTATTGCAGGTGACTCCTCAACGAGATGTTCCGTCAGAATCATCATATCCAGAAGTGAAGTCACCAGATTGGGTCCTGATTAAGAATTTTCATCCAAAGACACTTCTGGCTCCCAAGTTCCTAGGTCCATTCCGTGTGCTCCTGGTGGGATACTCAGCTTGTAAAGTGGAAGGACACTCTCGATGGATACATCTTACACAGTGTAAAAAGGCTCCTTCACAGGATCCAGAAGGTGGTTCCCTGCATCAGTGAATCAAGAGATTGCAACGCAGAGACTCATTGAACAACAGTGATATTGCAGAAAAAGACTATCAGGATTTAAGTGCTTTTTTAATGGACTAATTATGCAAAACACCTTCTTTCAGCATCTATACTGCTACTTAGGTGGCTAGAGTTAGTTTGAATTAGTGTTTTACTGATATATAAGCAATGATCTTTTGGCACTTAACCTCTACATCATGGAGAGATTGAGAATTAGAGGGTAGTTATAGCTATAATATATATCTACATCATATTAAGAAGAGTAGGTGTATTTTCATTTTGTCTTAGAACATTTATTTATAGTTTATTATTTATTTATTTATTTATTTATTATTTTATAGTTTTATTTATTTATTATTTATTTATTTATTATAGTTTCAGATATTTAGAGGTTTGCTAAGAATGTTTCCTTATCTGGTCTTAGTTGTGCTATGGCATATTGTTAATGAAGCAGTACTGCATTTAGAATCTTGGGAATGTTTTGGGAAATACCCAAATATTTTTGAGTCGCATTTACACTCAGTTACAGAAGACATTTTAATATAATGGTCTCATACAAACACAGAACCTAGCGTAGTCAGCTCTATGCCTTTAAAGTCCCCTCCAATATGTTTCATGGCTCAAAGTACAGGGAAAAAGGTAGGGGGCTCTGTGCCCCATAGTAATGCTACATAATTCTTCCATCTGGTATAAGACGTCCCACGTAAGAAAAACGTATGTTTCAGTAGTACAATTAATGCAGTTCAAGGGAACCAAGTGCATGATTATGACTTGTTACAGTATAATAGTTCTGGCTACCCTTTGAATGACTCTAGTTCAGACCTAAACATATCTAACTGGAGTTTCCCTTTGTTAGGGTATTACCATCCCTGGGAACATAATCTATCTGTTGGAATTAAAGAAATGAACATTACTCAGTGGGCTCTGAATAATTGTACTCAGAATATATCTTGTCCGCACAACTTGACAATTTTGGAAAATGGATTGGTGGCTTTAAAAGGAGATCATTTTGTGTGTGGTAATCTTACATATACGGAATTTCCCAGAGGTTGGTCAGGTACTTGCTATGTTGCCCAGTTAGACACCCCGTGGCGTATTTTACTTTACCAAAATATTACTTTATTATCAACCCGGAATAATTCTCAGATAGATGTATTTACAGGTATGTTTGGCTCTCAACTTTTGGAGCCATAGCATCCAGCAGAGAGTATGGTACCCAGATTATGCGATTACAGGCAGTTGTTGAACTTACAGCCCTGGATCTCACAGAGGCTATTAGTGTGTTACAAGGAGCAGTGGACAAGGTGTCTGCTTATGCAGCCCAGAATCGTATGGCTTTAGATTATCTCCTAGCGAAGGGGAATGGCGTGTATGGATTAATTTTTAATCACTGTTGCAGTATGCTTGACGATGAAGGAAAAATAGTGAGAGACCTACTAGATAAGGTTAGGAATCATACTTTTGTATCAAGTAGTAGTTATGTAAGATTTTTTCTGATTTTTTTGATTCTGTTCCTTCTTTCTGGAGTTCATTTTCTAGGCCCCTCGCAAGGCATGTTAGCATCATTGTTTGGGGTTTTTTTGGGCATTCTCATTTTAGGAGCATTAATTCTCTGTGTAATATCTGCTTGCTGTAAGTAATCAGTGGAGGCACTGACCCCTAAAATGATGTTACAGATAGACCCAGAATCTAGTTACAATCCTTCTTTGATATCAATGTCTGAGTTGCCTTACCTTTGAAATGATTCTTTACAGAATCAGAGGAGGGACTGAAAGTAAGCTAGCCTGTACAGGGCTGTATATACTGCCAGGGCACTCAACAATATGTACTAGCCCTAAGAAAGAGTTAATACCATTCAGAGCTTTGTATTCAGTAACATCCTTGAAAGACTCAGCTAGGATAATTAGGTGAAAGGTTCCTAGTAATATTGTTGCAGCTACAGCCCTCCTAGTGAGCAATCTTCAAGTTACTGTACCACACTCTGTTCTAACCATTATGAAACACAAAGGAAACTTCTAGCTGATTCACAAATGTTGAGGTATTAGAGTATGGTGTGTGAAAACCCTCGGATACAGTTGAAAGTTAGTCAAGCTCTAAACCCTGCTACATTGTTTCCAATTGATCCTGGGCCACCTGATCATAATTGCTTAGAAACCATGGACACTGTATTCTCAAGTCGCTCTGATTTGACTGATGTTCCTCTAGAGGACCCAGAACAGACTTTCTTTGTAGATGGAAGCATTCTGATCATCAATGGACATCGTTGTGCTGGATATGCAGTGGTGACCCTTGATCTGATAGTTGAGTCCTCGGCCCTGACCCCTGGAACTTCTGCACAAAAAGCTGAATTGATAGCCCTCACCAGAGTCTTGACATTAGGAGAAGGACTCCGCATAAATGTGTACACAGATTCCAAATATGTTTTCATTACTTTGCATGCACATGGAGCCCTGTACAAAGAATGAGGGAGGATAACCTCAGGAAGCAAGTCCATTAAGTATGGCCCTGAGATATTGATATTATCAGATTCATACTGCCTACAGATTTCAGAATTTAGAAAAAAAAAAGTAGAATGTATGAATAGAACCCTGAAATCTCAGTTATCCAAACTTTGCCAAGAGGTTCACCTGAAGTGGCCCCAGGTTCTTCCTATAGCCCTTCTTAGGATATACTTAGCCCCTGCTAAGTCTTTAGGAGTTTTCCCTTTTGAGATTCTGTATGGGCGACCCCCGCCTATTGTATAGGAAATAAAGGGAGATACGGAACAGATTAGATCTGAAATTACTAGACAAAAACTATTGGATTTAAGTTCTGTTTTGCAGAGTCTTCATACGTGGGTACAAGACCAGTTGCTCATCCATCTAACATGAAAGGTTTTCTGGACATCTGGTAGACCCAGAGCTGGTGATAACATCAGAGCGGTTTTCAAAGATCAAAAGGCTGCATCCTGTTCAAGTCCCTATTCCAATGGAGACTTTTCCATTCCTTTGGTAGCTTGATACAATGGTTTTGCTAGCAGCGCAAAATTGGGGATCCATATACGACAGTACTCTGCGGCACCCAAGAAGGCTCTCACTTGCCTCCTGGTGGTTGGAGTGGGAATACTGCATACAGCTTTTTTGTGTTCTGGTCCCAGGAGTCTAATTCTGCTGGACAACTGGAATCCTAGGTATTTAACTTGTTTGACATAATTGCGCTTTGGCTCTTGAGACTCTGTATCCAGCCTCATTAAAAAGGTGCAAAAGTTCACTGGTGGCTTGTAGACATTCACTTTCTAAGTTGGTGGCTATAAGCAAGTTGTCCACATACTGGAGGAGAACCCTTTCTCCTGGGTTCACATAGTAGCTGGAAAGATCTTGATTTAAAATAGCACTGAAGAGAGTAGGTGAATTCTTGAATCCTTGAAGTAATGTAGTCCAGGTGAGTTGGCCCCGCCTTCCTGCTGTGGGGTCTTGCCATTCAGAAACAAACAAAAGTTGACTGGTGGGGGCTAGGCGCACACAGAAAAAGGCATCTTTCAGGTCCAAAACGGTAAAGTGAGCAGCCTCAGCAGGGATCAGTCCCAAGAGAGTGTAAGGGTTTGGTACTACAGGGTGTATAGTTTCAGCTGCATCATTCACTCGGCTCAGATCTTGTACTGGGTGGTAATTCCCTGTCCCAGGCTTCTTCACTGGGAGAAGGGGGGTGTTCCAAGGTGACTGACATTCCTTGAGAAATCCATACTTCAGCAGTTTCATCAAATGGCAGTGGATTCCTTCAATGGCTGGTCGAGGGAGAGGATACTGCTTCACATGCACTGGTTCCACTCCAAGCTTGAGGGTGACAATGACAGGGGCTATGTTCTTCACTAGGCCAGGTGGATTATCTTCTGCCCATACTTCAGGTGGGGCTATGAGGTTGGTAGGTATGCAGGAACTAGCTGGCTTGATTGGTGATGCACTATATAACCGCTACTCTTCTTCTCGGGGAACAGTCAACACCATCAATCCAGCAGGCTTTGGGTTCACAGTCATTTGCATTTCTCCCCTTTCAGCAAAAGATATTTGTGCCTGGAGCTTAACAAGCATGTCTCAGCCCAGAAGTGGAATAGGGCATTCAGGCATATACAAGAACTAGTGCGTTATTTTCTGTCCCCCTAGTTCACACATGCGGTTCTGCAGAAGAGGCTTTGTGGCCTTAGCCCCAGTAGCTGTGACAATGGTGATGCATCGAGAAAACAAAGGGGCTACTGGCTTTAGTATTCTGCTCCTGTATCCCCCATAAAGTCCATATATTGGTCCCCTATTTTCAGACTGACCATAGGCTCCTGGGGACCCAGGGAAACTTGGAGTCCGGTCTGGCCTAGTCTTCATCCATGCTGTAGCCCTCTTCGGCTGCCACTCACTCTATGGCTGCTTCCCTCTCTTGCTGGAACACTGTGATCGGTTTATTTTTTTCTAAAATCAAGTACTCCCTCCTCCCCTCCTGGGGGTGGAGTCAAGATACGGGTATTCACTTCTCTAATGTCCTTCTTCTCTGCAATGGGCGCACTGATTCACACCCAATTGAGGCCTTTCACTTCCGCGGCCTCTCTGAGTACTTTAAACTGTGCCGGGGCTTTCGATCAAGTGGGGGTGCATGTCCTCCTGCTACGGAGGTGGCTGGTAACATTTGCAGGGAGGCATCCCCCCCCCTCCCTGCCCCAGGCTCTGCTCGGGGTGGTGGAAGAGCTGAGGGAACTGGCCTATAAAGATAATAAACTGGCAGTGTTTTTTTTTTTCATTTAACCAGGAATCCTATGTAGGGGAACTGATCAGGGAACATTCTCTGTACAATCTAATAAACACGGGAAACTACGGGGCCATGAAGTAACTAACACTAGCCACCCCCCTTTCACAGAGCATTTCTAATAGGGACAGAGACAGCTACATTTCAACAAAATCGGCCCCCTTCCCCCCATGTGCTTGTCTACAGACAGAGGGGGCGGGCTGCATTTCCCTGTGCACTGAGCATAATAGATGTGTGTGCTCATTCTAAATAAGAACAATTTAGATAAAGTCCTTAAAATATAAAACTATTATTTTGCAACATGTTATAACAACAATCCCAACAGAAAGAACTATAGCTCCTAACATGACGGCCACATATCTGTTACGTATGACTGGAATAAAATCACTTGGCATGAAAACTAACTGCCAGCTGTAATCAGCATGTCTCTGCAAAAGAAATTACTTTAAATCTTACAGTTTTAGGAAGCAGATATTCAAAAGACATTCCGAATACTTTTTCCATAAAGTGGGTAGATATCTAGAATACATATACATTTATTTTTTTTCCTATCTTATTTTTATTAACAATAAGTATGTCTTCTATGAGGTGCTTGCTGCAGTATATCAGGAACTAGAATTCAAACACGATGAACTCCTTATCCACTCAGGATTTAAATCACTTTCAAGTCGCGATCTGGTACTACTGGCTAGGAATGGTTCTTAACCTCTACTTCGTAGGACAAAGGGAAAACAAAAGCAGTTTCCTGAATTTCTCTATCATTTCCTATTTAAACCATTACAGTACTTACTGAAGGTTGGAACATAAATAACACAAAACAAAGCTAAGCCCACAAATGCATTATACCTGTAGCCCTACAGAAATTCTTCTCACTTGGTCTGTACAAGTACAGGAACTCGAAAGTGGTTAATAAGAACTTAACCCTTTCCAAGCTAAGCCCAAAACTATCGCAATTCAAAATTCTGACTAAACATTCCTATTAAATGATATATAATACATGACCTTAGCAGAAGGAACATCACTATTAAAACACATTGAATAAAACAGGTACAATTTTCCTGAAATAAGCACAAATTAACCCAGCTACTCAACTTACTTTGAATTATGGTGCTGGCGGCGAATACTGTGTATACCATGGACTACCCGAAGAACAAACCAGTCGGTACTAGAGGAGATCAAATGTAAGCTTTCTTTAGAAGCTCAGATAACAAGACTTTGACTTTCATACTTTGGACACATCATGCGAAGAGAGAGATCATTAGAGAAAGACATTATGCTTGGCAAGATAGAAGGTCAATGCAAAAGAGGAAGGCCAGCAATGAGATGGATCGATACAATAATAGCAGCTACAGGTACTAGTCTTTCAACAATGAGCTGCCTGACTGAAGACCGAACACAATTTAGGATAGCTATCCAGAGGGTCGCCATGAGTTGACTCCGACTCAACGGCACTTAACAACAACAACCCAGTTACAGAACGCTGAAATTAGGCCTTCACAGGGTTAAAAAGACACTGCACATTCCTGTCTTCAAACACGCCCCGTCTCTCTCCGCTAGCTAGTTTCATGCTGTGCTGAAGGAACAAAAAAAACTAGAATGAATGAAACAGCTTCTTGATTCTACAGTGACTTTGGCATAAGTGTTTCAATCTTCTTCTTTTCTCACTACTATTTCTTAATTGGTAAACTGTCACAAATTACCCAACAGAATAATCTTACATTATACCAGAAGGGAAACTCGCGGTTTTAACAGATAACAAAAATCAGAGACAAAAAACAACAAACAGTAAGAACAGACGAACAGGAACTGCGCTACTCAGACATCTGCTCTCGCTGGGCCTGTATTTCAAGACCTCTCACTCACACAAGCAATCATATTTTAGCAAGAAATCATTTTTCAATATTTCAAGTGCCCAGGTTTTCTGACTAACTGACTATTTCAAACAAGAAGGGTCGATGGTTCAGCTGCCGCTTTCTCTTACGCGGAGCTTACTAGGACCGCCCTTATGGGAGGTGATCAGGCTCCCTTGTCTCGCCCATACTTATGCGAGATTTTTCCCAGTTAGCCTATACCAAATATACCAAAGTAGTCCTGCGCATACTCATGCAAGACTGTTTCCCCAGGCTGCACTGACTTTTAAACAAGAAAATATCTACTCACCGGATCCAGTTCCTGATACCAAACCAGTTCGTGGGTTGGACCCTGGACTCCCCCGGGTCGGAGGTGTTAGCCAGCTGGACCCGATGGCCTGCCGAGGCAGGCAGAACCCTCTCCGATACAAAGTGATCGGCGGTGCCTGAGAAGTTCCCCTGCGGTCGGACAGACATGGTTCCAACCGGACCAAACCTCAAGGCGAATTATGTGGATTATTCACTTGAATACCATTTACCACTCGCACTTCCCGGCCCAACGCACCAAGAATATATTGCAGCAAAGTGCAGTCAATGAATAAATCCAGGAGTCAATTGACAGGATCCAAGCCAGTTTATTGTGCACAGGCTCAGTCAGTCAAAGCTTCAAAGAAACTGAGCGAAAGTTTATACAGAGACATAACTTTTTATACCTCTCTTTCAGTTTGATACATGAATACTTTCTATTGGTTCTAACTCGATACATGCATACTTCTCATTGGTTGTACATTCCCTGCACCTATCCAATCAGAAATCCCTCCGGAGCCTAGCAACCGGCCCCCTCCTTTAGGATTGCTTGAACAATGGTACAGTTCTGAATCTCGTTACTTTTCTACTGCAAGGTGAACTTCGGCTTCTGGAATGCATATACTGTTACATTTCTGTTCTTTCACACACAAGAGAATAATAGAAGACTTATGAATTCATGAAAACTTTTTATTAAGCATTTTAAAACAGCTTTCTTATTTTTCACAGATTTTTGGTTCTTTTCTAGCTATAATGGGAGTTAGGATCCAGGCCTAACTTACAGGCCTTTCATAGTAGCAGGCCATGCTAGGCCATAGCCTACCTCAATATAAACACTAGTCTATGTTTATATAAGATAAGTAAAGGGCAAGTTGTTTCCCAGTCTCTCAGTCTCAGGTTAGAGATATCAAAATGTCAGTATTAGAATTAATTAGAATTAATGCCTACATAGGGGTATTTATTTATTTATTTTTTATTTATTTATTTTACAATTCTTATATACCGCACTATTTGCAATCAGCGCGGTTTACATGTAACAAAAAACATCCGACAAAATGCATATGTCTGGTCATTACATTGAACAGGGAGTGGGATTTGGAGAACAAGTATCAACTATATAAAGGAACTTGGAGAACAAAGGTGAACTATATACATAAGAAGTTCAATGGAGAAAGCTCCTGTTTGGTGTGTTACATTTTTGGGGATGAACTATATGAGAGTGGCTGGGGTTCAGGGCTGTAGGTAAGGTGTTTGATAAAGAGGAAATGTTTCAGGGCCTTCCTGAACTGGCTCAGGTTGGGGATTGCTCTGATGTGTGGTGGTAGGGTGTTCCATAGACTTGGGGCGCAAATACTGAAGGCTCGGTTGGATGTTGTTTTGGTGCAGTTTGTTGTTTCCTTAGGTATAGATAACATATTAGTCTCTGCAGTTCTTCTTAGTCTGCAGGGGGCGGGCGATTGTATGACGTCAGAGAGAGAGGGGGATGATAGCCCCTTGATAGCTTTGAACGTCATCAGCAAGGTCTTAAAACAGATACTGGCTTGAATGGGAAGCCAATGCAGCTGTTTCAGGAGAGGTGTGATGTGTTCTCTCCTTGAGGCTCCGAATAGTATCCGTGCTGCACTGTTCATGGCCAGTTGCAGGGGGTTTAAGGTTGCTCGGGGAAGTCCTTGAAGGATGGCATTTGCAAAATCGAAATGAGGAATGATGAGGGCTTGGTAAATGGTGCGGAAATCTTCTGGCTCGAGTAACGGGCGTAAGTGTCTGAGGGATCGAATTTTAAAGTAGACCGCTCTGACAGTGTTAGCTATGTGTTGCTTCATGTCAAGATGTTGGTCCAACGTCACCCCAAGGTAACGAATAGTTGATTTCACTTGTAGTTCGGCATTGTGTACCTTCAAACAACTGGGTGGTGTGAAGTTAGGGTTTCTCGAGATGAAAAGCACCTCAGTTTTCTTGTGTTGAATTCTTAAATTTTGTGATAGCAGCCAATCGGATATGGTGTTGAAGCATGCAATCAGAGGGGTAAGGTTTGGGCAGTCAAGTGAAATCGGCATGTACAACAGTACGTCGTCGGCGTATAGCATACAACTCACGTTGAACGATCTGATGACGTTGCAGATGGGTTGAATGTATATATTGAACATCAAGGATGATATGGAAGATCCTTGAGGCACTCCTTGAGTTTGAGGAAATGGTTCGGATGTGGCTCCGTCTGATCGAACATGTTGCCATCTTCCTGACAGGTAAGATCTGCACCACTCTAGTGCTGATCCGCTGATGCCTTTTTCTCTTAGCCGGTATATGAGAATCTCATGACAAACAGAGTCGAAAGCCGCTGCTATATCTAAAAAGATGAGCGCAAAGCCATGTCGTATGTTA
This sequence comes from Ichthyophis bannanicus, assembly GCA_033557465.1. Taxonomy (NCBI): domain Eukaryota; kingdom Metazoa; phylum Chordata; class Amphibia; order Gymnophiona; family Ichthyophiidae; genus Ichthyophis; species Ichthyophis bannanicus. Next base: position 1,160,088,384 of record CM066032.1, on the reverse strand, counting down.
TCAATGCCTGAGATTACAGTGTTGAGGAGAGTTGTGAGTAATGTTTCAACTCCATGTGACTCTCTAAATCCATGTTGAGATGAATCCAGTGGGGCATTGGTGTCGATATGATCTTGGAGTTGCCTGTAGACTGTTTTTTCAATGATTTTTGCAAGCATCGGGATGCTGGATATTGGCCTGTACGACTCTACCTTTTGGGGATCTAGCTTGGCGTTCTTTAATAGAGGTCTAACGGAGGTCTGTTTACTAAACACCGCACAATTGCGCATCCGCACAATAGCGCATGGAAAGCAGCACTTAAGTGCTCTTAAGTGCCCCGCACACATGCGGGTCACCCCCGCAAATGTGCGGGTCACCCCCGCACACGTGCGCGGCACACTAATGGGCCCCGCACAAGTACGTGCCCGCAAATGTCTGATAGAGGCGTGGAAAGGCTAACGGAGGGCGGAGGAAGGCTCCCGAGGGGCGGAGAGACGGGTGCAATGGGCGGGGAAGGGGAGGGGAGAGGCCCCTCGCACATTATCGGGGCCGAATTTCCATGTAAAAACTACCGCGAGTGAAACACTCGCGGTAGAGTGCATTTAAAGGGAAGAGAAACCATTTCCGTCAGCAATGTACAGCAAAACCGGGGAAACCTACAAAACGTGAGCAGTGTGATACATGTGCACACAACAAAATAGCAAATATAAATTGAAAAAGACCACAACAAAATTCTAAAAAATTATAATCCAGCTGGGCAACAGTGATATTAATGGGCAACAATAAAAAACACTCCCAGGAAAGCCCCAAAAAAAAGAAATGATTTTTGGAAGGGTCTACGGAGCGGAGACCCTTCCAAAAATCATTTCCTTTTTTGGGAGCTTTGCTGGGAGTGTTTTCTATGGTTGCCCATTAATACCACTGTTGCCCAGCTTGGTTATATTTTTTCCCCCTCTTTTCACGGTAATTTGCGGGGTGTATTTGCACGTTTGCCCCCAGACAAGGTGAATGAGCCCACAGTACAAATGTGCAGAGCAGGGTTTAGGATTCCGCCGGCCAGGTTTTCCATCCCCAGGGACAGCAATGTCTCTGTGGCCACAGTGTGGTGCAGCAGACAGAGCCAGTACCTACAGGACCAGAGAGTCACAGGTTCAAATTCCAGCTGGAGCTCCTGCCAACCCAATCCCCATATTTTACCCACCACTAAACAGAGATAGTAAAGACACTTCTATATTGCAGAGAACATAAGCGTGTCTCAAACACCCATATTTTACCCTACACCGCACACTCACCATTACAATGGGCTTTACCGACAGCTGCGTCCCCCAAATGCAGTCCTGGAGTGCCACAACTCAAGCAGGTCACATGCTTTTCCAAGATAAGGACATGCCAGCAAGTTGGCGGAAGGGTACAGGTGGTGGCGGGGGCAGTGTCTGCTAGCCACAGCACACAGTGGCCTAGCCATGTGCAGGCTGGCACCGTCCACTGCAACAGACAGGCCCTGTCGGATGTACAGTCATGGACGTCCCAGGGAAGTCAGCCAATCTGTGGCTACATGGTGGTGCAGTGCACACAGACAGTGTATGCAAGAACAGAAGGTCACAGGTTCAAATCCCAGCCAGGGCTACTGCCAATCCTGTCCACAAATGTTTCCCACAACTAAACCATGATAGTAAGCACAAACCTTTATTGCTGAGGACATACACATTGGTAATACGCCTATCTTTTACCACACCGAGCACAGACACCATGAACAGGGGCATTACCTAGAGCAGAGTCTCCGATATGCAGCCCTAGAGGACCACACACCATTCAGGTTCTATGCTGCCTCTAATACAAATGCCGGTGCTGCATATCTATGCACCACCCCCATGGCATGTAGATGCAGCTCATGCATAGTCATGAGGTACAGCAGGAAAACCCGAACAGTGTTCGGCACACCAGGACTGGAGTTGGGAACCTCTGCCGTAAAGCAGCAGCCAACAGGGGCAGACACACCCACACCCACAGGCCCCATTGGCCAATGCCTCCTGGAGGGGCAGGACATTGGGCCCTGCGTGCATCTCCCAATACTAGCACCTGCATACCTTAGCAATGCCACCCTACACCTGGGTATACGGTACACAGCTCTCAAACGTTTGCTATGAGTCCTGGCAGAAAGACATTACTACGTTAAGCACAGTTTGCTCTGTGAGCTCCATCATAAAAATCTTTCTGATGTCTGCGGTGTGTGCTTCAGGTCTGGCCTGTGACAGTGGTCACCACCCTGGGGAGTGACCCACAACAGTATTGCGTACCATATCCATGCCTGTACTGTGCCCATGACTGGTGTGGTGGGCAAGGCTGATAAACTCCTCTATAGTAGCACAATGCTGGCATACGTGTGGGAGTGTGTGTCTGTCTATACAGTGTGTGTTGGCTGCAAACACATTCCACAGCCCACACTGCCAGCACAGTTGCCAGCATTGGCCTGCCAATGTGCATAATGAGCAGCAAGGTACCATGGGTATAGCTCAGACAGGGTGGGCTGGCCAGGATGCATCTGCACAGGGCATAGGGCACTGCCTCGGACATTGTCGTGCCCGGCCACCACCTACACAGAAAGGGTGACCTCTGTCTGTCCTGCTGTGGGATCACTCTCACCCTGACTGTGCAGTGACCACAGCATGTCTAGGCACCCCCATAGTGCTATATAGTATTTCTCTCATGTGATATATCTGGGTTTCCTTCTGGGGCCTAGTCACTGACTTATCTGCTGGTTTGCACTGCCATCCCAGTTCTGGGTGCATGCATTTCCACCAGGCCTAACTAGCTGACTGTTTTCAGCTGGTCTGTTTCTTGATGGAGCGCCTTGCAGGGTGCAGCAGCTGAAGGCTTGCTGCAGGAGAATATCAGATAGTGGTGGGGTGCAGCTTAGTATAACCAGGTGTAATGTCTGTCTGATATTGTGTTGTGGATGTGTATAGAGCTGCTTTGACTGCCCTGTAGGGTGTCTGTTCCCCAGCAGGACTAGGGTTGATGGTCCACTCTACTGCCACCATTGCAGGGAGGTAGAATGTGGATCTGTTGATGGGAGACCCTGTTCCTCAACCTTGGGGTGGTGGGTGTTGGTACATAGGCCACCTAGGTGTCCATAAGGGGTTTCCCTGACTAAGACAGAAGGAGATATCCAAGGTGTTTCTTCAGAATCTACCTATCTCACAGATTAATACTGCTTTGAAGCTCTGGCATGGCCTCTTTCAGCCATGGAGGGTGTTGTGGACCTGGTCCTGAGCGCCTCTTCACATCCTCAGGGTGAGCACAGGACCCGCACAATGTGACGGTGTGTAGCTACTCTGTGCCAGTAAAACGCCCGGTCAGTACCCCCTACCAGGCCGAGGCGCTGTGTGGGTGCACACGGACACTTCCCCTTACCAGGCCGGGGAGCTTTTGGGGTGCATTCCCCATCTTGTGTTCATCTGTGGACAGCTGATTTGCATGTGCAGTGCATCATGGGTACGGGTGGCCTAGCCCTATCCTGGTTACCACAGCAGACTGTCTGTGTGGTGACGTACAGGCTCTCTGCAGCCAGCCAGGGGCTTGCTGGCAGCTATAGAGTTGTAGCCCAATGGTTACATCACTGCCTGTGGAGACAGAGCTCATGGGTTCAGACCCACAGTGGGGTTATTTGATAGGGTGGTTCAAAGTTTGTTTTTATTTAATGTACATATATTGATGCCAGCACAAACACCCTCAGCGTACTGTACCCATAGGGTGCCTCTGAGGGTGCTTTATAGGGCGCCCTATAGGGCACCTTATGGTTGCCGTCCATATAAGGTGCACTGTACATTATCCTGTGATGCAACATATATGGTGCCCTATAGGGGACATTCTAGGGTGCCTTGGCGTACAGTGAACTTTAACATGTGCCTTATGTGCCACCTTATGTTAACACGCTTTGAGAGTGCGTTTGCTAGTACTGATACATAAAATAAAACTAATATGCCTCCTACAGCACTCATCCCCATAATATGTACTGCCTCAGCCAGCCTTGTTCACTGGGCACTGTGAGGAATTGAACCCCTGACGCCTGCACCATTGGTCAGTGTCTTAACCATTGTGCTGTGGCTCTGTTCCTGTGTTTGGACATTGCCGTACTGCCTTAGGCCTTAGAAACTTAGCAGCGCACCGCCTTCTGCCACCCAAACCGCACAAAATTAACAGCTCAATGCCTAATGCCCACAATTTACAGTGCTATGTCTTATGACGCCCACACCTAACAGCGCACCGCCTAATGACGCCCAAAATTAACAGTGTGCCGCCTTATGCCGCACAAAATTAATATGCCTCCTACCCATTAAAGTTAATGCCTCAGACAACATTTCTCATTGTGCAGAATGGGGGATTGAACCCCTGGCCCCTGCACCATTGGTCTGTGTCTTCACCATTGTACTATGACTCTGTTCTTTTTTGTGCCCAGCAGCGTGCCACTTAGCCTTCCCACGCGCTAATGTGGACCCTGCACATTAGCGCGCCGCGCACAAGTACGGTCGCTGCCTCTCGGTTTTTTTCTTTTTTCTGCCTGAACCACCCACTCCTTATATGGCACAGGCACACTACCGCGGCCCCGCACAATTTCGGAGTTTAGTAAACATACCCCATAGTTATGTCTGAGAATATGTGTATGTCTCTTCGTGATGACCCATGCTAATGAGAACTGAACTATGATGGTATGGATACGTAATGTTAGACGTAGAACGATAAAATGAGAATTATGCTGTATAATCAAATATTTACCTATAAATAAAGTGGCCTAAAGCTATGATGTCAGAGTAAACATAGGCAGAGGCCTAGCTTGCTCTCCCAAAGCTTTGGTTTGTTGTTATAATACAAGTGTGTTGTGTATTATTTACTAAGTTTTACAGATTGCTTTCTGATTGCTTTGAGTGTGGATTTCCGTTACTCCAAGAGCCCTGCAGTGTTGCTGGTGAGGGGAGGCGCAGAGTGTACTTTCATTTGCTATGTACAAAGGACACCCCATTTGTAATAATGACACCTGTCAAAACTCTTATCTGCAAGATTGAACACCAAAGATTGAGTCCCCATTTCAAAATTATTGTCCAGGAACATTACATCATCCCTTGAGGGTTCCAATTGTGAACCCGATACTGGTAGTATCCTCGATCCCTGCGTCAATTGTATCCTCCTCTCCAGGCATGAAAGCCACCCCGTTGGCCCCTGAACAAAAAAGAAGAGGATGTCTCCTGATCTGAATATAAAATACAGAAGATCTTGAAATTTACAAGAACTGTTGGTTAGAAAGAAGGGACAGTTTGAGTCAGTTTCAGCTTCTGGCTCACAGGGGGCCATCATAGGTGTGGACACTGTGTTATTTGTTCTCACACATTGGAGTTGAAGGTATTTACCCAGGGTTCTATAAGCTGTCCATATAGATTATTATCCAACAGGTCGTATGAGTCACAGGGAATAGTGTATATAGTATATTGCTTATGTGAAAGATGTATATTGGTCAAAGCACAAGGCAATTTAAGATACGGATGACTGAACATCTGTCCGCTTCATGGCAGGGTGTCTTATCTGCGCCTTTGGTTGAATATTGGCAGGCCCATAAGCATCAGTTGGATGATTTCAAATGTTGTGGCTGGATCAGCTAAGAGTGGAGGGTGGAGTGGATCTATCATTAATTTTGCTACAACGTGAACAGAAATTAGTATGCCAATAGCGTACCACTGTACCAGAGGGTCTTAACGCCGCTATGGAATGGCAATGGTTTTATTAGTCTTGTGAAAATCTTGCAATTTGCTATTAGCAGGGGGGGGGGGGGGGGTTGTAATCTGCGGCTATAATGGAGAGCTTCCTGAGGGATTTCCCGGGGTCACCCGATGACATGATGATAGGAGCATGTTATGTTGTATGAATGAGGGACTGGATATGAATGGTTGGGGATTGGATGAACTGTGATTAGTGAAAGGAGGTAATTTTTGATTGGAACAGAGAGACCTGGAAGTGGTGTGGGATTTTCTTATAGGAGTTAGTAATCTTTTTAAAAGTGGTGAGGGGGACACCGAGTTTGGAGTTTGAGTTGGGAGTATGTGAATGAGAAGCTGGCTCTAGCAGAGTAAGTAAAGCATAAAAATTCTATTAATGAAATATTTTAAAATTTGTTTTTTATATATTGTGTGGAGGAATAGGATAGTAATTTGCTAGCTTCCTTCTTTTCTTTTTAGTTTTAAGCTGGCGGCGCATAAGACCTTTGAAAAAGCAGTTGTAGAGACTGCAAAACCGACGGCTAGGGTCAGGTTCAATGAACTGCCAAACTGAGCTCCTAAATTAATGTGAATATGCAAGTTTTGTAAGCAAGTTTATAAGCAAGTGGTTCAGCAAACTGCTGAGCTGAGTTTCTGAAGTAATAACATGCAAGTTTTGTTTTGAAGTAAATTGAGATGTATTGAGAAGGAAAAGTCAGCGAGTTGGAAGAAAAAGTCAACGAGTCAAGCAGTTCCCTTGATAAGTGAATATCTTAAAGTAAGTGACTGTATTAGATAATGTACAATTTTATTGGACTGTCCTGCTGAAGAATTAAGCTGATTTCTGAACGGAGTTTTTGCTGCGGGTTTTGCACTATGAGGGGATAAGATTTAATGAAGAAATAGCACTTCTTTTAAAGGAAATAATTAGTGATAAATTCATTTTTAAATGTGTTTTTTTATATTAATAAAATTGTGAAATATTTGAAGTGGGTCTCAATAGATTTTGTTTTGGCAGTATATTACTTTGTACAGACCATGACCCCACTTGATTATATTTCAGTACCTACCAATCTTCTTAGTAAACTGAAAGACAGTAAATTTATTCATAAGATCTCCATCACTGTTTAGTATTGGATATTCCCTTGTTTACACAGATATTGGTTGAAGTATAGATATGTAAAGCCAAGAGATATGGATTCAAGTCCCATCTTCAATGTACACTGTGTGACCCTCAGCATGGGCTTCAATTGTACATTCTTTGAAGTCATGAACTTACATGCTACAATTTAAGGTATTTTTCCAGTGTAAAATTGCTGTATATATACTAACAATTATCATTAGGCATAATATATCTAGCAAGTCTTTTACCTAGCCATGAAATATAAGACATTAAGCCAAAGGGTAAGTGAGTCAAGCAGCAGATATAATGACCAGATTAGAGTGGTAGATAGATGCTGAGCATCTTAATGCTATTAGAGCAGGAACAGCTTGAATTGATTTTTGTGCTTTTAGTTGACTTTCAAATTTTGATGACATTCCAGTGCTTTTATCTTGTCATTACAGAGAAGTAGGGCATCACACTATAGCCTCATCAGTCAATCATTCATCAATGTCCATACTGATAATAATAAAGCACTTCTTGAGCGGATGACTGTTTCCTTAACATGTATTCAATGAACTAAGCTTTTTTTCCCTACACAAAAGTTATGGTGATCCTTTGACGAATATATTTCAAATGAAGAAAATGTGATATGTCAACTGTTTCTCATAGAACTAACCTTTCAACTCTTGGAATGATTTAATATTGCAATCTTGAAATAATTCTAGTACAACAGTCACCTTATGAAACAGCTAGGGATCTGCACACTAAAGTCATTGTTGGGAACATTTTTAAAAGTTCCTGCATATTTGTAAACTTGAGATTACATTTACCCCATTTCTTGCACCAGTTTTCAAAGAGAAACTATAAGCTAACTTTCCATTTGAAAATTGTCCCAGAATAATGTACCCACAGATATTTTGACCTGCTTTTTTTGGGTGTAATTTGCCTCAAGAACACAACATGTGCAGTTTTCACCTAACTATTCAACTGGAAAGTAAATTGGTATTTAGCAACAGTGGCATGCGGTGACATTTGCAGTAGGGGATTCAGTCTGGGCCAGTGCAAGGACTGGAGGCATCTTAGGCAAGCCCTCTATCCTGCAACCCCCCTCCCTCATTACCGTTGCTGCCGCCCCTCTTTGGGGCCTGTAGCAGCAGCAATGCCATTGAAACCTCGACACAATGCTTACCTAAACTCTGCACTATGCTTCCCATTTTCTTTTTGGACACATATTCTGTATTCACAAAACCTCTTTCCAACAATGGTTGATGAGCAGAACTAGGACATTTCCTCACAGAACTCAAAGTACAAAAAAGATCACATTCTGATGTCATCACTATAACAACAATATAAACCCTCTCCAGTACTAGATATATTGAAATGTGAACTAATATAACACCCTATAAAAGTCACTCAAGTCCTATAGAGCAAATCCACAATTCCATAATGGTGCCAACTTTCAAAACTCACACAAGAAGCCTACTCAGAAAAGACAGCACTGTAAAGAACAACCATACACCTTTTTTGTCTTGCCATTTTATTTTATAATCATCTTGGTCCAAGTCTCTGGTTTCTGCTTTCCTTTGTCTTCTCATAGCTCTTTCTAGGCTCTCCAGTCCATCTGCCACTTCTTCTCTTCCTTCCTGCTTTCTTCACTTCCTTCCATCTAGGATAGTGATCTTTTCCTTTTAGCTTTTTCTTATATATTGTTTTCTCTCTATCCACTCAATTTCACGCCTCCTTTTGACTATCCAATTCTCCATCCTTCTCTTTTTACTCCATCTACGTAAAGTTTTACAACCCTCACCCCATCCCTGCCATTCCCCGCCTCTTTACTTCCGCAGCCCTTTTCCCTCTGTCATCCAACATCTTCTGACCATCCAGCTTCTTCCCTATGCGCATCCATAATCTTTCCGCTATGTTCCTCTGCCACCACATGTCCAGCATCACATCCATTTCCCTATGCCCTCCCACGTCCAGTATCTCCCGCTCCTGCTCTTCCCTATGTCCCTGCACCTCCTTATGTTCTCCTGCATCTGGAATCTCCCCTCCATTTTCCTGTGACCCACTCCAATGTCCAGGATCCCCTTTCCATGTCCATATTTTTTCTCCATTTCCCTATGTCCCTCCCTCATATCCAGTATCTTCACTTCATCTTCTAGGTCCCTCCTCCCCCATTTTCCAGCAGCTCCTCTTGGTCTCCCTAGTTCTCCCCCCAGAGGAAGCAACATTACCTCTAGCCTTCTCTTCCTCTGCCATAGCATATACACAAAGCGGCAGTCACAGTGGCAATAAAAAAAAATACAATAATCATGGGGCCTTTGTGATGCAGGCACTCCTTTGTGATGCAGCATGCGTCAGAAGAGGCAGGACCGGCAGGACCGTCACTTCGAGAAGAGCCTGCATCACAGAGGCCCCATTATTATTGTATTTTTTATTGCTGCTGTTGACTGCCGCTCTGTGGATATGCTATGTCAGCAGTGGTGGGGGAAGAGAAGGTTATGGGAAATTCTGCTGCCTGTGGCTAAAAAAATAATAATAATAATTGGCATCATGGCAGGTCTGGGGATTCATTGAATCCTTGGAAGGCCCTGACCACACGCCACTGTTTACCAGACTATTAGATGCTTCAAAATTGCCCAAGTAGAATGTGATTTTAGAAGGGACACCTAGAAAGAATCTAAGATGTCCAGAGCACAATGTCCAAAAATCCATAGGAGTTGCAGCAGGAAGGGAGGTACGTATTGTGGTAGGCTATGACCTATGATAGCCTGCAAATATGAAAGGCCTGTAAGTTAGGCCCTGATTCCAACCCCCATCTTAATAAAGAACCAAAAATCTGTGAAAGTCTGAGAAAACTGCTTTAAACTGCTTAATAAGAAGTTTCTTATGAATTCATAGAACTTTCATTATTCTCTTGTGTTCTGAGGATAGAAATGTTTCAGTGCTTGCATTCCTAGAGCTAGAAACGACCTCACAATAGAATTGTATCAATACCTAGAAACTGTGCCATTTTTAGAACAATCCTAGAGGAGGGAGCTGGGTGCTAGGCCCAGGAGGGGTCTCTGATTGGACAAATGCAGGGGGCGTTGGGACCAATAGAAAGTCTGCATGTATCAAACTGAAACGAAATGTATAAAATGAATATGTTTCTGTAATACTTTGCTCAGTCCTTTTTTGAAGCTTGACTGTCTGGGCCTTGTGCACAATAATTGGCTTGGACCCTGCAATTGACTCCTGGATTTATTCATTGTCTGCACTTCGCTGCCTCATATTCTTGGTGCGTTGGCCGGGAATGTGCAGATAGTGAATGGTATTCAAGCGAATATTCCATGTAATTCGCCTCCAGGTTTGGCCCGGTTGGAACCGTGTCTGTCCGACCGCAGGGGAAACCTCAGGCGCCACCGGTCCTCTTGTATCGGGAACCGGATCCGGTGAGTAGACATTTTCTTGTTCAATAGTCAGTGAAGCCTGGGGAAAAGTCTTGCATGAGTATGTGAGACAAATTTGGTATAGACTAACTGGGAACGTCTTGCATAAGTGCACAAAGACGAGAGAGCTTGATCACCTCTCATAAGGGTGGTCCTAGTACGCTCCGCATAAGGGTTAGCGGAAACCGAAGCCACCGACCCTTTGGGATTGTTGTAGCAAAGTGCAGTCAATGAATAAATCCAGGAGTCAATTGACAGGGTCCAAGCCAGTTTAATGTGCACAGGCCCAGTCAGTCAAAGCTTCAAAAGTTACTGAGCGAAGGTTTATACAGAGACATAACTTTTTATACCGCTTTTTCAGTTTGATACATGAGAATTTTCTATTGGTTCTAACTCGATACATACAAACTTTTCATTGGTTATACATTCCCTTCATTTGTCCAATTAGAAATCCCTCCGGAGCCTAGCAATCGGCCCCCTCCTTTAGGATTGCTTGAACAATGGTATAGTCTTAACTTGGTAACTTTTCTACTGCAAGGTTAACTTCGGCTCCAGGAAAGCATCTTTTGAAACATTTCTGTTCTTTCACACACAAGAGAATAATAGAAGACTTATGAATTCATGAAAACCTCTTATTAAGTATTTTAAAACATCTTTCTCAATTTTCACAGATTTTTTGGTTCTTTTTGTAGCTATAATGGGAGTTAGGATCCAGGCCTAACTTACAGGTCTTTCATAGTAGCAGGCCATGCTAGACCATAGCCTACCTCATTCCCCCCTTTGATTATTCTCACCCGCAAGTGAGAAAGGCTGAGAATTAAATCACTCATTAGCCAATTAACGCATTTTACAGGTTTAATAGCATCATCGTGTGGTATAGGGTAATATTGCCACATAGCTAATATCTTTGTAGCTGCCTTCCTTTCTACATTGCTATTAATGGCTGCTGACTTTATTAAACTGTGATGAATCCAGGGTTCGAGTTTTGCAACTTTAACTGCTGTTGGGGTTAACAAGATGACAACATAAGGTCCCTTCCAATGAGGTGTCAACGGTGTCTTTCTCCACTCTTTGATCCACACCGAGACTCCAGGCTTGAGAGGATGCAGGGGTTCTGTTAGATGGATGAGCAGCTGGTCTTGTACCCCCGTATGAAGACTCTGCAAAACAGAACTTAAAACCAATAGTTCTTGTCTAGTAATTTCAGATCCTATCTGTTCCATATCTCCCTTTATTTCCTAGACGGTCGCCCATACAGAATCTCAAAAGGGGAAACTCCTAAAGACTTAGCAGGGGCTAAGTATATCCTAAGAAGGGCTATAGGAAGAACCTGGGGCCACTTCAGGTAAACCTCTTGGCAAAGTTTGGACAACTGAGATTTCAGGGTTCTATTCATACATTCTACTTTTTTTTCTAAATTCTGAAATCTGTAGGCAGTATGCATCTGATAATATCAATATCTTGGGGCCATACTTAATGGACTTGCTTCCTGAAGTTATCCTCCCTTATTCTTTGTACAGGGCCCCATGTGCATGCAAGGTTGTAAGGGTATACTTGGAATCTGGGTACACATTTAGACAGAGCCCCTTTTCCTATTGTTAGTGCTCTAGCAAGAGCTATCAGTTCAGCTTTCTGTTCTGAAGTTCCTGGGGCAAGGGCTGAGGACTCAACTACCAGATCAAGGGTCACTACTGCATATCTGGTACAACAATGTCCATTAATGATGACAAGACTGCTTCCATCTACAAAGAAAGTCCGTCCAGGGTTCTCCAAAGGAACATCAGTCGAATCAGGGTGACTTGAGAATATAGTGTCCATAGTTTCTAAACAGTCATGATCAGGGGGGTCAAGACCAACTGGTAACAACATAGCAGGATTCAGAGCTTGACTGACCTTCAATTGTATCTGGGGGTTTTCACACAGCATACTCTGATACCTCAACATTCGTGAATTAGCTAGAAGTTTCCTTTGTGTTTCATAATGGTTAGAACAGAGTTAGTACAGTAACTTGAAGATTGCTCACTAGGAGGGCTGTAGCTGCAACAGCTCTCAAACAAGGGGCCAGTCTTTTGCAATTACATCCAATTGTTTTGACAAATAGGCTACTGGTCGTTGCCAAGATCCAATGAGATTGAGTCAACACTCCTAGAACATTTCTTTGTGACTCATGAACATAGAGATTGAAAGATTTTCTGGACATCTGGTAGACCCAGAGCTGGTGATAACATCAGAGCGGTTTTCAAAGATCAAAAGGCTGCATCCTGTTCAAGTCCCTATTCCAATGGAGACTTTTCCATTCCTTTGGTAGCTTGATACAATGGTTTTGCTAGCAGCGCAAAATTGGGGATCCATATACAACAGTACTCTGCGGCACCCAAGAAGGCTCTCACTTGCCTCCTGGTGGTTGGAGTAGGAATACTGCTTACAGCTTCTTTGCATTCTGGTCCCAGGCGTCTAATTCTGCTGGACAACTGGAATCCTAGGTATTTAACTTGTTTGACATAATTGCACCTTGGCTCTTGAGACTCTGTATCCAGCCTCATTAAAAAGGTGCAAAAGTTCACTGGTGGCTTGTAGACATTCACTTTCTAGGTTGGTGGCTATAAGCAAGTTGTCCACATACTAGAGGAGAATCCTTTCTCCTGGGTTCACATAGTAGCTGGAAAGATCTTGATTTAAAATAGCACTGAAGAGAGTAGGTGAATTTTTGAATCCTTGAAGTAATCTAGTCCAGGTGAGTTGGCCCTGCCTTCCTGTTGTGGGGTCTTGCCATTCAAAAACAAACAAAAGTTGACTGGTGGGGGCTAGGCGCACACAGAAAAAGGCATCTTTCAGGTCCAAAACGGTAAAGTGAGCAGCCTCAGCGGGGATCAGTCCCAAGAGAGTGTAAGGGTTTGGTACTACAGGATGTATAGTTTCAGCTGCATCATTCACTCGCCTCGGATCTTGTACTGGGCGGTAATTCCCTGTCCCTGGTTTCTTGACTGGGAGAAGGGGGGGTGTTCCAAGGTGACTGACATTCCTTGAGAAGTCCATACTTCAGCAGTTTCATCAAATGGCAGTGGATTCCTTCAATGGCTGGTCGAGGGAGAGGATACTGCTTCACATGCACTGGTTCCACTCCCAGCTTGAGGGTGACAATGACAGTAGCTATGTTCTTCACTAGGCCAGGTGGATTATCTTCTGCCCATACTTCAGGTGGGGCTATGAGGTTGGTAGGTATGCAGAAACTAGCTGGCTTGATTGGAGATGCACTATTTATTTATTTATTTAGACAGTTTTGTATACCGCCTTATCCTTCAATCAAAGCGGTCACAACACAAGTGGGGGATACATTTAACACGTGGGGATATTAGACACACACACTAATACTTACAGGGAACATGGGCAATGGAGGGTTAAGTGGCTTGCCCAAGACCACAAGGAGCACCTGTGGGACTAGAAACCCTAGTCCTTCCAGCCCAAGGTTGCTGTCCTCTAGTGGGATTTGAACCCCCGACCTTCCAGTCTGAAGTACCTTGCCCCAACCTTGCCCCAACCACTAGGCTACTCTTCTTCTCAGGGAACAGTCAGCACCATCAATCCAGCAGGCTTTGGGTTCACAGTCATTTGCATTTCTCCCCTTTCAGCAAAAGATATTTGTGCCTGGAGCTTAACAAGCATGTCTCGGCCCAGAAGTGGAATAGGGCATTCAGGCATATACAAGAACTGGTGCGTTATTTTCTGTCCCCCTAGTTCACACATGCGGTTCTGCAGAAGAGGCTTTGTGGCCTTAGCCCCAGTAGCTCTGACAATGGTGATGCATCAAGAAAACAAAGGGGCTACTGGCTTTAGTATTCTGCTCCTGTATCCCCCATAAAGTCCATATATTGGTCCCCTATTTTCAGACTGACCATAGACTCCTGGAGACCCAGGGAAACTTGGAGTATGGTCTGGCCTAGTCTTCATCCATGCTGTAGCCCTCTTCGGCTGCCACTCACTCTATAGCTGCTTCCCTCTTGCTGGAACACTGTGCTCAGTTTATTTTTTTTCTAAAATCAAGTACTCCCTCCTCCCCTCCTGGGGGTGGAGTCACAATATGGGCATTCACTTCTCTAATGTCCTTCTTCTCTGCAATGGGCACACTGATTCACACCCAGTTGAGGCCTTTCACTTCCGCGGCCTCTTCCACGTCCTCTGGTCCTTTGATTAGGAAAACCTCCTCCACATCATTCAACTAAAGTATCAGCAAGAAGACCTGCTTTCTTCTTTATTTTACATTCACTTTCTCTGTTACATTCATTTTCACGATTCACATACTTTCTGAGCTACTTCCATTAACTGTCATGCCCGCAAATCCATCCAGTTTCTTCAATTTCTGTTTTATATCTCTCTGGGACTGACTGACAAAAACGCAAATTCTCCTGGGCTGCTGGATCGCATGGGGTATATAGTGAGGGCTGCCTGCACTATTTGAGTTCAGTAAATCAGTGGCGGAAACAAAGCTGGTCAGCTGGCTAGTGCAAAAGCTGGCTCTGGACCTAGTGCAATGGGATAACGTGACCCTCCCTTTTACTGGTAGATGTACTTCTGAAGGCATACGGCAATAATCCCTGCTTGTAGTGTCATCGGTGGACTGTGGCCTACTCTGAGTACTTTAAACTGTGCCAGGGCTTTTTTTTTTTTTAACATCTAACCAGGAATCCTATGTAGGGGAACTGATCAGGGAACATTCTCTGTACAATCTAATAAACACGGGGAACTACGGGGCCATGAAGTAACTAACACTAGCCACCTCCCTTTCACAGAGCATTAGGCATACATTTCAACAAAATTGGCCCCCTCCCCCCCATGTGCTTGTCTACAGACAGAGGGGGCGGGCTGCATTTCCCTGTGCACTAAGCATAATGAATGTGTGTGCTCATTCTAAATAAGAACAATTTAGATAAAGTCCTTAAAATATAAAAATATTATTTTGCAACATGTTATAACAACAATCCCAACAGAAAGAACTATAGCTCCTAACATGACGGCCACATATCTGTTACGTATGACTGGAATAAAATTACTTGGCATGAAAACTAATTGCCAGCCGTAATCAGCATGTCTCTGCAAAAGAAATTACTTTAAATCTTACAGTTTTAGGAAGCAGATATTCAAAAGACATTCTGAATACTTTTTCCATAAAGTGGGTGGATATCTAGAATACATATACATTTATTTTTTTCCTATCTTATTTTTTATTAACAATAAGTATGTCTTCTATGAGGTGCTGGCTGCAGTATATCAGGAACTAGAATTCAAACACGATGAACTCCTTATCCACTCAGGATTTAAATCACTTTCAAGTCGCGATCTGGTACTACTGGCTCGGAATGGTTCTTAACCTCTACTTCGTAGGACAAAGGGAAAACAAAAGCAGTTTCCTGAATTTCTCTATTATTTCTGTTTGGACCATAAAATCTGCCTATCTGATTAGAATAGAGTATTTATTTTAAGGTAACATGCCGTAACACGTAATACTAGCTCTACAAAATCCTCCTCACTGGGTCTGTACCACAAAGCAGGGCTGAGATATAATCGGGATTCAAAATTCTGACTAAACATTCCTATTAAATGATATATAATACATGACCATAGCAGAAGGAACATCTCTATTAAAACATATTGAATAAAACAGGTACAATTTTCCTAAAATAATAACCCAGCTACAGAACGCTGAAATTAAGCCTTCACAGGGTTAACTGATACTGAACATTCCTTTGTACAGACACACGCCCCTTCTTTCTCCGCTAGCCAGTTTCATGATGTGCTGAAGGAACAAAAAAAGACTTAAACATGGAAGAAGTTCCCTTAATTTTCCCTCTCTTGTTTGTGTCGATCAGCTTCAGGAATGAACTCTAGGCAGGGCAGTTTCAGGGACCATAAAGACTAATTTTAAAAAAATCATAAATTGTGCAAGTGTTATGCAGAGCTAAACCAGGCACTTCCAGAAAGGAAAAGGCAGCAATGGTACACTTCAAAAACAAAGGAACTCCTGAATCACTGCAGTTATCACAGCTGTTAACATTCTTCTGTCTCTAATAGTTTTATGAAATAATTCACTTGTTTGAATGTAATTGTATCATTTACGTTCTTCCAAAACTTACTGGACTTAACATGGCAAGCAATTCAATTTTGTTTTGTGTCGTTAAAACATGGAAGATCTTCCCATTCATAACAATTTAGACATCACTCCTAGAATGAATCCTTTATTTTAAACAAACAAGAGACTTCTCAATCGGGAGTTTCTTCTCGGCAATGCCTCCATCCCCAGAAGAAATCACTTGGCAGCCTCTCTCTGACTGTCTCTCTGACTGTCTCTCAAGACATTCCTTTTGCAGGCTGTGTGAAAGCCACACCCCTTCTGCTTGCTAGAGCCTCATGCCGTGCTGGGGAAATCTGAAACAGCTCAAAAGCTGCACTTAAAAGAGACTCCCAAATTACCCAACAGAATATTCTTACATTATACAGAAGGGAAACCCACGGTTTTAACAGATAACAGAAATCAGATACAACCAACAAACAGACCCAGACAGACACCAGACACTTCAGGCGTCCGCTCTCGCTTGGTCTATATTTCAAAAGACCTCTCATTCACACACAACACAGACAAACATGCTAGCAATTCCCAAATTCCAAATTCCCGGGCTGACTGACTAAACCAAAATTAACCAAACCAAAAGGGTCAGTGGGTTCGCCCCGCGCATACTCATACAGGGGTACTAGGACCGCCCTGAGAAGTGATCAGCTTCTCTTTACCTGAAACCAAATTAGTCTCGCGCAACCTCCTGTGAGACATCCCCAAAACGGACTGACTAAAAAACAGAAAGATTACTACTCACTGTATCTGGTAGCCAATGCGCTGCACAACCAATCCCTCCTTGGGTTGAATCCTGGACTCCCCTCGGGTTCGAGAGGTGTTGGCCAGCTGGACCCAGTGGCCTGCCGAGGCAAGGCAGAACCCTCTCCGATACAATAGGATTGGCGGTGCCTGAGAAGTTCCCCTGCGGTCGGACAGACATGGTTCCAACCGGACCAAACCTCTGAGGCGAGAAATCGTGGTATATTTACTTGCATACCATCCCCCGCTCACACATTCCGGCCAACGCACCAAGAATATGTTGTAGCAAAGTGCAGTCAATGAATAAATCCAGGAGTCAATTGACAGGGTCCAAGCCAGTTTAATGTGCACAGGCCCAGTCAGTCAAAGCTTCAAAAGGAACCGAGCGAAGGTTTATACAGAGACATAACTTTTTATACCGCTTTTTCAGTTTGATACATGAGAATTTTCTATTGGTTCTAACTCGATACATACAAACTTTTCATTGGTTATACATTCCCTTCATTTGTCCAATTAGAAACCCCTCCGGAGCCTAGCAACCGGCCCCCTCCTTTAGGATTGCTTGAACAATGGTATAGTCTTAACTTGGTAACTTTTCTACTGCAAGGTTAACTTCGGCTCCAGGAATGCATCTTTTGAAACATTTCTGTTCTTTCACACACAAGAGAATAATAGAAGACTTATGAATTCATGAAAACTTCTTATTAAGCATTTTAAAACATCTTTTTCAATTTTCACAGATTTTTTGGTTCTTTTTCTAGCTATAATGGGAGTTAGGATCCAGGCCCAACTTACAGGCCTTTCATAGTAGCAGGCCATGCTAGGCCATAGCCTACCTCAGGATGAGTTAGTCAGAAAAACCTTGGGCATTTGAAAAATAATTTCTTGTGATGGTATGACTGCCTGTGTGATTGAGAGGTCTTGAGATACAGACCGAGTGAGAGCGGACTCCTGAGTAGCGCAGTTCCTGGCCGGGCGACCGCGCCCAGGTCGCGAAAAGGAGGAAGCATGTGGTGTTTGTCCCCCCCATTGTTCTGTGGGCTGTACTGACCCCTTACCTACAGCCATACTACCTACCCTTACTCTCTGTTGTCGTGTATGTCATTACGTGTACACCATTACGATTATGGGAGGGGCGGAGTCCATGCTAACTCCGTTGGAATGTGTGATCAAAAATTTCCATAAGGGATTTTCAGGAGACTACGGAATAAGAATGTCTCCGTCTCGATTAAGAATGCTATGTGATAGAGAGTGGCCTGTGCACCTTTGATGTGGAAAAAGTCTCCCGTGTTCATCAGCTTGTACAAAAAGCACACCCTAATCAGTTCCCCTACATAGATTCCTGGTTGGGTGTTTGCAAAAGGCAGCCTTTTTGGATGAAACGCTGCTATGAGGAACAGTGTAGAATACTAGTAGCAACCACCAGGGGGACCCGGAAGTTTGAAGAGGGGAAGCCGCCTGTGTATTCCGCCTCAGAGTCCCCAGAAATCCTGGCCCGTTTACCCCAGTACCCATATAAGTTAGTTCCACCAGCTCCACCACCTGAAGCTGAACCTGATGAGGTACCTCAGCAATTACCACTGCAGCAGCAAAAGAAGCCCACTTCCCCGAGTGATAGCCCCGAGTCTTGCCCTAGTACACCAGGGTCCTCCGACGATACTGGGAGCGGAGGCTCTCCTGCCAGTTCAGGGTCACCTGCCAAGGAAGCCTATACCCGGGAGCCGTATGATTTAAGAAGTGTAACCCCAAAGAAGAAGGAGAAAGCAGGGCGCCTAATGCCACTGCGTCAAGTGCCTGGTCTACCTATCCTAAATGAACAGGGCCAGATGGCACCAGGACCAACCAGTCTAATCTACGTACCTTTTTCCACTACTGATTTATTAAACTGGAAAACGCATTATGCATCCTATACTGAAAAACCCCAAGAATTGACAGAGTTAATGTCTAGTATAATGCAAACACATCAGCCTACCTGGACTGATTGTCGCCAGCTCCTGTCTACTCTCTTTACTACTGAGGAGCGAGCACGAATTGTGCAAGCAGCCATCCGCTGATTAGAAGAGAATCCCGTAGCGGCGGGGGAAATGAATCTCCCACAAGCAGCCACCACAGCTTTCCCAAATGAAGATCCTAGATGGGATCCAAATGATGAAAAGGGGGCGGCGGCCCTAACTCGATTTCGCCAGGCCTTGCTGCAGGGCCTGAGGAAGGGAGGCCAGAGGGCCATGAATATCGTTATCCAGGGTCCAGATGAGAGCCCAGCGGCCTTTTATGAGCGGTTGTCTGAAGCCTATAGATTGTATACCCCATATGATCCAGCCACTCAGGAAAATTTGCGTATGGTAAACGCAGCCTTGTCAGTCAGTCCCAGAGAGACATAAAACGAAAGTTACAGAAACTGGATGGATTTGCGGGCATGAATACAGCACAGTTTATTTATTTTATTTACATTCTCTTATATACCGCGCTATTCTGCATCAGTGCGGTTTACATTGAACAAACTGAAATTACATTGAACAGGGTATTATAACTTGGAGATAACTAATTTACAGCGAACATGGGCTATGGAGGGTTAAGTGGCTTGCCCAAGACCACAAGGAGCACCTGTGGGACTAGAAACCCCAGTCCTTCCGGCCCAAGGTTGCTGTCCTCTAGTGGGATTTGAACCCCCGACCTTCCGGCCTGAAGTACCTTGCCCCAACCACTAGGCTACTCCTCCACTCCTCCAGTTAATGGAAGTTGCTCAGAAAGTGTTTGTGAATCGTGAAAATGAACGTAACAGAGAAAGTGAACGAAAGATGAAGAAGAAAGCAGATCTTCTTGCTGCCGCTTTAGTTGAATGACGTGAAGGAGGTTTTCCTAATCGAAGGAGCAGAGGAAGTGGAAGGGGTCGTGAAAATAATTGGACCCCACTAGATGCGAATCAGTGCGCCCATTGCAGAGAAGAAGGACATTGGAGAAGTGAATGCCCGCATCTTGACTCCACCCCCAGGACGGGAGGAGGGAGTCCCTGGAGAACAGGAGGCCAATTTCAGAGTCATGGAGGAATGACTAGAGCACAGTTCCAGCGAGAGAGGGAAGAAGCTATTGAGGGAGTGGCAGTTGCAACGGGCTATGACGTGGATGAAATGGATGAAGACTTGGCCAGACCAGGCTCCAAGTTCACCCTGGGTCCCCAAGAGCCTATGGTCAGTTTGAAAGTAGGGGACCAATATATGGACTTTATGGTGGATACAGGAGCTGAACATTCAGTGGTGGCAAAGCCAGTGGCTCCTCTTACCTCTCGATCTGTCACCATTATTGGGGCCACTGGGACTAGGGCCACCAAGCCTTTCCTGCAGAACCGCATGTGTGAACTAGGGGGACAGAAAATAACACACCAGTTCCTGTATATGCCTGAGTGCCCTATTCCACTCTTGGGCCGAGATATGCTTGCTAAGCTTCAGGCGCAAATATCCTTTGCTGAAGGGGGAGAAATGCAAATGACTGTGAACCCAAAGCCTGCTGGATTGATGGTGCTGACTGTTCCCCGAGAAGAAGAGTGGCGGTTCTACAGCGTATCTCCGACCAAGCCAGCTAGTTCCTGTATACCTCCTAACCTTTTAGCCCCGACTGAAGTATGGGCAGAAGATAATCCACCTGGCCTAGCGAAGAACATAGCCCCTGTCATTGTTGCCCTCAAGCCAGGAGCGGAACCAGTGCATGTGAAGCAGTATCCTCTTCCTCGACCAGCTACTGAAGGTATCCACTGCCATCTGATGAAACTATTGAAGTATGGACTTCTCAAGGAGTGCCAGTCACCTTGGAATACCCCCCTTCTCCCAGTCAAGAAACCTGGGACAGGGGATTACTGCCCAGTACAAGATTTAAGGTGGGTAAATGATGCAGTTGAAACTATACACCCAGTGGTACCAAATCCTTATACTCTCTTGGGACTGCTCCCCGCTGAGGCTACTCATTTCACTGTCCTGGACCTGAAAGATGCCTTCTTCTGCATACACCTAGCCCCCACCAGTCAACTTTTGTTCGCTTTTGAATGGCAAGACCCCACAACAGGAAGGCGGGGCCAACTCACCTGGACTCGATTACCTCAAGGATTCAAGAATTCACCTACTCTCTTCAGGGCTGCTTTGAATCGAGATCTCTCAAGTTACTCAGTGAACCCAGGACAAAGGGTTCTTCTTCAGTATGTGGATGACCTGCTCATAGCCACCAATTCAGAAAGTGAATGTCTACAAGCCACCAGTGAACTCTTGCACCTTCTAAATGAGGCTGGATACAAAGTCTCAAGAGCCAAGGCGCAATTATGTCAAACTGAAGTTAAATATCTAGGATTCCAGTTATCTAGCGGGATTCGACACTTGGGACCGGAACGCAAAGAAGCTGTGTGCAGTATTCCCACTCCAACCACCAGGAGGCAAGTAAGAGCCTTCCTGGGGGCCATAGGATACTGTCGAATATGGATCCCCAATTTTGCTCTGCTAGCAAAACCATTGTATCAAGCTACCAAAGGAATGGAAAAGTCTCCACTGGAGTGGGGACCTGAACAGGATGCAGCCTTTCGATCTCTGAAAACCGCTCTGATGTCATCACCAGCTCTGGGTCTACCAGATGTCCAGAAACCTTTCCGTCTCTATGTCCATGAGTCACAAGGAAATGCTCTAGGGGTACTGACTCAATCTCTTGGATCTTGGCAACGGCCAGTGGCCTATTTGTCAAAACAGTTGGATGTGGTAGCAAGAGGTTGGCCCCCTTGTTTGAGAGCTGTTGCAGCTACAGCCTTTCTAGTGAGCGAAGCAGACAAGCTCACTCTGGGACAGAATCTTCAAGTTACTGTGCCACATTCTGTTCTGACCCTCATAGAACGCAAAGGGAGTTTCTGGCTCACGAATTCACGAATGTTGAAGTATCAGAGTATGCTGTGTGAAAACCCCCAGATACAATTGAAGGTCAGTCAAGCTCTGAATCCTGCTACGTTATTCCCAATTGTTCCTGGCCCCCTGATCATGACTGTTTAGAAATTATGGACACTGCATTCTCAAGTCGCCCGGATCTGACTGATGTCCCTTTGGAGGACCCTGAACGAATTTTCTTTGTGGATGGAAGCAGTCTCGTCATCAATGGACATCGTTGTGCCGGGTATGCAGTGGTGACCCTTGATCTGGTAGTTGAGTCCTCAGCTCTGGCCCCAGGAACTTCAGCACAGAAGGCTGAACTGATAGCTCTCACAAGAGCACTGACATTAGGAGAAGGACTCCGTTTAAATGTGTACACAGATTCCAAATGTGTTTTCACAACTTTGTAATTGACCCTGCAATTGACTCCTGGATTTATTCATTGTCTGCACTTCGCTGCTTCAGTATAAGTGCCTTCTGAAATCACTCCATCTCTGCCACAAAAGATGAACTTCCCAGTAACCTCTAAAAGCCAAAGAACAAATAGCAGGGCTTTCTCCCTCTGACTTGTAGAAAGATGGTTAAAAAATACAGAAATAAACTATTCTTGCAAAAGGCCCACACAGTGTGATGAGGAAGCCCCTCAAGAAGAGATGAAAATAGGAGAAAATCCTGATGAGGTAAACAATACTGCACTGACAAACAGGATTTTCACCTCAGGAATAAAAACACAGCCAGTTGATGATCTAAAGCCACACCTCACCTCAGGGGAGGAGACAGGTCTGTTCACTGATTGGGCAAACCCAAGGGAGAGTCAGAGAGTGCAAGGAAGTGAAGGCTTGTTAAATACTCAAGCAATGAGGAGAGAGGGAGAGAGGAAGAGGAGCGAGTGCAAGCACGAGGTCAGGAGCAGCAGAAGGGAAAATGTTGGAACAGCTGAGAGAAATGCTTGGAGGAGAAGTCAGCTAGAATCTGAGACCCGAGCAGAACCTGGGAGCACTGAACAGTGGTGCAAGGATTCCCCCTGAAGGAAGTCTCACTGCAAGGTAGAGCCTTTGGTTAAGGGAGCCAGCAGATCAGATACCTGGAACAAGGGCAGCCGGACTCACAGCTGTAAAAGCCAAGACAGTTTCAGAGAAAACTACGAGGAAACTGTTCAGCCTGACATTTACCTGCAAGGCATTGGAAGTAAGGATAAGAAAGCTGAAGTACAAAGCCTGAGAATTAACAGGAGAAAAGGTACCAATGCTTATCTAAAAGACCTTGGAAAAGGTAAGGCTGACATTTCTTGTTATAACCCCTTGTTTAAGAAGTCTCCTGCATGTGTTAACCTCCTGAGAACAAACCCAGCATATTCAGCTAATGATAAGTGGGGGAAGGGATTTACCCTTACTGAGAACTGTTCCTTTGACATAGGCAGGATAGCTGATTACCCTGAGCTGGGAGTCCTAAGTAAATGTTGGTTAGAGAAGAAGAAAGGCTATCAGCCTGAAAACGTGTACAAGCAAACTGAATTACTTCTAAGTCAGTTTAAGGAATTTCTGGAGAAAAGGGCAGAGCAGAATAATAACCCTGACCAGAATTCCAGTAACTCTGAGGAAGCTATGCAACTGGACGTTTGTCTGCCTTCAGTAGAGTTTGACTCACCTATGGATTGTTCTACTTGTGTAATTGAGAATAACCAGGTTAATGAGTACTGAAAGCTATATGAAGTAATATAGTATAAAGTTTGCCATACCTGCGGTCATTGTAAGAAAACCTTATGCCTTGTTTAATAAGCTTAATCACATGGTAAATTGAGAAGCCGTGCCATAAGGAAGAGCACCTGTTTCAATTTGCTGAAGGATCACATGCCTAGCCTGAGACTAAAGGAACTGTGAAACAGCCAAGTAGCCTGAGACTAAAGGAACTGTGAAACAGCCAAGACTAAAGGAACTGTGAAACAGCCAAGTAGAGCTGAGCCATTTTGTTGCATCTTTTGTGTGTGTTTATTTTCAACCCTTATGTTGGAATTGGCATTCTTTTGCGTCTGAGATACTGAATCTTGATGCGCTGGAATAAACCCTCTTAAAAAATAAATATTCTTGCATGCCTTTTTCTACTTGAGCTACAACTACAACTCAGTCCCACAGGAGGCCAAGCAACTACATATCCCAGAACTCCTGGGGCCAAGTGTTAGAGCTTCACTCCTAAAGGACACTTAAAAGGCCATCCTTACCTGTAAGCTCTTGGGCCCAGGTAGCAAGGACGTCGCAACAGATAGCAAAGGCCAGGGATGTGCATGGATATAGCCATTTGACAAATGTGGACGTACCCAAATTGCACAGCCCTTTAAACAGGTACTTGGACTTGCCGGCCGGGGTATTTGAGAAAGGGAAGGGACAATGTTATGAGACATGCACTTCCCAATTGGTCATTTCAGATAAACAGATGTGCAGTGGCGGGTCAGTAATATGTTTATGGTTTATTAGATCTTGATAGACCACCCTCTATAAAGCAGCCAGAGTCATTTACAATAAAAACAGAAAAAGGAACTCCAAAGTAGTACAGTAAAGAACAGGATAGTAGAGAGAGGGACATACTATATGTAACATAGATGTGGCTACTTTCTGGTCTGCAGTGCAGGGGGGAGGGTCAACCCCAAAGGCTTGTTTGGAGTATATATTTACATACAGATTTCTTCAGCCAGGAAATATTAACTGTGGTGATAAAAGTGCATTTTGTTCTTCCCAGTAAGCTTTTCAGCCATGAAATGAGCATTTTTTTTTTACCTTATGTGTGATGAGGAGCAGTATAGATATGGATGCCTGAAGATTCTTGTGCCACTCTGAAATCGCTCCACGACATGCATCTCCCTTGCTCGGCCCAGGCCATGCCTCTACCATGCTCCCATGCTAATTAAACATGCTGTATATTAGCAGTTTAATGTGTGGTAACGACTTCCATTTTAAATGCAGGGTACAGTCTCCACCCATTTCCATGTCATATCACATCCATCGCTAGGAATTTACACATTGGGAAGGTAATTTTTAACAGGCACCTAGCTTTAGAGGTGAAGAAGGCAACTACTACAATAGTCCCCTTTTTTCCTTTAGAGAGCCTGCTTTTTTGAATTCAGATACCGTCTTCATCTCTGCCATCTCCATTGGGAGACTATTCCACACATCTACCATTCTTTCCATAAAAATATATCTCTGCATATTACTCCTGAGTCTATCCCCTTTCACCCTCATCCTATGTCCCCTTGTAGCAGAGCTTGCTTTCAATCGAAAGAGGCTCTTCTCCTGTGCATTTATGCCACAGAGGTATTTAAACGTCTCTATAATAGCCTCTCTATCCTGCCTTTTCTCTAAAGTATACATATTAAGATCCTTAAGTCTGTCCTCGGTTGGGAAGAAGCGGGTTGAAGCCCACTTCATATCATATTTTAAAAGCAATCCTTGTGGCTTAACAAAATGACCGGAAGCAGACCTGAAGCATCTAACTAAATGGGGCCATTGGCAGATTTCAGAGCACAGACTGCTTGCAGAGAACTGCAGAGAACTCTTGGCAGTAGGACAACTACAGGGCATACAGAAATAGAAAATATGCCCACCAGAGATTAGACAGGAGGAGGGAAAAGGGGGATAGAAATAAGGTAAAGACAACCTGGAGACAAGCTGGTAAAGAATTGATAACATAGTTGCTAGCATTTGCGGAAGTCTGAAAAGTCTGAAACTGCTTGCACAGGAAACAGAGCTAGGTCAACCAATAAGAACATAGTACAATAAAAAGTCCCCAACCGCAACTAGATAATGTATATAAGGACAGCACTAGATATCATTCGTTGGGGGGAGGAAAAGACAAATAGTCAGTGAGTGCTTTTTGTATTTTCACTTCTGGCTCAGGCAAACTGTATTGCTAAGAAAATAATGTTGCATTTAACTTTTTGGCTACGATTGCAACTGATTGAGCATATTAAAGATCTCATTTCCTTATTGACCAAGTGTCCATACTACCATTACGTATAAATCTAATTGGCATACGACCTGTGAATCGTCTTTTGTGGTTTACCCGATTTTCTGCCTTTGTTCCCTTTATTATGTAGGAAGAACCACTAGACCCATAAAAAACCATTTAGGGAAACATGCATCTCGTCTGCTTATGAAAAATCTTACAGCAACTCTGGTAGAACATTGCCTACAACGAGCGCACACATTTGAACAGCTTTGCTGGCGGGTCTTAGATCACATCCCGCCAGATCCAAAAGGCAGTGACCGGATTTCAAAATTACAGAAACTGGAACAAAAATGGATCTTCAAACTACAGACTGTTTCTCCTGCTGGCCTAAATGCTTTCCTAGAATGGCATAGTATTACTTGACCTTTTGTTTTGATAGATCTTTTTTGTCTCAAACTGAGACTGTGTTTTTTGCTGTTAGACATGCCTTTAACTAGATCTGCCCAATCAGGATAGGAGGTTCCCTTTACTCAGAGGGTCTTTCCCACCTGATTGGTGAGTAAACAACAATGAACATCTATTGACCGAATGATTTCTTTAACCTGGCTCATCATCATCTACGTCAGACGCCAGCTTTTTTAAGCAAAAGGGCTCTGTCTTTCGGAACATTGAAGCTTTTCAACTGCAGGACTTTCTTTTTACCTGATGCAGGGTTGATACTTCTCAAACCCAAAAGGTGCCACGTCGTAAATGTGGGATTCTGTGGTGTTTATGAGCTTGGAATGAATTGCAGCTAAGTGATACAGCTATACTAAATTGTTTACTTGTTCAAATGATTAAAAAGGAGTAATCACAGCGAGAGGGTGGATTTGATCCCCCCTACTTTTGGTGAGAAAAATTCAGACAAAAAGATTTAGGGTCTCTTTATTACTTTTTCAGAGTTACTTTTTGAGTCTTTTTTGTGCAGAGTTAAGTTATTCTTATATATTTGGGGTACAAACATAACAGCATTAGTCCACCAAAATCACAGGGGTGGCTCAAGGCGATCTGCTACCTGAGGCGAAAGATGAGATGGTACCCCCACCCCATAGAGGGGGGCGGGGCTTTTTCAGAATTTCAATCACAGACTGAACCAAACCAAAAAGCCAATTAGATTATATGGAGGAAATGCAAGATGTTTGAACACAAAGGAACTAAAAAAGAGCGAGAACCAATAGCACAGTTTATAAAACTAGAGGGGTAAAAAGGGCACAAAGAGAGGACAAGGCCATAGCGGAGAGACTGAATGAATTCTTTGCTTTGGTCTTTACTGAGGAAGATGTAGGGATGTTACCCATGACTGAAGTGATATTTAAAGGTGATACTGCAGAAGAATTGAAAGAAATTTAGATACACCGGGAAGATGTATTACAACTATTTGATAAACTGAAGAGTAGCAAATCACCTGAACGAAATGGTATACATCCAAGGGTGTTGAAAGAACTGAAATATGAGATTTCAGATGTGCTATTAGTAATCTGTGAACTATCATTAAAATCATCTGTAAAATCTGAAGAGTGGAGGACAAGGAAGATCTTGTCTTACTAATCTGTTATGTTTTTTTTAAAGGTGTGAATAAACAGGTAGACAAAGGTAAGTTGGTTGATATAGTGTATCTGGACTTTCAGAAAGCCTTTGACAAGGTCCCTCATCAGAGACTTTTGGCAAAACTAAAAAGTCATGGGATAGGAGGCAGTGTACTATTGTGGATCAGGAACTAGTTAAAAGGTAGAAAGCAGAGGGTAGGGCTAAATGGCCAATTTTCCCAATGGAGAAAGATGAATAGTGGAGTACCCCAGGGATCAGTGCTGAGTCCACTGCTTTTTAACATATTTATAAATGACCTGGAAAAGGGAATAATGAGTGAGGTTATCAAATTTGCAGATGACACAAAACTATTTGAAGTTGCTGAAACCCATGAGGAGTGTGGAAAATTGCAAGAGGATCTTGATAAATTGGAAGATTGGGCATCCAAATGGCAGATGAAATTTAATGTGGACAAGTGCAAAGTTATGCACCTAGGAAAGAACAACCCAAACTATGGTTACACGATGCAAGGTTCCACATTAGGAACCACCACCCAGGAAAAGGTTTTGGCGTCATTATGGATAACATGTTAAGACCATTAGCCCAGTGTGCAGAGGCGGCCAAGAGAGCAAATAGAATGCTAGGTATCATAAGGAAAGGAATGGATCCTCTGTATCTGTCTTGCACAGGAAATGCCTGTTTCCCATCAGCGCCGGAGGGCTCAATTTTAACAGAGCCGCGGGAAAGGTAAAAACTATCCCTTCGCGGTTCTGCTAAGCTGAGCTGGTGCGGGGAAAAGAATGGCAGGGCTCTTCTGGGGAGGTGGGGGACTGTGGGGCACTTCATTCTGCCGCTGTTGCTGCAGCAGTGGCAGCAGCTTCTCTGATCAGATTTTTGTTTTGTTTTGTTTTGATGTTCAGTGTTTTTCTTTTGGGTCGAGCTCTGCCTAAGGGCCATGCCATTATCAATGGTGTTACAAAAAAGGCTATGACCCCACATGAAGTATTGGTGGAACTACTAAGGTATAATGCTTGCTCAGGCGATGTCAGGTATTTCCTCATTTAAAGTTTTATGTTCTTCCATTTCAGAGATGCCCCCCTTATGTTTTTTTGAGGACCTGTGAATCATCTCCCTAAATGTTTTGCTTCTATTTTGTTTCCTTAAGTGAATTGTATTACTGGGATTTGTTTCTTTTCTGTAACAAGTGGATTGCTTGTATGAAATTAAAATTCAATAAATATAAAATAAATAAATAAATAAAAATGGTTTTGGTGGAGCTGCGTGAATTTGGGCTTACTGATATAGAGCTCCCACAACAGGAGGGGGAAGTGCCCCCACACCCCCTCCAAGAGAAATGGCTGATGGTACAGTGGTATGGAGAGCACAAAAACTTCAATGAGGGAGCCACAAAGAAGAATCCCTAAAGGAACCGAAGGACAAGAGGTTGATAGTTGCTGCCCAGGACAGCAGCTTATGGACGAGATGGTTTACAATGAGCACTGAAAAAAATGGCAAAACAGACATATCGATTTTGTGGGAAAGATCTGGAAATAGTGACTCACTTCACAAATGGCTGTGAAGTTCTGATGGCAGAAAATTTCTATACAGAAAGGCACAATAAAGTATCACGCCTCATCCATTGTAAACTCTGTAAGCACTACAACATGACTGTGCCTGAAAAGCACTGGGATCATGACCCTAAAAAAGCTACAGAGAATGAAGAAGTTATGAAGAACATATGATCACCTGGGATACTCCTGACCGATAAAAAGCTGAATGCGAGGAAGCCGACTATAGTGATAAAGGAGAAAAACACCAGAACTGCATTGATTATAGAAGTATCAGTTCCAAGTGAGAACTCCGTGAATCACGTTGAAATGGAGAAAATCTTCAAGTATCAAGAAATGCAGTCGGAGACCAAGAAAATGAGGCAGAAAGATACTGAGTTATTTCCCATTGTGTTGGGTACCAAAGGCTTAATTGAGCGGATATCTTACAAACTTCAAAGAGAAGCTCTCTTTGGCATTATGTAAGTACTACATTGAGCACTAGCAGTAAATTTGAGAAACTAAGATCATACTCCACATACTTTGGTTTAGAAGTGAGGTTCATGACTGTCATGATACGTGCAAAACTTGCCCATTTGGAGAAACTGCCTTGAACTGTATGTGTTGTAGTGCACTTTGAAAGTGGAATTGTTGGCACTGTACACCCAGGGGAATGTTAGAGTGTTTGGGTCTGTGGGAGCAGGACTGGGTGTGTGTGGATGAGGTAGGCAGGGGGGGGGGGGCAGAAGGATTGGAGGGATGGTGTGAGTGGGGACAGATTACCTAGGAGGAATTCTGTGGGCTGATCAATACTACAAATAGATGGCAATGGAGGAGAGGTGGACTCTCTGTGTGCAGGAGAGTTGGAGGGGAGGAAGGGGGTGGTGATGACAAAAAGTAGTAGTTGTATAAGTGGGCAATGTCAGCTGGTCTGGCTTAATGTGAAGGGCCTGGGGTCCTGGTAGAAACAGTCTGCTACAAAAGGAGGCGTGACCCTGGGGTGCAGATGTTCTCTATATTCAAGAGACCCATTTGAAGCAATCACTGGCCCACTTACTGAAATTGTGGCATTAACCACATGTGTTTCTTTCTGCAAATGTGGGGGCTCACGGAAGGGGTGGCATGGGCATATTAGTAGCCACGGACAATCAGCTTGAACTTAACAGATTTGTGATAAAACAGGCGTTGTGTCTCTAGGTGGAGCTTGATGTTATATTGCTGTTGTTAGCCAACATATATGCACCCAATGAGGCGCAATGCCAGTTTTTTTGATGACGTGTTAATTTGCTGCACTTGTCCAGAGCCCCCATAATACTAGGAGGAGATTTCAATCTAACCAAAGACCCAAGATTAGATAATTCCCAGGAAGAATGGGAGGGGGAAGAGCATGCAGATGTCGGTTGGGTTTAATGACAGAGACCCTGAATGTGGTGGATAGTTAGAGGATGAGGGAGGGTAGAAAACATGGCTATTCCTTTTATTCAACTCCTCTCCAGAGTTATAGCTGTCTGGATATGATCTGGCTGGACAGCATATTGGTGATGGCCATTGTAAAAGTGGAGAATGGTAAAATTACATTGTCTGACCATGTGCCAGTAGGACGTCTATTGGGGTTGGGATGCCAGTGCTTGGGAATTAGGTTAGGAAAGCTCAATGACTCTTATAGAGTGACAATAGATCATCTATAATGCGGAGAAGGCTGTGCTGGACTTTTACAAGCTGAATGATATGGGTGAGGTGGGCCTCGGCACCCTATGGGATAGGCTGAAAGCAATGCTGATTTTGAAGGTGACCTACTACAAGAAGATGCGAGATAAGGAGGAACATGATCTCAGGGCTCAGTTACAGAAATTAGAGGAGCAGCAGGATGGTGGGTCCACCCCTCAGCATGCAGCTCAGACAACAGACTGCAGGCACTGCTGCATAGGGATGTATGATTCCAGATGGAGAGGGTTAAATAAATGAATTTTGAGTGGGATAATAAGGCAGGTAAGGTGCTAGTATGCAGACTTAAGGTTCAAATTAAATAGCAGCAAATTTCGAGGATGAGAGATGACCAGGGGAGATTGCATTTTGAGGAGGATGCAATTCAAGAGGTTTTTAGAACCTTCTATATGAAGCTTTAAAGGTGGTATCTGAGTTTGAAATGGAGGCCTATTTATAGTCATATGAGATAAGGGGACTGACTGAGGCTGAGGCTGAATCCTTGGAGTTGGATATCTCCAAGGATGAGATTCTACATGCGATCAGGAGTATGAAACCTGGTAAGGCCCCTGGGCTAGATGGATACACAGCATGCTACTGTAGAAAGTTACCCGCAAGATTGATGGACCACCTCCAGGCACTCTTTAGTGAGAGCTCATTGCTTAGATGGCTACCAGATATCATGCAAATTGCTGGAGTAACAGCTATCCCTAAGCAAGGGAAAGAATTTGGTATTTGGTTCTTACCACCCAATCTCGATAGATGCCAAGATATTTGCAAAAGTGTTGGTAAACCGATTGCAGGGCATCATCGTAAAGGTGGTGGGGAGGATCAATCCAGCTTAATTCCTGACTGGCAAGCTAAGGATAACATATGTAAACGTCTTAATCTTATTTGGAAGGCCAAGATGATGAAAGGACTCCATATTGGTAGCACTCGATGCGGAAAAAGAATGGAATAGGCATTCTTGATCAAGGTCTTGGAATGGGTGAGTTTGGGAACCTGGTTTGTAGGTTACATGCTAACCTGGTGGCCCATATAAAGTAAATGGGGCCTACTCTAAGGAATTCCCACTGGGCAGAAGGACAAGACAAGGATGTCCTCTGTCTCTGTTCTCTTTGTTGATTGGACCCCTGACAGAGAGAGTGTGGACTAACATCAATATCTGGGGGATACAGATTGGCTGGATGGAGTTTAAAATTATGCACCTAGGGAAGAACAACCCAAACTATGGTTACACGATGCAAGGTTCCACATTAGGAACCACCACCCAGGAAAAAGATTTAGGTGTCATTATGGATAACATGTTAAAACCCTCGGCCCAGTGTGCAGCGGCGGCCAAGAGAGCAAATAGAATGCTAGGTATCATAAGGAAAGGAATGGAAAATAAAACAAAGGATATTATAATGCCTCTATATTGTTCCATGGTGAGACCGCACTTTGAATATTGTGTGCAATTCTGGTCGCCGTATCTTAAAAAGGATATAGCGCCATTAGAAAGACTTCAGAGAAGAGCCACCAAAATGGTAAAGGGGATGGAAGGATACCCCTATGAAGAAAGGCTAAAAAGGTTAGGGCTCTTTAACCTGGAAAAGAGACGACTGAGGGGAGATATGATAGAGGTCTATAAATTAATGAATGGAGTGGAACAGGTAAACGTAGATCTATTGTTTACGTATTCAGAATATAGAAAGACAAGGGTCATGCAATGAAGCTACAGAGTAAACTATTTAAGACTAATAAAAGAAAATATTTTTTCACTCAACGTGTAATCAAACTCTCAAATTTGTTACCGGAGGATGTAGTAAAGGCTGTTAGTGTAGCTGGGTTTAAAAAAGGTTTGGATAAGTTCCTGGAGGAAAGATCCATAAACCATTATTAAGAAGGGACTCAGGATATCAATGCTTGACCCAACACAAGCATTGTGGAACCTGTGTCTTTTGGGGAAACTGCTAGGTACGTATGACCTAGATTGGCCACTGTTGGAAACAGGATACTGGGCTTATGGACCTTGGTCTGACCCAATATGGCATATCTTATGTTCTTAAGAATGATTCTTCAGCATGTAGGTAATTTTCTCAGTCATCGCCACCTCCTGGCTGCCAGCAATGGGATGATCTTCCAGAAATGAGCAATAATCACGGGAGACTCATGTAGCAACTGAACAATAAGCTTGTCCTGATATCAAGGAATATTACTCCTGTCAGATAGGCCCCGCAAACAACTGTAGTAACATGTTCAAGGAAACAGTCAAGATTTTTCCCATTTCTCCTCCTCCCAAGTTGACTCTAGAGCCCCATAACACAGAGGCACCCCCACTTTATATGTAGATGAGTGACGATTTTACCAGACATCGTCTGGCAAAATGGACTGGAAGAGGAACTGGTATATACAGTGCAGCAAATGTATAAATATTTTAATCCTCCTAAAGCAGATGGATATCCCATACACTTAGACCCAAATATCATGCCAAACTGTTTCATCAAGAAGCAAGTTTAACACCTCATTCTATTGGAAAATGAGTCCAGCAGACATGGTACCCATATCCCCTATGTCCATCAAGCATTTATGGATCTGCCCCCCACACAACAAGGCCTCAGTATCCAACAGGCACCTGAGTGGCCCCTCTATCTTCACCCATCTCAAACTCCTCCTCCAGGTTCGTTGGTTTATTTTATCTATATTACATAATGTACTCTAATTTATTATTATCTATGGGCCTGATAGTCTAAACGCATTTACACAGAATATTCCCAACAGAATATCCCCAATTAAGGTCGCTATATGCCTCGATGCTAACCGGGGTGTTCCGGGACATGTTGTAGTTGTTGATATGGAAGGACAGACTAGATAGGCCATGTGGTCTTTTTCTGTCATCATGTTTCTATGTTTCTATGTGGGCAGTGACAGTCACTAACCAGATAGTGGCAATATTGCACCGCTACCTGGTTAGTGATCTGTGGATAAAACCAGGCATAGCAAAAGCTGGCCTAGTTTTACCTGCGGGAGCTAAACGGGTAGCAGTGCAATATTGCTACTACCTGGTTAGCTTCTGCAGCATTGGAGACTGTGCAATGACCCTGTATATTCAATGCCGGGGCCGCATATGACCCTGGCATTGAATATCCGGGGTTAGAAGTCAATGGTGATGGCTAGGCCCCATAGCAGCACATACCCATCCCAATTGAATATTGGGCCCTAATAATTTTAGCTGTAATTAGTTATTTTATGTTTGCTAACTTATTTGCTGGTTTATTTTTTTTCTTTTTGCTAATTTAATGTTGAGTATCCATTGAGTTTTCATGGTAAGCTACAGAGGTAGATTGTCAGGCCAGTAATGCCAGTGTTGTTGCTATTGTCATAGAAATGTGATTCTCTGCCTCCAACGTCATCCCATATTGCTACTACCCAGATAGAGTGTCACAACAAAATAAACTGTGATATAGCACTGGAAGGCACACTAGAATGAGCTACTGGAGAATAGCTGAAACCTAGTTAGCGTAAAGTCAGCATTTATGATGCAGTTGGAGCAAAACCCTCTGGATATCTGACTGATAATGGAATTGCACATTGAATACTGTAAAAGTCAGAAGCTGCAAACATGTCTTACATATTGGGACATGGAACATACAAAGCATGTGGCAAGGGAAGCTGGAGGTGGTCAAGAATGAAATGGAACATGCACAACTCTGTTTGAGATGACATGGACTGGCATTGGGCACCTTGAATCTGATGATCACATAGTATACAGCAGGCATGTCCAGCAGGTAGATAGCAATCTACCTGTAGATCGCGGAGGGGTCAGAGGTAGATCTCCAGCCCCACTTGGCTCCATCTCTCCAGCAGCTCGCCCCATCGCTAGGAGAGAGCTCGTGCCGGCAGGTCATCTGCCGCGGGCTTGCCGCCACTGCTGATCCTTTGCCTGTCTCTTTTCCCTGCCTGCGGGAATCTTGCCTGCGGGTGTATTGGAAGTGCTTGTTGTTTTTGTGCCAATAGTTTGTGGGTACCCCAGGGGGCCGCCGCCCGCGCCCCACGACGAGACGCCACAGGCCTGGCGTCATACCTGGTTTCCTGCCTCTCAGAATCACCCATTCCTGCCCCCACCCCAAAACCCCTTAGAAGTGTGTTATATACCGTGCGATATCCATTCGCCCGGGCTTTACCTGAATACATTTACCATATTAGTTGTGTCATGTGCTGGTCATTGGTCGCTTTATAGTTCACTTTCATTAAACATTTTCGGGCAGACACAACAAAGTGTCAAGAATTTGGTGATTTTGGCGGGCTTTTCCAATTTTGTTCTAACTTGCCTATGCCTTGCCTTCGAATTGGTTCAAATCACTGTGACTTTTGCTTGCCTCTGCAATTTGATTTTGCCTAGCCTTTGCGCTGGTCCAACACTGCAATTTTATTTTGCCTTGCCTTTGCGTTGATTCTACACTGTGTGCAGAATTTATTAAATCGGGTGTGGTGGTATTTGAACTTGTTTGGCGGTATTTGATTTTATATGGTTTGCTGGACAGGTGTTTGAGTTTTTTTGATGTATGTTTGGTGGTATTTGATTATTGGTGCCAGTATGATGAATTCTTATTTTTACTTTTAGAACTGTATGTGTGGTTTTGGCATCTCCAGTATTGCACATCATCCAGAGGTCTTCAGTTCCTGTTGATCTTTAATACTTTGGGACAGTGACAGTTTTGGATCAGATTCAGCCAGTGTTTATACTAACTTATCAGATTTGGCCTTCTTACATCTGGCCACCCCAGTATAACGAAGATGAGTGTTCCAATGAAGAGCAAAACCTACCACTTTCATGATGAATGGAAAATGGACTACTTCATCATGGTGAAAGACAAGTGGTGTTGTCTAATTTGTAATGCCTCAGTATCCTTGCCCGGTAATCTGGAATGTCATTATAAGGCTCTACATAGCACTAAGTTTGATGCTAATTTTCCACCCAAAAGTGAAATTCGTAAACTGAAGCTCAAAGAACTTAAATCAAAATTGGCTACTCAGCAACAGTTGATGGCGAAGCCAAGTCACATTTGGTCAATGCAACCATAGCATCCTTCAAGGTCAGCAACCTGATCGCAAAGAAATACAAACCTTTCACTGAAGGGGAATTTGTAAAAGATTGTTTTCTTGAAGCAGCTGACAATCTTTTTGAAGAATTTAAAAATAAAAAAGAGATCATAGCTGCTATTCAAGATGTACAATTGTCAAGAAACACCGTCATGCGGTGAATAGAAAAGATGTGTGGAGGCACAACTGAACAATTGTTGGAGGATGTTTCAAATTGTGTTGCTTTCTCACTCCAACTGGATGAATCTACAGACATAAGAGACATAGCCCAGTTACTAGTCTTTATTCGGATGGTTTTTGAAGACTTTAGTGTTAAAGAAGATCTACTTGGAATGATTTCTTTAAAAGGGAGAACTACCGGTCAGGAAATATTCAGTTCTTTCCATTCTTTTGTGACAAAGTGTAATCTTCCATTGCATAGACTTGTTTCCATCACTACTGATGGAGCAAGAGCAATGACAGGCGAGGTTAACAGTTTCATAGCCCTCTGTAGACAGCATGATGACTTCCCAGATTTCCTTTCTTACCACTGCATAATTCACCAGCAAGTTTTGGCAAGCAAGAGACTCAATACAAAGACCGTCATGGACATCACTTTCAAAATTGTAAATTCAGCTCATGGAAGATCACTTCAAAGACAGCTTTTCAATCTTACTCTTGTTGACGGGGCAGCGGAAATCATTTTGCACACAGATGTAAGGTGGCTAAGTAGGCACAAATTTCTGCAAAGATTTCGTGATTTGCTGAATGAAATAAGAAGTTTTTTGAAGGAAAGGGAAAATGACCATTCAGAGCTGGAAGATGAGGAGTGGTTATATGATCTGGCATTTCTCGCTGACTTTACAGGTGAACTAAATGATATGAACCTTGAACTGCAAGGTAAAAACAAATGCATTGGCGGGATAATGAATACAGTTTCATCCTAGAAGAGCAAATTTGAGCTAATGATGACTGACCTTGCAAACAACACTTTTGATCATTTTCCTAATACGCAGGACCATCTGGGACAATGTCCAAATTTGGTTTTTCAGAATGAGAAGTATGTGACAGCAATCTGTTCTGTTATCCAGGAATTTGAAAATAGATTCTGTGACTTCCAAAAAATTGAAACAGTTGAGGAGTACTTGTCATACCCATTCAAAGTAGTTGTGGACATTAAAGAAACTGCAGCTGCTATCAGTAAAAATTACTCATTGAACAAGCCATCTCTTGAAAACAAAATATTAACCCTTAAAAATGACATTTTTCTCAAGACCTGTGCTGAGCAAGAATCGTTTTGGAAGCTAGTGTCTAGAGACAAATTTCCCAACTTGAGAAGATGCAATGAAGCTGTACATTCCTGTTTTGGTTCAACTTATTTGTGTGAATCTGTGTTTTCCTATCTGAAAATGACAAAGAGTACACAACGTTCTAACATGACAGATGAACATCTCCAGGATTCCCTGAGACTGGCCCTCATGCAATATTCACCCAACATCAAAAAGCTGGTGGATGAAATCCAGGCTCAGACGTCTCACTAATGAGCAAAAGTGAAATATTAAAGATTGTATAAGATTAGCCTGGATCAATACTTGATCTAAATTTAACACAAATTACTCAATAAAAGTTAAAGAAAGTTATTAAGACAGTTAAAGAAAGCTATTACTCAATAAAACTTTAAGAAAAAATGTACTTTCCATTTCCCCTCGCAGTTCTTACTAGTTCTTCGTCTCTCTGTTTTGTTTTTGCTTAATTTGCTTAACAGCTGATCACATCCAAGTAAATGACAGAAGGTTCATTAAAAACAGATTATTGGGTTAAAATTTAATTTGAAACTAATTTAAAACTTAATTTTCATGGTGGTAGATCACTGGCACTTTTGGCCGGAAAAAGTAGATCACAACCTGTTTGAAGTTGGACATGCCTGGTATACAGTATTAGTCTGGAAATGAAAGACAAAGAAAGAAAATGGTATTGCATTTCTAAATAAGACAAAAACTTGCAAGAACTGAAATGAAATGCACTGCAATTTGTGAATGCTTAATGTATATTCATCTATGAGGAATGTCTATCAACACAAGTATTATTCAGGCATTTCACCAGCAACAGCTGAAAAATAGGAAGAAGTCGATCAGCTCTATGAACAAATACAAAACAGAAATCAAGAGGACATAACATACAAACAAGTTTGGTGACATGAACGCAAACATGGGAACAAAGAAAACAAACTGGTGGGCAAATATGAGCTTAGCAACAGAAACACTGATAGAATTCTGTAAGACAAGCAATCTATTCATCTCAAATACCTTTCTCTGGCAACCCAAGTGGTGATGTTACAAAAATCAAATGGACTACATCTATGGAACTCAATAACAAAAAATCTCAATTATATCAACAGACAAAACCTGGAGCTGACTATACTACTAGAATGCAAACTCAAATAAAGCTGAAAAAGAGCAAGCTACTCATAAATGTAGTGAAGTTTGATTTTGAAAATATACCACCAGAATTAAACACTGCCTGAAAATCAATTCATCACTTTCAATACAAATGATAGAGCACCAGAATAGTTATGGGATAAAATCAAGAAAGTTGTGCTCAAAGAAAAGGAAAAGTCTCTGCTAAAGGTGAAACTTCAAAAATTTGTTAATTTGTTGTTGATTGTACACCGCAACTGATCTCTGGAAGATGCGGTATATAAATGAGTGTTAAATAAATAAATAAATAAATAAATAAAAATTGCTTACAAATGCAGAGAAGCTAAAATCAGTGGATAAAATGAGATAATCACAAAACTGAACAGAAATTTTTGACGTGCAGCAAGATGAGATAAAGAAGAACCTCAATGACACATGCAAGGAAAAATTGGAAACTATTAGAGGAACAATAAGATCAGTTTTCCTAAAGCTATGAGAGTTTAAGAGAAAACTCCATCTTCAAACTGGAATACTAAAAGATGCTCTAGGCTCCATGTTGAATACTGATAAGATCAAGAAAAAGTGGAAAGAATATACAGAGACATTATACTATAAAGAGCAAGTGGACCAGCAGCTGGTTCAGCCTGTACCTTATGATCAGGAACCATTGGTGATGTAAGAAGAAGTCGAAGCAGCATTGAAAGCATTATCAAAGAACAAAGCACCGAGCATTTATGGCATTCCCAATGCAATACTACAGCAATCAGTTGCAGCTATTACGATATTTATAAGGCCCTGCATGAAATTTGGAAGCCCTCATGGCCAACTGACTGGTTAAAGATCTGTATTCATGCCAACACTGAAGACAGCTGATCCGGCAAATTGAGGAAATTATCGCACAATTGCTCTGAAATCACATGCCAGCAAGATTATTCAAAATCATTTAGTGGAGACTACAACTATACCTGGAATAAGAGCTGCCTGGTCCATGATCAACAAAACTCCATAATATCAGCCTAATATCTTTCTGCGCCCACCAAGGATCTTGTAGCGTTCCCTGTCAACCACCGAGTCTGCACAGCCCATGGTAAAATCATGTTAGTCAGAGCCATACTTCCTGCATTCTTGGGTGCCTATAGTACTTCTGAATTTAATTTTATGCTGCTTATACTTCCAAATCAAACTGGATAATCAACTATCTAGTTGCCCTAAGATTTGCAAAGGAATGTTGCAGGGGACATGCTGAAACAAATAAAGCAACATGGGTATGATGTTCATTTTCAGCACATTTATTCTACCAACCCACAACAGTCATAAGGCAGACCATTCCCCAAGGCTTTTCTTTATCACTTTCCCAAGCAAAATAGCAAACTTTGCCTAAAAGGTATCTTGCATCTGGGCCAACACTATGACACCCAAATAAACCAGCTAGTTCTGAGCCACCTGAAGCTTAGAAAGACTAGAAGGAAGAAGGAATCAAAGCTCAATAGAAAAGACCTCAGATATGATGTAACTGATACAAGTATCCAGATACTGCACTATATGCCTGAAGTACCAAGAGAAGTGGACCAAGTGTAACTTTTGGACATGTAACAAAAACAAGACTTTGTTGGTTTATTGAAATATTTTATGAGCCACACCACTGAATGTAAACTCCGCTATATCCAGACTGTAAGCAAGAGAGGGGACAGCCCTACTGGGTACACTATCGCACCTCAAATGGCTAAGACAATCTTCAATTAACCAACACCAATGTTTGCAATCTCTGATACCAAAAGCATACCATCTAGATGGGTTTTGGGGGGAAAATGAACCTCTCCAACACCATGAAGAGAAATGAGCAATCTACACGGTCAAAAGCTTTGTGGCATCCAGAGTGAGAACCAATCCTTGTATCTGCTCCCTCCCGATGAGATGGCTAATACTGAAAAGTTGATACAAATTATCCACTGATGACCTTCCTTTAACAAATCCATTCTGAACTACCCCAACTGGGACAGAGAGGATGCCCTCCAATCTGTGGTGCAACACTTTAGCAAAAATTTGATTGGAAGCTAGGCCTATACGAGCTACAATCAGTGATATCCATCCCCTTCTTATGTATCAAAGGGCTGGCTGCATTTACAAGCCAGGTGCCCAATGCACTCATTGAGACAAAACAGCAAACAAGTCCACTAGCAGAGGAATGAACAAGTTTGAAAACTTACAAAAACAACAAAAAAAACCATGAAAGCCATCAGGCTCTGGGCATTATTCCTAGGGAGAGATTTGATAGCTAAAATGCTTTCAGCAGAGATCACTGGGCAACAGCTGTGAAGCCTATTTAGAAGATATCATTGGAAATGATATTCTATTGAAAAATTGACACAGCTGTTCCTCCAAATGTCATGCACTCTGCACATTAAGAGAGGAAAAGTGAGGGGGTGGAGCCTGGTAGCTGGTCAAGATGGACGTGTAAGAGCAGTGCTCTGGAGGGCAAAGACAAGAATCTTGTTTTTCTGCAATATTTGATCATATAGTTCCTACCTACTTGGTTGCCACTCGATCCCAGATATGTCAGGTTCCAAGCAGACATGGCTGGATTTCCAACTATCTCACAATGCTAATGCAAAGAGAACCAAGATGGAACCTCTCTCACCTCACAAGATGGCGGTCATCTGAAATGGCCCTGTGAACTCGCAGGAGATCTTGGCTGAGATTTGGGCAGTCAAAGAAATGGTCAAAGCTAATGAAGAATCGCTAAGTGCAATGCAGGAAGATATCAACTGCTTTGAGATCTTCGTTGGAGTTAAATATGGCCTGTTTGAAGAAGGTAGAGAAGGTGGTGGTGTCACATGGGGAGAGGCTTGAGGCCATCGAGAAGCAGGCCAAGTTGATTGGCTCACTGCAAAGAGAGGTGGAAGATGGCAATAATCGCTCACGACAAAACATAAGGATACTAGGAGTGCCTGAGGGAGCATAGGGGCATGACTTGATATCCTTTTTGTGGGCTATGATTCCAGGTGTGTTAAAGCTGCATTTCACTATGCCGTTTGAGGTTGAGCGCGCCCATATAGTGACTATGCAGTCCGGGGCCATGAACAAGCGTCCCCGCTCATTTATCCTGAAAGTTTTACGCTTTCAACAAGTGTTGCAAATAACGGGAGACGCCAGAGCACTCACAGCTTTGGAATAGTCTCCAGTCTTGTGGGTCATGAGTGATTTTTAAGGCATTCATGAGGCATTCAATATCGGAACAGAATACCAGATTACTTTCCTTTCCGACTGCGTATAGTACACTGCTGACGTCAGATGGCTTCAGCAGCCGTCTGGCAGTAGCAGGGCCGGATTTGCCTATACGCCACGTACGCCGTGGCGTAGGGCCCACAGCTGGCAAGGGCCCACCGGGAATGTTTTTTGCACAGGGCCCCGCGTTTCAGGGGGCCCCGCGCAAAAAACATTCTGATACATCATTAAAATTAAAAAACAAAACAAAACCTGTCGCTGCCTCTGCCGGGGCCGCCGCGGCAGAATCGAGTGTGCCACGGGGCCCCCCCTGCCCAGCAGGGCCTGCCCTCCCCGGTATCACCTCTCTCAGCTGCCTCCCTCCAGTCACACGCGCCGGCTTTCAGAGCGCGAGGGAAGAGTTTCTCCCTCGCTGCTCTGTTAAGCCCGCGGGGGCTGATGGGAATCCCATCAGCCCCCGCGGGCTTAAACAGAGCAGCGAGGGAAAAACTCTTCCCTTGCGCTCTGAAAGCCGGCGCGTGTGACTGGAGGGAGGCAGCTGAGAGAGGTGATACCGGGGAGGGCAGGCCCTGCTGGGCAGGGGGGCCCCGCGGCACACTCGATTCTGCCGCGGCGGCCCCGGCCCCGGCAGAGGCAGCGACAGCTTCTTTTGTAAAAAAAAATTCGCTGGGCTGGGGTGGGCTGGGGGGGTAGGACTGGTGATGGGCTGGGGGGGTTAGGAGTGGTAATGGCTGTGGGCTGTTGGGGGGGTTAGGAGTGGTGATGGGCTGGGGGGGTTAGGAGTGGTAATGGCTGTGGGCTGCTGGGGGGGTTAGGAGTGGTGATGGGCTCTGGGGGGTTAGGAGTGGTAATGGCTGTGGGCTGCTGGGGCGTTAGGCCTGGCGATGGGCGGGGGGGTTAGGAGTGGTGATGGGCTATGGGGGGGCTATGGGCTATGGGGGAGCTAAGTCTATATGGGCTGATGGGATTAGGACTGGAAGTGGGTTGATGGGGGCTTAGGACTGGTAATGGGCTATGGGGGGGGCTTAAACTAAAAATTGGGTGATGGGGATTAGGACTGGAAATGGGCTGGTGGGATTAGGACTGGTAGTGGGCTATGGGGGGCTAGGACTGGTAATGGGTTGGGGGGGTTGCTAGGACTGGAAATGGGC
The DNA here is from genome assembly GCA_033557465.1 of Ichthyophis bannanicus. Lineage (NCBI taxonomy): Eukaryota > Metazoa > Chordata > Amphibia > Gymnophiona > Ichthyophiidae > Ichthyophis > Ichthyophis bannanicus. The sequence goes on along the minus strand of CM066032.1, from coordinate 1,160,045,755 downwards.
TGGGGGATTAAGACTGGAGGTGGGCTGATGGAGTTAGGACTGGTAATGGGCTGTGGGCTGTTGGGGGGGGGTTAGGACTGGTAATGGGCTATGGGGGGCTAGGACAGGAAATGGGCTGATGGGAAGGGGTTAGGACTTGAGGTGGGCTGATGGGGTTAGGACTGGTAATGGACTGTGGGCTGATGGGGGGGTTAGGACTGGCAATGGGCTATGGGGGGCTGACTGGAAATGGGTTGATGGGGGTTAGGACTGGAAGTGGGCTGATGGGGGGTTAGGACTGGAAGTGGGCTGATGGGGGGTTAGGACTGGTAATGGGTTATAGGGGGGGCTTAAACTGAAAATGGGGTGATGGGGGGTTAGGACTGTAAGTGGGTTGATGGGGGGGCTAGGACTGGTATTGGGTTGGGGGGTTGCTAGGACTGGAAATGGGCTGATGGGTGGCTAGGACTGGAAATGGGCTGATGCAGGGACTAGAAGGGAATGGATGCTGGGTGAGGCTGGAACTAGAAGGGAGCTGATGTTGGGGGAGGATTAGAATGGGATGGGGCTGGAAGAGTAAAATGGAGAAGGGAAAAATATTTTGTGTGGGAGGGATAAAAAATCTACAATTGGCCGGGTATTGGGAGAGTAAGTGGGGATTGAGGATGGAGGGGTAAAATTTTGAGTGGATGAAATAGGAATGAGGAAAGAGCAAAAGGAGAAAGATTAGTATGTTAAAGCAGAAGTAGAGAGAGAATGGAAAAAACTAGAAGAGAGAAGAAAGGACAAATGGACAGCAGACGATGGAGGGTTAGCAGAAGACACGAAGAAACCAGAAGAAAGTGGCTGGAGCAATTGCAGCTGAAAAAAATGCACAAAAGGTAGAAAAATATCTCTTTATTTTGAATTTATTAATTGGAATATGTCAGCTCTGGTAAATGTGCATCATTAACGTCTGCGCTTTGTTTAGTACAAGAGCAAATTAATGTATAGTTTTATTTCTACAGTGTTGTACATTCCAAGTTTGGCTTTTGGGATTCCCAGTTTAATTATTGTCTTCCTGTTTCTAAATTGTGATTACTTGTTTGGTGATGGTCTATGTTCTGCATGTGTAACTGAGCTGAGGTGTTCTGTTTATATAATTCCTATTTGACATTGCCACTTGTTCTCTTTCCCCAGTAGGTCATGTATTGTTGTTCTCTGAAATGTATTGGTTTAATATTTGCAGTGTTGCCTTTTGATTGGTAGAGTATGGTGCTTTGTGAGTCCTGGTAGTGCTGTTAGGATACGGCGGGTTTGCTATGGGTTCTAAATGGGCAGTGTTTGTAGTAGTTCCTAATGTGTCTGGCAGTTGGCACTGGATTATAGTAATGTAGAAATCTTTTAGTCTTTCTTTATCCATACACTCATTAAGAGGCACGTTTACTAAAAGTTAGTATATGGTAACATTATGCAAATATTTATGCAAATGAGGCCCCTTATGCAAATGAGGCCCACACCCCCCTTGGGCCGCCCCTGCTGGGGGCCCACAATTTTTGTTGGCGTAGGGCCTCACTCAAGGTAAATCCGGCCCTGGGCAGTAGTATTGCATTGCATCAGAAAATGATGCAATCAACTCTGGATGATGTGTGCATGCTGGTATTATGCAATGTGATGCAATATTACATCATTCAAGGCTTATTTGGGATGTTGTTGATGTCCTACTGGATAAATTTACACAGTGAAACGTCAAAAATGAACTACATGCAATATCTTCAAAACGAGAGCCAATAAATTTTTTTAATGTTATATTCATGTTCAGCTCACCAAGATACTACAGATTAGGGCCTTTTAAAGTCAGTAATGATTTCAATGTTGACCAGTGTTATAGAATACACTGAACACTTTGCCTAACCAGTCACAAACCAGTTAACAAGCTCCACCTTATCGAGACGAGTCTCTGGTATCATCACCATGTGCCCCCTTTAGATTTCAAATAATTAAAAATCATCTTCTGCTTCATTAGAGTAGATATCCTCTGCACAATAATCAAGACAACATTAAAGAGATTTGTCATAGGGTGCCACCCCCACAAATACCTGGAAACTTGCCTCACACATGGGGCAACCATCACAGCCACACCAGCCAATGCAGTGCAAAAATGGGCAGTATCTGAAGTTATAATCACAGTGTGCCTGACACCATTTATAAAAGTATTCAAACATTCAACTCTATCAGACTTCAATAACATTTTTTGTTCAATTTATTATTATTTTTTTATATTTATCACACTGGACAACAACCAAAACAGAAGAATACAGCACTGTCTCCCCAGTCAAACCTCCCATATACATTTACAAAGTTTCCATATCTCATTGAAAATCTTTAAGGTACAAATATCAAATAACATCCAGCCAATCATCCATCAATAAAATAGATCATTTGCAAAAATCCTCTAGAGGAGTCCATACTTTAATAAACAATGCTGTATTTTTTCTTTACAGTTGCAGTCTCTTGATATTTACAAGAAACACACATTGCTCCACCATACATACACTTTAACTTCTTTGCTACTTTTCCAATTAGATATATTAGTTGCTTGGGTTTTGAAATTAATACTAGCAAATAATTTAGCCTTTTCTGGTAGTAGAGCAAATCTTAAAGCAATCACTTTCCAAATAATTATAAGTGAGCATTTATGGTCAAAATACTCAAAATCTGCTCCTATACCCGACTCCAAAAGGTACTTAAATGTGCACAAGAAACTAACATATGCGATATTGTTCCCATTTCACTATGACATAATCAGTATTTCACCAAGAAGCTTCCAGGCAACTTAGCAATCTTTACAGGGCTCTGAGGGCAATAAAATAGAAGGACAGTGTAACAGTTCCAGAAAGCGTAGTTACTCACCTGTAACAGGTGTTCTCCAGGGACAGCAGGCATCAGTCCTCACATATGGGTGACGTCGGCGCCGACGGAGCCCTCGTAAAGAGCAATTCCCCAGCTTTCAAAGAAAGCCTTTGGGATTGCATTGTGCATGCGCGGTCCCCTTCCCGCCCAAGGGTGCCATCTTGCTCAGTCAAATGACATAGCTAAAAAGACGGTAAAATGAATAAAAACCAATAATAGGACTGCAACTCCAGGGGAGGAGGGAGGGTTGTGAGGACTGATTCCTGCTGTCCCTGGAGAACACCTGTTACAGGTGAGTAACTACGCTTTCTCCAGGAACAAGCAGGAAGTCAGTCCTCACATATGGGACTCCCTAGCTATAGGCTACCGAGAACCCATAGCTGAAAAATGGCTCCCTCTAGAAGAGCCACAGCAGCTGCAATAGGAATTCAGCCGAGAAAGCAACAGCCCCAGGTAGCCTGACACCAAAGGGTCGGAGGGTTGGAGTTGCCTAAACCTCAAATAGGTTACGGAGAACCGCCTGGCTGAAAGCACTGTCCCATCGGGACTCCCTATCCAGGCAGTAATGGGCTGCAAAAGTCTGGCTTGAAGACCAAGTTGCGGCCCGGCAGATGTCTGCCAGCAGAACAGAGCATAAGTGAGCCACTGATGCGGCCTTAGCCCTGACACGGTGGACTGTTACTCGACCCTGCAATGGGAGGTCGACAGCCTTGTACACCCAGGCAATACAGTCTGCCACCCATGTGGACAGCAAACGCTTGGAAACAGGTAACCCTAGCTTACTGGGATCATACAAGATGAAGAGCTGAGAAGCCCTTCGATGTCCCTTTGTACGTTCTAGGTAGAAGGACAACACCCTCTTACAATCCAGGGTATACAGGACTGCCTCTGCCGGCTGGAATGCGGTCTGGGAAAGAAGGTCGGAAGAATCACCTCCTGGTTGAGGTGGAAAGAAGAGACCACCTTTGGAAGGAACTTTGGGTGAGTGCGGAGGACCACCCTATTCCTATAAAACCTTGTGTATGGCTTATCAGTTATGAGAGCTTGCAGCTCACTCACACGTCTGGCTGATGTGAGTGCCACCAGGAAGAGCACCTTCCAGGAGAGGAAGCACAGATGGCAAGAGGACACCGGCTCAAAAGGTGGGTGAGTAAGCTGCTGCAAGACCACATTTAAATCCCACTCAGTTGCCGGAGGACAAACTGGAGGTTTCAGCAGAAGCAGACCTCTGAGGAATCTGGACACCAGGGGGTGAGCCAAGAGAGATTGCCCCTCCACTGGCGAGTGATTAGCTGACAAAGCACTCAGGTGGACCATGACAGAGTTAGACTTGAGACCTAATTCTGAGAGGTGAAGCAGGTACTGCAGCACCACTGGTACCAGGCAAGAGAAAGGGTTTTCATTGTGCTGGTTACACCACACCTCAAACCTATGCCACTTGAAAGCATAGGATTTCCTAGTGGACTGCCTCCTTGAGGCCAGTAACACTTCTTCTACATTCCGAGATAGGAGGAGAGGAGCCGGCACTACCCTTTCAGCATCCATGCCATCAGGTTGAGGGACCTGAGGGTGGGGTGCAAGAGAGAGCCCTGCTCCTGGGACAGGAGGTCGGGCTGTGTCCCCAGTGGGAGTGGGGTTTCCACTGCCATCTGGAGGAGAAGCAGAAACCAAGGCTGTCTTGGCCATCTGGGGGTTACCAGAATGACCGAGGCCTTGTCCCGAAGGATTTTGAACAGAGTCCGGGCCACCAGAAGCGTAGGAGGAAACACATACATGAGGCCCCCTGACCAGGAGATCAGGAAAGCATCTGCAGCCACCTTTAGAGGATGTGGCTGTCTGGAGCAAAATATGGGCAGCTGGTGATTTTGTGGACTGGCAAAGAGATCTATGGACGGATGTCCCCAGCAGCGGAAAATCCACTGGGCTACCACCCGATCCAGTTGCCATTTGTAAGGTTGGCGAATCCTGCTTAGTTTGTCTGCTAGGCAGTTCTCCTGACCAGGCAGGTACACTGCTTTGAGAGACATACCCTGCCTGATGGCAAAGGAGCAGAGGTCCAGTGTCTCCTGATATAGGATACGAGACCCCGTACCTCCCTGCTTGTTCACGTAGAACATTGCTACCTGGTTGTCCATCTGTATCAATACAGACTGATGTGAGAGGACATGACAAAAGGCTTGAAGAGCTAGGCGAATCACCCGCAGCTTTAAAAGATTGATTTGGTGTGCCGACTCTTGAGGAGACCATAGCCCCTGAGTGCATGATCCTTGGCAATGGGCTCCCCAGCCCAGCAAGAAGGCATCTGTCATTAGCACTCTTGTGTGTGAGGGAGTCTGAAAAGACACTCCTTCGAGCAAGTTGGGTGGCTGACTCCACTACTGCAATGACTTCACCAGTCACCTGGATACTGTTATCCTGTCTCTGAGGCTGCCGGTGGCTTGTGTCCACTGATCTCTGAGGCACCACTGAGCTGTTCTCATCTGGAGACGGGCATTTGGGGTCACATGCACCGTGGAGGCCATGTGGCCCAGGAGGCATAAGAAGTGTCTTGCTGAGACCTGAGACCTGCGCCTGAACTGCTGTGTCAGTGTTAGCAGCCTCTGTGCCCTGTCCTCCGGCAGGTAAGCCTTCGCCTGAAGGGTGTTCAATCTTGCTCCTATGAACTCTAAGTTTTGAGTAGGGAGCAAAGTAGACTTTGTGTGGTTTATGACAAAGCCTAGACGTTGCAACAGGTTGATAATGTGAGAAGTGGCCTGTTGGGCCTCCTGAGGCGAATGGCCCCTAATGAGCCAGTCATCCAGGTAAGGGAAGACAAAAATTCCTTGACTTCTGAGGAAGGCCACCACGACAGCCAGGCATTTTGTAAACACTCTGGGAGCAGAGGCTAGGCCAAAAGGCAGAACTCTGTATTAGAAATGTTTTCCTCCCACTACAAATCTCACATATTGTATGTGGTCTGGATGTATGAGGATGTGCGTATAGGCATCCTTCAGCTCTAAGAAGCATAGCCAATCTCTCTGGTGGAGGTAAGGCAGCAAAATTCCAAGGGAAAGCATTTTGAACTTTTCCCTCACCAGGAGCTTGTTTAAGTTTCTTAGGTCGAGGATGGGTCAGAGGCCTCCTGTCCTCTTTGGTATGAGAAAATACTTGGAATAGAAGCCCTTGCCCTGCAGGTGGTGGGGCACCGGTTCCACCGCCTGATCCTCTAGAAGACCTGCCAACTCCTGTAAGAGGAGGTCCCTGTGAAGAGGGGGTCTGAGAGGCTCTCCTGGAAAGAAGGAGGGTGGTATCTGGCTGAAGTGAAGCAAATAGCCCCTTTGGACTATTTGCAGGACCCAGATATCCGAGGTGATGGCTGGCCACCTGTGAGCGTACAGGGTTAGCATGCCTCCTGTGCATGGCCTTACCACTGGCGGAAGAAAGATTATGCATTGGGAGTCAAAAACCCCATCCTGGCTGGGTAGGAGCCGGGGTCTGGGGCTTGGGGGTCTTCTGCTTATGCAGGCCATGACCCTGTCCCTTGGCCTGCTGCCCCTGTTTGGGAGCTGGGGTGGCCTGGTAAGTGGGGTAGTTGCGGTAAGCACTACCCTTCCTCGGGAAAAGGGGTTTTTTACCCAAGCCCTTCTTCTTAGAAGGGACAGAAGTCTTCTTTGAGAGTCTTGTCCCGGTCAAGTACTCGGACTCGAGCTCAGCAGCCTTCTCAGTCATGGGTTTGCCAAAGAGGTTGTCACCTCAGCAAGGGACATCGACCAATTTGTCCTGAACCCATGGCTCCAGATGCGATGACATTAGCCAGGCCTGGCAGCATGCACCGATGCCGGCCGTGGCTACTCGGGCCGAAGCTTCGAAGCCATCATAGGCCGCTCATGATATGAACTTCGAGCACTCCCGAATCCCTGTGGACAAGGCATTGAAGCGCTGCAAGGGTGCCTTGGAGAGGCCAGCTGAGAACCCGGCAATCTCCTTTGCCAGGTCCCTCAAGTACATGCCCATGTACAGCTGACAGGTTTGGACACGGCATGACAGCATCGAGCCCTGGAAGCATTTTCTGCCGAGGGTGTCCAGGTTCCGGGCCTCCCAGCCAGGAGGCACCAAGGAGTGCATTTTTTGGCTCTTGAGCCTATGCATGGCCGATTCTACAACCATGGAGTTGTGCGGCAGCTGTGCCTTTTGGAACCCAGGGCTCTTGCGGACTCGATAGATGGACTCGACTCGCTTGCTGAGAACCGGCATTGAGGCCGGTGACTCCCCCATGCGGAGCATCAGCCGTTCCAGCATCGGAGGAACCGGCACAGTAAGGGCTTCCCTCGGGGGAAAGTCATAATGGAGGGCCTCAAGCTCTTCAGCTCGAGGCACCTCCTCGGTATCCACTGGGAATGCCAAAGCCTTTGCCATGTCCTTGATGAAGTCTGAGAACTGGTTATCCTCTGGAGGGGACCTTCTCCAAGGCTCCGAACCCGGTGAGTCCGATGGGACATACCGGGTCCGATGGGTGTCCGGGGACTCCTCATCTTTCATCTCCCATGCCGATCCCTCCGAGGAGGAATCAAGGGGCTCTGGCCGCGAGGGCTTCGGCCCTGACTGCCCCGACGCCAAGAGCACCAGCATCAATGACCTCGGTCCCGAGCAGGAGGTCAAGGATCGACTCAAGTCTGAAGAGTCTCGAGGATCGGCTCAGCCTCTGGGGTCGACTTGGACGTCGAGGTCCCAGTGGTCGGGGCGGATGGACCAGTGAGACCAGCTATCAGTGCCCGCTGCTGCTCCATGAAGGCAGACATGCTGCGCTCCAGGGCCGTCATCCTGAGACCGAGCTCAAAAGACTCTGCAGCCTCCAGTTCAGGCCCAGACAATGCCGGCTCCCCTGGAGGGGAATCCATGAGGACAACAGCACTTACCCCCCTCAGCATCTCCGGATCCATGTGAGGTATCATCGTAGGCCGCTCCAACTCCGAGGACCTGGGGCAGTGGTCAGGCCTCCGCAATCTGGCCTTCAAGGGCCCAGGGTGATCAGAGGCATCCATCGATGCCGCCCTCATGAGCTTCTTCTTCCTCCGGTGTTCCCAGGAGGGAGACCCACGTTCAGAAGACCCCCGACAATGCTCAGGTTCATACAGCTCCCGAGACGTCGAGGCTTCTGACAAGGTCTGGATCCGGGGGGATTCAGACTCCGAGAAAATCCTTTCACGTTGCTGCTGCCTACTTCTGAGTGCCTTAGAGGACATCTTTGCACAGGGGCCACAGACCTTCGGGTCATGGTCGGTCCCGAGGCATCGGAGACAGCAGTCATGTGTGTCAGTGAGGGAAATTAACTTCTTACACCGATCACACTTTTTAAACCCACTGGCAGCCATCGGGGGAAAAAGGGCTCCTGCAAGGTCGAAGGACCGGGCTGCCAGTGAAAATAAAAAAAAGAGTGCGAACGCTAGTTTCTAAGGACAAAACCACAAAAAACTGACTGGACTCGATACCGGTGTACCGAGTCGCAGGCGCGAAGGGGAACTGGCGTCGACCGGTCGAAGAGAAAAAATTCTTATAAGTTTTGACACACTTTTTCCGCGAGGAATTAGGGACAACGTCCGTTGGGCTCCGCAGAAAAGGGGAGACAGAGCAAGATGGCTCCCTGGGGTGGGAAGGGGACCGCACATGCGCGATGCAATCCCAAATGCTTTCTTTGTAAGTTGGGGAATTGCTCCGCAGGAGGGCTCCGTCGGCACCGACATCACCCATATGTGAGGACTGACTTCATGCTTGTTCCTGGAAAAAGAGGGGATCTTATTGGTTTTGCCCAGAATTGTTTCCATTTCTTTTCAGAAAACTAATCCTGAAGTTCTTTTTCCCATATTTTCTATAACTAGATATCTCCAGCGTCTTACAATCTTTAGGACCTTATAAAATACGAAAATAACTTAGGGAATAGTAGTACTTATTGCATCTAATTCAGGTTCTGAATCCAAAACGTATTATTGAGCTTACAGTGTAGCACACAGTGTCATAACTGCAACCACTGATTTTGAAATGAGTAGGAAGGATTATATTCCAGCTGTAGGTCTCTAAGATTTTTCAAGGTACTCTCCTTAATTAACTGTGCCAAAAACCATATACCTTTTGTTTCTGCCAGGCCTTCTAGTTTATTGGTTCATTTTGTATCTTAAAAATAGGATTTAACCAAATTGACATTTTCAAGGATTATTCCCGAGGAGTCTAATCCTTTTGCTAGAAAATTAAACAAATAATCAGCCTTCTCCACTATTTCATCTTCTTCAGAAAAGCATGGTTTATGTATGGTAGGAACTACATGTGGAGTCCGATTCAGGAAGGGGCACATCCCAGCTGTCCGGATGGCCCTGAGCAGGACAGATCCATTTGGACCCGATTCTGTAACGTGGGAAAAAATGTTCCTGTGGCATACAGAATCAGGATCGAGGATGGCCCTGTGTGCCCCTGCATGGCCCACAGGATGTCCACCCTGCAGGCCCTTGCATGCCTACAGTGCCCTAGCACTTAACCCGCCACCCGACGCCCAGCAGGGGTTGCCAGAGCCCTGATCGGGTGGTGGGAACACATCTCTGGTGGCCTGCTGCACCGGTGGTGGACTGCTGTGCTCCTGTGGGGGGCTGCTGGGCAGGATTGGGGGGGGGGCATCCTGCACTTATTATTCCACCACCGAGATGGAATAACCAGTCCATCTCCCTGGTGATGTCAATGGAATCGGCCCTGTACGTCTGGGTGCTGCACCCACACCCACACCTCTCCCTATCACACCCACGTCCGCTGCTGCATGCACTGAGACTCTCTGCGTGCAGCGGGGGAGTCAAGTGGAATACCGCCAAAGCGGATAACGGGCAGCACGTCCCTGCGGGATGTGCTGCGTCGCTATTCCCCTTCTAGAATCGGGCCCATAATGGGTAGAGAGAAGCAAAAGCATATTCTAAGGGAAACCAATGTGGATCCATTGTGGACCAGGAGACCAATGTGGACCAGGAGACCAATCAAAAGGTATATCTCCAAGATGACTGTGAATGGCAGGAATATTTAATGACATGGCCAATGATTTGGAATAGTTAACTTTATATCCAGTGAGGACAGAAAAGGACCAGATAAGATCAAGCAAAGGGGAAATAGAGTTTATGCTTAAATATAGCATGATGGCATAAATTGTCTACTTATCTATGGCGCATAACTAATGACTATTGGCAATGGTTCAACTGCCAGGTTAAAGATCGTCAGGGACAGGATACATCCCTACTTAGTACCCCTATAGATTTGAAATTATTCTGAAAGGCAACCATTAGCCTGAATTCTCACTTGGAGCACTGAGGAAAGGACTTTAAACATTCAAACAAAGTTTAGGTAAAAGCCAAATCATTGCAATGTCTTGAAAAAGTAAAGTCATTCTATGCAAACAAAAGCCTTTTTGGCATCCAATGAAAAAACAATCAAAGGTTCCTGTTTGGTGCTGGCAACATTCAAACTGTGACAAAGGATCTTAATATGTACACCTTAGAGAAAAGGCGGGATAGAGGTGATATGATTGAGACGTTTAAATACCTCTGTGGCATAAATGCACAGGAGGAGAGCCTCTTTCGATTGAACACAAGCTCTGCTATGAGGGGACATGGGATGAGGGTGAATGGGGATAGATTCAGGAGTGATATGCGGAAATATTTCTTTACGGAAAGAGTGGTGGAGCTGTGGAATAGTCTCCCAGTGGAGGTGGTAGAGATGAGGACAGTATCTGAATTCAAAAAAGCATGGGACAAACACAGAGGATCTCTAAAGGGAAAAAGGGGACTGTTGTAGTTGTTGATATGGAAGGACAGACTAGATAGGCCATGTGGTCTTTTTCTGTCGTCATTTTTCAATGTTTCTACGTTTCTAAATATTTTAGCAGTATCAGATGATCTCCTACCTGACAAATCTATTTTGTTCCACATGAATAAAGGTAGGTAATATTCTACCTAAGCTAGTAGCTAATATTTTAGCATAAATCTTACTAACAACATTAATTAAAGAGATTGGTCTATAATTTTGAACTTTATTATGATCTCTAGCTGGTTTTGGTATCACTACAATTTTAGATTCTGAAAATTGTCTCTTGTCTTTCCTTATTCCAAGAAGGAGTTACAGTAAATAGTTGGAAAAATTTAGGGACTAAGATGTCTGAAAATGCCAAATAAAGTCCTTCAGTAAATCCATCCTGTCCTGGAGACATTCCTTTAGGAAGAAATTGTATAGTATTTAGAATTTCATCCCCTGAATGGCTGATTGTCCTAATGTTACCGCTGGATGATCCAGATTTCCCATAAAGATGCTAAATTCATCATATGAGGAGGTAACTTTGGAAGAATAAATATAATACTGTCTAAATTCAGAAACTATATCTAGATCTTCAGTAATTTGAGAGCCTTCTAAATTGATTTTAAATACTGAGCCAGTACATGACCTGATCTATTCTTTCTGCATAATGTGAAGCTTTCTTCATAAAAATTGACTAGCTGGCATCACAGCTGAGTGTTGTATTATAAAGATACTTAAACTTCTGTAGTTGAAGAAGTACCTCAATCTTATTAATATGTATATGATCATCTTCCAGTCTCCATTTTCATTAATTTTATTTTCCTCTCTTTGGTTTCTTTCCCCAGCTGAAAAACCTATTATGGCTCATCTAAGGGGGGCTTTATATACATCCCACCATATATGAATAGGGAGTTGATTCAGATCATTAGATAAAACAATCCTTAGACACTTGTCTAACTAAAATGAAAAAGGCGTGAAGAGGACTACGATAGAGTTTCCCTCTAAAATAGCTCTCCTTCTCAAATCACTTCACTGACTCCTTATTCATTTTTGCATACAGTTCAAGCTTCCTCTATTGACCTACAACTGCATGCATTCTGCAGCGCCTCAATTCTTATCCTCCTCTCTACCCTCTTGCTGATTAAACTCCTTCATACCTCTGTACTGTCAGAGTCTCCTTTCTTCTTCCAGGTTTGAGCTTCACTTCCTCACTCTCCTGTTGCTTCTAGCCTGTCAGTATTTCTGATAACAACCTGGGTAGACAAGAGGAGAAGGAGAGCAATGATACCTCAGGCTGAAACTCTTTTGCTATCTGGCCTCCAACGTAATGCTTTGAACATGTAAGATACCATAGTTCTATATCTTTCAAGGTATGAGTCAGTCCTAGACACCATAAAAGGACCATGAAACTCTAGACATGATCTCTACTACTGCCAGCTTAGTGTGGTAAGCAGAAGGGAAAGGCGGAACTGCTTGTATTGTGCATGTGATGAAGCCTAGATCCAGCCCTGAACTTCCAGCCAATTATGCAGCAGGGTTTAAATTCTGCAACTTTTGCAGCAATCGCAGACTTGGGGGTTGTGGATATATTCCAGTGGTGGATGGGAGGAATGCAGTTCTGAGGCATGAACATGGTAGGTGAGTGTTTAAGAGTTATGGAAGGATTTGGTGGGACAGTTTGATGGATTTGGGGGACTGTGTTAATTATTGGCTTTCTCAAGTCTCTGTGTTCTGAAGTATTTCCCATTCGGTGCTGAGGGAATTGAGAATTTTTCCCTATGCAATCGTTACCAGGGATGTGCAGGCAAAAAAAAAAAAAATCCTTTTGTTTCCTGTGTTGTTTGAAGTTTATATCATTTTATTTGGTTTTAATACATTTCCATTTTTTTTTTCATTTTGTTTTCTGGGCAGTTTTGTTAATTAGAGAGGTAGATGTGGCTGCTGGCCAAATGAAAAACATAGCTGAAAGATAACTAAAGGTTTCAGGTAAATATAAAACACAACCATTTCTTTTTCCTCACAGTCAGAGGCTGGTCTCAAACCAGTGACCTTTTGGATAGAAGGCTGGCAACCTAAGCAAAAGTCATCACATCTCCATAGGGACCGACTCTAGTCCGCCTGCTTTTAATTTATGTATTGTTGATGATCATCCTTCCTGTTTACCGATTGGCCTGAAGTTTGTCTAGTCTGCAGCTCTATGAAAAAGGCTAACTGAATTTTTTACCTTATAAATCTATTGGCTCCTGCTGTAGAGATTTACTCCAAAGATTTTTCTCTCTCATTGTACTTGTGCCAGATGTTTACCAAGTCTAATCCAGATCTTGGTGAATCATCAGTAATTGGACAACCTTGATCTAGATTAGGCTTGATAAATGTCTCTGATAGGTACTTAGACATAGGGGTATGTTTACTAAACTGCGTTAAAATAGCAGATGCTACATTAATGCACGTTAGGTAATGTTAACACGCGCAAATGTCACGATAATGCGTGAAAACGTCACTATAACGCGTGTAAATGTCACGATAATGCGCGTAGACGTCACAATAATGCACATTAACGTTCCCGGCCGCGTTAAGTCCCACCGAGGGTGGAGAGAGGGCGGAGAGAAGGGGTCAATGGGTGGGGAGAGGCCCCTTCCACACTAACAGAGGGAACTGAAGGGCTGAATCTTACCGCAACTGAAAACCTGGCGTTAGCACACATTTGCAAGATAGAGAAACCATTTCAGTGTCAGCAATGTACAGCAAAGGCAGGGAGCCCAAGAAAAGTGATAGTAGTGCTCCATTTGCAGCAACAGCATAGTGCCCAAGTATGAAAGGCCACTATGGTGACAGTGCGAATGGGGCATAGGGGGCTGCAGGCGGGACATGTAGTGGGGGCAGCTGTGGCACAGGGCAGACCAGGCAGGCACATAGGTGACACATAGGAACATAGACATGACAGATGGCCATGCGCTGCCAGCATCCACATCTGTGGTCTAGCAGCCCTTGGGGGGGGGGCTACCAGGGTCACGCCATGGCACATTCTGGCACACTGGTGGGTGTGGTCCCTGGCTCGGGATGGAGCTGCATGCTGAACATTGTTGTGCCGGGCCACTTGGTGTGGGGCTGGGGACATGGCCGTGTGGGGGGGGGATGTGGTTTCCTCATGAGCCAGGTGTTGGGCGTATGTTTCTGGAGACTGTGGGTGGTAGGTCCCACCGTGCATGGATGAGTGGGGGCTATGGTCCAGGGGTGGGGTGGGCATGGTACACCTGGCCTCTTGGTCCCACCATATGTTGGGTGGGACTGGCTAGGGACATGCAGTCTACGTGTCCCCTGACATGGACCCGACACCCCCCTGCTTCTGGCCCTACATGTGCTGTGGTGTTAGCTCTCACCAGAACACATTTCTCCATCCCACCTGCATATGGGTCCACTGTATCCAGCTCGGGCAGCAGGATGTGTGTAGTGACGGTCCATCGCTCATGCACGCCGGCTGATTGCACAGGGCCACACATGACAGATGGCCAAACACTGCCAGCATCCACATCTGTGGTCTAGTAGCCCTCGGGGGGGTTACCAGGGTCATGCCATGGCACATTCTAGGGCACTGGTGGGTGTGGTCCCTGGCTCGGGATGGAGCTGCATGCTGAACATTGTTGTGCCAGGGCCACATGGTCCACCATGCATTCAGACTGCGCAATGCATGTTACCTGCTACTCAGGACACGTTTCCCATTTGTTACACAGGCGTGTGTTGCCTCTCATACATCACATGCTCCATATGTGCGTGGGGACCTGGCTCGTGCATGTGTCATGACGTGCGGAACAGGCCCTACCCCTCCTTCACATGCTGCTCCGCACCTTACACACACACAACGTGCATGTATTGAGCGTAACAAGCGTTCCTACATGCGCTATGCCATTACGCACCCATGCACTTACCGTTCTCTACATTTGGACCTCTGGATGTCACTACTATTAGTGTCTGCCCCTACATCCACAGGTACTGTATCCTGTTCCATATTTTGTGCCACACACCCACCATTTCTGGTATGCAGTTTTTCTCTGTGTGGTAGGCCGTATCCATGGCGCTCTCTGCCGCCTGTAGTTACCCCACGCGTTGCATCTATGCGTACATTGTGCCAGCACATGTTATGTAATCTACGCACATGGGAACACACTGTGTGCTCCTCCTATGCACACTCTGCAGACCCAAATGTGAGGGGCGCCTGTGTGTTGTGGTACGCGCACTATGGCGTTACGCTTCCATACGCACTGTGCGGTTTGAAATACTGTTGCTGGTGTGCATTGCTGCATCTGCAGTTGTGTTATGTTTATTCTGATTTAGTTGCCACACCCCACACCATATTTAGCATCCTACATTGCTCAAGCTGATGTCCATGAAGGCTCAAACCGACCATGCGGGTTGTGCAGTGGTGGCGTTGCTTGACTTGGAGGAGCTGCGGTTGCCTGATGAGGGAGATGGTGTCCTGGGGGCTGTGGCACTGGGCATGGGTGTAGTCCCGCTGCAACACAGACCTGCAGCTTTGAAGGCTCCACAGGCCGAGGTATGTCCAGCATGGCACTGTAGGCATGCCAAGGCGTGCCCTCACCTGCCTTGCCTCTACAGGCCCAGGCCCGTGCTCCAGGACATGAGTGAGGACCAGGTCATCTCCCTTTACCGTCTGAGCATGGGGGCTATTAGGGAGCTCTATGAGGATCTAAGACCTGACCTCGAGCCCCGGACTGCCCGGTCACATGCCATACCAGGATTGGCCAAGCTCCTGGGTACCCTACTTTTCTTTGCCTCTGGCTGTTTCCAATCCTCGGTGGCTGCAGTGGGTGGGATGAGCAGGCCCAACTTCTCACGCTGTCTACATCAGGTACTGCGGGCCATGGTCAGCCGGGTTAGGAGTTACATTGCGATTCCTAACAGTGGGCAACAGTGGGGGGCTGTGGGCCAGGCATTCCAGCAGATTGCAGGGATACCACATGTGATGGGAGCTATTCATTGCACACATGTTGCCCTGGTCCTGCCCAGAGACAGGGAGGTTGCATTCCGCAACCGCAAACACTACCATTCCCTGAAAGTTCAGGTTGCTTTTGATTCAACTATGCAATATTCTGAATGTGGTTCCCCGGTTTCCAGGGTCCGCCCATGACTCCCATATCCTGCATCACTTGGCACTATTTGGCCAATTTGAGGCCAGACAATATGGGGACTGTGTCCTGCTGGGTGGGTATTTACCATCTCTAACATGCACATGTTGTCCCTGTGTCCTGGGGGTCCTGCACCTCTCACAGGTGGGACAGGGTCACCTTTGGTTTTCCATTTGGGTCTTCTGACTGCATATCCCTGCAGCTCAGACGTCTTTTCAGTCAACATTATGGACACAGTCCGTCAGGCTGTGGCATATCACTGCCCATCCCATGTATGTTATACGTGGTCCTATTGCCAATTATGACCCCTGCATGTCTCTCCCTGCATTGTGGTTGTGCAGCGCTGACATTCCATTTTAACACAGGTACATTCATCACTCCCATGTGCCTGTTCAGTTGGATGTCGTCTATCTTGGAGCATTGTGGCTTCTTGTGGGTGGGAATCTCTACTACTTGGGCACATGCATGCCCAGGTTGGTGCCTCTACATCCTCACCTGGGATGTGTGTGTCGGACATAGCTGGTATTGGTGTTCATTGGCACTGGTGCTGACAGTGGTGGCGGGATGGATTGGATATGTGCCTGCCTCCTTGTCTACACATCATCAACTGCAGAGATGTTTATGTCTTGCTGTGGCATTATGGTTTGCACACTGGTCTGGGTACCTGGGGACCAGCGTTCAATTCCCAATGTAGCATTTGTCAGGCCACATTCCCTGCGTTGCTCTGACGGGATCCAGTTCATCTTTGTCACTCTTTGATGTACATTACCAGGTTTATGTTGCCATGTACACTGCTTTGCTTGATATCATGGGCAGTCTCTGACATCCATTACAAATATATGTGTGTAGAGTAGCAGCCATCTAGCTGTGTATGCTTTTCCAGGCTTGTGTGTCCTGTATTGCCAGGCACATATGCCTTTGTGGACATTTCATGACTCCTGTGTGTTTGGTCCTCCACATTCAGCACCTACAGTCTACATGTGCACACCATGCATCTCCTGGACATGATCTGTCCTGCTCATCATCTGTTGACAGACCAGAGACTTTGGTGTGACATGTTGGACAGACATTTGTCTCTTCTGCTGCATCACCACACTGACCATCCTGGACCAGTGGCAGTTGTCTGTGTGCCAGCCGTCTGCCGCCTCACAGGGTGCTGAGGGTTTCCATACATATGTTCCCTTTGTGGGGACATATTTGCATTGCACTTGTTGTGGTTGTTTGGGATAGTGGTTCAGAACGTGTGTTGGCAAGCCATGGGTTGCAGGTTTGAGTTCCACATGTTCCTTTCCTTTTCTTTTCTTGTGTTCTGCTAATCCTACCAAACAGTGGCTCCGGCTTCCTCACCTCTCTGCACACCCTTCCTCTCTTCACTGTGCAGTGCATTGTCCCCTCCATGAAGCTTATCCGTCACATGCTGGCACCTACATATGGTCCCTTTCTTTGTGATGTCTGGGTGGGCAGTTGGCTCAGTGGTTTGTTATTGGTGTCCCTGACCTGGGTTTGGACTCCTCAGTGTATCACACAGGGTCAGTTTCATCTACCAAGCTGAGGTGCTGGGGAGGTGCACTCCCCATCTGGGGACCATCTGTAGACCACTGATCTTCATGTGCAGGGCATAATGGTTACTGATAGGTTTACCCTATCCTGGCAAACACAGCAGACAGTTTCGGTGGTGACTTGCGATCTTTCTGTAGGCAGCCATTGGCTTTACAAACACCAGGGAGGGGTGGGTCACTGGTTAATACACTGACCTCATAGCCAGAGGTTATGGGTTCAATCCCCAATAGATCTCATTTTAGTAGGCCTGGCTGACACACGTCCTTCTCATGCCTGTAACAGTCAGACACATATTTGCAATCTGTGCACACAGCCAGGTACACCCTCACCTCAGAGACCTAACCAATGGTGCCTATAAGGTGCATTAGCCCATGCCACATTGTAAGGCACCGCAAAGTAAGGCACCATTGTCCAATGTGCCATACAACATGCCGTAACACGTGTCACAGGCGGCACATGTGCGTTGAGCATGTAGGAACGCACTTTACCACGCAGACACATTTATAGTGTGTCATGTAGTCATGCACACACTGCACATAGCGGACAGGATGGTGGCCAATGCACCAATGCTGGCGTTCTCACGTAACGACCTACACCTCCTTGCCAACCTCAGCTGCAACCAGCAAAGGCGCCTGTTCCAGGGCTACACCAGGCAGCACATCCTGAAGAGGAGGAGGTGGCATGGAGGCACCTCACCAGGCATTTCACTGGAGCTGCTGCCTACCCACGTGAGGTACATGCATAGGGACTGTCACACAAAGCAAGGGATACAACACAGTAGCCAGCAATCAACACACATATCATACAGGGGCAACATGGGTAATGGGCAGGTCTGTGGATCAACCTTAACTTAAAGAAGATGAACAGGTTGATGATCACATGTCTGCCCCAGGCCCAGGTGGCCCCTGGACCATATGGAGAGGTCTGTGATACATCCCCTGGACCTTCATGGGTGCGTCTGCTGCTGTATGCCTCCCACACTGGCTGACCACATATGCCAAAGTGCTGCCATGGACCACTTGGCAAGGGCATATGCACTCCCAGCATATGGTCACCACATGTCTTGGGCACATCATATAATGGAGCAGTCATGGAGATCAAGCGCATGTGTATCAGCTGTGACAGATGCCCCAACCACCCCTTTGCAACACAGCACACGGATAACTGCACAATACAGCACTGCTGGCACATTGAACATGATCTGAACCATGACACAGCCACAATTGCCATGGGGAACCCATGTCACTCAGGGGCAGAATGTCAGGTAGGCATGGGGTGCCTGGGTTGTAGCACACATGACACATGGGGGCCATCAGCACATGGCGTGCCTCACTCACACACATGCAGGTGGTGTTGGCCACAGCTAGCTTTGGACCAACAGTGTACATCGGGGCGGCACCCTGGTGCCCACATCCATGTGTGATGTGCATCTGCCATTAGACAGAGATGTCTGTCCCCTAACAGTCCATTTCCATTGCTGTACCCCCAGGTGGTGGATCTTTGTAGGAGGGCTCTGGAGCTGAGGTTGTATCACCCTCACCTCCTAAGGAGGCTACAGTGGGGGGCAATGGTCCACGGGGACGGTGAGTGGTGCAGCCTGTGTGGCCACCTACTATATTTCAATGATGTAGCTGACACATGGGCACCGTGGTAATGCCTGCTTTTCCCCCACAGCAGATGCTGATGCTGCTGGGACACCATTTGGATCAGGGTCACAGCTGCATGGTCCACAGCGCCTGCTGGTAATTGCGGCATGGCGGGGGAGATGGAGGGGGATGCCAACGAGGGGGAGAGTGGTGGTGGTGGTGGAGGTGTGGTATGGGGGAGGGGTGGATAAGGGGGTGGGGTGGACAGGGAGGGGGGCTGGGATGGGGTCACAGGACAGCATGGGCCACTGGGGGCCCCTGCCACCTGCCCCATGTGACCAGCAATGTAGGCCACCTGGGCGCGGCAACACCATGCATTGCCACAGATGGGACATCTGCAGATGCCACTGTACAGACACCAGGCACATGATGTCTGTGTGGTGGCATGTGTGTATGCCACCTGTCTGTGGCACTGTGTGCTGTGGCCCAGGCTCTGTGGGCACAGAGCCGCCCCTGGTTCAGGTGGTAGATGCCATGTTGCAGATGGCTGGTGAGATGCGCATGGTACATGAGGCCATGATGGGCAGCGCAGCTCACCAGCCATCCAGTCATGTGGCCCCCAGGGGTGTACGCACCATGGTGCCACATGACACCCCTGCCCTGTGCTTTTCTGTGACACGGGAACACCACAAGGCTGGGGCAGACCCTGAAACCCCCTGCCACCACATGGGGGGAGATCTTTTGTACAGGGCCCACCTGTGCTCAACTCCTTGAACAGTGACAGCTGTCTGTGTGCCAGCCATCTGCCACCTTACAGGGTGCTATGGCTTTCCATACACATTCCATTTGGTGGTACATATTTGCATTGTAGTTGTTGTGGTTGTTTGGGATAGTGGTTAGAGACATGCATTGGGCCGCTATAGGTTGTGGGTTTGATTCCAGCATGTTCCATTCCTTTTCTTTTCTTGTGTTCTGCTAACCTTACCATGCAATGGCTGCAGCTTCATCACCTCTCCGCACACCCTCCCTTCTCTTCACTGTACACCACAGTGTGCCTTCTATGCAGCCTATCTGTCACATATTAGCTGTTACATATGGTCCTTTTCATTGTGCTGTCCAAGTGAGCAGTTGGCTTGGGGGATTGGTAGTGCTGTTGTGATGCTGGTGTTGGACACGTTGGTGTGCAGGTTCGATTCTCATGTGTTCCTTTTTGGTTCTGTTCCCCATTTTTCCCTTGTCCACAGACCATCCACATGGCTGTCCCCTCTGCAGGCCCCTGACACCCTTTCTCTTTGGCATGCTGTGTTCACGGCATTCCATTTCATGGTGTGTGTGCATATGTTTATCTGTGTCTCTTGTCCCAATTACAGACTGCGATATCAGCTGTGGATGTCTGTTCTGCATTTGTGTTGCATCATGGGTACTGGTGGGGTTGCCCTATCCTGGCACACAACAGGCGTTTTTTTGTAGTGCCCTGCAGTGTTCTTGTATGCAGACATTGCTGTGGAACTCAACATGGTGGTGTATTCTACTGGTTTGTGCACTGACATTTTGCCCACTGATCATGGGTTCGGTTTCTCTTTGTTCTCCTTTTTTATGCCTGTCCTATACAACTACTTGTCATTCCTTTGGACAGTCATATCTCTGCAGATCGTGCTGCCAGCCCATAATACCCTCATCACAGTTGTCAACCATCCTTCTGTCTGTCTGTCTATCTGCATGTGTCAGCTGTGTGGCGTCCTGTCTTCATGTACAGGCTGCTACCCCATGTCCTGCGCTGGTACCCTTTTCTGCATTGCGGCTCTTCATGCTTGCCTCTCCTGTGTCTGCTCTGCCTGGCACTACTACTCTGTCCTATCATTGCACTTGTCTTGCCACCTATACCTCCACTGGTGGACATGTATCCCCATCCTCTGCCACCCACTGTCATTGTAGCAGTTTACATTGCCAACACCCTGTGCATCTGTACAGATGCCTCCAATATGTTTGTCCACTTTACCGCCTGCCATATAGGCTGCACGCAGACTTGGCGGGTCCATCAGCTCCCACCTCTCCTTCCTTCCATCACTTGTCCATTGCCTTTGCTTGGTGCTCGGTGCAGTGTTAGTGTTACATCTAGGATTAAGCCTTACATTTCATGCTTGTCAACTTGGGCCACCTTACTGTCTTTATGGCACCATATCTAAACATCATTGTGGCACTTGGACCTGGGGCACCTTAGGTTACGGCACTTTGTGGGGCGCCTTGTAGGGCGCCTTTCACTAGGTGCCTTATACGGCACTTTGTAATGCGTGTTAGCCTAGGGCGCCCTGTGCCGCATGTTACCTGACATGGCTTGCCGTGATGATGCACCGCCCATTCCTTTATATGGGCATCTGGGAGACCTAACATGAGGAACGTTAACGCAGTTTAGTAAACATACCCCATAGTTTCACAGAATTTCTACCAAAAGAACATAGCAAAAAAAAAAAAAAAATCATTGGTGTTAGTCTACAGCAGGAGTCAATAGATTCACAATGCAAAAATATCCAGTTAGCATTTTCCATAGAGCTCCATACCAGACAAACTTTGGGTCAATCAGAAAACAGGAAGGAAGATCAGCAGAGTTAAGAGCAAGCTGGATTTTCAGCAAGATATCTGCTTTCCAACCACAAGTTTACCAGCCTAAGACAAAATGAGAGGGTAAAATATATTTCAGATTTTTCAGTGTCCTTTTTGGATTAAAAAAGATATGAACCAAAAAGTCTTGTCCCTAATAGTTACCTGCAGCAGGAATGGAGTTGAGAGATTTCTAATTCCTGAAAAGATTCATAATTATGGGGTGGATTAGCATTTGGGAAGTCGGGGTCGAAAATGTTATGGAAAGGGAGATGCTAGAAACTACCAACAAAGATGGCCACATAGTAACCTCCCAAGAATCTTGCACCCATAGCACCTTAAAATTGATTTTATTGCCTCCTTTAAATGAGATTGGCTTTCTGAAGGAATGGCAAGTAAAAATGGGAAGACAGATTTGGGATATATGCCGGCTTTCACAGTTAAAAGACCAAAATCTGATCTGGTCACATCGACTAAAATAGTATCAGCCTAAGATACTGAGATTTTGCTGCAAACAGGAATGGCAGAGTTGTTATAAATTGAGAAGTTGCTAAAGGAGAATGGCAAAACATTATCATCCATGAGAGAAGATATCAATAAAATTTATGCTTGACTAAATGACGCCCAAAAAGGCATCCAGGATTTAGAAGTGAAATGTGCAATGAATAAAGAATCCCTAGTTAGGGTGCAAATGAAAATCAAGACTATAGATGCAATACAACATAACTTGGAAGATCTTAATAAAAGATCATGATGAAATAACTTACAAATTTTAGGGATCAGAGAAGGAGCCTTCTTATGAGATTTATTGACAAAACATTTCAACATGTAATTTGAACATCCATTCAAAATAGAGTGAGCATACTGATCTCCATATAATAAGCAGTCTGGTGCACTATATCCAAAGCAGTTTGTGGTGAAGATCTTAAGATACACACAGGTTTTGGCAATACTTCAAAAAAGTCAAACTGAGAGGACAGAGGTTAGTTGTGTTGTGATGCAGGGGTTGGTTCTTGGTTCAGTTCATCTTGACATTTTCGTAAGCAATCTAGTTCAAGGACGGTTGGAAAAGGTTTGTCTCAATGGGAGTGATATTAATATTTGCAACACGATAGAGACCCTGAATGATATGGATAACATAAAGAGGGATCTAGCGAAACTTGAATACTAATGGTCTAGAATCTGGCAGTTAAATAATGCTAAAAAATGTGGAGGCAAGCATTTGGGATGGAAAAAAACAAGGGAGTAGTACAGTGTAAGGGGTGAAGTCCTGTTGTGGAAAAAATAAGAGCAGGATATGGAGGTGACAATATCCTTAGAGAAAGTGAGGGATATGCGGAACAGCATCATGAAAGAAAGGGACAAGCAGAGAGGATTTCTGAGGGAGAAACAGATTGTAGAGCTTAGTAGTTAATATGAATGGGCAGACTGGATAGGCCATATAATGTTTCTCATCATTTTTTCTGTTTCTATGTTTGTCTTTTCTTTTCACCATCTTTGAGATAAACTAATAGAAAGGAAATCATTCACAGAAGTACATCTGCATAGAAGTAACAGGTGGATACCATCTGATTGGAGGAGTAGCCTAATGGTTAGAGCATTGGCTTAGACACCGAAAAAACAGTATTTGATTCCCACTAGCACTCCTTATGGCCTTGGGCAAGTCACTTAACCCTCCACTGCCTTAGAAACATCCAGGTTATCAGTGTCCCTGTTTAATGCACATTACCAAGTTTAAGTGGAGCGGAGGAGTAGCCTAGTGGTTGGGGCAAGGTACTTCAGGCTGGAAGGTCAGGGGTTCAAATCCCACTAGAGGACAGCAACCTTGGGCCGGAAGGACTGGGGTTTCTAGTCCCACAGGTGCTCCTTGTGGTCTTGGGCAAGCCACTTAACCCTCCATAGCCCATGTTCCCTGTAAAATAGTTATCTCCAAGTTATAATGCCCTGTTCAATGTAATTTCAGTTTGTTCAATGTAAACCGCACTGATGCAGAATAGCATGGTATATAAGAGAATATAAATAAATAAATAAATAAAGTTACAGTGTAAACCATAAGAACATAAGATACAATGCCATACTGGGTCAGATCAAGTCCAGTATTCTGTTTCCAACAGTGGCCAATCCAGGTCACAAATACATAGCAGGTTCCTAAAAAGACACACAGGTTCTGGAGACTTTTGCCTGCTATTACCTGGTTGCTGGATCTGTGCAGCGGTTAGAGGAGGAGGAGATTGGGAGACCCCGCCCCCCTTTGGGCCACTATTTCATCACTGGCAAGCCGCAGCTCCGGTGAGACTTTTGCCTGCTATTACTGGTTGCTGGATCTGTGCGGCGGTTAGAGAAGGAGGAGATTGGGAGACCCCGCCCCCCTTCGGGCCACTATTTCATCGCTGGCAAGCCGCAGCTCCGGTGAGACTTTTGCCTGCTATTACCTGGTTGCTGGATCTGTGCGGCGGTTAGAGAAGGAGGATATTGGGAGACCCCGCCCCCCTTTGGGCCACTATTTCATCGCTGGCAAGCCGCAGCTCCGGTGAGACTTTTGCCTGCTATTACCTGGTTGCTGGATCTGTGCGGCGGTTAGAGAAGGAGGAGATTGGGAGACCCCACCCCCCTTCGGGCCACTATTTCATCGTTGGCCCGTCGCGGAATGCGACCCGCGGGCGCGCACCCGTGGGTGCGTGCCCGAAGGGGCGTGACCAAAGGGGCAGATTCTGCCCCTTTGGAGCCCCTTCGGAGCCTGAGGAGCTTATATCACGGTCTCATGGGGAGACGGAGGAAGAAGGTTTTTCCATTGGTTCCTGCAAAAGTTGGTAAAACTGTTGATCCCATGGATCGTCATCTTGTGGGTGTTGGAACTTCTCCTTCTTCGGAAGACCATGCGAGGGAGTCTGTGAGTACTGTGTCTGAGTCCTCTATTGCGCTTGGGGATGTCCAACCCAGAAAGGAAGTGGTGTTGGAGGGTTTTTCTGTCCGAGAGGGCTCTCTCGGCGGTTTGCTTCCTTCTGTCCAGGAAGCTTCATCTTCATTGACATTGGGGGAACAGAATGTTAGGATGCCTTCTCCGGTTGTGTTTTCACCTGGGGTGTTGGATGTGACAGTACCTGCGGAAGTGTCTTTGAAGGATATTTGGGAGTTGGTGGCGCATATGGAAGGGTCCCTTCGAACCTCCTTCTCCCAAGTAGAGCGTTTTTCTGCTGAGGTGGTACAAAGGTTTTCAGATCAGGATGTTTTGCTTTCTAATTCTAAGAAACTGTTGACCAAATTGGAGGGTCGCTTTACTGTGGTGGAGGCAGCTGTGTCTTCCTCTATTAAAGATAGTGCTCTGGTTCATCATCAGTTAGAGGCTTTGGAGAATAGTAATCCTTTAAAAAATTTGCGTTTTTTAAATTTTCCTAGTACTCATTACCTTTCACCGTTAATTTTGTTACAAAAATATTTTAAGGAAGTTCTGCTGATTGATAATGTAGACTCTATTAAGTTTTCTTCTTTATATTATATTCCTTTGCCTCCTGCAGTGAAGGTTTCCTCTCCTGTTGTTTTAGGTGAGGGAAACCCCATTGGTGTTGAGTCCTTAGATCTTTCAAATTTTTTGGAATCTTCTATTGATTTGATTCCACAGCGTGCGACTTTGATTGTGTCATTTGTGTCATTACAGGATAAAAATATAGAAACATAGAAACATGATGACAGAAAAAGACCACATGGACTATCTAGTCTGTCCTTCCATAACAACAACTACAACAGTCCACTTTTTACCTTTAGAGATCCTCTGTGTTGGTCCCATGCTTTTTTGAATTCAGTTACTGTCCTCATCTCTACCACCTCCACTGGGAGACTATTCCATGGATCCACTACTCTTTCCATAAAGAAATATTTCCGCATATCACTCCTGAATCTATCTCCCTTCACCCTCATCCCATGTCCCCTCCTAGCAGAACTTGCTTTCAATTGAAAGAGGCTCTCTCCCTGAACATTTATGCCATGGAGGTATTTAAACATCTCAATCATATCACCTCTATCCCGCCTTTCCTCTAAGGTGTACATATTAAGATCCTTAAGTCTGTCCTCATATGCTTTATAATGAAGCCCACTAATCATTTTAGTAGCAACTCTCTGCACCGACTCCATCCTGTTCACATCCTTTTGAAGGTGCGGTCTCCAGAATTGCACACCATACTCCAAATGAGGACGCACCAAAGACTTATACAGAGGCATTATCATCTCCTTTTTTCTGCTAGCCATTCCTCTCAGTATGCACCCAAGCATCCTTCTAGCTTTTGCCGTCGCCTTTTCTACCTGTTTAGCTACTTTAAGATCATCAGACACAACCACGCCTAGGTCCCGCTCTTCTTTAGTGGACAAAAGTACTTCACCTCCTATACTGTATTGCTCCCTTGGATTGCTGCAGCCCAAATGCATGACCTTACATTTTTTAACATTAAATCCCAGCTGCCAAATTCTAGACCATTCTTCAAGCTTAGCTAAATCCCTCCTCATGTTATCTACACCTTCCTGGGTGTCTACTCTATTGCAGATTTTGGTATCATCTGCAAAGAGGAAAACCTTACCCGACAGCCCTTCCGCTATATCACTAACAAAGATGTTAAAAAGAATCGGACCAAGGACAGATCCCTGGGGCACACCACTAGTAACATCCTTCTCCTCAGAGAGAGCTCCATTTACTTGTACTCTTTGTCGCCTCCCACCCAACCAATTTCTAACCCAAGCAGTAACTTTAGGGTCCATCCCTAGGGTGCTCAGTTTGTTTATAAGTCGCCTGTGAGGAACAGTGTCAAAGGCTTTACTGAAATCGAAATACACCACATCTAGAGCTCTCCCTCGGTCCAACTCCCTGGTCACCCAGTCAAAGAAATCAATCAGATTTGTCTGACAAGACCTGCCTCTGGTGAATCCATGCTGCCTCAGATCCTGTAATCCGCTGGACTCCAGAAACCTCACTATTTTGTCTTTCAGCAGCGTTTCCAATAATTTACTCACCACCGAAGTTAAACTAACCGGCCTGTAGTTTTCAACCACATCCTTACTTCCGCTTTTGTGTAAAGGCACCACATGAGCCTCTCTCCAGTCCTTTGGCACCACTCCCGACTCCAACGAGGCATTGAAAAGGTCAGTCAGTGGAGTTGCTAGAACGTCCCCAAGTTCCCTCAGTATTCTAGGGTGTATCCCATCCGGTCCCATCGCTTTGTCTACTTTAGTCAAATCATTTTTATTGGTTTTCAACAACAGAGAACGCACAGTTATACGCTATAATACTTTTCTACTTTAAGTTGAGCTAGTTTCTCACAAACACAGTCTTCTGAAAATTGTTCAAGATGTCCCTCGCTTCTGTTCTTATTTGTGGGTGTTTTCTGAGGTCCTGCTCCTGGTTCTTCATCTGTGAATACAGAACAAAAATATTTGTTAAGCAATTCCGCTTTATCCTTATCAGCTTCTACATATTCCCCCCCTGCACCCTTGAGTCTGACAATACCACTTTTGCCCTTCCTCTTCTCACTAATATATCTGAAAAATGTTTTATCCCCCCATTTTATTGCATTGGCTATTTCCTCCTCCTTTTGAATCTTTGCCTTCTTAACTACTTTGCTAGCTTCTCTATATTTTTCCAAATACAGATGCCTGTCTTCCTCTCTCTGTGATCTCTTGTATTTCATGAAGGCCTCCCTCTTTTTCTTCACTTTTTCAGCTACTTCCTTAGAAAACCATAGCGGTCTCCTGTTCCTTTTGCCTTTATTTACCATTTTAACAAAAAGGTTGGTTGCCCTTAAAATACCCCCTTTCAGTTTTTCCCACTGTTTTTCTACATCCCCCAGCTGTTTCCATCCCACTAACGACTCCCTGAGGTATTGGCCCATCTTCGCAAAGTTAGTCTTCCTGAAGTCTAAGATCCTCACCTTGGAATGGATTCTAACAGCCCTAGTCCTAATACTGAACCACACCATCTGGTGATCACTGGATGCAAAATGATCTCCCACTACAACATCAGAAACACTTTCACCATTGGTTAGCATCAAGTCCAGTATGGCCCCTTCACGTGTGGGGTCTGTTAGCAATTGCCTGAATAGTTCTCCCTGTAGAGAATCCAGGATCTCCTTACTTCTAGATGATACTGCAGCAGGAATGTGCCAATCAACATCTGGCATATTGAAATCTCCTATCAGTAGCACTTCCTCTTTCCTAGCAATGCTGCGTATGTCTTCAATTAAGTCTCTGTCCACCTCTTCCTCTTGTGAGGGAGATCCGTATATCACGCCAATGCAAATAGATTTCTCTTTCCCTCTTTCTAGTTTAACCCACAATGCCTCCTCTCTCCCTTTTAAGCTCTGTAATTCCAAAGCTTTAATAGTAGTTTTTACATATAGTGCCACTCCTCCTCCCCTTCTTCCTACCCTGTCCTTTCTGAATAAAGTATAGCCAGGTATAGTTACATCCCAGTCATGGTTTTCTGTGAACCATGTTTCTGTAACTGCCACTAAATCCAAGTCAGCCACTCCCACCAAAGCTTCAACTTCAGGGATCTTATTTCCCATGCTACGGGCATTAATACACACTGCTTTCCATATGTTACCCCTGTTACCCAGTTCCATAAAGGTATTTAATGTATCACCTACCTGGGGGCTTTCACTTACCTGGGGGCTTTCTTCACCCATCCCCAACGAATCTAGTTTAAAGCCCTCTTCAGTGGATTAGCCAGTCTACTACCGAAGATGCGTTGACCTTTCTTGGACAGATGGATGATTTTGAATTTATACTTTAAAAAGAAAAATCAGGCTTTTTGTGGTGAACCTATACAAATTTTTCCTGATGTGAGTAGAAGTACTCGGGTTCGTCGAAAAGCATTCTTGGCTTTGAAAGATCGGACTATTGCTATTGGGGCTTCCTTCTTTTTGAAATATCCCTGTAAATGTATAGTGGAGCTGCAGGGCATTAAGTATGTTTTTCTCGATGTTGGTCAATTTTGAGGCTTTTTTGGTTAGTAAAGAATCCTTATGATTGTTATTTCTTCCTTTCCATGTAAAATGGGCTTTGTAAATTTTGATCCTTGATATTCTTAATTTTCTTATTGTAATCAGGTGATCGTCTCCTAGATGTGGACTTTACTTTGTATTCCTGCTTTATTTTTTTGAATAAAGATTGTTTGAAAGTCAAAAAAAAAAAAAAGACACACAGGTTCTACAATGCTTGTCCTGGGGCAAGCAATGGTTTTCCGGGGTCCTCTTTAATAATGGTTTAAGGACCTTTCCCCTAGGAAATTGTCCAAACCTTTTTTTCTCAAACACCTTCTTCCAATAACACAAGCGGTGCTCTACACATGGACGTCTTCCAATGAAATGTACAAAAATCAAATTGATTACATCTATAGCAGTCAATGGAGTGGAAGGGTAGCCTACTGGTTAGAGCACTGGCTTTGTAACAAAGCAACTAGGGTTTGATGCCCCACTAGCACTCCTTGTGGCCTTGGGCAACTCACTTAACCCTCCATTGCCTTGGAAGAAAGGCCTAGCAATCTACTTCTGGTAAACACTGCCAAGAAAACCCAGTTGCTGCTGAGTTGCTAGGAGTCAGCATTGACTCAAAGGCACATATTGCATTGTTTGTGGAAGCCAACAATGGAAAAGCTGTATAACATCAACCAAGACAAAACCTGGACCTGACTCTGGTACAGATCACCAACTACTAGTATACAAGCTAAAGTTGAAAAAGAGCAAGCCACTCATGAATGTAGCCAAATATGACCTTGAGAATATATCACTGGAATTTAAAGACTGCCTGCAAAATTGATTTGCTGCTTTAGATTTGATGACATCAAGAAGGTTGTGTTGGAAGAAACTGAGAAATCTCTACAAAAGTCAAAAAGGCCAAAATGGATGACTGAAAGAAACTCTGAAAATTGCCCAGAAATGCAGAGAAGCTAAAGCCAGAGGAGAAAGAGAGGCAATCACAGAACTCAGAGATTTCCAACGTGCAGCTTGACAAGACATGGAAAAGTACTACAATGACGCATGCAAGGAAATAGAATCAGAAACTATTAGAAGAAGAACAAGATTGGTTTTCCTAAAGCTATGAGAGCTAAAGAAGAAACTCCAGCCTCAAACTGGAATGCTACAAAGATGCTCAACGATCCATGTTGAATGATGCTGAGAAGATCAAGAAAAGTTGGAAAGAATATACAAAGTCATTATGCCATACAGATCAAGTAGATCAACAGCTGCTTCAACCTGTACCTTGTGATCAGGAACCATTGGTGATGAAAGAAGAAGTCAGAGCAGCACTGAAAGTCTTATCAAAGAACAAAGCACTGGGCATTGAGGGCATTCCCCCTGAAACATTACAGAAATCATATGCAGCTGTTACTATACTTAAAAGGCTCTGCCAGGAAATTTCGAAAACATCATGGCCAACTGACTGGAAAAGATCTGTGTTTATACCAATACTAAAGAAAGGTGACCCGACTGACTGTGGAAATTATCACACAATCACTCTGATCCCACATGCCAGCAAGATTCTACTTAAAATTATTCAGCAGAGTCCACAACCATACTTGGAACAAGAATTGTCTGAAGTGCAAACAGGATTTAGGAAAGGGAGAGGAATGAGAGACATCATAGATGTGAGATGGATCCTTGAAAAGACAAAAGAATATCAAAAGGATATCTATGTGTTTTTACGACAGCAAGACTTTAACTGTACAAACCATGAGAAACTCTGGGCCACATAAAGAAGCATGGGTATACCAGAACACCCGATTGTTCTCTTGCACAACCTTTACATTGATCAAGAAGCAACAGTTTAAATGGAAGAAGGAGAAACAGAACGGTTTAAAAATCAGCAAAGGTGTACGACAAGGCTGCATACTTTCCCCCTACCTGTTTAATTTATATGCAGAACAAATCATCAGAGAAGCAGAATTGTGAAGAAAGTACGCAGCCATGTGTCTTTCACCAATCTTCACACCTCGGTTGTATTCATACAGTTCTGCTTCTCTGATGTGCCTTCTTCCTCTCCCAAGGTGTTCATTGCACTCTTTACACAACTTTGTCCTTGTGATAGTGGTTTTTGGTACTCATCCTGCTACTGTATGTACTCTTTGCTCCTCTTTTGGTGTCCGTGGAGAATTTGACACTCTTGATGGGCTTGTAGTGCTGTTAGAGTTGCATGCCATCAAGGTTTAAGCAGGACTGATTGAAAATACTGCAAGCCTGACTGTTCCATTGTAAAATAGCTTTCCTCTTAGACTTCAGAGGGGAACAAAAGCAAAAATGAGTCCATTTCCAAAGACTAATAAAATGGATATATTCTGAAGAACAAAAAAAGACCCTGAAAATCTTAGGCGTGCACATCCCTAATGTCTAGTATGTTGAGCCTGCTACAGTATTCGTGCATGAGAAAAATAATCTGCATATTCTTGAAAATTGAATTCATGCACGCTATTTTCTTCTACTAACCTAAAAATTCCCAAATAAGTATATTTTTTAAGACAGTTAAAGTGCATGAGTTATGGAAACCTATGCTAACTTTCAGCCAGACTGAATAGGACAATTGTCAGACAGTCCAATTTACCCTGTAAGTCTCTTGCAAAATTGACGAGTATATGCATGTCATAAAAGTTAAATTTATGTTCTTCTTTCCCTTCTCTCATACAAATAAATACTACGAGGCCCTACTAGATGCTACCACTGCCCAATACCTTTGTCAGATAAAGCTAATAATTACAGTAACCCCCAATGTCTTGCCATTAATATAGTTTTACAGATACATGCTATTTCTTCCATTGTGTATCTCATATTTGTTTATTTGTTTTTTCAATAAAAGCAAATTGCCAGACACCTATTTGCCCTTACTAAGCAGCAACCTGGTGGAGGAGTAGCCTAGTGGCTAAAGTAATAACCAATTTACCACTCAAGAGATCAGGGTTTGACTCCCACTGGCACTCCTTGTGACCTTGGGCAAGTCACTTTACCCTCCATTGCCTGAGAAGAAAAGGCCTGGTAATCTACTTCTGGTCATACCTTGCCAAGAAAACCCAGGGGTTGCTGGGTCACCAGGAGTCAGCATTGACTTTATGGCACTTAACCCCCCCAACCCCCCCCCCCCCAAAAAAAAAAACCATGAGTTTACTGTCTGATAGATCAGTAAGCAATTGTAATTAATTCACCTTGGTGATTCTGAACTTCTTTTGTTAACATGGCATCAGGGTGTCTTTGTTAGATCTTAAGAGATAATACAAGTTCTATTATGTCAAGTACAAATACCTCAAACAATACCTAATTGGTCTGAGAGGATTTATCATACATAAAGTCATATTGTGTCTAACATGCAAACTTTAAGTTAGAAGAATGGCATTCTACTTAGTTATTATTTCCTCAGTGACTGCATTTTCTTTCCTCTGACATCACGCTGGCATTATATAGTGATTTTCTTTCTCTGTATGAGTCTACTTCTTGTATGAGTCAACATCTGCCCCCCTTGAAATATTCTGAGATAAGTAAAACTTTTCTTAGAATCTCTATGAGCTCTAACCTGCAAAATTCAAAGGTGTGTGAAACAAGAGGGGGTAATTTTATAAGGAGGCATATACTTTTAGCTGTATCATATGTACCTGACTTGGGGTTATTTTATTCAATAATGTGCTTATGTGGCTAGATATGCATATTAATGGATCTTTATAAAATAATCAACCAACTTTAAATTGTGCATGCCGCTTGATGGCACATTCTTTGCCAATGGGCTTACACAATTTGGGCAGAGAAGTTGCTGCCCTCAGACATCTTCACCTCAGTTCTTCCTCTATCTGGCCATCACTTGCTAACCTTCACCCTTAACCACGCCACACCTCAGTTTCACCAGATCTCTACCAAAATGTTTAGGAATCTTCACACCATCAACCATTCAATTCTCTCCACTGCTGTGTCATCAACTCTTTTCTCTACTATGCTGTTTTAGTCTGTTGATAAGGCAGTGACTTCCTATAACACTATACTCTCCTCTGCTCTGGATGCACTCACCCATTGCATGCCCTGTACTATACTTCAATCTGACTGAATCCAGGCAAGCAGCAGCTTGAAGGTTAAGAGAAAAAGCAAAGGGGAGAGTGCACTTGGACACCATCTTTAAAATGCCACTTCATACATTTAAAGGCCATTAAAAAAAAAGGTATATGATTTTATTAGGTCCATTAATACTTGAGCACCATAAATCTGTGGCTTAGGCCAAAGCAACAGAGCCTGCACATTGTGAAGTTGGAGGGGGATGGGATTAGTAAAGTCATGCCTTACTGTAGATAAGACTAGATAGTTGTAATCAACCAGCCATCTGTAAATAACAAACAACTCATGTGTATACTGTGAAGAAAAAGCAACCCATGTATATACTGTAGATAGTGGTAGTTAGATGTAAGTAACGGTAGTTAGTTGTAGATAGTTTCCCCAGTTGGAAATCCAAGTTATTCCACCTGTTCAATGTAAGTGCTTAACAGGCTTCCTGTTCTGTACAAAAGTGTTACTTGTAAACCACACTGATTTTAAAAAGTGTGGTATATAAAAGTGATACATAAATAAATAAATAAAGGACTGGAACTGGAAGGGCTCCATGCCAGGGGTAACAGGGAGCTAGGATTGAAATATGCTGATGCTGGCAAATGCTGGAATCAGGTAGGGAGAAAGAGGCATATGCTAGGGGAGTAAGAAAGGAGCAGAGGGCAGATATTGTGTGGAGGGAGGGGAAGAAGCAAGATCATATACAGGGGAAGGTTGATAGGGAGAGCATAAGATGGATTCTGGGAAAAGGAAAAAGAGGAAAATCAAGGTTAATGACTTGGAGAAGGAAGTAGATGGGTGGGTGCAGGAGAAGGAAAGTAAGAGATAGGAAGACAGGTATTAGAGACATAGAGAAGTAGGATAGCAGGGACTCAGGCTTGGGTGGAGAGAATAGAAGACAGAATTTAAGGTTTGCTGGGTATTGGGAATACAATTGGAGACTCAAGGCTTGGGTGGGATTGTGCATGAGGACTCAAACTGGGTAGATTAGAAGAGTGGAGAGTTGGGAAATAGCTGGGGGGGGGGGGCGGGGTGGATTGTGGAGACTAAGAAATTGACCAGCTATTAGGAGGACAGTGGTATCCAGGTGAATGGGGGATAGACCTGAAACCAAGCGCAGAAGTATGGGTAAGGAACAGGGTTTGAAGGACCTGGAGGGTTTGTGGAGGTTTGGGAGGCAGTTGAAAACAGAGGGCTATAGAGTGTGTCTGAGATTAAAGGAAGTAAGAGATATGAGAGGGTAGAAATGGGGAAGATGAAAGGAGAAATGGCAATCTGGGTAGGAGATTAGATAAGAAAGGCACTGATGTCGAAGAGAGAGCGAGTCATAGGAAAGAAACAGGGGCTGACTATGGGATGAGAGGCAGAAGATGATAGATGAAGGTGGGAGGGGATAAGTATAAAGGGAGAAAATTGGGGGCTAGAAAGTGGACAGAAGAGAAATAGGAGGCTGAAGAATGAATGAGACAGAGGTGGTGAATGGGATGATGAGGGAGGCAAGAATAGGAAATGGAACACTGGTAGGTAGGTGAAAGGTGAAAAGAGGGAGACCAAAGACCGGAGGATGTAAAGGAGGAATGAAATCTAGCTATAGTTAGGTAAAAAGGTAGATAGGGGAATTGGAGATTAAAGATGAGCCAGAAGGATCAAAGTGAGAGAGAGATGTAGACAAGAAGAAGACAGAGAGAAGAAACATGGAAATGATATCCTAGATAAGAACTTAGGAAAAAAACAACCACGAGAAGTGGTAAAGAGAGACCAAGACCAACCCAACTGGAAAAATAAAAAAGATCAGACAAAGGTGCAAAAGAATGTCAGTTTTTTGAGAATGAAAATGTCAGCTTTGAAAATGTGCATTTCTAATAGTGCAATACAGGAGGAAATGCAGTTTTGTTTCTCTTTCTTCAGTGTTCCAGAGCTCAAGAGTGTTTTTGGGGCGCTACATTTCATTGTTTGCATATTTGTTTCTAATTTGTGGTTTCCTATTCTTTACTAGATGATGGTCTATATTTTCCATGTGCAACTGAAATGAGGGATTCTGTTAACAAATTCTGTGTAGTTATCTACAGCAGTCATGCTGGTTCTTTTTTCCCAGTTAGAGGTGTACTGGTGTTCTGTAGCGTTGACTTTCCCCACAATTTTATTTCTTGGACTTGGTGCGGGTATGGTATGGCAAGCTTTTGAGTGTTCATTTTCAGGGTTTTGAGTTACTACACACATGAAAGCAGATTTTAGATAAGAGAAGAATTCACATGTCAGTTCAGGATGTGGAGAATTCCCATAGTATTTTCCAAAAGGTTCTGCCAGAGTCTCTTGTTTAATTGGTGAGGACTACATGTGTATATATCTTGGTTGGGTGGGAGGCGACAAAGAGTACAAGTAAATGGAGCTCACTCTGAGGAGAAGGATGTTACCAGTGGTGTGCCCCAGGGATCTGTCCTTGGTCCGATTCTTTTTAACATCTTTGTTAGTGATATAGCGGAAGGGCTGTCGGGTAAGGTTTGCCTCTTTGCGGATGATACCAAAATCTGCAATAGAGTAGACACCCAGGAAGGGGTAGATAACATGAGGAGGGATCTAGCTAAGCTTGAAGAATGGTCTAGAATTTGGCAGCTGGGATTTAATGTTAAAAAATGTAAGGTCATGCATTTGGGCTGCAGCAATCCAAGGGAGCAATACAGTATAGGAGGTGAAGTACTTTTGTCCACTAAAGAAGAGCGGGACCTAGGCGTGGTTGTGTCTGATGATCTTAAAGTAGCTAAACAGGTGGAAAAGGCGACAGCAAAAGCTAGAAGGATGCTTGGGTGCATACGGAGAGGAATGGCTAGCAGAAAAAAGGAGGTGATAATGCCTCTGTATAAGTCTTTGGTGCGACCTCATTTGGAGTATGGTGTGCAATTCTGGAGACCGCACCTTCAAAAGGATGTGAACAGGATGTAGTCGGTGCAGAGGGTTGCTACCAAAATGATTAATGGGCTTCATTATAAAGCATATGAGGACAGACTTAAGGATCTTAATATGTACACCTTAGAGGAAAGGCGGGATAGAGGTGATATGATTGAGATGTTTAAATACCTCCGTGGCATAAATGTTCAGGGAGAGAGCCTCTTTCAATTGAAAGCAAGTTCTGCTACGAGGGGACATGGAATGAGGGTGAAGGGAGATAGATTCAGGAGTGATATGCGGAAATATTTCTTTACGGAAAGAGTAGTGGATCCGTGGAATAGTCTCCCAGTGGAGGTGGTAGAGATGAGGACAGTAACTGAATTCAAGAAAGCATGGGACCAACACAGAGGATCTCTAAAGGCAAAAAGTGGACTGTTGTAGTTGTTATGGAAGGACAGACTAGATAGGCCATGTGGTCTTTTTCTGTCGTCATATTTCTATGTTTCTATGTTTCTATGTTATCCAGCAGGAATAGCTATTTTAAAAAGCTGCACAGGGGAAAAAATGTGCAAGTACTCCCCACATGTGCATGGAAGTGGCTTTTTGAAATATCTCCTCCCAATCTGCATGGATACCAGGTTCCTCTCTCCCGGTCACCTCTGACATTGATCACCCCAAACACATCCAATGCTTTTCCAGCAGACCCCCATTTCCCACCCTGACACCACCCCCTCCTTAATGTAGTTCCTGGTGTCTAATTGGAGCAAGAACAATGTTCACTCACTCCTGCTCCTTCTGCTCTAGGCTTTCAAATTGTGGATATGACTCCTAGCGGCAATCTTGTGGTACTGTGACAGTGGGCATGTTTCCTGATCCTACTAGACACCAGGGATCTGGTAAAGCCAGAGATGAGGATTAGGGGGTCTGCTGGTGAGGCTTTGGGGGTCAGGTTCCTTGTTGCTGGGGGGGGGGGTCAGGTAGGGGGGGCTTCATGTTGGGAGGGATTTAAATAGGAGAATCAGATGCCTTGGGGTGGGTAGGAGATGGGATCCAATGTGTTGAGAGTTATCAGGCTGAGGTCACGGTCATGGGGAATGATTATGGGGGTCAGATATTGGTCTTACAGCTGCCCCTTCATATAAGCATGCAATTGTGCCTCAGGGAAGCTGTAAATGCCAATGTCTACATTTTTTTCTATTGGAGGTAGCTTCCCCTTGTAAGATGTGAAATCCATATTTACAGTATATTTTAGACCCATCCTAACCACTCCCTCTCCATGCCTCCTGGAAATCTAAACATAAGTATTCTCACGCGTAAATAACCCTTGCAATCCACTTGTCTAAATGTTGCCATTTATGCATGGGTATTAGCCATCTATACGCCAAAGATTTTCAGTCTCATTTTGGGTCATCAGAATATATCCATTCTGTTAGTGTTCAAAAGCTGGAACATTCATTCATCCAATTCATCCCCATTAAAGTATATAGAAGATGTTTTGCAATGCAACAGTCAGGTTTGCCATCTATTTTCAATCAAACCTGTTTGAAACCTAATGACAGGCATTGCTAACACACTACAACCATCAAGATTGTTTTTTGTTTTTAATGGCAGGATGAGTACCAGAAATCAAAATCAGAAAGACAAAGAGGTACAAAGAATGAATGAATACCTCAGATAGGAGAAGAGGACAAAGTAGCACCACAGCCCTTTGAGTGCAGTAAAATGGCAAAGCCTGAAATTATTCCAGGAGGACCAGCACAGAACCCAGATTGGTTGGATATCCCGAAAACAGCAGAGGAAAGCCAACACAAGATGCAAAAGTGTGGCATGACTCTAGGCCTCATGAGTGAGGTGTGTTCACTTAAGCTGAGTGTTTGCAAGTTAGAGTCCTGAAATCGAGGACTTGGGTCCCAGCAAAATGTAACGTTTGAGTCGGTGTTGAATTCTGGTGACCCAGCAGCTCCTGGGTTTTCTTGGCAGTGTAACCAGAAGTAGATTTCCAGGTCTTTCTTCCAAAGCAATGGAGGGTTAAGTGACTTACCCAAGGTCATAAGGAATACTAGTAGGAATTGAACACTGGTTATCAAGCCAGTGCTCTAACCACTAGGCTACTCCTCCACTCCTAGGTCCTGACATTAGAACATTAATGAGAGGAAGTAGAAGAAACATTCATGGCATATACCCCAGTCGTTCAGAATAATCTAAGGGTTTCTTAGTCAACGACGTGACAAGTACAGATGGAGTGGCCTAGTGGTTGGGGCAAGGTATTTCAGGCTGGAAGGTTGGGGGTTCAAATCCCACTAGAGGACAGCAACCTTGTGCCAGAAGGACTGGGGTTTCTAGTCCCACAGGTGCTCTTTGTGGTCTTGGGCAAGCCACCTAACCCTCCATTGCCCATGTTCCCTGTAAAATAGTTATCTCCAAGTTATAATGCCCTGTTCAATGTAAACTGCACTGATGCAGTATATAAGAGAATGTAAATAAATAAATTCTTAGTTGATGGATGGAGAATAGGAGGGCAATCTGTTAACCCATATAGCTAGGGTTGATTGGGATATCAGGCTGGTTGGTGGGTGTCCCCTTCTTCCATGGAGTATTCTATGCTCATCCCTCCTAATAAATATGATAGTTCCTTGGTTGAGGGTATAGCTAACCTCCCAAAAAGTACAGTAATGGAAATTTAAAAATAACTCTGAAGAGAGAGCACAAGGCTCATTGATGATGGTAGAATGGGTTTAATTTCTTCCAGACTCAGGTTGTTAGGAACTGCAGATATTCAGAACCTTAGCTAGTTGGCCAACGGGAGGCTAACCAGTTAATAGTTATATATAGTGCCACTGAATATCTCCACAGACTGCCCTGGCATTCTTTGGTTAGTACAGGAACAGTACATGAGCAGGGTGAGTGTAGTGTTTGCTGCTATTTGGATAAGTGCCGACTTTATCTGGTTAGCAGGATTTTAAGTTGGCATTTATCAAGGCAACCTAGGCCACATGAATAGCTATTCTAAGTTGAAATCCAGATAAGTGTTCACTGAAAATCCTGCTAAACAGATAGATTTAAGCACTTATCCAGATAGCGCCACTTAGCCTGGATATTCAGCAGTTCCTCCTATCTTGACATTGCCACTGAATATCCTGCCGATATATGTGAAACAGCTCACCGCCATGGCATTTGAATGTCAGCTTTTTTGAGAATTGGGCTCCTTAAGTCAAAGGACGAAGTAGAACAGAGGTCAAAGAGACCTATGAAGATGCAAAGCAGGAAAAGGATGAGGAAAACTGCCCTATGAAAAAGGCAAAGCAAACTGGTCGCAGAGCCATGCAGCCAGAAAGGTGGCAAAAAACTGGCATGGCATTTAAGGAAGGTAAAAGTCATACAATGACAAGCCTAGGCCTCCCACAGGGGTTCAAAGCAGGAGGAAGAGGGAGAGTGGCCCAGCCAAAGCAATGAGGGCCCGTCCCTTACCCTTGGATAGCCAGTACACTTAAACATGGGAGTCTTCTGCTGGACCCTGACTGTCCCGTTTGCACTGAGCATCTGCCCCCACATATCCAAGGGCAGATGAAGGAGAAAGATGGCTGGAAGCCAGGACGAGTGACAGAACTGCTCTCTTGACAGGCATTCAGCAACAACAAATGTCAGAACTGTGGAAAGGCTTCATCCACATGTTCAACATAATTGAGTCCCAGGCTCTTATTATGCGTGAGGCTCTCTGGGAGTAAGTGGATCACATTTTGCCAGCTGAAATCAGGACCATGGACTTGATCTGCTATAATAGCAGATTTCTAAGTGTATGCTATGTTGTAGTCATACCTGAATAGTAAGTGGAGATATGGCACTGAATAGCAGCAGGATGAAGGTCCACATTATACCTCTACCATCCTTCCAACCTCTCCCATCTAAACTGCACTCACTCGGGGCCCAGGAATCAGGCCTAGAAATGACACACAACAGCCTTTTATTGGCACTCATCCTGCCTCAGAGCGCCTCCTTGGCTCCTGCTGCAGAATGTGGGGTCTGATAAGCTAAGAGAGAAAGACTATCACCTCTCAAGAGCAGACCATGAGGAAACATCAGATCTCATCTTCTGCCCAGGAGTCCCAAAATAGTAGAACAAAACAGTTGTTGCACACACAGTTCTGCTGTATTCCTCCAAGCTTTTAATTTTTTTAAGAAAGAGTCCCTGGAGCTGGGGAAAAAGTGACCATCCCATACTGGGATCTTCTCTAGTACAGTTTATCCTAGTACAGAGATGGTCCATAAATTCTGTACCCTCTTTTCAGATCTTGAAAAATATCTGACAAGTAAGATACAGCAGAGGAAACCAGCAACTCGGGTTTACATGATGTGCTACAGTCACTTAGCAAAAGTCTTCTGATAATGGCCCAACAATATGGCTCTCCACCTGAAATTAAATAATAAAAAAAAAGAGGCAAACTCAATAAAGGGATATGTACCACAAAACTGAAGTGGTAGTCCCAACTAAACAAATATAAAAAACAAACAAGTGTATTACATATACACCATAAAACCATGCACAAAAATATATTACAAAACAATATGTTTTAAAATGTTCAAATACTGCCCAACATATCTCAGCAAAAAGCACATATCAGCGGCATATACAAATAAATAAAACAGCATGATAAATAATGAAAGTGCAATGGTGTGAAGCAGAATCTACAAAACAAACAGAAACAGATCATGAATAAGGTAAAACAAAGATAGACAGATAAAATCCATTGTGTAAAAATGCATAAATAATATAAATTAATTTTATAAATAATAAACAATATAAATAATTTAAATGATATAAATGAAATGGAGATCAATCAGATGCATGACAACTAAACCAAACACAAAAAATTAAAACACAAAAAGCAAAACCAACATATCAGTGTCACAGGAAAACACTGGGGTAACACCCCCTGCAATGAATAATCCAAACTAATAACCGTAACCATAGCTCAAAAAACCAAAATCCACTAAGTATATACATACCAAAAGTATGCCAAAGACATATGCACTCACTTTCAGAGTACCTGTTGCTATGTTTTCAGGTTCAGAAGGTAGGTAGCTGGTAGTCCTTTCAAATACCTCCTATGGCCTTCCTAGCTTAGCTTTGCTTACTACTACAACAATAACAAAAAAAGTCCAAGAACCACACCTTATGTCCCCACGCTTGCAGGGAGGATTATCTCCGGCATACTTCTTAATGTTAGGATGAGGTTTTTAATATTTCTAGTATCCCCATCTAACAGGGTCCCTCCACACAGTTGGGGTCTGTTGCCCCTATCTATGCTGTTGGACCCTCACCCAGGCCAAAAGTGGTCCCCCACAAGGGTACTTTTTGGCAACAAAAGCAGACAATATGAAAATCAGGGGTTAGTATGCAAATTAACTTCCCAGTGTCCTTAAGTTTAGACAAACATACACATTCAACATCACAGTAAATTCCTCCCCCTTTTAAGTATCTGGTTCAGCCAGGGTGTGTCCCAGGTGTGGAATTACTTGGATGACCTGCCACTCTCACATAGCTGCTTGTTGCTACAACTACACCAAATCTGGCAGGTTATCCACTGGCTGAATGTCCATGGGTGTCGATTCAGGGACTTAGCTGTTTCTCATTTCCCAATTCTATCTCCACCTCCCTTTGGGGGTTCCTTAAATTCTCCCCAAGAGGGTCTATCTCCATGGGGGTCTGGGGCAAGTCCCTCACCTCCTTTTCTACCTCCCTTCTGTCCCAGGTGTTGTCAGGAAGCCGGGCCCTAGGCCTCCTGGCTGGGGAGGGAACTGGGGTTTTGGCCCTTCCTCAGCCCTGGGTGTCCTCATCTGCCACTGTAGGGAGCTTCTTCCAAATGGGTCCATACCCCCAGAGCTGGGACTGGTTGGGGTCCACTGGGACTTCGGCGGTCACAGGACATACACCCCATCACAATATGCAAAACTGCCAACAACATACTTCACCTGGTCACTTAAATTCAATTACCTTTAAATTACCTTCGCTCCAGCCAAACACACTAGAACCAGCAAAAGAAGGGGAAGGGGAAAGGGAAGGCGAAGCAAAAAAAGGGAGAGATGCCATCTACCCACAGGCTACCAAGATAATCCCTGTGAACCTACCATTTCAATAACACAGGTACACTACCAAAAAACTGCCTCCAGTTTTGCAACTGATTCCTATAGATTTTGGGGTGCTGAATCCAGGAAAAATAGCCAAAATGTTCCATCACGTCACGTTTCATTGCAAAATTAGATTTCTTACCCATATAAGGAATGTTCACATAATTTCTTTTTAGCCAACTGCAGTTTATTTTCTTGGCCCAAAATAGAGGTTGTAATGGTTAACTAACTAGAAACACTCCCTCATGATATTTTAGAGTGTTTTGTATTCATTTTATACATTAACAGGACAATTGGGAGGCGGGGGGCTAAATCCAGTACTCGCGCTGGCGCATGTTCTTTCCTGTTCGCCTTGCCTCGTTCGCTCGCTCAAACACGGTGGTTGCGACATGAACGTTCCTGTCAAATTTCAGTTTCTTGCAAGTTCATTATTACCGTTTGTTTGCTCAGTCGTAATCCAGCTTTATTCCGAAGTGGTTCACTACAGTTGAAGTTTGCAATGCTGTGTATTTGTGATGGCTCACAGAGCCAGAGGTTGCGTCAACTCTCCGGACAGTTTTTGTTTTATTTGTGGGGAATATACCGTGAAAAAGCGGCAGAGGAACATTTCTGAATTTATTAAAAAAGTATATTTCGCCTATTTCGGTTTGAAGTTAGGCGATCAAGACAAACCGTGGGCTCCTCACAAAGTGTGCAAGACATGTGAGGAAGAGCAGAATGGGATAGTGTTGACGGCGGAGGATCACATTTCTGTGACAACGGCAACAACACCAAACTCAAACTGCGCAGAAGGAAGGCCCGGCAATCTACTTCTGTATCTTGCCATGAAAACCCAATGGATAGTTACAACAAAACAAATTGTGCTATGGTGCCTGACTGAAGACCGAACACAATTTAGGATAGCTATCCAGAGGGTCGCCATGAGTCGACTCCGACTCGACGGCACTTAACAACAACAATGATGTGGCGTGAACAAAGAGACCACAGCAGTGACTGCTATTTTTGCTCTTGCATTGTGAAGGGATACAACTTAAAAAATAAGAACGTAATAAGTTACCCCAACCTTCCCTCAGCAATTAGGCCTATGCCTCATAGCAACGAAGTACCTGTGCCTGAACCACCAAAATCTTTGCATCATATTTGTGTGGACGGTTCTGATCATGATGCGACTCATCAGATGGCTTTTCCCGATGAGTCCAGTACTTCCGAGTTTGAAACTGAACCAGATCCGAAACCTGAACTTTTCTCTCAAGCTGAATTGAATGATTTAGTTCGGGATTTAGGACTCCCAAAAGATGCTGCCCAACTGCTAGGTTCTCGGCTTAAACAGAAAAATCTATTGTCACCAGAAACAACTTTTTATTGGTACCGCAACCGCGAGACACAATTTTTGAAGTATTTCAGCAAAGAGGAAGATTTGGTATATACGGAGTGATGGAAAAGTTTAAACTCAAGTATGATCCTGCTGAATGGCGGCTGTTCATTGATTCATCAAAAGACAGCATAAAAGGTGTTCTTCTTCATAATGGCAACACATTCGCTCCAGTTCCTATTGCTCACTCTGTTATTCTCCAAGAAAAATACGAGAATTTGGCCCCGATTCTTCAGAAGATTCGTTATGATGAGCATAAGTGGATGAATTGTGGAGACTTTAAAATTCTATCCATGCTATTAGGGCA
This sequence comes from Ichthyophis bannanicus, assembly GCA_033557465.1. NCBI lineage: Eukaryota > Metazoa > Chordata > Amphibia > Gymnophiona > Ichthyophiidae > Ichthyophis > Ichthyophis bannanicus. The sequence goes on along the minus strand of CM066032.1, from coordinate 1,160,002,454 downwards.
GCAATCCGGTTTCACCAAATATCCCTGCTTCCTTTGCTTGTGGGATAGCCGGGCCCGCGACCTACACTGGGGGAAAAAAGACTGGCCAATTCGGGAGTATTCGAGACCCGGTGAGAAAAATGTTCTTCATGAGAGCTTGGTACCTCGTGATAAAATTCTATTACCACCTCTCCACATTAAGTTGGGTCTCATTAAGCAATTCATCAAGTCCCTTCCAAAAGATGGTGAGTGCTTTCGGTACCTTTGCTCAAAGTTCCCCCGACTTTCTGAAGCAAAGCTAAAGGAAGGAGTGTTTGTTGGCCCTGATATAAGGAAACTCATTTCAGATGGAGCATTCGCTGAAACGATGTCTGAGAAGGAAAAAGAAGCCTAGGATTCCTTCAAGGATGTTGTTCTCAAATTCTTGGGGAACAGGCGGGATGAGAACTATAAGGATATTGTTGCCAGGATGCTCAATGCCTTCAAAGAACAAGGCTGTAACATGAGCCTGAAAGTCCATTTCTTGCACTCCCATGTGAACTACTTTCCCGAAAACATGGGGGCGTACAGTGAAGAACAAGGTGAAAGGTTTCACCAGGACATCAAGGATGCAGAGAGAAGGTACCAAGGAAGATGGAACACCACTATGATGGCTGATTTCTGCTGGTTGCTGCTGCGGGAAACCCCAGATGAAAAATACGCCAAGCAGCGCACCAAGAGAAGCATTTGGGGGAAGAAGAAACGGGCCCACCAGGAGATTGATTGACCCAAGAATGACTTTTAAATCTAAACTGTGTTGACAAATATCGTGTTTTTACTAAACTTTGAAATAAAAATTTGCTAGTTATTACCACAGTGTCGGATCTCATTTATTAGAATTTTATTTTCACACCATCGGGTGTTTGTCTTCATGTATTGCAATGGTGCGGTTTGCGTTTTCTATTCTTACATACATACCTGTACAACATTTTTTGCACATTTCTTTGCTTTGCTTTATGTCTAACCTCGCTCTTATATGCTCAATGTTTGTGCACATGTATGTTGCTGTTTTAAGTGCAGACAATTTTGCTACCATCACAGTGTGTTTTGTTGACATTACTCTATTCTTATGTGCTGCCTTGTTACAATTTTCTTTATTCTTATTTGAATAACTACTAAACAATTAGTATAAAGAATTCATCCAAGAAACTTTTATCTTGATCGCACTCAATCTGAAACGTTCACCTCAAACTGCTAACCCAATGTAGCAAAAAATCTGTACGTGATGGAGCAAATTGGTTACCAGATTTGGATTCAGCGCACCAAAAAACGTAAAAATCAATCGAAACATTAGAGGCAGTTAAAAAAAAAAATTTTTTAGTGTACCTGTGTAATCTACCTTCCATCCAATATACATTAGAAATATTCCTTTATTAATTTAAAAGATAGTAATCCTAAGAGCATTCACAAACATATAAAATCCCTTTTAAAAAGAAATAAAATTGATGGACTGACTAATAACACACCAGGTGATCTCACACACCACTGCACCCCTGATGCTGGACCGGCATCCAGAATGGGTAGACAGCCCTAACCAAGCCATCTGTACCTTGAAAATGCTTCCAGACAAACCAGCAGAGTAAGTTCCAGAAAACTTACCCATTCAGAATTCAGTTCATTCTGCACTCTAAAAGATGTGAAATGGCAGCGGGTTGCCCTTTGAAACGGTGTTCCCGACAACACAGCTTTTGATAGGTCAAAATGAGCAATAAACTTTCCAAAAATAACCCAAAGCCCCTAAAACCAATTCATTTTTAAAAAATGAGCCCAGAGAGACTTCAGTACCAACTGTCAAAAAACACAGCTTGTAGACACACAAAAAGCAGAGAGTGTGGGCAACCTTCCCTCAATATAGCTCTACACTCCTTCCTCTTCCCAGTCACATAACAATGAAAGGAAATCAAGAGGAGGTTTGTCTTCAGAAACACTAGCTTTTTCACCAAGCCCAATGCTAGCTGTGAATGATATCCCTGCCATGAAGAATACATGTTCACTGGGCACACTATTTGGAAAGCAGGACTGGAAATGCTGTGCAACCTTGGTCAAGTATGGCTAGATTGCCGATTTGTGTGCCCAGTAGGCCAAAGGGTCTGTATGCATGGTCTCGATGAGCTCCACAAGGTAGCATGTCACTGAAATCCATGCAGGAGACCAACTTGTGGCAAGCTGATCTTCTCTGCAATTTAGCTGTGCAGTCACCAAAGACTGTCCCTGACTGGGAATCGTGGGCCACAGGCATGTAAAGCCGAGGGAGAGAGTGATAAGTGACAGGGCAGTGCTTATGGTATCAGTACTATTTGTTGGTGTGCGTGATATTTCCCCTGATATCCACTGACCCACTTCCATTGGTGCTCTTTTTCCTACCAGTCATCAGCTTTTCCTTCCAGTAAGCCAATGAGCTGCAACACAGAATGAAAGTTCCTTTTATCGACGATTCACAAAGACCAGCTTGCATATGATCATTCTCCTTCATAAAGGGTTCCAACCTTTATCCCATTTGACTGTGAAAGAAGTCACTATTACTAAAACCTCTGCTGTGAATCCCTGTCACTGCTGAAAACCCTGTAATTTGGCCTCTAATATTCACTACCAGGATGGAAAGGCTCAGGATAGTCCTTGTGGAACTCAGTTACTCCATGACATCTTTAAAAGGCTTTAGAATGTCCATCACCTGCATGATATTTGCCCAGTCCTGATGACCCAAGGGCATGTTGATGCTGATCTCAGTGTCAAATGAGATCTGATGCAGGGCCACCCGTTGTTCCACTAACTTCCCCAGTGTATCATAAGTGGAATTCCACCTGGTGCTAACATCCTACTTGAACTGGTGCACAGGTTCCCCTGTTGCTACCTGTTTCTCATGCAGCACACACCCATCCTTCATGGTGAAAATACCCTGCTATTTTCAGCACATCAGTTCTTTCAGGACAGGGCTGCTGCTTGCCTTGCTGGCCAGGCCTAGGAAGTCTCTAACAACAAGGTTCAGCAAGTGTGCAAAGCATCTGATTCCACGAAAGCCCTCCCCCTCCTTCACTTTATTTATTTATTTATTTATTACCAAGGCTTGATATACCGCCCATACTGAAGTGTCAGGGCAGTGTACAATAACAAACAAGGAGGCTGCTAGAAGATTAAAGGAGGAAAGGAATGCCATTTGAATGACAGGAAAGCACTAGTAAGATATAGAGAGAAAGATAGGAAAGGAACAGAATTACACAACTAGATAGGCTGATCGCTGAGGCGAGGAAGGGGCAGAGGGAGGGGAGAGGTGTATAGTATCAGAATCATCACGAGGTTGCAGGGAGGTCAAAAGCCTGGGTGAAAAGATGGGTTTTAAGAAGAGCTTTAAAGCGAGGGAATGAAGGTTCTGTGCGAAGCGAGTGAGGGAGAGAGTTCCATAGAGCGGGACTCAGAAAAAAGAATGCAGAGTGACAAGTGAGTTCAAGATGTGCTTAGGATGGGGAAGGAAGAAAAAAGTGATTACTATGGGTAGACCGGAGGAAGCGAGGAGCAGGCTGGTGGTAAATAAGATCAGATAAATACTGGGGAACACCCGTGTGAAGAACTTTGTGAGTGGTGATGAGGTACTTATAGACGAATCTGAATTTAATGGGAAGCCAGTGAAGAGAGAGAAGGCAAGGAGTGATGTGGTCAAAAGGGGAAAAGTGAGTGATTAGAAGGGCGGCGGTGTTTTGGATGAGTTGAAGTCGACGGAGCTGGTAGGAGGGAAGGCCGACGAAAATTGAGTTACAATAGTCCAAACGGAAGATTACAAAAGAGAGAACCAGGGTGGTGAGGGAGTTTGCAGAGAGGTAGGGCCGGAGGGATCTAATTCGACGGAGATGGAAAAAACAGCTACGAACGAGGGAGGAAATATGTGGTGAAAGGAAAAGGAGGAATCAAGGGTGACACCAAGGTAACGGAGTGAGGGAACAATAGGAATAGGGTGGGAGGACATTGTGGGAGCTAGAGTGGGAGGAGTGGCAGCAAAGGAGAACCAAATAGCAGAGGACTTGGAGGGATTGACACAAAGAAAATTTCAGAGAACCAGGTGGCAATGAGATCAAGACAAGCATTGAGGGGAGAGAGGTCCGGAGTTGCAGAGCTAGTGTGGTGAATGAGGAGAATGTCATTGGCATAAAAGTAAGAGGAAATACCGGTTTGTTGAATGAGGAGGGCGAGAGGAGCGAGGAAGATATTGACGAGTAGAGGAGCAAGGATGGATTCTTGAGGAACACCACAGTGCAGGGGGAAGAGGAAGAGATATTGGGGCCTGAGTGAACAGTGAAGGTGCGGAACGAAAGGAATGAACGAAACCAATGCAAAACAGTGCCTCTAATACCAAAATCAGACAGGCGGGTGAGGAGAGTATGGTGGTCGACGACATCAAAAGCGGCGGAGAGATCCAATGAGACAGTGATAGACAGATCACCCCGGTCATGAGAGCAGTGAAGTTCAATAAGAAGAGCTAGAAGTATAGTTTCAGTGCTGTGACCAGTCCTGAAGCCGGATTGACGGGGATGAAGAGAGAGGGTAGTGTCAAGATGTGCTGAAAGCTGTGTAAAAACCAAATTTTCAAGAACCTTAGAAAGAAAGGGGAGATTTGAAATGGGCCGCCAGTTGGCATGGAGACTGGGGTCGAGAGTGGGCTTCTTTAGAAGTGGGCGAACCATGGCATATTTCCGAGTGGGAAGACTGCCAGAGGTAAGACTGGAGTTGATTATGGCCAGGACATAGGGAAGAAGTGTGAGAGAGGGATCAAGGAGCCAGGTGGAGGGGAGGGGGTCTAGTGGACAGGTCGTTTTGTGAGACGAAGAGATTACCTTAATAAGCTCGGCAGAAGTGACAGGTTGGAAAGAGTGCCACGTGTGGGGGAAGATACTGGACAGAGGGGGGGAGGATATAGTGGTGGGAACAGAAGGGGAAGGAAGAGGGGAGAGAGGGGAGGGACAGTGAAGAAAAGAAGAACAGAGAGACTGGATCTTATCAACAAAAAAGGAGGCAAGACTTGTCGGGCTAGGGGCAGCGGGAGGGAGTGTTGATGAGGGAGGAAGAGTCGTGGGGGAAGACAGCGAATGGAGTACCTGATACAAGCGACGGGAGGAGTTAAAAGAAGAGGCACTGACTTGTCCATGTTCATCCCACCATCTCTTATAAAGAAACCTGGATGCAGAGTGCTCTGTTTACTCCCTATTTACCAGCTGTGCAGCATCACTCTTATTTTCTGCTAAGAAATGGATCTTTGTATGGCTGTGAAGCACAGTCCATTGCTTTTGCCCCCCCCCCCCCCCCCATTAGACCTGCAGCCTGCTCCTGCCACAGCTGACTGCCAGTAGTGTGCTGTCAGGCAGAGTTAAACATGTGTAGAGTTCTGACTATTCCAGATGTCAGTGGTGAAATGCATGCTAGTACTGTCCTCTGCTTTGGCAGCTCTGTCTACAGCTGGTGAGGTAACCGATTATACAGGCTGGGGATCACCTGCATATTTTAAAGTTGTCTTGTAGACATTTGATAAATGGAGGTTTAGAGATGCAGCAGCCTCTTAAATCCCACCTTCTCAACCATCCTCAGGAGAAGGTCATCCAGGGATATCATTTCTCTGATGTACCTGGTCACCACCCTCAATGCTGCTTGCTCCCTGCCCTGTAATAGTGTTAACATATACCAATCTGTGTCTTCCATGGCGGCTTGCCTCGATGCCCTTCAGGCATGCTGCCATACCATCTAATTGGCAAAAAGAGTAGAGGCTCCACTTGGGAAAGGGATTTTCTGTTTCTGTTCCTTTCCCACCACTGCTATTTGTATTCCTGGATGGAGTCCCCAGCCTAAGATCAGTCCTCTCCTTTCCTTTATAATATGCTGGAAAGGTGCTGACCTGCTAAATGACGCAGCATGCCACTGTTTCAAAGATAACCCATCAGTTTCCCTCTGCTAATATGTTGCCTACAGTAATTACATACTGCATACTGTAGGATGTCAAACACACTAAAATGCTTCTTCATGTTTGAGGCTTTATGAGACTTCACTTCTATTTCCTTGGGGAGAATGATTGTTGTTCTTTTTGCTGCTGCAGGACCTGAGGCTGGGACAAAGTAGAGGATGAAAGGTCAGCAGCATCCTTCCCACACTATACTGTCCCCCTACATGAACAGTGTTCTTAGCCATGGAACTTCCAGTCATTTTCTACCTTCTCACCAACTGTCAAGCTAACAACCTCTTCAACATCCAGCACACTTCTCTTCAGTAGCTGATGATTCAGATTCATATCACACCTATGCAGATCCCATAGATTCTTTATCTGCCAAAGACCATCTTCACATATGCAGCGTGCCTGCTGCAAGGCTGATCTTCACTTACTGCTTCTCTCATGTCCCCCTACCCTAGACCATGTCAATCTCCCTTTGCCACTCATTGAAGATGACACCAGACATGGACACCTGCTTTCCACAGTTGTACCAGAAACTGCAGTTCTTTCTATTCTCTTGTAAAACTATCTCTCTTTAGCTTGGGTGGCAGACTAAAGAAGTCCATTATTTACTCTGGGAATGCCCTGTCTCTTTCTGCACACTCATGCCAGTACAGATCTCTCCCTACCTCCCTTCTTTCTTTCTATGACCATTTAATTTTCCAGATGTACCCTTCCAATCATGATGATATACCTGGGTTCTACCCTACAGTGCCTGCCTGCTAAGATTGTGTGCCTATGCTGGAAAGGACTGGGGGGAAGGGTGATGCATTAGCACACTGCCCACCAGCTGTGCAGAATTTGCAGCTATAAGGCAACTCCAGTGGTACTGAGGGATTCTCAGTGACTGCTCTTTACTACTGCAACTTTTTACTATTAAATTTGTATCTTTTAACTTCAGAGTTTACTGTTTTGTGAATGATGGGATGGAATAGATATGGTAAATGAATATGCAAATGTTGTTGCACTGTATCTTATGCTTCTGAAGTGGACTATATTTTGATACAGTAACTTCTGAAAATCATACAGCTTTGTCTCAAAATGCAAAGGTACTGCCCTTTGGAGCCCCTAATATGGCAGAATCTGCCCAGAAAAAGTTAGGCAAAAAACTCTTCTGCAAAAAAAAAAAAAAATTCTTCTGTGCTTTGATAGAGCATTTCAAGGAGACTGCAGGCACAAATCAAGCTTGAAGTTCCCAGTATTTCCTCATCTTTAAAGTCTCCCTTTGTCTTGGACACAGTCCTATAGTAGAAGCACCACTATCACTAGTGAAGCTGGTATGTTTGTTTTTTATTTTGCAATCCTATTCCAACCACAGCCAAACTCCTATCTTTCCCTTAGAATCCTAAAACCTGCACCAACACTCCTTTCTAACCTTCTGAAAATCAAAGCCCAAATACGTGTCTGTCCTTGTGTTTGCTGTGTGTATTGTAGCCCTGCTGTGACATCATCAGCCATGGGATTTGCAGAAGTTAGACAGGGATAGCTTTCTCTGTCTGCCTGTCAAGCATTCAAAGCAGGATTGACTCAAGTGTCTTATACTACTACTTCTATTACTGAAAATTTGCATAGCGCTACGAGATGGACACAGTGCTGCACAGGCACATGTAAAAGATGGTCCCTGCTCATCAAAACTGTTCCTCTCCACTCCTTGGACTCCTCTGCCTCCCATATTGACTCTAGTGCATGTGGGCGCATGCACATTCATGGCAAAACCAAAGTACATAAATGCAGATTTGTGAAGTTTCCCTGAGTATGTATGTTTGGTTAACTGACTTCAGGATGAAAAGAAAATCATGATTTTTGTTGATTTTACCATCTCTCTGAAAACTAATGCACATGCCTAATGAGGATGCTTTAAAACCAACTCCCAATGCCTGGCAGTGGAGAGAGTTTGTGGTATCACTGAGGTGACACCAGAATTTAAACAGAATCTTTTTTGTATATTGAGCTGTAAAGTGAAACACCCTTCTTTGGCTCTGGACCTGTTGAGAGTGTTTTATTGATTAGTCTGGGAATATTCCATATGAATGAATATACTATCAGACTAGTATTAATAGGGAATTATATGATCATCAGAGAACACTTAATTAACCCATGTATTTTCAAAAATAAATGGATAATATTTTCCCATTGCCCCAAGGTAATGGGATGGGGGAACCCTGTGGGCAGCTTCTTGTATGCAGGTTACTAACGGCCTGGGAGCTCTTGGAACTGACACCTGTGAACTCTCAATGACCCATTTCATATGCCCTGTTAGTAGGCATGTGTGAGCGCTTAGCAGTGGTGACCATTTTCAATTTTGAAGCCGCCCTATTTTGGGCACCTTTTTGCCTCGCCTTTTTTGGGGCTTTCCACATTGGTGAGCTGGCTTCCCACTCAGCTCGAATGGGAGCTCAGCGGTGTTTATTATTTGAGCACATTTTGCTGGCAGGGAATCAGCTTTGGGTCTTGATTTTGAGGTCCAAGATGGACTAGGAAGGGAAGGGCTTGTGGGTGACCTTGCATGTAGTGCCAGGAGAGAATAATTGCCCAGTTGCCCAGCTGTGGGAGTATCCAGTGGTGCGTCCTGCGTAAGAGCGGGCCTTGTTTGTGTAAGCCAATGACTAGCTGGTTACGCAGTTTCAGTTTACGGCGGTGTTGCAATGAATGTTGCAGGCCTTGTGCCTCGACAGGCAGTTTAATGCCGCTTATTCATTTCAAATTGAAGCGGCCACCAGCGCCGGTCTTGGAATCAGTGTTTCAGCAGTTCAGTCACTGGCACTCAGGGGCATTTGCCAGTTACATTAGCTTGTAATTAGGGGATTGGGGAAGTTTACTGGGGGTTGGGGGGGCAGATTAAACATGTGTTTCTTGTTGTAAGTGCACAGACATGGTTGGATTCTGGGTGGCTCATTGGGCACTCCTTCGTTTAATGGGCAGGACAGCATTCAGTGTCTCGACTGCTGGGTGTGCACTTGGGATTGGCTCCAGCCGACATATTCTTAGTTTGGCTGAGGATGCAAGGAATGCGATGGACACAGTTATTCCCTCGGTAGCAACATCAGTCATGGGTTCGGTGTTGACCAGTAGCCATTTTGGTGCATCTGGGTTGCAATGACTTCTTATCATGGACTTGTAGCCAGCTGATTTGAATGGCACAAGAGACCTTTTGGATGTCTTGACCATTTTCCCTGTGTGGTGAAATGCTGGTCCAACATCATTTCACTACTGGTTAATGCCAAACAGCATTGTTGGTCATGTGGGTTGACCAAAATTAATAGGCAGGTGGGGAAGTAGGTGATGGAACATGGTGGGGGTTCAGATTCAGCATCCATGGGTTTAAGTGAGTTGTTTGGGCATTTATGATTCGGACGGGGTTCACCTCTCCCCAGTGGGACAGGATTTGCTATTAAATGACTAGCAGGAAGCCTTGGAGTCTGTTGTTGGGATGGCATGGTCTCATTCGTCACAGCTTGTATGGGGCAGGCGGCACTGGGCTTAGTTTTCACCCATTGCTGGTGACGGGTGCCCGAGGGTCTCGGGTACCAGAACCGTGGGGCATATGGGTTACTTGAGCCTGGATCAGGTGATTACAGCCCTGATGCATTGGACTGTTAATCATGGGTAGATCCTGCGCATGGGATTCATCAGTAGGGCTAACCTTTGCTACTAATATAGCAAGGCTGGCATGGGGGTGGGGGGTGTGGCACAGTGGATGCTATGGTAGAATACCACAGTCGGTTCCTGGGTGAATGCTTACCATCTTGCTATTGACATGGCTGGTGAGAGGCAAACCCAAAGGGGGGTCGGGGGATGAAGGGGCCACCAGGTTGGGGCCACTTCGTTAGGGAGGTATAATTTGATGATTGCTAATGTATTTTAAATAAATTGGTTATTAAGGCTGCAACCAAATGGTTATACCACAAAGGTTGTGCTGTGTTTATTATAGCGAGTTGTATCAAAGGAAAGGGGAGGGATTGGGAGTTCGGAGACTGGGGTTTGGGGGTGGAGGTATGGCAGACTCCCCATCTGGTGCTTGGTCAGGTCTGGGCTGCTGCATTTGGGGTGTAACCCGCGGGGCCTCAGTCCCTGGTGGCTGCCTGTATCTGGGCGCTTGGCCCGATGGTGGCCATCAGAGAGCAGGGCCACATGGGTGGAAGAAGTGGGAGGAAGGATTCAGGTGGGCTGGCTAGCAGCAAGTGGTGATATTTAAAATCCTGTCCCTAGCCCTGGGACGAGATTTCATTGGCTGTGGGGATGCTGGGGGGGGGGGGGGTGTCAACGTGGGTATTTAAGCTTGGGTGAAGGTGGTGAAGGGGCCACCAAGTGGGGGTCACTTTTTGAGGGGGGGGATAATTTGATGTTTGTTGATGTGTTTTAAATAAAGTGGTTATTAAAGCTGTGACCAAGTGGTTATATCACAAAGGTTGTGCTGTGTTTATTATAGTGAGTTGTGTCGAAGGAAGGAGGAGGGAATGGGGGTATGGGGACTGGGGTTTGGGGTTTGGGGGTGGAGGTTTGGCAGACTCCCCATGTGGCTCTGGACTGCCGCAGTTGAGGTAAAATAAGACACAATTTTGCCATTTAATGTGTGTTTTGTTTGACAACAATTGCCGGTTATTTCCTTAAAACATGTTAGTAGTTGCTTTCCTCAATCTGGATTTAATTCACGCCACTCAGCCAGCTACCTCTCCACATACCATGTGCCCTGAAAATAAATCCCCAACCCAGACTCCCCTGCAACATCAGTAAACAACTGTAAATCACAGTTTGAGAGTTCCTCTCAATGCAAAACTGAAATCTCATTGAATCCCTCCAAACAGGTGTCCCACATTTGTAGATACACCCACATTCCCCATGAAATGCACACCCAGTGATAAGCTTTTGATACTCCCACCATGGCACCTGCTAGACGCCGAGAGAAAACCCAGCCCATCGGGATAACCCAACAAGCAAAATTCAAGGAGCCCACTAAAGACTGCAACACATGGTGCTGCACCTTACCCGAACCCACCACCTGTGCAACCAGCCCACATAGCTTGGATATCTTTGCATCTGGCAAGTGTGCCTCCATCGCCATAAAGTCAAACTTGATGCCCAGAAATGTCAGTCACGATCCTGGCCCTTCCATCTTACCGGCAGCCAACGGTGTGCTAAATCTGGAAGCCAACTTCATAAAGGCCTGTAGAAGACAAGCGCACACCGGTGACTGAGCCGGGCCAACAAAGAAGAAGTCATCCAAGTAATGTACAACATTAGGCAATCCAGGCTGATGAACCAGCATCCACTGCAAAACCAGCATCCACTGCAAAAAGGTGCTAAAAGCCTTGAAATAGTCACATGCCCTCAAAAAAGAAACTGAGCAAATGAAATGACCTGGGATGCACTGATAGCAAACAGAAGGCTGACTCAATGTTGACTTTGGCCATCAGAGCCTTGGTCCCACACCAGCGAACTAAGAGCACTGCCAAATCAAAAGAATCGTACCTTACTGTGCATCACTCATGCGGTATGTGATCGTTAACTGAGCTTTCCTCCGGAAAGGATAAACTGTGAATCAGCCGGAATTTGCCTGGCACCCTCTTCTGCACGATCCCCAAAGGTGACATCACCACATTGTGCAACAGGGATTGGCAAAGGGGTCCGCTATCCCACCCAACCGAAGCTCATCAGCCAATTTGGTGTGGTCAACCCCACAAAAATGATTCATGGAGGGCAGGTTTGATGCCAATAGATGCCCCACAGCTCCCTGACTTGGAATCCTGAAACCTTTGACAAAACCTCTGGCCAACAGGAGACCATCCGCCCGATGAGAGTAGTGCTCTGGCCAGGGCAGGATTGCCTCCAACCTCATGGGAGTGCAGGCATGCATTAGGAGGGACAATTTACTTTACCAGAGAGGGTGCTCCAGTGGAGTCCTTTTGGCTACACTTAGTAGCTGGGTGGCCTCCACCACAGCTGGAACAGGCATGTCTGAATTTATGATTGGGGAAAGGGCATATGGACCGATTGTAGCGCCAACACAAATCGCTACTGACCATCCCACTTTGGGGCTGCTGCACAGACCCCATGCTGGCCCGAAAGGACCACTGTCCCACCCCTTCAGCGCCCATACTCCCTTCCTATCCCCACAGTACTAGGGGCAACCCCAACCTTCATAGCACCCTAGCCGTGGCGCACTGACATCTGTGTTAACCATAAGTTAATATCCTTTGTCCTCCAGGCAATAAGAGGATTGCAGTCCATCTGATTCCAGAAATCCTCATTGTACTGTAATTGAGCCAAGCTCAACCCCAATGGTTCTAGGAAGACTCCAATATGACATCTGCATAAGCAAGTCGACATGAGACCATAAAGCAACAGTGTAGCATGCCTCCCCAGACTTGCCAGCCTCAGAAAAGTCCACGTCAAATTGACCACTATCCTAAAAACCTTCCAAACCTGACCCATCTTTTCATCCTCTCGACACTTTCGTTTGCTGTTCCCAAAATGCTTCCTGCCCTCTAACAAACAAAAAATATCAATATACTTCCATTTGAGGATCTTTCTTCTCAAATCGCGAGGTACCCCTTCCCACAATTCCATGAAGGCAACAAATGAAGATGCCCCCATGTTCTCAGCGCCACTGAGGTCACGTGGCATGGCTGCAAACTGCCCATGATCTCTCAAAGCCGAGGACAATGAGGACCCCGAAGTACTCGAGGACGATGACGAGTCCCCCACTCTACGACAGTAGTGACACCACTTGCGTGTCTTCCAAATATGTTGGTCCACTACAACACTCCCCATATCAAGAGACCCCCATAAACAAATTGATTATACACACATTAATTCATAGGTTTAGGTGCATACAATCAATTTTACATATACTAAAATTTTTAAGGCTGCTAAACAAACTGAATGCCTGCTAACAAATGCACATCCCGACCTTCTATAATATCCCCTTATTAATAACATAGATAAGCCTAAACTTCATAACAAAGGGATTAGATATTTACATTTATTCAGTGCAATCACTTTTTTTGCCACATTTTGTTACCTTGACTACTTACAAACGTAATTTGAAACGTTAGACCACAGATGTTGTTCTCCATTGCATGGCATATCATAGAAGCATAGAAACATGATGACAGAAAAAGACCACATGGCCTATCTAGTCTGTCCTTCCATATCAACCACTAAAACAGTCCCCTTTTTTCCTTTAGAGATCCTCTGTGTTTGTCCCATACTTCTTTGAATTCAGATACTGTCCTCATCTCTATCACTTCCACTGGGAGACTATTCCACAGATCTACCTCTCTTTCCATAAAGAAATATTTCTGCATATCACTCCTGAATCTATCCCCTTTCACCTTCATCCCATGTCCCCTCGTAGCAGAGCTTGCTTTCAATCGAAAGAGGCTCTCCTCCTATGCATTTATGCCTCAGAGGTATTTAAACATCTCAATCATATCACCTCTATCCCACCTTTCCTCTAAGGTGTACATATTAAGATCCTTCAGTCTGTCCTCATATGCTTTATAATGAAGACCATTAACCATTTTAGTAGCCACCCTCTGTACTGTCTCCAGCCTGTTTATATCCTTTGAAGGTGTGGTCTCCAGAATTGCACACTATACTCCAAATGAGGTTGCACCAAAGACTTACACAGAGGCATTATCAACTCTTTTCTTCTGCTGGCCATTCCTCTCCCTATACACCCAAGCATCCTTCTAGCTTTTGCTGTCACCAAAATGATAAAGAAAGAAACCTAAATAGTCTACAACCCTTCAACCTGGCGGGCTGAGAGTAGGTATGATAGAACTCTACAATGTCATGAATGGTGTGGATAAAGGGTAAAAACTAATAAGAAATGGTGGTTTACCTTTTCAAATAGTACTAAGAACAGGATACACTATGAAACTAATAGGTAGACCTGTATATTTTGGAGGTAACCTTAGTCATTACCGTGTGGATGAGGCCGCAATGGCTACAATGAGAAGCTGACCTTATTTTTGAGGAACACTCCCTGATGCAGAAAAGAAATTGAATTCATGTCGGGAGATGATTACGGAGTGGAATTATAACTTCTGATGATACTTTTTGGAAGTCTTTCAAATTCAGATAAGTAATGTATTTTGAAAATTAATTGAATACTGTTTGAATTTCAAAGAATGAGCACACTGATGATAAATTATAGACCTATGAAGAATTTCTGGTTCTAGCAATATGTTGGCTCTCTTTCTGATGGTCCTTAAAACATTTTCATATTCCTAGATACAGTAAGCATCAGCATTTACATACAGAATTTGTTGAGTTTCACCATTCATTTTTCCCATGTGTAGATTTGTAAAATGGGTCCTCTGACTTCACATATTGGTAAATATGCATGTACTCTTGCCCTGTTTAGAACAGGCTCCAGGTTTAATAGTGGCTTTTTCTAAATTACTGCTGGAATTGTAAATGTTTTGACCTCAATGTCTTAATTCCATTCTCCAATCCCTATTCTGAAAACTGTTTATAAAATACTACTATAGCCATTTTCCACACATGAACCTAAATGTGTTTGCCGAACTAGATGCCCTATAAAATCTTATCTTCTTAGCACAGTGGTTCTCACATCAGTCCTTGGAATATATCCAGAGGTCAATAGGATACCCACAATGAATATGCACTTGTATTCAAACTTATTTCTTACAAACCCTTGGCTTGGTGTATGTTATTGCTAATATAACCTACTAAATTATTTTAGTGCATGCTATTTGCAAATAGCTTGTGAAAAACAACAGAAATCAGCAAGACAACATTTCATTTCATTTTTTTTTCAGTTATTTCAATTACAATTGACATTTCTATGTTTTTCTGAAATGAATTAAAATTCCTAGTTCTCCACTGTATGCATGATACAGATGAGAGGAGGAACCTCTAATCTCTCTAACAGAAATAGAAATAGATACTTTTAACTAGTCTGTGTTTCAGGATATGCAGAATGAATATGTATGAAATATAGTTGCATGCATTGGAGTGCTAAAATATGCAAACATATCTCATGCATTTTCAGTCTGGATATTCTGAAACTCAGGATAAGGCTAGAAAACACTGATGCATGTCATTCACCTTTGGTTGTCTGGATGTGCATAGGCAAACAAATGGTTTGATTTTAAAATTTCAAATATTTAAATGTTGCTTTTTTCAGTTTGTTTCATAGAATCAATTTAATAACAAATTTCTAATATACCTTTGTACTTTTTCAGACACACAAATCAGCTTCTCACATTAAATCAGTTTTGCGTACACTATGAACATACAGTAATAAAGTGCGATACGTGTTTGCACTTACTGCATCTTAACTGCAAAAGTTAAGATATGGTAGGTGCAAAGACTGTGTGCTAAATGCAAGGGGCGTGTCTAGCATCAACCCTGCATTTACCATACAGGGCAGTCACCTTATTCATCCATGGAAAATTTTCCTGAAACTAGGAAGTCACAGTCTTCATAATGCTCCTCTCCACACCCCAGTTTCCCTCCACATCCCCCATGCTCCAAAAGCAAAACCCAGTGGAACACAAGATACCCCCAACAGCACAACCCCTCAAAACAATACCCCCAACATACCCTCTTTTGGCACGCCCTGATACAGTGTGACAGCAACGCATGAGGTCAAGACCCACACATGACCCCACCCCCAAAAATATTGCCCAGTCAAGGTTCTCACCGGACCATTTCAGCACCCCAATACCCCCTCTGGGTCTTATCTGGTCAATCTCTGGTAGTTTAATGGTCTTTGAGGCAGGAGGGGTTTGTTTCCACTCCTTCCCTGGTTGTGCATACTGTCAAAATAGTGACTAGGAACCCTAGCAGTAGTCTTGTAATGCTACCACTACATAATGGCCTCTTGTGGAAGTACTGTGAGACTACTACTAGAGGTCATGGTCATCATTTTTCGGCAGGAGTAGGAGCAGAGAAGGAACCATGCTTGCCCTGATGACCACTAAACTACCAGGAATCAGCTAGGTAAGATCCAGCAGGCCTGTTGAGTGTGAAGAGGGTTGGAGTGATGTCTTGTGAGAGCGGAAGATCTCTTTGGGGATGAGAGTCATGGAAGGACCTTGACCTTATGCATTGGGGCCACTTTCCATTGGAAAGTACTAAAAGGGGTGTATATTTTTGGAGGAGTTGTTGTGTTGGGGACGTTGTGCTGGTGGGGTCTTGTGGATTTTTCTTACAGAGTGCAAAGGGTCTACACTGGGGGATGAGGGGGTTGACACCATGTCATCAAACGTTTTTGTTAGGGTCATAGGCAGACACCATGAGGCCAATTCTGTTCTGAGTGAACCCCTGCCTGTCCGGCCATCCAGAATCAGGATGTGCCCTGGTTGCACCTGATTCTGATCCCACAGGGGCTAGATGTGCCTGTGAGATCAGAATCAGGTGCAACCAGCCTGAGCGTGCAGGCTGTGCCCTAATTCTGTGCACCCAGATGTCCAACAAACTCCCCGGCTAGCCCAGCCAGGCTTCTTCATGGAGCCGCAGAGCTGTGGCATCCTGTTGCCATGGCACTGTGGCTCTATACAGGAGCCACAAACCCTGGCAGTCTCTGACAATTTGCTTTCTCCATAGCCTGACCCACGATTGGGCTTACCATGCCCATTGTTGGGCTATGGGGCACTCTTGCACCCCTCACCTCACTTTCCAGGCTTGGCTGCAGCAACTCCTGCCATCCAGGGGGACTCGGAGGTGGGATAAGAGCCCCATGCAAATGGAAAACCCTGGATGTACAGGGCAAACCTTGGAATTGGCCCTGCACATCCAGGGTCATGGTGCCATCCACTGCCCACCCTCACTCCACTTCCAGCCTGCCCCCTTCCCGCCCATAACAGAGCTTCATGCACAACTCTGATTTACATTCAGGGAGCTCTCTTCTGTGAATCACGAACCTGGTGTTTAGCGGGGCTGGACATCCGAATCAGATGTCTAGCCCCACCAAACGATGCATGGAATCGACCTTCACGTTACCAGAATGCCGGTAGTTCAGTTGCACTTACAGCCATTTCTTAAGGTAGCGTAAGGTGCAACTGTGCTACTGGCAACTGTAAGAGACCATGGTTCTGTCCGACACGCTAGCTGTCACCAATTGCCATGCCCACCCTGCTGCAAAACTGCCCTCACACTCGAAGCAAGTAGCATGGGATTTTTATTGCAGTAACTGTAACCATGGCCCCATGCTAATAGTGCATGCTAAAACATGTCCACTTAGGAATTTTATTAAACATGCCCCTAAACTGTTTAAGATACCCTAATGCACATTCCTACTTTGCAACCATGTCCTATAGTTGGGATTTTCAAAGTAAAAGTTTAGTTGCTTGTCAAGTTTTTTTTACTACATGCATGCTTTTTGAGTATATGACATAGCACTGTTTTTTTCCTGAATATTTAGACGAACCATGGAGTATTTCTTTATTCTTCCTACTAATAATTCTAGTTATTGGAATGTATTGTAGTAATCAACAAGAAAGAAAACGTGATATTTGTGAACCATTATTTGTGGAGAACAAATTCAGAGATGGCATTAAGAAGTTAGCTAACAAAAGAGAAAAACATTCTGAATGCACATTTCAAAAGCCTTATTGTTCTCAAAGTTGGATCACAATTTACCACAAATGCTAAAATCAGGTATATATTGTTGGTAATCAGCACGAAGTCAAATAATAATAATAATAGTATAATAATTATCCTTCTGTAGCCAAAGGAAAATGTGAATAATTGACTTCCAATATTGCACTATGCAGTAATTCATATTTTACTTTACACAGATTTGTTAAACCAGGTTTAAATTTTTTGATGCAACAAACCTAATTGAGCAATATTTTCTCAACTACTGCAAGTTGCTAAAATCAGTTTTGCTGCTTCATGTTGTTACCCTGGTTACAAAAATCAGTAGTTCATCTGTTGAAATGACATTGCATAGCCCGAAATATTTATAACCCTGAAGCAAATTATTCTAATGGGCTTCTCTTTAAAAAAAATTTGCAGCAGAGGTGTCACTGTGGTTGAAGTTACTGGCACAGTAAAACATGATGAAGAAATACATTTAAAAAAATCCAATTAGCTACATCATTACATATAGTGAAAAAAAGGCATTAACTTACTGAGTGCAACCTACCTCACACTCTTCTCATTAACCAATTGTTTGTGATTACCTTAAAGAAGCAAAAATTCAGAAGAATGTCAGCCAATTAGATGTCATTTGGAAAAAAAGACTGTCAGAAATGGTTAAGAGACTGGCCAATATGGAAAATAACAGACAAGAAACTCTTGGTTTCTATGGCATCTTTATGGAAACACATCTCAGGATTCAGAGGCTAGAGAAGTGCCTTTGTTAGTGTCTATTTGGTTCACTGGTGCACTTTAAAAATTTGGATATTTAGAAGCCTTATGTGCATTTTGCACGTGGATATTCTGGCACACACATGTGCAAATTACATCCATGTGCAAATAGCTAGTTTAGAAGGGATAGATTTTGTATGTGTTTGCTCTGATCACATCCAGATTATATCAAGGCATGTTTGGAGCATGGTCTGGCCAGGACAAAAAGCTATGAGGGTCATTCTGAACCATGAATAAGGGGTCTGGATGTGCCATGTACATATGCAAAGGGCGCCAATGTGCAAGCACATATTCTGCAACCGAAACAAAGTGGACATACAGCTGTCCTGGATGTGGAACCCTATATGTCCAAAAGAGAGGCAGCGTAGATGTCCAAGTCATATTCTGACCGTGAGCATGTATGTCTGAATGCCAGAGCTTATACATATAACCTAGACCACGAGAAACATGGAATAAGGGCAGGAGATAGACAAAACAAAGCATTTACGCAGGTGGAGACAGTGGTGATACAAACACACAGTGCCCATCCCATGGATACAAGGCCGACTGACCCATGCCACCCTGCACATGCCCCCCTCATGTGGCACTATAGAACACTACACTGCCCATAGCACACACCCCTCTTCCATAGCCCATGGTAGACCACAACCCCCAACCATGGAACACGAAAATGCTTGGTAGGCAGATCTGACTGCTAGACAATAACTACTGCCATCCCCCATGTCCCCTTGCCTCCACCATGTCCTACCCCTCCCTGAGGTCATCTTGCTTGTCCCCTGTGCTGGGACCTGCGTTTGACAGGAAGTGGCTGTGCCCTATGAGGATGAGCTGCTGCTACTGCTATCCCCACTGTCTCCCCCACCAAATGTAATGGTGGAAACACCATAAGCAGCCCACATGCTGAGGCATGGGGCCCAGGACCCTAGACTGTCCCCCAGCCATGCCCCCCCCCCAGCTGATGCCTGCCGTGCACTGCTGTGTGGTGACACCCTGCTGGTGCTGCAGAAGCATATGCAGGTGCTGCAGAAGAAGTGGATGGTGGTGGAGGTGGTGACTTAGTCCTGGCAGCAGCAGATGGCAGACCAGGGGACGGGATGGGTCCAGGTGCACCCTGAGATCTGACCAGCTGGTCAATCACAGTCCCAAGCTGGGTGCCCAGTCAGTCTAAGGAGGCAACCAGGGTGGCTGTGGCAGTCAGATGCTGTTCCTGGAGGGACAGCTGTCTCTCCCAGAGTGCACCATGGGGGGTGGGGGTCCCGGAGTGAGACACTCCTGAGAAGGAGACCCATCTTTGCATGCATTTGCTCTGAATGTGTCTCCTGATGTCCGAACAAGCACTGGGTGCACTGCACAAGCAGCACAGATGTGCGGTGGCATGTCTACTCCTTGCAAATGGGCCCCTCCCAAGGCACTGGTGGCTCTGGCAATAGTGCGAGCTGGTCCCCTCCACCTCCAATGCATCATCCTCTGTCCCCACTGTGGCAGCTGGTCTTTGAGCCATGTCAGTGTGGCCTACTGGAGGCGATCCCCCCGCCTCCTCCGGTGCCACAGAGGTTGCGGCAGGAGCAAGTGACGGGGCAGTGGCAGAGCAGATAGAGGCATTGCTGGCATGGGGGCAGTGCTGGGTCCTGCAACTGCAGCTGCACCTGTTTGGAGAGGATGCACACAGCGTGCACACACATGTGCAGATGTTCAGGCGAACAGACAGGGAGACACAACAGTGCAGATGTGTGGACACAGCAGAGACCAAGCCATGCA
The DNA here is from genome assembly GCA_033557465.1 of Ichthyophis bannanicus. Lineage (NCBI taxonomy): Eukaryota > Metazoa > Chordata > Amphibia > Gymnophiona > Ichthyophiidae > Ichthyophis > Ichthyophis bannanicus. The sequence goes on along the minus strand of CM066032.1, from coordinate 1,159,982,365 downwards.
CCACAGTGCAGGCTCAGAACCACAAAGTCCCCAAACAGGGACATAGAGGGAAATGTGGCTGTGCAACATGTCCATGTGTTCCCCATGCCCACCCCAAGAGTGGACATGTGAGAGGTGGATGGACAGTGAAGGGAGCCCTGAACCCCATGATGCAGGACATGAACACTGGCCACTGATGGTATGGGTGAGACAGATCATGAATGCACCCTGGTCCTGTGGCAACATTGAGGTGTCCAGATCACTGACACCTTCCAGTGTAACAGAGTCGATGGTCGCCAGGACCTGTTGCTCTAGGTCACTCAGTCACATTCCCTGACCATCAGGACCTCGCTGCTCCTTAGCACACACAGAGAACCACCAAAATGGTAAAGGGGATGCCTATGAGGAGAGGTTAAAATGTTAGGACTCTTCAACCTGGAAAAGAGACGGGTGAGGGGAGATATGATAGAGGTCTATAAATTAATGAATGGAGTGGAACGGGTAAACGTAGATCGATTGTTTATGCCATCAAAATATAGAAAGACTAGGGGACATGCAATGAAGCTACAATGTAACCTATTTAAGACTAATAAGAGAAAATATTTTTTTCACTCAATGCATAATCAAACTCTGGAATTCGTTACTGGAGGATGTAGTAAAAGCTGTTAGTGTAGCTGGGTTTAAAAAAAGGTTTGGACAAGTTCCTGGAGGAAAGGTCCATAAACCGCTATTAAAGTGGACCCAGAAAATCCATTGCTTGCCTCAATACAAGCATTGTAGAACCTGTGTCTTTTGGGGAAAGTGCTAGGTACTTGTAACCTAGATTGGCCACTGTTGGAAACAGGATACTGGGCTTGATGGACCTTGGTCTGACCCAGTATGGCATATCTTATGTTCTTACATTCTCCTGATGCACCTACTGCCACTTCCACTTCATGTCCTTAATGTCCCTGTTGTTGTGGTGGATGGCGTTCACCTGCTGACAGATGGTCAGCTACCATTGCTGCCATTCATAGGCTCTGAGCTTGCACTCCTCTGTGCCCATCAGGCCTGCTTAGTCACTGAGATTGGCCTTTAGGAGGAAGGCTAAATCACCCTCGCTGAAGTTGTCCTTTCTTGCAGACTTCCGTGGGACCATCGTAAAAGCACAGGCAGACACGAATATGCTCCAAAAGCGGAATCACCCTCACCGGTACACATCCAAACTGCGGAGGCGTGTCTGTGGGACAATGGAAGTTTTATGCCGGTTGGATGTCAAGAGACGTAGATGTACAGATGCTTGGAATGTGCCATGCATCTGCACATCCTCTGCCATGTATACATGCAACTTAAACATCGGCACATAAACAGCATGCATGTCATGGCTCACGCCCTTCAACGGTCAGATCCATTGATGATGGTGCTACAGATTACGAGACAGCGATATCCATAACTCCAAGAACAGACCTGCAATTCCACATTCCCAGCTTCCACCAAGGAGGTAGGTACCACCTTTGCCTATTGTACATGGTAGGGCAGAGCCATGATAGCTGCATTGCTAAGTGTGTTAGCTGCAGTGGGAGAGATAGGGACAAAGCAAACCATTGAGGGAAGGTGAGAGGGGGGAGAGGCCAAAGGCCCCAACCAGCTGATGGCAATGGGAGGCATAGGCCACTGTTGCCACTGCACCACACTTGCTGTACCATGTAGCCATCACAGCAACATGGCAGTAGTGATGGACCATATGGGCCATCAGGCTATCCCTGCACTAACAGGCACTACGGTCCTGATGTCCTCCTCAGATGAACAGTGGTGTCTGCTCCTTGCTGCCCTGCATGCATGACGTGTCCACAATACTCCACCCCCACTGGTTGACTGTGTCAGGCAGAAACCACCCCTTTGGCACTATGAACCTCCGCAGGGAGCCCCAGGGCCCAACCTCACCACATCCATCAACTATCCCTACTCCAGGTGACCCATGCAAAGCTGTGCAAGGGTGCCATGGAGGTCTAGAAACACCTCTCATGCACCCCTCCCACATGCAATCCCCTATGATGGACATGTTGGAAGTACAGCAGGCCCACCACCTGTCCGCATGACACTGACCAGTCTGTTAACCACCTACATCCAGCACCCCATACTGAGATGCCCTTGATGAGGCTGTGTGTCCTGCATTGGTCACCACACCCCACAGGGCCCCAAGCAGAGACATCTACAGCTGTACCCAACCCTCCCCCAACCTGCTGCCCAGCTCACACCTACACCCCGGATGCCACAACACTGTCACTGCTCCCACCCTACCTATGGAGCTGCAATGCACATACCAGGGTCTTAATGAGCAGCATACACATGCCTGTCCATGACACAGGAATCCCACCCACACTTACACCATAGCTCCATGAGGCTCCTGCTGGCCACATGCAGGCCCTTGCACAATGCACCTGACCTGACTTTTTCTCATCTCCCACAGGTGTTTGCCACTGTGGTGTCAGACCTGATGATGTTGCAAGAAATCATGTCTACACAAGCAGAATGTGAACGCCGGAGGGCCAGGTGATGTCACCCATTTCCCAGGATACTGAGGCTGCGCTACTAGTACCTGGGCCTCAGCAATGAGCTCTGTGTGGCCCGCTACAGATTCAATCTTGCTGCGATACATGATCTGTGGCTGGAGCAGCAGACGGACTTGGTGTCGGTGGCAACCAGGGTTGATGCAGTTCCCGTGCATGTGAAGGTGCTCATTGTCCTGGCGATCCTTCACTTTATAAATGCATTCCTGGATGCTTTTGTGGGGCGTTGTGCAGACTACATCATGCAACTTTTCTATGCGCCTGCTGGATTCCCATTTATGCTGCATGCCATTGACTGCATGCATGTGGCCCTCCACCCACCACACTGATGCAAGGCCGCATACTGAAACTGGAAGGTCTACCACTCCCTCAACATGCAGGTCATCTGCAATGCTGATATGGAGATAACTGATGTTGAGGCATGCTACCCCAGGACATGCAATGATGCATACATCCTGGCCCAGTCTTGGATACATGAGGTATTTAGAGTGGTGTCATCACAGGTGACTGGCTTCTGGGTAAGTTGGGACAGTACAGCAGGATGCGCACATTCATGTGGGTCACTATGCAGCATAAGCACACAGTACACAGGACACGATGAGCATGCCAACAGAGCTTTCCCGCCATGGTAATGTGCATGGGGTTGGACACATAACACTCACTTGGGGTTCTGATTACACTACCACTGATGTATCCCTGCATGTGGGGGCTGCACACCTGTCCCACAGGGGCATGCCGGTGATTGCACATTGTCATGGCATGCACAGCACCAATGGGTTGGAGGGAAGGGGCTTGCCATAGTGCCCTGCATGTGCACATGCAGCCTTGTACCAGTACGGCACACATGCATGCTGGGGATGGATGTGGTGCATGGGTCAGTACACACCTGGGGGTGGGCCACTGTTCAATACTGTTCTTCTCCCCCCCAAATCCATGGTGTGGTATATTGGAGGGGTGTTGTGGCATACATGGACCTCCTGCAGACACCCTTTGCCTGAGGTAGGCCTGTCCTGCTGTTGTTGTCGGTGCCAGGGGGAGGGTGGGCATGGGCAGGAGACAGGTAGGGGTAATGTGGACTGTGCACCCATCACAGGTGGGCACCTGCTGCTCGGGATACATGTCTGGGTCCCTGGAGACAGTGGCCCCCATGTACACCACTGGGGGTGGGCGGCAGATGCCTGACATGGACCCTGGCTTGCACAGGTATGAGCGTGTGCACTAGCACTACTGAGGGTACCCTGGTCCCCAGGGCCATCACATCACTGTGCAGACAGCCATGGCATCCATATGCTGCGGCAAGGGATATGCAGGAGCCAAATGCACCTCATGAACCTTCCAACCACACTCGCTCCCACCCACCATAGCCCCTGTGCATACCTCCCCATTCATATACCATGGCACTGTCCCTGCACCCTCCACCTGCTGTGCTTTCCACATACCACCACTGCCTTGCTTATGTCAGCCATCTGCCCGGACCTCCCCTGTGGTCCACCATCCCTGTGCCCCTTCTCAGCACACACCCCCAAAACACCTGCAACCACCTGTCCCTGCGGCCTCCAGGCACACAACCCCAACCCATACAGTCACGAGTGTCCCCCATACCCATCGGCCCACACATGCTGCCCTTGCACTGGCAGCTTCCATTCATGTCATGACCTTCCCAGCCACACGCCCCAGCCTGAACAGTACCAGGGTGCACCCGTTCCCCCCATGTCCCCTCCCACACTGCACTACATTCACAGGCAAGAGCCCCCCCCCCCCCCCGTGGCTTGCCAGCACCGGGCACCAGGGTGACCATGGATTGTGCCACCCAAAACCCACAGGTGTAGAGAACATGGCGGTGGCGGACTGTCTCCCATACCTGCATGACCAGGGTGCTGCACCATGCAGCCGCTGGGGCCCATGGTGATGTATGACAAGGAGACCAGAAGTAGGGTAAACAGTCTTTATCACAAAATGTGGGCTGGACATGCCACACACAGGTGGCAGTACCAACAATGGTAAACATTTCAGCCAACTACAAGCCCTCATATCCATTGTGGCCTACCGGGGGTCGCTCCCACGTCCCTGTGGGCCTGGTGGGGATGAGTGAGCCACCACACCCACTGGGAAAAGGCCTGGAATTCTCCATGAATGCCTTGCAGGTGCCTCACAATGAGCTTTAGGGGACCAGCATGATAAGCATGGCCCTGGTTGTCACTGCCCTACATGTGTGTGATGTGCTCCAGGGTTCTGGAGTCCACATCAGTGGCCTGGGGTTCATTGTACAGGATAGTGCCAGGGTATACATCACATGGTGCACTCACATCCCCACCTACTGCCCCTTGCACACCCCCATCTGCTCCCACTTCACCCTGCACATGAGCAGCAGCCTCTTCCACCACCTGCATGCTCCTTGACACAGTCTGTTGCTCACATGCATTCCCATCCCCCTCTGCCTGCCCACTGCCATCCCCAACACCACCCACCTGCTCTCCTCCATCCCCCCCACCTCTGCTGCCTTGCTCACATCTCCTCCCATGCCTCCTGGCTCATCCACATCCCTTCCTACCTCCTCTGACTTGCTTCCACCCCCTCTCACCTCTCCCTGCTCATATGCACTCCCTCCTATCTCCCCTGACTCGCTCCCAACCTCCAACCTCCCCCTGCTTACATGCACTTCCCCTACCTCCCCTGGCTCACTCCCATACCCTCCCACATCCCCCTGCTCACATGCACTCCCCGCCCTACCTCCCCTTGCTCACTCATATCCCTTCCCACCTCATATCTTCCCACCTCCCCCACTTCCCATCCCCCCAGTACCTGCTGGCTCCAATCTATGCCCCCCTAGCTGGCCCTCAATGTCACCCTCCACCCCCTGCAGCGGACCAGCACTAGGTGGTGTGTTGGGGATATTGCCCTCCTCATGGGGGTCTGTGTTCCTGGACCCCTCACCCTCCTCTGGGGCACCCCCTCAGGCAGCTGCTCAATCATACCCTCATCCCATGGTATGGTGACCTCTGCAGCCTGCACTGTGCTCTCCCACACCTCCACCCCAGGGGAACTGGGCACCTCTGTGAGGGTGACACCTCCTCTGCATTCTCCTCTGAGGAGGGGAGCTGGATAGCACTATGGGGCTGCTGCTGGCCATTGTTGCTGTGTGCCCAGTGGCCTTACTGCTCGGCCCGCTTGATGGGGGGGGCACACCACATGGCCATCCATGTTTGTGGCTGCCCCTGTGCCTCCCCATGCATCTCCTCTGCTGCCTCATTGTCCTCATCACCATCCTCCTCCTCCTTCTGCTCATCATCCTCCTCAGGTGCAGGAGTGGGGAGTCCTTGACCAGGATAGTTTTGTGGGATACAAGGGGCCAGGATTTAGTGACAGTGTGTGTGGCTGCATGGCAGGCATGTCCTTGCCACATAAACTGTCTGCAGACACCCCTGCAGTGGGCTCACTCCTTGTGTCCAGGGTATGTATGGGTACTAGCACGTGACTTGTCACAGTTCCTGAATACTCACCCTGCTCCCACTGCAGCTGCCACCGCATCTGGTGTATCAGCCAGGGACGTGTGCACTGGATGGGTCTGTAGTGCACACAATATGCTTCAGTGTCCCTCATGATGCAGAAGTGGCTGTGGATACAAACAGTGGTGAACTACATGAGTGCTTGTGTTTCCTTCCTCACAGGTCTATCCATACCAACCCCTGTATGATGGCCCCCACCTACCAGATGCTACCTCTCCATGGACTGCATCTGACCCTGCTCTCCAGCGCCCCCTGACTCATGTGTGCCTGCAGAGCATTGTGGCCACGCCATGGGCTGAGGGCCACAGGGAGGGTGGACACTGCCCTAATGGTCCACAGGCCCTGTCCCCCTTTGGGCCTTCACAATATGTGCCCCAGTCTGGAACACCCATTGCTGCCTTTGCATTCTGCTCACCTGCCTGCCATTGCTATCTGTCACTTGTATGCAGAACCAGGGTATTGGGGAGGGGGGCACATTGTGGCATTGCACTGCGCATGTCCTGTTCATGTCTGTCTCCGCATGGTGGGGCTGGGACATGCACTGTGGACATTTTGCATGTGCACAGACTGCCTCATGCTGGGGTGTGGGATTGAGCTACTGGTGCAGTGACTGGCTTTGGAGCAGGGGACTGTGGATTCGCTAGCCGCCTGATCTGCTTATTTGAGTGTGCTGCTAGTGTGCCATCCACTCCTACTTAAGTTTTCAGGTGTCCATGTGGCTTTCTCTGGGCATTTTCCTCACTTTGCTAACCGTTGCAGACCTCCCTTTCACAGTGGGGTGGCAGCTCTACCTTCTCTATTGCAAGGCTTACCAAGGACAGACATCTATCCAATTCTACATCACTGGAGGGTTTCCCTCAGTGCACAAGCAGCTGCCTTTAATTTGGGACCCAAACCACTTTTGTATGCCCACTGCAGTCTTTCCTCCTCCAGTGTTCAAGATAGGTCATTCTGTCTGTTGCCGTTTCTGGTGGGCTAGGTGGTTATTCTACTGGCCCTTGTCTATGGAAGATCTGCAAGGTTTTAACATGTGGTGAGACTGCTCAGAAACTGCTACAGGGACACAGATGAACCACAGAGAGTGATTGTGTGGGTGGCACACCAGCATCCACCCACACCAGTCAGGACTGGCGGGGATTAGAACCATGCCCACGCCACCAGGCTGGGGTCCCACTCCTACAAATTATGACAGGCAGCAGTGCCCAGTCACAGGCACATGGTAATAGCTCGTGGGGACCTGTCTCCATTACAGTTACAGTTTTTGTTAGAACTTTCTTCATTGGCACTTTTTAAGAATTTTTTTGAATTCCAAGGAGTTCTTTACCACCAAATCTCCGGAGTGGCAATGGGGGCCACATGTGCCCCATCGATAGCCAACCTTTATATGGGGTCTTTTGAAAAAAAGCTTTTTTCCTACATCTCCCTATTGTCTGAACATCAAGGCTTGGCATCGATATATCGATGATGTTTTTTTACTCTGGCAAGGGACTGAATCTCTTTTAAGAGATTTTTTGCAATGGTTGAATGCACAGGATGTCAACATCAAGTTTACCAGTGAATTCCATCAACACCAAATTACTTATTTGGATGTCCATATTACGAGGGAAGACACGGGTTGGGGAACTACCATTTATCGCAAACCTGCTGCAAGGAACACTTTTCTTCACCATGATAGTGCTCACCCTCCACATTTAAAGGACAGCTTGCCTCTATCTCAGTTTTTGAGGTATCGTAGAAATTGTTCTGACATTCATAAATACAAACAACAGTCGCAACAACTGAAAACGAATTTTATAAGTAGGGGTTATCCTAGTAGCATTGTACAAAAAGCATATAGACGGGCCCTATACAACAACCGGGATCTGTTATTACTTCCCAAACCGCCTGTATTGCTTTCTGAGAAAGATCGTTCTATCAATTTTGTTATGCATTACTCTCCGGTTAGTTTTCAAATACAGAAAATTTTAAAGAAATATAGCCCAATATTGCACACTACTCCGGGTCTTCAAGGAAAGTCTATTCGCTGTGTGTGGAGACGCAGTCGGAATTTACAGGAATATGTGAGCCCTACTAAACTTCGTTCGACTGAACCTATGGTTAATAATACTGTTTCCACGGGCCACAGTAAATGTGGCCACTGCAGCATTTGTGCTGTTACATTTGAGTGTTCTGAATTTTCTTATCATGGCATTACCTATGCACTTAAACAAGTAACCACTTGTGATTCCACATATGTTATCTATGCGGTGGAATGTCCCTGTGGCCTATTATATATAGGTAAGACAATCCGTTCCTTTAAAGTCAGGATGAAGGAACATGAAAGTCGTTTGCGCTGTGTTCGGAGAGAAGCCCCTTTGGTTGAACACTGCTCGACTGAGCGCCACATATTTTCCCAGCTCCGGTGTTGGATTATTGAACAAGTATTGAAGGAAGGAATGGGAAGATCACGTGACCAGTTATTACTATATCGAGAACAAAGGTGGATTCACCTTCTGGACACGGTCCAACCACGGGGTCTTAATTTCAACATTGATTGGTCTGTCTGTCTCTAACATCTTAATCTCCACATTGATTGGTCTGCCTGTCTCTAATATTTTAATTAGTTAACATCTGATCTTGGGGGCATGTTTACTAAACGGGGCACTTTTGCGGGGCGCACCTGAGCGCCCTAAAATGATGCATTTAAGTGCTCTTAAGCACCCCGTACGCGTGCGCGGCACATTAACGGGTCCCGCACGCGTGTGCCGAAAATGCGCACGTTTGCGGGGCGCACATGTGCGATAGAGGCGTGGAAAGGCGAAATGAGGGCGGAGGAAGGCCCCCGAGGGGCGGAGAGATGGGGTCAATGGGTGGAATGTGGGAGGGGAGAGACTCCCCGCACAGGAGCGTGCCCGAATTTAGAAGAAAAAATACCGCCAGTGAAACACACGCGTTAGAGGTGATTTAAAGGGAAGAGAAACCATTTCCGTCAGCAATGTACAGCAACATCGTGGAAACCCAAAACACGTGAGCAGTGTGAAACATGTGCACAGAACAAACTCGCAAATATAACATGAAAATAACCACAACCAAGTATGCGAAAATCTTAAGTCTGCTGGGCAACACTGCTATTAATGGGCAACAATAATAAACACACCCAGGAAAGCTCCAAAGAATTTAAATGAATATTGGAAGGGTCCATGGTCCGTGGACACATTCAAAAGCACTGCAATGTAATGGAACTGTCCTGGGAGTGCATATCAGGTCATCCAGTGATATCACTGATGCACTGTTCGGTTTATTTCTGTGACTGCACCTATTTGGAGGGCATATTTGTGTGTGTCCTGCACCTCTGTCCCCATACAAAGAAAACGTGCCCACAGTAAAGCTATGCAGAGCAGGGTGTCAGGCTTGTGCAGCCAGGTTTCCTATCTCCAGATACTGCACAGTCTCTGTGGGCACAGTGTGGTGCAGCGGACACTGCCAGTGACTGTATGACGAGAGGTTCACAGGTTCAAATCACAGCTGAGGTTCCTGGCAACCCAGTACCCATATTTTTAACCACCACTGAACAGTGAGAGTTCACACACTGCTATACTGCAGAGAACATAAGCATGGGCTCAACACCTACATTTTACCCCACACCGCACACAAACCAGAGCAATGGCCATTATGTACAGGCGAGTCCCTCAAATTCCGTCCTGGAGTGCCACAACGCAATCAGGTTATATGGGTTTGCCAGATAAGGACTGCAAGCCACAGCAGACAGTGCCGTAGGCGTGTGTAGCCTGGCACCGTACACAACAACAGACAGGCACTGTCAGATGTAAAGTCATGGACGTCCCTCGGAATGCAGAATATATGTTTAGAAACAGTGGTGCAGTGTACACAGACAGTGTGTGCAACAACAGAAGGTCACAGGTTCAAATCCTGTCTGTGGCTCCTTGCAACTAGTACACATAAGTGTACCCTGAAAAAACCAGGCATTAAAGACTGATACTTTTCTGCTGAGAACCCAAGATATTTTGGCATATGTTTATGTTATCATCAACAGTACCCACCACATAAACATGTGCATCACCTACAGCAGACTCAAACAAAAGCAGTCCTGGAGTGCCCCACATCATTAAAGGGCAATGCAGACTCCAATATAAGGCCATGTGAACATGTTGACGGCAGGGGAACTGGTGACACCTGTCCACATCACACCATGGCCTATCTGTTTTTAGGTGGGTGCTGTGTAGTGCAACAGACAGGGTTAGTCTGACAAACAGACATGGATGTACCTGGAAATGCACTGTCTCTGTGTCAAGAAGGTGGTGCAAAGCACACAGGCACTGCCTGCAGGAGGTGAAGGTCACAAGTTCAAATCACGTCAGGTCTGCCGAACCAATCACCGCAATTGTCACATCCCCTAATTTTTCTCAAAAAACAAACCACCTGTAGTGGGAAAAGTGCAAACAGGGACAGTACATGTATATTGTCTCTCAAGGTGGACATATAAGAGAGAAATGTGCATCACAAAAATCAGATATCCTCAAATGCAGTCCTGTAGGGACACAATTTATTCACATGTTATGATGTTGTAAATAAAGATGTCTCTGTTCATCTGCATGTGCCGGTCCATGGTATGCAGATATATCTCATGCATATATCTGAGGCACATTTGTGAAAATGTAGCAGTGTCTGTTACAACAGGACTGGAGTTGGGGACCTGTGCCAGAGATTACCGATCAACAGGAGGCGAAATGACCAGACACACAGGCTTCAGGACCCAAAGCCAATTGGACAGTCATGATAGTGTGCGTTGCGGCCATCTCATAAAACTAGTATGTGCGCACTGTAGCACTGTCACCATAAACCTTGAAATACACCACACATATAGCAACATGTTGATCTGATCAGTGGCAGATATCAATGTCTACGTACACCACAATATGGTTATTGAGTGGTATCACACCAATATGTCTGATGTATGTGGAGTGTGTCTCAGGTCTGTTGTTTGACGATGTTCCCCACCATGGGGTGTGACAGTAGCACTATTTCATAGCCTAGCCATGCATGCACTGTGTCCACGACTGCTGATTTGGCATAGACTGGAAAAACTGTCTATAGTAGCACAGTGATGGCATAGCTGTGGGATTGTGTGGCTGTACATCCAGTGTGTGATGTATGCAACACCTTACTCAGCGCACAATGTTTGTACTGTGTGCAGTGTTAGCTTGCCATTGTGCATAATGAGGTGCTAGGTATTGTGGTCATACCCCCGACAGGCTGGTCTCGGCAGGATGCATGAGGACAGAACGTAGGGCAATGTAAGTGAAATTGCAGTGTGTGGTCATCAGTAGCATGGACAAGGTAGCCCAAGCATGTCCTCCTGGAAGGTCAGTCTCACCCTGACTGAGTAGTTACCATAGCATGGCTAGGTCAGCTGTAGTGGCAACAGCATCTTTTGCAAGTGATATCTATGGGTTGCCTTTTGGAGCCCAATCACGAACGTAACTGCTCGGTGAGTGTGCAGACGTCCCAGTTTGGGTTGCACACATTGTCACCAGTAGTATGCAGTATGGATTAGCTATCAGACTGCTTGCACCTAGTATGTGTAAGGGTGCCACACTTTGAAGGGTGTAGCAGCTGCAGCTTATCTGTGTTTGCTGCTGGACAATGTCAGATAGTGGTGGTGGGCTGCTGAGCATGTCCAGGCATGCCATCTGTCTGCTGTCACCTTATTGATGTTCACATAAATGCATGCCCCATGCTGTAAGTTGTATTTACCTCTGCTGGACAGAGGTTATCACTTCCCACCAGCAGCACCATTGCAGTGATGAGTCTGAATGTTACGTTTGGGTGTTGTCACATAATCCGTCTGTCTAACACACTTCTCCCCCTCCCATAACTAATGTGGCGATGACAATGGCCACCACACAGGATATGACTGATGTGGTTGCAGCAAATTGCTTAAAGGGCTACACATCACAGGGAAATAACAGATGCACAGAAGTGTATGTGCATGTGCATCAACAAGTGCTACTCATCAGACACTGTGACTGATGTGGACTCACACCATAGGCTATCTTAGCTGAGCCAGGTGCTGTGGTCATGGTTCTGGGTCTCCCCTCTCACATTCAGGGTGAGCACAGGAGCCGCACAATGTGATGTCCAAGACTAACTCTGTGTCATTAACCTACACGCTCATTAATCATGTTCATACGTAGGTGTTGCAGTGGCTGCATAAACCATAGTGCTTATATTTGTAGACTGCTCATTTACATGTGCAGTGCATCATGGGTATGTGTGATTGAAGTCTATCTTGGTAAAGAAAGCAAACAGGTCATGTGTTGGCCCATACTCAAACTGTAGCCAGCCAGGGGTGTGTTAGCAGCTATGGCAGTGGTTCTGAAGCAGTCCTCCGTGAAAGTCTAGCCATGACATGTGTTTATGTTAGTACAAATGAAGATGCATGAGATATATATGCATTACAGATGTCTTGCCAAACGGAGTGGAGTGTGGCCCTCCAGGGCTGGCCATCAACAACCCTGACAAACATCTCTGTCATTAACGTTTGTAAGTGGGCAAGGTGCTGATGTGCAAGACATCAAAATGTTCACATAAACTGTGTAACATGCTTCTCAGCCTCTCACCACCACCAACATCTTATAGATTATAGAACTGCATGGTGGGCATGAGAATTGAGGAAGTATGTCACAGTGAGTATATATGCTTTTCATGTCACTGACATCTGCACTTTGTACAGTCACACACCTAAATGACAGAGGTGTAAGACAGGGGTCTAAAAATAATGACCTGTAGGGCCACAAATCTGTGAGGTTGCCAGGGTAGCTCTGATGCCTATAGATCTCATGCATATTAATTAGGGCTATACTGATCAGCAGACTGGCCTAGGGGTTCAAGGAGGAGTGTCACTCATACACAGAGCTATGGAGATTTCGCCCCCTGTGACGTCACAACGTGTACAGACATAGGTAATGCCTCTGATTCTACAGTGGTCTAATCTAATATGGCTCTCTGAGGCCTCTTCCCTTTGTAATGTCATTTGGTGGTGCCACCAACAACACCCTCAATGCTGTAGCATGAAGGTCCCTCAAAAGTACCTTACAAGGTTTGGTTATTTGAACATTAGAAGGTGCTGTTGTGGACACTGCACCTCATATTGTCCTCTCTGAAGTGACTCATAGGGTACCTGATGTGCCACACTAGGTTATTGCAATGTCACAGTGTGTTTGTTCAAAAAACAAATCCAAAACGCAAAGGCCACACAAACCACTGTTGATAGTAGATAGTAATGTGCCAGCAAGTTATATAGATTAGGCTGATGGTGTGAAGGCAAACACGACGTCTGTAACATAGGTAGGTATGACAGTGAATGTGTCGCACACCCCAGCCACTCACTCTGTATGTCAGCACATCCACCTAACATCTACATCCATGTCCATCGCATGGCAATCTCAATAAGCTCAGTATGTGTGCTATGCAACCTAATGTGGATGTAGCATGTGCAGATGCAAACCCCCCCCCCCCCCCATGCCATCACATACATAATTTATGTGTTGACATTGAGATGGAGTAGTGAATATCATCTATTGCGACACATATCCCCATATCACCAGGGTGCCTGATAGGCCAATCTGATGGTCCCTCAAAACACCTTGTTGAAGTAGCAGTTGTAGTGGCAGTCAGTGCAATGTGAAAGGCGTAGCACATCATATCAAACAAATGCCTAAAAACCAGTGTGCAAGTGATGATAAGTTCAAGTCCCAAATGTGTCAACACCATGAGGTCATGAAATAGTTATGTGTTTTATATAAGAGACACACAGCACTGTATATTGCAGTTGTTGTGCGCATGTGCGCAACTCGTTCCACAAAACAATGTGCGGGGCGCAGTTGAACGTCATATGTGTATAAATTGCGCCAGTTGCGGGACGCTGTGGGACAAAATATTTATAAAACATGCAGCAGATGCGGAGCGCAATGAGACGTGTTACGTCGCCAAAGTGCGCCAATCTTTGGGGCGCAGTTGGACGTCATACGTCGCTAAACTGCGCCATTTGCGGGGCACAGTTGCACGTAAAACATTGGAAATGTGTGGCATTTGCGGGGCGCATGCGCGTCAATGACGCTGCGTGCAATCAGGTGATAATATCTCAAAATGGCGTCCAGAACAAGAAAGCCTGCATTTACTCCTCGGGAGCTCCGCACCCTGTCTCGCCTGATTGCCACAAGGCAGGAGAAGCTGTTCCCCGGGCAAAACAGGTACAGGGACAGCAGAAAGGTCCGCAGGGCCTGGGAACGGCTACAGAGACGCTTCAATAGAGAAGCTGACTTCCCAAGGGAGGTAAGTGGATGGGGACAGGTCATTAGAAATAGACATATATATCTAGAGGCTGTGTGCATTGCAGATCCTCATGCTGTTGGGGTCAGGTATTGTGTGTCAGTAATGTGCTGCAGCTGAACATACATCCCATATTGTCTTTGTATAATATGTGACAGGTTTGACCTGTACCCAGGTGGTGATGGATATGGTCACACAGGTCATGATGCTAGCCCTATTACCTGGCATTTGCTGCTGTGGACGTGCCAACACATACTGTAAGAAAGCAAACCAATAGATCAGCTTAATTATATCCAAATCACATCATATGAATATGGTGAAATGTGTAGCTGCAGAAAATAACCTTTCCGTCCACAGAAAGGGTATGTGAAGCAAATCATTAATGGTATGTCAATCACCCAGGTGATCTGGTTGTTTTTGCCAATGTTGTGCAATATGCCCCCCTATCCCCAGTGGTCCTGAGAGCTCACCACAGTGGTCTATCAGTCACCCTGGAGATACGGTTGTGTGTGCTCAAGCACTGTAATACATACACCCTATCACCAGGGGACTAGAGAGGCCATCACACTGGCTCACCTGTCATCATGGTGATATTGGTCTGTGTGCTGTCAAAGTACAAAACAATATCCCTATCCCCAGGGGTGCTGTAAGATCATCACAGTGGCCTGTCATGTATCCTGGCGATATGGTTAAGTGTGCTGAAACAGTTCATTACATCTTCCCTATTTCCAGGAGTCCTGAAAGGCCATCCCAGTGGCCTTTCATGTATCCTGGAGATATGGTTCTGTGTGCTGAAACAGTTCATTACATCTTCCCTATTTCCAGGAGTCCTGAAAGGCCATCCCAGTGGCCTTTCATGTATCCTGGAGATATGGTTCTGTGTGCTGAAACAGTTTAAAACATCTCCCCTAGTTCCAGGAGTCCTGAAAGGCCATCCCAGTGGCCTTTCATGTATCCTGGAGATATGGTTCTGTGTGCTGAAACAGTTTAAAACATCTCCCCTAGTTCCAGGAGTCCTGAAAGGCCATCCCAGTGGCCTTTCATGTATCCTGGAGATATGGTTCTGTGTGCTGAAACAGTTTAAAACATCTCCTCTAGTTCCAGGAGTCCTGAAAGGCCATCCCAGTGGCCTTTCATGTATCCTGGAGATATGGTTCTGTGTGCTGAAACAGTTTAAAACATCTCCCCTAGTTCCAGGAGTCCTGAAAGGCCATCCCAGTGGCCTTTCATGTATCCTGGAGATATGGTTCTGTGTGCTGAAACAGTTTAAAACATCTCCCCTAGTTCCAGGAGTCCTGAAAGGCCATCCCAGTGGCCTTTCATGTATCCTGGAGATATGGTTCTGTGTGCTGAAACAATTTAAAACATCTCCCCTAGTTCCAGGAGTCCTGAAAGGCCATCCCAGTGGCCTTTCATGTATCCTGGAGCTATGGTTATGTGTGCTCAAACAGTTTAAAACATCTCCCCTAGTTCCAGGAGTCCTGAAAGGCCATCCCAGTGGCCTTTCATGTATCCTGGAGCTATGGGTATGTGTGCTCAAACAGTTCATTACATCATCCCTATTTCCAGGAGTCCTGAAAGGCCATCCCAGTGGCCTTTCATGTATCCTGGAGATATGGTTCTGTGTGCTGAAACAGTTCATTACATCTTCCCTATTTCCAGGAGTCCTGAAAGGCCATCCCAGTGGCCTTTCATGTATCCTGGAGATATGGTTCTGTGTGCTGAAACAGTTTAAAACATCTCCCCTAGTTCCAGGAGTCTGAAAGGCCATCCCAGTGGCCTTTCATGTATCCTGGAGATATGGTTCTGTGTGCTGAAACAGTTTAAAACATCTCCCCTAGTTCCAGGAGTCCTGAAAGGCCATCCCAGTGGCCTTTCATGTATCCTGGAGATATGGTTCTGTGAGCTGAAACAATTTAAAACATCTCCCCTAGTTCCAGGAGTCCTGAAAGGCCATCCCAGTGGCCTTTCATGTATCCTGGAGATATGGTTCTGTGTGCTCAAACAGTTTAAAACATCTCCCCTAGTTCCAGGAGTCCTGAAAGGCCATCCCAGTGGCCTTTCATGTATCCTGGAGCTATGGTTATGTGTGCTCAAACAGTTTAAAACATCTCCCCTAGTTCCAGGAGTCCTGAAAGGCCATCCCAGTGGCCTTTCATGTATCCTGGAGCTATGGGTATGTGTGCTCAAACAGTTCATTACATCATCCCTATTTCCAGGAGTCCTGAAAGGCCATCCCAGTGGCCTTTCATGTATCCTGGAGATATGGTTCTGTGTGCTGAAACAGTTCATTACATCTTCCCTATTTCCAGGAGTTCTGAAAGGCCATCCCAGTGGCCTTTCATGTATCCTGGAGATATGGTTCTGTGTGCTGAAACAGTTTAAAACATCTCCCCTATTTCCAGGAGTCCTGAAAGGCCATCCCAGTGGCCTTTCATGTATCCTGGAGATATGGTTCTGTGTGCTGAAACAGTTTAAAACATCTCCCCTAGTTCCAGGAGTCCTGAAAGGCCATCCCAGTGGCCTTTCATGTATCCTGGAGATATGGTTCTGTGTGCTGAAACAGTTTAAAACATCTCCCCTATTTCCAGGAGTCCTGAAAGGCCATCCCAGTGGCCTTTCATGTATCCTGGAGATATGGTTCTGTGTGCTGAAACAGTTTAAAACATCTCCCCTAGTTCCAGGAGTCCTGAAAGGCCATCCCAGTGGCCTTTCATGTATCCTGGAGATATGGTTCTGTGAGCTGAAACAATTTAAAACATCTCCCCTAGTTCCAGGAGTCCTGAAAGGCCATCCCAGTGGCCTTTCATGTATCCTGGAGCTATGGGTATGTGTGCTCAAACAGTTCATTACATCATCCCTATTTCCAGGAGTCCTGAAAGGCCATCCCAGTGGCCTTTCACTCATCCTGGAGATATGGTTGTGTGTGCATAAAGAGTGTAAGAGATCCTCCCTTTCCCCAGGAGTTATGTGAGGCCATCACAGTCGGCTATCACGTACCCTGGTGATATGTTTGTGTGTGAATAAAGAGTTAAATAGATCCTCCCGTTCCCCAGGAGTTAAGTGAAGCCACCACACCTGGCAATCACGTACCCTGTTGATATGGTTGTGTGTGAATAAAGAGTTTAATAGAGCATCCCTTTCCCCAGGAGTTAAGTGAGGCCATCACAGTGGTCTATCACGCACCCTGGTGATATGGTTGTGTGTGCCTAACCAGTTCAATACATTCTCCCTATCTCCAGGAGTCCTATGACCTGTGTAAGGTCACTTGTCTATGATCCCACTGCAATGGGATATGCAGCTGATGATGTGTGGCACAACACGCAACCCCCATGGGGCCGTACGCCACATTGCATTGGTGGGTATAGCAGTCACATGTTGTGGTAGTTTATGACAGGTAAGTTGCACCTCTCACATAGTCTGTGAGGTCACTATCTCATCACACATGTCTGTGATGTATCACGATGAAAAGCTATGTGCACATGTTGATGTGTGTATAGGTACAACATCCCCATGACCTAGGCAAAGATATTCCCAAAGGCCGTAACAGAGCCATATTCCCCTCACTTTATGCATAGTTAGGTTACCCATCCTCACACCTCCTACAAATCCATTACCTTGTAGCAGGTGAACAGAACTGATGTTGTAGGAAAGCTACAGTCACCTCTTGTGGTTGGACACCACAGACACAAGCAGCCACATGAGCACAGGTGGCAATTGCGTAGTGTGTTTGTTTGGTGTCTGTCCATGGTTTATCAAAATACACCTGCTGTCATCATACAGGACATAGGTCATAGTGCCATTTCTACAAGATATAGGCCAGCCTACATGGGCACGGTAAGCTCAGATAAGGGCACCTGCAGTTGTTGTATGTTTGTTTAGGCTGCTCTACCAAACATACCCCATACATACTACACCCCAACCTGACTCTCACACAGGATGGCCAGCCAACATGGGTGGAGGTACAGACCCTCCACAGCACATGATCAGTTTTGTAACCCTTTCCTGCCCTCCTCATCCCACTGTTTCCCACATGTGTGACTTAGCCATGTTGTTAGCTGCTGATAGCATAGTTCATTGCCTGTAACAGGTGGTCGCCAGACACAGCAGGATGCACAAATTAAC
This sequence comes from Ichthyophis bannanicus, assembly GCA_033557465.1. NCBI lineage: Eukaryota > Metazoa > Chordata > Amphibia > Gymnophiona > Ichthyophiidae > Ichthyophis > Ichthyophis bannanicus. Next base: position 1,159,963,875 of record CM066032.1, on the reverse strand, counting down.
AAACATCCCTGTCCCCCTTGGGTTCTGTCGCATTCAACAACTGCTCCAATGTATCCCTTCACCCGCTCCTGGTGTGCAAAACATACACAACAAGAGATGCAAATATTGGACAGCAAGTAGCATCACGCAAGCACCATGGCAGGGCTCCAGAGACTGACATATGTGACGATGACCAACATTGGTGAGTAGGCTCAGTTGGTAATGGTGTTGTCCACATGTGATAACACATTCCATGTGCCCATGATGATCCCCTGTGACAGGTGTTGAACTATGCTATACATGAAACACACATCAGTGTAGCTGAAGTGTCCAGACCCAGGACACACTGTTCTATGTTTCTGTTGCCCACCCACCAGACGTAAGTGCTCACTCATGCTCCCACCCATATTTTCTCACACACACAGGTCGAGGATCTGAGAAAGAAAGGGAGGGAGCTGCGCCTGCACCATGGCGTATACCTTGAGCGCGTGAGGAATGCTGAATCATCACATGGTGATGGTGCGTATTGATGACATGGCTGCCCACCATCAGAGGTCACAGTGGCCCATCAGTGTGCATGGTACCTGCATGGGTACATGTGATGTGTCACACACATCTACGTGTGCTGATGACTGTCATCTTCCACAGATCATGATGACAGTGACGAAGACCCCCGTACCTCTGCCTATGCCCTCCGAAGGCCCACCTCCCGCGCTGCCGTGGAGGTGGTAGTCCTGGACACCAGTGGGGAGGAGGCAGAGGGTCCTGCAGACGACACAGCGGAGGGGGTCATGGGGGATGCTGGGACGGAAGGTGTGGGTGCCAGGGTCACAAGGGGGGGTGAGGGCGCAGGTGATGTGGGTGGGGGGGAGGTGGTGGGGGGTGTTGGGGAGGAGTCAGGGGGGGAAGAGTGGCCACAGGGTGTCTGGGAGAGTGACATAGAGGACAGTGCAGCACAGGGCACTGTTGGCTCCCGCCATCAAGGGCAGGTGGCTCCAACATCCAGGGCCCCACACACAGTGCATGCAGATGCCACCACACAAACACCAGGAACAATGTGTGTGTGTGGTGGCAGATGTGTTGTACATCTGTGTGAGGCTCTGGATGCACTGGAGCAGCGGGTGCACCGGTTGGTGCACCTGCAGGAATGGATGGCGGGAGCCATGGAGAGGGTGGTTGCTGACAGTGAGCATCTGCCATGTCGGCAGCCACCCCCTGAAGGGCGTCACAGGCATCATTGATGGTGCCTGTGACGTCCACACATGTGCCCTGTGCTGCCCTGTCCGCCATCACGGGGCAGGCTGAGGGAGGGGGGGTCATGTGGGGGTTCGGGGTTAGTGTGTGGGAGTGTGTTTATTGCGGGTGTGTGTGTGCGGGGGTGGGGAGGGTTTGTTTTTGTTGGGTGGGTGATGGCATTTTCCCCCTACCCTAGATATGTATATAGTTGTATTTTTGTTTGTACATATTAAAGTATTTTTTCTGAACCCTGTAATGGTCACGTGTCTCACGTAGCATATGACTATAGATGCCAGCATGTCATATGTGTGCAGCCACATACATTCCTGACGGGTAAACATGCGTGTGATACCTCAATTGGCACCACATGCAGTGTGTCGGGAAACTCATGTGTGTAGGTGTGTGATAGCAGGGTGCTGCATTACATGTTACCATGTAGTGGCTGCCCCACAGACGTACTTGCCACAGGGATGCATATACATGACCCACATGTTCTCACATATATGAGCCGGCAAAATATGCGGCTCACAAATGTCTGCCTCTGTAACATGCATCCCTATGGTGGGTTGGGGTGCATGTGACCACTTATATAGGTGAGGGCACAGGTCACACATATGGCACCAATGTGTCGTGTATGACGGGTTGCAGATGGTGATGTGTATGGAACATAAACAGGCCATTTATAACACAGTACCCCTGTGTCCACATCAAGGGTGGTGGACCGTGGTTCTGTAGAGCCGCAGGGCAGTCAGGTGTTGGAAATATTCCTAATGAGTGTGGCAGAGATATATATGAATTGGAGATATCCTGTCAGCGTGACTGCATTTTCGGCCCTCCAGGGCTCGCTTTTGAGAGACCTGGATTACACCTCTGCCATTTTGGAATGTGAGTGGGCAAGGCGCAGATGTCCCCGACATCAAACATGTTACCTAGAGTGTGTCATATTCCTCCTCACCTCTCCCCACCACCAACATATTGCCATTGCCACCACCCGTTACTGCTGGTGAGAAACAGGGAGCAATGTTACGCATTCCAAATAACCATCCGATGTCTGTGACATCTGCACCCAGCCCAAAATAAATCGTACATGACAGAGGTGTAAGGCAGCGCTCTCAAAATCCAGTCTTGGAGGGACACAAACCAGTAAGGTGGTCATGATAATTGTAATGGTGAGATATATATCGCCAGCATATACATTAGGGATATGCTCAGAACCTGACTGGTCTGCGGCTCCACAGTATCACGGTTCCACACCCATGTCGTACATGGATGTCTGTGCACACTGTGCCGCTGCAGCGCAGAGGCTGTGGTGACACATTGTGCTAGTGAAACATCACATATGTGTGGATCATGGAAATAGTATATGTGTGTGGCAAAGTAGCTTATGCAGTGGACATGGTTGCAGATCCTATGGTCCTCCCACCCCCCTCTCAGAGATACACATGGGACCAAATGGACACTCTTTGGAAAGAGACAATGTATCTATTTTTGGACAGCTGTTTATTATCACAGCAATTCTCTCATATAAAACTATTGTTACAAACATGTGTGTAAGACATATCAAAGATCCCCCCAAGCCAATTACATAACACAAACACAACATACTAATCACATATGTCTACTTTCACATATAACCCAAACCAAGCCGCAATAACAGAAAATACTATGTACATAGTTGCTAAAAATGAACAGTGCAACAGAGAGACACCATGGGTTTCGTGCTGTACATTTCTATATTATCATAGGTTACTGACGGCGTGGTCGGCCACGCCTGCCACGTCGGGCCCCTCTCCCTGGCAAGGCTATATCCTCCTCCGGATACATTGGTGGTGCAGGTGCAGCTCGGATCAGAACATCACGTATGCCCTCAAGGGCCTCACACATGCGAGTTAGTGGCATGGCTACGACCCCCTCATGTAATGTCCGGAGCGCAGCACAAACATCCCTGGTGTTCCGCTCCACAGCACAGCGAATCCGCTCCAGAACACGTCGATTGGCTGTGAATGGGACACAGGGTGGTCAATGAACTACCTCTCCACGAAAACACCTTCATAAAGCAACATGTCATACACATACCACACTAATGCTAATGTGATAGTGCTGAGTCATATGGGAACATGGTTAGGGGTATAACACATATATCGCAGTGTACTACAACTAATAGAAACACAGAGAACACTATACAGGAAGAAGATGTGGGAGGACAACACAACAGTCATACAATAGCTTCTGCATACACACCCACATACTACTGACGTGGCAACAGAATTGGGCAAGGACAGTCATCTCATATCCATTATTTAGGTCAGGTGCAGCATGCAGCAGCCATAAACACCTCAGATGGCCAGAAGCATTGTTGTACCGAGGTGTGTTTGGGAATGTCTGCACAGGTCATGTATGGGTCCAGGGTTTTGCTATATGTGGCATAGAGATGCACATGAGCTGTTGGGGCATGTTATGACAGGAACTGTGTGTTATGTTTTTATGGAATTTGCTATTCTCCATGAGATGTTTGTACTGGATGTAGCCTCATGGGATGCCATATATTTGTGTAAGACTGTGTGACGGCAAATCAGGTTTGGCCTGCCCTAATGATTGTTTTATGACATGACAATGTATGGTCTGATGGGTTACATTGTCAGTATAAGGGCTGGATGTGGGGATGTACACATTATCCGTATGTGCTGGTCCTTGGAATTGCCTGGTGCAAGGACTACACTGATATGTATGCTTGGTGGTGTACAAAATGTACGTGAGCTGATGTTGGGGAATGACTAGAATGTGATGGTGCTGACAGACGTTAATCCCGTGAAGCATTTACGTGTTTTGTGGGAGTGGGTGATACCTTATGAACATAGCTGCTTATGTGAGTGTAGTTGAGGATAGACATTGGCATGCTGAATACGTCATTGATAGTGTGGGATGTCAGAGACCTACTACACGGAATAAATGGTTATGTTAAAGCAAATGTGACAATGTAGAGTGGATAAAACAGTACAATAGAGCTGTCTGGACACATAAACATCAGACTATGGTGAGTGAGCAGAACTCTTGCACAGGCATTGTGAACGTGGATGCAGCAATTAGGACATGGAAAACAGTCATAACAACTAGACAACATATGTTTTCCCCTTTCTCATTTGACATAGCATATGGATCCTTACAGGCTGAGCTTCAGTATGTTTATTTTTTACCTTGCTGTAAGGGATAATGTATGTATGACAGTACAGATTGGTCAGATATCTCTATCTACCCACTGGCCAGTACCTATACAGTGTTGTGTCAAATTCCCTAGTTGCCTTTTGTGTCTCCAATAACACATTTCGACTAGGTAATGTTTTTCTTTGGTTGCTTGCTCTATGATGATGTATCTGGTTATTTTGTAAAGGAGATGAGGTCTTCAGTTTATGTTATTTCTCATTGGGCTTGACAATTGCTATCATACACCAGTATGTTATGTGAGGTCTTTGTGTAATGCTCTAATGTTTGCATTCGGAAAGGAGGGGTGGGGTGATGTGCCAATTCTGGTAATGTTGTGTGGATACGTGGTGTATGATATGGTCTCAACATGGCAAGCTTATGTTGTAGTTAGTCATATGTGTTTAGGTTTATTTTGCAGCACAGTAATTGTTCACGGTTTTGGTCCTTGTTTAACCATTTGTTGAGAAATAGACATGCGTCATACTCATTACTGTATGGTTGCATACAACACATATTGCAGGTATGACACGTATGATACTGGGGACCATCACACGGTATGGGGACATAGGCCCACAATTTAACTGGGACACACATGCTCACAGCCTATGCAATCTGTTGAGGGATTGTTGGCCTTACAGTAAGGGGACATGGTGTTTTCCTTTTCTGTCTGGATTACAGTCTATGTTATGTCTTTCTGTACAGAGGAAATTGAGGAATGTTCTCTCCAAACAAGCCATCAGGTTCATACTGTACGTTTGAGACCCCTCTGTAGATCCGTATCTATGGTTGACCTGACATATTTTCGCACCTCTCTCCATATGCTATGTAATTTGACACCTGCAGATGCAGACTGTGGGGAATGCGGTCTTTGTGCTGTTACATCACAGAGGAGGGTTGCATTGCTATATATATGGTATGTTTGTTTCTTTAACTATCATTTAGATGTCATGCTGTGGTTTACCAGACATCTGGGTGTCTGCAATGAGGTAGACTGTTGCAAGGGCAAGTGTTGATCTTTCTCATGACAACAACATGGTGGCCCTTATACAACATTCCTTTTAGGCCTGCATCTGTGGGTGTCAACTGACCTTCGGTGATTCTGTTTTGCGTCATAGTAACACCATATATTATACCCCACACCATTCTTTCACGAAACAATATCCCACCAACATGAGCCATACATGTGATATATGTGGTGGTTATGTTGCAACATTCACCACACAAACACCAACTAGTGACTATTGGTGTTTATTTTGGAATTATGACTGTCGTATGTCACCCACCTTCAGCATCGCGACGTGCAGATACGCCATGGGACCTTAACTCCGCCATCATCACCTGAGGGTCAGGGCTCTCGGTGTATACTTGCGGCCTGGGTCCTTGGATGTTCTCCCTTGATGCTGCCCCTAGTGGTGATATACTGGGTACAGGTGGCTCTATGGGCTCATCAACAGCACTTGTGCTGCCCCCTGAGACAGCAGGTTCATCCTCCAACACACTCATTGGCACTGTGATGTCAAAGTCACCCTCTTCCTCCACCTCCTCCTCCTCCTCCTCCTCCTCCTCCTCCTCTTCCTCTCCCATTTTACTGTAGTCACCTGCATATTGAACAATAACAAGGAAAACACATATGTTTCAACATAATCATATCTATATATGTGTGGCACAGACACCACAGAGATGATGGGGTGGGTATGTGCGTGTGTGCTGCGTACCCGACCCATGACACCCTCCCATACATGTTTGTCTACGTCATTCAGCTGTTTCTGGGGCACATGTGTGTCGTGTGGCCATGCACATGTTGCATATTTTCCATGTGTATATTTGGAGTGCCATGCCACATGTGTCCCCCATCACATCCCTTCCCCTATCTGTACAACATATGTCCACACATGTGTGAGAATACATCACCCTTACACTTGTTTGGACCATACATTGCCTGTTTATGTTTAATTATGCATTTGAAATATTGTCTCTAGACATACTATATGCTCATTGTTGGATATGTTTGGCTGTGACCCATTGTGCCGTGGATCCCATGTAGCCAGCACCTGTGGCCCACTGAGAAGCACATGTAGCACTGTGCAAATAGTATGTCACTCACACGTTACCTGATTAGTGTGCCACAAAATCATATGGTGCTTTGCAATCACAGATGTGCAGGTTGGATAGGAATTGTTGTGTGTAGTTTTGGAAACAGATGGGGAGGTTGCTGTTTTCGAGGGACACATATGTAATATTGTGACAGGGCATGGCAACAACACAGTTTGTGCATGGCCATAACACACACATGTGACACCACTTTTTAAACATGGTGTGGATTGGGTCACAGGTATGGGAGTGTCTGTGCAGCTGAATGATGTGTACTGAAGGGACATTGTGAACCTGGCAATTACTATACATACCTGCGTCAGGATGTGCCGTGTCAAGGGCCTCCGGCAGTCCACGGAGATAGATGTGGCCCAAACGTGTTGCCAGCTCTTGTTCCAATGGTGTGAGTGATGGGATAAAAGGGCCCCCACCACCTGTGCCATGCGCATGTTGTCTTTCAGCCACCATGTGCTGGCGCACCCCTCTTTTTATATCCGAGTACCTCTTTTTGAGGCTTTCAACATCCCTTGTGGGGCCCCCTGCCTCTGCAATTGCAGCACGCACCTCCTCCCATACTGCCATTCGGGTGGCCACTGTTGTGCGACTGCTGAGCCTGCCAAATAAGAGGTCATAGTTTTCAATTACATGCGAGAGTAGGATATAGTTCTCTCTATCACTGAAGCGTAGAGCTCTTTTTCGCTGTGGACCAGGCACAGGTACCCTTTTTCTCTTCCCAGTTTGGACATATTGTGCAGGCTGTGGCCCAAACGATGGTCCTGCATGTCCCTCCCTAGGATGTGCAGTCTGTAGCGTCGGTGTATCACCCACCACAGGTTGGGACACATCCTCCACACCCTCACCCTCACCCTCACCGTCTCTCTCCCTCTCTCTCTCCATCTCTGTATGTTTTAAATGCTCCTTTCAACAGAACAGCACTCACTTAAACAAAACAGAACAATACACAGCATGCAATACAGACTTACAGAATGTTACAGTACAGGACACAGTAAAGGACACAATAACAAAGGGAACAGAAATATTATCTTAGCACAAGGTGAGGAATCTACTCTGCTCCTGACTATCTTACACTGCCTCTCTCCGCTGCCGTACTCCCTGGACTGACTCTCTCCCTCCTTCCTCTGGACTACTCCCACCACAGCCTCTCTACCTATAGATTTTGTTATCCCTCACTGTGCTTCTTTCCTGTGCAGTAGTCCCACCACTGTCTCTGTTTCAGACTTTATCTATGACACCCTCTCTCTCTAACTGTGACTCCTTTCTCAACCCTCAACGTGATGCACGTGTGCAGGCCTATTTATAGTGTATTGCCATGTGTCTTCCATTGCACATGCGCAATTGGGCGGGCGTGACGCTCGTGCGTTGGGCGCGTGCTCGCCAACGCATGGGTGGCCGTACGCGGACAAACGCACATGCGCCCTGAGACACTGTACTGCGCATGTGTCGCAGTACGCATGCGCACTACAACGACTACCGCATGGGTGTCTGTGTTTTGTGCGCATGTTCACGCCGGCGCACATACGTGTGGGCACGCACTGACCGACGCCCATGCGTAGAGTGGCGCACGCGCGCCACCAACGGGCATCGCATGCGATCAACTGCGCATGCGCAGTGTGCGCAAACCACACACCCCAGAATAACATATATTACCATCACAACATTACCCACGTTGAGGGTTGTAGAGGAAGAGCAGGAGGAGTGTGGTTGGTGTGGAGAAGAACGAACGTCTATGCAGTTGTACTAGCGGATTGTATTGGTGTTTGTATTGCTTATTATATTGTGTTGTGTGTGTATTGTCAGTTGTTGTTTTTACTTTTGGATACTGTATAGTGTGTTTTGTGTGTTTGTTAGAGTTTGTGTGGTTGTTAGAGTGTGTTTCGGTAGTGGGACGGGAGGAGTTTATGGCAGCAATATATGCTTATGCATGTGTCCTGAGTGGTGGGCAGATGCTGCGGTTGCCGGACAGGGGAGATGGTGTCCACGGGGCTGCAGCACAGGGCATGGGTGTAGTCCCGCAGCAACTCAGACCTGCAGCTGTGGAGGTGGTCCAGCCATGTGCTGTGCGTTCACGGCACAGACGGCGTGCCGAGGTGCAGGCTCGGCAGCCACGCCTCTACAGGCCCAGGGCACAGCTCCAGGGCATGCGTGAGGACCAGGTCATCTCCCTGTACCGACTGAGCACAAGGGCTATTAGGGAGCTTTATGAGGATTTAAGACCTGACCTCGAGCCCCTGACTGATCGGTCCCATGCAATACCAGGTTTAGTCAAGCTCCTTGCTGCTTTACATTTTTTTGCCTCTGGCTGTTTCCAGTCATCTGTGGCTGCAGTGGGTGGCATGAGCCGCCCATCCTTCTCACGATGTCTCCACCACGTACTGCGTGCCATGGTCAGCCGGGTGGGGAATTACATAGCCATTCCCCACACTAGGCAACAATGGGGGACCCTGAACCAGGCCTTTGAGACATTAGCAGGGATACCACACGTGATGGGAGCTATTGATTGCACACATGTTGCCCTGGTACCGCCTAGAGACAGGGAGGTGGCGTTTCGCAACCGCAAACACTACCATTCCCTGAATGTTCAGGTTGTATGTGATGCTAATCTGCATATTCTGAATGTGGTCCCTAGGTTTCCAGGGTCCACCCATGACTCCTATATCCTGCATCACTCGGCAATCTTCACACAATTTGAGGGCGGACGTTATGGGGACTGTATTTTGCTGGGTGAGTATGTCATGTGTCGTAATGTATGTATGTGTTTGTAACTTTCTTTATGTCTACTCACATAGCTAGCAAACCCGTTTAAAACCATAAACTTAGATCAACATATGAGCAATGTTTGTTTGGGGACTGTTGTATCTTTAGATTATTACAGGGGTATAGACGTACACATACAGCAGCTACAAACAAACATAGACCATCAGACTCCTAGCATTATATGATCCTGACATTCACAGGGTGTGCAGGTGACAACACCCCTGTGCATGTGGCTAGGCTGTTGCACAATCCCTCATAGTGTGTGGTAATATCAACTGCACACATTCTGAGGGGGGGGGGGGTTTGGCCCTCATATGCACGTATCATGATGGGTCATTGCCAAATAATGCTTGTATGTCATTTAACCTTGTGATAATTGCTCATCCATACAGGTAACCCTTCTCATGTGTGTGTGGGGTTCACACACTCACTCTGGACTGTTGTTGCTACCCAGGAGCCAGTATATAATATGAGGGGTTTTTTGGGAATATCTGATGTATGCTTTTGCCCTTTCCAGCTAGCAGCACTCGTGTGGATATGTATGGTCACGCATTTGGCCTATGTCACAGCAGGGGTGTAACGAAGTATATTTGGTGCTAGTACCTTGGCCTACTGTAGATGATCATGATTTAGCCACATATTGGCCAGTGATCCTCATGTAGTTTCACATATTGGAAAGGGGATGCCTGAAGCTGTGGGCTATGTGTGTGCATACAGAGTTGTATTGTTTTCAGCTACACATGACGGTAATGTACCGATGTGTATCTCTATGAGGTTAAGACATGAGTAATACAGTGTGCAGGTTTGCAGACCCCACCTTCAGTGGGATGTTCCCAGGATAGACACAGTGCACAGGATTGGTATTTAAACAATTTATGTTTAGCAATATACAGCATAAGGACACAGAGTATGAGATCTAGATATGTTGCCCGTACAGGACAGGATGCATCTAGGTGATATGGTTCACATTATCACCAGCCTCCATGGCATACATGTTCTGTTTTTTTCCCACCCTCTCATGGCAGCATATTTTACCTAGGTTACTGTTCAGACATACAATATGAACATGTGACACGTGAATCGTTACTATCGTCTCTCATTGGCAGGGGTGCCAATGTGGACAGTCAATGCATTACAATACCCATGTCGCGCACACACACACACAATATGTTACAGTATAGATGGAACTGTTGGGGTATTTCCCATGAGTGTACTTACTTTCTAGGCTATGTGTTCCTTTTCTAACAGCATATGTGTTTTTTACAGCTCATTAATTGTTCGGTTATATGTTGATGTCAGGATTTGTTTTGTGTAGGGTTACTACATCTTAACATATGTCAGTTATGTTGAATATTGACACGCACATTTCTTTTTATTTCCAAGGTGATGCAGGATATGGGTGTCGCCCCTGGCTGCTGACCCCTGTACGTCAGCCACGGACACGTGCAGAGCGGAGGTACAATGAGGCCCATGCCTCCAGCCGCTCAGTCATCGAGCGTACCTTTGGCGTGTTGAAAAGTCGCTTCAGGTGTCTGGATAGGTCAGGCGGGGCCTTACAGTATAAGCCAAGGACTGTTGCAGAGATAATCATAGCCTGTTGCATCCTGCACAACATTGCTCTCAGGCACAATATCCCTGCAGAGATTAATGAGGATCTGGAGCAAGATCCAATGTGCCCCCCTGTACGTGCCAGTGGTGACACACAGGATGGCACAGCAGTCAGACGGAGGTTGATTGGAGAGATCTTCTCATGTGCGTATTACCTACCCACACAGCTTTTTAATCCTATGTGTGTTATGCTTACAGCAGTTACAGTTTATGTCAGGATATGATTTGTATGCGACACCACATTAGTATTTTAGTGCTAATTCACAACTCACATATAGGCATGTGTGAGGCACAAACAATGTGGCCAGTACACAACAGCATTTGGTGCCAGATGATGTGGGTGGTTGCTCATACGGCTGTGTGTGATTTTTAAGGTTAAAATTACAGTTAGTGGCTGCCTGTGTTAGCACCTGTTGTTGTTGTTGAGCACAAATGATGTTTTGTGATGATATGGGTGGATAACAGTGTTAGCCATATGGTGAGATGTTCACAGTGTGAGACCAGTCCACGTTTGGGGACATTAGTCCAGTGGGTTGAATTTATATGTTTCACCTTTGGGGTGTACATTTGGTTCTTACACTCCTGTCAGCTGGCTATGTGTTGCTTTGTTATTATGGCCGTATCAGGACATACATATCACAGGACAGATGCTTAGTAGTAGTTTCTGCGGATATTAGGGTATCTATGTGTAGGGTGTTAATGTCACCCTACAGTGTGTCGGAATGTATACTGCACCAGAAAGCCATGACATGGACATGTTATAGGATGGGGATCTGAGCATTGTCCAGCCAGAGAGGTAGTATTGCCACATTTACATGTAGGCGAATTGACCTTAGGTACAGTGCTACATATGTACACAGATACAGAGGATAACCTACCCCATATCAGCGAGGGGTGCGTTACAGTGGGCAGGATGAGCACAGAATGTGTTGGTGGCTTATGGTTGTACAGAATTCTCAGGGAGTACATGGCATATCTTGCTGATAAATTCTCAACATATGCCATCATGCCTCAGCTACAGGCTGGGTATGTGAGCAGTGTAGGATAGTACAGTCCACATTACATAGATTGCATAGATAGTCGGACAGGGAAGGGGAGGATTATGTTGGCAAGGAAAACCAGACATATGTGAGAGTTGTTTCTCTGAGGTACACATATTGGCTATCCATGCGTTGACATTCTCAATGACACACAGTGTGATGGCATGCAGCCATCATGGTTTGCGTAAAAAATATACATGCCATTGGTGTTTTAATGACATGACGCACACATTGACAGCTATCTGTGGAGATCATCAGCAAATAGCTGTCACTATGATTCAAGGTATGACATCTACACACCAGGATATGTATTTGGTCCCTGCATACATGAGACACTCGTGCATATTCCATATGTGTTTCCAGAATTGTAAGCGACTTTGCATTCAACATTGACACACCCCTACACAAAGATAGGGGGCATTGTTGCCAATATAGTGGATCTGTGTGACTCGTCTGTACTTTGTGATGAGGTGCAAACATGGTGGTTTCTGACATGTCTGTTGATCTTTCTGTACAACAACACAGAGGTACGATGGGGACAGGATTGATTATGGACACCTGAGGATAGCCTCCTACAACTCTGTGCTGCCTCTCACATGTGAGAGATCTATACATTGTGATAGGGAGCAGTCAGACATTAGGTGATGGTGTGGGGTATGAGAGTTGTGGACAGGAAGGTGCAGTGTGTGATACTCTTGTAGAACATGACATGTTTGTTACTGTTGTGTTTCCCAATGCACAGGACATAGTTTATTCAGATGCTGTTGATGTGTTGGATTGGCATGTGACTGAACATCACCCAATATGCTTTGCGTTGGGGTAGGTGGATGTACAGGGAGATTGTGTGTGCCTGGGGTCATGTGGAAAACATATCTTCATTGCTCCATCATATTGGGCAGATGGTGTGTTGTTTTGTGTTTCACTTCAGGCTCCATCACCCATCCCTTGCTGTTGTCACACATATCCCCATGTGTTTGTGTTCAGCATGTCCTGTGCCACACTGTATATGTGACAGTTACAGCATATCTGCATGTGTGTGTATTTAAGGTTTGTATTTGGTTTGCCTGCACTTGCTCCCTACCCCAACATTGTACCATAAGCCAACAACAGGGTATTATTGCCGGTTCACGGGGCCTTTATATGTCTAAAGGTCCACTTGGACACATACAGGCCATGTGTTGCAGCTGGAATGCAGAAATATGCATACTTTGTGTGTGGGTGATTACAGGTTGCCTGTGTGATGAGACACTCTTCAGGCATAGTACATTATCATGTACTGTGAGGGGACTGTGCACCTGGGGGGCAGTTGTGACTGTGGTATGTGTTCCGTAGTGCTGTTTACCTTATGCGTATTATCAACATGTGTTGTGTGGTGTGCGACAAAATGTGTCTTGTGTTCTGAGTCACCACTGATGTTCACCTTTATTTATTTTCAGATATGACCATAATGTGGACATGCATCAGCAGTGGCTTGACCTTTTGTTTGTACACGGACTGCTGAGATTCTCTGCCTTCACTGTCACCTCTTATTGCTGTGTAGTGGTTCATGGGATTGCTGACATACACCTGATGCACACACAAGGTAAGTTGCACATTTGTTAATTGCAGATTTGTATCTATGTTTACCTGTTGATGAATCATAATTGTCTTATATGCATATAATGTTTCCTCTATGTGCACATAAACAGATGCATGTCGTGTGTAGCTGTGACACACCTGTGTGACACGAGCATGGACATGACCATACCCATGTTTTACCCAGCTGTGTGTTTCGGATTAATGATGTCATCACCAATGTTTTGTTGAGTAATGTACTGTGTGGTTTCACATACCTTTCTTGTGCATTTGCAAAGGTGTAACGGTGTGCATTGTGTGGTGTTTTTCATAGGTGGCTAACAAGAACATACGTATCCTCTCATGACACAGGGCTGAGTACATACCGGACACATCTATTACAGTGCATCTGGTGTCACCATCACCCACCTTTTGAAGAAACAACACCATAGACATTTTACACCAGAAAGTGGCCCATTGGATGTTTTACCTCTGCGAGTGAGACATATGACTGCGATGGACAGTATTACTATTAAGCTACTTAATTCTCCATTACAGAGGTGTTCTCTGCACTGTTTGTGTGATGTTTCTGCAGGGAGTCCTGCTCATTGTTGAGAACACACATGAACTTTCAAAGACAGTGGAATGTTGACATGTCACGCTTGACTATTCCTAGCCATATTTGGTGGAACACTATTAACCTCACCTGTTGGATTGCACATAGTATTGTTACTTTTGGCAGTGTTCCCCCGTGTGCAGCAGCAAATGACATGGATAGTGCAGCTGATCCATTCGAACACAGTTTTAGTATTGTTAAGTTTTGGCCCTGGGTGTGACATGCCACCCAGGATACCCTCATCTTTTTCTTCCTAATCAAGCATACACCCATGTTTGCGCCATACAGCCAACGATGGAGCACTCCTATTGTGTATGTCCACCTGCTTTCCACATGCACATGCTACAAGTGTTACCTCAACAATGATTTTGGACACACGACCATCTTTAATTAATGTGGTCAATGTGACAAGGGTGTTTACGTGCATGTGTGGCATCACTGTCTCATGTTGCACTGTGGATGGTGCTTTTGCATATGACGGACTATGTTTGTGAGACAAAACATGTGGACCTCAGACTTCTTTGTGGCTCCGTATAGGATGTTTGGCCCTCATTTCCTTGTTCAGATGCTGCTTATTGTGTTTGTTGGATGTGCAGACGTGACAGTCTGCATGTATGTCAACACCTTGCATTTCCCATGTGCACAGTCCAGGCTATGCCCTGTGGTAGGGACACTCACATTGCGACATGATGTTTGCAGTGTGGCAATGTGGGTCACCGTTGCACTTCGTCAATTGTGCATTCCATGTATTATTTTATATGTGGCCAAACACTGTCTACTCTGAAAAGGTTGCAGGGCCACCTCCTTCATGGTGGTATATGTATAGGTATGGGAAGGTAGTTGAGTTTGTATTTTGTTTGTGTTCATGTGCCTGTCCTACCTGTTGCATATACTCATTGTGATTTTGAGGAGAGTTTGTGTCTACATTGTTGCAGCTTTGATTCCTAGCTCAGACATTATGTGAGACCTCACACATTACTTTCCCAGCGTGATTTTCACAATAAAACATTTTCTCAACATAGGCTTTTTTGGTTTGGTTGTCTCCTGTGTTGCAAGATGGATATGGTTTGAGGGACACATGATGTGTGTTGTGTCCTCAATATGCAGCGCCAACTCTCTACATGCACTCATATGTGCATTACACCTTTGCAGCATGCAGAATCAGGTAGGGGCTGGGGGTCTGCTGCCCAGTGCATTGTATGCAGTGGCTGCACATTATATCTCATGCTCTTCATTTGTGGTGGATGAATTAACTTTTCTGTGTGAGTTAGATTTATGCCCTATTAGAGGGGTTTCAATATTCCATCAGAGATGCACTCACCTTCATATTATGAAGGCACTGACTACACTATTTGTGATGTGTATACCAAATAAAGATATTTATTCCACATACATGTGGCTCTTTTGGTGATTGAGCAGGGTGATACAAAGGCACACATTGCATTGCCTGTTTCTCAGTCCTGCGTCTTTGTGACCCAGGGACTGCATTGTTTATTTTGTCAATATCATTGGATGAGGATTAACTGGTCTTTGTTCCACGATAATGAGGGGTTACATGACTTGACCTAGGCCACATGGGGTGCTAGTGGGAATTGATCAGTGTTTGCTTGGGTCCAAGGCCATTTTGTTAACAGTAGGTTAGTCCTTCTCTCTTTGATCACATTAACACTTGTCTGGGGCCATTTGCCACACATGTACATGTGCCACCTGTGCTCGCATCCTTGTACAGTGACAGCTGTGTATCTGGCAGACACATGTAACCTCACTGGGTATTCACGGTTGCCACACAGTGTGCTTAGTATGCTTGGCTCAGTGTGCTCAGTGTGTTACTGTGTACTCAGTGTACTGTTTCTGGGAGTGGCTACAGTCATGTGTTTCTACTCTGTATTTTTATGTTTTGATTAGCACATGTGCTATATCCTTTGTTTTCTAATCTGCTGACTGTACCATGAGGTAACAGCAGGTTCCTCACCTCTACATACACCCTTCTCTCTCCTCACTGTACGTCAAGGTGCATCCTGTGTGCTGCTTAGCCATCACATATTATTTCGTTTCAGAGGTGTCCCACTTTAGGGTGTTTACATGGCAACACAGCAGGGGGTTTTGGTTTTCTGTGATTCAGGTGTTGTGTGTTACACCTGATTACATGTGGAACTTTCTCATGTCCTGATCCAAATTATTAACATGATCCACATACCGTCCTCTGTTGCCCTTGTGGTATATTTTTCCCCTCTTTTGCATGCTGTATCCACTGCAGAACATTTCATTGTGTGTGCACATGTGCACCACATCACAAATACAGACTGCAATTGTATGAGTAATTAGCAGCTCTGCATGTGCATTTCATCATGCTTACTTTTTGGTGTTTGCTTGTCCTGACAGTCAGCAGGCGGTTTGTTTAATGGACTGCACTCTTTCTTTCTGCAGTCTTTGCTAAGGAGCTCACATTGTTGGTGTGGCATGCCGGTTTAGCCATTGTGATTTGTGGTAGTGGTCATTAGTGTGCTTCCTCTGTGGTGTCTTATATTTGTATGCTTTTCCATAAAAGGTGTTTAACATTTGTTTGAGGGTCATATATGTACTGATGTGTGCTGTGAGCATATTGTACCCTCAACTGGGTTGTCCATTTTAATGGGTGCCACATGGGTTGGGGATGATTTCTGCAGTTCAGCAACTGATCTTCCTCCCTCTTTTAATTTTGTATTGTTTTTGTGTTTTAGCTCTGTGCAGTGCTTGTGTTACGTGTGGGTTTGCCACATACCTCCTTTGCCATTCCAACTGAGGGATGTTAGTGCTAGTGGGTTACGTTTCTGGGTTCATCTCTACATCCTTGGGGCATCTTTTGCCATGCCTTTGATTGACACAGCTTATGGGTTACATACAATAGTGTCTTGGGAGTTGACAGCCTTTCCACATGGCCTTTGTGGAGAATGAGGTTTTCATTTCCTAGCAACGTGTGTGCCTTCTGAAACACCATAAAAGGTGCATTAATATCTGGCACAAGGGGGTAGTTCTTTTGAGACAGCATCACAGATTGCTGTACAGTTGCACACAGACAGTTGACATACCTCTGCCAACCTTATTCACTGGAACATTCAAACCATGATCACCCCTCCATCATTCACTATCTGCACAAGTTGTCAGCATTCACAACAGAGGAGTATTGGCTTCTTCCCCAGAGCATGAGTTTAATGGAGCTGTAGTACTCCAACGGGAATAGGGCAGTTTACAAGATAAGATACACTCTAATCCCCTGTTCATATCAGTCGCCTGCCCCTGTCTGCAGCCCCTCCCTGCCAAATTAGGTATGGCAGACCTTGGTCAACACACCGACTTACATTTCCCATACGTTACAATGCACACTGCTGCCATCTGGGACAGTGCTCTCACCTTACCCTGCCTCATATAGCACACTTGGCTACACTTTCACCAACATTGTAGGGTGCCATGGCGGACATTGCATTTTCACATGTGCCCTCTGCATTA
The DNA here is from genome assembly GCA_033557465.1 of Ichthyophis bannanicus. Taxonomy (NCBI): domain Eukaryota; kingdom Metazoa; phylum Chordata; class Amphibia; order Gymnophiona; family Ichthyophiidae; genus Ichthyophis; species Ichthyophis bannanicus. The sequence goes on along the minus strand of CM066032.1, from coordinate 1,159,946,289 downwards.
ACCTATGGGCGACGTTCTGTTACACTGCTTTGCGAGTGTATTTGCTATCAGTTATGATTCTACATATATACAATACGGTACTCCTAAAACAATATTACCCCTAACAGCTACTGCCTCAGCCAGCTATCTTCATTTTGCACTGTTGGGTATCGTACCCCTGATCCCTGCAGCATTGGTTGGTGTGGTAACCATTGAGCTGCAGCTTTGCTCTCTGATTTGCACATCAGCACGTCGCTTATGCCTTTCAGTATTGACATGACTCAGAAAACAGTAGCGCAACGCTCTCTGCCCAGCATACCACCACCTTATGCCACCCATTATATATCAGCCTCCTAACATTACACAGCAAACAGCAGTCTGCATTAGTCACTGTGGGGATTGAACCCCTGATCCCTGCAGCATTGGTGGGAGCTATAACCATTGTGCTGTGGCTCTGTGTTTCTGTTTGCACATCAGCGCCCCACTTATACCTTCCATTATGCGATTGCCGCCGTAACCGGCGCACCGCCTTCTGCCGCCCAGTAGTAATATGCCGCCAGATAACATCAGCGCGACGCTTTATGCCGCCCAGTATTCAAATGTCGCATAAAAACATCAGCGCGCCTCCTTATCCCGTCCAGTTTTGATGTGAGCCAAAACAAAACTCAGCGGGCTGCTTTATTTGGCCCAGTATTCCTCTGCCTCATAAACTAACACCTCAGCAAGCCATTGCGCATTGTGTGGTTTCGAACCCCTGCTCCCTGCACCATTGGTCAGTGCTTCAACCATTGTGCTGTGGCTCTGTCCTTCTGTTTGATCAGCGCGACACATATGCCTCCCGTTCGGCTCTCATTTGCGGTAAGGTGCGGAGCGCACACGGGCGCCGCGCACCTTAGCGCATCTGTCAATCACGGCTTTTCTTCTTCAGGACGGAACGCCCACTCCTTATACGGCACACTCACTCTACCGCGACCCGCACTTTACCGGCCTGTTAGTAAACATGCCCCTAGGTCTTTAAAAATGGTGGTGTTCCCGTTTTGAAGCGCATGCGCGGCATTCTCTACCTTCCCGAAGAAGACACGGGTGATTGATGGTTTTGAATCGCTGAGCCGTGTTGCTATCAGGTTCATCTATACTGTTTTTGCTAACCATGATTTTAAAATATGATTTTTGACATCTTAGCAACGTTGATTATACTCTTTTCACAAAGATATTATTCTTCTTACAACAGTATTGCTTCGTCATTAATGATGTCATTTTTCTCTTCAGATTTTGCTGCGGATCCAGTCCCTTGATAAACCCCCAGTGGAGAAACGCAAGGGCGCCTTTAAATTTGGCGTTGGGACATTGCCTTCCTCACCACAATAGAGGTGTAGGCAATTTGTGAAAAATGAAGTTTTTATAATAATACGAAATACATGAAAAATAAAAAAAGAAAAAGATAAAAAAAGAAAAGGAATAACAGCATAAAGATCTATGAAGACCGAGACTATTCAACATTGCTCAATGAGCTAAGTATTTTTTTGCTATTTCTTGTTGAAGTAACCAATTTTACACAGTTTATCGGTCTCTCATTACTCCTAAGCCGTTGATGTACTACACCCCTGCACACACTCAAGAGATTATTTAATATTCTTTGATATTGTGGTGCTCTGTGGGTTGTTTCTGAGGCTTTTGGAGTGACATCCATAAAGACATTTGTGATACACAGGTTAATTGTTGAATGAGTTTCCATTGAAGGTGTTGTACTTATCATTCACAAAACTTGGCCGCTTTGGCACATGGTAATAGGTGGCCAGAGCCCCGGGACACAGCCCTGCAGCAGCAAGTCCCCTTTCACCATGGGATGTTGCTGTGGCTGCAGTGAGGTGCAGCAGTGCACCCAGGACATGGGAATTGGCCACCACATAGCCTTGTGCCGAGGTGTTAGTCACATCCATCTGGGTACTGGCCAGTTCAACCTACGCTGGTACTGGCCAGTTCAACCTACGCTATCAGGGCAGCAACACTTCACATTCATCATGCAGTCACAGACTAGGCCCACATATTGGCAGGATTGGCAGAGGTATACATCTGCCAGTGCATACATTGGACAGGAGGTTACCTTGGTAGGGACACAGGTGCATCCACCTCTCTTTGGCCACTGCAGGGTCACACAGCAATGAAGGTTTCACTGCTGCTTTGACTGGGTCTCAGGGGCCTTGGTTCCCTTTCCCATCTGCCTGTGACTGGGGAGGGAGTGGGTCTCTGTCCTGATAGTATACACACAGTTTTTATGTCTTGGGTCTGGGGGTTCAGTCCTCACCCACTCTGTTTTCTTTGGGCTGACCTTTTACCATTTCCGCCATTGCCTATGGTGTACTCATGTTGGCATGGTTGGCTTTGCTTAGGCATTATCATGTTGCACAGCTTGGGCTGACATGATCAGGTGGTGCTGCAACACTGTTCCATAGGTGTGGGATGGTTGGTCTGTTTCCTAGTGTTCTGTCTATCTGGTTTATTCAGGTCTCTGCCTTCTGGTAATATCTCATCCTCAGTATTGCACATTCCACGGGAACATTGTTGTGTGTGTGTGTGTGTGTGTGTGTGTGTGTGTTTGTGTGTGTGTGTGTCTGAGCATTTTTCACTATTGGCTTATCTGGCCCTTGTACATGCATCACCTGCCTTCTATTCTCTGGAAAACAGTGTTTCTGGCTGCCTGGGTCCTGCTCTTCCCTATGTGCTGCCTTCCTTCCTTCATGTGGGCCCTATTGTATGTATCCAGGATGACCTGGTGTGATCTCACTGTGCATGCATTCTGTAGGTTCACCACACCTTCACTCACATAGCTTTGGGGCTGCTTGCCTGGATCTGTGCATGTTCATCTTCCTGCACAGGCATTCTTCTCACCCTCACCCAACCTCACCCCCCTGGTTTCTGCAATCTCTACTTACTGCGCTAGGGTGGTTCTGATACGTTCCCAGCGTGCAGCTGCATGGGCTGGCCTTCTGTGCCCCATGGGGAGCAGGGTTGCCTCCTCCTCCATCACTAGCCTGCAGAGCAGGTGTGTCTCTGCCCCGGAGAGGTTTGACAGCCATGTGTCCATTTTCACCCTCTGCTCTGTGCATGCCTGTGGGGGGAGGGGCATCACTCCATCCTGTTTCCTGTTGCACATGGGTCACAGTGCAGGTGTGGACTTTTTCGGCCATCCACGTGAATGTGGCATCAGACCTACATGTCTCCGCTGGTGCCAGGGCACGTGGATGCATGCATGCACAATGCCTTTGCATGTCAAGTGTTTGTACATGCACACTGCACAGGTATTCTTATATAGACAGGACGTTTATGTGCTTGTATGGTTTTGCCCATATTCTGTGTACTGGTGGACGTCGATTTGTGACGTGTATTGCATCTATGTGTGGGACATCCATATCTTGCACATTTTCGGCGGAACTGGATGCCCTCATCTGAATTGGCCTTCATACGTATATCCGCTATTTCATAAGGTGGATGCACGTTTAAGGCCAAAATAAGTTATATCTGAATTTATACCTACTCCCTGACATGAGCAGGCATTCTAAAGAACTTGTTTTAGTCAATCCTCAACTGTAGGGATTAAGAGAGATATCCACTTTAACTCCCCAATGTTTATTTCCAAATTGAACTGAGGTAAATATTGATTCTTCTCTTTCTGATTGAGAGAAGCTACATGTCCAAGTTTGCAAAATGGCTCTGATAGCTATGTGTGAAGTGTGAAATGCACGTCCCTACACGTGCACATTGCAAGATTTCCATTGTCAATTTTTCCTATATGCACGTTAATAAAATGGTGCCTCCCGCAGCAAGTGGATATCCATCAACATGCATTCCTGCATTTCTTTCTGTGATTTAAAATATAGGTCTATATTGAAGGGCAGAGATATGCCAATTTTACATTGGACCTACACGTGCACAGCATCTCCTCTAAAATCAACAGATTTTAAGATGTTTTTACTTCCATATTACTACAGCCACATACACGGCCTTTCTAAATTGTGCCCTCAAGTGTATACAAAATCAACACATCTTAGCCTATGAAATAAGAACATTAGAACACATGAACTGCCATAATGAGTCAGACCAAGGACCATCAAGCCCAGTATTGTTTCCAACAGTGGCCAAACAAGGTTACAAGTGACCTGTCAGGTTCCGAAAAAGGTACACAGATTTCACACTGCTTATTCCAGGGTGAGCAATGGGTTTCCCTGGTCCTACTTAATAATGGTTTATGGATATTTCCTCCAGGAACTTGTCCTAATGCTTTTTAAACTCAGTTTTTACTACATCTTCTGGTAAATGAATTCCAGAGTTTGATTATGCATTGAGTGAAAACATATTTTCTCTTATTAGTCTTAAATGGTTCACATTGTAACTTCATTGCTGCTTGGATGGTGTCATCGAGAGCGTTTTGGTATCCAAGACCATGGGATGTAGTTCCAAGGGCTGCAGAGCAGCGATTCCATCCATCTGTTCAAGAAGGGTCAAAGTGTTTTCAGCAGCAGACTGGTTAACTTACTGAAGAGGACTTTAAACTAGATTCCTTGAGGATGGGTGAAGAACGCCCCCAAGTAAGTGAAGAAAGCCGCCAGGTAAGTGAAACATTAAATACGTCTGTAGAAATGGGTAATAGGGGCAACATCTGGAAAGCGGTGTGCATAAATGCCCCTAGCATGGGAAATAAGATCCCATATATTGAGGCTTTAATGGAAGAGGCTGACTTGGATTTAGTGGCAGTAACATGGTTCACGGACAACCATGACTGAGTTGTAATTATACCAGGTTATACTTTATTCAGAAAGGACCAGGTAGGAAGAAGCTTTAGAATTAAAAAAGGGAAAGAGGAGGTACTGTGGGTTAAACTAGAAAGAGGGAAAGGGAAATCCATTTGCATTGGAGTAATATACAGATCCCCCTCACAGGGAGTAGAAATGGATGAAGATTTAATAGAAGACATACACAGTATTGCCATGAAAGAGGTGCTACTGATAGGTGATTTCAATATGCCAGATGTGGAATGGCACATCACTGCTGCAATATCGTCTAGAAGTAAGGAGATCCTGGATTCTCTACAGGGAGAACTATTCAGGCAATTGGTAACAGAACCCACACGTGATGGGGCCATACTGGACTTGAAGCTTACCAATGGGAAAAGTGTTTCTGATGTTACAGTGGGACATCATCTCACATCCAGTGATCACCAGATGGTATGCTTCAGTATTAGGACTAGGGCTGATAAAATCAATTCAAAAACGAGAGTCTTAGACTTCAGAAAAACTAACTTTGACAAGATGAGACAATACCTCAAAGAGTCATTAGTGAGACAGGAACAGCTGGGGGATGTAGAAAAACAGTGGGCAATACGGAAAGGGGATTTTTTAAGGGCAATAAACCTTTTTGTTAGAAAGGTAAATAAATATAAAATGAAAAGAAGGCTGCTATGGTTCTTAAAACAAGTAGCTGAAAAGGCGGAAGCCTTTATGAAATACAAGAGATCACAGAAAGAGGAAGACAGGCATCTATATTGGAAAAAGCTTAGAGAAGTTAGCAAAGTAGTCAGAAAACAAAGGTATAAAAAGAAGAAGAAATAGCCAATGCAATAAAATGTGAGAATAAGACATTTTTCAGATATGTTAGTGAGAGGAGGAAGGACAAAAGTGGTATTTTCAGAATGAAGGGTGCAGGGGAGAAATATGCAGAAACTGATGAGGACAAAGCAGAATTGCTTAACAAATATTTATGTTCTGTGTTCACAGATGAAAGGCCAGAAGCAGGACCTCAGAAAACACCCACAAACAGAAACAGAAATGATGTGGATCTCAAATGATTTCAAAAGACTGTGTTTGTGAGGAACTGGCTAAACTAAAAGTAGACAAAGCCATGGGCCCAGATGGGATACATCCGAGAATACTGGGGAAACATGCGGACGTTCTAGCAGCTCAACTTTCTGACCTTTTCAATACCTCTTGGGAGTTGAGAGTGGTGCCAAAGGACTAGAAAAAGGCACATGCAGTCCCTTTACACAAAAGCAAATGTAAAGATAAATTGAAAACAACAGGCCGGTTAGTCTAACCTCTGTGTTTAGCAAATTATTGGAAAGGCTACTAAAAGAGAGAATAGTGTGGTTTCTGGAGCCTAATGGATTGCAGGATCTGAGGCAGCATGGATTCACCAAAGGGAGGTCTTGTCAGACAGATCTGATTGATTTCCTTGACTGGGTGACCAGGGGGTTGGACCAAGGGAGAACCCTAGATGTGGTGTATTTAGATTTCAGTAAAGCCTTTGCCACCATTCTGCACAAACTGAGCACTCTAGGGATGGACCCTAAAGTTACTGATTGGGTTAGAAATTGGTTGAGTGGGAGGTGACAAAGGGTACTGGTAAATGGAACTCACTCTGAGGAGGTTACCAGTGGTGTGCCACAGGGTTCTGGGTCTGATTCTTTTTAACATCGAAACATCGAAACATGAGACAGAAAAAGATCACATGGCCTATAAAGTCTGTCCTTCCATATCAACCACTACAACAGTCCACTTTTTTCCTTTAGAGATCATCGGTGTTTGTCCCATGTTTCTTTGAATTCAGATACTGTCCTCATCTCTACCACCTCCACTGGGATACTATTCCACGAATCCACCACTCTTTCCATAAAGAAATATTTCCGCATATCACTCCTGAATCTATCCCCTTTCACCCTCATCCCATGTCTCCTCGTAGCAGGTAAGTGAAAGCCCCCAGGTAAGTGATGCATTAAATTCCTTTATGGAAATGGGTAACAGGGGTAACATATGGAAAGCAGTGTGTATAAATGCCCGTAGCATGGGGAATAAGATCCCTGATGTTGAAGCTTTGGTGGGAGTGGCCTACTTGGATTTAGTGGCAGTTACAGAAACATGGTTCACAGAAAACCATGACTGGAATGTAACTATACCTGGCTATACTTTATTCAGAAAGGAAAGGGTAGGAAGAAGGGGAGGAGGAGTGGAACTATATGTAAAAAATACTATTAAAGCTTTGGAATTACAGAGCTTAAAAGGGAGAGAGGAGGCATTGTGGGTTAAACTAGAAAGAGGGAAAGAGAAATCTATTTGCATTGGCTTGATATACGGATCTCCCTCACAAGAGGAAGAGGTGGACAGAGAGTTAATTGAAGACATTGCTAGGAAAGCAGAAGTGCTACTGTTAGGGGATTTCAATATGCCAGATGTTGATTGGCACATTCCTGCTGCAGTATTATCTAGAAGTAAAGAGATCCTGGATTCTATACAGGGAGAACTATTCAAGCAATTGGTAGCAGACCCCACACGTGAAGGGGCCATACTGGACTTGGTGCTTACCAATGGTGAAAGTGTTTCTGATGTTATAGTAGGAGATCATTTTGCATCCAGTGGCTCAGTATTCGGACTAGGGCTGTTAGAATCCATTCAAAGGTGAGGGTCTTATACTTTAGGAAGACTAACTTTGCCAAGATGGGCCAATACCTCAGGGAGTCGTTAGCGGGACGGGAACAGCTGGGGGATGTAGAAAAACAGTGGGCAAAACTGAAAGAAGATATTTTAAGGGCAACCAACCTTTTTGTTAAAATGGTAAATAAAGATAAAAGGAAAAATAGACTGCTATGGCTTTCGAAAGAAGTAGCTAAAAACGTGAAGAAAAAGAGGGAGGTCTTCATGAAATACAAGAGATCACAGAGAGAGGAAGACAGGCATCTATATTTGGAAAAACTTAGAGAAGCTAGCAAAGTAGTCAGGAAAGCAAAGATTCAAAAAGAGGAGGAAATAGCCAATGCAATAAAATGGGGGGATAAGACATTTTTTAAGATATGTTAGTGAGAAGAGGAAGGGCAAAAGTGGTATTGTCAGACTCAAGGGTGAAGGGGAGGACTATGTAGAAGCTGATGAGGATAAAGCAGAATTGCTTAACAAATATTTCTGTTCTGTGTTCACAGATGAAGAACCAAGAGCAGGACCTCAGAAACACCCCCAAACAGGAACAGATGTGAGGGACATCTTGAGCAATTTTCAGAAGACTGTGTTCGTGAGAAACTAGCTCAACTTAAAGCAGACAAAGCAATGGGACCGGATGGGATACACCCTAGAATACTGAGGGAACTTGGGGACATTCTAGCAGCTCCACTGACTGACCTTTTCAATACCTCGTTGGAGTCGGGAGTGGTGCCAAAGGACTGGAGAGAGGCTCATGTGGTGCCTTTACACAAAAGCAGAAGTAAGGATGTGGTTGAAAATTATAGGCCAGTTAGTTTAACTTCGGTGGTGAGTAAATTATTGGAAACGCTGCTGAAAGAGAAAATAGTGAGGTTTCTGGAGTCCAGCGGATTACAGGATCCGAGGCAGCATGGATTCACCAGAGGCAGGTCTTGTCACACAAATCTGATTGATTTCTTTGACTGGGTGACCAGGGAGTTGGACTGAGGGAGAACATAAGAACATACTATAAGATAGGGTCAGACCAAGGTCCATCAAGCCCAGTATCCTGTTTCCAACAGTGGCCAATCTAGGTCATATGTACCTAGCAGTTTCCCCAAAAGACACAGGTTCCACAATGCTTGTACTGGGTAAAGCATTGATATCCTGGGTCCCTTCTTAATAATGTTTTATGGACCTTTCCTCCAGGAACTTGTCCAAACCTTTTATAAACCCAGCTACACTAACAGCCTTTACTACATCCTCCTTTAACAAATTCCAGAGTTTGATTACACGTTGAGTGAAAAAATATTTTTTTTTATTAGTCTTAAATAGTTTACCCTGTAGCTTCATTGCATGTCCCCTAGTCTTTCTATATTTTGATAACGTAAACAATCGATCTACGTTTACCCGTTCCACTCCGTTCATTAATTTATATACTTCTATCATATCTCCCCTCAGCCATCTCTTTTCCAGTTTAAAGAGCCCTAACCTTTTTAGCCTTTCTTCATAGGAGTATCCTTCCATCCCCTTTACCATTTTGGTGGCTCTTTTCTGAACCTTTTCTAATATTGCTATATCCTTTTTAAGATACGGCAACCAGAATTGCACACAATATTCAAGGAGAGCCCTAGATGTGGTGTATTTAGATTTCAGTAAACCTTTTGACACTGTTTCTCACAGGCGACTTATAAACAAACTGAGCACCCTAGGGATGGACCCTAAAGTTACTGCTTCGGTTAGAAATTGGTTGGGTGGGAAGCGACAAAGAATACAGGTAAATGGAGCTCACTCTGAGGAGAAGGATATTACCAGTGGTGTGCCCCAGGGATCTGTCCTTGGTCCCATTCTTTTTAACATCTTTGTTAGTGATATAGCGGAAGGGCTGTCGGGTAAGGTGTGCCTTGTTGCAGATGATACCAGACACTCAGGAAGGTATAGATAACATGCGGAGGGATCTAGCTAAGCTTGAAGAATGGTCTAGAATCTGGCAGCTGGGATTTAATGTTAAAAAATGTAAGGTCATGCATTTGGGCTGCAGCAATCCAAGTGAGCAATATAGTATAGGGGGTGAAGTACTTTTTTCCAAAAAAGAAGAGCGGGACCTGGGCATGGTTGTGTCTGATGATCTTAAAGTAGCTAAACAGGTAGAAAAGGCGACAACAAAAGCTAGAAGAGGTGCAAAAGGATGTGAACAGGATGGAGTCAGTGCAGAGGATGGCTACTAAAATGGTTAGTGGTCCTCATTATAAAGCATATGCGGACAGACTTAAGGATCTTACTATGTACACCTTAGAAGAAAGGTGGGATAGAGGTGATATGATGGAGATGTTTAAATACCTCTGTGGCATAAATGTTCAGGGGGAGAGCCTCTTTCAATTGAAAGCAAGATCTGCTATGAGGGGACATGGGATGAGGCTGAAGGGGGATAGATTCAGGAGTGATTTGCGGAAATATTTTTTTACGGAAAGAGTGGTGAATCCATGGAATAGTATCCCAGTGGAGGTGGTAGAGATATGGACAGTAACTGAATTCAAAAAAGCATGGGACAAACACAGAGGATCTCTAAAGGAAAAAAGGGGACTGTTGTAGTTGTTGATATGGAAGGACAGATTAGATAGGCCATGTGGTCTTTTTCTGTCGTCATATTTCTATGTTTCTATGCTTTTAATTGAAAGAGGCTCTCCTCCTGTGCATTTATGCCATGGAGGTATTTAAATGTCTCAATCATATCACCTCTATCCTGCCTTTCCTCTAAGATGTACATATTAAGATCCTTAAGTCTGTTCTCATATTCTTTATAAAGAAGAACACTAACCATTTTAGTAGCCACCCTCTGTACTGACTCCAGCCTGTTTAAATCCTTTTGAAGGTGCGGTCTCCAGAATTGCACACAGTATTCTAACTGCAGTCACAGCAAAGACTTATACAGAGGCACTATCACTTCCTTTCATCTGCTGGTCATTCCTCTCCCTATGCACCAAAGCATCCTTCTAGCTTTTGCTGTCACCTTTTCTACCTGTTTAGCTAATTTAAGATCATCAGACACAATCACACCTAGATCCCGCTCTTCTTTTGTGGAAGAAGTATTTTACCCCCTATACTATATTGCTCCCTTGGATTGCTGCAGCCCAAATGCATGACCTTGAATTTTTTAGCAGCCAAATTCTAGACCATTCTTCAAGCTTAGCTATATCCCTCCTCATGTTATCTACTCCTTCCTGGGAGTCTACTCTTGCAGATTTTGGTATCTTCAGCAAACAATCAAACATTGTCCGACAACCCTTCTTCAATATCACTAACAAAGATGTTAGCGGAAGGGCTGTCGGGTAAGGTTTGCCTCTTTGTAGGTGATACCAAAATCTGCATAGAGTAGACACCCAAGAAGGTGTAGATAACATGAGGAGGGAATAAACTCAGGAGTAATATGCGGAAATATTTCTTTACGGAATGAGTTATAGATATGTGGAATAGTCTCCCAGTGGAGGTGGCAGAAATGAAGACAGCATCTGGATTCAAAAAAGCATAGGACAAACACAGAGGATCTCTAAAGGTAAAAAGAGGACTATTAAAGTTGATATGGAAGGGCAGACTAGGTAGGCCATGTGGTCTTTTTCTGACCTCAGGTTTCTCTGTTTCTGTGTTTCTATGAATACAGCTGATCTGGGCTTCCAAGATAATATTTTTAAACAACACTCATGATTGATGTAAATCTTTAACCTTTGCAACTGCTCCTTTTAGTTTTTTATTAACTATTTTCCTCATTTTATCATAGTCTCCCTTTTGAAAGTTAAAAGGTAGTACTGAGGATTTCCTTGCTGTCCTTCCTCCATTTATTAAATCAAACGCGATCATGCTATGATCACTTTTGCCATGTGGCCCCAACACCCTTATCTCTTGCACCAGATCTTGTGTTCCACTAAGAACTAGGTCCAAAATGGCTTCCCCTCTTGTCGGTTCATGAACCAGCTGCTCCAAGAAGCAGTCATTTATTTCATCTAGATACTTTATCTCCCTAGCATGTCCTGCCATGACACTGACCCACTCGATACCAGGATAATTGAAATCATCATTATTATTACTGTGCTGTAACTTTTGTTAGCTTCCCTGATTTCTTTGAGCATTTCATCATCCATTTGTTCATTCTGGTCAGGCGGTCAATAGTACACGCCCATTGTCATCACCTCCCCTTCCCCTTTTTACATGGAATTACAATCCATAGATATTCTACGGTGTATTTTGTTCCTGCAAAACTTTAATCCTTTGTGACTCAATGCCCTCTTTAACATAGAGTGCGACCCCCACACCAATTTGATCTGCTCTATCATTATGATGTAATTTGTACCCAGGTATCACAGTGTCCCACTGGTTGTCCTTCTTCAACCATGTCTCTGAGATACCAATCATATCTAACCTCTCATTTAGTGCTATATATTCTAACTCTCCTATTTATGTTTTAGACTTCTAGCATTTGCATATAGGCATTTTAGAGGCTGTATTTTAATATGGTTATATCGGTAGTCAGGGGTAATTTGGAATCTTTAAGCTCTGTCTTCTCTGTACTTAAGGGAATTTGGGTTACTTTTGTCGTTATTGGAACCTCTTTGTTGAGTTTTTTGCTAGTATCCTTCAAGGATACATTGTTCTGAACCGTGCGTTCTTGGGTGAATGTCGGTTTTCCCCTATTATCTAGTTTAAAAGCTGCTCTATCTCCTTTTTAAAGGTTAATGCCAGCAGCCTGGTTCCATCCCGGTTAAGGTGGAGCCCATCCCTTCGGAAAAGCCCCTCTTTTCCCTAGAATGTTGCCCAGTTAATAACAAATCCAAAAACCTCTACCTTGCACCATTGTCTCATCCACACAATGAGACTTCAGAGTTCTGCCTGCCTTTTGGGTCCTGTGCGTGGAACGGGAAGCATTTTGTAGAATGCTATCCTGGAAGTTCTGGATTTCAACTTCCTACCTAAAAGCCTAAATTTGGCTTCCAGAACCTCCCTACCACACTTTCCTATGTCATTGCTACCAACATGTACCAAGACAGCAAACTCTTCCCCAGCACTATCTAAGACCTTGTATAGATGGCGCGTGAGGTCTGCTACTTTTGCACAAGGCAGGCATGTTACCAGGTGATCCTCATGTCCACCAGCCATCCAACTATCTACATGCCTAATGATTGAGTCATCAACTACAATGGCTGTCCTAACCCTTCCCTCGTGGGCACATGGTCCTGGAGAAACCCCCTTGGTGCAAGAGGGTTTTACATCACCTAGTCCTAGCTACAGATCACTTCCTGCCACACCAGGGTGATGCTCTCCTGTCATGTGACCTCTCTCCTCCATGGCAACAGGGATGTTGACAGACTGGAGGTGAGACTTCATTACTACATGTTCCCTAGTCTTTCTATATTTTGATGACATAAACAACCGATCTATGTTTACCCATTCCACTCCATTCATTAATTTATAGACCTTTGTCATATCTCCCCTCAGCTGTCTCTTTTCCAGGATGAAAAGACCTAAACTTTCTAGCCTCTCCTCATAGTGGTATGCTTCCGTCATTTTGGTGGCTCTTCTCTGTACCTTTTCTAATAATGTATATCCTTTGTAAGATACAGTGACCAGAATTGTACACAATATTCAAGGCGTGGTTGTACCATGGAACGACACAGAGGCATTATAATATCCTTTGTTTTATGTTCCATTCCTTTCCTTATAATATCTAGAATTCTATTTACTTTCTTGGCCACCACTCACACTGGGCAGAGGGTTTCAACAGATAGCATGTCCATACATACAATCCCCTCTCCCCTCCTAACATCCCAAATTACATATCTCATAATGTAAATAGGTTCCTTTGTTCCTTGTAATAAGTTACGATTGTGATTGTTCAAATTGTATATGTATATAAGTTTTCTTTGTTCTCTGTGCAAACTGTTGTTGAAATGTACACCGCTTTGTCCCAGTGAAAAGCAATATAAAAATCCAGCCAAATAAAATAAATAAATACATAAATCCATGATGACGCCTAAATCTTTTTCCTGAGTGGTGGTTCCTAATGTGGAACCTTGCATCGTGTAACCATAGTTTGAGTTGTTCTTTCCTAGGTGCATAACTTTGCACTTGTCTAAATTAAATGTCATCTGCCATTTAAATATCCAGTCTTCCAAATTATCAAGGTCCTTTTGCAGTTTTTCACAATCCTCTTGGGTTTTAAGAACTCTGAACATTTTGTGTCATCTGTAAATTTGATTACCTCACTCATTATTCCCATTTCCAGGTCATTTATGAACATGTTAAAAACCAGCGGACCCAGCACAGATCCCTGGGGTACTCCACTATTCACCTTTCTCCATTGGGAAAATTGACCATTTAGCCCCACTCTCTGCTTTCTATCTTTTAACCAGTTCCTGATCCACAACACTGCCTCCAATCCCAGTGTTGTATGTCTGGATCGGATATACAACCCATGCTCAGTTGTTGCTCCCAATTCCATCCTTTGTTCTCCCCGCACGTAAAAGGCCTTTGTGTGGGAAGCACTGGATAGGGGCAGGAGTGGGCAGCATGGAGGCAGAGTGGGGCGAGCTGAAGCAGCCAGACGTACAGAGGCCATTCAGTTTGGGCCTCTGTACGTTCAGTAGCCCAATTTGGACACCTGGCTTATTCCATCTCAAAGGTGGAATATGTGCTAGGTACCTGTGTTATTGGGGCATGCAGCTCTCCCTAAAAAACAGGGCTGCCATGGGAGAAGCACTGCTGCCTGATTCTGTCCCTGGCTGCCCTCTCTGAGAGTCAGTCAGCGGGGAAATGGTTTGAATAGGCGAGTGGCCTTTACGCTCTCAATTTGGATGTGCCGGTGCCATGGCAATGGGATGCCATGGCACCGTCACATCAATTAGAGCCTTGAGCAGTGGGGATGAGTGGTACTTGGACGTATCCCAGCTCAGAATGCTGTGCATGCCAGGCTGTCCTAGTTCCCTGATTCTGCAAACATGGGAATGTACAGCTCCCACGGTTGCAGAATCGGATGCAACTCGGTCCCGTACATTTTCTGCACATCTGGATGGCCGGACGTGCACAGTACTGAATCGCTCTCTAAGCGCATAACTTTGCACTTGTTCCCATATTATATTTCATCTGCCATTTGGATTTCCAGTCTTCCAATTTATCAAGGTCCTCTTGCGATTTCTCACAATCCTCTTGTGTTTTAATAACTATTTTGAGTCATTTACAAATTTACGCACCTCATTATTCCCATTTCTAGGTCATTTATGAATATGTTAAAAAGCAGCAGGCCTAGCACAGATCTCTAGGATGCTCTACTATTCGTATTTCTCCATTGAGAAAATTGGCCATTTAGTCTTACTCTCTGCTTTCTATCTTTTAACCAGTTCCTGATCTACAATAGTACACTGTCTCCTAACCCATGACTTTTTAATTTTCCCAAGAGTCTCTCATGAGGGACTTTATCAAAGACTTTCTAAAGATTCAGATACACTATAGCAATTGGCTGACCTTTATCTACCTGATAATTCACACCTTCAAAAATCAATTTGTGCATGCTAAAAATGTCTATAGTGCATTTTAATTTTTTTTTTATTATTATGAATGTGTAAGACGGACTGAAAAACATCAAAATGGGGAAAAAGTTAAAAAATGTGGAAACATACTGAAAGTTTTTCCCTGTGCACATCCCTACTGGAAGAAAATTAAGATCTTAAAGAAGGTTATGCTGACCTTGGAAAATGAACAAGGAAACATAATACAAGGTGTGGACGTGGCCTAGGAAGGGCAAGATACAACAGTATAAAGATCCAAAATGAGTTTATGCACTCTAGGGCATACGAAGAAGTTCCGCCCGAATAGTGGTGCTATACAAATGATAAAAACAATAGTAATAATAATATAGGAAATACAGTATAGCTGGTTTTCTGTATTTTATCCCAAACCAGAAACCATACAAAATTTCATAACATAAAAATATTTTTATTTGTAGGGTACCAAACAGACATGGCTATTGATCTATCACAAAGATTTTTAACCATGTCCTATAGTAACCTCTAGCCAGTTGGTTTTCATGATATCCACAAATGAATATGCATAGGATAGATCTGCATACAGTGGAGACCATGTTTACACATCTATCTCATTCCTATTCTCTTTAGATATCCCGATAACCAACTGGCTTGGGAATTATCACAAAGGAGAGATGAGATGAGAAAACGCCTGTAAGGTTTTTCTAGGAAAGGATGGAGCAGTAGTGAGAATTTCTCTTTTAAATGAATTTTAACATTGGCTTTGAGCAAGGGTATATAGCCAGAAGGAAAAGAAGCAATACAACTAATTATTTAGAGATTGACTCATCCCTGGAGGTCTGGACCAGCACTTGATAAACAGTGTTCAAAAATCAGAAATGTCTGGAATATTTATGGTAGTAGAAGGGGTTATTTGACTACTATTCAATATGTTTTGAAACAGAAAAGAATACTAATCAGAAGGCCTTAGAAAATATATTTGCAGCAACTAGGCAGTAAATCTAGCCTATTTTTTCCATTGTTGGTCTCCATTTCACTCATGTACCTGCTCTCAAAGGCTTAGAGGCTATTGCGTCAGCTCTGCATGATTACAGACATTTTGTGCCAGGCCGATAATGGAGGCAGGAGCAGGGATGACCGTTCCTGCCCTCAGTTACCACTGGACCACCGGGGTTTGAATAAAGTAAGGTGGCGGGGGGGGGGGGAGGTAGGGGCACAGGGAGCCATCTTAAGCTAACTAACTAGCCAGGATTTATATTTCTGAATAGAGAGGGAGGGAGGGTTGCTCGGGACCCCGACTGGTTAGCCAGGAATTTTCTGAACTGGGACGAGGAGGCATTTGGGTGCCCAACTGACTAGTTGGGATACTGGTGTTCATCAGGGGGTGCACCGATCTCCCCGAACAATTCCTGATAGGAATTGGGAGATGTCCAGTGGGATCAGTAATGAAGTGGGAGAAAGGCACTTTTTTCCATATTGTTCTGTATATCCATGACACTGACAATGTTATCTGATCAAAGGGTGCCCCATCAAGGTATCGGGGAGTCCGCGATGCATTTCAAACAGGTTGACTCCAGATAACATAAGCTCTTGAGATTTGCATTATCTGCAGCCATGACTGAGCAATTTTTCACAGCCATCGTGCAAAATATTTTTGTGCAGTGGCTGCCAAAAATGCTGTAGTAATGCCTACTCCCCGCCCCAATCTCGCCTCTCCAGGTCCACCACGTGAAATGCAGATATTGCAGAAAAGTGCTGGCGATATCTGCATTTCTCCTTCCTTGGCTGCTACCGCTGCACAATAAATCTACGTTAGCTTTGCAGTAGCAGTTAACACCCTTTGGTAGACATGCCTCCTAGCTACCCACTTAGGCATGTGGTAGGGATGTGCATTCATTAGCATGTATTTGGTTAATTAGCACCTTAAAAATCTGGTAGGCGCAAAACTGCATTTAAGCCAGTTTGTGTGTTGAAGTATTTAACACATTAAACATTTGTGATTACAGCAAATGTGCACAAGCCTAGTATGTGGCTATTATTTGCCTTCCTGAGACTTTTACTTACATTGAATTTACTCTTCTCTTGGCAGAGTAGCAGTATGTTTGAGTAGTCTATAATATGCCTAAGCAGCTCACATTTTCTCTCAAAGAATAAATGTAGGGGGGATATTCAGAGGCATTTATGTGGTTGGCAGACCTGCAAATTGCATAAATGCTGCTTACTGGTTTGGGCTACTAAATGCCCCAATGCTAACTGCTTAGCATCAGGGCCTTTGGTGGTGGAGAAGAGGTGGCACCGTGAGCTAACCAGACAGTGGTGATATTCAGTCACTGTCCAGTCAACCTTAACCAGCTAAAGTTAGGGCAGTTGAATGGCTGTCCTAACTTTACTGGTTTAGCAATCCCGGCATCAAATATCGGAGCCAAAGATAAAACTGTGACGGCCATCCATTATAAATGTGCATTGCTGCTGCTGAAAATCCCCCCCCCCCCCCTGTAATTTTTGGATTTAACATGCACAATAAGAGCCTTTTTGTATGCTAAAAACAGTGTACTTTCCAATAAGATCTTAACATGTATGCTAAGATTCTCCTTCAGTATACTAAAGTGTAATCACAAAATTTAGTGCATAACTTAAAATATGCGAGGGAGCATCATGCAACTGAGGTCATAAAGTGCGCACACTAGATAACATGCTTGACTATTTTCCTTACACCATAAGTGTAGCTTGACTGCTTAGATTGGGGGCAGGGGTGGGAGGGCACGAAGTAGAGCGATCTTATTGGTGGGATGTGTATGTAAAATTTCTCTTGCACTCAGTTGGATTGCTGTTAGAGTGGAAACACTCAAATCGCCCACTCACTTTGTCATGGATTAGCAGGGGAACAGAGGAGAGAGAGAGAGACAAGAATCTTTCTCTTCCCCTCTCTCTCTCTCTCTCTCTCACACAGTCACACACACACACACACACACACAAACACACACACACACACACACTCTGTCTCTTTGTCTCTCTCTTTCATTCACATACACATATGATTCTCACAATCACTCATACATACTTTTTTTCTTTTCCTCCCTATGTCCAACCTCCATACTTTCTTCCTGCCTCTAGGATCATCCCCATCAGAATCTGCCTTCCTACCTGTTCAGCCATTCCTGCTTTCAGAGGCCCCTTACTTAGATGTTATGAGGGGTAGAAAATAATTTGGGCCCTAGAAGCTCCTTGTGCATCTCTGTGGAGCAGAAAATATCGCTTCAAAATTGGTCTTTTTGTTTGACCTGTCTAGCACCGGGGATTTCTTGGCACCAGGCTCAGTAAAAATTGAATATTCGATATGAAGCTGGCATTCATATTTCAAGACCATGATAAATGGACCATTTGCTGGTGGCTCCTGATTCTGTGAACACACTCATTGCAGGCTTCAGCTAACTTTGTAAGCTCTGTTCAGGTATTTTCTTGTGCCTGTTCAGTATCTAGCTTATTGCTTGTTTATTTATTGTTTTGTCTATATTGCTGTTTTGTCAGTGTGTGTCCTACCCTCTGTAGTGCTGTGGCTTTCTTCTCACCACTTTACTGCCTCTGTTTCCTGACCAGTTCTTTCTGACTGCACATTTTGGTGTGCTTTATTCTCTCCTTCTCCCTATTGCTCTCTTGTTGGTAATTTCAGTCCTCAGTTTTTACCAGGGCACATTCTGTGTACTCCGGCTACTTTCACGTGCCTGCACTCAGCACTTGCCCTACCTCGCTTGAGCTCTGTCTTCAGCTGTGTGTGTCTCTCTCCTCTTCCTTATTATCCCACCCTCCCCGTGGCTTATAGTCTCTAATGGCCACCCTGTGCTTATTACCACGATCCCTCACAGGTGCACCTTATCCCCTGCGATCTCTACCACCTATCCTTTTATTTCCTCTGACTTCCGTGCTCCTCTCCATCTCTCTTCTATGGCTCCTCATCACTTTATCTTCCTATTGCTCATATTCCCTAATTGTCTCCCCTCCTACCAACACCTTCAAGCTCCACCCCCTTATCTCCTCTTTACCATCCTTGCTTCCCCCACCATCTTGTCCTCTACCTTGTCATCAGCTTTTGAGTTTCACCACTTTCTCCCTCTCATTTAGCCATCTCCTCTCTCTCTGAAACAACCTCACCCTCGTTACTGCTGTGCTGCCTCCTCTCTGCCTCTCACTCTTCTACTCCTTCTTCCCTCTTCTGGAGATATCAACCCCCATCCCTGGCCCCCCTAGACTTCTGTCACACTCACAGAGCAGTTCCTTATGTAACAGCTCAAATCTTAGTTATATCCTTCTTCTCTCCTCCTCCTCACTCCCTTTCTCATATGCCTTGTGGAATGCACACTGCATCTCAAATAAACTTGCCTTTACTTATGATATCTTTATCTCTAATTCTCTCCATCTCCTTGCTATAACTGAAACCTGGCTCCTCCCTGAATGCTCAGCTTCAGTCGCTGCTCTCTGTCATGGTGGCTATCAATTCTCCACACGCCTCGTCCCACTGGCTGTGGTGGAGGTGTTGGGCTTCTACTCTCTCCTTCCTGTCAGTTTTAACTCCTCCTTCTGCCTCTTCTCACTCCTTTTCCTCCTTTGAAGTCCATTCCATCCGGCTTTTTACCCCACTACCTCTCCAACTAGCTGTTATCGACCTCCTGACAAATCCACCTCTACCTTTCTCTCTGACTTTGACTCATGTTTTTTCCTTCTTTCTGGATTCATCTTCCCCCTCCCTTAGTCTCAGGGATTTAAACATTCATGTTGGTAACCCCTCTGACCCTTCTGCTTTAAAGCTCCTCTCCCTTACCTCTTCATTCAACCTCCAGCTTTGCTCTACTGTCCCCATTCACCAGCAAGGTCACTGTCTTGACCTTGTATTCTTCTCTAATTGCCTACCCTCAAACCTCTGTACCTTACGTCTACCCTTATCAGACCATCACCTGCTAAGTTTCACTCTTCATCACTCACTGCCTCAACCTCACCCTGTCTCTTCCAACCTCTTTAGAAATCTTTATGCTATTGACCTGTTAGCACTCTCCTCCACTATTTCAGCACATCTTTCCTCCAGTATGTCATCTGAATCTGTTGATGAGGAAGTAGCTTCCTATAACGCTGCACTCTCCTCTGCCCTGGATGTTCTTACTCCGCCCATGCCACATCCTGTGAGGTGTACTGTACCTCAACCTTGGCTGTCTTCCACTACCCGCTATCTACGTTCCTGTACCCGCTCAGCTGAGTGTGCCTGACTCAAATCCTGCACCCTTGCGGACTTTCTACAATCAAATTCATGCTTGTCTCTTTCCAGTTAGCCATAGCACTTGTCAAATAAGACTATCATGTACATCTGACTAATTCTCTTGCCTCTGACCCTTGCTATCTCTTTACAACTCTCAACTCTCTCCTCGAGGTGCCTCTGCCTCCAACCCCTCCCTCCATTTCTGCCCAAACTCTGGCTAACTACTTCCGTGACAAAATCCAGAAGATCACATTCCAATTCTTCACGAGGTCAGCTCCATCTCCTCCTCTCCCTTTTCACTCCCAACCTTCCCACCCTACCTCTGCCACCCTTTCTTCCTTTTCTATGATCTCCGAGGAGGAAACCATTTACCTTCTTTCCTCATTCAAACTCACTACCTGCTCCTCTGATCCTATTCTCACCCATCTCCTTAGCTCTATCTTCTCAACTGTAGTCCCATCCATCTATCATATTCTCAACCTATCACTCTCCACTGCAATTTTCCCCTCAGCCTTCAAGCATGCTGTGGTCACTTCTTTCCTCAAGAAACCCTCACTAGACCCTATCTGTCCTTCTCATTATCGACCCATCTCCCTCCTCCCCTTCTTTTCTAATCTACTTGAACATGCAGTACACCACCATTGCCTTGACTTCTCTCCTCTCAAGCCCTTCTGGATCCTCTACAATCTGGCTTTTGTCCTTTACATTCTACTGAAACAGCTCTTGCCAAAGTCTCCAGTGCAGGGCCGGCCCGTCCATTGAGCGAGAATGTTTTTTGCACAGGGCCCCGCGTTTCAGGGGGCCCCGCACAAAAAACATTCTTAACCTTAAAGTAAAATTAAAAGAAAAAAGAAAAAAAAAAAGCTGTCTTCTCCGGCTGCCGGGGCCGCCGCGGCAGAATCGAGTGTGTCGCGGGGCCCCCCCCTGCCTAGCAGAGCCTCCCCTCCCCTCCCCTGTATCACCTCTCTCTCTCTCGTTGTAGATTCTGTCACACGCGCCGGCTTTCAGAGCGCGAGAGAGTTTCTCCCTCGCGGCTCTGTTAAGCCCGCGGGGGCTGATGGGAAGTTCCCATCAGCCCCCCGCGGGCTTAACAGAGCCGCGAAAGGGAAACTAATCCTTTCGCGCTCTGAATGCCGGCGCGTGTGGCTGAACCTACAATGAGAGAGAGATACAGGGGAGGGGAGGCTCTGCTAGGCAGGGGGGGCCCCGCGGCACACTCGATTCTGCCGCGGCGGCCCCGGCAGCCGGAGAAGACAGCGTTTTTGTTTTTAAATTTTCCCGGGGCTGGGGGATTAGGAGTGGTGATGGGCTGGGGTTTTTTTAGGAGTGGTGATGGGCTATGGGGGGGTTAGAAGTGGTGATGGGCTGGGGGGGGGTTAGAAGTGGTGATGGGCTGGGGGGGTTAGAAGTGGTGATGGGCTTGGGGGGGGTTAGAAGTGGTGATGGGCTGGGGGGGTTAGAAGTGGTGATGGGCTATGGGGGGGCTGGGGGTGTTAGAAGTGGTGATGGGCTGGGGGGGTTAGAAGTGGTGATGGGCTATGGGGGGGCTGGGGGGGTTAGAAGTGGTGATGGGCAATGGGCGGGTAGGAGTAGTGATGGGCTGGGGTTGTTAGAAGTGGTGATGGGCAGTGGGGGGGCTATGGGGGGGTTAGGAGTGGTGATGGGCTATGGGGGGGCTGGGGGGGTTAGGAGTGGTGATGGGCTATGGGGGTGTTAGGAGTGGTGATGAGCTATGGGGGGGCTGGGGGGTTAGAAGTGGTGATGGGCTATGGGGGGGGGGGTTAGGAGTGGTGCTGGGCTATCGAGGAGCTAATTCTGTATAAGGGCTGATGGGATTAGGACTGAAAGTGGGTTGATGGGGGGGTTAGGACTGGTAATGGGCTATGGGGGTGCTTAAACTAAAAATTGGGTGATGGGGGATTAGGACTGGAAATGGACTGGTGGGATTAGGACTGGGAGTGGGCTGATGGGGAGGTTAGGACTGGTAATGGGGTATGGGGGGGCTTAAACTGAAAATTGGGTGATGGGGATTAGGACTGGAAATGGGCTGGTGGGATTAGGACTGGGAGTGGGCTATGGGGGGCTAGGACTGGTAATGGGTTGGGGGGGTTGCTAGGACTGGAAATGGGCTGGGGGGATTAAGACTGGAGGTGGGCTGATGGGGTTAGGACTGGTAATGGGCTGTGGGCTGTTGGGGGGGGTTAGGACTGGTAATGGGCTATGGGGGGGCTAGGACTGGAAATAGGCTGATGGGGGGTTAACACTGGAGGTGGGCTGATGGGGTTAGTACTGGTAATGAGCTGTGGGCTGATGGGGGGTTAGGACTGGTAATGGGCTATGGGGGGGTTTAGGACTGATAATGGGCTATGGGGGCGCTAGAACAGGAAATGGGCTGATGGGGAGGGGTTAGGACTTGAGGTGGGCTGATGGGGTTAGGACTGATAATGGGCTGTGGGCTGATGGGGGGGTTAGGACTGGCAGTGGGCTATGGGAGGCTGACTGGAAATGGGTTGATGGGGTTAGGACTGGAAGTGGGTTGATGGGGGGGCTAGGACTGGTATTGGGTTGGGGGTTGCTAGGACTGGAAATGGGCTGATGTGGGGCTAGGACTGGAAATGGGCTGATGCAGGGACTAGAAGGGAATGGATGCTGGGTGAGGCTGGAACTAGAAGGGAGCTGATGTTGGGGGAGGATTAGAATGGGATGGGGCTGGGAGAGTAAAATGGAGAGGGGAAAAATATTTTGTGTGGGAGGGATAAAAAATCTACATTTAGCCGGGTATTGGGAGAGTAAGTGGGGATTGAGGATGGAGGGGTAAAATTTGAGTGGATGAAATAGGAATGAGGAAAGAGCAAAAGGAGATAAATTAGTATGTTAAAGCAGATGTAGAGAGAGAGAATGGAAAAAAATCTAGAAGAGAGAAGAAAGGACAAATGGACAGCAGATGATGGAGAGTTAGCAGAAAACATGAAGAAACCAGAAGAAAGTGGCTGGAGCAATTGCAACTGAAAAAAAAATGCACAAAAGGTAGAAAGATATCGTTTTATTTTGAATTTATTAACTGGAATATGAAAGCTCTGGGAAATGTGCATCATTAACGTCTGCGCTTTGTTTGGTACAAGAGGAAATTAATTTATAGTTTTATTTCTACAGTGTTGTTGTACATTCCAAGTTTGGCTTTTGGGGTTCCCAGTTTAATTATTGCCTTCCTGTTTCTAAATTGTGATTCCTTGTTTGGTGATGGTCTATGTTCTGCATGTGTAACTGAGCTGAGGTATTCTGTTTATGTAATTCCTATTTGACATTGCCACTTGTTCTCTTTCCCCAGTAGATCATGTATTGTTGTTCTCTGAAATGTATTGGTTTAATATTTGCAGTGTTGCCTTTTGATAGGTAGGGTATGGTGCTTTGTGAGTCCTGGTAGTGCTGTTAGGATACGGCGGGTTTGCTATGGGTTCTAAATGGGCAGTGTTTGTAGTAGTTCCTAATGTGCCTGGCGGTTGGCACTGGATTATAGTAATGTAGAAATCTTTTAGTCTGTCTTTATCCATACACTCATTAAGAGACATGTTTACTAAAAGTTAGTGTATGTTAGCATTATGCAAATATTTATGCAAATATTTATGCAAATAAGGCCACTTATGCAAATGAGGCCCCGCACCGAGTCTCCGCACATGGCCCCGCACCCCCCTTGGGCCGCCCCTGCTCCAGTGACCTGTTCCTGGCAAAATCTAAGGGCCTTTTACTCCCTCCTCATCCTTCTTGATCTTTTTGCCGCTTTTGACACTGTTGACCACAACCTTTTCCTTTATACCTTTTCTTTGCTTGGTTTTAAGGGCTCTGTGCTATCCTGGTTCTCTTCTTATCTCTTGCACTGCTCTTTCAGTGTTTATTATGATGGCTCCTCCACTACTGCTATCCTGCTCTCAGTTGGTATACCCCACTCCTTTTCTCTCTTTATACCCAGTCCCTTGGTGCACTCATCTCTTCCCATGGCTTTCAGTACCATCTTTATGCTAATGACTCCCAGATCTACCTCTCTACACCTGATATTTCTTTGGCAATCCAGGCCCGGATCTCTACCTGCCTTTCTGATATTGCTGTTTGGATGTCTCACTGCCACTTGAAATTGAACATGGCCAAAGGTGAGCTATTTGTGAGATTTCCCCCCCTAAGCCCTTATCTCCCCTTCCTCCTTTCTCTATCTCTGTGAAAGACTCTCTAGTCCTCCCTGCCTCCTCAGCTCGCAACCTTGGGGTTATCTTTGACTTCTCTCTCTCCTTCTCCACACACATCCAACTGATAGCTAAAATCTGCCATTTCTTTCTCTACATCATCAACAAAATTCACTCATTCCTTTCTGAACACACTACTAAGACACTTATCTGCTCCTTAATCACCTCTGTCTAGACTATTGTAACCTGCTCCTTGCTGGTCTCCCTCTGAGTCATCTCTCTCCCCTTCAATCTGTTCAACACTCTGCTGCGCGGCTAATATTCCGCCAGCCTCATCATGCTCATGTTATCCCTCTTCTCAAGTCTCTTCATTGGCTTCCTATTCGTTTCCGCATCCTGTTCAAGCTTCTCCTTCTTGGGAACTCTGCTCTTCTGGCAAATCGCTTCTATCTGTGTCTTTCTCTTCTATTGCCAACTCCAGACTTTGCTTCTTTGACCTTGCTGCTCTGATGAACAGGGACTTTACATGTGTCTGTGCAGCACTGTGTATGCCTTGTAGCACTATACAAATGTTCAGTAGTAGTAGCAGTAGTAGTAGTAAATGGTGTTTAAATTATGGGCACAGTTTGGAGGATGTGGGTACTCTGTTCCACAAATGCTTAGGGTGCTGGTGCTGCTTCAGTCTAACAGGTACAAAGAAGCAAATTAACACTGTCCTGCATCGGCTGGAGGGAGCAGGAGGAGTCACAGTGGCCTCCGCAGAAAAGGAGGAATCGAATCAGCCTGCGAGAGACCAAAGAAGGCAAAGAAATAACGTTGGCCCATTTACCAAATGCTATGTTAATCACATGCTTGGGGTTTTTTGGTGCTATCAACTTCAAGAAATAAAAAGCACATGTCCCTTCATAGCTTTCTCTGGGACAGAATAGTACTGTACCTATTGCCAATCTTAATTCTTCTGCTGCTCAGGTAACATAACAGAACAGGGGCCGATGTGAAGTCTGATATTTGGTTGTACAAAAGTAAATTGGTTTTCAGAGGTCCGTTTGAATAGTTACTCACCTCATGCCTTCCATCAGCTGGGTTGTGACCTTGAATTCATCATCAGTAAAAATTTGCAAACCCCAAGAAGTGTTGTACCCCTTAACAATCCATGGGGCGGCCATTCTTCTACTACTGAGACCTTGTGCACGTTCATATAGCCTATGAATTTTATGGATATTTTATCAAAATCACATTTTTGTATCTTATGAGTAACTTATGACTTCTTAGGCAGTCTAGAATTTGATATAACCATTGATCATAAACTCCATGATTATCTGAAACTATCATAATCCTGTCTAAATAGATTAATATGTTAACTGCATTATGGACCCAGCAATTTACAGAGGGTTGCACAGAATCATTTTTCATGGCCCAAAAATATTAGAGCTGCTGGTAAGGTTGATGATCTGATGAACTCCTTCAGATTTTCTTGTAAATATTGAAGTTATGCTTATAGCTCTGGTTCATACAATGCGTAAATAAGGTCTATGAAGAAGTAAAATATCTGCAGGTACTTTATCAGATACATTTTAGAACTCGGAATATTTCTTAGATAATTGTCATACCTCCCCATTGGTTGCTGAATAACTTCTGATAGCTCTCTTTTGACTTATTGTTTTTTGGTTCTAAATTGGACAGAAAATTTTAATTGCAGAAGGTGGTTGGCACATCTCCTACTGAACATGTGGATCATGATGCTTCAACCATGATAACCCTAATATGACTGCAAAGTGTGGGACATAGATAAGATCAAAATGTATTACTTCCCTGATGATAAGGGGGAGCCATCAATAGTCTCTACTGCCATGTCTGTGATCTCCTTTTTCTTATAAGGAAGCTTGTGTTTCTGTACAAATGTGGGGTCTATGAAGCACATTTAGGCTTTTGAATCACTCATGGTGAGGGATTAAAATTCCTCTTCCTTCCAAGGCAACCAAATTTGAATTTTCATGTGTGAAGTCTGAATTTCTAGTAGAGTATCTGATCCAGAAGGATTAATTTGTGACCATTTTACATCACTTCCTCCCCTCCCCTCCACACATACCCTTTACTGGAGATGAGACTCCATTTCTCTTCTTAGATAGTAAGGTCAGTGTGTGGTCTATTGGGAAGTTGACTCAACGGTGTCTCATAAACCCAGATAGAAACAGAGGCCTTTTCAATAGTGTCTTTCCTTTTCAATTACTGATAGCTGGTCTTGTGTCAATAAAGATGAACTCATTTGGAGATAATTGCCAGAGGACCAGGATTTTCTTGCCTCTTTAACTGTTCTGTCAAGCATCTGTCAATTGTCAGACAAGGAGTGATCAAGCTTTCCAAACACCATGGAGGATCAAACTGTGTCAGTTCATCCTTTACATGATTTGCACGGCTCCCACTCAAGTAGGCACAAAGCACTATTTCTTTCTGCTCTAGATCATGGCCCATTAATAATCAAAGACTAAACAACCCCTGACCTTTTCTCAAATCCAGATCTCCAGTGGCTCCAAAGTAGGTCCCAGGCTCTGCTTTTGGTAGTTCAGCAGGGTGAGTAATAGTTGCAGGAAGGCAACAGTCCAAGGTTTAACTAAATGGGATATTTGAGAAAGAAATGATCAAATTATTTCACCCCAGAAATAAGCAGTTACCTAAGCAAAATGTGGGTTTTATAATAGGCCTCCCCCTAGGCTGAATGGTTGAAATCATGGGCTTTGTTCCTATTGTCTATTGTAAAGTGAATGCTCTATGCCCTCCATCAGTTATTTTCCTTTGTAAATGTGCTTATGGACCCATAGGGACAAGGTCCCCAGGTGTGTTCAGGTGTGAAGTTTTCATATTGTCCCCTAAACCTGCAGCTGGGTTATAGAATAGATCAAAAGGAACAGCAGCATTAACTGAGAGGCTGTGTGGGGCTTGTCAGGCACTGAGCTTTCACAAGCCTGTAGCCACCCAGTCCATTACATGGGTGCAGGACCGTACCCAGCCCTGTGCGAGCGGTGCGGCCGCACAGGGCGCAAAGGCTTAAGGAGCACATTTCGGCTGTCTGCCGTTGCCTGCCACTGCCACTTTTTCTTCACTCAGTGGCGGCAGGCAACAGCAGACATCTGAAATGCGCCCCTTAAGCCTTCTCACAGCATGCTAAGCACATCTGTCCCTCCCTACTCTGACACGACATCAGAGAAGAGAGGGACAGATCTGCTTAGTGCGCCATCAACTTACACAGCAGGCGCGCCTCTTCTCTCCCGCTGTGGGGGAGGGGGGGAACACGCCCATTATGCAAGTCACACAGGGAGCGATTCAACCTCGGTACGGTCCTGCATGGGTATCCATAGGAACATGAAGCCCAAGTGAAAGGAGGGGTCAGGGTTGCATTTTAATGCAGAGCTACCTTTTTCTGCTCCAAAGTGGCTTAAAACATGCAGGAGACAAGACCCAAGACACCTTCAGGAGGCTGAAGATTTTTTGTGCTTAAAATATGTGCTCTAGTTCCTGGAAATTTTCTCAGACTCTTAGGTTAAAGGGAATACTTCGGGTTTAAACTGATAATGAAACAGCAAACATAAGCAGTGAATGAATTATTTGCTTCAGTCTTTACTGAAGAAGATGTAGTGAAATTACTCATGCCTGAAATGGTATTTAAAAGTGATATTATAATGCCTCTGTATCATTCCATGATGAGACTGCACCTTGAATATTCAGTGCAATTCTGGTTGCCATATCTTAAAAAGGATATAACAGAATTAGAAAAGGTACAGAGAACAGCCACCAAAATGGTAAAGGAGATGGACTTTAATATTCATTATGATTCCCACTCCCACCACAGGGACAAGGTTCTGCTGTCCTTGTTGGATGACCTTTCCTTCCACCAGCATGTTTCCTGCCCCATGCTTGTGGCAGGGCACATTCTAGACCAGGGGTGGGCACCTCCGGTCCTGGAGGGCCGCAGACCAGTCAGGTTTTCGGGATATCCCTAATGAACATGCATGAGATATATATGCATTAGAGATATCCTGACAACCTGACTGGTTTGTGGCCCTCCAGGGCTGGATTTGGAGACCCCTGCCTTACACCTCTGTCATTTAAGATTGTGAGTGGGCAAGGTACAGTTGTCCTAGACATCGAAAGGGTATATAGAATGTGTCACATTCCTCCTCGATTCTCACCACCACCAAAAAGTTGTCTAATAGACAATTTTTTGGTGGTGGTGAGAAGTGAGGAGGACTGTGACAAATTCTATCTAACCTTTTTGATGTCTTGGACATCTGCACCTTGTCCACTCACAATCTTAAATGACAGAGGTGTAAGGCAGGGGTCTCCAGATCCAGCCCTGGAGGACCACAAACCAGTCAGGTTGGCAGGATATCTCTAATGCATATATATCTCATACATATTCATTAGAGATATCCCGAAAACCTGACTGGTCTGCGGCCCTCCAGGACAAAGTTTGCCCACCCCTGTTCTAGACCTTGTTCTCACCCCCTCTGCCTCTCCCTTCGCTCCCGCCCAATTTTCCTCTCTCCCGCTTCCTTGGTCTGACCACTTTTGCCTCCTCTTCTATCTTTCCCTCCCAACCTCACAGTCTCCACCCAATAGCTCCAATTTGCCCCCCCCCCCGACCCAGGCGCCGCATTACTCTACTTACCCTGCAACAGTTTCCCCCAGCAGAGTCCCTTTTCCCCCTTTTCTTTCCTTCCCTTCCCGTAGACAAGCAAAACGATCTCTGGACATCTACTTTCTCTGCTACCCTGGACCAACTTGCTCCCCTCGGTCCTATTTCCTTATCCCGTCCCTCCTCACATCACCCTTGGTTCCATCCTGGCCTCTGTCTTCAGTGCACACATCTACACTGTGCAGAACAAGTCTGGCGCAAACGTCCCAGCCCTGACTCGCTCACTTTCTTCCGTCGCTCTCAACAGCTTTACCATTCTATGACTACCACAACCAGATGATCCTATTACTCAGATCTCATTTCCTCTTCTTCCAGCTCATCCAGGCAACTTTACTGTGTTCTCTACTCTGCTACAGCCTTGCCCACCTCCCCCAAGACCTAAACCTTCTCCCCCATTGCGCCTGATCCCGCCTGCCTTGCCTCCTTTTTCTCTAGCAAGATTCAATCTCTCCATGCCACCTTCCCAGCCTCTCCCCCACCTCTCTCCCCTCTCCTCCCCTCCGCACCTCCTTCCTCCTCCTTCCCTCTCTATTCTAAGGTCTTCCCCCATACCTGGCACGTTTTTCACCCCGCCACTCTGGCCGAGCTCACCAAGGCTATCATCTCTTCCCACAGAACCACCTGCTCACTCAATCCCCTCCCTTCTACCTGGCTTCTGGACCCTTCACTTGCACTGCTCCCTTTCATCCTCTATATGTTCAACAATAGTCTTTCATCTGGTATTGTCAGACTCAAGGGTAGAGGGGGGGAATATGTAGAAGCTGATAAGGATAAAGCGGAATTGCTTAACAAATATTTTTGTTCTGTGTTCACAGATGAAGAACCAGGAGCAGGACCTCAGAAAACACCCACAAATAAGAACAGAAGCGAGGGACATCTTGAACAATTTTCAGAAGACTGTGTTCGTGAGAAACTAGCTCAACTTAAAGTAGACAAAGCGATGGGACCGGATGGGATACACCCTAGAATACTGAGGGAACTTGGGGACGTTCTAGCAACTCCACTGACTGACCTTTTCAATGCCTCGTTGGAGTCAGGAGTGGTGCCAAAGGACTGGAGAGAGGCTCATGTGGTGCCTTTACACAAAAGCGGAAGTAAGGATGTGGTTGAAAACTACAGGCTGGTTAGTTTAACTTCAGTGGTGAGTAAATTAATGGAAACGCTGTTGAAAGAGAAAATAGTGAGGTTTCTGGAGTCCAGCGGATTACAGGATCCGAGGCAGCATGGATTCACCAGAGGCAGGTCTTGTCAGACAAATCTGATTGATTTCTTTGACTGGGTGACCAGGGAGTTGGACCGAGGGAGGGCTCTAGATGTGGTGTATTTAGATTTCAGTAAAGCCTTTGACACTGTTCCTCACAGGTGACTTATAAACAAACTGAGCACCCTAGGAATGGACCCTAAAGTTACTGCTTGGGTTAGAAATTGGTTGGGTGGGAGGCGACAAAGAGTACAAGTAAATGGAGCTCACTCTGAGGAGAAGGATGTTACCAGTGGTGTGCCCCAGGGATCTGTCCTTGGTCCGATTCTTTTTAACATCTTTGTTAGTGATATAGCGGAAGGGCTGTCGGGTAAGGTTTGCCTCTTTGCGGATGATACCAAAATCTGCAATAAAGTAGACACCCAGGAAGGTGTAGATAACATGAGGAGGGATCTGGCTAAGCTTGAAGAATGGTCTAGAATTTGGCAACTGGGATTTAATGTTAAAAAATGTAAGGTCATGCATTTGGGCTGCAGCAATCCAAGGGAGCAATACAGTATAGGAGGTGAAGTACTTTTGTCCACTAGAGAAGAGCGGGGGGACCTAGGCGTAGTTGTGTCCGATGATCTTAAAGTAGCTAAACAGGTAGAAAAGGCGACGGCAAAAGCTAGAAGGATGCTTGGGTGCATACGGAGAGGAATGGCTAGCAGAAAAAAGGAGGTGATAATGCCTCTGTATAAGTCTTTGGTGCGACCTCATTTGGAGTATGGTGTGCAATTCTGGAGACCGCACCTTCAAAAGGATGTGAACAGGATGGAGTCGGTGCAGAGGGTTGCTACTAAGATGATTAGTGGTCTTCATTATAAAGCATATGAGGACAGACTTAAGGATCTTAATATGTACACCTTAGAGGAAAGGCGGGATAGAGGTGATATGATTGAGATGTTTAAATACCTCCGTGGCATAAATGTTCAGGGAGAGAGCCTCTTTCAATTGAAAGCAAGTTCTGCGACGAGGGGACATGGGATGAGGGTGAAGGGAGATAGATTCAGGAGTGATATGCGGAAATATTTCTTTACGGAAAGAGTAGTGGATCCGTGGAATAGTCTCCCAGTGGAGGTGGTAGAGATGAGGACAGTAACTGAATTCAAAAAAGCATGGGACCAACACAGAGGATCTCTAAAGGTAAAAAGTGGACTGTTGTAGTTGTTGTTATGGAAGGACAGACTAGATGGGCCTTGTGGTCTTTTTCTGTCATCATGTTTCTATGTTTCTATGTTTCTATTTTTCCCTCAGCCTGGAAGATGCCCTCATTCGCCCACTAGTTAAGAAGCCCTCCCTCAAACCCTCTGTCCCAGCCAGCTGGCACCCCATGTCTAACCTGCAAGGTTCTGGAGAATCTTGTCTTTACACAGCTTCCAGTACACCTTGACTCCACTCTCTCCCTTCACCCCCATCAGTCCGGCTTCTGCACCAGTCATAGCACTGAAACTGTCCTCATCTCCCTCTTTATTTATTTATTTATTTAACAATTCTTTTATACCGCGCTATTACAATCAGTGCGGTGTACAATGAACAAGAACATACTACAATGCATACAAGTAACATTGAGTTTTACATTAAACAGGGAACTTGGCTCTTGAACGAAGTCTCTTGGCTCTTGAACGAAGTCCACCAGTCTCATGACCATGGTGACCTCTCCCTTGTAGTCTCCCTGGATCTGTCCTCTGCCTTTGACATTGTCGATCACCGCACTCTCCATGCTCATCTGGCTGACCTTGGGATCTGCAGCTATGTTCTTTCCTGGTTCCGTTCCTTTTTCTCTTCTCGCACTTTCTCTGTTCAGACCAGTTCAGCTGCCTCCCCTTCCTCGCCCCTCCACTGTGGTGTTCCCCAGGACTCGATGCTTGCTCTTCTCCTTTCCAACATTTTCCTTGCCCCTCTTGCAATTATTCAGCAGTCTGGTATCTCTAGTCAGTTCTATGCTGATGACATTCTTCTCCTGCATCACACCAGCTCCCCTTGCCTCCAACCTTTCTGCCCTTAATGTCTGTCTTACCCGAGTTGCCGCATGGCTCAGTAGTAATTTCCTTCACATCAACCCCTCAAAGTCCGCTGCTCTTTGGTTCTCCTTTGACACCCCTCCTCCCACCATTTCTCCTCTCCTTTCCTCCACTCCGATTCCCCTTGTTTCTTCCCTCCGGTATCTTGGGGTCTCGCTGTACTCCTCCCTTTCCTTCCATCATCATATCACCTCACTCATCCGCCGCTCTTTCCTTTCCCTCCGTCAGATTCATGCCATCTGCCCCTTCCTCTCCCTATCCTCCCTCACTACTCTTGTCCTTTCCCTTGTTATTTCCCGACTGGACTACTGCAACGCCATCTTGGCTGGTCTTCCACAATATCAGCTCAGGCGGTTGCAGCTTGTACAAAACACAGCCTCCTGTCTTCTCACTCATTCCTCCCCTACCAATCATGTTACTCCCCTGTTCCTTAATCTACACTGGCTTCCAATCAAGTTCCGGTTTATCTACAAACTCCTCACCCTCAATCACAGAGTACTCTACATAGGCGCCCCTCAGTACCTAGCCAACACCATTCGTCTTCAACCTGTCTCCTCTGCTCAGCTCACGGCAGCCATATCTTCCTTCCTTCCCCTTCTCAGGCTCACTTGGAGTTGATTCATCACTCTGCTTTCTTTTTCCTGACCCCTGCCTTTGGAATTCCCTCCCTCCCACCCTATGCATGGAGCTGTCCTTTCCACGATTCAAGGGTCTACTTAAAACCCACCTCTTCCAACAAGCATTTGACCTCCCTGACCCCTGATATACCTCCCTTTTGTTAGTCCCCTTCTTTCCCATTCCCTCCACCTACGATCAGGAGTCTTCAGTTCTTTGTCCTTTGCATTTTCTTTCTCTGTCTCTCTCTTTCCTGTCTAACCACTGGCGTTCTTTTTTTTCTATTTCTGATTTGCAGCTTGTTTTTATTGTACACCGCCCTGATGCACATGCCTGGGCAGTGTATCAAGCAACAAAATAAAGAACGAAGAATACCCCTATTATGAAAAAGGTTAGAGCTCTTCAACTTAGAAAAAAGACAGCTAAGGGGAGATATGATAGAGGTCTATAAACTAATGAATGGAGTGGAACAGGTAAATGTGGATTGGTTGTTTACTCCATCAAAAAGTAGGATGACTAGGGGACACACAATGAAGCTACAATGTAACCCATTTAATATGAGAAAGTATTTTTTCACTCAAAGCGTAATCAAAATTTAGAATTTGTTACAGGAGGATGTATAAAATCTGTTAGTGTAGCTGGGTTTTAAAAAGGTTTGGACAGTTCCTGGACGAAACGTCCATAAACCATTATTAAGGAGGAGCAGAGAAATCCATTGCTTACCCCAGGATAAGCATCATGGATTCTGTATACCTTTTTGGGTACCTATCAGGTACTTGTGACCTTGATTGGCCAATGTTGGAAACAGGATACTGGGCTTGATGGATCTTGGTCTGACCCAGTATGGCATTTCTTATGTTTTTTTACTCTTATGAACAAGAAATAGCTTACAAAGAAAAATAACAGGTATTTACCAAAGCAAACCAAAAAGAGAAATAGAATCATTAAATAACAATATTTTCAAAAATCAATCAGCCTCTAAGGCACACAAGGTAAAATATATAAATTAAATGTTACAACAGATAAATTAGTCGGTTTTGTAATTGAAACCCAATGATTTTTGAGAATGTTGTACTGGTACTGTAAGATACAGATACAGACCCAATACCATTCAGATCCTTGGTGCCATTCCTGCTAAAAAAATCCTGTTTTATTTATAGTTAGATCTCGCCATTTGGATGGCAGTTCTTTTAGTCTCTGACAATCTGTTGGGCTCAGAACTTTCACTAAAGGGAGCCTGGAAATTACAGGACAGATAGCACATGCTGACTCTTTTTCCTTCTGGAATCTGACTCAGAGCTGGGGCAGATTAATCCTTGCTTTTTTTAAGTGTGAGTCCAAGGTTTGGAACTCTGATGAGAGCTGAAGTACAACTTTTAGGCCTTTTTCTCTTCTAAAACCCTAGGAGAAGCCCTGATGCTTCCTCTCCAAAGTTCAGTAACTGACCATGACTGATTCCCTTGATTCAAAAAAACATCAAGAGGTTTCAACAAATCACAGAGTGCTGCAATCTAATGCAAGAACCAACTCCCTGTTGTTGACTAAAAAGTCAGTCCAACATTTTCTGGTAATTTAAAAATGTGTTCATTGTAATCCACTTTGGAATTTGCTGTTAGCAGTCTGTATGCTCAGATTTATAATTCCCAAAGCTGGTAACAAGCATCCATGCCAGGATTTGTGTCCTTAAAGGCAGAAATATAGGCAAGAGCTGGAGTCTCTATTTTAGTGAGGTCCTCACACACTATCACATCTGAATGTGCACAGGGACACTGGTCCAGTGATGACTTTTATTTAATACTGCCGTCACTTTCAGACCATTATTAGGCTCCAGATCAATTATGAGATGAGGGGAGGGCAAAAGGGAAGGTTTGGGGAGCAGGGCGGCCCAAGGGTTTTGCTGGGCCTCATTTGTATAAATCTAATTTATTATATTTCAAAATCTATATGTTGCCCATCTAAAATTTTAAGCGACTTTCAAAAAAGTCCTTCTCAAGCCTCTTTGTTGTCCTTACAATGACTTAGGGGCATGTTTACTAAACATTAATGTGTGTTAAGTGGCACTGTACCTATAGAAATAAATGGCCATTGCTGCACTAAGCACACATTCAAATTTGTGAAAGCACATTAACCATTAGTAAACATGCCTCTTAATGAGTGTCTGAAAAGCATTTGCATGTACAGATAAAATTAAAAGATCAGCATCAAAGACATAGAGAAGGAAGTGAAGAAGAGAGGAAGAGAGAAAAAATGGAAGGAGTCACAGAGAAGATAGACACAAGAAAAGTAGAAAAGAGAGACTGGAACCAGCTTAGTTAGAAAAATAAAATGGCCAGACAATAAAGGTAAAAAAATAATTTCATTTTCAATTTAGCAATTGCAATATGTCAGTTTTTGTAATTAACGTGCTTTCTTTATATGCATCTCTTTCTATTTCTCTAGTGTTGCACTCATACAGTGCCTGGCTTCTTGGGGTTTCAGTTTAATTATTGTCTACATATTTCTATTTTTAGTTTGTGATCCCTTATTCTCTATTTGGTGAGAGTTCATCTGTGTTCTAAATGTATGACTGAGGCCAGGTATTCTTTCAGCAATGAGTTTCTATATAAGGATCCTTAGTAATCTGTCTTGTTCAGTTTTCATGGTAGGTGTATGGATTTTCTAGGGCTCACAGCAATACTTTTGGTGCTGCCCTTTCCTAAGTAGACTCTTTGTTGTGGGAGTTTTTGAAGTTATGTTGTTATAGAATGGTTGGTTTGTTCTATAGGTCCTGTGCTGTTGTTCTCACTTTTTCTTTTTGTTTCCTCTGTGAAGTCAACACTAGGGTGTTGGTGGCGGGGAGGAGAGGAGGGAGATATATATGCTGAAATATGAATAGTCTTTAAGGCTTGCAGTTTTGTATCCTTGATGCTGCATGAACTGTTCTTAAATTTCAAATATTTTGTCTTTTCAGATACAAGATAATCTCAAATTTTAAGGGAATATCTCAGTTTACTTTGGTCTTGTGGCCTGATAGCTTCACTGTTACTGATTTCTGTTATTTTTCAGCTCTGGCACAGTCTAATCCAGCCTGCACACCCTGATTTGAATTTCCAGCTACAAGGATTTTTTTTCTCATTTTATATCTTTCTTCCTTATCATAAAACTGGTAACAGCACTGACCAAATAAGTCCACTTGTCGTTGTTGTTATGCAAATATTTATGCAACTGAGGCCCTGAGGATATGCAAATATTTATGCAAATGAAGCCCTACAATGAGTCTCCGCACATGGCCCTGCATCACCTTAGGGCTGCCCCTGGTCACAATAGCCTCCCTCCCTTCTGTGATCTCTTTTCTCTTTGACTTCCTTTCTTTTTCTCTCCTTCCTCTAAGACTCCTGTTGTCTCTCCTGTCTTCCCTTCCTGAGTTGTGCAGCATCTCAAAATGCACGTCAAGTCCTCATAAGCCACAGAACCAGCAGTTCTTGCCTTATAATTATTTCATATATGGTGTAAATAGATTTTGACGAGCTCTGATAGATCCAGAGCAGGTAACTTTCAGCTTTGCACTGATAAGCGAGCAAAGTTAGACCCCCCCCCCCCTCCCAGAAAGAGAAAATATAAAAAATAGTTTTGATCCTTTTCAAAGACAGGTCTTTCATCTGTCTGTCCCACCATTGGAGGGACGGACAGCATTTAAGGAACTGTAATGCTTTATTAACACCTGTATAATCTTTCCTTTGCTTTACCAGCATCCTCCCTCCCCCTCTCGGAAAGGGCTTGAAAACAATACTGCCCAAAGAAGCAACTAAGCAGAGCTAGTGCAGGGGTATCAGGCACACTAGGTGTCTAACCTTGTGCCTCCCCTCACAATTAAAATGTACATATTTATAATCTCTCCACCCAGCTGTAGCCCTATCCAGATTCCCCTCTTCCTCTCCTTCATCCCAGTTGCATCACCCTTTCTCTCTCCTCCTATTCATATCCAGATTCTACTTCCCTAGCTTCAGAGACATCCAGTCTTAACAAGATCTAGCCCATCCCCTCTCCTGGCCTCCTACCATAGCTGACAGAATGGGGTGGGTTACAGGGGCTGTGGCTTCACCAATATTTTGCCCAACACATCAACAACTATGGAGTTTGAGGGTAGGGTTGGAAATTGGTTGGTCCTTCCAATCAAAAAGATTCTCTTTTGCTTCTGCATCCTACTCTTGTAGATTTGGGCTCTGCACAGGCTATAGATTTCCCTCAACAGCGGCCTGTTCCCAACATGGCAAGTGAGCGAGTGGCAGCAATTCAAATACAGTTCTCCTACTGCATGCTCCACGTTCCTCCAGAGATAGGTGCTCTTCCCCAGTGTTCTGTCACCCTTTGCAGGCCCGAGGACCATCCCTTGGCTCTGTAGCATTGGCATTGGCCACAGGGCATACACAGGTATAGCATGAAACCAGGAAAGGGGGGAGGGTGGTGAGGGGACGGAAGGATAGATGCTCTCTTCACTGGTATCTCACCTTTTCATTCTCCTTGTTTGGAGAGGCAACTGGACCAACACAATCCCTGAGACCTTAGGTAACTTGCTTTGGTAGTGATAGCCAAAATGTTTACACAGTTAAAACTGCCTCCTCTCAGTAAGTGTACAAGTAAGTGTGCTCTCTCACAGTGCACACAATTAAATATACTTTTGGGCACCTACATTGCACCTTCTCTCATGCGGATGCTAGATATACTGGCACAAATATGCTCATGTTGAATGTATTATTCAAATTTTCAATGGGAAGCTCCATAGGGAGTTTCTATTTGAAAATGTATTCTTTATTACTAGCACTTTATATCACGCTTATGGTTAATGAAGACCCTAATGTGGCTTACAGTTAAAAAACTATACAATTTTTTTAAGTACCATCAAGTCAATGCTGACTGCAGGTGACACAGCAGCACCCTGAAAAGAAAGATGTAGTAATATTAACTACATTTAAAATATCCCAAGGATTATTTTCTACATACCTGCAATCCCTTCTTCAAAATCCTCCAGACAACAGAGCAAGAAAAACGTCCCAACAGAAAATTTTATTGGTGCCCTACACATTCCGAAAGAACAAAAAAAAAACACTTCCAATAAGGCTTTCTCCCTCTACGCTCCAATCATATGGAATGCACTGCTGGATCACCTACACAAAATTACTGACCCCATCAACTTCAGAAAGAAATTAAAGACGCACTTCTTCAAGGACCATTTTGGAGTTGATGACTAGAACAACATTCACTCCCCCTTCCCCCTAAACCCATCTCAATCCTCACCAACCTACATCATGCCCAACAGCTTGTCTTGGCAGATGTCCTATATACCTATGATTGATCTGTATATTGTAAAAAGTTATCTTGCTTGAAGTTTGATGCCTTTAACCTTGTTCAAAGTTACCTTATTCTAGTCCACTTTGGTTCGCTTTTGAATGTTCCATGTACCTATGAACTGATTTGTTCTATGTAAACCGCTTTGGCTATAAGATTAGGCGGTATATAAACCGTGCAAATAAATATGATCAGAATTGCCAGCCTTTTCTTCTGAGACAATGAAGGGTAAAGTGACTTGCCCAAGGCGTGCCAGGTGGAATTGAATGCTGATCATTTGGGTGCTAGGCTGTTGCTCTAACCACTAGGCTACTCCTCCATTCCAAACAGACAATAGATAATATTTAACAATGCAAAAGATAATATAACCCCCCCTTCCTCCTACCAATCTAGTGCTCCTGAAACTCAGCTTCTCTCCCCCCTCCCCCCCCCCCCCCAATGCTTCACAGAACAGCCATGTCTTTCTGAAACCTTAGAAAATGTAATTCCATCTGCATCTCCTCTGGAAGACTGTTCCGCAGCTCGGGTGCAAAATTTGCTAGCAGACCCATGGAGAGGAATTATCAAGACCTGTAAATTGCCTGTGGGGGTTCAGAATTGCCCCCTCTTTCTCCGCTTGCCTCAGGTGCCCAATGTTGTGTGCTGGGGCAGCTTTCCAACAAGGGTTTGTGATTAGGAAATAAGGCTAGATTATGTCAAATGTTGGGGAGGATGAGCAAGACTGAATTAAGAACAGGATGTTTTCAGCTGAAGAACCCAAATAGTGAAATGAGATGCCCTAGGATATTAGAATGGAATTAGATGTTAAATTATTTAAGAATAAATTGAAAAACATAGTTGTTCCCTATTGGATAGTGGGTGACAAGGGTTTGGGATGGGAGGTTATGTCGGTTTTCAGGAGTGTGCAGTTTGTTTACATGTGCGGTTGTTTTGTGTTAGGTGCTGTGTGCTTACTGTGTGATATGTTTACATATTATGAACTTTGTAAGAACAGCATAGAAGATTTAAAATAGCTAAATACCTTTATATCTATTGTACAGCACTTATTGCTTCCAATAGCACTATAAAATTCATCAGGTTGATACAGAGTCACCACGGTCAGCATTATTTTAAACTTGCTATCTGGATAAGCTGATGTCAGTGGGTCTGTTTTTTCTGGAGATGGTGATGGTGGTGGTGATGGTGAATGCATAAAAGGTGATACAGGCCCCTGTGGCCAGCCTCCATCACGTGACAACTGCACATGTGTGAAAGGGCTGCAGAGTGCACAGCTGCCATCTCGGAAGCTGTTGACAAGATTGGCAGCCAGGAAAGGATATTCTGGATCTTAGTATTGGCATTTTTGGGGTATGTCCCACAAAGGTGGGGAGCATAACCACACAATTTCAGGGCAAACTCCCCAAAGCTCAACAATAACTAGCAGGAATAGACTGGGATCTAGAGTTGCTGGTGATGAAAATGTTCCCCCGGCAAAGTGTATGACAACAGAAAGGGAAGAGTACAAGGCCTGAAGGCAGCTAAAAAGGTAATTGGAACTGTTAGCTGGAATACAAAGTATCTCCAGGGCCCTTCCTGAGCTGCCACATAGGTCTTTTAATGACGAGAGGTGAGTTTTGCTATTTAGTACTAGGTCCTCATCTTCACCTGGTGGGGATCAAGAACCCTGATAGCAGGTTAGAATTGTCTTTGAGAGCCCATGTTCTTAGAGTGGTTCATAGGGGCATGTTTACTAAAACCCCGTTAAAGTGCGGGCCCTGGTAGTGTGCGGGTGCCATATAAGGAGTGGGTGTTCCGTCCTGAAAAAGGAAAGGCGGAATTTACATATGCACTAAGATGCGCGGCGCCCATGTGCGCCCCGCACCTTAGCGCATGAGATAGCTGCGCGGGAGGCATAAGTGGCGCGCTGAAGTGCACAAAAAAGAGCAGAGCCACAGCACAATGGTTAAGACACTGACCAACGGTACAAGGATCAGGGGGTTCAATCCCCCACAGTGCCCAATGAAGACAGCTGGCTGAGGCATTAATTTATGAGGCGCAGAAGGCAGCGCGCTAATGTTCTTGGCGGCATATTAATACTGGGCAGCATAAGGCGGCGCACTGATGTTTATGGAGGCATTATAACACTGGGTGGTATAAGGGGCGCGCTGATGTGCAAGTAGAAGAACAGAGCCATAGCACAATGGTTAAGACACTAATCAATGGTGCAGGGATCAGGGGTTCAATCCCCCACAGTGCCCAATGAAGACAGCTAGCTAAGGCATTACTTTAGGAGCCAGTGTAATATTGGGCCGCATAAGGCAGTGCACTGATGGCCATAAGGTAGCATGCTAACGTTTTAGGAGGCTTTTTAATATTGGGCGGCATAAGGCGGCGCGCTGATGTGCAATCACAGGAACAAAACCACAGCACAATGGTTAAGACACTGACCAATAGTGCAGGGATCAGGGGGTTCAATCCCCCAAAGTACCCAATGAACGAGGCTGGCTGAGGCATAACATATTATGGGGAAGATTGCTTTAGGAGACATTTTAATTATCACTACTAGCAAAGGCACTCCCAAAGCGTGTTAACATAAGGTGCCCTATAAGGCACATTTTAAAGTGCACTGTCAGCCAAGGCACCCTAGAATGTTGCTTATACGGCGCTTTAGAGGGTGCCGCATGAGGTACCGCAAGGTCAGTGTACTGTTTTTTATGGCAGCACTGTGCAGTTTAAGGAATGAAAAGCATACGTAGGTGCGCTGACAGGCAAGGAGGAGCAGCAGTGGAGCACAATGATTAAGGCACTGACTGCTGATACAGGGGTCATGAGTTTGCTCCTCAGTGTGCCTAATACGTAAGGCTGGCTGTGGCATCAGCTTTGCATTGTATATATTTTGTCCTGCAGCACTTTATTTTTATGTTATTAATTGCTGCCAGCAAACACGCCCTCACGTGCCGTAATTGAAGGTGCCGTATAAGGCACCCTATAAGGCACTCCATATGGCACATTATAAATTGCACTGTCCGCCACAGCACCCTAAAATGTCTCCTATAGGGCACCCTATAGGTTGCGTCACAGGAGAATGTATAGTGCACCTTATATGGACGGGAACCATAAGGTGCCCTATAGGACGCCCTATAAAGCACCCTCAGAGGCACCTTATGGGTACAGTATGCTGAGGGTGTTTTTGCTGGCATCAAAATATGTACATTAAAAAAAGATAATGCATTGAACAACCCTATCAAATAATCCCACTGTGGGTTTGAACCCATGACCTCTGGCTTCAGAGGCAGTGCAGTAGCCATTGGGCTACAGCTCTATAGCTGTTAGCAAGCCCCTGGCTGGCTGCAGAGAGCATGCACATCACCACACAGACAGTCTGCTGTGGTCACCAGGATAGGGTTAGCCTACCCATACCCATGATGCACTGCACATGCAAATCAGCTGTCCACAGATTAACACAAGATGGGCAATGCACCCCCACAGCACCTCGGCCCGGTAGAGGGAAGTGACCATGTGCACCCACACACCACCTCGGCCTGGTAGGGGGTACTGACCGTGTGTTTTACTGGCACAGAGTAGCTACACACCGTCACATTGTGCGGGTACTGTGCTCACCCTGAGGGTGCAATGAGGCGCCCAGGACCAGGTCCACAACACCTTCAATGGCTGAAAGAGGCCATGCTGGAG
The DNA here is from genome assembly GCA_033557465.1 of Ichthyophis bannanicus. Lineage (NCBI taxonomy): Eukaryota > Metazoa > Chordata > Amphibia > Gymnophiona > Ichthyophiidae > Ichthyophis > Ichthyophis bannanicus. The sequence goes on along the minus strand of CM066032.1, from coordinate 1,159,904,353 downwards.
GTTCTAAAGCAGTGTTAATGTGTGAGATAGATAGTTTCTGCACAAACACCTTGGATATCTCTGTCTGTTTCAGTCAGGTGTAGCCCCCATGGACCACCCCCCCCCTCCCCCAGGGCTGAGGGTGGCAAACAGGGCCTCCCATCCATAGATCCACATTCTACCTCCCTGCAAAAGTGGCAGTAGAGGGGACCATCAACCTGGGTCCTGCTGAGGAACAGACACCCCACAGGGCAGTCAATGCAGCTCTATACACATCCATAACACAATAGCAGACAGATATTAGGCCTGGATATGGTGAGCTGCACCCCACCACTATCTGATATTCTTCTGCAGCATGTCATCAGCCACTGCACCCTACAAGCTGCTCCATCAAGACACATACCAGCTGCAAACAGTGTGCTAGTTAGTCCACAGTGCATGCACCCAGAACTGGGATGTCAGCATACACAGCAAGCAGATAAATCAGTGACTGGGCCCCAAAATCAAACCCATATCTATCATATGAGAGAAATACTGTATAGCACTATGGGGGTGCCTAGCCATGCTGTGGTCACTGCACAGTCAGGGTGAGAGTGATCTCTCAGCAGGACATACTGAGGTCACACTGTCTGTGTAGGTGGTGGCCGGGCACTAAAATGTCCCAGTCAGTGCCCTATGCCCTGTGAAGATGCACCCTGGCCAGGCCACCCTGTCCGGCCTATACCCATGGTACCTTGCTCCTCATTATGCATATTGGCAGCCCAATACTGGCAACATTGCTGGCAGTGTGGGCTGTGGAAGGTGTTTGCAGCCACCACACACTGGATAGACAGACAGCCACCCCCACACCTATGCCAGCATTGTGCTACTATAGAGGAGTTCAGCAGCCATACCCACCACACCAGTCCTGGGCACAGTACAGGCATGGATATGGTACGCAATACTGTTGGGGGTCACTCCCCAGGGTGGTAAACACTGTCAGAGACCAGACCTGCAGCACACACCGCAGACATCACAATGATTGTTATGGTGGAGATCAATGAACAAAATGTGCTTAACGTAGGAATTGATATCTGCCAGTTATCATGGGCAACGTTTGATAGCTGTGTACCATATACCCAGGTGTAGGGTGGCATTGCTAAGATATGCAACTGCCAGTATTGGGAGATACAGGCAGGGCCCAATGTCCTGCCTCTCCACGAGGCATTGGCCAATGGGGCCTGTGGGTGTGTGTGTGTGTGTCTGGCCCTGTTGGCTGCTGCTTTACGGCAGAGTGTCCCAACTCCAGTCCTGGTGTTCCAACCACTGTTCGGGTTTTCATGCTGTCCCTCATAAATATGCATGAGCTACATCAGCATACCATGGGGGTGGTGCATAGATATGCAGCACAGGCATCTTTATTAGAGGCAGCATGGATCCTGAATGGTGTGGGGCCCTCCAGGACTGCATTTGGGAGACTCTGCTCTAGGTAATGCGGCTGTTTATGGTGTCTGTGTTTGGTGTGGTAAAATATCGGCGTATGAACCATGCGTTTGTTCTCAGCAATAACGGTTTGTCCTTGCTATCATGGTTTAGTTGTAGGAAAAATATGTGGACTGGATTGGCAGTAGTCCCAGCTGGGCTTTGAACCTGTGACCTTCTGTTCCTGCATACACTGTCTGTGTGCACTGCACCACTGTGTTGACACAGATATGCTGTGTTCCCTGGGGAGTCCATGACTGTACATCCGACAGAGCCTGTCTGTTGCAGTGGATGGTGCCAGCCTGCACAGGCCTAGGCCACTGTCTGCTGTGGTTTGCAGCCACTGCCCCCTCCACCACCTGTACCCTTCCGCCAACATGCAGACATGTCCCTATCTGGGGAAAAAGCATATGACCTGATTGAGTTGTGGCACTCCAGGACTGAATTTGGGGGACTTGGCTGTAGGTAATGCCCATTGTTATGGTTTGTGTGCGGTGTAGGGTAAAATATAGGTGTTGGAACCATGCTTATGTTCTCTGCCATAAAGGAGTGTCTGTACTATCACTGTTTAGTGGTGGGTAAAGCTATGGGGACTGGGCTGGCAGGAGCTCCAGCTGGGATTTGAACCTGTGACCCTCTGGTCCTTCAGGCACTGGCTGTGTCTGCTGCACCACACTGTAGCCACAGAGACAGTGCTGTCTCTGGAGATAGGAAACCTGGCCGCACGAGTCAGACACCCTGCTCTGCACAATTTTGCTGTGGGCTCGTTTACCTTGTATGGGGACAAAGGTGCAATTAAACCTCAAAAATGACCTCCAAAAAAGGCGAAAAAACCAAAACCAAGCTGGGCAAAAGTGATATCAATGGGCAACATGACAAACACTCCCAGGAAAGCTCCATTAAAATGCAGTGCTTTTTGAACACGTCTACGGAGCGTAGACCCTTCCAAAAATCATTTCTTTTTTCTGGAGCTTTCCTGGGAGTGTTTTTTATGGTTGCCCATTAATATCACTGTTGCCCAACTGGAGTATAATGTATTTGGAATTTGTTTTGGTCATTTTCAATTTATTTTTGCTATTTTGTTCTGTGCACATGTATCACACTGCTCACGTTTTTCAAGTTTCCCCGGTTTTGCTGTACATTGCTGACGTAAATGGTTTCTCTTCCCTTTAAATCGGCTCTAACGCGAGGGTTTCACTCGCGGTATTTTTTTGGCCGAAATTCAGCCCTGCTCCTGTGCGGGGAGCCTCTCCCCTCCCACTCTCCACCCATTGACCCCGTCCCTCTGCCCCTCGGGGGCCTTCCTCCCCCCTCCGTACGCCTTTCCCCGCCTCTATCGCACATCAGCGCCCCGCACACGTGCGCCGGCCCGTTAATGTGACGCGCACATGTGCGCGGCGCTTAAGAGCACTTAAGTGCATCATTAGCGTAAGCTATTGTGCGCCGCGCACGTGTGCGCGGTTTAGTAAACATATCCCATAGTGCCAACATGCCCTGTGAGTTAAGGTGTTTTCTCAGTTTAGAAGATTTTCAAATGGTTATACAATTGCTTATTTTACCTTTTTTAGATTGTTGCAATAGTCTTTATTTTGATTTGCCTAAAACTTTATTTCACTTCTTGCAACTCATTCAATGTGCTGCAGCTCACATGATTTTAAGCTTACAAAAAACTGAACATATCTCTGACAAATTTCTGAAACTTCATTGGCTCCCTGCTGGCTCCAATTCGCAAATCTTTATTTAATGCAAATGTTCCTCATCTTGATACGCTTTTATTTATTTTTATTTTTTATTTATAAATTTCAACTTATCCTCCAAGCAAAACATGAATGAACAGAAAATACCAGAAAATCAAAAAGACAAGGAAAAAATTATACACAAATAAAAAATCCAATAACTAAATAGTCTACACTCGGGCAAGAAAAAGAAACATTTATACATTACTTGCTCTTCCAACTTAGCCAATCGCTCAATTTGCATCTCTTGGGGGTATGTTTACTAAAACCCCGGTAATGTGCGGGCCGCGCTAGTGTGCGGGTACCATATAAGGAGTGGGCGTTTCAAGCAGAAAAAAAACAACCCGGGATTAACCATGCGCTAATGTGCACTGCGCCCATGTGCGCCCCGCACATTAGGGGGGCGGCGAGGCGGCAGGGGGGGCGGGGCAGGGGCAGGGGGGCAGGGCAGGGGGGGCAGGCAGGCTGTTTGGACCCATAGACGGATTCTGTGGTAACACCCAAACTGCCCTCTAGAACTCAGGATCTCCCACCAACAGATCCACATTCCACATCACTGCAATGGTGCTGCTGGAGGGGGACTATCAACCTTGGTCCAGCTGGGGGACAGACAACATACAGGGCAGTCCATGCATTTCTGTACACATCCATAAGGTGATAGCAGACAGACAGCAGGCCTGGAAATGCTCAGCTGCCCACCACCACTGTCTGACATTCTCCAGCAGCAAACACAGTGAAGCTGCAGCCGCTGCACCCTGCAAGGTGTTCCAGCCTTACACATACTAACTGCAACCAGTCTGCTAGCTAGTCCATAGTGCATATTACTGGAAGAAATGTGTGCACCCAAAACTGGGATGTCCGCACACCCACCAAGCGGATAGGTTAGTGATTGGGCCACAAAAGGCAACCCATAGATATCACTTGAGAGAGATGCTGTTGGCACTATGGGAGACCTAGCCATGCCAGGGTGGAGAACACTGTCAGACACCAAACCTGAGACACACTCCACAGACATCAGAAATATTGGTATGATACAGCTCAATGAGCATATAGTGCTTAACGTAGGAATTGATATCTGCCAGTAATCACAGCAACATTTTGATATATGTGTAGCGTATTTCCAGGTTTAGGGTGGCAGTGCTAAGGTGTGCACGTACTAGTATTGTGAGATGTACACAAGGCCCGATATCATGCCTGTCCAATAGGCTTTGGGTAATGAAGCCTGTGGGTGTGGTTATTTCTGCTCCTGTTGGCCGTTGCTCTTGGGCAGAGGTCCCCAACTCTAGTCCTGGTGGGCCATACACTGTTCATGTTTTCCTGCTGTCCCTAATGAATATGCATGAGATACATCTGCATACCATGGGGCCGGTGCATGGAATGGAACAAAGGCATCTTTATTAGAAACAGCATAACACGTGAATGATTTGTGGCCCTCCAGGACTGCATTTGGGGGAATCTGCTCTAGGTAATGCACATGTTTCTGATGTCTGTGCTCTTTCGGGTAAAATATAAATGTATTGGCCATGTTTGCGTTATCTGCACTAAAGGTTCTGTCTGTATTACAACATTTGCGTGGTGTGTAAAATGTGGGGAGTGGGTTGGCAGGGCTGACACCTGGGATTTGAACCTGTGACCTTCTGCTCCTGAAGGCACTGGCTGTGTGTGCTGCACCACCGTCTTGCTACAGAAGCAGTGCTTTCCCAGGGGAGTCCATGGCTGTTTGTCAGACTGGCCGTCTGTTGCAGTGCACGGCACCCACGTGAAGAGGGCTAGGCCATGGTGTGCTGTGGACAGCTGCCACTGCCCCCTCCGCCACCAGTACCCCTCCGCCACCATGCTGACATGGCCTTATATTGGAGACAGCATAGAACCTGAATGATTTGTGACCCTCCAGGACTGCATTTGGGGGACTCTGCTGTAGGTAATGCACATGTTTATGTGGTGTGTGGTGTTGAAGGTAAAATATGAACATTTCAACCAAGCTTATGTTCTCAGCAGCAAAGGTTAAGTCTTTACTACCAGATTTTTTAAGGGGAAGATTAAGGGGACTAGGTTGGCAGGAGCCACTGCCAGGATTTGAACCTGTGGTCTTCTGTTCTTGCACACACTGTCTGTGTGCACTGCACCACAGTGTTACCACAGATATGCTGCATTCCCTGCGGAGTCCATGACTGTACATCCGACACGGCCTGTTGGTTGCAGTGCACGGCACCCACCTGGACAGGGCTAGGTCATGGTCTGCTGTGGGCACCAGTCGCTGCCACCTCCACCATCAGTGCCGCTCCATCCTTAGATTGGAGACAGCATAAACCCTCATGGATTTGTGGCCCTCAAGGACTGCATTTGGGGGATTCTGCCGTGGGAATGCACATTTCTATGGTGTTTGTGCTGTGTAGGGTAAAATATAGGTGTTTGACCCATACTTATGTTCTCAGCAATAAAGGTTCAGTCTTTACTACCATGTTTTCTTCATGGGTAAAATAAGGGGACTGGGTTGACAGGAGCCCCAGCTGGGATTTGAACCTGTGACCTTCTGGTCCTAAAGGCACTGGCTGTGTCCGCTGCACTAACATCTTGACACAGAAGCAGTGCATTCCCAGGGAAGTCCATGGCTGTTCGTCAGACAGGCCCTGTCTGTTGCAGTGCACGCCACCCACATGATGAGGGCTAGGCCATGGTGTGCTGTGGCCAGCAGCCACTGCCCCCTCCAACACCAGTACCCCTCCGCCACCATGCTAACATGTCCTTATATTGGAGACAGCATAACACGTGAATGAATTGTGGCCTTCCAGAACTACATTCGGGGGACTCTGCTGTAAGTAATACACATGTTTATGTGGTGTGTGGTGTTTAAGTTAAAATATGAACATTTCACCCACGCTTATGTTCTCAGCAGCAAAGGCACAGTCTTTACTACCATGTTTTTTTAGGGGGAAAATTAGGAGGACTAGGTTGGCAGGAGCCACAGCCAGGATTTGAACCTGTGACTTTCTGTTCTTGCATACACTGTCTGTGTGCACTGCACCACTGTGATGCCACAGATAGGCAACATTCCCTGGGGAGTCCATGACTGTACATCCGACAGGGCCTGTTTCTTGCAGTGGACGGCACCCACCTGGACAGAGCTAGGCCATGGTCTGCTGTGGGCACCAGCCGCTGCCACCTCCACCACCAGTGCTGCTCCATCCTTAGATTGGAGACAGCATAAACTCTGATGGATTTGTGGCCCACCAGGACTGCATTTGGGGGATTCTGCAGTAGGTAATGCACATTTCTATGGTGTTTGTGCTGTGTAGGGTAAAATAGAGGTTTTTGACCCATGCTTATGTTCTCAGCACTAATGGTTCAGTCTTTACTACCATGTTTTCTTCATGGGTAAAATAAGGGGACTGGGTTGGTAGGAGCCCCAGCTGGGATTTGAACCTGTGACCTTCTGGTCCTAAAGGCACTGGCTGTGTCTGCTGCACCACCATCTTATTTCAAAAACAGTGCATTCCCTGGGGAGTCCATGGCTGTTTGTCAGACAGGGCCTATCTGTTGGGGTGCACTGCACCCACGTGAAGGGGGCTAGGCCACCGTCTGCTGTGGGCAGCAGCCACTGCCCCCTCCACCAATGGCACCCCTCTGCCACCATGCTGACATGGCCTTATATTGGTGACAGCATCACAGCTGAATGATATGTGGCCCTCCAGGACTGCATTGAGGGGACTGTGGTCTAGGTAATGTGCATGTTTGTGGTGTCTGTGCTCTGTAGGGTAAAATAGAGGTGTTTGGACCATGCTTATGTTATCTTCAAAAAAGGTTGGTCTTTACTATCATGGTTTAGTGGTGGGTAAAATATGGGGATTGGGTTTGCAGGAGCACCAGCTGGGACTTGAACTGGTAATTTTTGGCTCCTGAGCACACTGTCTGTGTTCACTGCACCACACTGTGGCCACAGAGACAGTGCAGTCCCTGGAGATAGGAAACCTGGCCAAAGGAGTCATAAACCCTGCTCTGCACAATTTCACTGTGGGATCATTCACCTTGTATGGGGATGGAGCGTAGACCCTTCTAAAATTCATATTTCTTTTTGGGGGCTTTCTTGGGAGTGATTTTTGATGCTTTCCATGACTATCACTGTTGCCCAGCTGGATTATAATTTTTTAGAATTTTGTTGTGGTCATTTTCAGTTTTTATTTGCTATTTTGTTCTGTGTACATGTATCACACTGCTCACGTTTTGTAGGTTTCCCTGGTTTTGCTGTACATTGCTGACATAAATGGTTTCTCTTCCCTTTAAATCGTCTCTACCGCGAGGTTTTCACTCACGGTATTTTTTTAATCGAATTTCAGCCCCGCTCCTGTGCGGTGAGCCTCTCCCCTCCCACTCTCCACCCATTGACCCCGTCTCTCCGCCCCTGGGGAGCCTTCCTCCGCCCTCCGGGAGCCTTTCCACGCCTCTATCGCTCATTTGCGTGACGCGCACATGAGCGGGCCCGTTAGTGCGGCGCGCACGTGTGCGGGGCACAAAAACGCATCATTAGCATGCGCTAAGGTACCTTAGCGCACACTCAAGTGCGCCCCGCACAGTAGCGCGGTTTAGTAAACATACCCCTTGGTCCCTTGAGACCTCCAGACATACTGGCTTAGCTACAGTCAAGTCTTCCTTAGGAATATAAGAAATGCCATACTGGGTAAGACCAAAGTTCATCCAGCCCAATATCCTGTTTCCAACAGTGACCAATCCAGGTCACAAGTACCTGTCACGTTCCCAAAAATGCACACAGGTTCCACAATGCTTGTCTCGAGGCAAGCTGTGGATTTCCTGGGTCCTCTTTAAAATGGTTTATGGACCCATCTTCCAGGAACTTGTCCAAACTGTTTTTAAACCCATCCACACTGACAGCTTTAGTTACATTCTCCGTTAACGAATTCCAGAGCTTGATTATGCATTGAGTGAAAAAAATATTTTCTCTTATTAATCTTAAATGCGTTACATTCTAGCTTCATTGTGTGTCCCCTATTCTTTCTACTTTTTGATGGCATAAACAATTGATCTACGATTACCTGTTCCACTCCATTCATTAGTTTATAGACCTCTATTAAATCTCCCCTCAGCCATCTCTTTTCCAAGTTGAACAGCCCTAACCATTTAAACTTTTCCTCATAGGGGTATTCTTCCAGCCCCTTTACTATTTTAGTGGCTCTTCTCTATTACTTTCCTAATTCTGCTATATCCTTTTTAAACTATGGTGACCAGAATTGCACATAATATTTAAGGTGTGGTCTCACCATAGAACGATACAGAGGCATTATAATATCATTTGTTTTATTCTCCATTCCTTTCCTTATGATTTCTAGCATGCTATTTGCTTTCTTGGCCATCACTGCACACTGGGTGGATGGTTTCAATGTGTTATCCACGATGATGTCCAAATCTTTTTCCTAAGTGGTGATTCCTAATGTGAAACCTTACATTGTATAACCATAGTTTTGGGTTGTTCTTTCCTAGGTGCATAACTTTGCACTTGTCCACATAGGTTTCATCTGCCCATTTGATCATCCAGTCTTCCAGTTTATCAAGCTCCTCTTGCAATTTTTCACAATCCTCTTGTGTTTTAACAACTTTGAATAATTTTGTGTCATCTGCAAATTTGATGACCTTACTCGTTATTCCCATTTCCAGGTCATTTATAAATGTTAAAAAGCAACGGGTCCAGCCCAGATCTCTGGGATATTCCATTGTTCACCTTTCTCCACTGAGAAAATTGGCTACTTAGCCCTACCCTCTGCTTTCTATCTTTTAACAAGTTCCTAATCCACAGTAGTACATTGCCTCCTATCACATGACTTTTTAATTTTGCCAAGAGTCTCTCATGAGGGATCTTGTCAAAGGCTTTCTGAAAATCCAGTTATACTATATCAGCTATATTAGTCACATAAACACCAAGGAAGTGGTTCATAATGGCAATAATGTCCCACAGTGAATCCAAAGTTATAACTGTGAGTTTATCAATCCTATCATCCAATACCTCCCAAGCTGGTAATCTGCTACAGCACACCGAGCGCATCAGCTGATGGCATGAAGAAACTCCTGGCTTCCGGCTGCAAGCTGTCCAGCCTAATGCCAAGGTGCCCTCCACTCCCACCCCATGGTGAGCTAGTTAGAGTTCCAAAGAGGAGTACAACGTGAGCAGCAGCAGTACTTCTGGCTCGCAGTGGAGCACTACAGTTCTCGGTGCTTAAGAACACCCCATCACTGCTCAGATCTGAGGCCACAAGGGTACTCGGATCCACTGAAGATTCTGCTTCTCTCCAACTCCACAAGCCTCAAGAGTTGCTTGGACACCCATAGTTGATCAAACCAAGCCTGAGGATAGGCTCTTCTGCTTGCGCTTCTTCTGCCCATTCCAGAGCTAGAACTTTGGCCTGTACAGGTACAAAAAGCTTGGTGCTGGAAGCTGAAATTCACACACCCTCTCCAGTCACCATCTTGCCCCTTTTTTTATTTATACCCTTGTTACTCATTTAAACAGATATGAGCAGTTCCATTCTCTCCGCTCCAGTCAGACTGGTTGGTTAGTTGTCTATTCTGCGGCCCAAACCAGAAGGGTAGAAACTAGGCATCGTGCTTTTTCTATATGTGGCCTGCTGACTTAGAAAAATCCTTCCTACACAACAACGGCCAAAGAGGGATTTATTAAAATTTCACAAGCTTCTGAGATCTTATCTGTTTCAACTTACCTTTTCAAAAATACATAATCTTTGCTTTGTTATAACTAGTGTATGCCAATGTATTTTTATTAGACTGTGTATAAAATGATGGTGGACAACAAGTTTAATACATGAAATGAAATTTCCAAACATGCCTTAGTAGCATGAAGGCTTAATCTCAGAAGTGCATGCACTTTTCATACTAAAGTCTCATGCGTATGCATAGATAGACACAAATAGACAGACAGACTAACCTTCTACAGCAGCTGCTCTCGCTGGAATGAAACACCGCTAAAAAAGTTGCATGTTTCAGAGCCTCATTAGTTTAACTCAACATTAACTAACACTAGTTAAAAAGAACCTTAAAGTGTAAAAAACAGTAATACCAGAACCACACTGCCAAGTAAGCATCAGGTGGAAAACAAAATACTGAAAAAAAAAAGATTCCACTACTTGTCTGCTCTCCTGAGGAGATAAAAGAGGCAAGGACATGCTCTGCTACTTCCTGCATGTAGAAGTCAGGTTCAGAAGCGATACTCTGACATCTTGCCATGCAGATAACTCCAACAAGCTAGCCTACTGATTCGGTTATTCACATTTTCTCTCAATGATTGACAGCTACAGAGCTCTTTACCATGCTCAGTCTTAATGCCTGTATACTGTGCAAGAAAGTGGGAAGGAAAGGAAGAAAAAGAGAAAGAAAGAATATAACGCAGAGCTACTAGAATATGAGATAAAAGTAAATCTATTTGTAAGAGTGGATTCTGTCAGCTCTGTATTTGAAGCTTCTGCATCCCAGACTACATTACTATCTTAGTCCCTGATATTCAAAGGATTTATGCTCCTAACTTTGAGAGTTGACTGATATTTAGCTCATGTCAGTCAGCATTTATTTTTTAAAACAGACTGCCATCAGCAAAATGAAACTGGATATTCGTTGGAAGTGCCCAAACATCCTTCTGGCTATTGCCATTGCCTTTGCTGCATCTTAAGAGCATCAGATATGATCACCTTTAGGTCCTGGGGTTTTTTTCATGCAGAGAATTACTTCACCCCTATATTGTACCACTCCTTTGGATTTTTGCAGTCCAAATGCATGACCTTGCATTTTTTAGCACTAAATCTTAGCTGCTAAATTCTAGACCATTCTTCAATCTTTACTAGACCCCTCTTCATATTATCCAAACCTTTCAGGGGATCTATTATTTTGCAGGTGTTGGTATCATCAGCAAAGAGGCAAACCTTACTCGACAGCCTTTCACAGTACTGCTTACAAAAATGTAAAAAAAGAACTACTGTAGACCGAGGATTGATCCCTGCAGCACACCACTGGTAGTGTCATCACTGCGAACTCCATAACCAGTAATATAAAAAAACAGATCACTGACAAATAAACTCTGAAAGTTACCATGATAGTGATCCAAGTTACTCATTGAGTTTTTCTTCAGGAACTTATCCAAAAATCATTTAAATCCAGCTACACTAAGGGGTATGTTTACTAAACCCTCTTACAGTGCGCGCCGCGTTAGTCTGCAGGATGCCATAAAAGGAGTGGGCGGTCCAGTCAAAAGTAGCAAAACGGGATTAGCGCGCTCTCTTGTGTGAGGAGTATTAATGATGACAAAAAAAGAATTAAATGCCAAAACAATCCAGTCAAACATCTCAAACAATATAGACTCTCTACTTATAAAAATTGGACTCCTGAAAATCTGTCTAGTCTATAGACCCCCAGACCAAAAATCAGACTGCCTTGATTCTTTTATTGAACTACTCAGCTCATCCTCTGATCAACACCCTATAATCATGCTAGGCGACTTTAATCTCCCCTCGCTACCAACACTAGACTCTAAACTATTCTTTGATGCTATATCGGACATGGACTACCACCAAATAATAAACAAATCTACTCACACCAAAGGTGGAACACTCGATATTGTCCTTCTACCTAATTCTCTCTTCGAACTTATCAACCCAGATGCTGTAGAATGTACACAGATACCCTGGTCGGATCACTATATTATCAAATTCAACATTACATATCCTGTCACTAGCACTAATAACTCCACTAGAACTATCCCAACTACAAGATTTAAAAAGTTTAATAACACTGAATTCATTGACTTAACAGTCCCACACCTGTTATCATCTCCAACGAACCTGGATGATACTGTCACAAACTGGTATGAAACCATTAACAACGCAGCCAAAATTAATCATACAAATAAAAAGAGCATCTACTCTAAGTCTAACACCAAACCCTGGTTCAATACTACTCTAAAACAAATGAAAAGGAATCTTAGAAAATTAGAATTCATCTGGCGCAAATCTAAACTGACAATACACAAAGAAATATACAACAACCACCTTAATAAATACAAAGAAACCCTAGACAGCACAAAGAAAGAATACTACTCTGAAATTCTGTCAAAATCTTACAACAGACCAAGAGAGTTATTCTCCATGGTCAGAAACCTAACCAACCCACAAACCTCAGGCACTGAAATTACAGACATCACAGTACAAACTTTAGCTTGTCATTATCAAAACAAAGCAAAAACACCATCAATGACTATAGACACTATTAATACATCCCACCAACCATCAGACGAATGGACAGACTTTCATCCCATAACTAAAGAGACACTAAAAAACATCATCACTAGCCTAAACACTACAACTTCTTATCTAGACCCATGTCCAGTAACATGGATAAAAAACACACTGCCAATTTTACTACCCTACATTCTCTCAATAGTTAACCTCTCACTAACTCAAGGTTACCTCCCATCATCACTCAAACATGCACAAATACGCCCAATCCTTAAGAACAGCAAACTCGATAAAACATCCCCAACATCATATAGACCCATATCCAGCATCCCATTCTTAGCTAAAATAATTGAAAAAGTGGTCCAACTTCAGACACAAGATTTTCTAGACTCATCTTACCCGCTTGATGAGCAACAATATGGCTTTCGCCCCCGCCACGGAGTAGAATCACTCCTTACAGTTCTATTAGATGCGCTCCTAAGAGGCAATGACAACCAAAAGCAGGCTTTCATACTACTTTTCATTGATATATCAGCGGCGTTTGATAGCGTACACCACACAATAATGCTCAACAGCTTGAGACAAATAGGTTTAAACTCCATAGTACACAAATGGTTCTCGTCCTACCTAAACAATAGAACACAAAATGTAAGAATTGGGAACCAAACCTCCACTACATATAAACAAGAAATAGGATTACCACAAGGTTCAGCGTTATCAGCTCTACTCTTCAATATTTACATAAAACCCGTCTGCAAGATATTCAAAAAATTTGGAGTACAATATCATCTATACGCAGATGATATCATGATGTACATTCCATTCACGATACCCAATCTACCGCTCCAACTCCTATCGGACTGCTATAATGAAATTACAACTTGGCTTAAAGCTCAAAATCTCCACATAAATCACGCCAAAACAGAAGTCTTAATTGTGACTAAAAACAAATCATATATCCCACCAACACACATAAGACTCCAAAATCAGGAAATTAAAATAAAAAATGAAATAAGATACCTAGGCATTATACTAGACACACATCTCACCATGGAAACTCACATCAGCAATACGATAAAGAAAATTTACTTCACACTAAAAACGCTCAAACAACTACGTCCCCTTGTATTCTCACAAGATTTCATTAATATAATCCAGGCTACTATAACTCCTCACTTTGATTTTGCCAATATAATACTCATGGGCATATCAAAACAAAACATCAAACTAATACAATTAGCACAAAACGCAGCTGCCAGAATTATATTTATTTATTTATTTACATTCTCTTAAATATTGAAAGTTAACTCACTCCAATACATAACACCAATATTAGCTTCCCTCCATTGGCTTCCAATTCAAAGCAGAATAATTTACAAAACAATAATTACTTCATTCAAAGCCTTATACGATTTAGCTCCAACCACACTATGCAACCTAATACACAAAGAACCACCTAAACCCACACACAGAAAAGGCCAATTAAACAAACTAAAAACCCCAAAAGATTACACAAGAGCTCACAAATCAACAAACCACAGAGCATTTTCCCACGTAGCCCCCACCATCTGGAATTCCCTCCCCGAGGAGCTACGAACACTAACTGAGATCACGGAACTCCGCAAAAATTTGAAAACTTATCTGTTCACCAAATACTATAACTACACAGAGACTCTCCCACCTGCTTTAGATAAAGGCTTAACAGGCTTCTGGCTGTTCCAATTAAAATCCTTTCACCCAACATAGCTCTTAGTTACGCCCCTTGATGACTCCACATCTTATGCCCTTTTACTCCCATATGTGTATGTATGTGTGTGTGTGTGCATGTATGTATGTGTATATATATATATGTATGTGTGTGTATATATATATGTATATGTGTATATATGTATATATATGTTTATGTGTGTATACACATCTATATATATATATATATCTGTAAATAGTTTATTCTGTTATGTTATATTATGTTATGTTCACATTGTTAGAATTATATTATAACGTTCCTTGTAAATTTAGATTCGGTTAATTATACTAACATTGACGTTCCTTGTAAAACAACTTGCATTGTTAAGTGTTGTTCTCTGTAAACCGCAACTGAACTGTGGAAGATGCGGTATATAAATGTGTATAAATAAATAAATAAATAATAAATAATAAATTGTGTGCTGCGCGCTCTTGTGCGCAGCACACATTAGCGCACAAGAAACGCGCGTGGGAAGCATAAGCAGGCGTGCTGATGTACAAACAAATGAGCAGGGCTGCAGTACAATGGTGAAGACACTGACAGATGGTGCAGGGGTCATGGGTTCAATCCCCCACTGTGCCCAATGAATAAGGCTGGCTGAGGCACTACCATTTATGTGTAATATTGCATTATGAGGCATTTTAATTTTATTTTAATTACTGCTGCTAGCAAACGCACTCTCAAAGCACTGTAACATAAGGTGCTGCATAAGGCACCCCATAAGGTACCCCAGAGGGCACATTTTAAAGTGCACTGTCCGCCAAGGCACCCTACAATGTTGCTTAAAGGGTGGTCTATAGGGCGCCATATAGGGTGCCCTATGAGGCACAGCAAGGTCATAGCACTGTTTTTGATGGCAGCACTGTGCATTTAAACACATGAAAATCAGTAGGTGCGCTGACATGCCAGGAGGAACAGCAGTGTAGCACAATGGTTAAGGCACTAACTGATAATACAGGGGTCATGAGTTTGATTCCCAGTGTGCCTAATACTTAAGGCTGGCTGAGGCATCAGCTTTGACATGTAAGTATTGTTTCCTGTGGCATTTTATTAATTGCTGCCAGCAAACACACCCTCATGTGCCGTAACCTAAGGTGCCGCATAAGGCACCCTATAAGGCACGCCATAGGGCACATTATAAAGTGCACTGTCCACCATGGCACCCTATAATGTCCCCTATAGGGCACCCTATCAGTCGCTCCATAGGATACTATATAGTGCACCTTATATGGACGGTAACCATAAGGTGCCCTATAGGGCACCCTATAAAGCGCCCTCTGAGGCACCTTATGGGTGTTTTTGCTGAGGGTGTTTTTGCTGGCAGCACTAATGTACATTAAAAATAGATAATGCTTTGGACAGCCCTATCAAATAACCCCACTGTGGGTTTGAACCCATGACCTCTGGCTCCACTGGTAGTAAAATAACCAGTGGGCTACGGCTCTATAGCTGTTAGGAAGCCCCTGGCTGGCTGCAGAAGGACTGCATGTCACCACACAAACAGTCTGCTGTGGTCACCAGGATAGGGTTAGCCCACCCGTACCCATGATGCACTGCACATGCAAATCAGCCGTATACAGATGAACACAAGATGGGGTATGCACTCCCACAGCACCTCGGCCTGGTAGGAGGAACTGACCATGTGTTTTACTGGCACAGAGTAGCTACACACCGTCACATTGTGTGGGTACTGTGCTCACCCTGAGGGTGCGGTGGGGCACCCAGCACCAGGTCCACAGCACCTGCCATGGCAGAACTAGGCCATGCTGTAGGTCCCTAACAGTCCTAAGTGTGCAAGATAGGTAGTTTTTGCAGACACACTTTGGATACATCTGTATTTCTCAGTCAGGTTTGACCCTTCTAGATCCATAGGCAGATTATGTACCACCACCCACCCTCTGGGGTTGAGGGTGGGAAACAGGGTCTCCCACTGACAGATCCACATTTTACATCCCTGTAATTGCAGCAGTAGAGGGGACCACCAACCACAGTCCTGCTGGGCAACAGACACCCTACAGGTCAGTCAATGCAGCTCTGTACATATCTATAAAGCAATAGCAGACAGACATTAGGCCCAGAAATTTCTCAGCTGCACCCCACCACAATATGATATTCTCCTGCAGCAAGCCTGCAGCCACTGCACCCTGCAAGGTGTTCCAGCAAGACACATACTAGCTGCAGACAGTATCCATGCCTGCACTGTGCCCAGGACTGGTGTGGTGGCCAGGACTGCTAAACACCTCTATAGTAGCACAATGCTGGCACAGGTGTGGGAGTGTGTGTCTGTCTATCCAGTGTGTGGTGGCTGCAAACACCCTCCACAGCCCACACTGCCAGCACTGTTGCCAGTATTGGCCTGCCAATGTGCATAATGAGGAGCAAGGTACCATGGGTATAGCCCGGACAGGGTGGCCTGGCCAGGATGCATCTGCACAGGGCATAGGGCAATGGCTGGGACATTGTAGTGCCCGGCCACCACCTGCACAGACAGGGTGGCCACAGTATGTCCTGCTGGGAGTTCACTCTCACCCTGACTGAGCAGTGACCACGGCATGGCTAGGTTCCCCCATAGTGCCCTATAATGCTTCTTTCGTGTGATATTTCTGGGTTCCCTTTTGGGGCCCAATCACTGACTTATCTGCTTGGTGTGTATGCTGACATCCCAGTTCTGGGTGCATGCATCTCCTCCAGGAACATGTCCTATGGACTAGCTATCAGACTGTCTGGTTCCATCCTGGTTAAGGTGAAGCCCATCCCTTTGTAAGAGCCTCTCCTTTCCCCAGTTCCTAACAGATCCAAAACCCTCATCTCTGCACCATTGTCTCATCCACACATTGAGACTCCGGAGCTCTGCCTGCCTTTTGAGTGCTGCACGTAGAACAGGAAGCATTTCAGAGAACACTTCCCTGGAAGTTCTGGATTTCAACTTCCTACCTAAAAGCCTAAATTTAGCCTCCAGAACCTCCCTACCACATTTTCCTATGTCATTGGTACCGCCGTGTACCAAGACAGCAGACTCCTCCCTAGCACTATCTAAGACCTTATCTAGGTGGCACGTGAGGTCCGCTACCTTCGCACCAGGCAGGCATGTTACCAGGCAAACCTAATGTCCACCAACCACCCAGCTATCTACATGCTTAATGATCGAATCACCAACTATAACGGCTGTCGTAACCCTTCCCTCATGGGCACATGGCCTTGGAGAAACTTCCTCGGTGCGAGAGGGTTTTACATCACCTGGAGGACAGGTCCTAGTTACAGGATCAGTTCCTGCCACACCAGGGTGATGCTCTCCTGTCACGTGACCTCTCTCCTCCATCGCAACAGGGATGCTGCCAGACTGGAGGTGGGACTTCAGGACTATATCCCTGTAGATCTCGTCTATGTACCTCTCTGTCTTTCTTATGTTTTCCAAGTCTGCTACTCTAGCCTCTAGAGAATGGACTTGTTCCCTGAGAGCAAAGAGCTCCTTGCACCTAGTGCACAAGTAAGAACTCTCACCAACTGGGAGAAAATCATACATGTGACACTCAATGCAAAAGACTGGAAAGCCCCCATCTCGCTGCTGGACTGCTGTCTGCATCTTAGTTTTAAATTTTTGTTTAGATCTTTAAGTTCTTTACTTACTAAGGGTTGCTATGGATATTTATACCAATAAAACTGTACCTAATACGTTTAATATACCTTGTTCACCTGAAGCTTAATTAATCTCAGGGCCTTAGTGTATGACTGATTTGGGTAACAAGCTTCACCTGAGAGCACCTCCTGTCTTTTAAGATGTGTAAGTATTTATAAAGCTACGATTATCCCAGGGGTGGGTGGGTGTGGGGAGGGACACTGATCCTAGCTGAAAAGCATAGAAGCTTGAAAAGTCCTACGTCCAAAGGCATCCAGAGTCCTGCATTCACGACCTGGAGGATTTGGATGCATGCCTCTTTGCACTCTTCATCCTACGCATGGCTGATTCCACTACCATTGACTGGTGTGGCAGCTGAGTTTTCTGAAATCCAGGACATGGTGGAACTCGATACATAGTATCAAGTCTCCTAGAGTGAGGAGAAGTAGTCAGAGGTGTCTCCCACATTCTGAGCATCAAGCTATGCAGAATTTCATGGATAGGTAGAGTGGCTGCCTCCTTAGGAGCTTTAGGATATTGGAGAATTTCCAATTCCTTTGCTCTGGGTTTGTCTTCAGGAGCTACTGTGATTGAGAGACCTTTGGCCATATCACGGATGAAATCCTGAAATGACATGTCCTCTGGAGGTGACATTATGCACTGGGGAGAAGAGGGGTCTTCTAGGAGAAACCCTCTAGTGCCAGCAGAATTGTCAGAGTCTTCGGAATCGGAGGAATCGAAGTATTCCTGACTCGGATGCTCTTGCAAAGCACGATCCTGGTACCGATCGAAGTCGGTACCGAACTGAGCCGGTACCGCTTTGTCAATTCCAGCCAGAGATGGCATGGGAAGAGTTCCCACCGGGGCCGGTACTGTCAGTACCAGAATCGTCGGTGTCGGTACCGGTGTCTGTACCGGTGTCAGTACCGGCTTCGGTGTCGATGTCGGTACCGGTGCCCGTTGGACCACCGGTACCGCAGCTGAAAGGAGAGCTGCGATGCTGCGATCGATAGTGGAGAACCTCTGGTCTATCGACGCTGCCAATGCTTGGGTGTCGGTACCGGTAAGGACGGCCAGAACCCCTGAGCATGGGAGGTTGAGGCCTCGAGAGGTTGAGGCCTCGAGAACATCCTGAAGCCCCATCGATGCTTTGGAAGCTGAAGCCTCCCGCTGGGGCTGTTTTGCCAGTGTGGTTCCCTCAAGGGCAATGCCAATGGCCTCTCGATGCTTAGCAGGAGAGCTACCCTTTGAGGACCGGCTTTTATGTTTAGTTACCTGAGATCCATGGGAGGAAGAAGAGGCCCTTGACGATGTCGATGCAATGGATCTATACAAACAATACTAGGCCTAACCGGAGTTTACCAATGATACTTCATAAAAAACACAAACAACTCCACTAATTAACCAATTGTAGCATTTAGTAATTTTGCACTAAAAGGCTAACAGTAACGTAATGACAGGGGAGCACAGACCTCAGACAAGATCCCCAAAAATTCGTTGAAAATTTCAAAACCGGCGAACCGGATTTCAGTAATTCATAGGGGAGAAATTTGCATCAATGGTCTGTTACCAACCCCCACCATCCGTCAAAACGTACTGAAAGACTTATCTTATAACATACTGATGGGAATAATACAAAGCCACTTTAACTGATGCCACTCTAAATCTTCACTTACATAAGCTTGCTTTATATATCAAAACAACCTATTCACAAACAAGAACACATTAAATACTATGCATACATAGGTGGCTAATACTCAGAGCCCTCCAGAACAAACAAATGACATATTGCACATGCCCTAAAAACTATTGCTCAGGAGAAAGAAGGCTCCAAAAACAAAAACCCATCAGAAGATCGCTGGTTTCTTCTGATGGGTTTTTGTTTTTGGAGCCTTCTTTCTCCCGAGCAATAGTTTTTAGGGGCATGTGCAATATGTCATTTGTTTGTTCTGGAGGGCTCTGAGTATTAGCCACCTATGTATGCATAGTATTTAATGTGTTCTTGTTTGTGAATAGGTTGTTCTGATATATAAAGCAAGCTTATGTAAGTGAAGATTTAGAGTGGCATCAGTTAAAGTGGCTTTGTATTATTCCCATCAGTATGTTATAAGATAAGTCTTTCAGTACGTTTTGACGGATGGTGGGGTTGGTAACAGACAATTGATGCAAATTTCTCCCCTATGAATTACTGAAATCCGGTTCGCCGGTTTTGAAGTTTTCAACAAATTTTTGGGGATCTTGTCTGAGGTCTGTGCTCCCCTGTCATTACATTACTGTTAGCCTTTTAGTGCAAAATTACTAAATGCTACAATTGGTTAATTAGTGGAGTTGTTTGTGTTTTTTATGATGCAATGGATCTGGCATCTGAAGAAAAGAGGGTACCGAGCTTTGCAGCCCAGTTCTGTCTTCCTCTTTTAGTCATCCCCATGCAGGAGAGACATTCAGTTGGAGAATGTTCAGGTCCTAAACATTTCAGACACCAATCATGGGTGTCAGTGACGGAAATGGTACCGCCACACTTAGTACATTTCTTAAAACCACTAGTTGGCTTTTCCATGATTTAGAAATATGGGGCATAGTGCTCAAAGTGGCGCCTAGCACCAAGAGAAAAGTTTCTGAAAAGAAGCAGTCTAAGTCTAAGGTTTTTTTTTTTGTATGAAAAGAAAAGAAAAGAACCGGTGGTACCGGTAGGCGTCGTGCGGTAGGCAAGCGCGACCACAAGAAAATAAATTTAAAGACGGAATTTTCTGCTGTGACAGGGAATAGATCTGTCGGCTCCGCAGAAAACGAAGAACTGAAGAGGGACAGTTGGAAAGGCGGGAAAGCAGCTCGCATGTGCTGAGGGATGCTCCCAAAAGTGTTCCTCTTGGATTCTGGGGAGCGTTCCTGCGCAGGCTCCGTCGGTACTGACGATACCCATATGTGAAGACTACATTCCTGCTTGTTCCTGGGGATAGACCAGTATGGTCCATCTAGTGTGCCCAGTAAGGCAGCTAGAGTGGTTACAACTGTTGCTCCTTGCAGGTCACCCCTCTTTATGCCTGTGTTTAGGGTTGTACCTGCCACTCTGTGCAGGTCAGCCCCTTTCTATGTATTGAAGTATAAAAGATATTTAAGTTTGCTTTGAATCCATCCTCTTTCTATAAAAGGATCCACTGTGTCTGTCCCAAGTCATTTTGAATTCCGTCATTGTATTAGCTCTTGCCACCTCCATCGGGATGACATTCCAAGCATCCAAAGCATTTCCTGATGTTGCTTTTAAGTTTGCTGCCTTGTACCTTCACCATATGTCCTCTAGTTTTACAACTTCCCCTTCTTTTAAAAATGTTTATTCATTAATACCCTTTAAGTATTTAAAGGTCTGAATCATATCTCCCCTTTCCCGCCTCTTTCCAGGGTATAGGGGCCCTATATTCAATTGGAATGGCTATGTGCTGCTACACTGCATAGCCTTTGCCACAGACCTCTAACCCCAGATATTCAATGCTGGGGTCATATGTGGCCCCGTCATTGGAAATCCAGGATCACCACACAGCTTCTGATGCCACAGAAACTAACCAGGTATCATCAATATTGCACCCCTACCTGGTTAGCTCCCGCAGGTAAAGCTAGGCTAGCTTTTGCTTCGCCTAGATTTACACACAGGTCACTAACTGGGCAGCAGCGCAATATCACTGGAGGAGTGGCCTAGTGGTTGGGGCAAGATACTTCAGGCTGGAAGGTCAGGGGTTCAAATCCCACTAGAGGACAGCAACCTTGGGCCAGAAGGACTGGGGTTTCTAGTCCCACAGGTGCTCCTTGTGGTCTTGGACAAGCCACTTAACCCTCCATTGCCCATGTTCCCTGTAACATAGTTATCTCCAAGTTATAATGCCCTGTTCAATGTAATTTCAGCTTGTTCAATGTAAACCACACTGATGCAGAATAGCATGGTATATAAGAGAATGAAAATAAATAAATATCACCACTACTCAGTTAGTGACTGTCACTGCCCACAACATGCTCCAGAACACCCATGGCATGCCCTGATAATAAGTGGTTAGCATTGGGGCATATAGCAGTATTAGTTGTTGAATATCCTGATCTGTGACATTTACAATGTTTACAGGTCAGTAAATTATGTAAATGCCTTTCAAATATCAGGCCCTACGTATTTAGATCTTCAAATCTCTTTTTATACATCTTATGATGCGGGCTCCAAATCATTTTGATTGCTTCCCTCTGATCCGTTTCAAGTCTTTTGATATCCTTTGTGAGATACAGTCTTCAAAACTGAAGATAGGAGAGCCCTATATGTGATATACATAGAATTCAGCAAAGCCTTTGACACTATAACACATAGGTCACTTATAAATGCATTTAGCACCCTAGGGATGGGCCATAAAAAGACTGACTGAGTTAGTAATTGATTGAGTGGGATACAACAAAGTGTATAGGTATATGGAGTACACTCTGAGGAGAAGGGTTGTGCTGTGACACAGGGTTTTGTCCTTGGTCTGATTCCTTTTAACATTTTTGTAAGTAATATTGCAGAAGGGCTATCAGGTAAGGTTTGCTTCTTTGTGGGTGAAAGCAAAATCTACAGTAAGTAGACATCTAGGAAGGTATAGATAATATGAGGAGGGATCTAGCAAAGCTAAAGAATGGTTAAGAATTTTGCAACTGTGATTTAATGCTTAAAAATGCAGGGTCATGCATTTGGACTTCAAGAATCCAAGGGAGCGCTACAGTATAGGAGTGAAGTACTTCTGTCCATGAAAGAAGAGCGGGACCAGGGGTTATTGTTTTTAATGATCCTAAGGTGTCTAAACATGTAGAAAAGGTGCTGGCAAACGCTGGAAAGATGCTTGAATGCATAGGGAAAGGAATGGCCAGAAGCAAGAAGGACTGTATCTGAACTGAAGAAAGCATGGGACAAACACAGAGTATCTCTAAAGTTAAAAAAGGGACTGTAAAACTTAGTAGTTGGTATGGAAGGGTGTACTCGATAAGCCATATGATCGTTGTCTGCTGTCATGTTTCTGTGTTTTTATGTAATAACTATGGATTTACTTGAACAAAAGATGGTGGTCCTGACAAAAATTTGATTTCAAAAACTTCCTATTGAGCTGCCAGTGAGAATGTTCAAGCACGTACAAACACAATTCTATAGACTTATTTGGATTGGAAAAGAAAATATGGTAGCACAAAAGATTGTCTGCAGAGCACGAGGATCTGGAGAGATGATGCTGCCTGACTTGACAGTGTATTATGGAGCAGCCCAGCAAACAGCATCTTTAGACTGGTTGGTGTTCCCAGTTGCGATGCAACAGGAGATGTGGGGGGAATTTCCCCTATAGTATGTAATGTGGCTGCCAAGTAAAGGATAGGTAAAGAGAACCTATTCTTGAAATTGACATTTAAAATATGGCGGGCTTATAGGGGGCAAGCTACTGGAAGACAGTGAATATTCTCCTTATACCCCATTCAATATGGTCATGGTTATGGTTATGGTTAATTTTATTTGATATACTGCAACAGTGCAAGCTGTCTATCCAGTTTACAATAGTTAAAATCAATAGAGTTAAAAGAACTCCATATACAAAATAGGAAAGTGACAGTATTAAGATAAGAACAAAAGCATAAAAAAACATGCAAAAAACACATGCCTCAAAAACACACAGGTAACAACATCGACAACTGCTTAATCCTGCACAGAGCACCAAGCGTTTACGAGGCTGTTTGAAGGTTAAAAACTGATTTGAAGAGATAGGTTTTGAGCATTTTCTTAAAAGCCTTATAATTCAATCCAGTGCATAGTGGTGCAGGCAATGAATTCCATAAAGGTGGGGTAGCGGCTGAAAAGGCCATTTTCCATGTTGACTCATATTTTATTTCTGCTGGGGAGGGGAAGTGAAGTCAATAAATATGTAAGGAACAAAGTGATCTAGCAGGTGGATGGAGAGTAATTAGATATAATGCTGATTTTATGCCAGGGCAATCTCTATTGTTGTTCAAAAGATGGGAATTGTTTGGGCTGGTTATTTGGGACAATTTTTTTTTAAAAAGGATGAAAGCTAAGTTTTGCTGAATTATGGGATAAGTGTGCTTTGGGGGAACATCATTTATTGTTTCCTACGACATTTTTTGGGCATGGGTGGGAGAAAACATTTTTTGAAAGTAGCAAGATTGACAATCAGTCCTCTAAAGGAGAAGAGCAACAGAACACATTGATTGACTATATGGCCTCAAAACACACAGGCACCATGGAAGGCATGGGGTGAGGTTCATTAGCATTGTCATGGGGCAGGCAGTATCAAGGGTGGTTATTCAGTGCATTGTTTAAATGATAGCCTTTAAAAACTATTCCTTGACCATGCTTAATAAGGTAGTGTTTTAGAGGCTAATTAAACTACTAGCACTAGAGCCTTAACTTATGTTGGCCCTTCCATCTGGAATGTATTACCAGACAACTTAAGAATGATAAAGGACCGGGGGAAGGGGGCAGAGCCTGGTTTCTGATCAAGATGGATGTGAAAGAGCTGTGCTCCGGAGGGCAATAGACAAGAATCCTGACTTCAGCAATCTTCAATCAAAGAGTTCCTACCTACTTTGATACCATTCGATCCCGGATATGTCGGGCCCCAAACAGATGCAGCTGGATTACCAAGTATTTCAAAAAGCTAGTGCAAAGAAAAACAAGACGGAACCTCTCTCACCTCACAAGATGGCGGTCAACAGAGATTGTCCTGAGACATCGCGGGAGATCCTGGCTGAGATTAGGGCAGTCAAAGAATTGGTCAAAGCTAATGGAGAATCACTATGTGCAATGCAGGAAGATATCAGCGCTTTGAGATCTTCTTTGAAGTCAAATACGGCTCGTTTGGGGAAGGTAGAGAATGTGGTGGCTTCACATAGGGAGAGGCTCGAGGCCGTTGAGAAGTTGATATGTTCATTGCAAAGAGAAGTGGAAGACGGTAATAATCGCTCTCGGAGGAATAACATAAGAATACTAGGGGGTATGTTTACTAAACTCCGAAATTGTGCGGGGCCGCGGTAGTGTGCCTGTGCCATATAAGGAGTGGGCGGTTCAGGCAGAGAAAAGAAAAAACCGGGAGACAGCGACCGTACTTGTGCGCATCGCGCTAATGTGCGGGGTCCACATTAGCGCGTGGGAAGGCTAAGTGGCGCGCTGCTGGGCACAGAAAAGAACAGAGCTGTAGTACAACAGTGAAGACACTGACCAATGGTGTAGGGGCCATGGGTTCAATCCCCCATTGTGCACAACAAAAGCTGTTGTCTGAGGCAATAGCTGTAATGGGTTAAAGTGCTGTAGGAGGCATATTAATTTTGTGCGGCATAAGGCGGCGCACTGTTAATTTTGGGCATTAGGTGGTGCGCTGTTAAGTTTGTGCAGTTTGGGCGGCAGAAGGTGGTGCGCTGCTATGCCATGAAGGCCTAAGGCAGTGCGGCAATATCCAAACACAGGAATAGAGCCACAGCACAATGGCTAAGACACTGACCAATGGTGCAGGGATCAGGGGTTCAATCCCTCACAGTGCCCAGTGAACAAGGCTGGCTGAGGCATAACGTATTATGGGGATGAGTGCTGTAGGGGGCATATTAGTTCTATTTTATTTATCAGTACTAGCAAACTCACTCTCAAAGCGTGTTAACATAAGGCGGCCCATACGGCACATGTTAAAGTTCACTGTCCGCCAAGGCACCCTAGAATGTCCCCTATAGGTCACCATATATGTTGCGTCACAGGATAATGTATAGTGCACCTTATATGGTGCACCTTATCCACATACATATGTTCACATGTAAATAGTTGATCACTGTTCACTGCAATTAACTGTATATTATAAGTTAGTTCTTCATGTTGCTTACTCTGTATCCAGTTATTCGTTCCTTGTAAACAGTTGAAATATACTGCCTTTATTGTTATATGTAAACCGTCTTGATTCGTAGAAAGACGGTATATAAAAAATGTTAAATAAATAAATAAATAAAATATGGACGGCAACCATAAGGTGCCCTATAGGGCGCCCTATAAAGCACCCTCAGCGGCACCTTATGGGTACAGTACGCTGTGGGTGTTTTTGCTGGCATCAACATATGTACATTAAATAAAAAAGACTTTGGACAACACTAGCAAATTACCCCACTGTGGGCTTGAACCCATGACCTCTGGCCTCTCAGGCAGTGAAGTAACCTTTGGGCTACAGCCCTATAGCTGCTAGCAAGCCCCTGGCTGGCTGCAGAGAGCCTGCACGTCACCACACAGACAGTCTGCTGTGGTAGCCAGGATAGGGTTAGGCCACCCGTACCCATGATGCACTGCACATGCAAATCAGCTGTCCACAGATGAACACAAGATGGGGAATGCACCCCAACAGCTCCCCGGCGTGGTAGGGGGAAGTGGCCGTGTGCACCCACACACCACCTCGGCCTGGTAGGGGGTACTGACCGGGTGTTTTACTGGCACAGAGTAGCTACACACCGTCACATTGTGCGGGTACTGTGCTGACCCTGAGGGTGTGAAGAGGCGCCCAGGACCAGGTCCACAACACCCTCCATGGATGAAAGAGGCCATGCCAGAGCTCCACAGCAGTATTAATCTGTGAGATAGGTAGTTTCTGCAGAAACACCTTGGATATCACTTTCTGTCTTAGTCAGGGGAACCCCTTATGGACGCCTAGGTGGGCTATGTACCACCACCCAAAGTTGAAAAAAAACAGGGTCTCCTATCAACAGATCCACATTCTACCGCCCTGCAATGGTGGCAGTAGAGCGGACCATCAACCCCGGTCCTGCTGGGGAACAGACACCCTACAGGGCAGTCAAAGCAGCTCTATACACCTCCACAACACAATATCAGACAGACATTAGGCCTGGATATGCTAAGCTGCACCCCACCACTATCTGATATTCTCCTGCAGCAAGCCTTCAGCCGCTGCACCCTGCAAGGCACTCCTTCACAACACAGACCAGCTGAAAACAGTCTGCTAGCTAGTCCTGGTGGAAATGCATGCACCCAGAACTGGAATAGCAGTGCACACCAGCAGATAAGTCAGTGACTGGGCCCCAAAAGGAAACCCATATATATCACATAAGAGAAATACTATATAGCACTATGGGGGTGCCTAGACATGCTGTGGTCACTGCACAGTCAGGGTGAGAGTTATCCCCCAGCAGGACAGAAAGAGGTCACCCTGTCTGTGTAGGTGGTGGCCGGCCACGACAATGTCCCAGGCAGTGCCCTATGCCCTGTGCAGATGCATCCTGGCCAGCCCACCCTGTCTGAGCTATACCTATGGTACCTTGCTGCTCATTATGCACATTGGCAGGCCAATAATGGCAACAGTGCTGGCAGTGTGTGCTGTGGAAGGTGTTTGCAGCCAACACACACTGTATAGACCAGGGGTGGGCAATCTCGGTCCTAGAGGGCCGCAGACCAGTCAGATTGGCAGGATATCTGTAATGCATATATATTGCATGCTTATTCATTAGGGATATCCTGATAACCTGACTGGTCTGTGGCCCTCCAGGACCGAGATTGCCCACCCCTGGTATAGACAGACACACACTCCCACACGTATGCCAGCATTGTGCTACTATAGAGGAGTTTATCAGCCTTGCCCACCACACCAGTCCTGGGCACAGCACAGGCATGGATATGGTACGCAATACTGTTGGGGGTCACTCCCCAGGGTGGTGACCACTGTCAGAGGCCAGACCTGAAGCACACACCGCAGACATCAGAAAGATTGTTATGATGGAGCTCAAAGAGCAAACTGTGCTTAATGTAGGAATGTCTATCTGCCAGTACTCATAGCAAACGTTTGAGAGCTGTGTACCGTATACCCAGGTGTAGGGTGGCATTGCTAAGGTATGCAGGTGCTAGTATTGGGAGATGCACGCAGGGCCCAATGTCCTGCCTCTCCAGGAGGCATTGGCCAATGGGGCCTGTGGGAGTGGGTGTGTCTGCCCCTGTTGGCTGCTGCTTTACGGCAGAGGTTCCCAACTCCAGTCCTGGTGTGCCTAACACTGTTCGGGTTTTCCTGCTGTCCCTCATGAATATGCATGAGCTACATATACATGCCATGGGGGTGGTGCATAGATATGCAGCACAGGCATTTGTATTAGAGGCAGCATGGAACCTGAATTGTGTGGTCCTCCAGGAGTGCATTTCGGAGACTCTGCTCTAGGTAATGCCCCTGTTCATGGTGTCTGTGCTCGGTGTGGTAAAAGATAGGCGTATTACCAATGCGTATGCCCTCAGCAATAAAGGTTTGTCCTTACTATCACGGTTTAGTTGTGGGAAAAATATGTGGACAGGATTGGCAGTAGCCCCAGCTAGGCTTTGAACCTGTGATTCTCTGGTCCTAGAAATACTGGCTCTGTCTGCTGCACCACACTGTGGCCACAGAGACAGTGCAGTCCCTGGAGATAGGAAACCTGGCAAGAAGGAGTCGGAAGCCATGCTCTGCACATTTTTACTGTGGGCTCGTTCACCTTGTCTGGGGACAAAAGTGCAAATACATCACGAAAATGCCTGCAAAAAAAGGGGGAAAAAGATAGCCAAGCTGGGCAACAGTGATATTAATGGGCAACCATACAAAACACTCCAAGGACAGCTCCAATAGCAAGAAATGATTTTTGGAAGGGTCTCCACTCAGTAGACCCTTCCAAAATTCATTTCTAATTTTATGGAGCTTTCCAGGGAGTGTTTTTTGTTGTTGCCCATTAATATCACTGTTGCCCAGCTGAAGTACTATTTTTAATATTTTTGTTGTGGTCATTTTCGCTTTTTATTTGCACTTTTGTTCTATGCACATGTATCACACTGCTCACGTTTTGTAAGTTTCCCCGGTTTTCCTGTACATTGCTGACGGAAATGGTTTCTCTTCCCTTTAAATGCCCTCTACCGCGAGTGTTTCACTCGCGGTATTTTTTACTTGTATATTCGGCCCCGTAAATGTGCGAGGAGCCTCTCCCCTCCCCTTCCCCGCCCATTGCAGCCGTCTCTCCGCCCCTCGGGAGCCTTCCTCCGCCCTCCGTTAGCCTTTCCACGCCTCTATCGGACATTTGCGGGCCCGTACTTGTGCGGAGCCCGTTAGTGTGCCGCGCACGTGTGCGGGGGTTCATCGCACATGTGTGGAGCGCTTAAGAGCACTTAAGTGCTGCTTTTAGTGCGCTATTGTGCGGCGCGCGATTGTGCGGTTTTTAGTAAACATGCCCCTAGGAGTTCCTGAGGGAGCAGAGGGTCATGACATGGTATCCTTTTTGCAGCCCATGATTCCAGGTGTGTTAAGTTGCAGTTCACTATGCCGTTCGAGATCGAGCGCACCCACAGAGTGCCTACTCAGTCCGTGGTCACAGGCAAGCATCCACGTCCTATCATCTTGAAAGTTTTGCGTTTTCAGCAAGTTTTGCAAATAATGGGAGCAGCCAGAGCACTTTCAACCTTGGAATATCAGGGACATAAACTCCTGTTCTTCCTGGACTTCGCAAAGGCGATGGTGGATCAGAGAAAGAGTCTTTTGGCGTTGCGTCCACGCTTGGTTCAATTGAAGGCACATTTTGGACTGCTATATCCTGCCCGCTTGAGAGTCACGCTACATTACCAGACCAAGACTTTTGATGATCCCGGGAGCTATGTGCATTTCTGGAGGATAAGGAGTCAGCGGTGATGCAGTGAAGGACATCTTGAAACTCTACTTGCTACAGTTCTATGGTGCTTGCTATCATGGGCGTTTGACTGGTCTGAGGTCGTGTAAAGGCGACTTAGCCAGGCAAAAGCGACATTTAATCATGTAACATTGCTATATACTGGGACATTTATTCTGTCTCTTTTGAAGGACATTACTCTTATTAAGGGAGGTGGGCAATGCGCGTTATTCTGAGTGTTACAGAAGTGTGGAAATATTGGGTCATTGTGCCCTCTGTGTCTGTCTTGTCCTAGTGGGCTCACCCGTTGTGTGTTATATAGCCCCCCTGGGTTTAGGTGGTTTTGGGGAAATGTTTTTTCAGAATTAAGTCTTCTTATAGTGTCGGGGCCGGGGCTAAATTGTGCCTCTTTGGTTGCTTTTTTTTTCCTTCTTCCTTTTCTTTGGGCTATAGATGCAGCCACACTTTGAAGGCGCTTAAGAAGTTGCTCTACAATGTAAGACTAAATGCTACAAATTGGTCTGTTTCTGCAACATATGACTGTTAATTCGGAGCTATATGCGCATGGTGGCACACTTGTGTCTATGCTACATATATGCGCAAATACAATGGTGTGGTAGTTCCATTGCATCCTCCTCTTTTATTAAGTGGAAACTCCTATAGAATTGCATCTTTAAAGCATGGTATGAGATACAGTTAAGGGGTTATTAGACAAATCTCCTTATTTCCTCTGTAGTGGAGTGCTTGCCCTTCTGTAGCCCTTGCAGGCCTTGCAGGCTTGCAGATGTTTTATGTTTCTTTTATATGGCCCCTGATGATCACATGTTAATGGAAGGGACAGGGTGGGGTGGGTTGGGTTGTGATCAGCCTTTACTTATCTCATGTTACAAAGAAGAATTGTGTATTTTAATTTACTGTAATTTGGTTTTCTTTTTTGTTTGTATTTTATTGGAAAATATAAATAAAGAAATTTAAAAAAAGGATGATAAAGGACCTACAAACCTTCTGTAAAGAGCTTAAAACACACCTTTTTATCGAATACTAAGGATCTTCCAACAACATCCAGCAGTCACAAACAACTTAATTCCTCCACTAACATTTATACCTATCATACTTAACTCTTATGCACCAATATGCTTTGAAACAGCAAATTGATTTTTGTATATACGAGCAGTTATGGTAACATCATTACTGTTAGCATCTTTACCTTGTAAATAAGTTGTACTGGTGTTATAATGTAAACTTCCTGTTTTGTCTATTGTAAACCACCACTGTTCTCTGGAAGCGACGGTATATGAAATTTAATAAATAAATAAATGAATGAATACATCTCAGCTTTAACTTACTGAAGCCCTACAGGAGAAGTTTTAGTAGTCATATTATCTCCAATCTGCATATTCAATTGTGTCACCACCTGAAGGCAAAGCCAGCAAAAGCAGAGACCGGTAGTAGCACGCATTTCACCTCTGACATCTGGACTAGTTAGAATGCTATACATGTCTACCTCTCGCTGACACACACTGATGGCAGCCAGATGAGACAGGACTAGGCTATAGGTCTAACAGGGGAGCAACAACAGGAGGGTACTGATGGGCCGTGTTGTACAGCCGGGTAATGGATGACAGCCATAGGTAGATCTCTGTTTTAGCAGAAACAAGGGCAATGCTTCAGGGCTAGCACATAGGACATACACAGCACCATGCATTCAGTTTCTTTGTAATTAATGGTGGGACAAACATGGTCAAGGCAGCGAGGAGAGAGGCTTTCATGGGATCAGATGCTTTGCAAATATGCTGGACCTGGTTGTCAAAGACTCCCTAGGCCAGGGGAGCAAGACAAGTGGCATTCCTGTTTTTCTGGACCATTCTTCATCCTCCTCTTGCATTGCACCTTTGTATATGTAGTGCTTAGGCTTGTTATAGTATGGCTTTTACCCTCTTAAATGCCATGCTGGTTTGTCACACCTTTCTAGCTGCATGGCAAACCATGCAGTGTAAAACCAGTATAATCTGGCTTTTTATGAGCCTCTCCTCATGCTCCACCTGCTTTGCATTTTTGTGGGTACCTTTGGTTGGTTATTTTTATGCCTCGTTGAGTGTTCTGCTA
This sequence comes from Ichthyophis bannanicus, assembly GCA_033557465.1. Classification (NCBI taxonomy): domain Eukaryota; kingdom Metazoa; phylum Chordata; class Amphibia; order Gymnophiona; family Ichthyophiidae; genus Ichthyophis; species Ichthyophis bannanicus. The sequence goes on along the minus strand of CM066032.1, from coordinate 1,159,872,808 downwards.
CCCACCTAGACACATAGGGGCATGTTTACTAAAATCCGCAAAATAGCGCGCCGCAAAATAGCGCACGGCAACGCGGCACTGAAACGCGCAGAAACGCGTTTAAACGCCCCGCACACGTGCGTGTCACCCCCGCACAGGTACGCGGCTCACTAACGGGCCCCGTACAAGTGCGGGCCCGCAAATGTCCGATAGAGGCGTGGAACGGCGAAAGGAGGGCGGAGGAAGGCTCCGGAGGGGCGGAGGGACGGGGTCAATGGGTGGAGAGTGGGAGGGGAGAGGCTCCCCGCACAGTATCGGGCCCGAATTTGCATGTAAAAACTACCGCGGTAGAAAGCATTTAAAGGGAAGAGAAACCATTTCCGTCAGCAATGTACAGGAAAACCGGGGAAACCAGCAAAACGTGAGCAGTGTGATATATGTGCACAGCACAAAAGTGAAAATAAAAATAGAAAATGACCACAACAGAACTATTAAAAATAGTAATTCAGCTGGGGAACAGTTATAGTGATGGGCAAATACAGAAATCACACCCAGCAAAGCTCCAGAAAAAAGAAATGAATTTTGGAAGGGTCTACTGAGAGGAGACTCTTCCAAAAAACATTTCCACGTTTTGGAGCTTTCCTGGGAGTGTTTGCTATGGTTGCCCATTAATATCACTGTTGCCCAGCGTGGTGATATTTTGTCCCACATTTCCCGTGGTCATTTCCGGGGTTTATGTGCACGTTTGTCACCAGACAGGGTGCATATGCCTACAGTAGAATTGCGTAGAGCAGGGTTTGTGACTCCATCCTGCCAGGCTTACTGCCTCCAGGGGCTGCACTGTCTCTGTGGCCAAAGTGTGGTACAGCGGACAGAGTCACTACCTCTAGGACCAGAGGGCAGAGGTTCAAAACCCAGCTGGGGCACCTGCCAGCCCAGTCCCCATATTTTACCCACCACTAAATAAAGATAGCGCAGACACCCCTGTATGCATGGGGAAAACACCCATATTTTACCCAACACCGCACACACACCACAACAATGGGCATTACCTACAGCCAAGTCCCCCAAATGCAGTCCCATACTGCCACATTGCAATCAGGTCAACTGCTTTTTCTGAGAGAAGTTCATGCCAGCATGTTGGCGGACAAGTACATGTGGTGCAGGGGGCAGTGGCTGCTAACCACAGAAGACAGAGGCCTAGCCATGTGAAGGCTGGCACAGTCCACTGCAACAGACAGGTCCTGCCGGATCCACAGTCATGGACAGTCCAGGGAATCCAACCAATCTGTGGCTACACAGTGGTGCAGTGCACACAGACTAGTGCATACAAGAACAGAAGGTCACAGGTTCAAAGCCCAGCTGGGGCTACTGCCAATCCTGCCCACATATTTTTCCCACAACTAAACAGTGATAGTAAGGACACACCTTTCATGGCGGGGACATATGCAATGGCAAGACATCTATCTTTTACCCCACTGAGCACAGACACCATGAACAGGGGCAGTACCTAGAGCAGAATCACCCAAATGCAGTCCTGGTGGGCCACACACCAGTCAGGTTCCATGCTGACACTCATACAAATGCCTGTGCTGTATATCTATGCACCACCCCCATGGCATGTAGATGTAGCCCATGCATATTCATGAGGGATAGCAGGAAAACCCGAACAGTGTGATGCAAACCTGGACTGGAGTTGGGAATCTGTGCCGTAAAGCAGCAGCCATCAAGGGCAGACACACCCACACCCACAGGCCCCATTGGCCAATGTCTCCTGGAAAGGCAGAACATTGGACCGTGCATGCAGCACCCAAAACGAGCACTTGCATAACTTACCAATGTCACCCTACACCTGAGGTATACGGTACACAGCTCGGAGACGTTTGCTAGGAGCACAGGCAGGCAGTTATCCATACGTTACGTACATAATGCTAGTTGACCCCATCCAAACAATCTGTTAGGTGTTTGCGGGGCATGCTCCAGGCCTGGCCTCTGACGGTGCTTACCACCCTGGGGAGTGACCACCAGCTGTAATGCGTACCATATCCATGCCTTGCCGTGCTCAGGACCGGTTTGGTGGGCAAGGCTACTTACCCCCTCAATCGTAGCACCATGATGGCAGAGGTGTGGAAGTGTGTGTCTGTCTATACAGTGGGTGTTGGCTGCAAGCCCCTTCAACAGCCCGCACTGCCAGCACTGTTGCCAGTATTGGCCAGTCAATGTGCATAATGAGGTGCAAGGTACCATGGGTATAGCCAGGGCAGGGTGGCGTGGCCAGGATGCATCTGCACTGGGCATAGGGCCCTGGCAGGGACATTGGCTGGGATATTGTAGTGTCCGGCCACCACCTACACAGACAGGGTGGCCAAAGCATGTCCTTCTGGGGGATCACGCTCACCCTGACTGTGCAGTGACCACAGCATGGCTAGGCCCCCCCATAGTGCTGTATAGTAGTTCTCTCATGTGATAGATATGGGTTTCTCTTTGGGGCCCAGTCACTGATCTATCTGCTTGCTGTGTATGCAGACAGCCCAGTTCTGGGTGCATGCATCTCCATTGGGAACATGCACTATGGACTAACCAGCAGACTGTTTGTAGCTGGTAAATGTCTTGCTATAATGGCTTGCAGGGTGCAGTGGCTGTTGGCTTGCTGCAGGGGAATATCTGGTGGTGGAGTGCAGCTTACCATACCCTGGGCTTATGTCTGTCTGCTATTGTGTTATGGCTGTGTATGGAGCTGCCTGCCTGGGGGGGGGGTGGTGTTCCTCAGCAGTACTGGGGTTGATGTTGCCCTCTACTGCCACCTTTGCAGGGAGGTAGAGTGTGGATCCCTTGATGGGGACCATGTTTGCCATGGGGGGGGGTGCGCGCGCCTGATGGCTGCAGACAGGGATATACCATGGTGTTTGTGCAGAAACTAGCTATCTTACACATTAACACTGCTTTGGAACGCCCGCTTGGCCTCCATCAGCCATGGCAGGTGTTGTTGACCTGGTCCTGGCCACCTCATTGCACACTCAGGGTGAGCACAGTACCCGCACGATGTAACGGTGTGTGGCTACTCTGTGCCAGTAAAACACCCGGTCAGTGCCCCCTACTAGGCCAAGGTGCTGTGTGGGTGCACCCGGTCACTTCCCCCAACAGGGCCGAGGTGCTGTGGGGGTGCATTCCCCATCTTGTGTCCATCTGCGGACAGCTAATTTGCATGTGCAGTGCATCATGGGTATGGGTGGCCTAACCCTATCCTGTTGACACCAGCAGACTGTCTGTGAGGTGACGTGTAGGCTATCTGCAGCCAGCCAGGGGCCTGCTTACAGCTATGGAGCTGTAGTGCAATGGTTACATCACTGCCTGTGCAGCCAGAGGTCATGGGTTCAAACCCACAGTGGGGCCCTTTGGTAGGGCTGTCCACAGCTTTATTTTTATTTACTGTACATATGTCTATGCCGGCAAGACCACCCTCAGCTTACTATACCCATTAGGTGCCTCTGAGGGTGCTTCATAGGGCGCCCTGTAGGCCACCTTATGGTTGCCATCCCTATAGGGTGCACTATACATTATCCTGTGTCGCAACATACATGCTGCCCTATAGGGGTCATTCAAGGGTGCCTTGGCGAACAGTGCACTGTAACATGTGCCTTATGGGCCGCCGTATGTTAACATGCTGGGAGAGTGCGTTTGCTAGTAGTGATAACAAAATACAATTATACAGCCTCCTACAGCACTCCACAACATAATACATACTGCCTCAGCAGGCATTTTTCACTGGGCATTGTGAGGAGTTGAACCCCTGATCCCTGCACCATTGGTCAGTGTTTTAACCATTGTGCTGTGGCTCTGTTCCTGTGCTTGTGCATCAGCGCGCCGCCTTGTGCCTATCAGCGCGCCGCCTTCTGCCGCCCAAGGGGACCAGTGCGCCGCCTTCTGCTGCCCAAAAATAACTGTGCGCCGCCTTATGCCGTTCCAAATTAATTTGCCTCCTAAAACAATGTTAATCATTACAGTTACTGCCTCAGCTGACCTTTGTCATTGCGCACACTGGGGGATTGAACCCATGGCCCCTGCACCATTGGTCAGTGTCTTCACCGTTGTACCACAGCTCTGTTGTTTTGTATACTCAGCAGCACGCCACTTTGCCTTTCCACGCGCTAATGTCGACCCCCGCACATTAGCGCGACGCACACACGTCCGGTTGCTTACTACCGTTTTTTTTTCTATTTTCTGCCTGAACCGCCCACTCCTTATATGGCACAGGCACACTAGCACGGCCCCGCACGTTAGGAATGTTTAGTAAACATGCCCCATAGTCCCAAATAACCCAAATTGCAGGGAAACTGAACCTGGTGCAGTGGGGGAACACTACTAACCTACCTCCTTCAATAATCCTTGAGTACTGACTTCAAAGGTCTTTTCAAAGTTCCAATACTGCACTTTTTTGGATGCTCTAGCATGAAGGTGGAACTACTCTTACATCCTTGACCAAAAAATGGTGTTTCTATTAGGAAGAATGAGCATGGAGAACTGGGATGCTTGACTAAGTCTTTTGATAGATGAATCAGCGCTAGTTATCATGGAGTGACAATTGCCATCACATCTGCTATCCTCCATTATTGTACTTGTTAACTAAGAAACTGCACTTGCCAAGTCGTTGACTACAAAATCCTTATATTGTTCTAAATGACTGGAATGTATTCCATGAATGCTTCTTTGAGCCAGTACTTATTTTTTTTTAGAAAGAATGATTTATAGAGCACTGAGAGAAAGGGAACACCCACCCAGCCAGCCTGATAGCTGAATCAACCGTATCTATCATGGGTTGACAGACTACCCTAACATTTGGTATTCTCCATTGTTATATTTGCCAACTATCAGTCTTCTGCCACAAGTATTAGCTTTTCATTAGAGGGGCTTCCAGTTTCTCTTGCTTCTGCATTGGTCTTCCTCAGCTCTTCTGAGTGCTGCAGCCCAACTCTTGCTGATTTTTGGGCTTTCCCTGTGGTGCATCCTCTGATTCTTCTTTACGTCCTTAAGCATGTCACCTAGGCACTCCATGAATGTTTTTTCTGCTCCAGAATGAAGGTTTCTATGCTGGGAACAGTGCAAGAAAGCTAATCTGTGGCCTGGGCTTGTTCCATGTTTTCTGCTTTTGTGTTGGCTCCTCTGCTGTTTTGTTTTCCAAGCAACCTGGGAGCTGTGCTATGCTGATCCTCCTGGCATAATTTAGGGCCGTCCAGTCAACCAGAAGCTGTGCTGTTCCTCCTTGCATAATTTAGGGCCTTCCAACCAATCTGATTTGCTGTGCTGCTCTTCCTGGAATAATTTAAGACCTTCCAGCCAATCAGTCTGCTTTGCTAGTTCTCCTAACATAATATAGGGCCTTCAAGGCCATCTGATACTGTGATGTGCTGTGCTGGTTCTCCTGGCACAATTTAATGTTTTCCAGTCAGTCTGGATGTTGTGCTGTGCTGGTTCTAATGGCAAACGTAAGGGCCTTGCAGCCAGTCTAGTACTATGCTGGTCTCCTTGCTATTTTACTTCCACAATCTAGTGCTCTTTGTAGTGCTTTGCCCTTCTGGTGCTGGTTTCTGTTACTCATCTTGCCACTGTCTATTCTTTGCCCCTCTTCTGGTGCCCTGGGGTGTTTGTGCTACTCTTCATGGCTTGTAATGCTGTTACAGATGTCTGCCATCAAGGTTCTAGTGGGTTTAATCAAAAATAGATGACAAATCTGACTATCGCATTGAAAAATAACTTTCACCATAGACTTTTAATGGGTATATGTGCAACAAAACGCAAATGGTTTGGTTCCCAAAGATGAACTGAAAGATGTATTCCTCTGAACAAATATGAACCTGGATGGAGTCTGTGCAGAGGGTGGCTACTAAAATGGTTAGTGGTCTTCCTTATAAAGCATATGAGGATAGACTTAAAGATCTGAATATGTATACTTTGGAGGAAAGGCGGGAGAGAGGCAATATGATAGAGAGGTTTAAATATCTCTGTGGCATAAATGCACAGGAGGAGAACCTCTTTGATTTGAAAAAAAGCTTTGCAACGAGGGTGGCTCTTCTCTGTACCTTTTCTAATAACGCTATATCCTTTTTAAGATACAGCGACCAGAATTGCACACAATACTCAAGGTGCGGTCGTACCATGGAATGATACAGAGGCATTATAATATCCTTTGTTTTATTTTCTGTTCCTTTCCTTATCATACCTAGCATTCTATTTGCTCTCTTGGCTGCCGCTGCACACTGGGCCGAGGGTTTTAACATGTTATTCACAATGACACCTAAATCTTTTTCCTGGGTGGTGGTTCCCAATGTGGAACCTTGCTTTGTGTAACCATAGTTTGGGTTTTTCTTTCCTAGGTGCATAACTTTGCACTTGTCCACATTAAATTTCATCTGCCATTTTGATTTCCAGTCTTCCAATTTATCAAGATCCTCTTGCAATTTTCCACAATCCTCATGGGTTTTAATACTTTAAATAGTTTTGTGTCATCTGCAAATTTGATAATCTCACTCATTATTCCCTTTTCCAGGTCATTTATGTATATGTCAAAAAGCAGCGGACCCAGCACAGATCCCTGGGATACACCAATATTCACCTTTCTCCATTGGGAAAATTGGCCATTTAGGTGGGGGTTGCAGTGGGTGCCCTGTACCCCAACTCTGGCCATGGAAGGCCCAACTGGGGGTCAGGCTGCGAGGAATGAAGAGTCTGCTGTTGCTGCCGGGAATGTGGCTCCTGCATGGAGCTGCAGTGCCATCACAACATGACACCTGGAAACCATGTAAATGCCCCTAAACAGGATATTCAGCAGCCCTAACACTGAATATCCCTGGGTAGTGGCGTTATATGGCCTGATGCTACACGGTTGTCCACAAAGAAACAGCGCTAGCCACTCAAACGAGCAGAAACAAAAACAGGAAGCGGCAGATTCAACACCCAATAAATTTATTATAACCACTTAGGCCACTTATTTGGTTATAATAAATTTATTGGGTGTTGAATCTGCCGCTTCCTGTTTTTGTTTCTGATGCTACACGGTTACCATCAGGGCATTCCAGGGACATTCTGTGGATGGTACCCGGGGATAACCAGTCAGAGGTGCTATTCAGCTGCTGTCTGATTAACCCTCAGCGGCAAATCTTAGACGCAGCAAAAGCTGTCCTAACGTTTGCCGCTGAAGCTAACTGAGCAGTAGCTGAATATCGCCCCTGGTGTAATGCTCAGTGGCGATGTCTAGGAGCTGCAATCGCTGAATATCAGGCTCATGATGTCTAATTATGTGGGAGGAATATTCAACGGCATTTATGCAGTTTGCCACGCACCAGGAATATCCCCGCCTAACCTGGTTAAATGCTCTGATGCTAACCGGTTAGCATCGGGGGCATTTCAGTATGGAGCAGGGGCAGCAACCTTAGTTAGTTGGTCAGTGGCTAATTAAAACACCTAAAGTTAGAATAGAAAAAAATTCTGTCATAAATTAAAATGGTGACGGCCAGCCACTTTAACAATGCTGGCCACTGCCACTGAATATAAGCCCCTGCATTTTGACAGGTTTGTTGTGGGAGAGGTGGTGTTTTGATGATCATGATTGTTGAGTTTAACTAACAAGATCTTGGGGGTTGGAGGTATAAAGCTGGAGGTTTGCTGAGAGCACCCAATATCCTTGCACTGGCCCTGAGCACAGTGGGAAGGCAAAACACATGCAAATCGCATGAATTAAAAATTGCTCCTGATGAAAGAGCTGTGCTAAAATCTAGCTGTTTTTTAGTCCCCTTGTAGTGCTGAATCTTTATGGCAGCTCAGGACTGGCGTGACGATGCAGCGTGGGAGCAGAGCATGATCTGAGCTGAAGTGCTAAACCCAAAATCTCTGATAGCCAAGTGGGACCTTTAATCCTGGACACAGCTTTACAAAAGCAGTTCCTGGTGGTCCAAGTTGACACATTTTTGAGACTCCCCTTGGCACTCCCGACCCTCTCATACACCTCCAAATTTGGGAGGCAGGAGCAATGTTCACTTATGCATGGAAATTACTTCATAAGATTGTTCCTAATCAGCTTTCCTCTCTCTCTCACACAGACACACACACACAGAGCCTCCCCTTCATTAAGGGAATCATCTGCATTACTTGTCTCTCTGTTGCACACACACACAATTGACCTCTTTCTGTCATAGACAAATGCAGAAATAATGGAATCATCTCCCTCGCAATCCATTCACAAACACGGCTTATTTCTCTCTCTCTTATATACACATATACATACATATATTTGGGAAAGTTTGGGCCTCATATTCTTCTGGGCAGGCTATGCACTGCATCGGCACGTAGCCCTGCCCGCGACCCTTAAACCCAGATATTCAATTCTGGGATCATATGTGGCCCCAGCATTGAATATCCGGGTATCACCGCACAGCTGGAAGCCACCGAGGCGAACCCGGCAGCAGTGATATTGTATGCTGCCCGGTTAGCACCTGTACCATAAAGATAGGCGAAGGTTTTCCTCACCTATCTTTTCAGCACAGAGTGCTAATTGGGCAGCATAAAATATCACTGCTGCCCGGTTATCTCGTGCCCCCCTCCGCTCCGCCCTGGCATGCTCTGATGCTAGCTGGATAGCAGCGGGGCGCGTAGAGGACATAGATGGGGATATTCAACGGCACTACCCGTGCATTTGCCATTGAATATCCCCATCTAAGGCATTTACATGGTTTACTAGGCTGTAAAATGCCCTTTGAATATCGGGTCCTTTGTGTTTAGTGTAAAAAATACCTTTGAAATTTTGTGCATTCCATGAAATATCCCTTTCCAATCTTGTTTCATCTTACAGGTTCCTACAGCAGTAAACAGCTTATGAAATTTATATGGCCTGTAACTAAATTTTAAAACGCAGCAAGGACTGCACTATTTTACCATTCCCATACTGTATATACAATTTGAACCCCTAAACAGTTGTGGTTGTCCATGAGAATCCCTAAGATGGTAGTAGGAAGCAACACGGTGTTTCAGTTCAAAATGATGTTGCCTCTGGGATTCTGATAGCCATCCAGAGCAGCCTCATGAATCTGTCACCGCTGATTATAGATTTTCAGAAGTTGTCACGTTATAAAACACAAATACTAGGCTGAAAGATTTTCAAAGAAGTGGTGTTATAAGAAGATGAATCATTACTGAGTGTGCACTATCATATCCTATTTCATTTTTGATGTTGTAAGTATTGATTTACTGGAGATTTGTGAGCTGTGTCTCTTCAGTGTAGGCACTACATCACAAAACATCGGTCAGACAACACCTTTAAGCAAACTGTGAAAATATATGGATCTAAGTTGTATTGAAATGGACTAACAGAGCTAAATAGGGCCTCATGAAAATTGCATCTCAATGCATGTATGTTTACCTATATGCAAAAGGGGCAATCCCAAGGAAAGGGTTTACTGTGCAAAGTCTGTGGGGATCTTTTCTACTTCTGCTCTCTGCTGTACCCCAGAATAGACAATTTTGAGGGCGTCCAGAAAGATTGCATTTCCTAGGTAGTTTGGACCCATGAAGGGCTTGTGCAAGAGTTTAAGTATCTTAAATCTTGAATCCTCCCTCCCCCATCCCTGTCACACATCCAGAATCAATTACTTTTGAAAACAGTTATTTTGCATCAATATGCACACATATTCTGCATTTATACTAACAGATTTATTAAACAGCAAACAGATAATGAGACATTCAAAGCAGTTTTCTGAGGTAAAACTAACAATGGAGGCAATGCATGCAAATCTGTCATGCATATTCATTGTGGTTATCCTGAAAATCTGACTGGCTAGGTGTGTCTCGAGGACTGGGTTGAGAACTCCTGATCTAGAAAGATATAAAGGACAAGGAACAGCAGAGGAGAAAGCAGAGAGTTGGAGGGTATCTTGGGCTGAAGTATACACCAAGTTTCCTCTGTGACTCTGCAAACCCTGACAGAATCCCCACTAGCTCAGGGGGAGAACAGCTCTAACTAGGGAAATAAATAGTCAAGAAGTAAGAAGAGGGGAACCATATAGTCCAGGCAGGGCCATACCGACCGTGAATCTCGCCCTGTGTGACTTGCACATCAGGCACGTGCCCCCCCAGTCACTTTCTGGGTGGCAGCAGGAGAGAAGAGGTACACCCAATGTGCAAGTTGCCAGTGCGCTAAGCAGATCTGTCCCTCCTTGCTCTGACGCCGCATCAGAGCAGGGAGGGACCAGACCCGCTTAGCATGTCGCGAGAAGGCTTAAGGGGCACATTTCAACTGTCTGCCATTGCCTGCCGCCGCTGAGAGAAGAAAAAGTGGTGGCAGCAGGCAACGGTAGACAGTTGAAATGTACCTGTTAAGCCTTTGCGCCCTGTGTGGCTGCACCACTCACACAGAGCTAGGTACAGTCTTGACTCCAGGAGAGAAGCAAAGAGGATTCAGAGAAGTACATCAATATTTCAGCAACCCAGAGATACCAGAGCAATAAGCACCTGCAGTGCAATATTGAGGAGCCTGAGCTATAGAAGCCACTAGCTCTAAGGTACACTGTAAAAGTAGGGTTGACAACCAACTGGTTTTAGGCCAAGCAGGAGGCTGGTGGCGAGCAGGACAACCAGCCAATAGAGAGCTGCTTTTCTGCTGACTACCGATCGCTCCCACTCTTCCCACCTCCTCCGTCATCGTCATTGCCACCGCTGGCGTTTTTCCTATGTCTGCGGTGGTAGTGGGCCTCAGACTTCAAACACTTCACAAAAAGAAAAACGCATGGGTCTCTGCGCCTCTGCACTTAGAAGAACTGCAAATGCCCGCCCTCTCTGATGCATCGCATAGCATCAGAGGGGGTGGGTATTTGCAGTCTTTCCAAGCGCAGAGTCGCAAAGACATGTGTTTTTCTTGTGGAGTGTTTGAAGTCTGAGGCCCACCGCTACTGCAGATACAGGAAAAACAGTGGCGGGGTGGGGGGGGGAGAGAATGCCTGGAAGGGAGGTGCAGGACACAAAGGGGGAAGGGAATGGCTGGAAGGGTGATGCAGGTCACAAAGGGAGAAGGGAGATGCAGGACATGAAGGAGGAAAGGGGATGCAGAACATGAAGGGGGATGGGGGAATGGCTGGAATGGAGATACAGGCCATGAAGGGGGATGGAGGGAATGACGGAAAGGGGGATGAGGATACAAAGGGGGATGGGGGATTAGCTGAAGGGAAGATGCAGGACATCGGCAGGGGGTAGAGGGCAGATGCTGGACATATAGTGGGGTAGTAGACAGCAGACCAATGGTGGGGGACATAAGAGGATAGAGGGCACATGGTGGATGGAAGGTGGGGTTAGAGGGATCGAGCGCAGATGTTGGACATGGGCTTCAGAGCAGAGGCTGAACAAGGGAGAGGGCATAAGGAGGGGAGATAGTGGATATAGGGTAGGGAAGTGGAAGGGCAGAGGGCTGCTGCTGGACATGGGGTAGGGGTCATGGGGGTTGGAGGATAGATAGTGGATGCAGGATGACGGCATGGATGGAAATAGGGTAGGAGTTTATAGGGGGTAGAAAGACATATGCTAGACAGGGGATGGGGTATAGTGGATAGTGAGCAGAGGCTGGACACAGTAGGGATGGAGGGCAGATGCTGGACATGGGATGGGGAGACAGGGGGATGCTGGACATGGAGGGGATAAGATGAGAAAAAGGGGAGATATGTTAGATTGTGAGAGAGGGGGAGACAAAAGGCAGGACAGGACAGAAGGGGAGAGATGCTGGACAAAGGGAAGGTGGAAAAGAGAGAGTTAGTTAAAGACTGGGAATAATTGGCTGGGGAAGAATAGAGAGATGGAGAGTGAGAGGGCTGTGTTAAAGGTTGAACAGTGGTAGTAAGACATAATTAAAAGATGAAGATTGAGAAATGAATGGTAAGAAGGATAAATGAAATCTGAGTTGATACAGAAAAATGGAAAAAAGCCAAAAGGAAAAGATGAATGTCAGAGATGGCAGGAAGTAAAGAAGACAGGAGGGTAGAGAAGTGGCAGATAGACCAGAGATTCTAGAGGCTAAGTTAAGAGAAGATGGGGGAAGCAGAAACCAGAGACTTAGATCAAATGATTAGATAATAAAATGATCTGACAGCAAAGGTAGAAAAAATAATTTTATTTTCTATTTTGTAACTGGAAAATGTCGTTTTTTGAAAAATACATCTGACAGGAGTCAGGACTGGTACTGGACATGGCTGGGGCCTAGCCCAAGGCAAAAATCTTAGAGGGGACCCTAAAGCCTGCTAGCAAACTGTGCCTTTTTCAGTTTAAGACAGGTCTGAGACCATCTCTGGCCTGGAGGCTGAGGGCAATTGTCCTGGTTACACCTCTCCTAATGCAAATACTGATATCTTCTGTGGTTTTTTTGTACAATACAGGGAGAAATGCACTTATTTCTGTTTTTCTAGTGTTGCACTGCATGCAGTGGCTGGCTTTCTGAGGTTTTAGTTTGATTTATTTTAGATCTATATATTTCTCTTTTTACTTTGTGGTCACTTATTGGTGGTCTATCTGTATGACCAAGGCTGGGTATTCTGTTAGCATGGACTTTGTATTTAAGAATATGTGGTAATCTGACTTCTTCAGCTTTCCAAATAGGTTTATTGATGTTTTAGGGCTCACTGCAATATTTATGGTGTTGCCATTTGCTAGGTAGGGTCCTTGTATGAGTTTTGGAAGTTAGTACTGGCATGGTAGATTTGCTCTTGGTCCTGAATGATTATTTTGTGCCACAGGGATCTGTCCTTGGTCCGATTCTTTTTAACAATTTTGTTAGTGATATTGCGGAAGGGCTGTCTGATAAGGTTTGCCTATTTGCAGATGATACCAAGATCTGCAATAGAGTAGAAACCCAGGAAGTAGATAACATGAGGCAGGATCTACCTAAGCTTGATGAATGGTTGAGAATTAGGCAGCTGAGATTTAATGCTAAATAATGTAGGGTCATGTATTTAGGCTGCAAAAATCCAAGGGAGTGGCACAGTGCAGGGGGTGAAGTACTTCTGTTCACAAAAGAAGAGCAAGACCTAGACGTGATTGTGTCTGACGATCTTAAAGTAGCTAAACAGGTAGAAAAGGGGATGGTGAAAGCCAGAAGGATGCTTGGGTGCATAGGGAGGGGAATGACCATTAGAAAAAAAGAGGTGATAATGCCCCTACAAAAGTCTCTGGTGCGACCTCATTTGGAATATTGTGTGAAATTCTGAAGACCACACCATCAAAAGGATATAAACAGGATGGAGTCTGTGCAGAGGGTGGCTACTAAAATGGTTAGTGGTCTTCGTTATAAAGCATATGAGGATAGACTTAAAGATCTGAACATGTATACTTTGGAGGAAAGACAGGAGAGAGGCAATATGATAGAGAGGTTTAAATATCTCTGTGGCATAAATGCACAGGAGGAGAACCTCTCTGATTTGAAAGAAAGCTTTGCAACGAGGGTGGCTCTTCTCTGTACCTTTTCTAATAACACTATATCCTTTTTAAGATACGGCAACCAGAATTGCACACAATATTCAAGGTGCGGTCGCACCATGAAATGATACAGAGGCATTATAATATCCTTTGTTTTATTTTCCATTCCTTTCCTTATGATACCTAGCATTCTATTTGCTCTCTTGACCGCCACTGCACACTGGGCGGAAGGTTTTAACATGTTATCCACAATGACACCTAAATCTTTTTCCTGGGTGGTGGTTCCTAATGTGGAACTTTGCATCATGTAACCATAGTTTGGGTTTTTCTTTCCTAGGTGCATAACTTTGCACTTGTCCACATTAAATTTCATCTGCCATTTTGATTCCCAGTCTTCCAATTTATCAAGATCCTCTTGCAATTTTCAACAATCCTCATGGGTTTTAATAACTTTAAATAGTTTTGTGTCATCTGCAAATTTGATAGTCTCACTCGTTATTCCCTTTTCCAGGTCATTTATGTATATGTCAAAAAGAAGTGGACCCAGCACAGATCCCTGGGGTACTCCACAATTCAACTTTCTCCATTGGGAAAATTGGCCATTTAGCCCTAGCCTCTGCTTTCTATCTTTTAACCAGTTGCTGATCCACAATAGTACACTGCCTCCTATCCCATGACTCTTTAGTTTTGCCAAAAGTCTCTGATGAGGAAACTTATCAAAGTCTTTCTGAAAGTCCAGATATACTATATGAACCAACTCACCTTTTTCTACCTGTTTATTCACACTTTCCAAAAGACATAACAGATTAGTAAGACAAGATCTTCCTTGTCTAAAGCCATGTTGGTTGTCTCCCATTGAGCCATGACTATCTACTTGTTCGGTAATTTTGTTCTTTATTATGGTTTGTACCATTTTTCCTGGTACTGACATCAGGCTCACCAATCTGTAGTTTCTCAGATCACCCCTAGAACTCTTTTTAAATAGTGGCATTACATTGGTCATCCTCCAATCTTCAGGTATTAGAGATGATGCAAGTCTGGACTCCCCACTGCCCTGCTAACAGGTACCCATGGCAGCCGGACCTTAACACACTAATCTGGGTGGTATCTGGTCCCACAGGGCCACATATGACTGCAGCACACAGCTGGAACAGATGTACCTTCAACTGCACTGCTGGGAACACCTGTCACACACTGGCAGTGCTGGGGATGTACAGCAAAACCTATCTCTAGCACCACATGTACTGTGGACCTAGTGCTGGGCATCCATCCTATCCGTCAGGGTGAACACGGAACCTGCACAATGGCATGGTCTGTAACTACTCTGTGCCAGTATCACGAACTGTTAGTGCATCTTACCACAATGCAGCCCAGGAGAGGTGCAGACCCCATTTGGTGGTCAGCTGTAAGCCGCTGTTCTGAATTTGCAATGCATCATGGGTGCTGGTGGGGGTTACACTATCCTGGCATATGGAGCAGATGGTTTGTGCGGTGACCTGCAGTCCTTCTGTACCCAGCCATTGCTATGCAACAAGCCATAGAGGTATAGCCTACTGGTTAGTATGCTGACGTTCTAGGCAAAGGTCATGGGTTCAATTCCTTGTTGTTCCCTCCTGTCCAAGGCAGGTATTTTGCTTGCCTGTGACAGTGATATCTTTGCAGATCTGTGCTGCCAGCCCATTGTACCCTGACCACAGTTGGCAACAATCCTTATAAGGCGCTACAAGGCTCCTAATTAGGCACAGTACAAGGCATGTTATAAGGTACGTAATAAGGTACCTTATGAGGCACAGTACAAGGCACGTTATAAGGCACCTTTTTAGGCACAGTACAAGGCACGTTATAAGGCGCATTATAAGGCACCTTATTAGGCACAGTACAAGGCACATTAAGGTACGTGCCTTGTACTGCGCCTCATAAGGTGCCTTATAACGCGCCTTATCTGACACAGCTTTAATGCTGCCCCGCCCACTCCTTTAATGGGCATCTGTATCATCAACGCGGATCCTAACGCGAATGACATTACCGCAGTTTAGTAAACATGCCCATATATGTTTGGATTTAATGTCAAATGGGAAAGCATATTTGTGTTGGGGGGAGCTGAGAAAGGGACTGTGACTGAATAGGTGCTGAAGAGTTCAACCTCTTTAGCCTCCCCTTGATATAGTCTATAGATGCTAAAGACTGCAGGTTACCCTTCCTTCAGTTATTTTTTGGAGGTAGGGTAGGGAGAGAGTATTGGTGAAGCATGACTAGCGGGTTTTTCTCTTTCATAAAGTTAGCAACCCTATGTGAAAGTAAATACTGTAGAAGGAATCAATTCCTTTTCAATATAGCAGTGAACCAGGAGAGTGAGAGGTGTGGAAAAGCTTGGAATAATTTCCACCGCAGAGTACTGAAGAGTGTCAGAGGAGTAAACAGCTTGGAACAAATTTTCAGCACCAAGAGAGACAAACAATAATATAACGATTTGTATTATTGTTTGGATTAAAGAGAAGGGAGCTAAACTACTTGCAATGTAGATAGGGTTGCCAACTTTTTGAAAGAGAAAAACCTGCCACCTGTGGCTAGATATGCTCTGCCCATGCCCGCCCCACCCCGCTCCCTGCCCCATAACCCACCCCTGCCCAGGGGCGGCCAAAGGAGATTCATTGCTGGGCCTCATTTGCATACACATTTGCTTAAATATTTGCATAATGTCAACATGCGCTTTTAGTAAACATGCCTCTTAAAGAGTGTCTGGATAAGAAAGACTACCAGATTTCTACATTACTATATTCCAGTGCCAACCGCCAGGCCCATTTGGAAGTGCCATAAACACTGCCCATTTATAACCTATAGCAAACCCGCCGTATCATAACAGCACTACTAGGACTCACAAAGCACCAAACCCTACCTGTCAAAAAGACAACACTGCAAATATTAAACCTATATATCTCAGAGAATACCAATACATGTCACTTGGGGGAAAGAGAAACTACATGAACATAATACCTCAGCTTGGTTACACATGCAGAACATAGACCGTCACCACACAAAGAACAAGGGATCACAATTTAGAAATAGGAAGATAATAATTAAATTGGAAACCCCAAAAGATAAACATGAAATGCACAACAACACCGGAGAAATAAAACTATAAATTCATTTTCTCTTGCACTAAACAGAAACACAAAGATGTTAGCGATACACATTTCCCATACCTGACATATTCCAGTTAATAAATTCAAAATAAAAAATATTTTTCTGCCTTTTGCTTGGGCATTTTATTTTTCAGTTGCAATTGCTCCAATCACTTTCTTCTGGCTTCTTCATGTCTTCCGCGAGTTGTCCATTTGTCCTTTCTTCTCTCTTCTAGATTTTTTTTCATTCTCTCTCTACATCTGCTTTAACATACTGATCTTTCCCCTTTTGCTCTTTCCCCCATTTCTTTCTTTATTACTTTATCATCCACTCAAATTTCACCCTTCCATTCTCAATCCCCACTTACTCTCCCAATACCCGGCCAATCGTAGATTTTTCTTTCCTCCCACAAAAAATATCTTTTCCCCTCTCCATCCTCATTCCACATCCCCATCCCCTTCTAATCCTCCCCCAAAATCAGCTCCCTTCTAGTTCGAGACCCACCCAGCATCCGCTCCCTTCTGTTCCCATTCTCCCAAGCCCCCATATCAGCCCATTTCCAGCCCTAGCTCCCCATATGCTCCTTTCCATTCCCATTCCAGACCCCATCAGCCCATTTCCAGTCCAAGCTCCCTCATCAGCCAATTTCCAATCCTAACCCCCCATCAGCCCATTTCCAGTCCAAGCTCCCTCATCAGCCAATTTCCAATCCTAACACCCATCAGCCAATTCCAGCCCTATTCCAGCCCCCATCAGCCCATTTCCAGTCCAAGCTCCCCCTATCAGCCAATTTCCAATCCTACCCACCCCATCAGCCCATTTCCAGTCCTATTCCAGTCCCCATCAGCCCATTTCCAGTCCAAGCTCCCCCCATCAGCCAATTTACAATCCTAGCCCCCCATCAGCCTATTTCTAGTCATATTCCAGCCCCCATCAGCCCATTTCCAGTCCAAGCTCCCCCTGATCAGCCCATATCCAGTCCTATTCCCCCATCAGCCATTTCTAGTCCTATTCCAGCCCATCAGCGCATTTCCAGTCCAAGCTCCCCGATCAGCCGATTTCCAATTCTAGCCCCCCAATCAGCCCATTTCCAGTCCTATTTCAGCTCCCATCAGCCCATTTCCAATCTTATTCCAGCCCCATCAGCGCATTTCCAGTCCAAGCTCCCCACCATCAGCCTATTTGCAGTCAGTCCAAGATCCCCCTTGTCCAATATCTCCCCGCTTTACCCTTCTTCCTCCCCCCATGTCCAGCATCTCCTTATGTGTACCTCTACTCCCCATGTCCAGCATACTCTTCTGCCCCATCCTCCCGATGCAAAGCACCCTATTCTGTCTCTATACTCTTATGTCCAGTATCTTCTCATCCCTCCTCATGTCCAGGTCCAGCTAGCTTCCCTGCTATACTGCCTGCCCTTGCTCCGTGCCGCTTTTCCTGTTCCACTGGTGGCGGCAGTGGGCCTCCAATTAAAAAACAAATAGCGGGTCTTTGTGACTCCATGCTTGGATGGATGGTTTGGTCTCACCCCCTTTGATGTGAGCATAAGTCAGAGGACGGAAGGACCAGATCAGCCTTGCAAGTGTGGAGTTGCAAAGACCCTCTTTTTTTAAAAAAATTTGACATTCACTGGCACTGCCACCAACACCAATGGAACAGGAAAAAGTGACAGCGGGGCAAGGGCAAACTGGGCAGGCAGTGTGGGGGAAGCAATGCTGAGGCCAGTGATCAGCAGAAAACCAGTCCTTCATTAGTCAATTTTACAATCCTGACAGCTACTGGCATCCAGCTCTAAAACCGGCCAGGCCAGCCTAAAATCAATTGATTGGCAACCCTACCTGTGTCATCCCCAAGCATCAGACCCTTCTAACATGCTTCTCCCTTCTCCCAACCTACCATCTGCCACTACCAACTTTGTTTCTTCCATTATCACCAAACATCAAACTTCAAAAGGGTACGAGGCCATCTCCAAAGACCTCGGGATTCCTGTGTCTACAATTCACAATGTTATTAAGAAGTTTTCTATTTGTGGAACTGTCAAGAACCTCCTAGGACATGGTGGGAAGAGGAAAATCAATCCAAGAAGTCTTTGAAGGTTAGTGCAAACTGTTGGAAGAAGATCATGTACAACATCCAAAGAGCATAAGGCTGACCTGGAGCAATCTGAAGTGGTCGTTTCAACCCTCATCATACGCTACACACTAAACAAAGAAGGATTTCATGGGCAAAGGCCAAGGAGGATCCCACTGCTCAAAGACAGACATAAAAAGACATGGCAAAAAATGAGATCCTCATCGGATCTGTCACACTTTAAGAACTGCCACTCGTACTACTGTGTTCAGATACTTATCGCCAAAAAGATTATTTCTCTTCCATAATCAGGACAGCTCCTAATCACAGCCAAGCTGTATTTTCAGTAGTAAATCAGCTCTCCTCCCTTAAACAGATAAACCTTGGTTAGACCTGGTCAGGCCCCCTGTGGAAGAACTGCATAAGTCTCCCAAATCTGAGATATGCTTCCAGCACATCCCCTTTTTTTGCCTCCAGCCAATTCCATTCTGATTAACACCATGCATACCTAGTCTAATTTTGCACCTATTACATTGAACGGTCTCTCTTGTCAGATCATTACCTGCCACACTACAGACAGAACTGGATCTGAAAAGGTTAAAAAAAGCATAAAAATGTGAGTCGGCCTTCAGAGTAACTATGACTCCCGAGTAGGGAATGCTCCTCTTTTGATGGAGTGGCTTAGTCTTCCCTTACCCACTGACCCCTTCTCCCATTTTCTGGTCCCTGTCCTCAATCTTTCCCCTTACCTATGGTTATTAATCCTTGCCTTCTTACTGGTCTCTCTTCTATCTCCTTTCCTATTGAAAATATTGGCGTTGTTTTCCTGGATTTATGTAATTTAATTATAAACTGCATAGATGGTCACAGATCTGCGGTATATCAAACAAAGACAAACATAAATATAAACATAAATGCCTGTGCTTTGCCCAAACCTACTTTGAGAAACCACAATCCTTCTGGTAAAATGTTCTGTAGACAGAGGAAACCAAACATGAGCTCTTTGGCAATGCAAACCAGCAATACATTTACAGGTGAAGAAATGACGCTTATAAGGAAAAAGCACTCTTCCTACAGTTAAATATGGTGGAGGTTCCATAATGTTGTGGGGCTGTTTTGCTCACTCAGGAACTAGAGGCCTGGAACATATTAAAGGAATCATGAAGTCAGGGGACTACCAAGGTATCCTAGAGTGGAATGTGCTACCTAATATCAGAAAGTTAGGTCTGGGTTGAAGGTCATGGGTCCTCCAGCAAGACAATGACTCAAAATATACATCAAAACGTACAAAATATTGGTTAAAAAGGAACAAATGGACTGTTATAAACTGGCCAGTAATGAGTCCTGATGTCAATCTAATTGAGAACCTTTGGAAAGCGCTGAAATCTGCCATTGGTAAAAGGAATCCTGAAAACATTCATGAGCTAGAACAAATCGTAGTTGAAGAGTGGGAGAAACTACCAGCAGACAGATGTACAAAACTTACAAATGGCTACAAGAAACGTTTGGAGACTGTCATCACTGCTAAGGATTGTGCAATCAAATATTAGTGAAGGGTACCATTATTCCTGCCTAGGTCATATTTTTTTTCTCAGAAGTTACTACGTCTAAGTTGCACAGACATCTTTTTTTTTGTATACTTTTGAACATGCTATTTAAATATTATGATGACATACAGTTGAAATATTTCCAATTATTTCTCAAGGTATTGTACACAACATACCTAAATGCAAGGGTGCCAATAATGTTGGTCACAAGTGAATGAAAAGATGACAGCTGGGCACAGATCACCAGAGCCTGCATAAATAACATCTTAACTTCCTAAAACTGAAGAACTGGTATGCAGTCCTAGAAGTGGAAGAGGAGACAACATCCCAGGAACAGGGGGTATCAGATCTCAACCCCCCCCCCAAAATTGTAGGATCAGCAACCACTAGGAAACAAAGGGTTGTGCTGGTTGATGACTCCCTTCTGAGGGGTTTAGAGTGGCATCCATCTGCTGTCCAGACATGATGTCACAGGAAGTGTGCTGTCTGCCTGGTGCCAAGATCTGAGACATTATGGAGAATTTGCCAAATTTCCTCAAACCTACTGATATTATTCAATGTTGCTTATCCATGTTGGCACAAATGATACTGCTACTTTCCCACCTGAACATATCAAAAGTAACCTTGTGGCTCTGGAAGAGAAGGTGAAGAAGTGAAGTAAGGAGGTGATGTTCTCCTCAACCCTCCCTGTCAAGGGTTATGACCTAGGCTGAGAGGCTCATATTCTGGAAACAAATGCCTGGCTGATGTCATTGAGAGCATTTTGGTTCTTGGACCATGGCAAAACTTTCCAAGGGCAGCTGAACAGTGATGGCATTCAGAAAATTAAAGAAGGAAAGAAGTATCTTCTGCAACAGACTGACTAATTTACTGAGGAGGGCTTTAAACTAGGATCATTGGGGATGGGTGAATAAAGCCCACAGGTAAGTAAAGGCCCTCGGGTAAGTAAAATACTCAAAATAGAACTGAAAAGGCAGCAAAAAGGCAACATCTGGAAAACTGCATATACTAATGCCCATAGTATGTAAAATAAAGTTCCAGATTTAAAAGCTGTAATGAAAGAGCCTGGCTTGGATATAGTGGCAGTCAAGGAGACATGGTACACTGAAAACAATAGGCCTGATATTCAAAGGCATATACATGGTTGCAGAACTGCAAACCATGTAAATGCTGGTTAACAGGATATTTAGTGTCACTAACACGAGTAGTATTCGGGCATGTTGTGGGCATTTTAGGATGGAGCAGACATGGCACCCAATATTGCTGCTGTTCGGTTAGTGACCCACAGGTAAAGTCAGGTGTGGCAAAGGCTGGCCTGACTTTGCCCATGGGAGCTAACTGTGCAGTGGCTCAGTATCGCCACTGGCTGGTTAACCTCTGGGCTTTGCAATGAACCAGATTTTCAAAGCCAGTGGCCAGATATGGCCCTGGCATCGAATAACCAGGGTTAGTATTCAATGGCAACAGTATGCACTTTACTAGTGCTAGCCACCACTGCTGAATATTGGGCCCAATGATTATCTAATTTTGGAGAACTGAGTTGTTTTCTACATATTAGCATTTAGCTAAGTGGGTGATATTATATATGTGGAGGCCAATTCTGATGGGGCATGTCCAGGCCATCCGGACATCCAGAAATCTGGAAAGCCCAGATATACACCTGATTCTACTCCTGCAGGAGCTACTGTAGACAGATCAGCGGAAGCAGAATTGGGGCACAGGGCCTGGACATCCCAGTCGTGCTCTGATTCTGTTCCTCTGGATGTCCAGGCACTTCCCCGGCAAGCCAGCCAGGCTCTTGCATGGAGCTATGGTGTTGTTGCATCCCATTGCCATGGCACTGAGGCTCCATGCAGGAGCCACGATTGGCTGCAATCATCAAACCGCCTGCTTCTCCACAGCCTGACCCATGATTGGCCTTCTGAAGCCGGGATCAGGCTGCGGGGAACCCCCTTCCCTGATTACCTCAGTTTCGGGTCCTGGCATGGTCGTCTGCCCTCCAGGTGGAATAAGTCTCCCAGCTAAGGCACCCAGCCGAGATGAACAGGGCCATCACCGGAATCGGCCCTGTACATCCAGGTTGAGTGCCCTGCATGTCTTCGCTCCTCCTCCTACCCACCCCTCCTGCCCCTATACGGAGCTCCCCACACATCTCCCCTATGCGGGGAGATCTGCTACTGGAATCGGCACCTTGGCGTTTAGTGGGGTTGGACATCCAGACAGGAAGTCCATCCCCGCTAAATGCGGTCTGGAATGACCCCCATGGAGAATTGAGTTGGTTGTGCATATAGGCATTCTATTACAAAAACATTGACATAATGAACCATAGTTTTAAAGTATAAAGACAAGTTTGCCAATAAAGAAGTCAGTAGACTAGAATTTTATGATTATTCATTAAAAAAGGACCCTGTGGCTATCCCAATGCCTAGATGTAATAGGCTGCAGGTTGACGGTGTGCGTATCCAACAAAAAAATGTTTTTTTGTCTATGGCTCAATTTATTGATAGTACACTGAAAACAATGAACTGGGACATAGTTATACCAGACTATAATCTATTCAGGAAAGACTGGATAGGAAGAAAGGTAGAGTGGAATTATATGTAAAAAATCTAATTAAAGCCACAGAACTTCAGGGCTTATGAAGGAAGAAAGTACTCTGAGTAAGTCTGGAAAGAGGCATGGAAATTCTTTTTACATTTGTTTGATATACAGACCTCCCTCACAATATTGCTATGAAAGGGGAAGTACTATTAGTGAAGATTTCAATTTGCCAGATAATGGTTGGAATATCCCTGCTGCGATGTAATCTAAAAGTAGGGAGATCCTTCATTTTCTACAGAAAGAACTGTTCTGGAAATACTGGAGGGGGCAATACTGGACTTGGTGCTTACAGATAGGGAGAGACTTTCTGATATTGTAGAAGGTGATTACAGTATCTGGCATGCAATGATCACCATATGGTGAGTTTCAATATTATTACACAGGTAGAGATGGTTCAATCAAAAGTTAGGGTCCAAAGTATCAGGAAAACTAACTTTGTAAAGATGGAGGAATACCTCAAGAAGTTATTAGCTGGATGGGAACAAGTAGAAAAGGACTGGGCAAAACTTAAATGGCAATATTTTAAGAGCAACACAATTTTTTGTTAGGAAAGTAAATATTAGTAAGAGGAAAAAGAGGCCACTAAGGTTTTCGAAAGAAGTAGCTGAAAAGGTAAGGAAAAAGAGGTTAGCCTTCATAAACTATAAGAAACAACAAAATCTGGAGAAGCTAAGGGAAGCTGGTAAAGTAGTCAGGAAAACAAAGATGCTAATGGAAGAAAAAATAGCCAATACAGTAAAACGTGGGGACAAGACTTTTTATTTAGGTGTGCTAGTGACCGGAGGGAGTACAAGAGTGGCATTGTGAGATTCAAGGTTAAAGGGAAGGAATATGTAGAGGGTGATGAATCTGTATATAGCTACCTATGGAGTAGCCAGGCTACTGTTCAGCCTGTACATAGTTACTTACCCCCTGTTAGCCCAAGTTGCATAGCCTGTTCTTTGTAAGTACAGTGCTGGTGTGCCGGCACTGCACAAATTTACTGTTAAATGTAAACCGAGCTGATATTAAAGAGCGTAGTATAGAAAAAAATCTTTAAATAAATAAATAAAACAGAATTGCTTAACAGATATTTCCATTCTGTGTTCACAGAGGAAGATCTGGGAATGGGACTTTGAAATACAAACATAGGAATGGAAGTAAGGTAGAACTCAAACGATTTTTAGAAGACAATGTTCATGAGAAGCTAGCTAAACTAAATTGAACAAAGCGATGGGGCTGGGCAGGATTAATCACAGGGTACTGAAGGAACTTAGGGAAGAAATGATTGCTCTGCTGGCTGATCTTTTCAATGCTTCTTTAGAAATGGGAGTGATACCAGAAGAATGGAGATGGGCTAATGTGGTTCCTGTCCACAAAAGCAGAAGAAAGGAAGAGGTTTGTAACTATAGACCAGTTAGTCTGACCTCTGTGGTGAGTAAATTAATGGAAACACTGCTAAAGCAGAGGATAGTGCATTTCCGGAATCCATGGGATTACACGACCTGAGACAGCATGACTTTACCAGAGGTAGGTCTTGCCAGACTAATTTGATTTCTTTGGGTGACCAGAGAATTGGATTGTGGGAGAAGTATTTCAATGTCCAAAAGAAGAGCGGGATCTGGGGGTGATCGCATCAGATGATCTCAACATAGACAGACAGGTAAAAAAGGCAACAGAAAATGTCAGAAGAATGCTTGGGCATATACAGCGAGCAATAGCCAGCTGTTAAAAAGAGATAATAGTGTCTTTGTTTAAATCTCTATTGAGACCTCATCTGGAGAAGTGTGTACAGTTCTGGACATACCATCTTCAAAAGAATAAAAACAGGATGGGGTTGGTCCAGAGTGTGGCTACTAAAATGGTTAATGATCTTCATCATTAGGAGTATGGGGACAGACTTAAAGATCTTAATATGATCTAAAAGATCTAAGAGCGACAAAAGACCTCCTGCAATTCTGAAAGGATTTAAAAACATACCTTTTCACTGAATACTTTGGTTACCCAAACAATCACACTAATTCCCAAGGTACATAAAAAACTCCTAAAATCATGTAGTAACCTTACGGTAAATAACTAAGCAACCATATTGTACATAGTTATCTGTATATAGTTATGGCATGTTTTATGTATATAGTTACATTGTTCACTGTAATAGTTGATGTGATGTTCCATGTAAACCGCCCCTGATCTTACGAAGGGGTGGTAAATACAACTTTGTTAAATAAATAAATAAATAAGTATACTTTGAAGTAAAGGCAGAGGAGGGGAGACATTGCAGAGATATTTAAATAATTCCATGGTAAAAAGGCATTGGAGATGGCCCTCTTCTATTTGAAAGGAAGCTCTGGAATGATGGGAGTCATAGGATGAAGGTGAAATGGAATAGACTGAAGAATAATTAGAGGAAATATTTCAATTGGAGGAAATATTTATTTATGGAAAGGGTGGTGAATTAAATATAAGCAAATGCATTGTAAAGTTTTGCCTATTTTCCAGTTCTCAGTCTCACCATCTCCCTTTGTACTAGCTGTCTTAGGGGCATGTTTACTAAAAACTGCTAATTTGCGCGCCGCAAAATAGCGCACTAAAAGTGGTACTTAAGAGCGCTTAAACGCCCCGCAATCATGCGTGTCACCCCTGCACAGGTGCGCGGCACAATAACGGGCCCCGCACAAGTACGGGCCCGCAAATGTCCGATAGAGGGGTGGAACGGCTAACGGAGGGCGGAGGAAGGTTCCTCAGGGGCGGAGAGATGGGTTTAATGGGCGGGGAAGGGGAGGGGAGAGGCTCCCCACACATTATCGGGGCCGAATCCCAAAGCAAAACTACCGCGAGTGAAACACTCGCGGTAGAGGGCACTTAAATGCCCTCTACTCGCGGTAGAGGGCATTTAAATGCCCTCTACTCGCGGTAGAGGGCACTTAAATGCCCTCTACCGCGAGTGAAACACTCGCGGTAGAGGGCATTTAAAGGGAAGAGAAACCATTTCCGTCAGCAATGTACACCAAAATCGGGGAAACCTGCAAAACGTGAGCAGTGTGATACATGTGCACACCACAAAAGTGAAAATAAAAATAGAAAGTGACCACAACAAAAATATCACAAATAGTAATGCAGCTGGGGAACAGTTATAGTAATGGGCAAATATAGAAAACACACCCAGGAAAGCTCCAGAAAGAAGAAATGAATATTGGAAGGGTCTACGGAGCGGAGACTCATCCAAAACAAATGTCCTTTTTGGAGCTTTCCTGGGAGTGTTTGCTATGGTTGCCCATTAATATCACTTTTGCCCAGCGTGGTGATATATTGTCCCCCAGTGTCTGTGGTCATTTCCGGGGTTTATGTGCACGTTTGTCACCAGACAGAGTGCATGTGCCCACAGTAAAAATGCGTAGAGCAGGGTTTGTGACTCTATCCTGCCAGGTATACTACCTCCAGGGGCTGCATTGTCTCTGTGGCCATAGTGTGGTGCAGCAGACAGAGCCAGTACCTCTAGGACCAGAGGGTCAGAGGTTCAAATCCCAGCTGGGGCACATGCTAGCCCAGCCCCTATATTTTACCCACCACTAAACAAAGATAGCGCAGACACCCCTGTATTGCAGGGAACATAAGCATGGGGAAAACACCCATATTTTACACAACACTGCAAAAACACAACAACAATGGGCATTACCTACAGCCAAATCCCCCAAATGCATTCCCGTACTGCCACATTGCAATCTGGTCATCTGCTGTTTCTGAGAGAAGCTCATGCCAGCATGTTGGCGGACGAGTACATGTGGTGCAGGGGGCAGTGGCTGCTAGCCACAGAAGACAGAGGCCTAGCCATGTGCAGACTGGCACAGTCCACTGCAACAGACAGGCCCTGCCGGATCCACAGTCATGGACGTTCCAGGGAAATTAGCCAATCTGTGGCTACACAGTGGTGCAGTGCACACAGACAGTGCATGCAGGAACAGAAGGTCACAGGTTCAAAGCCCAGCTGGGGCTTCTGCCAATCCTAGCCACATATTTTTCCCACACATACACAGTGATAGTAAGGACACACCTTTCGTGTCGAGGACATATGCAATGGTAATACGTCTATCTTTTACCCCACTGAGCACAGACAACATGAACAGGGGCAGTACCTAGAGCAGACTCTCCCAAATGCATTCCTGGTGTGCCACACACCAGTCAGGTTCCATGCTGCCACTCATACAAATGCCTGTGCTGTATATCTATGCACCACCCCCATGGCATGTAGATGTAGCTCATGCATATTCATGAGGGACAGCAGGAAAACACGAACAGTGTGATGCAGACCTGGACTGGGGTTGGGAATCTCTGCCGTAAAGCAGCAGCCAACAGGGGCAGACACACCCACACCCACACCCACAGGCCCCATTGGCCAATGTCTCCTGGAGAGGCAGAACAGTGGACCCTGCATGCATCTCCCAATACTAGCACCTGCATACCTTAGCAATGTCACCCTACACCTGAGGTATACGGTACACAGCTCTGAGACGTTTGCTAGGAGTACTGGCAGATAGATATCCATATGTTACGCACATACTGCTAGTTGACCCCATCAGAACAATCTGTTAGGTGTTTGCGGGGCGTGCTCCAGGACTGGCCTCTGATGGTGTTTACCACCCTGGGGAGTGACCCCCAGCAGTACTGCGTACCATATCCATGCCTTGCCGTGCCTAGGACAGGTTTGGTGGCCAAGGCTAATTACCTCCTCAATAGTAGCACCATGCTGGCATAGGTGTGGAAGTGTGTGTCTGTCTATACCAGGGGTGTCCAAACCTGTCCTGGAGGACCGGAATCCTGGCAGGTTTTTGGGATAGCCCTAATGAATATGCATGAGATATATTTGCATTAGAGATATCCTGCCAACCTGACTGGTTTGTGGCCCTCCAGGGCTGGATTTGGAGACCCCTGCCTTACACCTCTGTCATTTAAGATCGTGAGTGGACAAGGTGCAGATGTCCAAGACATCAAAAAGGTTAGATAGAATTTGTCACAGTCCTCCTCACTTCTCGCCACCACCTAAAAATTGTCTATTAGCCACCTTTTTGGTGGTGGTGAGAATTGAGGAGGAATGTGACACATTCTATATACCCTATTCATTAGGGCTATCCCAAAAACCTGCCAGGATTCCGGCCCTCCAGGACAGGTTTGGACACCCCTGGTCTATACAGTGGGTGCTGGCTGCAAGCCCCTTCCACAGCCCACACTGCCAGCACTGTTGCCAGTATTGGCCTGCTAATGTGCATAATGAGTAGCAAGGGACCATGGGTATATCTCAGACAGGGTGGGCTGACCAGGATGCAGCTGCACAGGGCATAGGGCACTGGCAGGGACATGGTAGTGCCCGGCCAACATCTACACAGACAGGGGGACCTCTTTATGTGCTGCTGGGGGATCACTCTCACCCTGAGTGTGCAGTGATGGCAGCATGGCTAGGCACACCCATAGTGCTGTATTGTGTTTCTCTCATGTGATATATATGGGTTTTCTGTTGGGGCCTTTTCACTGACTTATCTGCTTGTGTGTTCTGCCACCCCAGTTGTGGGTGCATGCATTTCCATCAGGACCAACCAGCAGACTGAGCACAGATGGTATGTGTCTTGATGGAGTGCCTTGCAGGGTGCAGTGGCTGATGGCTTGCTGCAGGAGAATATCAGATAGTGGTGGGGTGCATCTATGAATATCCAGGCCTAATGTCTGTCTGATATTGTGTTATGGATGTGTGTGGAGCTGCTTGGATGGCCGTGGGGGGTGGTCTACTTCTCCAGCAGGACTGGGGTTGATGGTTGACTCTACTGCCATCAGTGCAGAGGGGGAAGGATAGTATGGGGATCTGTTGGTGGGAGACCCTGTTTTATCCACAGGGGGGGTGCTCCACTAACTGTGGCAGACAGTGATCTACAAGATGTTTATGCAGCACCTACCTATTTCACAGGTTATTGCTGCTTTGGGGCTCTGGCATGGCCACATTCAGCCATGCAAGGTGTTGTGCACCTGGTCCTGGGCGCATCATCACACACTCAGGGTGGGCATAGTAACCGCACAATGTGATGGTGTTTAGTTACTCTTTGCCGTTTGTCCACCCACTCAGGACACCCTACCAGGCCAAGGTGCTGTGTGGGTGCACAAGGACACCTCCCCCTACCAGGCCGGGTAGCTTTAGGGGTGAAGTTCCCATCTTGTGTGCATCTGTGGACAGCTGATTTGCATGTGCAGTGCATCATGGGTATGGGTGGCCTAACCCTATCCTGTTTACACCAGCAGACTGTCTGTGATGTGACATGCAGGCTATCTGCAGCCAGGCAGGAGCTTGCTTACAGCTATAGAGGTGTAGCCCAATGGTTATGCCACTGCCTGTGCAGCCAGAGGTCATGGGTTCATACCCACAGTGAGGTTCTGTGATAGGGTTTTCCAAAGCATTTTTTACATTTACTGTACATATGTTGATGCCTGCAATAACACCCTCAGCGTACTGTACCCATAAGGTGCCTCTGAGGGTGCTTTATTGGGCGCCCTATAGGGCACTTTATGGTTGGCATCCATATAGGGTGCACTATACATTATCCTGTGTCGCAACATACATGCTGCCCTATAGGGGACATTCTAGGGTGCCTTGGCGGACGGTGCACTGTAACATGTGCCTTATGGTCCGCCTTATGTTAACATGCTGGTAGAGTGCGTTTGCTAGTAGTTATCACAAAATAGAATTAAAAAGCCTCCTAAAGCACTCCACAACATAAAATATACTGCCTCAGCTAGCCTTTTTCAATGGGCATTGTGAGGGATTGAACCCCTGGTCCCTGCACCATTGGTCAGTGTCTTAACCATTGTGCTGTGGCTGTGTTCCTTTGCTTTAGCATCAGCACGCCACCTTGTGGCCATCAGCGCGCCGCATCCTGCTGCCCACAATGAACAGTGCGCCGCCTTATGCCACCCCACAATGAACAGTGCGCCGCCTTATGCCGCCCCAATATGAACAGTGCGCCGCCTTATGCCGCCCCACAATGAACAGTGCACCGCCTTATGCCGCCCCAATATGAACAGTGCGCCGCCTTATGCCGCCCCACAATGAACAGTGCGCTGCCTTATGCCGCCCCAATATGAACAGTGCGCCGCCTTATGCCGCCCCACAATGAACAGTGCGCCGCCTTATGCCGCCCCACAATGAACAGTGCGCCGCCTTATGCCGCCCCAAAATGAACAGTGCGCCGCCCCAAAATTATTTTGCCTCCTGACACACATTTCCACATTCAAGGTGGTGCCTCAGCCAGCCTTTTTGGGCTGCACACACTGGGGGATTGAACCCGTGGCCCCTGCACCATTGGTTATTGTCTTCACCGTTGTGCTACGGCTCTGTTCCCATATGTGCCCAGCTGTGCCCCACTTAGCCTTCCCACGCGCTAATGTGGGCCCCGCACATTAACGTGACGCGCACACATACGGTCTTTTTTTTTCCTTTTTCGGCCTGAACCGCCCACTCCTTATATGGCACAGGCACACTACCGTGGCCCCGCACGTTAGGAATGTTTAGTAAACATGCCCCTTAGTCTTTCCTTTTTCCCTCCCCATGCTCTGTCTTTTACCCTATCTCATATTCTCAGCTCCTTTTCTCACTCTCTACTCATACTCCATACCAATTGCTAATTCCTCACTGTTCTTTGAGTTCTTGCTCTCCAAGGCCCTTACCCAGTTTCTGAGTATCCTTCATATCTCCAAATCAATGCCTGTGTTCTCAGTCTTTCCCAAGTCTCCATTCATTCTTTCAATCCCCACATCACCCCTCTAATCCCCACTCCCCACACTTTACTTACCTCCCAAGTCCATGCTTGCAGACTCAATCCAATTTGAATACTTGTTGTTCCCATTAACCAATTCCTGAGTCCCCATTGGGCCTTCATCCCTAAGAGTCTGTTTTCCCATGTCCACCCAGTCCCCAATTTCCTTCTCCCCATAGCCTTTGAGGACCCGTTATCTCCATCTTCCCAACCCATTCCTGAGTCATGCTACCCTACCTTCTACCCAATTCCTGAGTCATACCCAGGACCATAACAAGTTAGAAATGCACTCTGTGACTAACAAATCTGGCACCCCCTCTACCTAGCCACATCCAGTAACTCAAAATGATATCAGTGTCCATGCCGTATCTGTGCCCTGTGCAGTCACACCACTCGCATAGCCCTTGGTACTTCCCTAATCCCACCTATCAGTCACCACCTGGCCCAGTATCTTTGTCCATTCTCCTCCCTAATCCCCCAGTCCCCACATAGCCTCTATGCTGTTCTTCCTGCTTTTCTCCTTAGATTCTGTTTCTCTCATCTCTCTCCCTCTCTCTCCTTAAGAGGAAAATTGGGTCAGTTATTGGTGGCTTAACATAAGAACATAAGAATGCCCTTATTCGGTCAGACCAAGGTCCATCAAGCCCAGTATCCGGTATCCAACAGTGACCAGTCCAGGCCAGAAATATCTGACAAGTTCCCAAAGAGGCATACAGCTTCCACAACACATCACGGGGCAAGCAGTGGATTCCCTGGGTCCTCTTTAATAATGGTAAAGGGGATGGAAGGATACCCCTTTGAGGAAAGGCTTAAATGTTAGGGCTCTTCATCTTGGAAAAGAGATGGCTGAGGGGAGATATGATAGAGGTCCATAAATTAATGAATAGAGTGGAGGGGTAAACATAGATCGATTATTTAGCCCATCAAGAAGTAGAAAGACTAGAGGACATGCACTGAAGCTACAAAGTAATCCATTTAAGACTAATAAGAGGAAATATTTTTCACTGAACGTGTAATCAAACTCTGGAATTCATTACTGGAGGACATAGTAAAAGTTGTTAGTATAGCTGGGTTTAAAAAAGGTTTGGACAAGTTCCTGGAGTAAAGGTCCATAAACCATTATTAAAGAGGACCCGAGACAAACATTTTGCCTTTTCGGAACCTGTTTGCCTTTTGGGAACCTGCTAAGTACTTGTGACCTGGATTTGCCATGGTTGGAAACAGGATACTGGGCTTGATGGACCTTGTTCTGACTTAGTATGACAGTTCTTATGTTATTATCCCAGTTGCATACTCTAACATCTTGTTTTACTATGACTCACTACTGAAATCATAAAATATCAGTCTTTATTTTATCCCTAGGTCACATTCATTTTATTCAAATGTAAGGGTGAATTCTCTGAAGATCTTGAAATTATCTTTAAGAGAAATGGTGAGCGTGTCCAAAGGTTCTCTAGTAGTAGACTTGAATCATACTTTTCTCTAGTGGATCAAAAATAATCTGACCTCTTCTGCTGTCTATAAAGACAGAGTTCACATTTCGTGACCACCATTTCACTAAATTTCAATTGTTTTTTTATTTATCAAAAGCACTACATGATCTGTAACTGATTTCTTAGCGAAA
Source organism: Ichthyophis bannanicus (assembly GCA_033557465.1). Lineage (NCBI taxonomy): Eukaryota > Metazoa > Chordata > Amphibia > Gymnophiona > Ichthyophiidae > Ichthyophis > Ichthyophis bannanicus. Next base: position 1,159,840,655 of record CM066032.1, on the reverse strand, counting down.
AATAAAAATACTGTGCTTACATTTCTGAAACAGATGTATATCTGATGAATGGTGCTTATGAAGGTAATTTTAAAAGGTTTAGTCGTGATTTGGACATTTGAAGACATGCATGTGGACATCAAAATCACAGAGGCATCTCTGTAGCCATTCTACAAATGACGTTTGCAGACATCTCCGGTGTAGGGAAGCCCAAGTACCACCAAGCTGCCCTTCTTATCAGTCTTTTTTTAAAAAAAATTTTATTTATAAAGTTTATACATAAAATACAAGGAAACAAAACATACTTCAATAATTCAAACACCAGTTGAAAAATAGACAAGGAAACAAAAAGTGATCAACCACTTCAAGGAGGTGCATCCAAACTAACAAGCCCCACATTGGTTCCTAGAGTAAATTATCTATACTCCCTTACTTTTTAAGAAATCTAACAACTGAACAGTTTCATAAAAAACATATCTTTCACCCTGAAAAAGTATCAAACATTTGCACGGAAATTTAAGATGAAAAACCACACCAAGGGCCACCACCCGTGAGCGCAATTCTAAAAACGCCTTGTGCCTCACTTGCGTGGCCCTAGATATATCAGGAAACATCTGGACTATCTGACCACAAAATTTCTCTGATTTTCTCTTAAAGTAAGCTCTCATAATTCTATCTTTATCTATCTCTGACACTAACGGAACCAACAAAGTGGCCCTAGAGGAAATATCATCTAAAGATGATTCTATAAAGGCTGAGATATCTAGAGTAGAAGAAGCCCTTTGATCATATAGAGGAGTCACTTCCCCCTCCTTAGTCAATAATTGAACTGAAGCACGTGGAAAAACATAATAAATTTTTGACACCATAATGATATTACTATCAGCAATCAACAGATTCTCCTTGAGGTATTTCTGAAATAATATCAAGGGGGAAAGATAATGTGTATGTGGGAAATTCAACAACCGAAGATTTTTAGCTCTTAAAGCATTTTCCAACATCTCATCATGGCGATGTAAAACACCAGAGTCTTGCACAAAGGTAGCCATCACCTCTTGACGAGCAACACCGTCGGATTCCAATGGCATAAGACGCTGATCTACTACTATCAAACGCTTATCCTGATCGGACAGTTTCTGAACAGTAGCCTTGGAAAAATCAGAAACTTTCTGCAAAGACGCACCAAGCACTGACTCAATCCGTGAAGTCACCAACCAAATGTCTTTCAAAGACAAATCAGTCGGCGGAGCCACCACTTCAGTAACAGATGGGAAAGTAATAACTGAAGGCAAAGGAGGGGGCAGCTCCATAGTTCGCAAGAAAGACTCTGGAAGAGCTTCCCCATCTTGAGTCACTTCAGGTAAACACACACTAAAAGCGTCTTTTACAGGCAGTTGCTTAACTTCTTTGCTGGGGGGAGTACTACCCTTGAAGCAGGAATCATTGTTAGAGGATGGAGTACTCACTGTTGATATTTCCGACAAGCCCTCAGATAAACTTGCAGAGACCGGCGGCACTTCACCCACAGAAACATGGGCGTCCATCGGCCCCACGACTTTCCCAACTTTAGATTGTACAGGCTGCGGATAGCGCTTCCTCCGTTTCCCCATAACAGGGAACCTCGAACGCCGAAACTTCGCCGAAGGGGCGCCAAAGGGGCGGGACCTGCCCCTTTGGTCACGTCCCTTCGGGCACGCCCACAGGACGCGCCCGCTTCGCGTCCCGCGAGGGGTTCTTATAGCCCTCAAAGGAAGCCGCCCCAATCAGGACAGCCACAGCAGAACTCCGGGAACCAATCAGGCAGGTAGAAACAGGAACTCCACAATATCAGGAAACAAACTGCACCCCCCTTATCAGTCTTTTTTAATCTTTTTATATAATAGTGCTCATGCAAAATTACTTTTAAAAAATCAATGTTCAATACCAACAGAACATCATGATTCAAACTTGCAATTAGCTAAGTTCTACATCAGGGTAACACTGATACACTTATCAGCACCGGAGATTTGTCTTCAAACCTCAGTGCTTCATGGCATAGCTGGAAACTGGTGCAGGTACATCCAAGTAGGCAAGGGGGTGTGACAGAGGCATGTCTGGGGAGGAGCAATGGACTTAGCTGGGTTTAAAAAACGTTTGGACAAGTTCCTGGAGGAAAGGTCCATAAACCATTATTAAAAGGGACGCAGGATATCACTGCTTGACCCAATACAAGCATTGAAGAACCTGTGTCTCTTGGGGAGACTGCTAGGTACTGTCGCACCGCCGCCCTAGTGGCCAAAGGTTGCTAAGGTAGGTCAGGTGGACATGAGTTATATTTAGGTTTGGGTTTGGTTCTTCTATGCGGGGTCTAGGTATCTTGGTCCCAGTAGCGTTCCGTATACCAAAATCTCCCAAAAAGGAACACAAAGTCCGAGCGAGGGAAAAAAAAAGGCATTTATTTCCCTCAATGCAAAAAGGTTCAATGTTTAGAATCTACATCAACTCAAAATGACCTTGATTCAGGTTAAGAGAAAAATAAACAATTATTGCATTACAGTCAGTTATGTTCACAGGGATTATATATATCAAACCCTCAGCCTGGTTCAGAAGTTATAGCTTTCAGCGTTGGTCAGGGACTCTAGGCTTCCAACCTTGCAATAACTACAATCCATTTCTGTGTCTGATGGGTCCGTAATAAATTCCACCTGCATTGGTTCAGAGTATGAGAGCTCTGAAGCCGTGTCAGCAAAGTCAGGTAGATTATCCTTAGGCTTTTCGTATAAGTTTTGTACCAGCTTCCAATGTTCTGGGCTCAAGGTTAAACCTTGGTCCTGTGCCCTCTCAATGTGAGAACAGCCTTTTCTATCCAAAGGCTTCTTATTAAAAAGTCTTTTGCTTGATAAAAGTTTACATCCTGTCTTACAAACAGTTCGGTAGGGACGGCTTTCCCCTGTCTCCTGTGCTTTCTGTATCTCAAGGTTATAGCAATTATTATCAGAGAAATATGGATTACCTTTTTCTTTTGGTTGATCCAATCGAGCTGAGGCTTGAGGCCTAGTCCTGCTGGAATCTGGCCTGGCTCGTATTGCAGGCCTTCTATTCTCCAGCCGGCCCTCGGGTGGTGTTAACCCACAGTCACACCCGTACCTTCTCTTCTCTGAGCCAGGAGTGTTATTTCTTATGGAGACCCCTTTTTCTTCCTCTGGGGAATTCTTTATACCTTGCCTCCCAGGTTGCTGGCTTCTGCCCAACTCTGGTCCAGGAACGGTTGCCCTAGTCCTTCTCTCTCCAGGACTGGCTTCCTCTTGGTACCTTCTCTCTTTGGAAAGTGTACCTGCTTTACTCCCGGTCTCCTTGCAAAGAACCTCCTCTCCGAGTTCTGCTGAGTCTGCTGGCTCTGGTCCTTCAGCTAAGACTCTTGCTTCTTTTTCTCTCTCTCTCCAATCCTCCCAGCCTTTCTTAAAACTCCTCCTTTCCTGGATTGGATGCTGGTAGGCATTACGTCATAAGCTCTGGGGCGTGGTTCCCTAGGCCTTAGAAAGTCTCTCTTGCTCCCCCTATCTGGCTCCTCATAATGTTGCATCCTGTGTTGGAGTCTTTTTTCTGAATTTAAAACACTTTTCTCTGACTGCACGGGGTCTGCAGTACCACAGTACTTATGACCTAGATTGGCCACTGTTGGAAACAGGATATTGGGCTTGATGGACCTTGGTCTGACCCAGTATAGCATATCTTATGTTCTTATGTTCATTCTGTCTCAGAAACATCAGAGACATCTGTAGGCACGTCCATGTTTATACATGCTCCAGACACGAATAGACATCAGGAAAGTGTTTGTTTTCACCTTAAAACATCCAGAGAGTGTAGAAAAGATGGAGAGTGAAGCGACTACCCTTAGATCAGAAAGACTCACACTGAGATTATGCTATCAGATGTTTTTATTCCAAGAGGTTATCCTAGAGACGTCTATATAGATGTTTGATAGATGCCATATCAGGCATGTCCACGTTTCTGAAATCGTGCCCGAACTTGCATGTGCCTGCTTTGTTTCCGACGTTCTGGCTTTGACGTCCCAGATTGCACTTGGACGTCCCATTGTGAAATCTGCCTCAGTGTATTTTTGTGGTATAGCATGTAAATCACCATTATAAATACGCAGTAGGTATCATGAAATTAACTTTTTACATTATTAGGAATATATCAATTTTTTTGGCAGAATTAAACATTCTGTCAAATGTACTAGAAGATGTTTCACCCTAAAGTACTGTAGGATCAATATATAGCCATGGCGGGTCAGCTTTTTTTTTTTTTTTTTAAATATATGCTGGCAGCCACAGCTAAAAATAAATTGGATATTCAGTATCAATATTTAGATTGTGGCCTGCATTGAATATTCAGTGAATGTGGCAAGTGCTATATGGAGAGGTTATCTGGATAGTCATCTGTACAGCTTATGCTGGTCCTATGTTATTCAGATAGTTAGCCATATAGGGATGCTGAATATCACTGCTATATGGCTCCAACCATAAGAACATAAGAACATAAGACATGCCATACTGGGTCAGACCGAGGTCCATCAAGCCCAGTATCCTGTTTCCAACAGTGGCCAATCTAGGTCCTACGTACCTAGCAATATCCCCAAAAGACACAGGTTCCACAATGCTTGTACTGGGTCAAGCATTGATATCCTGGGTCCCTTTTTAATAGTGGTTTATGGACCTTTCTTCCAGGAACTTGTCCAAACCTTTTTTAAACCCAGCTATACTAACAGCCCTTACTACATCCTCCGGTAACAGATTCCAGAGTTTGATTACACGTTGAGTGAAAAAATATTTTCTCTTATTTGTCTTAAATAGTTTACCCTGTAGCTTCATTACATGTCCCCTAGTCTTTCTATATTCTGATAGCGTAAACAATTGATCCACGTTTATCCGTTCCACTCCATTCATTAATTTATAGACCTCTATCATATCTCCCCTCAGCCGTCTCTTTTCCAGGTTAAAGAGCCCTAACCTTTTTAGCCTCTCTTCATAGGAGTAGCCTTCCATCCCCTTCACCAATTTGGTGGCTCTTCTCTGTACTTTTTCTAATAACGCTATGTCCTTTTTAAGATACGGCGACCAGAATTGCACACAATATTCAAGGTGCGGTCGTACCATGGAGCGATACAGAGGCATTATAATATCCTTTGTTTTATTCTCCATCCCTTTCTTTATGATACCTAGCATTCTATTTGCTTTCTTGGCCGCCGCTGCACACTGGGCGGAGGGTTTTAACATGTTATCCACGATGACTCCTAAGTCCTTTTCCTGGGTGGTGGTTTCTAATGTGGAGCCTTGCATCGTCTAACTATAGTGTGGGTTGTTCTTTCCTAGGTGCATAACTTTGCATTTGTCCACATTAAATTTCATCTGCCATTTGGATGCCCAGTCTTCCAATTTATCCAGATCCTCCTGCAGTTTTCCACAATCCTCTTGGGTTTTAACAACTTTAAACAGTTTTGTGTCATCTGCAAATTTGATAACCTGACTAGTTATTCCCTTTTCCAGGTCATTTATGAATATGTCAAAAAGTAGCGGACCCAGTACAGATCCCTGGGGTACTCCACTATTCACTTTTTTCCATTGGGAATATTGGCCATTTAGCCCTACCCTCTGCTTTCTATCTTTTAACCAGTTCCCGATCCACAATAGTACACTGCCTCCTATCCCTTGACTTTTTAGCTTTGCCAAAAGTCTCTGATGGGGGACCTTGTCAAAAGCTTTCTGGAAGTCCAGATACACTATATCAACCGACTCACCTTTGTCTACCTGTTTATGCACACCTTCAAAGAAACATATCCACGGAGGGCATCAACACTATTTTGATAATGGCACTATCCATATAATGCTGCTGAATATCCCGTTGAGTGGCACTTATCTGGACAGCAGGTACTGACTCATGTTTTCTCAAGAAGAGATTCTGAAGGCACATTCTGACTTTCCTATCAGAGACTTGCAAGCAAATCAAGGGATTTATATTATGCTCCCTCTAGCTTGCACAGGAGACCATGGACTTTTCTTTCTCTGTGGTGTTGTTCCAGATGATTTGCAGTTAGAACAGCATGGGGCCCTGTATCCTTGCAGAAGCTGCTGCCCTCAAACCACAAAATATTTGAAGCAGTGCTCAGTGGGGGTAAATGCTCCTGCTACTCCAAATAGCTTAGGAGGAACAATAACATATGACCTTGCTGCTGGTCACCAAGAAACTGATATGGATCCCCTAATTCTCCTGGCAGGGCCAGCCCGTCCATTATGCAAGAATGCTGTTCGCACAGGGCCCCGCACTTCAGGGAGCCCCGTGCAAACTTCATTCCGCTGGGTGGGTTTGCAGGGATGGCTTCAGAGGAAGTCGGGAAGGCTTGAAGCCCTGGATCATCTCTGCACAGTGCTGGAGTGAAGAGCAGAGTGTTCCTGCAGAGTGCCGGGAAACAGGAAATGCCCTTTAACCTTTCCCGGCACTCATCACGCTTCACGAGAACACAGCAGGAGTGAAGGAACACGCTGCTCTTCACTCCAGCACTGTACAGAGGTGAGGAGGCCACCCCGGCTCTCTCTGAAGCCGCTCAAACAGGCGTGGGGCTCTTCTGGGGGGGGGAGGGGCTAGAATAGGACCGGAAATAGGCTGATGGGAGGGCTTGGACTTGAAATGGGCTGATAGGGGCTGGGAAAGGACTGTAAATGGGCTGATGAGGGGAGACGGGAGAATAGGACTAGAAGGGAGAGGATGCTGGGTGGGGCTGGAACTAGAAGGGAGCTGATATTGGGGAAAGACTAGATGGGGATAGGCCTGGGGGAGTGAGAATGGAGAGGGGATAAGATATTTTGTGTGGGAGGGAAGAAAATCTACGATTGACCAGGTATTGGGAGAGTAAGTGGGGACTGAGGATGGAAGGGTGAAATCTGAGTGGATGAAAAAGGAATAAAGAAAGAAATGGGGAAACAATCAGATGTAGAGAGAGAATGGAAATAAACTAGAAGCGAGCAGAAAGGACAAATGTTGACAGCAGACAATAGAGAGTTAGCAGAAGACATGAAGAAACCAGAAGAAAGCGACTGGAACAATTGCAACTGAAAAATAAAATGCTCAAACAAAAGATAGACAAATACTTTTTTATTTTGATTTTATTTTTGATTTTATTTTTTTATTTATTTAGCACACATTTATATACCGCTCTTTCCCAAGTATCAAGTGCGGTTTACAGTGAACAGAGAAAATTCAAGGTACATGGTTAAGCATGTCCTAGTCATTTTACAGGGAACAGATTTAACTTTTTACATTTAACAGTATAATTTAACAGATTTAACTTTTTACATTTAACAGTATAATTAAAAACATATAAACTGTGATTTCATCCGGTGGTATTGAGTGGATGTAATCAAACCTTTTTACATATGTACATTAATTTATAGAATTTGAATTACATGAAGACCATCTTTTAGTATCAGATTATATGTTTATTTTGGTTAAGTGAGTGTATGCCTTGTAGGGATTATTGTCCTGTGTCAGCTTGTATGGTTTGGCAGTCTAGAGGTGTATAATGTAAGGTGAATAGATGTGTTTTTAGTTTTTTTCTGAATTCTTTGAGTTCAGTTAGGAGGCGGAGATTGTCAGGTAGGTTATTCCATAGAGACGGTGCACAGTGAGAGAAGGCCCTGTTATTGGTTAGTTTTCTAGCTTTTTTTATAATCTTTAGGTAATGATATTGTGTTTGTATTTCTACTTCTTTGAGATCTCTTATTTGGTTCTATGTTGATCAGGCTATTAAGTACGGATGGTGAAAGTTTATTCATCAGTTTGAAGGTAGTAACTAGTATTTTGTAGTGTATCCTTTCGTGAATAGGTAGCCAATGGAGTTTAGCAAGGATTGGTTAATGTGTTCTTTTGGACTTACTTTCATTATAATTCTAGCCGCAATATTTTGAGTTAATTGGATCTTTTTAATGTTTTGCCGCGTGATTCCCTGGAGAATTAAGTTTGCAAAATCAAAGTGTGGGGTGATGATTGCTTGTATTATTGATATGAAGTCGTGTAAATGAATTAATGGGCGTATTTGTTTCAGGGTCTTAATTTTAAAATGTATCGTTTTTGTAAGTTTTTTTATGTGTGAGTCCATATTAAGTTTATCATCAAGTATTACACCTAGGTATTTTAATTCTTTTTTAGCTTTAATCTCGTGGTTATTTAGGGTGATGGATTTTGGAGGTGTATATGTTTGGTTTTTTGTGACATAGCGGATATCAGTTTTTGTAAAATTAATGTATAGGTTGTGGTCAATGAGCCAAGATGTTAATTCATTAAAGCAATCTTTTATTTGTTGTATTGGTGGGTGTGGGATTTTAAATGGTAGGTAGAACATAATATCGTCTGCATAAATGTGGTAATTTATGCCGTGGCTTAGCTTAGTTATTAGCTTGAATATGTCAGCTCTGAGAAATGTGCATGTCTTTGCGTTTTTGTTTAGTACAAAAGAACATTTATAGTTTTATTTCTCCAGTATTGTTTTACATTCCAAGTTTGGCTTTTGGGTTCCTATTTCTAAATTGTGATCCCTTGTTCTTTGTTTGGTGATGGTCTATGTTCTGCATTTGTAACTGAGCAGAGGTATTCTGTTCATGTAGTTTCTATTTGACAGTGCCACTTGTTCTCTTTCTCCAGCAAGAGATGTACTGATATTCTCTGAGATGTATTGGTTTAATATTTACAATGTTGCCTTTTGATAGGTAGGATTTGGTGCTTTGTGAGTCCTGGTTGTGCTGTTGTGATATGGCGGGTTTGCTATGGGTTCTAAATCGGCAGTGTTTATAGTACTTCCTAATGGGCCTGGCAGTTGGCACTCGAGTATAGTAAGGCAGAAATCTGGTAGTCTTTCTTTATCCAGACATTCATTAAGAGGCATGCTTACTAAAAGTCAGTGCATGTTAATATTATGCAATTATTTATGCAAACGAGGCTCCTTGTGCAAGTGAGGCCTGCAATGAGTCTCCACACATGGCCCTGCACCCCCCTTGGGCCGCCTCTGTCTCCTGGAAATGTTTGGAGGGAATAAGGATACTAAAGGACCTCCTTTTTCTCCTCGTAAGAATAAAGAGCATGACATAAGCCTATCAGGCACACCTTTATCTCTTTTCATAAAGCCAGAGTATCTACAATAATTTTCAGTGGCACTATCTGGATAGTGTCAGGTAGGAGTGTTTGGCTTGTACTCATTTTAAACAAAATTTTCCTGAATTTTGGTAATTTTTGTGTTAATTTTATAATTTTCCACACGCTTTGTATGTGCTTTAGAACCTTTAAGTATTCAAATTGAGGGTGGAGTTAATGCTGGATCAAGTTGGCCATCTAACCCACAAGCTCCTGCTGTGAATTCCATTTACCCACTCAATCTGAGTGTGCTGTTGAGTGCATTGAGCCCCCCTAAAGGTGAAAGTTGATTTTTACGATGGGCACTCCACATCAAAATAAGATTGATGCCACTTTTGCAGCATCCAAGGGGGTGAAGTGCACCAAACAGAAGCTGCTGATTCCTATTAAAATGACATCAGTGGCTGATTTGCTTGAAGCTAATGGTATTGAAGGACAGGATTGAGGGTAATGCCGAGGCAATGTTGGATATAAGACAGGACTTTGCCAGGTAAGTTGCAAAATTGCAGTCCATGGAAGAACAAATGGAAACCCTGGTGGGCAGGGTTACTGTAGTCTAGGATGATGTGCTGCTGCACGTTCAATGAGTTATGAAACCTGTGAGATATGGAGCATGAGGTTGAGGATGATAATGACTGCAGTTGTAGAAAAAAAACCTATATGTATTGGGGGTCCTGGAAAAGTTAAAATCTTTCTGCTGAGCCGAGGCACCCCCCCTGCACTGAGCTGATTTTGCCTTCGGGGGGGGGGCAGCGGCAGTGGCAGTTTTTAAAGTGCAGCTTTGTGCTGTCTCTTTGGTGCCCAGGGCAGGCCATGTGCTTTGGCACACATGGCCTGCTGCTTCTGACCCCCCTCTGACAGAAAGTTGTTTTGGAGGGAGTCAAAGCACATGACCTGCCTCCATACTATCCACTAAGGTCTGCTGCCCTAGGTGGCTGCCTAACCTGCCTAGTGAATGGGCCAGCCCTGCCCTTTATCATTTATGGAGGACATTCTGCCCAAACTCCTGGATATGCACTTTCAACATCCCTTCAAGACTGAGTGAGCACACAGGATTTTTTTAGGAGACAACAGATGCAGGGACTCTCTGTGAATATTTACTTTATGTAATCCACAGGCTGATGCTAAGGTGCATATGTCCAAATTTATGGCGATGAATGGTAATCACATTCCTTTTCAGCAAAGCTGTGTGGTCTGCATCTTTTGTGACATCTGTCGGTTAGACCTGGAAATGAAATATTGTAGTGATATTGGTCTTCCTTTTTGTGTGGACCTTTCTACAGTGATTTGCTTCACTGAACAATGGACTTCAGGTTTTGCATGTCGGTGAGTTGGTTGGTGTTTATTCCTATCCTAATGTAGGTACGTAGAGCACTTATGTCTTTCCAGGTGGGTCATGGGTATTGGATTTTCTAGGTTAGCATGGAATTTTCCTTTTGGTCGCATAGGGTGGGATATGTTTGATTTTATATGAGTAGTATGAGTAGTGAAGTGGAAATTAGGGAGGGTGGGTAATGTGCTATAGGGGCAATATGTCTGTGCCCGGAATGTCCAGCAGGCTGGATGGGTTAACTCTGAAGCATCGGGGTGTGATATATTCTTTCAGATCTGGGATATGGTTGAGTGGTAGTGGTTGGAGGTATTGTGAGAGGAATTGTTATTAGGGTATGGAATATCTGAAGTTTCTGTGTTATAATTGAATGTAAATGGCCTGAACCACCCCATGAGAAAGAGGAAGATATTGGATTATATAAAGAAATTTAAGGCTGATCTTTATTATTTGCAGGAGACACAACTCCCTTATAAGGAATCTATAAAGCTGGAAGGGGGATGGGTGAAATTCTGCCTATTTTCACTAGAACTTCATAAGAAAGAGGGAGTGGTGATTTTAATAAGTAAATGGTTATGGCTGGAGGTCCTCTCTCAACAGTCTGGTAAACCTTTGGGCTGTTATCTATTTATTGAACTGTATTTGAATTTTACCAGTTCAATGAGAACTCCTCAGTATCTGAACGTACTAAATGTGATGCCCTTAGGTGCTCCTTCGTGGGATTATTATTAGTTATGTTGCTCGCCAGAATAAAATGTATAAAGTGGAACAAAGATTTAGAAAATTAAATAACTGGATTGTAGGCTAAGCTACAGCAGTGCTTTGACAATAGGGTACTGCTGGGGTTGCATGGCCTAAAGTACTGCTATAATGTGATTCCTGACCAGAAAGCTAATGACTGTTCCAGCACAAGAGTCTTTATAATTTTGGAGGCAATAAAATGGGCCATCTTTTGGCAAATTACCTGAAGGGCAGGAAATAGAGAAAGTAAAGTCAAGCCTTTCACTCCATGTCTTCCAACACTATGTTGGAGCAAGATAAAGACATTGTTAAAGAGTTTTTTGAGTGTTATTCCAATCTATATAGTTCTAATGCTAGGGCATCCCTAGGGGAGGGTGATTGGTTTCTTATTTGCCCTATCTGTGTGCTTGCACCTTGGCTCTTTGACTCCAATTTTCTAAATTCAAGTAAGGAATGAAATGAAAACACACATACACAGAGAATTATATCAATAACAATACTACTTGAGGCCTTAAAAGACAGACTCATAGGCCTATAAAATTGAGCAGTTTCCTGTAATCCCTCACCTTAGTTAGGCCTTAGAATTGACCTTGTATGCCCGGGGCCACAGACTGCCTGCCCTAACTCCTGCCCCTTCCTGCCCCCATGTAGGTTCCCTGTACAAACACCTTGTTCGTACGGGGAGGTTAGCCAGGGATTCAGAGGGGGCCGAATAGCAGGGATGGATGTCCCAAAGAGATGTCTGTCCCCACTATTCACAGCTTGGAATGACATAGAGTGATCAAACAAAATTGTATTGCTACATTGTACAATTTTGTCTGATCACTCTATGTCATGCTTTGCTTCACTACTTTTGTTTATCTACAAAATAAACACTACCGGGGTCATTCCAAGCTGCGAAATCTTCCACTTGGCTCTGCAGATGCCCATTTAGAGCGTTAGGTACCATATCTGGTTAACTTAATCTTGCTGGTTAGAAGAAGTCTTTATAAGACATCATTTGGCAATACAGAAAAAGGATTATTGCAATCATTCTGCAAATTAACCAAAACCATGTGACACTGTTTGCCCTTGCAAGGTCTCAATAAGAATGTATACAGAGAGTAAGGCTTTACCAATTATTCTTGCAAGCACTATTTGCTGGCAGTGGCTAACTGCCCTCCATAGATCTCTCATAGGTTTAGAGGTTTGCACCCATATTCACATCATGACACTAGTCACAACTCCAAATTCTTCAGCAGCATCTCTTTTCACTATGGGTTGTGCTACGCACTTCTTGGACAGAGTTTCAGTGACTGTCCACACAGGCTTCATGGCTGCATATACATGAGTAGTCTTGCTGGAACTGCTGATCTTTGCTTCTACTCACAGACTTTCTACTTGCAGACTTCCTTTCATTCACAATAGTTGTTGTCTTTGGATTGTAGGATTGAGTGCATGCAATATATAATTTGCAGAACCAAAGCTCACCACTACACCACTCCTCCGATTCCTCCCAATTGCAAGCAAACAGAAGTACTTTTACCTAATAGCAATATTGAATTCTTCAACAGAATTTTCTAATGCTAATTAATTTCATCTACTGTTACCATTAAATTATTACATAGAAACATAGAAACATGATGACAGAAAAAGACCACATGGCCTATCTAGTCTCTCCTTCCATATCAACAACTACAACAGTCCACTTTTTATCTTTAGAGATCCTCTGTGTTGGTCCCATGCTTTTTTGAATTCAGTTACTGTCCTCATCTCTACCACTTCCACTGGGAGACTATTCCATGGATCCACAACTCTTTCCGTAAAGAAATATTTCCGCATATCACTCCTGAATCTATCTCCCTTCACCCTCATCCCATGTCCCCTCGTAGCAGAACTTGCTTTCAATTGAAAGAAGCTCTCTCCCTGAACATTTATGCCACGGAGGTATTTAAACATCACAATTATATCACCTCTATCCCGCCTTTCCTCTAAGGTGTACATATTAAGATCCTTAAGTCTGTCCTCATATGCTTTATAATGAAGCCCACTAATCATTTTAGTAGCCACCCTCTGCACCGACTCCATCCTGTTCACATCCTTTTGAAGGTGCGGTCTCCAGAATTGCACACTATACTCCAAATGAGGTCGCACCAAAGGCTTATACAGAGGCATTATCACCTCCTTTTTTCTGCTAGCCATTCCTCTCCGTATGCACCCAAGCATCCTTCTAGATTTTGCCATCGTCTTTTCTACCTGTTTAGCTACTTTAAGATCATCAGACACAACCATGCCTACGTCACGCTCTTCTTTAGTGGACAAAAGTATTTCACCTCCTATACTGTATTGCTCCCTTGGATTGCTGCAGCCCAAATGCATGACCTTACATTTTTTAACATTAAATCGCAGCTGCCAAATTCTAGACCATTCTTCAAGCTTAGCTAGATCCCTCCTCATGTTATCTACACCTTCCTGGGTGTCTACTCTATTGCAGATTTTCGTATCATCTGCAAAAAGGCAAACCTTACCCGACAGCTCTTCCGCTATATCACTAACAAAGATGTTAAAAAGAATCGGACCAAGGACAGATCCCTGGGGCACACCACTGGTAACATCCTTCTCCTCAGAGTGAGCTCCATTTACTTGTACTCTTTGTTGCCTCCCACCCAACCAATTTCTAACCCAAGCAGTAACTTTAGGGTCCATCCCTAGGGTGCTTAGTTTGTTTATAAGTCGCCTGTGAGGAACAGTATCAAAGGCTTTACTGAAATCTAAATACACCACATCTAGAGCTCTCCCTCGGTCCAACTCCCTGGTCACCCAGTCAAAGAAATCAATCAGATTTGTCTGACAAGACCTGCCTCTGGTGAATCTATGCTGCCTCAGATCCTGTAATCCGCTGGACTCCAGAAACCTCACTATTTTCTCTTTCAGCAGCGTTTCCAATAATTTACTCACCACCGAAGTTAAACTAACCGGCCTGTAGTTTTCAACCACATCCTTACTTCCGCTTTTGTGTAAAGGCACCACATGAGCCTCTCTCCAGTCCTTTGGCATCACTCCGGACTCCAAAGAGGCATTGAAAAGGTCAGTCAGTGGAGCTGCTAGAACGTCCCCAAGTTCCCTCAGTATTCTAGGGTGTATCCCATCCGGTCCCATCGCTTTGTCTACTTTAAGTTGAGCTAGTTTCTCACGAACACAGTCTTCTGAAAATTGTTCAAGATGTCCCTCGCTTCTGTTCCTATTTGTGGGTGTTTTCTGAGGTCCTGCTCCTGGTTCTTCATCTGTGAACACAGAACAAAAATATTTGTTAAGCAATTCCGCTTTATCCTTATCAGCTTCTACATATTCCCCCCCTGCACCCTTGAGTCTGACAATACCACTCTTGCCCTTCCTCTTCTCACTAATATATCTGAAAAATGTCTTATCCCCCCAATTTATTGCATTGGCTATTTCCTCCTCCTTTTGAATCTTTGCCTTCTTGACTACTTTGCTAGCTTCTCTAAGTTTTTCCAAATACAGATGCCTGTTTTCCTCTCTCTGTGATCTCTTGTATTTCATGAAGGCCTCCCTCTTTTTCTTCACTTTTTCAGCTACTTCCTTAGAAAACCATAGCGGTCTCCTTTTCCTTTTGCCTTTATTTACCATTTTAACAAAAAGGTTGGTTGCCCTTAAAATATCCCCTTTCAGTTTTGCCCACTGTTTTTCTACATCCCCCAGCTGTTCCCATCCCACTAACGACTCCCTGAGGTATTGGCCCATCTTCACAAAGTTAGTCTTCCTAAAGTCTAAGATCCTCACCTTGGAATGGATTCTAACAGCCGAAGTCCTAATACTGAACCACACCATCTGGTGATCACTGGATGCAAAATGATCTCCCACTACAACATCAGAAACACTTTCACCATTGGTAAGCACCAAGTCCAGTATGGTCCCTTCACGTATGGGGTCTGTTACCAATTGCCTGAATAGTTCTCCCTGTAGAGAATCCAGGATCTCCTTACTTCTAGATGATACTGCAGCAGGAATATGCCAATCAACATCTGGCATATTGAAATCTCCTAGCAGTAGCACTTCCCCTTTCCTAGCAATGCTGCATATGTCTTCAATTAACTCTCTGTCCACCTCTTCCTCTTGTGAGGGAGGTCTGTATATCACATCAATGCAAATAGATTTCTCTTTCCCTCTTTCTAGTTTAACCCACAATGCCTCCTCTCTCCCTTTTAAGCTCTGTAATTCCAAAGCTTTAATAGTAGTTTTTACATATAGTGCAACTACTCCTCCCCTTCTTCCTACCCTGCCCTTTCTGAATAAAGTATAGCCAGGTATAGTTACATCCCAGTCATGGTTTTCTGTGAACCATGTTTCTGTAACTGCCACTAAATCCAAGGTAGCCACTTCCACCAAAGCTTCAACATCAGGGATCTTATTTCCCATGCTACAGGCATTTATACACACTGCTTTCCATATGTTACCCCTGTTACCCATTTCCATAAATATATTTAATGTATCACCTACCTGGGGGCTTTCACTTACCTGGGGGCTTTCTTCACCTATCTCCAACGAATCTAGTTTAAAGCCCTCTTCAGTAGATTAGCCAGTCTACTACCGAAGATGCGTTGACCTTTCTTGGACAGATGGATGCCATCTCTGCTCTGCAACCCTTGGAACAGCATCCCATCATCTAGGAAACCAAAACGCTCACGATGACACCATCCACGCAGCCATGCATTCATCTCCAGGATGCGAGCCTCTCTGCCTTGGCCTTTACCCTCAACAGGGAGGATTGAAGAGAACACCACCTGTGCACCTAACTGCTTCACCCTCTGTCTCAGAGCCATGAAGTCACTTTTGATACGTTCCGAGGTATACCTGGCAGTATCATTTGTTCCAACATGGATTAGCAACATTGGGTAATAGTCAGTGGGCTTGATGAGTCTCGGCAAACTCTCCATAACATCTTGGATTTTGGCACCAGGCAGACAGCATACCTCTCTGGCAGATGGACGCCTCAGTACCCCTCAGAAGAGAGTCTCCAACCACCACTATCTTTCGTTTCCTTCTGGTCACCGATTCTGCAACTTTGGGGTACTTGAACTCTGGTTCTTCCCTTTCCAGGGATGCTTCCACCTCCTCTACTTCCAGGGCTGCATAATGGTTCTTCAATTCAAGGGCTGAAGAAGTTGGATTGGTGATTTTGCAGGCCCTGGTGACTTGTGTCCAAACATCGACATTCTGTTGGCACCCATCTTCTCCTGTGCTGGAGAGCTTGGTTGCTGCAAGAAGCATCTCATCAATGTATTTCTCACTGTCTTGAATGCTCCTCAGCCTCGCCACCTCCTCTCTGAGTTCCTCCACTTGTTTCCTCAGAGCTTCAGCATGCAGGCACCCTGCACATGGAACTGGTCCTTCAACTGGCATTAGGACCTCTGTCTGGACAGAGGCAGAAGCTGTAACAGGGGCAACAGCTTTAGCAATATGATTTTTCCCAGCCATTGTTCTGTTCGTGGAGCTTAGGTATCTGTTAAAGCAAAAGAGAGAGATCTACCAAGTACCAGCTGGTTTCGCAGCTGTCCTTTCAGAGAAAAAGCAGTTAAATCTCTTTAATTATATTCAAAATGTGCTGGTCCAATTCTCTGTGATTTGTTAAAGTGGGAGGTGCCCTATAAAGCAAGACTGCTCACTAGGGGTGGGTGGGAGTTGGGGTGGGTAGGGAGGGAACTAACACCTGATTAGGTGTTAGCAGTTTCTAAAACTGAGGAGGTTACTAGAGTTCAGCAACCTATTGTGCTCAAGGAAAGTTCCCCTAAAGCAACAAAAAGAAAGTAACCTTGCTTTAAAAAATATACAAAAAACCTTTTTAAGAGCTCCCAGTCAGAGAGCTAGCAATGTAATATAATAAAAACAAACAAATAAACCCTCAAATCCTTACTGTTTGTTGATCTGTAGAACCCTGGATAGGAAAGCCTCAACAGGGCAAGGCACTGGAGCCTTTTATGCAGGCGTCAGCTGCACTCAGGAAATCAAGCCAACTAACTCCTGATTAGGTGTTAGCAGTTTCTAAACCTGAGGAGGTTACTAGAGTTCAGCAACCTATTGTGCTCAAGGAAAGTTCCCCTAAAGCACCAAAAAGAAAGTAACCTTGCTTTAAAAAATATACAAAAAACCCTTTTAAGAGCTCCCAGTCAGAGAGCTAGCTATGTAATTACAAATTATTTGAATATATATATAGATCAAGCTAGCCTGTAGAATACTTCTATTTTGCATATACATTCCTTAATTTATTCTCTTATCTACCAAATTAGATGTTAGGTCACATAGATAACACCTCTCTTGTCAGGTGCACAATATACAAGTATAGTTAATCTTTTACTTAAAAGGCCACAAACATTAAAACAACACGCAGTTTATGACAAATAAACTAAACTCATTTCAACTGTTCATCAAAAATTCTTAGGAAGGCTCTTTTATCTTTGACTCACATTGTTTTGATTATTGTCAGTAATATAACTATCTGATTAACATAGACAGCTCACAGAAGAAGAAAATCAGGACACAAAATAAAAAGAAACAGATATATAAACAGTCATTTCATAGCCAGTACCAAGAATTAAGAAAAGGTAATGTATTTATAACTACAAAACCTTTAAAAATATAAAATTTAAGCCAATCAGAAATTCAATTGTCATTGCTTAATATTTCTCTATTGCCCTGTTTACAGCACAAAACAGCAGAGTAGTAAAAGATCAAGTAATCTCTTGCACAAGTTAAATTTATTTACATCTTGAATCTACCTCAATCAGTGATACTAATTTAGTTAATCTTGGTGTTTGTGATGTTAAAAGGCAGGGGTCATTCTATAATAACAACTGAAACACACAATATGAGAATTTAGGATGACTCCTCCAGTAGACTCTTGTAAGTGGCTTAAAATAGACTGAGATAGCCACTCTTTAATCTCTTACACTTTCATAGATGTGATGTGTACCAGGATTTTCAGTTAATCTATTAACATAAAAAGAAAATATTATAACACACATTTACCACCTTGGTTTAATTACTTAATTCACATAGAGCCCAATGCAGAAAGGATTCTGAGCTGGATTTCCCGTTAGGACTCGATTCTGTAACACAGGAGTAAAACATTTCAGCAGCATGCAGAATCGGACCCAAGGATGACCCGGTGAGCCCCAGCATGGCCAGCAGGATGTCCACCCCACAGGCCCATACTGCCCTAGCACTCACCCCACTACCTGACTACCGATGGGGGATGCCACAGCCCAGATCAAGCAGCGAGACACAGCTCCGGTGGCCTTCTGCTATGGTGGTGGGCTGCCATGCTCCCTTGGGGGGGCTGCTGGGTGAGATTGGAGGTGGAATAAGGGCAGGCAGCGCCCCAATGTGGAATAACCAGGCCCTGTACTTCCGGGGTTGAGGCATCAATGGAATTGGCCCTATACTTCTGGGGTTCGGGCCTGCCCACTCACTGTCCACACCCTTCCCATCATGCCCACGTCCCATGCTGCACACATAGCAGCTCTTTAGCCTTTGTTATATTATGCAAATTTACACAACCATTCATTCATACAAATTACAAATTAACCAGAAGTTCTTACTGCACTTATAAGAAGCTCCAAGAGATATTATTTCTTAGTATTTACATCTTTACACAGAATAACTTCAGCAGACAAACTTTCTTAATCAGGATAAGCTCAGACCTATAACCTAGAAAACAAAACTTGCACATTGTGAATTAAAATTATTTACTGTATAAAGGGATGGTTAATCATTTTGGGCTTTTCCTCCCTCATCAATCACAATTGTCAAATCCAGGATCTTATATATTTAATGGGAAAAGAAAGAAAGAATTAGCAACATTCATGCTGTACTTTAATTGTGTTCTGTTTTCTCCCTGAAAACTTTTTTTTTTTAATTTATTTTTAAATAGCTTCTCTAACAAGGCTTGCTACTTTCTGGCAAGAAGGCATGTCCTTGAGCAACTCAGCAATCTCATTCTAGCCAAGTTACTGTAAACAAACAAAGCACTGCCAAACTGCTGCTGTTATTAATGCTGTCTGCTTCTCAAGTTATTACTTCAGTGTATATTCCTCTTTCCAAACCATTGAAACAGAGAATCCACCTCATATTACAGTACAAACCCATACAGATAGCAAGAAAAATGCTAGCTGAACAAGCACATTACCGCTACAAATTAATCATAGAATCTCATCTCCCTTTATATATTCTTCAAACTGATACATCACATCATTAGACCACCCTCACCAGTTTACTGTCCATCAAAAAATCCTTCTATTTATAATTAATATCATATTTCACTTCATGAAATAACTTATAATCACTTGTTTCATACTACCAACTACATACGGCTGCATAGATTTTCATACCATACTATTCCTTATAGACTAAAGCTTCTAAAAGCAACTATTAAACTTCACTGCTACTTTTAAATGAACTGCAGATATAAATTTATTTCTGCTCATTCCAAATAACTACTCTTTAAACATGTCCTAATTAGCATTAAACATTCAAAATAACTAAAGTCCTTTAAAACATGACATAAGGAAAGCAAACAAATGAATCATACACTTTCTCTTCCAATACAAACAACTTATGTTTTTCCTGAGACGTTTTCATGTACCATTGTCTCCCACCATGTAAGGATGACCCATTCATGACTAGTGTGCAGCCCCCCTAAATCATTGACTATCATTTCATATCTCAAATATCAAAGCTCCTCTGAAAAAATCCCTCCTAAAGTGAACAGTAATGCTTCGCCACTAGTCATTGAATGCCATTGTGCTTCAGAGTTTCACAATATCACCATGTTTACACACATATAATAAGACGGACTGCTTCTCTTAAACACTAAAGCTTGTGCCTTAGACTGAGTCTGTCTGTACTTAATTCTCACAAACGTCCATGCTTCCTTGCATTGAATGCTGAGAAAAGGGGATCAATTTGAATCACGGCACAAACTATTTGCATGATCTAACTCCTGACCGGGTACCAAATAAAATCCTCCCTCAGTTCTTTGGCTCCAATTCTCTAAATTTAACTAAGGCCATAACACTTCATTTATTAGGAAAAAATAGATATATTGTACAATTTTGTCTGATCACTCTACGTCATGCTTTGTTTCACTACTTTTGTTTATCTACATGTTACAGACCATGCTAAACACTACAGAGGTCATTCCGTAGTGGGAATAGCAGCAGTGTACATGCAGGCGGACATGTAGGCTGCGATCAGCTCCCCAAGCATATTCCGCAGCCTATGCAACCTGCACGTACACTACGGTTGTGAGGAGAGCCCTAATCATGAGCAGAATGGAGTGAAGAGGGGGAGTGGACAGTTGCCAAAATGTATGGAGCCCCTGGATGGACACCTAACTTATTCCTGGGCACAGGTGGTAATAAAATACCTTGGTGTCACCCTAGACCAATGTCTAGACATGAAATCTCACATAAACAACATAGTCAAAGCTGTTTATTTCAAAATCCGTTCACTCAGGCATCTGCACTCCCTACTGGACCCTGATGATTTCCGAACCATATATCAAGCACTAATCTTACCCCACTTTGACTTTGCTAATTCCATCTTACAAGGTCTCCCTCAATCTACACTGAACCCGTTACAGCTGGCCATGAATGCCGCAGCAAGGGTCCTCCACGGAGCCTCTAGAAGTGACCATATGACTCCTATTTTAAAACAGCTTCACTGGCTCCCTATACACGGAAGAATTACCTTTAAAATTTTACTCCTCTCATTCAAGGCCATCAATCGCCTCTCTTCCATGGCACTTACGGAACTCATTCATACAGTGCCCCCCAACAGATCAAGAAGGGCAACAGCCCTAAACCTGCTAATAACCCTGAAGGCCTTGACCAAATGCAACAGTACAACTGCAAATAGGGCCTTCAGTCTCTACGTCCCCAAATGCTGGAATGCACTACCTCCAGACATTCGAACCATTGTAGACCTATCTCAATTCAGGAAGGCAATCAAATTTCACCTCTTCCTCCAATACTACCCAGCCAGCAATGGAATCTAAGTAACCCCACCTAAGAAAATATCCATTCTTAGTGTTGATATATTCCTAACCTCCCCCCTGCAGATCATGCACATACCTTCCTCAAATGATTATTGCATTTGACATAGCTCTTTGTAATTATTATTTCATGTAAATAGTTCAACCCTGTTAGCCAAGTTGATAATCCTGTTCCATGTAAAACCAAACAGACTGTTGTCTTGGTCGTTCTGTTATATTGTAAACTGCGCTGATATCGAATAGTGCGGTATATAAGCAACTGTAATAAATAAATAAATAAATAAAGGGTTGGGTAGAGCATCTGTCGTGTAGCGAACCCCGCTGCCTCTCATGGTGATGTCCCGTTATGGCTCCTGTTTGCCCGATCCTGCCCATGCTGGCCACCAGCTGTGGGTGGGCACCAGAGGGCAGGGGCCATAGGGTCTCAGGCGATTCTGTGCAGTTCAGCGGATGGGTTGGTGCCATGGCAATTGGACACCATGGCACATTTGAAGCATTGCTAGCATGGGCGTGTGTGGATGAGCAGGATAGCCAACATACATCTGTATGGAATAGGGTGTCCACCAGTCTGTCTATCTCCTTGATTCCATAATCACAGGGGCATCCAGACCCTGCGATTGCAGAATCTGGTCTATATTGGCCCCGGCTATCTTTTGTGTGGCACTGAGGCCATTGGCGCAGGGCACAGAATTGGCCTCTACATGTTTTAGGTCAATCTACTTCTGAAAGTATGACCTTGGCTTCTATAGATGTGGAGCCTGATTCACAAAGAGGCACGTCCGGGCCGTCCGGATGGCCCTAAGCAAGATGGGCCTGTTAGGATCTGATTCTGTACTGCGGGAACAAACCATTCCTGTGGCACACAGAATCGTGCCAATGATGGCCCAGCATGCCCCTGCCTGCCTGCAGGGATGTCTTCCCTGCAGGCGCCCATGGTTCCCATGGCTAAGATCCCCCTCTTCCCTGCTGCCTAACCCATGGCTGGCCAGCCGGGGCCTTGATTGGGTGGTGGAGACCCCCTGCATCTGGCCTCAGCACCAGGGGGGGGGGGGATCCCCAGGCCCAATCACCCTGCCAGTGCTGATTATATCCCTTCTGATCCTGCTGGATGAATAGGGCCGTGACCTGAATCGGCATTGTGTGTCCTGTCAGTTCGGCCTGCCCCGCTCCGCCCCAACCCTGCCACCTCATGCCCCCCGCCGGCTCTCCCTGTCCCGTGGCTCTAGCCATGCAGGGAGAGCAAGGGGGGGGGGGGGAATAAGGGCAGGACGGCTTGTGGGGCTGCACATCCCGCCGGAACGTGCAGCCCCACAATCTGTGACTCAGAATCGGGCCCATAGTGCTAAAATGTTACAGATCAAGCTTCAGGCTGTCAGCAAAATTCCAAGCCATTCTCCATATTAACCCGTTCAGAGGGGCCTGATATCCCACTTTGTGTCCCTTTCTACACTATCTTACCCTAGTTCTCTGCAGAAAATAACTACTACTACTACTAGTACAACCACTACTACTGAGCATTTGTATAGCGCTACAAGTCGTACGCAGCGCTGCACAGACATGTAAGAGACAGTCCTTGCTCATCAGAGCTTACAATCTATTCAAGTCAGAAAACACAGAAGGTGTAGACAGGGATAAAACAAGGAGGAAAGGTAAAGAAACAAGGAGATCAGGTAAGTCAAGATCCAAAAGCAGCAGGGAAGAGGTGAGTTTTCAGCCTGGATTTGAAGAGGGTTAGAGAAGGTGCCTGGCGTACAGACACAGGTAGTTTGTTCCAGGCGTAAGGCGCAGCAAGGTGAAAGGAGCGAAGTCTGGAGTTAGCAATAGAAGAGAAGGGCACAGATAGAAGCAGTTTGCCAGAAGAGCAGAGTTCCCGAGGGGGGGTGTAAGGGGAGATAAGAGAAGAAATGTAGTGAGGAGCTGCAGAGTGAATGTATTTATAGGTCAGCAGGAGAAGTTTGAACTGGATGCGGAAACGGATAGGGAGCCAATGAAGTGACTTGAGAAGAGGGGTAATATGGACATGACAAGGCTAGTGGAAGATTAGCCGCGCAGCAGAGTGTTGAACAGATTGAAGGGGAGAGAGATGATTCAAAGGGAGACCAGCAAGGAGTAGATTACAATAGTCAAGATGGGAGATGATTAAGGAGTGGATAGGCATCTTAGTAGTGTGTTCAGAAAGGAAAGGGTAGATTTTGTTGATGTTATAAAGAAAGAAATGGCAGGTCTTAGCTATCATATGAATGTGTGTGGAGAAGGAGATATGCCATGATCTTCCTTGACATATCTGCAGTTTTTGACACCATCTCCCACAACATCCTCATACACAGACTACGGACAATTGGGATCAAAGACACTGTACTACAGTGGTTCCAATCATACCTAACTAACAGAGAGCAACTAATCTGCACCAGCAACTCGACATCCCCCCCATTCCAGCAACACCAAGGAGTCCCCCAAGGATCCACACTATCAGCCATGCTTTTCAACATTTACCTTCAACCACTCTGCTCAGTCATATGCACTCACAACATCAGCTTTCACATTTACGCTGATGATATCATGCTCTATGCCCCCATTACAACCACAAACCCAACAAACACCCATCTATCAACATGCTTCACCGAGGTGTCCAACTGGTTACAAGCAAACAAGCAAACAACCAAAGGCACCATCTTCCCCTAATCGGGGCTGAGATCTCCACCCGGCCAGCCTGCCCTCCCGAGCAGCAACTCCGGCCCATTCGGGGCTGTGGGAGGAGGGGAGGAGCAGCAGGCCGGCTTAAAAGAGAGCCGCTGCCGGCGGGAAAATTAGAAAAGGCACCATCTTCCCCTAATCGGGGCTGAGATCTCCACCCGGCCAGCCTGCCCTCCCGAGCAGCAACTCCGGCCCATTCGGGGCTGTGGGAGGAGGGGAGGAGCAGCAGGCCGGCTTAAAAGAGAGCCGCTGCCGGCGGGAAAATTAGAAAAGGCACCATCTTCCCCTAATCGGGGCTGAGATCTCCACCCGGCCAGCCTGCCCTCCCGAGCAGCAAGTCCGGCCCATTCGGGGCTGTGGGAGGAGGGGAGGAGCAGCAGGCCGGCTTAAAAGAGAGCCGCTGCCGGCGGGAAAATTAGAAAAGGCACCATCTTCCCCTAATCGGGGCTGAGATCTCCACCCGGCCAGCCTGCCCTCCCGAGCAGCAACTCTGGCCCATTCGGGGCTGTGGGAGGAGGGGAGGAGCAGCAGGCCGGCTTAAAAGAGAGCCGCTGCCGGCGGGAAAATTAGAAAAGGCACCATCTTCCCCTAATTGGGGCTGAGATCTCCACCCGGCCAGCCTGCCCTCCCGAGCAGCAACTCCGGCCCATTCGGGGCTGTGGGAGGAGGGGAGGAGCAGCAGGCCGGCTTAAAAGAGAGCCGCTGCCAGCGGGAAAATGAGAAAAGGCACCATCTTCCCCTAATCGGGGCTGAGATCTCCACCCGGCCAGCCTGCCCTCCCGAGCAGCAACTCCGGCCCATTCGGGGCTGTGGGAGGAGGGGAGGAGCAGCAGGCCGGCTTAAAAGAGAGCCGCTGCCGGCGGGAAAATTAGAAAAGGCACCATCTTCCCCTAATCGGGGCTGAGATCTCCACCCGGCCAGCCTGCCCTCCCGAGCAGCAACTCCGGCCCATTCGGGGCTGTGGGAGGAGGGGAGGAGCAGCAGGCCGGCTTAAAAGAGAGCCGCTGCCGGCGGGAAAATTAGAAAAGGCACCATCTTCCCCTAATCGGGGCTGAGATCTCCACCCGGCCAGCCTGCCCTCCCGAGCAGCAACTCTGGCCCATTCGGGGCTGTGGGAGGAGGGGAGGAGCAGCAGGCCGGCTTAAAAGAGAGCCGCTGGCGGCGGGAAAATTAGAAAAGGCACCATCTTCCCCTAATCGGGGCTGAGATCTCCACCCGGCCAGCCTGCCCTCCCGAGCAGCAACTCCGGCCCATTCGGGGCTGTGGGAGGAGGGGAGGAGCAGCAGGCCGGCTTAAAAGAGAGCCGCTGCCGGCGGGAAAATTAGAAAAGGCACCATCTTCCCCTAATCGGGGCTGAGATCTCCACCCGGCCAGCCTGCCCTCCCGAGCAGCAACTCCGGCCCATTCGGGGCTGTGGGAGGAGGGGAGGAGCAGCAGGCCGGCTTAAAAGAGAGCCGCTGCCGGCGGGAAAATTAGAAAAGGCACCATCTTCCCCTAATCGGGGCTGAGATCTCCACCCGGCCAGCCTGCCCTCCCGAGCAGCAACTCCGGCCCATTCGGGGCTGTGGGAGGAGGGGAGGAGCAGCAGGCCGGCTTAAAAGAGAGCCGCTGCCGGCGGGAAAATTAGAAAAGGCACCATCTTCCCCTAATCGGGGCTGAGATCTCCACCCGGCCAGCCTGCCCTCCCGAGCAGCAACTCCGGCCCATTCGGGGCTGTGGGAGGAGGGGAGGAGCAGCAGGCCGGCTTAAAAGAGAGCCGCTGCCAGGCGGGCCCGCGCCTGGTCGGGCCCGCGCCTGAGGGCCTCGCCAGAGGGCCCTTTGGCGTGGCCCTTAGGCGGGGCACGTATCAGGGCTGAGCAAAGAGCAAGAAGCCATTGTGTTTGAGGTCACAGAGGCCTATAGAAAAAGAAACGACGCCGCTCCGAGACAGCCCTTTGTCCACAACTACAGTCATCTTTACCGTCTCCATTGTTGATGCTGATCACAGTCCCTGAAGAAAGCTGCAACATAATGAAAACCAGCAGCTACTCTCAAGTCCAGCTATTTACTAAATAGACTGTAAGTTACAATATCAAGTGCTCTTGCAAGAAATGGTCATATGCAACAAGTAATGTAAGATTGTAAAAATATCACACAACTGCCTAATCACTACATGCTCCAGATAGTAAATATTCCTTTATTTGCTATTTCGAAAACATCACAAATGCGTTAATACTTACAACTAATATCTTTGCTAGTATTCACATTTGTGCTCACAAGGTTTTCCAATAGTGCAAACTTCGATGTTATTTCATTGTGCTTGCTAATACGTTGCCATTCATTGCTGTCAGCATCCTCTCATGTAACATTTTCTCCCATATGTCTAGTACTTCTCACATATATCTACATTGTTTCTAATCTGTATACACTGTTCCCAGTACCTCTCACATTTGGTAAGTTGTTATTTGTACCTAGCTACACTCCATTGAACTATCTCTGCCTAACCAAATTGCTCCTCTCACTATCTAAGCTTCAGTTACACCTTTCTGTAACTAACTAATCTCCAGTGTACAATCTTCCCCTAACCAGATATTAATACTTCACCACAATAGTACAAACCATCTCTCTAAAACCTCTCTCTCAAGTAACATTCTTCACACCCACACAATGGCCCTCCACTTCAAGATTATAGTAGGCCTATACCTCCTCCTCATAGGTCTTATACCGGATATCCTAGCTCTAATTTCTTCAGAAAATTCCATACCTATCGTACATAACAACTGGCAAAAATGGTCAGGCACCAACCACCACAATGGAAATTGGTACCACCGCTCTCATCACCATTATTTATTATACATACCTCTCCAGCACTCTACAAAGTCAAACGCAGAAAATTACAATCAACCATGCCCTCTCAAATGTGCCCTCATTAATGCTCGCTCGCTTCGTAAAAAATGGCCAGCTGTCATAGACATAATAACATCTAATAACCTTGACATACTTATGGTCACTGAAACATGGCTATCGCCCGAAGACAATATTATTCTTAACCAGCTCCTCCCCGATAACTTTGACGTCTTCATCAGCAGTAGACAAGGCAAAAGAGGTGGAGGGGTACTTATCCTCGCCAAGGCTGAATTTCAACTTAAAATGATCGACTCTTCCAGCAATAACCGCCTTGAGACCGTCTCTATCTCTAACAGCATTCTCTCTATAAACTTAATCTACAGAGCGCCATCACCTTCACCAGATGACCTTTCAACTATCATAAATCTTGCCTCCAATTCACAGAATCCAAACAGACCCAATTGGATCCTAGGAGACATTAATCTACCGTCTCTACAAGACAACCAATCTGATGCCTTTATAGATGCTCTAGAATCTTTAGGTTACAAGCAAGTGATACAACAATCCACACATACTAAAGGTAACATCCTGGATCTCATATTTGCCCCACTATCAGCTCTCAATCAACTTCAAAATATTATACTATCAATTACAGATGTCCCATGGTCAGATCATAATCTCATTTTGTTCCAGATTCCCATTCAAAAGATTAAATATTCTGATGTCAAGAACCTAAACAAATATGCAAATACCACATCCAGAAGCTTCCAACCTTTTAACAGGGAACAGATCCTCGAGGAAACTGACGCAATCTTTAATGACTCCACTCTAAATCTGGATGAGATTATCACTTCTTGGAACAACAGACTCAACCGCATTTCATTTCGTCCACCCAGAATCAACCCCTCAAGAAGAAAAGTTACGGCACCTTGGTTTACATCAGATCTGAAAGAATCCCTAAAACTCTTGCGAAAACTCGAGAAGAAATGGAGGAGATCACGCACCAATACCAATCAGACCTCATACTTGCAACACCTTGACGCCCACCATAAAGCCATTTCAGAAAAAATGAGACTATATCATACAGACTCCCTTAAACGTGCTATAAACTAACCCCATGATCTATTTACCCTTGTCAAGAAATTAGCCAAGGAACCATCACAGGAACAACAGTGCGAAATCAACCCACAAGAATATGCCCTTTACATACAATCTAAGATGTGCTGTACAAATAAAATTACAATACCCCCTATCCCGAATATTCATGGGCTCCCAGCTCCGTTAGTTTCATTCTCAACCCCCTCTCTGAAGCTAATTGAAGATACAATCTCATCTCTCAACTTATCCACAGCACATACTGATCCGTGTCCAGCCTTTTGGATTAAAGACCTTCGCAAAGAGCTTGCTCCAATAATATCCAAGATCATAAGCCTATCTTTTGACACCGGCTCATTCCCTGCTGCCCTCAAACAGACCTCCATCAGACCTCTACTAAAAAACCTCAAGTTAGACCCACAAAAACAGACTCTTACCGACCTATCTCCAGTATACCCACTCTTGCTAAAATAATTGAAAAAATAGCTTACAGACAACTGCAAGATCATATCGACACTGAAGCGCCTTTGGATACCTGTCAACATGGATTTAGGGAATTCCACGGCGTCGAAACGCTCCTCACCTCTCTTCTCAACAGCTTAAACTCTGGTATCGACAACATCAAACAGGGCTTTGTTCTCATCTTCTTAGATATCGCGGCTGCTTTTGACTCGGTCTGTCACGATCTGCTCATTATCCGCTTAAGAGAGAAGGGCCTTTGTGGAAATGCCCTCGAATGGTGCATCTCATACCTCTCAGAAACATGGCAGCAGGTCCGCTCAAATGGCGAAACATCAGATCCATTTCACCAAGGACAAGGAGTCCCGCAAGGTTCCTCTTTGTCATCACTATTATTCAACATCTACATGCAACCCTTATGCAACATTATCAAGTCTTTCAATGTCAACTACATGATATATGCTGACGATGTGTTACTATATATCCCTTTCTGCATAGATAAGATTAATCTCACCCCCATAACCAACTGTTTTAATGCCATCTCAGATTGGCTACTGACTCAAAATCTCAGAATCCAGAACAAAAAAACAGAGGTTCTTTTCATCTCAAGGAACCCTAAGTTTACACCACCCACATTTCTTGAAGTTCAAGATGCCAAGCTGCAAGTAAAATCCCACATCCGATACCTTGGAGTGACCTTGGATCAGAATCTAGATATGAAGACCCACATAGCCAACACCGTAAGGACAATTTATTTTAAGATTCTCTCCCTCAGACACCTCCGCCAACTGATTGATCCAGATGATTTCCGTACGGTCTACCAGGCTCTGGTTATACCGCACTTTGACTTCGCAAACTGTATATTACAGGGGCTCCCCCAATCTACCTTTAACCCACTTCAACTAGCATTAAACAGCGCAGCAAGAATACTCTTCGGGGTTCCAAAAAGAGAACATGTAACACCTCTCCTGAAACAATTACACTGGCTCCCTATCCAAGCGAGAATTACCTTCAAGACCTTGCTTCTAGCCTTCAAAGCTCAAAAAGGGCTTGCTCCTCCTTCACTTTCAGAGTTAATCCTACCAATTCCTTCCAACAGGAGTAGAAGAACCACTGAACTAAACATGCTAAGAGTTCCAAAAGAGTCCTTAAGATACAACTCCGCAACTGTAAACCGATCCTTCAGTTTATGTGCTCCAAAGCTATGGAACACCCTCCCACCACAAATTAGAACCATCACTGACCTCTTCCAGTTTAGAAAGGCCTTGAAGCATCACCTTTTCATCAAATATTTCCCAGAAAACACAATAACACAAGATCACTCAAATAGCACCATTCCCGTTCTTAACACGCCACCTCTGCTAACCCAATAACTTTTCACACCTCTCTCTCATACTATGAAAATTCTTTTAGGCTTTATTCCGTTCATATGTAAATAGCCAATGTGTTGTATTCATTGTAAATAATTTCCCCGGTTATCCAAGTTTTTGTTCCTTGTTCTATGTAAAAAACAGATAACATGTACCTTATCTGATGTTTTCTTGTTCTTTTTTTTTTTTAAACTTTTATTTTCATTTTGCAACAGACAAAAGAAACAACACACCAAAGGAGACAAAACAAGTATACAATAAGGAAAAGTAAACCCAATTACCCCCCACCCCCATGCTTCTTCTCTAGCCGATTATGTCAGCATGTGAGCGCTTCCTAACAACAGTGATTGTACATCAAAACTATCAAAAGAGTAGCTACAATACAGAATGATACAGAATGATCATGGGACAGAGATATATACAAATTTAGACAGTCTGATGAGAGCATTTAGCAGAATGTACATAGTCATTGAGCATCTTCCATTTAGACCGATGATGAGGAGTCTGAACGGAGGAGGCAAACATACGAGGTATTTGTTCATATTTACTGTAGAGACAGACATGATTCCACCATTCATTGGGGCTCAGAT
The DNA here is from genome assembly GCA_033557465.1 of Ichthyophis bannanicus. Taxonomy (NCBI): domain Eukaryota; kingdom Metazoa; phylum Chordata; class Amphibia; order Gymnophiona; family Ichthyophiidae; genus Ichthyophis; species Ichthyophis bannanicus. The sequence goes on along the minus strand of CM066032.1, from coordinate 1,159,810,361 downwards.
GGGAGCTATTTTTCCAGTATTTCGTAATTAGGGAAATAGCAATGCCAAGCATAAAGTCCAAAAGGAAGTAAGCCGTTTTTGGAAGAGAGGGGATCCCCGCAGCTGAGCGAAGTCCCACTATCCTCCAAGAAAGGGGCTCTTGAAGGTGCAAAATAGACTGGATACGACCCCAGACCCGACGCCAGTAATACTGTAGTGCGGGACATTCATACATAACATGAGGTAGTGAACCAATGGCCGCATGGCATGTCCAACAACTATTGCCCTGAGTAGTGTTCCATTTGGCTAATCTGTCAGGAGTGTAAAAACACCGGTGGGCTAGAAAGAAGAGTGTCTGAGTGAGTGAGGCGGATCGGGAAACCCGTGTCACTCTACTCCAGACAAGGCTCCATTGCTCCGGGGTCAAAGTCACATGCAATTCTCTCTCCCATGCTTTCTGCGCTATAGGGGTATCTCTAGTTATAGCATTACATAAGGTTTTGTAAAAATTGGATGCTACACCCGGTGAACTACCGATAGATCGGATAGTCTCCGACCAACCTTGTGTAGGGGATGCCGATGGCGGGAGCACCTTAGCATTCCGAAGGCAATGCTGAAGTTGCACCAACTGAAAGTAGTGTTTCGCTGGGAGACCAAATTCAATTTGCAATTCACTAAAAGTTTTCCAGCGACCATCATGGAACAACTGGCTAGGAATCCAAATGCCCCTAGTGTACCAGGGGCTCCACGCCATCGGCTTATTTTGTATTCGAAATCGAGTATTGTACCAAAGCGGGAGCCTGTCTAACGGACAGAGTCGGGAGTCTAGAGATTGCATAAGAGTATTAAAGGCACCTAGAGTGTCTAAAAGCATTGGTGGATAGTGGGAGTCTGATGGGAGAGTCATACCAGGGAGAAAAGTAAGAGGAATCGGTTTGCAAAGGTCCTCTTCTATGTCTAGCCACACAGGTCTACTCGGTACTAGATCTTCCAGCCAACGAGCGCCTTGTTTGAGAAGAAAAGATTGATGGTACTTCAGGAAATCTGGGAATCTGACACCCCCATTTTCCTTATCTGCTTGCAGCTTATGTTTCGCTATCCTAGGTGTCTTGTTTTGCCATAAGTATCTAGTCAGAAGGCCCTCTATATCTTTATATGTATGTCGAGGTAAGAGACAGGGCAACATTTCTAAAATATAATTCACTTTCGGAACAATCATCATTTTTATGGTTTCTAAGCGACCCCACCAGGTAAGTGTTAAAGGGGTCCAGCGGTGAGTAAGCGCCCGGACTTTAGAGGTTAAGTCTTTGGCATTGAAGGAGATAGTGTCTTCCAAAGGAGAACAATAGTGAACCCCAAGGTATTTGACCATGCGAGGTTGCCATAAAAAGGGGAAGGGTTGCATATCTGCCTGATGGAGCAAAGGATTTAAAGGAAAGGCTACCGACTTGGTCCAATTTATCTTATAACCGAACAGTTGTGAGTATTTGCCAATTTGCTCTAGGACAGCCGGTACTGAGTCTATAGAGACAAAAAGCATAAGGTCATCAGCATACGCTGAAATTTTGATTTCCCTATGGGAGAAGGGGACTCCATGAATCTCCTCCGATTGCCGGATTAGTAAAGCCAAGGGTTCGAGTGCAAGATCGAAAAGAAGTGGAGACAGTGGGCATCCCTGGCGAGTACTGCGTTGGAGGGGAAAAGGCTGAGACTTTAAAGCATTGGCACATATACTGGCTGAAGGCTGTGCGTACATGGTGCGGAGACAACGGAGAAAACCTTCCCCGAATCCGTACCAGCGTAGGACTGCAAACAGGAAGGGCCACTCTAAACGATCAAAGGCCTTCTCAGCATCAAGGGAGAGGCCGACAAATGGGCGATCAAGAGTAACTGCGGCAGTCAGTACATGACATAGAGTCCGAGCATTGTCAGCAGTTGATCTACCAGGAATGAAACCGCATTGATCTGGGTGTATTAAGGTAGACATCCTATCAGAGAGCCGGGTGGAGAGAACGGTGGCAAATATTTTATAGTCCGCGTTTAGGAGGGAAATTGGACGATAATTAGCTGTTAGTTGCGGGTCTCTCCCCTCTTTCTCAAAAACTACTACATTCGCCATTGAAAAGGACCCAGAAGGGGAACCCTCCTCGGCCAGAGCAGAAAAATAAAGTTTCAAGACTGGGGCTAAGTCATCGTGAAAGGTTTTGTAGAATTCAGCAGGGAGACCGTCTGGGCCTGCGGCTCGACCTGAGGCACATTTCTTGATAGCAGAATGAATTTCTGACAAAGTAAATGGTTTGTCCATGGCCACTCTATCTTCGTCGGATAGGGTCGGTCTTTGTACCCCGGAAAGTAAGCGTTCAAATACTTCTGGCTCAAAATCACATTCAGATTGATAAAGCCGAGTATAAAAATCACGAAAGAGTTCTAAGATTTCTGTATCTTTAGTGACCAAGCCCCCCCCCCCCCCGACGGATTACGGAGGGCGGTAACACGCTTGGCTTCTTTTTGACCTTTTAGGACATTTGCTAATAATTTGCCAGCACGGTTATTTTCCCGGTAATATATCCCTTGTTGTGATTCAATATTTTTAACAGCAGCAGTGTACAAAAGCTGATTGTATTGAAAACGCAAGCGTTGTAAACGGAGTAAAATACATGGGTCAGTACGGGACGTAAGGAGATGCTCCCCAGCTTGTATCTGTTGCTCTAGAATCAGTAGGTGCTGCTTTCTTTGTTTCCCCTGCCGAATTTGATAGCTAGTTATAGTTGCATGGATAGATGCTTTAAAACCCTCCCACCAAGCCCAGCTCGCTGTTTCATGGGGTGAATTAAAATGAAAATAATCTTGGATAGCGGCCTTTATATCAACCTGAAAGTCTTTTTGACCTAGTAGGGATCTATCAAAAAACCAAGCTCGGGGAGAATCGTCCCGCGCAGTAACATGTAATGATAAAGATATGGCAGCATGATCTGAAATATGGAGAGGATGAATCCTAGCCGTGTCCACTTGAGAAATCAGTGCTTTGGAAATGAGAAAGAAATCTATTCTAGATTGGGAGTGATGGGGGGCAGAAAAAAAAGTAAACTCTAAGTCAGAGGGGTGAAGCAGCCTCCATATATCTACCAGCGCAAGATCTTGCATCAGAGCTGTAAGGGTAGCAAGACTCTTGGGTGGACTACTCGTTCTGGGCGGCTGTCTATCTATCAAAGGGTCTAACACTTGATTAAAATCACCACCAAGTATTAATGGAGTATTGGCAGAGGCCTGTGCCAACTGCGCAATACTTGCATAGTAAGCAGGGTTGTCCACATTCGGAGCATAAATGCAAATACACGTGAATTCACTATCTCCAACCTTAAGGTGTACACGGGCCCATCTACCCTCCTTGTCAGCGCTAGTATCAATTACAGTAGCTTGCAAAGACTTCTTAACCAGAATGGCTACCCCGCACCGTTTGGAAACGGCGGGAGAATAGGCAGCCACCATGTAAGGCTTAGCATTGAGTTTCAGTGTTTCAGCAGAGTTTAGATGCGTTTCCTGAAGAAACACTAAATCAGCATGCTCATGGCTAAGATAGCTAAGGATTTTCTTTCTTTTGATTGGACTATTAATGCCTTTTACGTTGAGTGATAAGATTTTACATAAGGCCATTCAGAAAAGTTAAAAATTCTGAGCATGATAACGCACATAGTTTCACAATGTCCCTCATATTGACTGTATCTGGCTGTACACATGACATAAAAGAAAATAAGCTAATATAATACAATGAAGCGCCCCACATTAAAAAAGAAAAACCGCAGTGCGGTAGAGAAGAAGCAGAACCCCAGAAATTACTGGCGACCATGTGTCTGCGGGGAGAAACCCCGGAGAAGGCCGCTATTGAAAAAACACATAACCTGTAGGACTGTGCGTGCTCCGAATCCGACCGAGGCACACATCATGGAGGGATAGGAGACCAAAAAACAAAAAAGTCATATAGAGAAAGAAAGAAAGTCCAGGCAGTCTCTGCGTTTGACTATGACCGCCGCATCGGGCCCTTCAAAATGGCGGACAGAGCCGGCAAATAAAAGTCCAAGTTTTGGATTAGCGCATCTGCTCTGCTTCTTTGGAGTCTAAAAATGTTGATAGTAGATCAGGATCTTCGAATGTCCTGGTTTGGTTGTGGAGGGTCACTCGGAGCTTCGCTGGATACAACAGGCCGAAGCGAGCCTGTAGCTGTTGAAGTCGAGGGCGAAAAGCAAGGAGTTTCTTCCGACGGTCTACGGTAGGCTTTGCCAAATCAGGGAAGAAGGAGACTTTGTGACCTTCAAAGTCCAAATGATGATTCGCCCGGGCAGCATTTAAGATTTGTTCCACTTGTTGATATCGTAGCAAGCGAAAGATAATAGGCCGGGGGGTCGTTCGGTTGAGCGCCATGTGGGTAGGAACACGATGTGCACGATCGATTTCCAGTTCTCTATGAAAAGTGATCTTCAGCAAGGAGGGAAGAGTTTTGAGCAGGAATTCTCTTATATCTCCTGCTTCCACCCCCTCCGGTATTCCAATGAGCCTCACATTGTTGCGACGGGCTCGATTATTACTATCTTCTAACTCCTTTTGAAGATTCTGTATCTGGCGCTCAGCCTTGTCCAGTTTGCCCAAGCGCTCCTCGTGCGAGTCGAGGACCCCCGCCATGTTGTCCTGCCGTAATGAGAGACTTTCAAGTCGGTCCTGGAGCACTCCAAAGTCTTCTCGCAGGGCTCGAAGTGCTTCTCCATTGGACTGCACCAATTCCTTCACACCGCGTATTTCCTCTAAAATCTCCAGGTGCATTTCGGGGTTTTCACGAAATGGAGCCATCTTCTGTGGGGAGGACACCTCTGTTTTGGAGCGTTTTCCGTGAGAAGAAGAAGGAGACCCGAAATCCAAGCGCGCTGGTTTATGGGCCGCCATCCCCCCCGAGGTACCCCGGTCAGCTCGAAGCGAAATAGTAAGTTTGTATAGGTATTAAGTCAGGATTCTAAGTAGGCCTCTCGGGAGCTTCAGCGCGAAGCGTCTTACCCGCTGGACATCAGGCTCCGCCCCCAATGTTTTCTTGTTCTATGTAAACCGCGCTGATTATAAATAGAGCGGTATATAAAAGATGTTAAATAAATAAATAAAAATCCATCAACATAAAGAAGACAGAAGCCCTCATAGTCACAAAAGACCCGGACTTTACACCACCTACACACCTCAACATAGGTACCACAAGCATTCAAATACAACTACAAATAAGATACCTGGGCATTATTATTGACCAAGCACTCACCTTAAAGCAACAAATCACCAAAACCTCCGGAACTATATTGCACAAGGCAAGAACAGTCCAACGTCTCAGACCCCTTCTTGAACATCAAGACTTCCGAACTGTAATGCAAGCCATGACGCTCCCACATCTAGACTACTGTAACATATTATACCATGGCCTTCCAGCCACACAGACGAACCCCCTCCGAACAGCATTGAACACCACAGCGAGAATCATTCAGAGAGCAAAGAAGACCGACCACATCACCCCAATTTTGAAAGACCTACACATACTCCCCCTCGAAGCAAGGACTAAATACAAAGCCATCCTACTCACCCACAAAGCCATACATCAAACACGGAACTCCCAACTCCACACCCTACTGTCTCGACCAGCTCATGGCAGAACTACCAGACAAGCCTCCAGCAACTCTCTCACCATCCCTCACAAAAGAACCAAATGCTCGCAACGGACCTGCAATCGAGCCTTTGAACTGTATGCTCCATCCTTATGGAACTCTCTACCGAGCTGTCTCCAAAACAACACCGATCTACTATCTTTTAGAAAACAGCTGAAAACCATCCTGTTTCAGGAATACATGGAAATTACACTAACCTGGTAATTGTAGTTCCTGGAGGGTCCAGTTTAGTCCTCCAACATCGGGTAGTGCCCCTCCTCCTGCAGCCGGGAGACTGGACCAATCAAATCTTCTGTAGTATATATGCAGCAGGAGCTCCCAGAAGTCCCCAGTGTACTAGTAACAAAGCATACTTAACGAAGCAACACATTAGATTAATATACAAAATGACCTAATTAAAGAACAATTTGTTCCCCCCCCAAGGAATATCCAACCCCCTCCCCAAACGAGGAAGTCAGAACACTGCATTGCGCCGGCACCGACGCCTCAGGAATCAAAACACCGCTCCCCACCAGAAGTTCAGGAGCTGCCTGAACCCCCGAGACAGGGAAGAGCCTCTGCAAAAAACACGGCTGCCACAGAGGGACCGAACGGCAAGAGGAACCGTCTTAATAACAACCGTTCAGAAAGGCGCGCCGCACCACATTAGCAGATAGTCGGGAGGGAAGGAGGACTAAACTGGACCCTCCAGGAACTACAATTACCAGGTTAGTGTAATTTCCATTTCCTGTTCGGTAATCCAGTTTAGTCCTCCAACATCGGGATGTAACAGAGCAGTTAAGACCGGGCGGGACCTTGTCATCTGGCGCGCAGAACCGCCGAACCAAAACAGGAATCCCAAGCCGCTGACACATCTAAGCGATAGTGTCTACTGAAAGCATGCAGAGACGACCAAGTGGCCGCCCTACAGATATCTGCTGGCGGAACCAGGCTATACTCCGCCCAAGAAGTCGCCTGAGCCCTAGTAGAATGAGCCCTCAGACCCTCTGGAACAGACTGCTGTTGCAACAGATACGCGGACGCGATCGCCTCTTTGAGCCAACTAGCAATGGAGGCTTTAGCCGCCGCTTCCCCTTTACGCGCACCCCCGAAGAGCACGAAAAGCCGGTCAGATTTCCGAAAAGACTCGGTAACCTTTAAATAACGATGGAGCGTACGACCCACATCGAGCCGGAGAAGACCTTTGTCCGTTGACCCGACAGATTGCGAAGAAAGCACTGGAAGAAACACTGCCTGATTCATGTGAAAGGGAGACACCACCTTTGGCAGAAAGGAAGGAACCGGACGGAGAACGATCCGATCCGCGGAAAAAGACAAGAAAGGCTCTCGACAGGACAATGCGTGCAGATCTGAAATGCGCCGTGCCGAACAGATGGCTACAAGAAAAACCGCCTTCAGCGTGAGATCTTTCAGAGACGCCCTGCGCAGGGGCTCAAAAGGTTCACGAACCAGGGCCCTCAGAACTAAATTCAAGTCCCAAGGAGGAACGAAAACTCTGCGGGAGGGCCGCAAATGAAAAACAGCCGTAAGGAATCGGCGTACATCCGGATGAGCCCCGAGCAGACGACCCAAAACCTTGCCGCGGTAACACGAGATAGCCGCCAGCTGGACTTTTAGGGAACTAGCCGCAAGGCCCTTATCGAAACCATCCTGAAGAAAACTTAAAACGACGGGCACTGAAACCGTCGCCGCCCGGACTCCCCGCCGGGAGCACCAGTCTTCAAAAATCCTCCAAATCCGAACGTAAGTAAGAGAAGTGGACATTTTCCTCGCCCGCAGAAGGGTAGAAATCACCGCGGGGGAGTAGCCCTTCCTTTTCAGCCGAGCCCTCTCAATGGCCAAACCGTAAGCGAGAATCGATCCACTTGGGGCATCCGCAAGGGACCCTGAAGAAGAAGATCCGGTAGAGCGGGCAGGAGCCAAGGAACGCCGTCGCTCAACCGGACCAGATCGGCATACCAGGGCCTCCGGGGCCAATCCGGGGCCACCAGTAACACGCGACCCCGGTGGCTCTCGATACGTTGTACAACCCGGCCGATCAGAGCCCACGGAGGAAAGACATAAAGAAGACCGGACGTTGGCCACGGCTGAATGAGAGCGTCGAGCCCCTCGGAAATGCGCTCCCTTCGCCTGCTGAAGAAGCGCCCTGTCTTGGCTGATTGAAAGGTCGCCATGAGATCCATGATGGGTGGACCCCACCGCCGGACGATTTGTGCGTAAACCTGTGGGTTTAGCTCCCATTCTCCGGGGTCCACCCGCACTCTGCTGAGAAAATCGGCCTGGACATTGTCTACGCCCGCAATGTGAGCCGCCGAGATTGCTGGAAGGCGAGTTTGCACCCAGTTGAACAAGGCCGCCGCTTCTGCCTCCAGGGCCACGCTGCCGGTACCCCCTTGGCGATTGATGTAAGCTACAGTGGACGCATTGTCCGACAGGACTCTCACCGGCCGGCCGAGAACCAGGGTCTCCAGGTCCACCAGGGCTAGCCAGACTGCCCGCAATTCGAGACGGTTGATCGACCAAGAGGCCTCCAGGGGAGACCATTCCCCCTGAGCAAAGCGGGACTCGCAGTGAGCCCCCCAGCCGGTTAAGCTCGCATCCGTCGTGAACGGAACCCACAGAGGAGGCTCCAAGGGAATCCCTCGCGACAGGTTCTCGGCGGAGAGCCACCACCGGAGGGATCGGCAAACCGTCTTTGGGCAAGGCAATCTCTTGTTCAGCGAGTCGAACTGGTTGGACCAACGTCGCAGAAGAGCACTCTGCAGCGGACGCATGTGGAAGCGCGCCCAAGGCACCACCTCCAAGGTCGCCGCCATCGTGCCGAGGAGCCGCAGGTACCACCACGCCGACGGAGCTGGCATCCCCCGGAAGAGACGGACCAGAGCCCGCAACGCCAGCACGCGTCGCTCCGGAAGGCACACCAAGCCCCTTGCTGTGTCGAAGCGGACTCCCAGATACTCGAGATCCTGTGACAGAGACAGACAACTCTTGCATTAGTTCACCACCCATCCGAGGGACCGAAGAAGATCCACCACCCTGCTCATGACTTGCACACACTCCCGACTGGACTTCGCTCGAATCAACCAGTCGTCGAGATATGGATGGACAGGATGCCCTCCTTGCGCAACGCCGCCGCGACTACAACCATTACCTTTGTGAAGGTGCGGGGAGCCGTGGCGAGTCCGAACGGCATGGCCCGGAATTGAAAATGGCCCCACGGGAGCACAAAGCGGAGAAACCGTTGATGGGAGGGCCGGATGGGAATGTGTAAATAGGCCTCTGTAAGATCGAGGGATGTCAAAAATTCCCCTTGACGCACCGCTACGATGACTGACCGCAGGGTCTCCATGCGAAAGTGTGGTACTCTGAGAGCGCGATTCACGCCTTTGAGATCCAAGATCGGACGAAGGGAACCGCCCTTTTTGGGAACCACAAAATAGATGGAGTAGCGACCTGCGCCTCTTTCCAAGGGCGGGACCGGAACCACGGCCCCCAGAGAGAGAAGCCGATCCAGGGTCACGCGGATGTCCCGCGCCTTTTGAGCTCCCTTGCTGGGAGACAGAACAAACGAATCCGGAAGTGGGTGCGCAAACTCTAGGGCATAACCTTCTTCTATAATCTGCAGCACCCACCGATCTGACGTAATTTGGGCCCAAGAAGGAAGAAAGTCGCGCAAACGACCCCCGATGACCGGGTCTTCCTCTAGAGCCCGCCTCGTTTCATTGTGGCTTGCGATTAAAGGAAGAGGCCGAGGAAGAGGCGGCTCCGGAGAAGCCCCTTCCCGCTCCTCTGAAAACACGAAACCCTTGATGACGGGTTCCAAAACGACCGCGCTGCGAAGTCCACAGCCGGGAAGAACGAAATCTGCGCGCATCCCGAAACTGGCCGCGCGCTGAGGTGGACGACCTATTAAGCTTAGGCTTATCCTCTGGAAGCCGACCACCCTTAGACTCACCGAGATCCTTCACCAACTTATCCAGAGCCTCACCAAATAACAACCTGCCCTTAAAGGGTAGTTTACTGAGGCGAGACTTGGAAGAACCGTCGGCCGCCCAATTGCGCAACCAGATGGACCGTCGTGCCGCTACCATGGAGGCCATGCTATTAGCTAGGGAGCGTATTAAATCATAACACAGATCCGCCAAGTAGGCCGATCCCGACTCCACGCGGGCAACGTCCAACAGACCCTGTTGGTCCATACCGGACCCCGAGCGCAGGTGCTGCGACCATCGCAAACAAGCTCGAGCTACCCACGCCCCACAAATAGAAGCTTGTAACGATAAGGCGTTGGTCTCGAAGGCTTGCTTCAACAAATTATCAACCTTTTTGTCCTGAACATCCCTCAGGGCCGCGGCCCCTTCAACCGGGATGGTGGTTTTCTTAGTCACTGCCGAAACGGCAGCATCCACCCGTGGAGACTTAAACAAGTCCCTGTCCTTGTCTGCAAGGGGGTAAAGACGATTCATGGTCCGAATCCCTTTCAAAGCGGATTCCGGTTGCTCCCATTCCGCATGGATCATCTGCTCAACTACTCGGTGCACAGGCAAAACTACCTGGGCATCCCTGACCGCCTGAATGAGAGGATCCTCGAGACCCTCCTCCTCCAGCGGCCGCACCGCAGAGAGGTTAAGTGCTTGGAGAGACTCCGTGACCAAAGGTACCAGCTCGTTCAAAACACCCGAATGATGCGAGCCTGATCTTCCAGTTCTGGAAGCTCTCCGTCTTCTAACTCCTCCGCCTCAATATCCGGATCCCCCTCAGTCTCGGAATCCTGGAGGCAAAGGGCGCCCTGATCCTGGTCCCCCAACCTGGGCCGCTTGACCACGGGTTGGGAAGACCGCTGAACCCCCCCCCCCCCGCGGATGCTGGGGGGAGAGAGGCGGGCCAAGCCTCCGGCAAATGACCAGACCGGCTTAAGCGGAAGGCCTGATGCATGAGAAGACCAAAATCCGGGGAAAAGTCTATAGGCGACGCTACCATAGCCGCCTGCTGGAGCTCAGGGACCGACGTATTAGACGCCGGGCCCAGACCAGAAGGAAGGATGCTCGGTGAAGGGACACTGTCCCCCGAAAGGGAAGGGTCCCCGGGCACATGCTGTTCCTTAATTTCAATAGGCAGCTCCAGTTCTGAAGAAACTGCAGCACAGCTCTTACAGATTCCAGAGTCAGTCATTGTACCTCTGCGGGAGCCACAAATTACACACTGAGGTTTGGCAGCCATGCCCAGGCCACCTGCTCTCAGGGAAAAATAAGGCAACAGGAACAGGGAAGCCCACACCAAGGGGACTAACCTTATTCAATTCAGCACAGTATTAAATTTAAAACCTTTTTTTTTTTTTTTTTTACAGTAAACAAAATACTCCCCAGAATCCTAGGGGTGCCCTGAGCAAAATCGCCAGCAAAAGAAACCCCAAAAACACCAGGGGAACCCGTGCGCAAGTGTTAAAAAGTGCCCTTAAAAAGCACACTTTAGAAATCCAAAATGGCCGCCGCACTTTTTCACCCGCGGTAAAAAACGGCGCGAAAATACAAAGGTACCCAAATAATATGGAAAAGAAAGAAAACGACCCTCTAATACAGGGCAAGCGAAAAAAAGCAGGAAAAGGTGCAATTTGGAAGCCAGGGGAGCCGACAGAGCCTCTGCCCAAGCAAAGAACAGAGAGCTTAAAACAAGGAAAATTCCTACCAGCTCTGGGAACAGCAAGGAACTCAGCCCACTTCTCCAAGTGACAGGCAATGTTGCAGCCGGTATGGCTCTTCCCCGAACAGCCTTGGGGAGAGCTCAACCCAGGCTTCAGAGATTCCCAGGCAGAAAGGCAGGAGCCCAAGGCAGGTCTGGCTTTCCCCAGAAAGTCTCCTGTGTCTTTTTCTTTTTTAAAGATACAGCTACCTAGCAAAAGAAATAGAATATAAAGGACCAGAAATAAACCCCAAAAGAACTAACTAACTAGTGTTGCTCCTTCAAGTGTCACTTAGCGTGCCCAGCAGGGGCACAGAAGTCCTCCAGCTGCAGGGAGACTGGACACACTGGGGACTTCTGGGAGCTCCTGCTGCATATATACTACAGAAGATTTGATTGGTCCAGTCTCCCGGCTGCAGGAGGAGGGGCACTACCCGATGTTGGAGGACTAAACTGGATTACCGAACAGGAACTCAACATGACCCCCACCAAAAAAGCACAATAACCTCTTATCTCACCCACCATGACCACCTAACTCAAACTATACTAACCCGACCATGTCCAAAATCTGTCCAAGTCCAAAGTCTGTCCTATGTTTTATGTTGAAATCATCAATGTAGCCTCTCCGGTGATGGCCCCACTCTTATACGTAAATCCCCCCCCCCCTTTATGTAACGCTGCTTTGACCCGGTGAAAAGCGGGATACAAATACAGCTAAATAAATAAATAAATAAGAGTCAAAGACAACCCCAATTGGGGACACATAAGACTCCAAGCATGGATTCATGCACTGCTGAATTTTTCAGGTAGCATTTCAAGAATTTATTATTCAAGGGAAAATGATTTGCTCCTTTGTTGAAGCTTTAACAATGGTCTTACCAAAGCCAGGAAGGGATCCAATTGTATTGGCCAATTACCACACCATATCATTAATCAATGTGGTTGGCAAAGTGTATGCTAAAATATTGGCCACAAGTCTAGCTGAGGTTGTGGATGGACTGATTAATGTTGCACAACGTCTTTGTGGCTGGATGACATTCATGACATTCAATTCTCATTTGTTCTGCTATTAGCTACATGGGGCTAAAGAGCTGCCAGTCCCTATCCATATCTCTTGATGCATAGTAGGCTTTTAACTATATCAAATGCAAGCATTTGTTTCAAGTATTCTCTTGGTTTGGTATTGGCCCTCAGTTCACAGTTATGGTACAGACCATATACAGTTGCCATTCTTTCCAGTTATTCGTGAACAGCATCTTGTCAAATACTTCACACCTACAATGGCACTATGGGCCTGTGGAAGGACACAAACTCAGCTGGAACACATATGAAATCATAACATGAGCAAACAAAAAGAGAAAGACAATTTCTGGAAACCTGCTTTTCCACCATGAACTTGATAAACAGACATATCATCATAGACCCAATCTACCAATCCCTGTGGACCAAAGAGCTGAGACACCACCAACAATGCCTGGGAACAGCAATCATGTCCCAGCCAACCTCAGGGAAACCAACCAATCAATCCCTGCAAACCAAAGGGCCAAGTCACCACCAACCCCAATATAAGTACAAACGCAAGCATTCAAGCACATTACCATCTGGAACTCCGCACTGATGATGTCCCCTTGAATGGCAATGAAACGTCTGCAATCAAACTATCAAGCTCGGAGGACAATCCAACATCAAAATGAAACAAGTCTAAAACAAAACAGGAAATGAAACAAAATACATTTCTTTTTGCCTCTACCATCAACTAGATGACTTGATCGGTCAAGAGACCTAGAAGAAGACCATAGAAAGAAGGATCATGGACTTTGTTTGAGTCATTGCAAAAAAAAGAAAAATGGTGTTCCAATGCATTTGTTTTATTTTGTAAATGCCATCTTAACATTCTTTACTCTACAGATTACTGCCATATTATCCATATCCAGACAGCCTGTCTAGCCCTGTGATTTTATTTTGATTATGTTACAGGAATTTTATTGTGCCTGTAATTTCGTAAGCTTGGATTCTTTTAATGTGTTTGGAATCCACATGTCTTGTGAAGCACAGTAAAGAGAGAATATCCTAGTCCAGGATGCAACCTAGTAGCACACAGTGGTATTGTATGAATAAGGTGGTGGGCCCAATGGAAGAGAATCCTTAATCCTTATGACTGGAATGGAGACTTATGTTTATTCCCATTCACAGGTTGTACATTTTGTTACGTGCTCTCGTAAATTGCTGTCCACTTGTTCTTCTATAGGGTGCAATAAAGAAAAATGCTTATGTGTGGGTTTATGTTTACAGATTCTTGTTACTGGCCAGGACAGTGAACTCTGTATTATGTGATACTGTGTGTATCGACCATCTATTAGCAGGTGAAACATACTATAATAGTATCCCCCTTACCCTCCGTCTAGAACCCGCCTACAAAACCTTCAAGACCATGCTGAAGTCCCATCTGTTTTGTACAGTTTTTAACCTCCCTCCTCCCCCTGCCCTCTCATCTCCCCCACCCCGCTGAATTCAGTTGTTCCTCAACCCGCTTTGCTTGTTGCTCTATTCTCCTCTCCTATTCTATCCTATCTCGTACTTTCCTTTCCTTTTATTTATGGCGTTCTTTTCCTTTTTCAGCAGCCTTATTATTTTTGCTATTGTAAACCGCTCTGGTACCTTGAGTGTGATCGGTATATAAAATGTATTAATAAAGATAAAGATATCATTATATATTGATCGCTTAGGAACTCTATCTATTTCCCTATAATATTTTGTTGGACCTTTTTTGTTTCCAAGCAGACTAGAAAGTTTGCCAGAAAGTTTTCAAAGTTCCTTTTATTCTGCAAATCCCTAAAAGGTGTATCCCACCTGTTAAATAACTTTACTTTCAATTCATTCAAAGATTCATTTTACTTATCAAAAATGCATTCAAGTCGACATCCTTCTCTTTTCCAAGTTGTAAATCAGCCTCCATGATCAATACCATTAGATCCAAAGTGGATTTATTCAAGATTCCATTCCACTTATTTAAGAATTCCAGATTTTCCAGAAATATCCAGGGTTCCCTCAAGACTTGCTCTTGTGATTTTTATCATGGAAGTAGTCAGTCAAAGTCTGGGTAGAAAATGAAGGAGGGGTTGTGGGTTGAAGCATTTTGAGGAAAGAGTTGAGTGCTGCAAAGAGACGGTGAGGTCAGAGGCAAGAGTTTGCCTTGCATTAACATTGCTTGTCCAGCACTGGAGGAGGGGAGTTTCATGACCACCAATGAGACAACAATTACTGGGGCTCTGTCCTCCATCCCCCCTAGTTAGAAATAAAGCCCTATACTGTTTTTTGTCCCAATTTGTTCTATTATACATGCAGCCGTTGGAACTCACTTCTTCTCGGTGCTAAGTGTCACTGAGGCAGTCTCTTTTGCTTTGTTTGCAAATATTTAAAAATTGCATTTGTTGAAAATAAAAATGGATTCTGGCTCAAGGTGACCTTTTGTTTTCCACAAGCTTGGCTTAGGTTCCACAGTTTGGAACTCTCAATCCCCTCTGTCTATCCTGCCCCCTAAAGCCCCAAAGGTTGGCACTGTGACTCTTATCTACAACTTTGTCCTTTTAGTAGAATCCTATAAATAACAATCTTATCCTAAATAAGATATGTATATAAGTTTAGGTCAGCATATTCTGCGATCCTATTGAAACAGATAGGGCTGCCAAATATCAAGCATACAAATAAATGGATACGTCACCAACTTACCGTCATGTAGCAACTAGGTGGTTGAATATTGCTCCATTTTATTTTTATTGTGTTGTCTTACATTTCTTCTTCATTTTTCTGTTTCCATAATTAACTCCCTGCCAGCAATAAATTAACTGAATAACATTGTGATGGAGTGTATAGGAAACTCCCCATTCCCAAGCAAAGACACTATCCAGCCAGGCTCAGAACCGGTGAGGCATTTTCCCTGTAGAAGCCTAACCACCTGCCCCTTTAAGAAGCTAGGCTACAGAATGCCTGGGGAGGGTGTGGCCTGGCTCCAGGGTTTAAACCAAGAAGCAGGAGACCTGGGGGGAGGGGGAGGAGAAGCCTAGGGTTCTTGAGCATACCAGAAGACTACTTACCGTAAAGGAGGGCCTGCTGTTGAAGTTAAAGGATTGCTGTTGAAGTTTAGAGGAGCAGCACTGAGCCCTGAAGCTGAGGATGGCAGCGCTGGAGCTTGACAGCTTAAAAATAAATAGATTTTTTAATCTATGGCTGTAAGGGAAAAGTGATTTGACTATGAAACCTTGTGCTCTTTTCAGAATACGGTGCTGCGTTCCCTTCTGATATGGTGTGTAATTTAAAGGAATATGAGCTTCTTGTGAAGATAGACAAAACTTTTGTATTATAATTTAAGAAAAAAAGTGTAAAAAAGTACTTTTTTTGAACATGTTTTAAGCAGTATATAGGGGAGATTTGGGACCGATGAAGCATGAAGCTCTAATCCCCTATGGTGATTTGTTTTGCCACATAGTGAGAGGTAATGCATTAGTCTGAGGTCTTTTCTCCCATATAAGAGACATAGAGGTATGTTTACTAAACCGTATTAATGTTACCGGCGCTAGTTGCAGCGATAATGTGAAGAATGCCATATAAGGAGTGGGTGTTCCGGCGGCAAGGTAGCAAGAATCTGTATCGCGCGATAGTGGGTGTCGTGGCACGTTAACACGCGTTAACCCTAAGTTCATGCCAGTGCAGTGTTAGAAGCTATAAAGATGTAGCCCACTGGATACTGCAATGACTGTGGAGGCAGAGGTAATGGGATCAATCCTGTAGTGGTGTTATGTAAGAAGGCTGTCTGAGGCAATTCCTTCTAATCTAAATCAGTGCTGTCTGAGGTGTTTCCTTTTTTAAGTTAAATCAGTGCTGCCAGCAAAAAAAACCTCACAGTGCCGTAACATAAGGTGCCGCATAAGGCGCTCTATAAGGCACTCCATAGGGCACATTATAAAGTGCCCTGTCCGCCAAGGCGCCTTCTAATATGCCCTATAGGGCGCCTTATAGGGCGCCCGATAGGGCATCTTATGAAGCACCTTAAGGTTACAGCACTGTGAAGGTGCATTTTGCTGGCAGCACTGATTTAAAATTAAAAGAACAGCCTTATTAAATAACAGCACTGTGGGATCAAACCCATGACCTCTGCCTCCACAGTCTTTGAAGTAACTAGTGAGCTACATCTCTATAATTACTAACACACTCCTGGCGGGCCATGGAAAGACTGCAGGTCACCACACAAACTGCTGTGGTTACCAGGATAGGGTAAACCCACCCATACCCATGATCCACTGCACATGCAGATCAGCAGTCTACAGCTGATCACAAGATGGGGTATGCACCCCCACAGCACCTCGGCCTGGTAGGGGGAACTGACCGTGTGTGTTACTGGCACAGAGTAGCTACAGACCATGACATTGTGTGGGTCCTGTACTCTCCCTGACGGTGTGGTGGGGCGCCCAGCACCAGGTCCGCAGCACCTGGCTTGGCTGAGATAAGCTATGCTGCAGGTCACCATCAGTGCCAGTGTGTGATAGGTAGTCCTTGCAGACACACTTAGGATACACCTGTGTCCATCTGTATTTCCCAGTCACGTCTAGCCCTTGTGGACTATGATGCACCCAGAATAGTGCATATCCTGTGTGGGTGCCACAGTCACATGTTATAAGTGGAGGGGGGTGTTTGGACCCAAAAGCAGATTATGTAGCACAACCCAACCTGCCCTCTGTGGCTCAGGGTGGGGGACAGGATCTCCCACCAACAGATCCACATTCTACATCTCTGAAATGGTGGCAGTAGAGGGGACCATCAATCCCAGTCCTGCTGGGGAACAGGCACCCTACAGGGCAGTCAATGCAGAACTGTACACATCACATAAGGCAATGGCAGACAGGCAGAATGCTGGAAAAGCTCAGCTGCCCCCACCACTATCTGACATTCACCAGCAGAGGGCACAGTCTCCACCCGCTGCACCCTGCAAGATGTTCCAGCCATACACATGCTAACCACAGACAGTCTGCTAGCTAGTGCATGTTCCTGGAGGAACTATGTGCACCCAAAAATGGGATATGAGCACACACACCAAGCAGGTATGTCAGTGGATGGGCCCCAGAAAAAAGACCCATAAATATCACTTGAAAGAAATACTGTATAGCACTATGGGGGAACCTAGCCATGCCTTAGTCACTGCTCAGTCAGGGTGAGAGTGACCTCCCAGCTCCTCATTATGCACATTGGCAGGCTAACACTGGAAACAGTACAAGCAGTGTGGGCTCAGTAAGGTGTAGGCAGCCACAACACACTGGATATACATACACACACTCCCACACCTATGCCGGCATTGTGCAAATATAGAGGTTTTTGGCAGCCCTGGCCACCACACCAGTCCTGGGCACAGCACAGGCATGGCTATGGTACGCAATACTGTTAGGGTCACTCACTGGGGTGGTAAACACTGTCAAAAATCAAAACTGAAACACACTCCACAGATATCAGAAAGGTTGCTATGATGCAGCTCTGTCAACAAATTGTGTTTAACTTAGGATTTGTTATCTGCCATTAATCATAGCAACATTTTGATATATGTGTAACGTGTTCCCAGGTTTAGGGCGGCATTGCTAAGGTATGCAGGTGCTAGTATTGGGAGATGCTGCTCCACGCAGGACCCAACAGCCTGACTCTCCATGAGGCTTTGGTGGAGCCTGTGGGTGTGGGTGTTTGTGCCCCTGTTGGCCGTTGCTCTAGGGCTGAGTTTCCCAACTCCAGTCCTGGTGGGCCAAACACAGTTCAGGTTTTCATGCTGTCCTTAATGAATATGCATGAGATACATTTGCATACAATGGGGGTGGTACATACAAATACAGCACAGGCATATTTATTAGGGACAGCATGAAACCTGAATGATGTTTGGCCCTCCAGGACTGCAGTTGGGAAACTCTGCTCTAGGGATTGCACATGTTTATGGTGTCTGTGCCCTGTAGGGTAAAATATAGACATTTATGGCGTGTTTATTTAATCTGCAATAACGGTTCTGTCTTTATTACCATGGTTTAGTACTGGGTAAAATATAGGGACATGGTTTGCAGGAGCCACAGCTGGCACTTGAACCTGTGACCTTCTGCCCCTGAACACACTGGCTGTGTGTACTGCACCAAACTGTTGCCATGGAAGCAAATCATTCCCTGGGGATACCAGGACTGTTTGTCAGACAGACCTTGTCTGTTGCAGTGCACGGCACCCACCTAAATGGGGCTTGGCCGTGCTCTGCTATGGGCAGATGCTGCTGCCCCCTCCGCCACCAGCACCCCTCCACCACCATGCTGATATGCCCTTGTGTGGGTGGTGCTGGTGGTGCGCAGTCTCAGGCCATCCAGTGTGCCGGTAGGCAGCTGCCTATGGTGCGTGATATGGGGTAGGGGTGCCTGCCTAGACATCCACGCTTCCCCCGGCACCGCCTGCCAATGTTATGTGCCCTTTGGGGTACATGCTGGCTATTGTCCCCTGGGACACTGTGGGACACTGTGGGACATGTTTGCCCTTGGTCAGTTGCTGTCTTGCTGGTTTTCTGCTTCTACATTCCTATGTGCCACCTAGGCATATGCCTAGCCCACCCTGTTCCCCAGCTGCCCCACTGCATGTCCCGCCTGCAGCCCTCTGTACCCCATTTGCAGCCTCACAGTAGTACCCTCTCGTACTTGGGCGCTATGATGTTGCTGCACATGTATCACTACTATCACTTTTCTTGGTTTCCCTGCTGTTGCTGCACATTGCTGACTGAAATGGTCTCTCTCCCCTGCAAATGTGCTTCTAGAGCAAGGTTTTCACTGGCGATACTTTTCAGACCTTCATTTCATAGCGTTAGTGTGCATGGAGCCTCTCCCCGCCCACTCTCCGTCCATTGATCCCTTATCTCCACCCCTGGGGAGCCATACTCCACCCTCTGGGGAGCCTTACTCTACCCTCTGTGCACCTTACTGCCGCTGGAGATGTTATCGCGCGATACGTGACATTCACGCATGGTATGCGCCATTTATCGTGCAATATCGTCACGTATCGCGCAATAACATCACACCTGCGCCGTTAGCGCCGTTTAGTAAACATACCCCATAGTTTTAAGTCTGTAATGAGTTTGAGAGTGTGATATATTCATATGTAGTTAATGTATTTATGAGGCTAAGGATGTGGTTGTGATTTAATTGTAAAATCCCTTAGTGCAGTACTATAGTATATTCTATCAATTCACCATTTCTGGAGGGAAAATCTTAACTTTAATATTTTCCTGCCAGAAAGTTATTATTTGTTAAGTGCAGTCTGACAAAAGCACCTGTTTTTAAATTCAAAACTTTTGAGAATCACACACAGTACCAGCCAGTCAGCTCATCAACATTCCCTTTACTTCTGGCTTCTGCCTAGTCAGAGCTCAGACAGGATTTTAATTTAATTTTGTTTTATTCAGAAAACATTCCTCCACATTCCTGGATGTGAGCTTTGTTTAAGTTCTTATTATAAAACGTCCACAGCTCCAGACCTCAACAAACAAGCATGGAAGCCCAACAAGCATGGAAGGCCTCTTCTATTTCTCTTCAACTTAGTTATTCAGGTTTTCCAATCAAGTTTCTCCTTTGGACATAAGGATACAGCGTCAGGATTGTCACCAGAAAAAAAATTAAACCTCTTTCTTTTGTCCAGGATCAGCAATTTTTAAAGCACACAGGTTTTTTTTTTCTGTAGTCACAGACTCCTGTTTAAAATCCATAGGCATTTTGAGATTTTCCAATAATAAATCAAGTCAAAATATTCCCACAAAAGCTCTCAAGGCTAAACTCAAGCACTTACCTACAATACTCAATTAAATGAGGGTGAGTAGGATTACTTTCCAGGCAGCAGTTCCTGTGACAGGCAGTTTTAACCCCAGCTCTTCTCACCAAAGTCAATCTAAAGGCAACCTGAGTGGAGGAGTGGCCTAGTGGTTGGGGCAAGGTACTTCAGGCTGGAAGGTCAGGAGTTCAAATCCCACTAGAAAACAGCAACCTTGGGCCAGAAGGACTGGGGTTTCTAGTCCCACAGGTGCTCCTTGTGGTCTTGGGCAAGTCACTTAACCCTCCATTGCCCATGTTCCCTGTAAAATAGTTATCTCCAAGTTATAATGCCCTGTTCAATGTAATTTCAGTTTGTTCAATGTAAACCACACTGATACAGAATAGTGCAGTATAAAAGAGAATGCAAATAACTAACATCTTCTCAACTATTTTCCTCTATATCAGTACTTTAAACCTCAAATCAGGCTCACACATACACAGCCCTACCTTTACACTTCCTTTCTCCTGCCCCACACCGCTGCCTTTCTTACACTTCCCTCTCTCTTAAGCTTCTGCAGTTTGCTTTTCCCAGCAAGGCTGCTCACTACTCAGCTCCCTGCACCACCCCCTCCTAAACACACAGCTCCAGAGTCTGCAAAGCTCCCCTGAAGTCCAAAGCAAAACAAATCCAGCTGCCACAGATAGGGCTAGAAGCACTTCCCCAACCTAGCAAGGCAAAAATGTATTTGATTTTAACCCTCAGGTTACAATACAAAAAAAAAAAAGAACCAAAGAAAGAAAAATAAAATAGATTCAGAAATCACAGTCAAACACATTACCCTCCTAAACTCTTTCCTTAACTAAATTATCTGTTTCTATTCCTTTGTAGAGATATTCTCTATCTGGTTTTGTTTTTTGCAGCACTGACAAGAAAAGTATGTGGGAGGCATTGTATTATGTTTGTGCCAGGGTTGTGGTCCAGCAGGAAGTTGTGCAGCGGTGTGCAAGATGACAATGTGTTTAGTGAATTTATCATGCTTGTGCTATAGAACAAGCACGTTAATACCATCTGGACGTGCTCACAACACACAAATGTAGGCCTTTTTTAATAAACTGTGTTAAGGTTTTATAGTTAATATATATTCACTATAAATATTAAGCCTTGGTAGCTGGAAAGTCTTTGTGGTAATTGTTGATATTCCTGGTACTTAGAGAAAGGCAGCAGTGCCGCTCTCATGAAGGAATGGCTGTTAATGCCTGCTAACAGTATGACTGTGTTAGCCACACCTTTGGGGCTACTGATAGGTGTTCCATGTTATCTGCCATTTAAGCAGTTAACACATATAGGTCACGGAGAGTGGAATTGAGACGTCTAGGGCAGGATATGCACAATTCTCCCTTTATTTTATAAAGGATATGTAAAACACAGAGCCTCCCATAAAATACATAGAAGGACATTCAGAATTGTACATGGATTTCCTATCATGTCCAATGGAAGCAGCAATTTTAAAAAGCTGTATGTGGGGCAAAATATCTTGTGTGTGAGAGCAGCTTTTTAAAACTGATGCTCCCGACAGCATCAATCCCTTTATCCCCAGCCCCCCAAAATCATCCAGTGTTACCCTTATCTCCTGACATCATCAAATGTTCCTCACCTCATAACACCCTGACATCAAGACCCCCTGATCATCCCTTGACATCAAGACCACTACCTCTGATTCCACTCTTGATTCCTAGTGGGGGGCCTTGGTCTAAGGGGAACAGGAACAACCCCAGTGGCTCCTGCTTATTGTGATTTCAGGTTCTAAATGACACTCTTGACCCCTAGCCAGGGCCGGATTTACCTTGAGTGAGGCCCTACGCCAACAAAAATTGTGGGCCCCCAACAGGGGCGGCCCAAGGGGGGTGCGGGCCTCATTTGCATAAGGGGCCTCATTTGCATAAATATTTGCATAATGTTACCATATACTAACTTTTAGTAAACGTGCCTCTTAATGAGTGTATGGATAAAGAAAGATTAAAAGATTTCTACATTACTATAATCCAGTGCCAACTGCCAGACACATTAGGAACTACTACAAACACTGCCCATTTAGAACCCATAGCAAACCCGCCGTATCCTAACAGCACTACCAGGACTCACAAAGCACCATACTCTACCAATCAAAAGGCAACACTGCAAATATTAAACCAATGCATTTCAGAGAACAACAATACATGACCTACTGGGGAAAGAGAACAAGTGGCAATGTCAAATAGGAATTATATAAACAGAACACCTCAGCTCAGTTACACATGCAGAACATAGACCATCACCAAACAAGTAATCACAATTTAGAAATAGGAAGACAATAATTAAACTGGGAATCCCAAAAGCCAAACTTGGAATGTACAACACTGTAGAAATAAAACTATACATTAATTTGCTCTTGTACTAAACAAAGCGCAGAGTTAATGATGCACATTTACCAGAGCTGACATATTCCAATTAATAAATTCAAAATAAAGAGATATTTTTCTACCTTTTGTGCGTTTTTTTCAGCTGCAATTGCTCCAGCCACTTTCTTCTGGTTTCTTCGTGTCTTCTGCTAACTCTCCATCGTCTGCTGTCCATTTGTCTTTTCTTCTCTCTTCTAGTTTTTTTCCATTCTCTCTCTACATCTGCTTTAACATACTAATCTTTCTCCTTTTGCTCTTTCCTCATTCCTATTTCATCCACTCAAATTTTACCCCTCCATCCTCAATCCCCACTTACTCTCCCAATACCCGGCCAATTGTAGATTTTTTATCCCTCCCACACAAAATATTTTTCCCTTCTCCATTTTACTCTTCCAGCCCCATCCCATTCTAATCCTCCCCCAACATCAGCTCCCTTCTAGTTCCAGCCTCACCCAGCATCCATTCCCTTCTAGTCCCTGCATCAGCCCATTTCCAGTCCTAGCCACCCATCAGCCCATTTCCAGTCCTAGCAACCCCCCAACCCAATACCAGTCCTAGCCCCCCATCAGCCCACAGCCCATTACCAGTCTTAACCCCCCCAAAGCCCATTACCAGTTCTAAACCCCCCCCAACAGCCCACAGCCCATTACCAGTCCTAACCCCATCAGCCCACCTCCAGTCTTAACCCCCAGCCCATTTCCAGTCCTAGCCCCCCCCATAGCCCATTACCAGACAGCCCCCATCAGCCCACAGCCCATTACCAGTCTTAACCCCCCCCAAAGCCCATTACCAGTTCTAACCCCCCAACAGCCCACAGCCCATTACTAGTCCTAACCCCATCAGCACTACTCCTGTTTTAACCCCCCAGCCCATTTCCATTCCTAGCCCCCACATCGCCCATTACCAGAAAGCCCCCATCAGCCCACAGCCCATTACCAGTCTTAACCCCCCCAAAGCCCATTACCAGTTCTAACCCCCCCCAACAGCCCACAGCCCATTACCAGTCCTAACCCCATCAGCCCACCTCCAGTCTTAACCCCCCCAGCCCATTTCCAGTCCTAGCCCCCCCATAGCCCATTACCAGACAGCCCCCATCAGCCCACAGCCCATTACCAGTCTTAGCCCCCCCATAGCCCATTACCAATTCTAACCCCCCCCCCCAACAGCCCACAGCCCATTACCAGTCCTAACCCCATCAGCCCACCTCCAGCCTTAACCCCCCCAGCCCATTTCCAGTCCCAGCCCCAGCCCCAGCCCCCCCAATAGCTCATTACCAGTCCTACCCCCCCCCCCCCATCGGCCTAAAGTAAAATTTAATTAAAAAAAAAACTGCTGGCTGCCGCCGTGGGGCCCCCTCTGCTGCCACGGCAGCATGGACTGACCCGCGGGGCCCCCTCTGCAAGCTGAATCAATCGGTCCGTCCATCCCTCCCTCCCTCCGTGCAGGCTTTGAGAGGCGCGAAGGGAGAGTGTCTCCCTCGCGTCTCTGTTAAGCCTGCACGGAGGGAGGGAGGGATGGATGGACCGATTGATTCAGCTTGCAGAGGGGGCCCCGCGGGTCAGTCCATGCTGCCGCGGCAGCAGTGGGGGCCCCACGGCGGCAGCCAGCAGGTTTTTTTTTTAATTTTATTTTAAAGAAAAGCTAATTTGTTCGATTTTTGTGGGCCCTTGCCAGCTGTGGGCCCTACACCACGGCGTAATGGGCGTATAGGTAAATCCGGCCCTGCCCCTAGCTGTTATCTTGAGGTACTAGCACTAGGGGGTCAAGCTGCCAAATAAAGGCAAGATTTGAGGGGCAGTTTCTCCAAATGGGTTAAGTTTGTGCATAGCAAGGACAGTCATGAACCGTACTTCTAAGCTAGGATATGTGGAGTATGATCACAGTCTCTTAAATTTACTGCTGATGCTCAGCATAGTACTTGCATCATGCCAAAGAGAGCCTCCCTCTGGAGTTTGTAAGATGTTACATGTATGGATAATTTATCAAGATGTGCTTGGAAATTCCTCTTAATTAAGCCTGTGGCACCCAACGTGATGGGAAATAACTTGGTATCTTTCTGCCACATTTTCTTGTTCTCTGACTGCATTTCTTGGTACTTGAAGATCTTCTCCCAATATTGATGTAGGGGATGTGTTGTTGGCGAGGAAACAATGAATGATGTCGGGGAGGTGTCAGTAACAAGGAAACATTGTATGATGTTGTGAGGTGTGAGGAGATAGGAGGATATTGGATGATGGGGGTTTTGGGGATAGGAAAACATTGGATGATTACGAGGGTGTCAGGGAATGGGAAGGAACATTGGATAATATCAGGGGTATGATGGGTGGGAAGAACATTGGATGATGTTGAGGGGTGTTGGGCTGGCGGAGTGACATCAGCATTTGCATCTGCCCCTTCAAGATAGCACTTGTGTGTGTGTCTCAGGGAAGGCATATAGCTTGAAATCCAAGATTGCTGCTTCCATATGCATTCCCCTTGTAAAATGGGGAATACATGTCTAAATTTTTGACCTACCAAAACCACATTCTATCCATACTTAAGCCATGCTCCTTTGCAATCTGGATAATTAACAGCTTTCTAAAATTGCTATTTGAACATGTAACCACTCTATACCGGCAAATGCCACTATTTATACATGGAGACGCTTCTAAAATAACTCCTATAAAGGGCCCGCATGTTAACCTCAAGGCACACTTCCCCATGGGTGTAGTTTGACTGTTTCATTTGGGAGGGGCAAAGGGTGTGGCAAATAGGTGCATATTTATTTGCATATTTGCATAGTCATTTGCATGTTAATTATGGTTTATCTTTTTTTTTTTAAACACTAGATGGATAGGAAACCATTATATCAAACAGGTGAAGGATGAGCTGGCACCCCCAAGATACGTAAAGAGGGAGTAGAGGTTTTCATTCAGTGGCTTTGCCAAAAAAAAAAGGAATTAAATATTAATTCAAATAACCACTCAAGGGAAATCACTTATTATCTATCACCTATCCACTAATCCCTTGTAACAACCCCCTACAAACTTAGTTTATATATAATTATTTGTGTCGGACCATTTGCCTTGAGAGTAAACCCTCTTGAAGGAAATTTTTCTTTTATTTGTTTTAAAAACAAAGGAGATGTAAGGTACTCATATGCCAAGGGACAAAAAGAAAATCAGCACAGTTTCAACACCAAAATAAATAACTAATTTTATTTTGATGTTAGAAATTGTGTAATGGTTCTTCCTTTTTCTTTTTGAACATTTATTTGCGTCCAATGAAACCCCTCATCTAACAGTAGATGCAGAATAGAACTAGGACATTTCACCATAGAACCCAATGTACAAGAAAAAAAAATTGATTCTGGTGTCATCTCATTAACTGCAATATAAGGCCTCTCTTGTACCAAATAGATTGTGAAGTAACACAAAACCCTGCAAAAGTCACTGAAGACCTATAAAGCAAATCTACCATACCATAACGACACCAGCTTCTAAAATTAACATAATAAGAAGCCTACCCAGAAAAGAGAAGCACCATAAATATTGCAGTGGACCTTAGAACATCCTTATACCTATTCAGAAAACTGTACAAGCCAGGTTACTACAGATCCTACATAGAAACACCATACTAACAGAACATGTGGTCTTGGTCACAAAGGCAGAATACGATTAGACCCTCACCAAGCACAGAATAAATTATAACAAACTCAAAGTAGAAATAAGTAGACAAATTTAAATTGAAACCCCCAAAAAGCCAGGCTCTGCATGCAGTGCAACACAAGAAATGGAAGCAAGGATGCACGTCCCCTTGTACTATGCAAAACATTTAAAAAGTTACATTGTTCAGTAATTAAACTGAAAATACATTCTTTACCTTTTATTGTCTTGCTATTTTATTTTTCTAATTGCCTTGATCCCAGTTTCTGGCTTCTGTGTCCTGTCAACTCTCTTTTCCAGAGTCTGCAGTCCACATACCATTTCTCTCCATTCCTGTCTTCTTCACTTCTTCACTTGCTCTTTCAGCTTTCTTTCATTTATTTTTCTCTCTTTATCAACTCAGATTTCATTTCTCCTTCTTTTAACAGGTTCTTAATCTCCCTCTTTTTACTGCATCAACCTACCACTTTTCAACCTTTAACACAGCCCTCTCACTCCATCTCTCTATCCTTCCGCATCCACTTATTACGTAAGAACATAAGAAATGCCTTACTGGGTCAGACCAAGGTCTATCAAGCCCACTATCCTGTTTCCAAAAGTGGCTAATTCAGACTACAATTACCTGGCAGGTTTGCAAAGAGGCACACAGGCTCCACAATGCTAGTCCTGGGGTAAGCAGTGGATTTCCCGGGTCCTCTTTAATAATGGTTTATGGACCTTTCCTCCAGGAACTTGTCCAAACTTCTTTTTAAACCCAGCTAAATTAACAGCTTTTACTACATCCTCCTGTAACGAATTGTAGAGTTTGATTACACATCGAGTAAAAAAATATTTTTTTCTTATTAGTCTTAAAAGGGTTGCATTGTAGCTTCATTGTGTGTGTCCTCTAGTCTTTCTACTTTTTGATAGCGTAAACAACCGATCTACATTTACCCAGTCCCCTTCATTCATTAATATATAGATCTCTATCAAATCCTCCCTCAGCCCTCTCTCTTTTCCTAGTTGAAGAGCTCCAACCTTTTAAGTCTCTCCTCATAGGGGTATCCTTCCATTCCCTTTATCCCAGTCTTTAACTAACTCTTGTCTCCCCTTCTCTCCCTAATTTTGTACCTCTCCCCTCTTTCTCATGTCGAGCTTTCCCCTCATTCCCTCATGTTCAGAATCTTGCCATTTCACCTCACCCCATGTCCAGTATTCCCCTCTCTCCTCCACTTTATATCCAGCATCTTCCTCCATGCCTACTGTGTCCCATATCCCTCTATATACCCCGACCCATGTCCAAGATCTGCTATTTATCCCCCTATGACCCCTACCCTGTGTTCATCATCTGTCCTCCATTTCTTTATGACCCCTAATCCATGTACAGCTTCTGCTGTCCACCCCATGTCCAGCATCTCCCCATCACCCCTACCCATGTCCCACATCTGCCTTCCACTTCCCACACTGTGTGCAGTACCTGCCCTTCACCCCACAATGGAGGTCATTCCAAACAGTGATTAGCATGGATATATGTCCGGTTTGGAAGTACATCCTCCGCTAATCATTGCTACCTAATTTTTCCCCCTAAGCTCCCCACACGTACAGGGCCAATGTGCGTAGAGCTCTAGATGGGGGTGGGAGGGTGATGACAGGGCAGAGAGTGGTCAGTGTGAAAGCAGGCTCACGACCCTGGATGTACCCAGGATTTGAGTGTTATGCTCACCGGGTAGATAAGTGGCCCTCAACTTGTGAGAGGTGGCAAAGTTCCACAGTCTGTTTCCCAAAAAAGGAGGTATGACCCCACTCCTCCCTGCTTGTTGATATAAAACATGGCGACTTGATAGTCGGTTTGAATCATTACAATTTGGTTCGCTAACCTGATCTCTGAAACCCTTGGAGCATTGCTCTCAAAGACAACGCTGCCGGCAGGAACAGACCTAAACCCACGGACATCACCAGGCTCCCCCGATCGGGGTTGAACAACTGAGCAGGCCGACAAGCCCTCCTGCTCAGAGACTCCAGCCCAATTGGGGCTGTGGGAGGAGCAAAGGAGCTTCAAAGACAACGCCGCCGCCAGGCAGGCCCACGCTGGGCGGGCCTGCGCCTGAGGGCCTTGCCAGAGGACCCTTTGGTGTGGCCCTTAGGCACGGGCCAAGTAGCGACCAAAGAACGGCACTCCAAGTCCTCATCGAAATCAAATCCACTGCCATGCCTTTTCTGGACATTTCACTGCTTGTAAGTCTGCTGCCTTACCCTGCCTGGACAATCCATTGCTAGAATAGATTAATGCTGTTACCCTGCCTGAACAATCCATTGCTTGCTTAAGTTAATGCTGTAATCTTGCCTGGACAATCCATTGCTTGCTTAGGTTAATGCTGTAACCTTGCCTGGACAATCCATTGCTTGCTTAAGTTAATGCTGTAACCTTGCCTGGACAATCCAATGCTTGCTTAAGTTAATGATGTAACCTTGCTTGTACAATCCATTCCTTGCAGGATTAATTGCATAGAACTTGCTATCCAATCTTGCATAGCCTAGTTTGTAAAACAACTCAGCTGCACAAGCCCATTACCCCCATCAATTCAACACAAATCAAGTCGAGCCCAGGTCAGTAAGCTACAAACCCTATCCCAGGTCAGTAAATACAAGTTATAAAATGCACTCCACTACTCACTACTTCATGGCATACCTCACATTCCTCCACATGTTTGCACTTTGCACACACAGCATCAGACTCAACAAACAAATCCCCTTGATAAACCCACATACCACCCAACCCAGATGCACACCAGCATCACACATATACAAAGAACGCCAACAATCAAAGGATACAGCCCACAAACCATACAATGCCACACGTGACACACCCTCTCACCACACAAATAATGATCACACAAACCCAATCATTTCAACAAACATCAGGTGTGCCCTACTAAACACCAGATCTATCAGGAACAAACCAAATACTATCTTTGACCTAATCCACGACAAGAAGTTTAATATAATATGTATCACCGAGACATGGTTAGACGATTCAGACCAAGTCATATTAAATCAAGTAACCCCAACAGGATACTCAGCATTTAACTGCAACAGAGCACAAAAGAGAGGAGGAGGAGTACTAATATTAACCAGAGAGGAATACAGATTCAAAACAATCACCACCACCAACACAAGCGAATCCAACACACTCACTATAACCAACAAGTATCTAACCATCTCCCTCACATACAGACCACCTGGAACCACAACTGAATATCTATCCGCAGTAATTGAAACGATATGCGCTCATAACAGAAAACGCAAACCCCTCGTTGCACTAGGAGACTACAATCTAACATCCGCACCCACCAGAGAATCTGCAACGTTCCTAAAAGCCATGGAGTCACTAAAATACTGCCAGACAATTAACGCACCAACATGGTACAACTCCGGACATGGTATTCATGCCAACACAACTGGTGGAACAGAACAAAACCACAAAACCAACAATCACCCCTGTCCCTTGGTCAGACCACCATGTAATTGAATTCACCATGACCCTTAATAACCCACCCAATGCAAAGAAGATGAAAGAATAATCAGATGGTTTAAAACATTTAACAGAGACTCATTCATAAACGACATCACCCCACAACTTCAACAGGATCACAACACCCTGGACCTAAATATAGAAAAATGGAACACAATAATATCCAACGCAGCATCTGCCCCAGCCATTATAGAACCACAAAATCGCAAAAGATCTAACGCCCCATGGTATTCACACGAAATCAGAGTCTCGAAGCGTACACTAAGAAGACTAGAAAGAAAATGGAGACGGGACAAATCACACATCCTACTAAAGCAATACAGAGCCAAAAATGGGAATATAACATTCTAATAAATGAGCGTAAACAGCAACACCATACCAACCTAATCATGAATTCTACCAATAGACCAAGAGAACTTTTTAGCATTGTCCAAAAGCTCACCAAGGATGACACGCAACAATGCACCCACCATCTTGACCCACAAAAATATGCAGACTATATGAAGTCAAAAAACACTAACCAAACATACTCTGCTTCACCACAAACAATCACACGATAAAAAAGCAACATCAAGCATGGGAAAGCTTCAATATACCAACAAAACAGCAAATAGAAGACATTATATCTGGACTAAACACAACAACATCACCATCAGACCCATGCCCAGTGTCTTGGATCAAAGCCACAAAAAGCCAGCTCTCTCATCACATTCAAAAAAAATCGTCAAAGATTCACTCCAACAAGGATACATGCCACAACCCCTAAAGCACGTAATGATACGACCAATATTTAAAAGTAGCAATCTGAGCCCATCCGAACCAAAGTCATACCATCCTATCTCCAGCCTGCCATTCCTTGCTAAAGTCATGGAAAAAGCAGTCCAAAGACAACTTCAGGACCATATAGATATCAATGCCCCACTGGACATACATCAACATGGATTCAAGCCCCAACACGGCATAGAAACACTACTCACCTCCTTCTTTGACAATCTCCTAAGAGGCATAGACAACATAAAAAATGGCTTCCTGCTAGTGTTCATGGACATCTCAGCGGCCTTTGATACCATGTCACACCCTAAGCTATTGCAATGCTTACAACAGATAGGACTATGCAAGAATACCCTGAAGT
Organism: Ichthyophis bannanicus; assembly: GCA_033557465.1. Lineage (NCBI taxonomy): Eukaryota > Metazoa > Chordata > Amphibia > Gymnophiona > Ichthyophiidae > Ichthyophis > Ichthyophis bannanicus. The sequence continues at coordinate 1,159,779,483 of CM066032.1, read as the reverse complement.
GGTTCACATCATACCTGGATGGGCAAACACAAGTCATCAAATGTGATCAAAAGAAATCCATACAATTCCCCGTCACGAAGGGAATACCTGAAGGCTCAGCCCTATCATCAATGCTCTTCAACATCTACATACAGCCCATATGTAACATCATCAAGCACCACAAACTACACTATCACATCTATGCTGACGACATCATGGTGTACGTTCCAATCAACTTCCTATCCATTTTTCATATTACAATGCCTAATATGATGTTCAATCTATTTATATAACAATGTACATAGTTTTCTCCCTGTTCATCCAAGTTTGTATCCCTTGTTTATTGTAAACTCAATGTAACTGGTTACATTGCTGTATATTTTGTTCAAATGTAAACCGCACTGATTGTAATAGCGCGGTATATAAGAAATGCAAATAAATAAATAAATAAACTTACTAGCACTAAACACTACAACAATAACAAAATGCTTAGAAGACATGAATGACTGGCTCATAGCCAACAACTTAACAGTCAACTACGACAAAACTGAGGCAATGTTCGTCACCAGGAACCCCACCTTCATACCTCCACAAACTATCAGCATCCTAGACAAACACATAGTAGTCAAAGAAGAAGTTAAGTATCTGGGCATAACACTAGACAGAGCTCTGAACCTAAAATCCCACATCACCAAAACTGCAAACAAGGCATATCATCGATTGAGAATGGTCAGACAAATCAAACCAATGCTCCGTCAAGACCACTTCCGCACAGTGTGTAAAGCACTCATTACACCACTGCTTGATTATGGAAACTCACTATATCAAGGCCTTCCTCATCATACACTACACCCACTACAGATGGTACAAAACACCACAACACGCATCATCACAGGCACCCCAAGGACCGAGCACATCACTCCCATCCTAAAACAACTACACTGGCTCCCAATGGTGGCAAGAGCTAAATACAAAACAATCATGATAATCTTCAAAGTCATTCACCATCTCTCAGCAGATGTACTCTAAAACGTTATAACTAGAGACATCAGTAATAGACGAAGAAGAACCAATAACAACAACATGATCGGCACACCTGCAGGCAATCACAAAACCAAACAAACAACCTCAGAAAGAGCACCATCACTACTGGCATCCTCAATATGGAACTCCCTCCCAATGAGCCTGAGAGCCTTAGATGACCTCACTGAATTCCGCAAAGACCTCAAATCATGGTTATTTATAGAAACCTATGAGCACCCAAGCAACATCTCTTACCCAAACAGCAACACTACTACCTCCACCAACTAAACACACACCCATCCCATCCACACACACAAATTCATCACACTTTAGTAAATACCTTTATGTTAACTGTTACTTCAACTGTACTGTCTAAATACCGTTACGTAACTGTGCTGTCTAAACGTTTACACATACCCTAATGTTAAATGTAACCCTCCAATTGTGATGTGACTTGACCACCTTGATTGAAGGAAAAGGTGGCATACAAATCTGTTTAAATAAATAAATAAAATAAATAAATGTACAGGGCCTATCCAGGTCACAGCCCTGTACATCCGGCTTGGGGGAGATGACCGGGGAACTTATTTCTGTAACTCATCTCTGTGAACTGTGTCCCTTTTGGAGATAGAACTACCATGTATAATTTTGATCACCCCTTATTAACCTTGTCTTTATGTTTTTGGCTACCTTTGAACAATGATTAAAAGATCCAGTTCCTCAGTGATAACAGTCAAACTAGAGAATGATGCTATGCATAAGTATTTAGAGATTTTTTTCTTATGTGTATTATTTTGTACTTATCACACTAAAACTCAGTTGTCTCTTTATTGCCCTCTAACTCCCTTTATAGTTCTTTATCAGCAGTTCTGACTTTGATTATCCAGATTCATTTTATTTCATTTGCAAACTATGCCTCTTCTTCTGTTCTTTATCAACCTCACACTTACTAATCTCTAATCTAGTTTGAACATCTGTCTGGTTATTACAGTTCCTACAGCTGATTCTCTGGTTAAAATATCCTTTCAAGATGAAGCATTCCTTTAAGGTATAAAAATGAGGACCCAACATGTTCCTTTAAAACAGATAAGATTTGTGTGTTTATCAAAAGAAGTAGTTGAAAACATCTGCTGTGTGTTAGGTTGTTGATTGTGTCATCACTCTGAGTGGTAAGTAACATTTGAAAGACTAATTGTAAAGCAAGTGACAAAACCTGTTATAACTTGGTATTTCTTTCTGGATTTCTTTGATGGTAATATTACTTTCTTCTATGTATCAAGTTTAACATGACAGTTAATACCATTAAAGTGTATAAATGAGTTAGTGGCGTAAGTTCAAATGAGAGGCCCCCAAGCAAAATTTGCTGGGGGTCCCCTCATGATGGTGACAGTGGCCAGGAGAAGGGGGACAGATAACACGTTCCCCCTCGTCCCCCCCCCCCGAAAACCTTTTTTAAAAAGTCAGAGCACAGCATACATCGTACTTTCAATAAAGATGTTTGCCACATCTCCTCCCAACACCTCTGTGTTAGAAAAGTACTTTACCACAGCGGCCCGAGTCCCTGAACAACATGTCTGATGTTGTGTGAGCTGTTCAGGTCAGATAAAAGAAAAATTGTTTAAAAATTAGTGAAATTGTAGCATTGCATGAATAAATCCTAGTGTGGTAGGCTATGGCCTATGATAGCCTGCAAATATGAAAGGCCTGTAAGTTAGGCCCTGATTCCAACCCCCATCTTAGTAAAGAACCAAAAATCTGTGAAAGTCTGAGAAAACTGCTTTAAACTGCTTAATAAGAAGTTTCTTATTGTTTATTGTTTAATCACATTTGATATACCGCCCCCCCCATTACATCGGGGCGGTTTACAATACAAATAAATTTGAAATAGAAAAGGAAAAGGAAGTTACAATAATTTGAGAGGTACAGGAGACAGGTAAGAACAGTAATAGGGAAGGAAGAGGGGGGTCAGAGGAAAATCTATAGAGAAACATTAAAAGCTAAGGAAAAAATATGGGTTTTGAGAAGGGAGCGGAATTTGGGTAGGATTCTTCTAATCGGAGGGAAGTGGGAAGTGAGTTCCAGAGGGAGGGGCCCAAATAAAAGAAGGCTGATTTCCGGGTAGATTGTAAGTGAGCTTTGGAGGGAGCTGGGAGGTGAAGGCGGTTGATATGGATGGAGCGGAGACTGCGAGTGGGAGAAATTTCCCATCTGCTCCTGCAGGCTTAACAGAGACACGAGGGAGACACTCTCCCTTCGCGACTCTCAAAGCCGGCACGGAGAGGCTCAGCCGTCACGGAGGGAGGGAGGGATTCAGCCGGGTAGAGGGGGCCCCGCGGGACAGTCCATTCTGCTGCTGCCGCGGCGGCAGAAGCAGCGGCAGCAGCCAGCGTTTTTTTTTTTTAATTTAATTTTGAAAAAATTTGAATGTTCTTTGCGCGGGGCCCCCTGAAACGCGGGGCCCTCTGCAAAAAACATTCTTGCTCAATGGACGGGCCGGCCCTGCCTGAAGGATTACAAGCTCAGGCCCGAATAAATCCCAGAGAGAGAGACAAAAATGGCATGATGAAGTACATAGCCAAACCTCTCCTGCAATAACCGGACTGCAAAACACTATATTAAAGGGACGCTTTGATACATAGGCTGTTCGGTGTTTTTGAAAGGCTGCCCATGAACATGCTGCTGAAGTGAGGGCAGGATGCAACCAAAATGTTACGGTTACATGAGAAGAAATGGCCTCCATCCGTGGCCTCCCCTCCTCCGCCCAATACTTCTACTACTACTCTACTACTATTAATCATTTATATAACGCTACAAGACATACACAGCACTGTACAGACACATATAATAAACATAGAAACATGATGACAGAAAAAGACCACATGGCCTATCTGGTCTGTCCTCCCATATCAACCACTACAACAGTCCCACTTTTTCCTTTAGAGATCCTCTGTGTTTGTCACATGCTTCTTTGAATTCAGATACTGTCCTTATCTCTACCACCTCCTCTGGGAGACTATTCCATGGATTCACCACTCTTTTCATAAAGAAATATTTCTGCATATCACTCCTGAATCTATCCCCTTTCACCCTCATCCCATATCCCCTCGTAGCAGAGCTTGCTTTCAATCGAAAGAGGTTCTCCTTCTGTGCATTTATGCCACGGTGGTATTTAAACATCTCAATCATATCACCTCTATCCCGCCTTTCCTCTAAGGTGTACATATTAAGATCCTTAATTCTGTCCTCATATGCTTTATAATGAAGACTACTAACCATTTTAATAGCTACTCTCTGCACTGACTCCAGCCTGTTTATATCCTTTTGAAGGTGGGGTCTCCAGAATTGCACACCATACTCTAAATGAGGTCGCACCAAAGACTTATACAGAGGCACTATCACCTCCTTTCTTCTGCTGGCCATTCCTCTCCCTATGCACCCAAGCATCCTTCTAGCTTTTGCTGTCACCTTTTCTACCTGTTAAGCTACTTTTAGGATCATCAGACACAAGCACGCCTAGGTCCCGCTCCTCTTTAGTGGACAAAAGCACTTCACCCCTATACTATATTGCTCCCTTGGATTGCTGTAGCCCAAATGCATGACCTTGTATTTTTTAACATTAAATCTCATCTTCCAAATTCTAGACCATTCTTCAAGCTTAGCTAGATCCTTCCTCATGTTATCTACATCTTCCTGGGTGTCTACTCTATTGCAGATTTTGGTATCATCCGGAAAGAGGCAAATCTTATCCAACAGCCCTTCCGCTATATCACTAACAAAGATGTTAAAAAGAATTGGACCAAGGACAGATTCCTGAGGCACACCACTGGTAACTTCCTTCTCCTCAGAGTAAGCTCCATTTACTTGTACTCTTTGTTGCCTCCCACTCAACCATTTTCCAACCCAAGCAGTAACTTTAGGGTCCAAACCTAAGGTGCTCAGTTTGTTTATAGGTCGTTTGTGAGGAACGGTGTCAAAGGCTTTACTTAAATCTAAATACACCACTTCTAGGGCTCTCCCTCGGTCCAACTCCCTGGTAAACCTGTCAAAGAAATCAATCAGATTTGTCTGGCAAGACCTGCCTCTGGTGAATCCATGCTGCCTCAGATCCTGTAAGCTGCTGTACTCCAGAAACCTCACTATTTTCTCTTTCAGCAGCATTTCCAATAATTTACTCACCACCGAAGTTAAACTAATCGGCCCGTAGTTTTCAACCACATCCTTACTTCCGCTTTTGTGGAAAGGGACCACATGAGCCGCTCTCCAGTCCTTTGGCACCACTCCTGACTCCAACGAGGCATTGAAAAGGTCAGTCAGTGGAGCTGCTAGAATGTCCCCAAGTTCCCTCAGTATTCTAGGGTGTATCCCATCACGTCCCATCGCTTTGTTTACTTTAAGTTGAGCTAGTTTCTCACGAACACAGTCTTCTGAAAATTGCTCAAGATGTCTCTCGCATCTGTTCCTGTTTGTGGGTGTTTTCTGATGTCCTGCTCCTGGTTCTTCATCTGTGAACACAGAACAGAAATATTTGTTAAGCAATTCTGCTTTATCCTCATCAGCTTCTACATATTCCTCCCCTTCACCCTTGAGTCTGACAATACCACTTTTGTCCTTCCTCTTCTCACTAACATATCTGAAAAATGTCTTATCCTCCCATTTTATTGCATTGACTATTTCCTCCTATTTTTGAATATTTGCCTTCCTGACTTCTTTGCTAGCTTCTCTAAGTTTTTCCAAATATAGATACCTGTCTTCCTCTCTCTGCGATCTCTTGTATTTCATCAAGACCTCCGTCTTTTTCTTCACCTTTTCCGCTACTTCTTTCGAAAACCATAGCGGTCTCCTTTTCCTTTTACCTTTTTTTACCATTTTAACAAAAATGTTGGTTGCCCTTAAAATATCCTCTTTCAGTTTTGCCCACTGTTTTTCTACATCCCCCAGCTGTTCCCATCCCGCTAATGACTCCCTGAGGTATTGGCCCTCTTTAAACTCCCTCTTTAATCTTTAAAATAGTGACACCACTTGGCATCTTTTACATTAAAGTCTATGGGGGAACCTAGTTAACAATGGAACTGTGAGGATTTGCTGTTTTCAATCAAACTTGCTTAAGTTTGCCAACTAGCTCCAGATTCACTTGACAGGCTTGATCCAGTCCTAGGTTTACTTCATTGCATGCAGGGACTTATCGTTTTTATATCTCTATTGCATGCCATAAGAAAAGCAAGACTACAAGTTCCTGCATGCAGCGGGGTAAACCCAAGACTGGATCAAATCTGTTGGGCAAATCTGGAGCCAGTTGGCAACCCTAAACTTGCTTGAAATATGATGGCAGGCATCCTCGTATAACAGCACTACAAGCCATCAAGAGTGTCAAAGCCGCTCAGGGGTACCAGAAGGGAGGTAAAGAGTATGTACAGTAAAAGGAGGAATACCAGAAGCCACCATTAGAAGGACAAAGGGGTACAAAAAGTGTAATAAATGCCTGAAGATCGTGGAAGAGTTGGTGGAAGCACACCAAAGCATTTTGAGAGGAGTAAAATGGCAGAGACCAGAACAACACCCAGATCAGCTGCAGGGCCTTAAAAAAACCCAAGAGGTTCAATCACTTGTAAAACTATAAATCATGCCAAGGAGACCATCACAGCACCCAGATTGGCTGCAAGGCCCTAAATTATGACAGGAGGATTAGCACCAACCTCTGCTTTGTCTAGCTCTCTCTGCAGCTGCTGACCCAACTGATTATAAGATGAGGATCAGTGCCTAAGGCACTGAGTAATCAGTAGCTAAGAGAAACAGCAACCTGTTTTACCCCATCTTCTCAACCATCTTCACTGGATATCCATCCAAGGCTATCATTTCCCCAATGCACCATGTCACTGCCCTCAATGCTGTCCACCACCTGTCCCATGACAGTGCACCGCTTCTCTTCCATGATGGCTTGCTTTGATGTGCATTGGGTCTTTTGCCTTGCTATCCCACTGGGGAAAGAGGGTAGGGTTTCCATTTGGGAAAGGGATTAGTTTTTTTCTGTACCTTTCCCACCACTGCCGTTTCCATACCTGTATGCAGTCCCCAGCTTAGGACCATTGCCTTCTGATCTGGAAAGGGTGCTGTTTTAGCAATTGATTATGCATGTCACTTCCTTCTACTAATATGCTTCCTACGAAAATTGCATTCTGAACACTTTAAGATACCTCTCTACCCTTGAGATTTTTTTAGGCTTACCCTCTACTTCCTTGGGATGTCTGCAGCTCTTGGTGCTTCTGCTGGACTTGTGATTGGAGGGAAGAGGAGACGATAAAAGGCCAGCGGCATCCTTCCCACTATCTATTGCCCACTCTACCTGTATAGTGCTCTTTGCCCTGGAACTGTGATTATCACTTTCTTTTACCTAGACACGTTTGCTTATTAGATAAAACCTCTTCAATACCCTCTTCATCCAGTAGACTTTGAATAGCTGATGATACAGATGGAAATCTACCCATATGGATTCCTCAGATTCTATATCTGTAAAGACCATCTCCATACATTTTCAGCAGGGACACTTTTCAGCCTGCTGCTAAGCTCAGTTGCCTCCACCTACTGCTTCGCTCATTTCCCTTCCCCCCTCTACATCATATCAACTTCCTCTTGCACCTCTGTGGAGATAACACCAGACACTGCTCTTTCACTGTTGCACCGGAACCTATTGTTCTTTCTACTCTGCTTCTAAAGACATCTCTCTTTAGCTTCATCAGCAGACTAGAGGAATCCATACACATACTCTGGAAATGACCCATCTCTTTCTGTATACGTGTGCCAGTTCTGCTCTCACCTTCCTTTCCTTCTTTGACCATTTAAGTTCCCAAACTTACCCTTCCCAAACATTATGATATGTCCAGACTAGATTCCCAGCTCTCTAGAAAAGAGACTCCCTCTGCATTTTAGCACTTGTGCCACCCATAGGCCTCTGCTACCCTGGATTAGTGCCACCCCATGTGTGCTACTTCAGATACTGGCTCTGGGGTCACCTGCCTGACCAGGGGTGGCTCAAGGCAATCTGCTGCCTGAGGCGAAGAATGAGATAGCGCCCCCCCCCCTTAGAGGGGCAGGGCTTTTTCAGAACTCCAGTCAGGGACTGAACCAAACCAAAAAGCCAATTAGATTATATGGAGGAAATGCAAGATGTGTGTGCCCTGTGCGACTTGCAGCTCGGGCACACGCCCCCCTCCTCCTCCCCCATACCTCCATACAGCACTGCTTGCTCTTTCCCTGCTGCTGCTGCCCTAGGGTTGCCAACTTTTTCACCGAGAAAAACCCGACACCTGTGGCTCGCCATGCTCCACCCATTCTCCGCCCCTAGTCCCACCCCTGCCCCGCCCCCAGCCCCACCCACAAAAATTACCGAGGATACGTGTAGGCTAACTTCCTTGGTCAGATAATAATTAAACTGGGAACCCCAAAATCCAAACATGAAATGTACAACACTGGAGAAATAAAACTATAAAGTAATTTCCTCTTGCACTAAACAAAAACGCAAAGATGTTAGCAATACATACTTCCCAGACCAGACATATTCCAGTTAATAAATTCAAAATAAAAAGTATTTTTCTACCTTCTGTTTGGGCGTTTTATTTTTCAGTTGCAATTGCTCCAGTCACTTTCTTCTGGTTTCTTCGTGTCTTCTGCGAGCTATCCATTTGTCCTTTCTTCTCTTTCAGATGTTTTCCATTCTCTCTCTATTTCTGCTTTAACATACTGATTGTTTCCCTTTTGCTCTTTCCCCCAATTCTTTCCTTATTCCTTTATCATCCGTTTAAATTTCACCCTTCCATTCTCAAGCCCCTCTTACTCTCCCAATACCGGCCCATCATAGACTTTTCTTCCACACAAAATATTTTTTCCCCTCTCTATTCTCATTCCCCATCCATTCTAGTCCTCCCCCCAAATCAGTTCCCTTATAGTTCTAGACCCACCCAGCATCCACTCCCTTCTAGTCCCATTCTCCCATGCCCCACATCAGCCCATTTCCAGTCCTATTCCAGCTCTTCATCAGCCCATTTCCAGTGCTAGCCCTCACATCACAGGCCATTTCCAGTCCTAGCTCCCCCCCCCCCCAATCACAGCCCATTTCCAGTCCAAGTCCCCCATCACAGCCTATTTCCAGTCCTAGGCCCCCCCACCATCACATCCCATTTGCAGTCCGAGTCCCCCCGCACCATCACAGCCCATTTGCAGTCCGAGTCCCCCCGCACCATCACAGCCCATTTGCAGTCCTAGCCCCCCTAATCACAGCCTATTTCCAGTCCAAGATCCCCCTTCCTCCACCATAGCCCATTTCCAGTCCAAGTTCCCCCCCCCCATAGCCCTTTTCCAGTCCAGGTCCCCTCCACCCCCATCACAACCCATTTCCAGTCCATGTCCCCCCCCCCCATAACCCTTTTACAGTCCAGGTCCCCCCCCATCACAACCCATTTCCAGTCCATGTCCCCCCCCCCCCTTAGCCCTTTTACAGTCCAGGTCCCCCCCTTTAGCCCTTTTCCAGTCCAAGTCCCCCCCCCTTAGCCCTTTTCCAGTCCAAGTCCCCCCCTTTAGCCCTTTTCCAGTCCAAGTCCCCCCCCCCTTAGCCCTTTTCCAGTCCAAGTCCCCCATCACAGCCTATTTCCAGTCCTAGGCCCCCCCACCATCACATCCCATTTGCAGTCCGAGTCCCCCCGCACCATCACAGCCCATTTGCAGTCCGAGTCCCCCCGCACCATCACAGCCCATTTGCAGTCCTAGCCCCCCTAATCACAGCCTATTTCCAGTCCAAGATCCCCCTTCCTCCACCATAGCCCATTTCCAGTCCAAGTTCCCCCCCGCCCCATCGCCCTTTTCCATTCCTGTTCCCCTCAACCCCTTCACAACCCATTTCCAGTCCATGTCCCCCCCCCCTTAGCCCTTTTACAGTCCAGGTCCCCCCCTTTAGCCCTTTTCCAGTCCAAGTCCCCCCCCCTTAGCCCTTTTCCAGTCCAAGTCCCCCCCTTTAGCCCTTTTCCAGTCCAAGTCCCCCCCCCTTAGCCCTTTTCCAGTCCAAGTCCCCCCCTTTAGCCCTTTTCCAGTCCAAGTCCCCCCCTTAGCCCTTTTCCCGTCCAACTCCCCCCTATAGCCCTTTTCCAGTCCAAGTCCCCCCCTTAGCCCTTTTCCAGTCCAAGTCCCCCCCCCTTAGCCCTTTTCCAGTCCAAGTACAAGTCCCCCCCCTTTGCCTTTTTCCAGTCCGATTCCCCCCCCCCTTAGCCCTTTTCCAGTCCAAGTCCCCCCCCCCCCCTTAGCCCTTTTCCAGTCCAGGTCCCCCCATCACAGCCCATGCAGTCCTTGCCCCCCCCCCCGGACCAGCATCGCGGCTGTCTGAGGCTTCAGAGGGAGCCGGGGAAGCCCGCGCGAGGCCCCGGCTCCCTCTGAACAGCCACCAGCGTGAAGAGCCTTTACCTTCACGCTGGCGGCTGTTCCTGTGAAGCCGCGAATGCTGGGAAAGGTTAAAGGTTGCCCTTTAACCTTTCCCAGCATTCGCGGCTTCACAGGAACAGACGCCAGCGTGAAGGTAAAGGCTCTTCATGCTGGTGGCTGTTCAGAGGGAGCCGGGGCCTCGCGCGGGCTTCCCCGGCTCCCTCTGAAGCAGAGAAAAGCCGGTTTTTTTGCTCAGGCCGCTCCCGATCTTGCGGCCAGAGCAAAAAAACCGGCTTTTAAAGGGCCGGTTTTGCCTCTGCGCCGGCAGCCGGCCTGGCCGTGGAAAAACCGGCCAGGCCGGCTGAAAACCGGCCAGTTGGCAACCCTATGCTGCCCTCTATTTTTTTCACGGTGGCACCTGCAGCAGGGAAAGAGCAGGCAGTACTGGACGGAGGTATGGGGAAGAGGATGGGTGCATGCGCCCGATCTGAAAGGTGCCGGCACTTTAAGCAGATCTGTCCCTCCCTGCTCTGACATCGCATCAAACAAGGGAGGGACCAGACCCTCTTAAAGTGCTGCAAAAAGGCTTGGGGGCACATTTTGGCTGCCTGTTATTGTCCTGCCAGTGGCGGCAGGGTAACAGCAGACAGCCAAAATGCGCCCCCAAGCCTTTGCGCCCTGTGCGGCTGCACCACTTGCACAGGGCTAGGTATGGTCTTGTTTGCACACCAAGGAACTAAAAGAGAGCAAGAACCAACAGCACAGTTTATAAAACTAAATTATAACTCATTTTTATTTTGTTGTTATAAACTGCGTTATGGTTCTTGCTTTTTCTTTTTCAAAATATATTTTGCATCCACAGTGGGTGCAGAGCAGAAAGCACAGTTACTTACCTGTAACAGGTGATCTCTGGGAACAGCAGGAATAAGTCTTCACATATGGGTACGTCGGTACCGACGGAGCCTGTGCGGGAACTCTCCTCAGCGTCCAATCAGAAAGCCTTTGGGAGCATCCCACAGCGCCTGCGTGCTGCCTTCCCGCCTTTCCAACTGTCTCTCCTCAGTTGAGTTTTATAGCTGAGACAAAGAGGGAGAGAGAGGGAAAGGAAGAGAGATAGAGACAACTCCTAGGGGAGGTGGGTGGGTTGTGAAGACTTATTCCTGCTGTTCCCAGAGATCACCTGTTACAGGTAAGTAACTGTGCTATCTCCAGGAACAAGCAGGAATGAGTCTTCACATATGGGGACTCCCTAGCTTTTGATGCCAGGGACAGAGCCCAGAAGTTGTGTGTCCCTGGGACAGGGCTGCACTTCCCCACCTGGATCTCTGGCATCCCATGAGGGATGGTGGGTAGGAGTTGATTAAGTATGGAACAGGTGTTTGAGAACAGCCTGACCAAACAAGGCATCCCGACGGGAGTCCTTGTCTAAGCAGTAATGGGCTGTGAAGGTATGAACTGAGGCCCAAGTGGCTGCTCGACAGATGTCATCGATAGACACAGAGTTCAGATGAGCCATTGAGGCTGCCATGGCTCGCACATTGTGAGCTGTGACATGGCCCTCCAGAGAAATGTTCTTGCTCTGATAGGCAAAAGAAATACATTGGGCAATCCAGTTGGAAAGAGTTCTCTTGGAAACTGGTTGTCCCCAATGAGAAGGATCAAAAGCAACAAAGAGTTGGGAAGACTTTCTATGTTGCTGTGTCCTCTGTAAGTAAAAAGCTAGAGCTCTTTTACAGTCCAGGGTATGAAGATTCCTCTCTGCACTTGATGCATGAGGTCCTGGAAAAAGGACAGGTAGGTAGACCTCTTGGTTGAGGTGAAAAGGCGAGACCACCTTAGGCATAAAGTGTGGATTAGTCCTAAGGACCACCTTGTCATGATGGAACCTTGTATAAGGTGGATTAGCTACTAGTGCTTGCAATTCACTGATGTGGCGTGCTGATGTGATTGCAATGAGAAAGATAACCTTCCAAGAAAGGTATTTCAAGGAGGTAGTAGCTAAAGGTTCAAAAGGCGGCTTCGTAAGCTGACCAAGAACCAAATTTAAGTCCCATGCCACCGGAGGTGGTCTAATGGGAGGCTTTGTTAAAAGGAGGCCCCTCATGAACCTTGCTACAAGGGGATGAGAGAAAACAGGTTGTCCATTTAGAGGCCTGAGGGAAGCTGCAAAAGCACTCAGATGGACTCTTACTGAAATTGTCTTAAGGCCTGCATTAGAGAGATGCAGGAGATACTCCAGCAACGATTTCAGAGGTATTGACCGAGGGTTAAGACCCTTTCCAGAACACCAGATGGTAAACCTTTTCCACTTGAAGGCATAAGAATGTCTAGTGGAAGGTTTTCTGGAAGCATAAAGAACATCTTTCACTTGTTGAGAAAGAGGAAGATCCTGGAGATCTAGGCCTTCAGCAACCAAGCCCTGAGATGCAGAGACTGGGGATTGGGATGCCACAACTTTCCATCCTCCTGAGAGAGGAGGTCTGGGGCAGACCCTAACTCTAGGGAGGGAGCTTGAGAGAGATGTAGAAGCAGAGGGTACCACACCTGCCGTGGCCAATGTGGAGCTATGAGAATCATGTGGCCTCTGTCTCTCTGAAGCTTGAACAGGGTTTTGGGAATTAGGGGAATGGGTGGAAAGGCAAACAGGAAGTCTTGACCCCAGTGAAGGAGGAAAGCATCCCTTGCCTGAGCCCCCTGAGCCAGAGTTCTGGAACAGAACCGGGGAAGTTTGGCATTCCACGGACTTGCAAAGATGTCTATGTCCGTGGTTCCCCAAATTTGAAAAATCTTGGATACCTGGTCCATATGTAGGGACCACTCGTGTGGAAGCAGAACTTGACTGAGTCTGTCCGCCCAAGAGTTTTGAACACCTGGAAGATAGACTGCCAGAAGATTAATGTGATGCTCTCTGGCGAGGGCCCACAGTCGCAGAGCTTCATTGCAAAGCGACAGAGAGCCAGTTCCTCCCTGCTTGTTTATATAGAACATGGCTACTTGATTGTCCGTGTGGACAAGGACTGTCTTGTGGCTGAGCAGGGTGTGGAAAACTCGCAGAGCAAGGAAGATTGCTCTGAGTTCCAAGAGATTGATATGTAGACAAGTCTCCTGTGGGGACCAGATGCCCTGGGTGGAGAGGTCCTGAAGATGAGCTCCCCAGCCCATTGGAGAAGCATGTGTTGTAAGAGTTGCCTGGGGTAGAGGCTGTTGAAAAGGAGACCCCAGCAACAGGTTTTGAGGGGACTTCCACCACTGGAGGGACAAAATGAGGCGACTTGTGTTTGCTATTTTGTCGGACAGGCAGCCTAATGCCTGGGTCCATTGGGTGGATAAAGTCCACTGAGCTGCTCTCATGTGAAGGCGAGCATATGGTACCACATGAACAATGGATGCCATGTGGCCTAGCAACTGTAACATCTCTCGAGCAGTTAGTAGGGGTTTTGACTCTGCTTGAGAAGCTAACTGCATCAAGCGAAGGCAGCGGGCCTGGGGAAGATAGGCCCTTGCCTTTGTGGTATCCAGCAGTGCCCCTATAAACTCCAGGGACTGAGTAGGGATCAAATTGGATTTTGGGATGTTTATTACCAGCCCTAAATACTGAAGGATACGCATTGTGCAGGTGAGAGAAGTCTTGGCCTCTGATTGAGTGGGAGCTCGAATGAGCCAGTCGTCCAGGTAAGGGAAGACAAATATTCCCAGGGTGCGCAGAAAAGCAGCAACCAGTGCCATGCATTTCGTGAACACCCTTGGTGCAGAGGCCAGGCCAAAGGGGAGCACTCTGTATTGATAGTGCTTCTCCTGGAAAAGGAACCAAAGGAACCTTCTGTGAGATGGATGGATGAGAACATGAGTGTACGCATCCTTGAGATCTAGAAAACAAAGCCAATCCTGACTGTGAAGGTATGGCAGAAGAGTTCCTAGAGAAACCATCTTGAATTTCTCTTTGACTAGGAATCTGTTCAATTCTCTGAGATCTAAAATGGGCCTGAAGCCCCCTGTTTTCTTTGGGATAAGAAAATAGGGGGAGTAGAACCCCATGCCCTGTTGTTGAGAAGGCACTTCCTCTATTGCCCCCTGGGCTAGAAAAGTGGCAACCTCCTTCTCTAACAGGTTGAGGAGGGAGGTTGGAGAATTGAACTGGTGCACGCTTGTGAGAGGGGGCAAGCTGGAAAAATGAAGCTTGTAACCCTCTCTTATGATGGAGAGTGCCCAATGCTCTGCTGTGATTTGCCCCCATCTGGGAGCAAAGTGACATAACCTTCCTGGAATGGTGGAGGGCTCTGGTCCTTCTAGAGCCAGGAAGGCTAAGTTCTCTAGCAGAAAGTCAAAGGCCCTGAGGGGGCTGAGATTGCTGGGCTGGAGCAGGCCTTGCAGCCTTTGCCTTGGTCTGTTTGGAGGATTGCTGACGTTTGGAAGGAAACTGAGCTGCAGAAGATGCTCTCTGACTATAAGCAGGATAGGATCTTTCCTTTGTAGAAAAAGGTGTTTTCTTGAACAACCTTTTCTTAGCAGGAGCAGCAGTAGATCTGGATAGTCTATCCAAAGCAGAATTTTCAGCATCCACTTGATTGGCTTTTGCTTGCCAATCTTTACCAAACAGATTCTCACCTGTACAAGGGATATTTCCCAATTCATCTTGGACCCAGGTCTCCAAATCAGATGCTTGAAGCCAAGCAATCCTACGTGCACCTATAGCTATAGCTGAGGCTCTGCTTACGCATTCAAAGGAGTCGAAAGCTGCACGGTTGGAGAATTTGGAGATATCCTGGGCATGTTTGAGCCCAGAGAGAAATTCTGGCCTTTTACTGTCCAACATAAAAGGACTTAAAGTCAGCAAATGGTCAGTGACTTCTTTTAAGAACATTCCCATGTAGAGACTATAGGAATTAATTCTCGCAGCAAGCATGGAAGCTTGGAAGACTCTTCTACCAAAAGCATCCAGGGTTCTACATTCACGTCCTGGAGGATTAGAGGCATGTCTCTTGGCACTTCTAATCTTTCTCAATGCAGACTCAACCACAACAGAGTGGTGAGGAAGCTGAGTTTTATGGAAACCATGACAAGGAGGGACACGATACATGGTGTCTAACCTGCGAGAATGAGGAGAGGTGGATAGAGGTGCTTCTCACATCCTTAACATGAGATCATAGAGAATCTCATGAATAGGCAAGGTAGCTGCCTCTTTAGGATTTTTAGGATATTGTAAAATATCTAACTCCTTAGCTCTAGGCTCTGACTCTGGGGCTACTGTAATAGAGAGACCCCGAGCCACCTCTCTGATAAAGTCTTGAAAAGACAAGTCCTCTGGAGGAGACGTCCTTCGTTTAGGAGAGGACTCCTCCTGTGGAAGAAGCATCGTTGCATCGACAGACTCTTCAGAATCCTCAGAGTCATCAGAGGAATCGAAGTATCGTCTGTCGGGATGCTCTTGCAAAGCCCGATACCCGTACCAACCGGGATCGGTATCGGGAATCATCGGTACCGGGGTATCGGTACCGGAAGGCTTCAGAGGGCAGAGTACAGACATAGCTGACACCGATGCCGATGTCGATGCCACCAGTACTGGAATCAGTGCCGATGGCGATACCGGAGCCTGTACCTGCGGAGTAGTCTGTTGCGGTACCACGGGCGTCGATGCCACAAGGAAAGCCACCAGACTGCGTTCGATGGATAGAATCCTCTGATCCATTGACGCTACCAATGCCTGGAAGTCGGTACCAGTGGAAGCCACCGGTACCCCAAAGCATGGCACCAGGAGATCTGTTGAGGCCACGCCATCTAGATCATCCTGGAACCCCGACAATGATGCTTTAGAAGCCGAAGCCTCCCGCCAGGGTAATTTTGCCAGTGCAGAATCCTCGAGGGCAAGGCCAGGGGCATCTCGATGCTTAGAAGGAGATTTGCCCTTTGAGGACCGGCTGGATTTATGTTTAGTTACCTGAGATCCATGTGAGGAGGAAGAAGCCCTGGAAGACGTCGATGCCACCAAAGCTGCATCAGAGGGAAACAGGGTACTGAGCTTGGCAGCTCGGTACTGTCGACCTCTCTTAGACATCATGGAACAGGACACACAATCTTTGATGGAATGGTCAGGGCCTAAACATTTTAGACACCAGTCATGGGTGTCGGTGATGGAGATAGTACCACCACATTTTGTGCACTTCTTAAATCCTGAGGCAGGTTTTTCCATATTTAAGGAAAAGGGTTTTGGGCCCAAGGCCCAAAACTGAAGTACACGTGAAGAAAAATAATGGAAAAAAGTCTTTTTTTTTTTTTTTTTAAAGAAAAGATTAAGAACCGGCGGTACCGGTATAGCGTCAAGGAAGGCAGACGCGACAGAAAAGAAATAAAGAAAAAATAAGGAAATTCTTCTGCGGTGACAGGAACACGACCTGCTGGCTCCGCGGAAAAAGAACAACTGAGGAGAGACAGTTGAAAAGGCGGGAAGGCAGCACGCAGGCGCTGTGGGATGCTCCCAAAGGCTTTCTGATTGGACGCTGGGGAGCGTTCCCACGCAGGCTCCGTCAGTACTGACGTACCCATATGTGAAGACTCATTCCTGCTTGTTCCTGGAGATCCAGGACATTCACCCACAGAAAGAGAAATTAGACTTACCTGCTTTGTTCCTTGAGGAACTCCAGTTCAGTCCCGCACCGCTGGGTAGTGTACCTCTTCCTGCAGCATGGAGACTGGGCATGTCAGAAGCTTGCCACATCTACCGGTGACACCTCTCACCTGCTTCCAGTGATCTATTGACAAAGCATACTCTAAGGAGCAACACATAAGTAGTTATAACCAATATGAACTGTGAACTAGAGGCCTCTCTGTCTCTGCAATAAAAAAAAACCTTGAAAGGAGAGGATAACTGCTTCACCTCCCCCCCAAGGAAACCAACAGTAAAGATTAAAAATACATGAAAGAAGGAGTATCAAGCAGAGCGGCCGATTAGCCAATTACCTCACAAAAACAGGTAATAAACATTTACCTTTAGGCTTTCCTTTGCGTGGCCAGTCCCTTTAATGTCACAAGACCATTAACTGAATCCTCAACCTGGGTGGGAATTGGGACTGAACTGGAGTTCCTCAAGGAGGCTTTCTTAACCAGGGCTCCACACATCAAACAGTAAGTGAGGTTTTGAGGGTTTCTTTGTTTGGTGTTTTTTGTTACATTGCTAGCTCTCTGACTGGGAGCTCTTAAAAGGGTTTTGTGTATATTTTTTAAAAGCAAGGTTAAATTCATTTTTGCTGTTTTAGGGGAATCTGTACTTGAGCACAGTAGTATTGCTGAACTCTGTAACCCCCTCAGGTTCAGGAACTGCTAACACCTAATCAGGTGTTAGTTCCCTCCCTACCCACCCCGACTCCCACCCACCCCTAGTGAGCAGTCTTGCTTTATAGGGCACCTCCCCCTTTATCAAATCACAGTGAATTGGACCAGCACATTTTGAATATAATTAAAGAGATTTAACTGCTTTTTCTCTGAAAGGACAGCTGCGAAACCAGCTGGTACTTCGTAGATCTCTCTCTTTTGCTTTAACAGATACCTAAGCTCCACAAACAGAACAATGGCTGGGAAAAATCGTATTGCTAAAGCTGTTGCCCCCGTTACAGCTTCTGCCTCGGTCCAGACAGAGGCCCTATTGCCAGTTGATGAACCAGTTCCATGTGCAGGGTGCCTGCATGCTGAAGCTCTGAGGAAACAAGTGGAGGAACTCAGAGAGGAGGTGGCGAGGCTGAGGAGCATTCAAGACAGTGAGAAGTACATTGATGAGATGCTGCTTGCAGCAACCAGGCTCTCCAGCACAGGAGAAGATGGGTGTCAACAGAATGTCGATGGTTGGACAAAAGTCACCAGAGCCTGCAAAATCACCAATCCAACTTCTCCAGCCCTTGAATTGAAGAACCATTATGCAGCCCTGGAAGTGGAGGAGGTGAAAGCATCCCTGGAAAGGGAAGAACCAGAGTTCAAGTACCCCATAGTTGCAGAATCAGTGACCAAAAGGAAACGAAGGGTAGTGGTGGTTGGAGACTCTCTTCTGAGGGGTACTGAGGCGTCCATCTGCCGACCAGACTTGATGTCCAGAGAGGTATGCTGTCTGCCTGGTGCCAAGATCCAAAATGTTACGGAGAATTTGCCGAGACTCATCAAGCCCACTGACTATTACCGAATGTTGCTAATCCATGTTGGAACAAATGATACTGCCAGGTATACCTCGGAACGTATCAAAAGTGACTTCATGGCTCTGGGACAGAGGGTGAAGCAGGTAGGTGCACAGGTGGTGTTCTCTTCAATCCTCCCTGTTGAGGGTAAAGGCCAAGGCAGAGAGGCTCGCATCCTGGAGATTAATGCATGGCTGCGTGGATGGTGTCTTCGAGAGCGTTTTGGTTTCCTAGACCATGGGATGCTGTTCCAAGGGTTGCAGAGCAGAGATGGCATCCATCTGTCCAAGAAAGGTCAACACATCTTTGGTAGTAGACTGGCTAATCTACTGAAGAGGGCTTTAAACTAGATTCGTTGGGGATGGGTGAAGAAAGCCCCCAGGTAAGTGAAAGCCCCCAGGTAAGTGATACATTAAATACCTTTATGGAAATGGGTAACAGGGGTAACATATGGAAAGCAGTGTGTATTAATGCCCGTAGCATGGGAAATAAGATCTCTGAAGTTGAAGCTTTGGTGGGAGTGGCTGACTTAGATTTAGTGGCAGTTACAGAAACATGGTTCACAGAAAACCATGACTGGGATGTAACTATACCTGGCTATACTTTATTCAGAAAGGACAGGGTAGGAAGAAGGGGAGGAGGAGTAGCACTATATGTAAAAACTACTATTAAAGCTTTGGAATTACAGAGCTTAAAAGGGAGAGAGGAGGCATTGTGGGTTAAACTAGAAAGAGGGAAAGAGAAATCTATTTACATTGGTGTGATATACAGACCTCCCTCACAAGAGGAAGAGGTGGACAGAGAGTTAATTGAAGACATACGCAGCATTGCTAGGAAAGGGGAAGTGCTACTGCTAGGAGATTTCAATATGCCAGATGTTGATTGGCACTTTCCTGCTGCAGTATCATCTAGGAGTAAGGAGATCCTGGATTCTCTACAGGGAGAACTATTCAGGCAATTGGTAACAGACCCCACACGTGAAGGGGCCATACTGGACTTGGTGCTTACCAATGGTGAAAGTGTTTCTGATGTTGTAGTGGGAGATCATTTTGCATCCAGTGATCACCAGATGGTGTGGTTCAGTATTAGGACTAGGGCTGTTAGAATCCATTCCAAGGTGAAGATCTTAGACTTTAGGAAGACTAACTTTGCGAAGATGGGCCAATACCTCAGGGAGTCATTAGTGGGATGGGAACAGCTGGGGGATGTAGAACAACAGTGGGCAAAACTGAAAGGGGGTATTTTAAAGGCAACCAACCTTTTTGTTAAAATGGTAAATAAAGGCAAAAGGAACAGGAGACCGCTATGGTTTTCGAAGGAAGTAGCTGAAAAAGTGAAGAAAAAGAGGGAGGCCTTCATGAAATACAAGAGATCACAGAGAAAGGAAGACAGGCATCTGTATTTGGAAAAACTTAGAGAAGCTAGCAAAGTAGTCAAGAAGGCAAAGATTCAAAAGGAGGAGGAAATAGCCAATGCAATAAAATGGGGAGATAAGACATTTTTCAGATATATTAGTGAGAAGAGGAAGGGCAAAAGTGGTATTGTCAGACTCAAGGGTACAGGGGGGGAATATGTAGAAGCTGATAAGGATAAAGCGGAATTGCTTAACAAATATTTTTGTTCCGTGTTCACAGATGAAGAACCAGGAGCAGGACCTCAGAAAACACCCACAAATAAGAACAGAAGTGAGGGACATCTTGAACAATTTTCAGAAGACTGTGTTCGTGAGAAACTAGCTCAACTTAAAGTAGACAAAGCGATGGGACCGGATGGGATACACCCTAGAATACTGAGGGAACTTGGGGACGTTCTAGCAACTCCACTGACTGACCTTTTCAATGCCTCGTTGGAGTCGGGAGTGGTGCCAAAGGACTGGAGAGAGGCTCATGTGGTGCCTTTACACAAAAGCGGAAGTAAGGATGTGGTTGAAAACTACAGGCCGGTTAGTTTAACTTCAGTGGTGAGTAAATTAATGGAAACGCTGTTGAAAGAGAAAATAGTGAGGTTTCTGGAGTCCAGCGGATTACAGGATCCGAGGCAGCATGGATTCACCAGAGGCAGGTCTTGTCAGACAAATCTGATTGATTTCTTTGACTGGGTGACCAGGGAGTTGGACCGAGGGAGAGCTCTAGATGTGGTGTATTTAGATTTCAGTAAAGCCTTTGACACTGTTCCTCACAGGCGACTTATAAACAAACTGAGCACCCTAGGGATGGACCCTAAAGTTACTGCTTGGGTTAGAAATTGGTTGGGTGGGAGGCGACAAAGAGTACAAGTAAATGGAGCTCACTCTGAGGAGAAGGATGTTACCAGTGGTGTGCCCCAGGGATCTGTCCTTGGTCCGATTCTTTTTAACATCTTTGTTAGTGATATAGCGGAAGGGCTGTCGGGTAAGGTTTGCCTCTTTGCGGATGATACCAAAATCTGCAATAAAGTAGACACCCAGGAAGGTGTAGATAACATGAGGAGGGATCTAGCTAAGCTTGAAGAATGGTCTAGAATTTGGCAGCTGGGATTTAATGTTAAAAAATGTAAGGTCATGCATTTGGGCTGCAGCAATCCAAGGGAGCAATACAGCATAGGAGGTGAAGTACTTTTGTCCACTAAAGAAGAGCGGGACCTAGGCGTAGTTGTGTCCGATGATCTTAAAGTAGCTAAACAGGTAGAAAAGGCGACGGCAAAAGCTAGAAGGATGCTTGGGTGCATACGGAGAGGAATGGCTAGCAGAAAAAAGGAGGTGATAATGCCTCTGTATAAGTCTTTGGTGCGACCTCATTTGGAGTATGGTGTGCAATTCTGGAGACCGCACCTTCAAAAGGATGTGAACAGGATGGAGTCGGTGCAGAGGGTTGCTACTAAGATGATTAGTAGTCTTCATTATAAAGCATATGAGGACAGACTTAAGGATCTTAATATGTACACCTTAGAAGAAAGGCGGGATAGAGGTGATATGATTGAGATGTTTAAATACCTCCGTGGCATAAATGTTCAGGGAGAGAGCCTCTTTCAATTGAAAGCAAGTTCTGCGACGAGGGGACATGGGATGAGGGTGAAGGGAGATAGATTCAGGAGTGATATGCGGAAATATTTCTTTACGGAAAGAGTAGTGGATCCGTGGAATAGTCTCCCAGTGGAGGTGGTAGAGATGAGGACAGTAACTGAATTCAAAAAAGCATGGGACCAACACAGAGGATCTCTAAAGGTAAAAAGTGGACTGTTGTAGTTGTTGTTATGGAAGGACAGACTAGATGGGCCTTGTGGTCTTTTTCTGTCATCATGTTTCTATGTTTCTATGTAATTAGCAGGTAAGTCTAATTTCTCTTTCCTTTTCATTCTTCCAGTTCAGTCCCGCACCGCTGGGATGTAGCAGAGCAGTACACTAATGGGAGGGACCCGAAAAACCGGATTGCAGAACTGCTGACCCGAAACAGGCATCCCTTGCCGTTTGCACATCAAGCCGGTAATGCTTACTAAAAGTATGCAAAGAGGACCACATGGCTGCCTTACAGATTTCAACTGCCAGAACACAGCTGCGTTCCGCCCACGACATCGCTTGAGCCCTTGTTGAATGAGCCCTCAACTCTAAAGGCACTTGACACTGCTTGCAAAAGATAAGCTGATGCAATCGCTTCCTTAATCCACCTAGCAATGGACGCCTTGGAGGCTGCTTCACCTTTATGCGGCCCCCCAAAAAGAACAAACAAAAGCTCCAACTTACGAAAAGAATCCAAGCTCCGCAAATAATGACGAAGCACTCTCTTAACATCCAGCAACCGCAAACTACGGTCGGCTGCCTCCCCACCTGATGACTTCAACACCAGCAAGGCAACTGACTGATTCAGATGAAACGGCGAGACCACCTTCGGCAAAATCGACAGCACTGGGCGTAACACAACCTTTTCCTTGAAGAACATTAGGAATGGTTCCTTGCAAGATAAAGACTACAATTCTGAAACCCGATATACCGAACAGATGGCCCCCAGAAACACCGTTTTCAATGTCAAGTCCTTCACCGAGGCCTCACCTATCAGCTCAAAAGGCCTTCTTGTCAATGCCCCCAACACTAAATTGAGATCCCACGGAGGAATAAACACGTGGTGAGGAGGCCGCAAACATAATACCGCTCTCAAGAAATGCAAGACATCTGGGTGAGTTCCTACTGCACACCCTTGCACCTTACCACGATAACAAGCTATAGTGGCCAGTTGGACTCTTAATGAACTGGCAGCCAAACCCTTATCAAAGCCATCCTGAAGAAATCTCAACACCTCCAGAACTGAGACGAAAGATGGATGCAACTACCTAGCTTCACACCATCCTTCAAAGATACGCCAAATGTGAATATAAGCCAAAGATGTGGAATGTCTTCTAGCTGACAGCAAAGTAGCAATCATCACCAGTGAATAACCTTTCTTTCTCATCCTAGCCCTTTCAATGGCCAAGCCATAAGCGAGAATCAAGCCATCTGCAGCATCCGAAGAGGACCCTGCAAGAGCAGATCCTCCCGAACTGGCAATTGCCAGGGCTGACAATTGAGGAGGCTTACCAGGTCCGCGTACCATGGACAAAGTGGCCAATCCGGCGCTATCAAAATCACAGTTCCTAGATGCTTCTATAGGTGCTGAACCACTCGGCCTATGAGTGCCCAGGGCGTAAATACATGCAGAAGGCCCTGGTCTGGCCACTTTTGAATTAAGGCATCGATTCCTTCGGACATCCTCTCTCTTCTCCTGCTGAAAAGCTGTCTGGCTTTGGCCGTCTGATAAGTCGCCATGAGATCCTTCATTGGCATTCCCCACTTGATTACCAACTGCCTGAATACCTCTGGATTCAGCTCCCATTCCCCGGGATTCACGCGAACCCGACTGAGGTAATACACCATCACATTGTCCTTTCCTGCAATGTGTGCTGCCGACAGCGCCAGAAGCCGAGGCTCTACCCAATCGAACAGAACCCCGCTTCCTTTTCCAGCACAATTTATTTATTTATTTATTTATTTAATTGGATTTCTATACCGCCTTATCATACAATCAAAGCGGTCTTACAAACAAAGATATTAAGAGTATTAGTGAGAAAATGTAAAGAAATAAAAGTTAAAGTTATGGTATAATGTGTTAGAGTGAGTTGCATTATCTACATAGTGAGCTATACTATAATGTGAGCTATTATACAATATGTATATGATTTACATTCCAGACAAATTAAGTTAGTTAATTGCATGACCGTAGTGTTCTATAAACAAAGATGTTTTCAGTTGCTTTCTAAAGTCATTGATGTCCTGAGCTGCTCTCAGCTCATTAGGTAGAGAGTTCCAGATGGAAGGTGCAGCAAAAGAGAAAGCCCTTTCAGAGGTGTCTTTATGTGTTTTTCTGACATCATTTGATAAGCTGATTCTGTTGTCAGATCCTCTTCTTCTAGGTCTGTTGCTAATATCTGACTGTATGAGATATGTCAGGCTTTCTGCAGAATATTGTTGTTTTATCTTGAAAATATAAATTATAGTTTTATATTTTACACGTGAAGCTATAGGTAACCAGTGAAGCTCTTTCAAGATGGGAGTTATATGTTCTCTACTTGATAGACCAAAAATTATACGTGCAGCAGTATTCTGCGCCAGTTGTAAAGGCTTAAGTGCTTGCTTAGATAAACCCAGATATATTGGATTACAGAAGTCAAGTAATGGAGTAATCAATGCTTGACAAACATTTCTGAAGTGAACAGTATCAAGAAGCGGCCTTAGTCTTTTGATGAGCTTCATTCTGTAATAAGCGCTTTTAATTGTCTTATTTATGTGTGATCTGAGATTCAACTCATTATCCAGAGTAACTCCAAGATATTTCACTTCTGATTTAATAGGAATAGTTGAGTTATCTATTTTGATGTCAGGAGGATGCGCAAAATTATGGTTACGAGAAATAAATAACGCCTCTGTTTTGCTAAAATTAATTTCCATGTTGTTTGTTTTACACCAGTTGGACATTTCTGAGAGACATTCTGTAATGCCCGAGAAATCAGGGTTCTCAATAGTGATAGTTGTGAAAATCATAATATCATCAGCATAGATTGTATACTTAATTCCACTTTTCAAAGGAATTTTGCATATTGGTTGCATATAAATATTGAAAAGGAGCGATGAAAGTGCAGATCCTTGTGGTACACCTTGTATTACTCTTATGGGCATAGAGGTTTTTTCCCCTATCTTTACTTGTAAAAATCTCTCTGTCAAATAGGAATGGAACCATTTTAAAGTGACCCCATGTAGACCAATCTCCTCTAATCTATTTAATAATCTATTGTGATTTACTGAGTCGAATGCTGCAGAGATGTCTATAAAAATCATTATAATACCTTTCTTAATGTCATCAATGGTGCGGAGTATGCAGTCAAAAAGATAAATCATTAAAGTTTCAACTCCATGGTTTGGGCGAAAACCATGTTGGTTAATATCTAGGGGTGCATGAACATCAATGTGTTCTTGAAGTTGAAGTTGCACTATCTTCTCTATGATCTTTGCTAAAAAGGGTATGCTGGAAATTGGCCGGTAGGCTGCTGGATTATTCTTGTCTAGCGTTGTTTTCTTCGGAATTGGTCTAACAGTTGCAAGCTTAAGTTGCTCTGGTAAAATACCTTGAGAGAGGGAATTTTGCACAATGTTTTGTATGATGTGGATAAAATTTGACTTTGTAGACTTGATCCACGATACAGGACATGGGTCAGTGGGAGAAGTGCATGTGTTTATAGAAGAAATAATGTGCAAGAGTTGCTCCTTTGATGGAAAGGAGAATTTTTCCCAAACCCTGGAATTTGAGACTGATTTTAAGTTAGGTCTTTCTGTAGCTTTTGTCTTAGAGTGGAATTTTTCCTTAATATAGTCCGCATACTTTTGCGGTTCAATTTGAGCTTCCCCTTCTGTTTTTTGCTCCTTTGTTAATGCTGCCTGTTCTGCCCTGCCGATTGAGATACGCCACTGTGAAGGCGTTGTCTGACAGAACTCGAACCGCTCGCTTGAACAAAACCGACTCGAACGCTTTTAGGGCCAGAGCCACCGCTCATAACTCCAGACGACTGATGGACCACCGAGCTTCCTCCATGCTCCACACGCCTTGTGCGTAGAGTCCCTCACAATGAGCCCCCCAGGCTGCCAGGCTGGCATCCGTCATCACCGGGACCCATTGTGGCTGCTCCAATGGCATTCCTGCCATCAGTTTTTCTCGTCACAGCCACCATTTGAGAGACGCTCAAACCTCCCACGGGCAGGGCAAGCGCTTGCTCAACAAATCCTCCTGGTGTGACCAACGATGAAGCAGAGACCTCTGCAAAGGCCGCATGTGCGCCCAAGCCCAAGGGACTACTTCGAGGGCAGCCGCCATGGTACCTAGCAACCGAATTTAATGCCATGCCGTCGGTGCCTGAAGCTTCAAAAACCCGAACACCAAGGAATGCATCGCCAGAACTCGAGTCTCTGGAAGGAAGACCGCTCCAACCCTCATGTCAAACCGCACCCCGAGATATTCCAATGACTGCGCCGACACCAACCGACTCTTGGAGGCATTGACTACCCAACCAAGGCTCTGCAAGAACCGAAACACTCTGTCCATTGCTTTTCGCTCTCTGCTTGTTATTTTGCCCTAATCAACCAATCGTCTAGGTAAGGATGTATGAGCACCCCCTCCCTGTGGAGAAAGGCCGCTACCACCACCATTACTTTGGTAAACGTACACGGAGCCGTCGCCAATCCGAACGGTAGTGCTTGGAACTGAAAATGAGCCCACAGGACCGCAAACCACAAGAATCTTTGATGCTCTGGTCGAATTGGGATGTGCAGATAAGCCTCGGTGAGATTCAGGGAAGTCAAGAATTCTCCTTGACGAACTGCTACCATTACGGACCTTAGGGTCTCCATACGAAAATGGGTTACCCGCAGACACCGGTTGACGCCTTTGAGATCCAGAATCAGACGAAACATCCCGTCCTTCATTGGGACAATGAAATAAATCGAGTATCGACTGGAACCACATTGATCCTGAGGGACTGGAACCACGGCTCCGAGCTGCTTGAGACGCGTCAAATTTGCACAAACCGCTGACTCCTTGTTCCGCCCCCTGCAAGGAGAAAGAACAAACAAGTCTGTGATAAGGAAGCTTATCATAGCTCAGGTAGGAGCTATAGAAGGGATGATGTGACTCTGAACAAGCAACCTGTCAGTTCTGGTAGAAGTGAGAAAACAGAGTTTTCACATAAAAGACTACCAGTCCCAGAATGCACCAGGTTTCCAGCAGCCATGAGAGGGGCTGAAGTGAGAAAATGTGTGTGCAATCAAGAGAGCTATGAGGTAATCCCTAAGCACTCATCTCAAAGGGCAGGGCCTGATTCAAGACAGCTGCACTGTGTTAGGGAGCAGCACACATTAGGAAACAATAAGAATAGAGATTTTTCTTCAGATAACAGATTCAGGGAGAACTTCAAGAACAGCTTCAGCCAAAGCCACAGAAAGAGCTTCAGGGAGAACTTCAAGAACACCTTCAGAAAGAGATACAGAGACAGCAACGGCTACAAGCTCAAGCACCAGTATCACCTGGAGAAACAGAAGCCAAGCCAAGTGGATAGAGAAAGAAGGAAACTCTCTGGAAGGAAGAGAAGAAAGCCCATTGGAAGGTCTGGGAGATTCCAAGGCAGTACCCATACTGGGAGGTATTCCAAATGCCAGCAGAGTCCATTGGACTGGATTCAGCCAGAGGAATGGATTGGCAGAGATAGGAATCACCAGTGGCTACCTGGAAGAGAGAAGACTGCACGTGGAAGGGACTTTCAGACCAAGGCCAGAAGGTATGTGAGAGGAGATCCAGTGTCCAGGGATCAAGATTGGAAGGCTGGACATCAGAATTGGGTTACATATTGGCCAGGCTATACAGAGAGGAATAATGATAGCAGGAGAGGCTCAGGTATGAACACTGATCCAGACCCTATCTATAATAGAGAATGGCAGCAAGGGAATAAGCATTCTCATGATAGTGCCTTAATGAAAGACTCGTCTGTGCCAATGTATGATAGTGACCATATGCTGATTGATACAGCAGATGAAAATACAGTTTACATGGACTGTTCTCTATCTAAATGCTATTGCTAGCTTTCTCTGAGCAAACACATCAGCCATCACAAAGAAACCTAACTTTGTTCTTTATTTCCACTGCAAACAGCTCTTAAAGCAGGATTTGGGCTCACACAGTAGCAGCCAGCCAGCTAAAGGCTTTCAGCTGGTCCATTGATAGTAATTAGGGCTGCACCTGATTGTGTGTGAGCAAGGGAGAATCACTGCTGAGATCGGCGTGGAAAAATAAGCAGAAGTTAACCTAACCAGCAAAGTTTATTCTTTACTTTGTGCCTTTGTATTTGGTAATTATTTGCTAAGAAAACATTAGCTAATTGCCTGACAAGCTGAAGGTTGTTTTCTGGTTTACTTTGTGACTTTTTGTTATCCATTTTAAACACTGCAAGCAAGTAACCTCATTTATAGTGCTATCAAGCATACATGTGTTGGGTGAATTAAACCCCATCAATAAAAGAAGTATTTTATTGATCTTACCACTTGGTTTCACAACTCAAATTATTGTCATCAGCTGTGTTTGGGAGTGAATGAACTACAATACCCACAATACCTTGCAAGAATCATATGAATATATGCATCGTCAAGATTGTGTAAGTTCTCACCCTAGGCAGCCGTCTGACAAGTCTCAAACCAGTCGAGCAAATTCGAGAGTGTAGCCCTCTCGAATCACCTCTAATACCCATTGATCGTATGTAATATGAACCCAGGCAGGCAAAAACTCCTGCAACCGACCTCCTATGGGTTAGACACCCACCTGGGTTCCCCTAGTTTCACTGCGACTTCTTGAAACCGGCAGCTGGAGGGTTTGAGAACCTTCTGCCTGCTCCTCTGAACCCACGAAAACCTTGGCCCCGAAAGGGATACCGCCCTCTATGAAATGATCCTAACCGCGAGGCCCGAAAACAGCAAAAATCACGGGTCTGGCCTCTCAACGTCGCTCCGGGTCTCCACATTTTCAAATTATCCTCCGGCAGCCGACCTCCTTTGGACTCCTCCAAGTCCTTAACCAGCTTGTTCAGATCTACACCGAAAAGCAGCTTCCCCTTAAGGGGAGCTTACTAAACCTTGACTTGGAGGAACTATCAGCTGCCCAATTTCACAACCAAATATATCTGTGTGCCGCCACTAAAGACGATGTACTATTCGCCAAAGTCCTGACCAGGTCATAATGCACGTCTGATAAATAGGCTGCTCCGGACTCCAACCTGGACAAGTTCTGCAACTGGCCCTGCGACAAGTCTGCCACCTGCGAATGCTGAGACCAACGAAGACAAGCCTTCGCTACCCATGCCTCACAAATGGAGGCCTGTAGCACCATGGCATTAGCCTCAAAGGCTTGCTTCACAATCGAGTCTACCTTTCTGTCTTGTCCATCCTTCAACGCCACGCTATCTTCCACCGGAATGATAGTCTTCTTCGTCACTGCTGAAACCGCCGCATCTATCCTAGGAGAGTGAAACAGCTCTGGTTCCTGATCAGACAACGGATACAGCCGAGCTATGGATCTCCCACCTCTGAGAGCTGACTCCGGCATGTCCCACTTATCCTGAATCATCTGCTTAACTACCTTATGGACCGGGAACACTGCCTGGGATTTCCTCACCGCCTAAATGAGTGGATCTTCCACACTGTCTTCTAGCGACGGGATCACGGACAGGTTAAGGGCCTGCAGCGACTCTGAAATCAGCGCCGTCAGTTCCTCACTCCTAAACACCCGAATAACCCGGGTCTGATCCTCAGGTTCCTGAATCTCACCTTCCTCTAGATCCTCACCCTGATCCTCCAAGTCCCCTTCCATCCCTTCGTCGCCCAAACACTCAAAGGGAAGGGTCTCATCTTCCACTATCTGCAGCCATTTGCCTAGCCTCACCTGAGAACCTCCGGCTGTCTGCGCCACCGATGTAACCACTCTGGGACTCAACCCTGAGACATCCGGACTAGCCCCCTGCTTCCAAAGGCAAAACGCCTGATGTAGCAGTAGTACAAAATCCAGGGAAAACTCTTCCAGGGCCGCGGCTGGAGTCCCTCAAGGCGCTATCGTACCTGGCCAAGATGAAGTGGAGGAGTAGCCTAGTGGTTGGGGCAAGGTACTTCAGGCTGGAAGGTCAGGGGTTCAAATCCCACTAGAGGACAGCAACCTTGGGCTGGAAGGACTGGGGTTTCTAGTCCCACAGGTGCTCCTTGTGGTCTTGGGCAAGCCACTTAACCCTACATAGCCCATGTTCCCTGTAAAATAGTTATAATACCCTGTTCAATGTAATTTCAGTTTGTTCAATGTAAACCACACTGATGCAGAATAGTGCGGTATATAAGAGAATGTAAAGAAGTAAATAAATGAAGCAGATGCCTGTGGCGAGAGATAGGCCTTTCGTCCCCCCTCTCCCATTTCCTCTCCTTCAGTTCCCTGGGTCTTGGAGATAGGTCCTTCCTTACTCTGGTCTTGCAACTCCTGTTCCATCTGTACCGCCTCAGTCGCACAGCCATGACACACGTCGTCAACGGAAACTGTCCCCCTGCGGGTTCCGCACACCAGGCACTGTGGACGCGCAGGCATAAGCTTCCAAACTCATCTATACTAGATATTGAGGCTTCCCAACCACCGGATATGGCCTCACAGCCACAGCATGCCCATAACCCTATAGAAAAACAACTTACTTCCAAAACTTCTTTCTTTTTTTTAAACCTCAAATGCCTACCCACAGGCACTACAGAGGCTTGGAGAAAGCACCAAAAACTATATTTTCCAAAAAAGTAAGGTCCTGTACCCACAGGGACTGCCTGCACAGCAAAACACACTGTCTGCAAAAAAACGCAGGAAAAAATGCTACCGATAGAAAATGGCCGCTTCAAAATTTAGCCCCCAGCTCTACATGAGGGTGAAGGCCTCAGCCGGCAGCAAAAGGCCCCACAGCCCCTCAGAAGTGCTTTGCTGCCTTCCCTCAGGATATGGAATACAAAGTAAAACTAAATACCTGGATTCCTGCCAGTAGCTGTCAAAGCACCTTGACGGTCAGCTCCAATGCAGGGAGAAGTACAGCCAACACCTGACAGCAGCCTCCGATGCTACCGACTGGATCGGAAGACAGCTGAGAGCATTAAAAATAGCCCCCCACCATCCTGACTAGGTAGGGAGTGATACAGGGCATTAAATTAAAAAGAATGCTGAAGGGAAGGTAGAGCAGGAATCCCCTTCTCTAACCTGACCGATTCTTGTGTCAGCTGTACATAGTCCTGTTTGCCTGTGCAGGCTGCCACCCCTTATCATGCGCTGGTACCCTATCCTGCATTGTGCCTCTGTGTGCGTCCCCACCTGTGCCTGATCTGCATGACACCACCACTCTGCTGTCGACCCACCATGGTAACTATCTTGCCATCACCGCCCCCACCGGAAGAAACGTACACCCATCAACTGCCACCCATTGTCTCACAAGCATGTTACATTGCCAGAGCCCTGTGCCATGGTACAGTCACCCACAACATGTTTGTCAACAGTACTGACAGCCACATGGGCTCCCACAGATATGGCACGTTCAGGCCCCCCCCCCACG
Organism: Ichthyophis bannanicus; assembly: GCA_033557465.1. NCBI lineage: Eukaryota > Metazoa > Chordata > Amphibia > Gymnophiona > Ichthyophiidae > Ichthyophis > Ichthyophis bannanicus. The sequence continues at coordinate 1,159,748,269 of CM066032.1, read as the reverse complement.
CCTCCCTCCGTCAATCACTTGTGCAGTGCTGTTCCCCTGTGCCCACCCAGTGCCAGGGTGACATTTGTCCCAATGCCCATAGATGATGTATGTCAAGTTGAGGCACCTTGCAGTCCATAGGGCACACTAACCTAGGGCACCCTAACATTGTTAGGGCACTGTAACCATTAGCGCCATATCCCCAAGAGCCTCCGAAGATGACCTATCCAGGGGTGCCCAGTCCCGCCCAATGCCTAGAGACCCTGAGAAGGTGACCTGTGTGGCGCCTCACAAAGCACCTGAGGAGCAATATGGCGCCATTCAATATGGCGCCCACTAAGGTGCATACTAAGGCACCATGTAAGGTGCAGAAACCACAAGAGCCCTAGAACGCACCATGTTCTGGAGCGTGGTTCAGGGCGCCATATGACATGCCCTTACCCATGATGTGCTGTGTAGCGTATCGATGCCAAGGCACGCTTCAAGGCGCTGTAATCAAAGTACACCTAAAGCGCGCATGAGGCCAAGCCTGACATGCTGTAATATAAAGTGGCAATGCCCACAAGATCATGGTCAGTCAGCACAAGATCATGGTCAGTCGGAGCATCATAATAGTGTGTGTATCGCAGTGGGAGGCAATATGTCTCAGAACAATGTACTGGGGGTTCAAATCCTGGTAGAGAGGATCACATGTCCAAACGGATAGGAATATGGCACAGCACACCGAGAATTAACACACAAACCGTGCAAGGAAGGTGCGCAACAAGGTACGCAACAAGGCACGTGACAAGGCGCATGCTAAGGCGCGTACGAACGCACATAGCAACGCCCGCACTGCTCATGTGTGCTTTTACTGCGTCATGTGAGAACAGACCACATGCAGCATACAAGATGGCTGCCAGATCAAGGAAGCCAGCATTCTTGCATGCAGATCTGTACCTCCTAGCAGAGCAGATATGCAGTCGCCAGGGGCACCTGTTCCCAGGCTCCTCCCGCCAGCAGGACCTCAGGAGGGTGAGGAGGGCCTGGGTGCACCTCACAGGGCGCTACAATATGGTGGCAGACTACCCACATGAGGTAAGTGCTTGGGGACAGGCACACCAACCCAGGAATGCAACACAGTAGCCAGCAACCAACTCAAATATCAAATACGCACAACAAGGGGAAAGGACGTGTTTGTGGGTAAAACCAGGAGCAATGTAGGCCACACAGCTGATGTTTGAAGGTCGGCCCTACCCCCAGGATGCTCCAGGCCTCCCTATAGAGGAGTGTTATCCATCCTGGTGTTATGGTGGTGGTTCCTGTTGCAGTAACATAGCTCTGTCCTACCCCCAGGATGCTCCAGGCCTCAACATAGAGGAGTGTTATCCATCCTGGTGTTACGGTGGTGGCTTCTGTTGCAGTTACATAGCTCTGCCCTACCCCCAGGATGTTCCAGGCCTCCCTAAAGAAGTGTGTTATCCATCCTGGTGTTATGGTGGTGGCACCAGTTGCAGTTACATAGCTCTGCCCTACCCCCAGGATGCTCCAGGCCTCAACATAGAGGAGTGTTATCCATCCTGGTGTTATGGTGGTGGCTCCTGTTGCAGTTACATAGCTCTGTCCTACCCCCAGGATGTTCCAGGCCTCCCTAAAGAAGTGTGTTATCCATCCTGGTGTTATGGTGGTGGCACCAGTTGCAGTTACATAGCTCTGCCCTACCCCCAGGATGCTCCAGGCCTCCCTATAGAGGAGTGCTATCCAACCTAGTGTTACGGTGGTGGCTCCTGTTGCAGTTATATAGCTCTTCCCTACCCCCAGGATGCTCCTGGCCTTCCTATAGAGGAGTGTTATCCATCCTGGTGTTACGGTGGTGGCTCCTGTTGCAGTTACATAGCTCTGCCCTACCTCCAGGATGCTCCAGGCCTCAACTTAGAGGTGTGTTATCCATCCTGGTATTACAGTGGTGGCTCCTGTTGCAGTTACATAGCTCTGCCCCACCCCCAGGATGCTCCAGACCTTAACATCTAGGTGTGTTATCCATCCCGGTGTGATGGTGGTGGCACCAGTTGCAGTTACATAGCTCTGCCATACCCCCAGGATGCTCCAGGCCTCAACATAGAGGAGTGTTATCCATCCTGGTGTTACGGTAGTGGCTCTTTTTGCAGTTACATAGCTCTGCCCTACCCCCAGGATGCTCCAGGCCTCAACATAGAGGAGTGTTATCTATCCTGGTGTTATGGTGGTGGCACCAGTTGCAGTTACATAGCTCTGCCCTACCCCCAGGATGCTCCAGGCCTCCCTATAGAGGAGTGTTATTCATCCTGGTGTTATGGTGGTGGCTCCTTTTGCAGTTACATAGCTCTGCCCTACCTCCAGGATGCTCCAGGCCTCAACATAGAGGAGTGTTATCCATCCTGGTGTTAAGGTGGTGGCTCCTGTTGCAGTTACATAGCTCTGCCCTACCCACAGGATGCTCCAGACCTCAACACAGAGGTGTGTTATCCATCCTGGTGTTATGGCAGCTGCAGCTGCTGAAGTGTGCAGGTCTGCACTGACATCATGTGGACCCTGGACCCCAGAAGGCATGTTGCGGCACATACCCATGCCACACCCTGATGTGTCTGCAGCTATGGCCAGAGCGTAATGGTGGGACACATGAACCATGCCCCCACCACTGCGCACAATGGCACATACCTATGCAGCCTCTGCATGTGTAGGACACATGTCACAGCCCCTGGGTGCAGATGACATACCAACACAGTGCATATGTGCAGGCTGGGGCATGTGCCACAGCCCCCCCCCCCCTGGTGCCCTGTGCACAAGGCACGCCATCATGCAGTCCCCATGGCATGCCACTCATGGCACACAGCGTGACGATGGCATGTATAGCATGGTGGTGCAGGCCCACGCATGGAGAGGCTGCTGCTCGGGAAAGGGGGCCAGGATGTGTCCAACCATGGCGCATAAGGTGAAGGACAGATATGCACAGCAGCACCCGCACACATGCGTGTGGCAGAGGCAACAGGAAGTGGTGGACAGATAGCACACAGCAGATTCAGCCAGCTGCTGCACCCAGATATGTGTGACGAGCAGAAGCAGATGGCCAGGGATGCGTGCCCACTAATGGTCCCGCCCATTTCTGTACCCACAGGTGGAGGACCATTGTAAAAAGGGCGGGAGCTGAGGCTACGATACCCCCGATTCCTGGTGTGGGTGCTACACGATCAATGGCAACAACATGACGGTGAGTGGTACAGGCCATGCCATGCACCATGGCATGCTCAGGTGTGCCAGCAGCCATTGTGGCTACATGACATGTGTGCATGATGTGCCAGATGCGTGACTGTGGTGCTAATGTATGTCTTACCCCCACAGCGGACGCAACTGAAGAGCAGGCACCAGCAGGGCTGGATGCAGGACATGGACAGCCAGTGCCAGAGGAGGGACAGCAGATGAGCCCTGAGGCAGCAGATGGTGGCGGGGCTGGAGAGGGAGGGGGTGTCAGTGGGGAGGGGGAGGGGAGCAGGGAGGGGAGCAGGGAGGGGAGCAGGGAGGGGGAAGAGGGGGCGTGGGGCCAAGGGGAGGGGGAGGGGGGTGAGGCAGGTTTGGGAGGGGTGTGAGGGTGGAGAGGGGGATTGGGAGGCAGGGGAGGGGAGGGGGAGGAGGCAGGGGTGGGGGCAGGTGCAGGGGTGGGCATGAAGGCGTGGCCAGCCCAGAGTGGCACAGGCCATCATAGGGTGCTGGGGGCCCCTGACATCTGCCCCACAGTGCCGGTGATGTACCCCATCCAGGTGCAGAGCCTGCACACATCAGGGCAGGACAGCAGGTCACACATGCAGCCACACAGACAAGGGGCGATGTGTGTCTGTGCGGGTGCATGTGCGGCCTCCGCTGTGGCGATTCAGGCATAGGCATACACCCTGCGGGAGCAGAGCCAAGCTGTGGGGCAGATGGCAGTGACCATGGGCATGGTGGCTGACAAGCTGCGCATGCTGTGCGACATACTCACAGCAGGTGCAGCTGACCAGCCACCTGGCCAGGGCGGCTCTCAAGGAGTGTGAGTGACAGCCAGACCCATGTCACCTCTGCCCTCTGGCGTCCTGTGCCCCAGGTCTGACAACACCGGTGGGGTTGGGGGTGGCAGGGCCAGGACCCTCAGAAGCACACAGCATGCATATGTAACCCCCCCAATGGAAATAAAAACCTGTTGTTACCATGATCACCACGTCCCTGTGTCTCATTTTGCAAAATGGCAGTGTGGTGCAATTGCCAGATGTGGGCATGTCCCTGTGTGCCCCCCCAGAGGGGGGGGCGATACCAGGGGTATCCCAGTGGTGAGAGTGTAAAGGCTGCTGGGGACAGGGCCAGGAGATGGCCCAGTCATCAGTGGGTGGGGATAGGGACAGCGGTGCAGGTAGTCCTGTGGGTGGGGGCACAGAACCCAGAGGGCATAGATGGGGACGTGACCTGGGGTGTACCAATGATGGGTGTGGAATTGGGGCGGGGTAAGGGGTGGGGGGCCAGCGGGGAGGGTGGTGATGGGGTGGCATGAGGGGGAAGTCGGCGACAGCAGGGGACCCATATACAGTACGGTATGCCATCAGCGCTGGAGCAGGAATGGAGGGTGAGGACGGGGTGGGTGGGATGACTGTGTCGCAGAGACAGACCAGTCATCAGGGTGCAATGTGCATGGGGTGCCAGCAGTGGAGGTGCTGCAGTAAGGACACAGGTTCTGCTCAGTAAGGTACATGCGGCAACGGTAGCGACGGTGGTGCAGACAGGCATGGAGCAGATTGGACTGACAGGGACCGTGCTGCCACAGATGCCCTGCCTGGCAGAGGTATCTATGGTGACAGAATGGGCCAGGTTGAACCCAGAGGCGATGGGTATGGTGAGATAGTGGTGACGGTGAGGGTGGGTGGTGCAGAGGCACCAGGGGGTGGGGGCTATGCCATGGCCCAGTTATGTTGCCAATGGCAGGGGACGTGCACATATGTGAGTGGGTCACAGGGTATCTGGGGCGGGGACCTGTGTGCTTATAGTAGCACTGATATAGCGGGGGAAGGGATGTGCAGGACAGAACTGTGTCCCAGGGGAGGGGACCATGGGGGCGGGCACAGGGGAGGGTGGGGTGGCAGAAATGGCCATTCCGGGTGATGGATATGGGTGCGGGCGTGGCAGTGGGGGGCAGGGGAGACCCAGGTCATGAACAGCAGGGATCGCTAGGGGAGGGGGCACCCTGAGCAAGGAAAGTTGAGGGGCATGTGCCCAGGGCAACCACATGTGTGACAGAGGGGACATGGGGCAGTCAGCTGAAAGAATGGACATGGCCACAGGGTACACCAGTGCAAACACTTTTTATTGTGCACACCAGACCTCCCCCCACACCTACACCCTTCCCCTGCATCCTCTGCCACACCGGCCACATCCCCACACACCCTGTGGGGTGGGTGCTGTTGCCTCCGCTGGTGCTGCTACCACCGGCTGGCCCATGTGTGCCTCATGCACTGCCACTATCCTGCCCATGCTGGCTGCCATTGACCCAGCCATCTCATTCAGGGCCCACACCTCGTGGAGGAGGCTACCCAGCACCAGCCATTGGCATTGCGCCTCATGCCGCAGGCAATGCTGTTCCACTGCCATCTTGCACAATGCCATATGTATGTCTGTGGATGAGACATGGTGAGAGCCATGAGACATGGGTTGCACATTCCACCTGTACACATGCAACAGCTGGCCAGACAGGTCGGACACTCACCCTCTGCATCCACATGCGCTGCCTCAGAGTGGGAACACATCTTCCTGATGACCTGGTAGATGGCTGCCTGTGCAGGCCATGGTGCTAGACCCAGGGATGGTGGCCCAGCTATGCCACCAGCTGCAGCCTCTGCTGTGACATTGCCATCGCCTGCCTCATCAGCCGCCCCACCGTCATCTGAAAGGTGGTGTGCTGCTGCTTCCCCCTCTACCTCCAGTGCTGCCTCATCCTCCTCAAGCACCTCCACATCTGTAGCCACCTCAGACGGGGGACATGGTCTGGACCCTGGGGGCTCCAGCCCCACAGCTGCCTCCATGGCATGTATGTCACCTGTGGGGGGTAAGGGAACACAGCTCAGGTGTGCCATGCCTGGCCAGCCACATACATGTACCTGTCCCATCGTGGCTTGCCAGGCAATGTGGGCCATGGGATAAGTAGGACAATCAGGGTAGTTCCCCGCTGTGTACATGTGGCCAGGGACTCTTCTGGTGCAGGGACATGTGGTGCACCATTGGCTGTATGTGTCCCCGGTGTCAGCAGTGCCTCACTGGTGGCTGTGTGTGCATGCAACTGGGTACAGGCCATGTCAACAGGTGGGACTGCTGGGGTGCTGCTGGGGTTGGCAGGCCACTGTTGCCTGGGACAGGTGTGCCCTGTGGTGGCAGAGATCTGTGCGCTGTGGTGCATGCCCCAGGGTGGCATGGGGCCCTGACGCCGCAACCACCATTTGACATTGGGTGGCTGTGCAGTCTGGGTGCATGGATGTGTGTGTGCCACACGGGTTTGTCCTGGCCGCGCTGGGCTCCACACCCACACCACCCCCTGCATGGTGGCTTGCCCTGTGTCTGGCATCTGGGGATGCCCCCGCATCCCCCTCAGCCCCTGCCCTACCCACCTTGGGAGACCCACCCCATTGATTGCCATCACACATTGCTGCCATCCCACTACCACCACCTACCATGCATGTGGGTGAAGGGGGGCACCGTTGCCCCCACACTCTACATCACCCGGCACTATGCTGCCCTCCAAACCCCTCCACTGTGGCTCAACTCTGCATTGGTGGCTAATGATCCTTGACCCTGCCTGTCCCCCTCTGCACCTGCAGCCTCATGTCCACCCACCCTCACCCATGTGCACCATCGTCACGTCACCCTCCCATGGCCTCCTGGTTCCAGTGGGGCCCAACCAATGTTCCCTCTAATTTTCTGTAGGCTGTGTGTGCATAAAATATCAGCTGTGCAGTTTTTGAAGGAAGGTTAAATTTTTGTGCGCCACATAGCGACACTTGGAGTTATAGACTTTAAAATTTGACTACACATCAGAATACAGTATGTAAACCACATTGATTGCACTAGAAAATATTGTAGAAATTGTGAAAACCGTAAATACACAACAACTTTTAAATTTTAAGACGTCTGTGTTGTTTTCTATCAGAATCAGAACCGTAATTTTTGTGCGCTCTTTTGTAAAGTATGTGCGCTCGTTCGGTGAGGTGTGTGCGCGCGCACGTGCGCACAGCTTAGAGGGAACAGTGGGCCCAACGTGTGCCAGCCACCCTCAGCTGCTGCATTGCTGTCACAGGTCTCTGGTGAGCTGTCCCTGATGTGCCACATGGGCCTTCCCTGTCCCCATCACCCATGGCCTCTCTGCTGCTTCTGTCACTGTTGGCCACATTATGTCCCTTGGTACCCTGTCCGTGCTTGGTCCTATGGCTAGGCCTGTCCCTGGCCTTCCCCCAACCCCCATGTGTTGGCTCTCCCTAGAACACATTCCTCTGTCCCACCTGCACATGGATCCGCTATATCCAGCTTGGGCGGCAGGCCGTGGAGATAGATGGAGCCCAGTCTGTCAGCCAGTTGCTGCTCCAGCAGGGACAGTGTGGCTTGATGTGGTGCACCCCCTCCTGTCGCATGGACGTGGTGCCTCTCAGCAATGGCGCGTGCCCGGACCAAGTGCTTGATGTCACGGAAGCACTTTCTTATGCTCTCAGTATCACAACTGGGTCCCACTGCTGTAGTCACTGCTGTTTCGACCTCCTCCTATGCGATGTTTCATTGGCCAATGGTGGTGGTGCTGCTGAGCCGCCCAAATAGGACCTCATACCGCTCCAGGATGGCTGCCAGGAGGTCATTCTCCTCCTGGGTGTAGCGGGCTGCCCTCCTCCTGGTGTCATTGGGCACTGGCCTGCAGTGATGCTTGCCACCTGCCACACCTCTGCACTATTGCTGCACCCCCTGGCTGTGGCTGGATGGGCCTGCCTTTCCCCCCTCAGGCTCTTCCTTAGCAGGGGATACTGCTGGCTGCTGGCTGGTCATGTCACCCATGGCCATTTCATGTTCTGCACGCTGCGCCATCATGTACCACCCTTGCCATTGCTGACCTGGTGTGTCCCTTTATATATGCAGGACGTGGTTCACCAGATGTTCAGACTGCACAACACATGTTCCTACACATGCGCAGTACACGTTGCCACTACCCAGGGCATGTTTCATGTGTGCGCAGCTGTGCGTTGCCTCTGTGCCACCTTCAGGGGGTGGCATATATCATATGCTCCATATGCGCATGGGGACCCGGCTCGCGCATGTGTCACGGCGTGCTGTACGAGCCCTGCCCCCCTTTGGCATTGCTCTGTGCTATACACGCACCTAATGTGTGTGTTGGGCATAACGTGCGTTCCTACACACACAACGCCATTATGCATCTGTGCGCTTAATGTTCTGTATGTTCGGACCTCTTCATTGTCTGCCCCTATATCCACAGATGCTGTGTCCTCTCCCGCATTTGGTGCCACACATCTGCCGTTTCAGGTATGTAGTTTTACTCTGTGTGCTCAGCTGTAGCTACGGTGCTCTCCGCCATGCGTAGGTACCCCACGAGTTGCATCTACGCTTACATCGTGCAAGCGCACGTTACCCAATCTCTATGTGCATGGGGACATGCTATGTGCCCCTCCCCTTCCTATGCATGCTCTGCAGACCCAATCGCGAGGTGCACCTGTGTGTTGGGGCATGCACGCTACTGCGTGCACTACGGCACTCCGCTTCCATACACACTGTGCGGTTTGCAGAACTGTTGCTGGTGTGCGTTGGTGCATCTGCAGCTGTGTTATGTTGGTTCTGATTAGTTGCCATGCCCCACAATGTATTTAGCTCCCTACATCGCTCAGGCCTCTGTCCATGATGGCTCACACTGACCATGTGGGTTGTGCAGTGCTGGGGTTGCTGGAATTTGAGGAGCTGCGGTTGCCTGATGAGGGAGATGGTATCCTTGGGGCTGAGGCACTGGGGCCGCTGCAACACAGACCTGCAGTTGTGGAGTCTCCACAGGCCGAGGTATGTCCATCATACCACTGTAGGCGTGCAGAGGCACGCCCTCACCTGCCTCGCATCTACAGGCCCAGGCCCATGCTCCAGGACATGCGTGAGGACCAGGTCATCTCCCTCTACTGTATGAGTACAGGAGCTATTAGGGAGCTCTATGAGGCTCTAAGACCTGACCTCGAGCCCCAGACTGCCCGGTCACATGCCATACCGGTATTGGCCAAGCTCCTGACTGCCATACATTTCTTTGCCTCTGGCTGTTTCCAATCCTCGGTGGCTGCAGTGGGGGGGGGGGGGGTGAGCAGGTCCACCTTCTCATGCTGTCTCCATCAGGTACTGCGGGCCATGGTCAGCCGGGTTAGGAATTACATTACGATTCCTAACAGTGGGCAACAGATTGCAGGAATACCACGTGATGGGAACTATTGATTGCACACATGTTACCCTTGTCCCACCCAGAGACAGGGAGGTGGCGTTCTGCAACCGCAAACACTACCATTCCCTGAATGTTCAGGTTGTTTTTGATGCAACTATGCGTATTCTGAATGTGGTTCCCCGGTTTCCAGGGTCCCGCCCATGACTCCCATATCCTGCATCACTCGGCACTATTCAGACAATTTGAGGCCCGACAATATGGGGACTGTGTCCTGATGGGTGGGTATTAACCATCTCTAATATGCACATGTTGTCTCTGTGTCCTGGGGGCACTGCACCTCTCACAGGTGGGACAGGGTCACCTTCGGTGTTCCATTCAGGCCTTCTGACTGCATATCCCCTGCGATACACATGATATGGCATGCTGCATCTCAGACGTCTTTTCAGAACACAGTACGGACACAGTCCATCATGCTGTGGCATATCACTGCCCATACGATGTCTGTTATACATGGTCCCATTGCTGGCTATGACCCCTGCATGTCTCTCCCTGCATTGTGGTTGTGCAGCACTGACATTGTGTGGGGCGGTGTCTTCCAGCATGCCATGTCACTGTCACCGGGGACATGGACACATATGTTTGTGTGTTTCTAGACTTAACTATGTCTGCCATATGTGTGTCATTGCTCTTTTGTGTGTCCTGGTACACGTGCAGGAAACACTGTTTCCAGGTTCCGCTGCTGTACTGCACATGTCTTTTGGTGTGTTCCTCCATGGTGGTATGCGACACAGATTGTTTGCCATCACCTACTGTGCATGGCCTCGGCTCACACACATACGCAAATGTACATGTGTATTCCTAGTTGACTCTGTCTGCAAATTGTGTGTGTGTGCTACTGGGGGGCGGGGCTGGGTTGGCTCACATATTCGTTTTCCTGCTGTGCTGTGTGTTGGAGGCCAATCTCTATTGACCTCATCTGTAACATCACGTGGCTGGCATTTTGTTCCACGTTGCATCCCTCATGTCTGCTCTATATTGGGCAGCAGTGGTGTGCAGTTTCAGCCATCTTGGCTACACCCCTACTGTATATGTTACTGTGACAGCATGTGTGTGTGCACTGTACCATGGCCGTCACATTATTGCATGCATGCTGATCTCTTCCCCATTCCTGGTGCACTGCCAAGTGTCCACCTGCTGTGTTCAGGGATGCCACTCGTGGCTGTTGGCTACAGGTGGTTTGTGATGTGTTTGGTCTGGGTACTGTTGATATATGCTGCCCTCATTGCCCCTCTCCGGTGTCCTGTATCTCACACCCCCAAATGCTGGTGCACAGCTGCCATGTGCCATTATGTGACATCATCCGTGTGTGTCATCGTGTATCTGTTGACCTTTCTCACGTAGATGCTTGTGTGCATTTGTGTGACCACCAGCTCATGCTTGACCTTACCACATTTCTGTCTGCAGGTGATGCGGGATATGGCTGTCATGCCTGGTTGCTGACCCCTGTGTGTCTTCCACGGACACATGCAGAGAGGAGGTACAATGAGGCCCATGCCTCCAGCCACTGAGTCATCGAGCGCACCTTTGGCATTCTGAACAGTCACTTCAGGTGTCTGGATAAGACCGGTGGGGCCTTACAATACAAACCCATGACTGTGGCACAGATCATTCTGGCCTGTTGCATCCTACACAACATTGCACTCAGGTACAATATCTGGGTCGACATTAATGAGGATCTTGAGGAGAATCTGCTGTGCCCTCCTGTACGTGGCCATGGTGACACATTTGTGGGGACGGCAGTCAGGCAACGTCTGACTGAGGAGCTGTTCTCATGTAAGTCCTGTATAAATTGTGATATGCATATTTGTCTACATGTACATGCTGCTGTGTCTGTTTCTGGGCTCTCTCTGGACATATGTATGCTTCCCTTCTGTCTTTACATCCCCAGGAGTAGTCTATGTTCCTGGCCATCGCTGCGGTGCAATGGCACCTGTGTGTACGTCATTCAACCTGCAGGTGACTGCGTTGGGTGGACATAGCGGTACCTGTACTGCGGGGGCACTGTGGCATAGCACATTTCTGTTGATCTCTGTCCACTGCACATATGTTGTTGTGCACCTCTTTGGCATGGCCTCCCTACCCCACATGTTCCGTTTGGCAACCATATGGCCATTAGTTCAGGTCATGTTCTGGGTTTTCATAACTGTATTTGTGGCAACTGTGACGGAGCTGTGTGTGTGTCTGCAGGCGCTGAGTGTGGTGGTGGCGGTTGGCACATACACCCTTCCCTAGCATTATGTCATTATACAATATCTGTGTCTCCTTGCAAGGACTGTGGTGCTTGCCCCCACTGGTCTCAGCTTAGGCTCACAGGGGCTGTATGCTACTGGCGGCATGCTTTCCCCATCTCACTGTGTGTGTGTGTCTGTGTTTTTGGGATGTTTCTATGTGACGGCACACTCTGCTACCCTTGAGCATTGTCTGGTGATGGGATGTGCCTGGACACTTGTGCGGTGGTGCTCACTGCTCTAACTCTAACCTTGTGCTGGTACCCTTGTGTATATTGTGCGCACGTATTTACGCATGTCTTCTATGTTTTCTACTGACCTGTCTCCTGTTTTTTGCCAGTCCACTATGCATCAATGGTTCCGTTTCATGCATCTCATCAGACCTTGAACATGTGGCATTGACGGCTCGACATGTGGACATGGTGATTCCACGCATTTCAATGACATACTCTGCCTTTACTGTGACCTCTTGTGGCCTTTGCCTGCCTCAGACAGTCCCTATCGGACACCTGCTGCACACAGATGGTGCGTTGCATGTTTGATCTGTTATGACTCACATCACACTTCACATGTTTGTTATGGGCTGTTTGTTTTGTCATGGACCTCTGTGGGATCTGTGTGCACCAACACTCCTGGACATGCTGTGGCCCACTGGGCAGCCTGTGTTACATGGCCATAGACATGGCCATTTCAAGATGGCAACCTGGTCGACTGTGCAACCTCCATGCAATGATCCCTGGGGGATGGTGCCATTGGGTGATGGACCTCAGCGAGTGGGATACATGCCTATGATGGACATTATTATTTGACTGATACTTTGTGCAGAACAGGGACGACTAACACAACATTGCTGCGGTGTTCTTGCCGTATGTTGTGGTCATCGCAGTGGACACACTGAACACTCTGCATTACTGTGGCACACTGAGTTGTCACATGTGACCTTGCATGCCCATGGATCTGTGACAGCCATAACAGGACATGTGTCATTTCAGATGACATTTTCACTGTGGATAATGTGTACTGGTCCGTACATGTACAGCAGGACGTCACATACTCGCTGTATGCTGTGCATCTATCTGACAATGTGTTGATGTGTGTGGGCCATGTGTGTGACCTGCAGTGCAGTATATCCACATATGTTTGGGTGAACAGTTACATGCAGCCACATGTGTGCCACAGGGGGGACATCCTGTAGGCCCTGTTTCTATGTCTGGCTACCTTGTACTTGGACATGACAAACTGTTGCCACCACACCACTATGATGTGTGCCACCATCTGTGATTGCTGTTTGACCCTCTCAGGGCATGTTACAGTTCATCTGGGGCAGCACTCTGTCATGATTCAATGTACATGGTGCATGTGCATCTGCCTGATTCTGGGTTTGCAACACTGCATGTGCCTACGTGGATTCTGTGTGGGTTAGTGCACCATTGTTGCCCTTTCATTCTACCTCCACATACATGTTATTGTGTGTGGCTCCTCTACAGATGTGCTGCTGTACATTGATTTACCTACCAATCAATGCATGTGTGCCCAAAACTCCATATGACATGGCATTGTGCCACTCACATTGCACCATTACTTTAGCTGTGGGGTGGGGGGTGTCTCTTTTTTCTGCCTTTGGTTGTGCATTCCCTGTTCATTGGCATATATGTGATGCTTTTGTATCTATAACACCCATTGCAGCAGGCCTTCTGCATGGTGCTACCTCTATGTCTGTGAGGTTCGGCTTTGTTTGTTCTTTGGCAACGTGCATCTCTTACCTGTTTCCATGTCTTCATTTTGCCTTGTGTAACTGTTTTTGCTCCCATTTGGGCATTAAAGGTGTTTCTGTACATGCGTAACTGACGTCTTCTGATTCTCAGGCACATCACAGACTTTTGACTGGCCATCTACACTGCTGTATGACCCATTGATACACACACATATGGTCTACACAGTTGAGGGGTGGTGCTGGGGCATTGAGACATGACAGTTTCTTAATGTTTCTGCATTTGCCTGTGCACTGCAGATCTACATTACTGTATGTCAGCATGGCATTACATCTAGGTATCCTCTGTTCCGACCCTATCGCCTTCTGGTTGTGTGGGCAGCTGGGTGTACCTGCCTGGACTGTGCCCCCTGTCAGTTGTGTGTTCCTGTGCTATTCCCATGATGATGCAGACAATGTACATCACTGCCATCTGGTTCACTCACATCACTGTGTCGCCAGTCGACCTTTCAGGTCATTGCCCAATGTGTGTGTTCTATCATACACAACAAGTGTGTGGTGTATTGGACATTGTGCTGCTGCATTCCTGCGCACAGATGGTTTCACTGCTGGCCACATACGTATTCCATTTTAACACAGGTACATTCATTGCTCCCATGTGCCTGTACAGTTGGATATCGTCTATCTTGGAGCATTGTGGCTTCTTGTGGGTGGGCATCTCTACTACTTGGGAACATGCATGCCCAGGCTGGTGCCTCTACATCCCCACCTGGGATGTGTGTGTCGGACATAGCTGGCATTGGTGTTCGTTGGCACTGGTGCTGGCGGCGGCTGCGGGACGGATTGCATATGCACCTGCCTCCTTGTCTACACATCATCCACTGCAGAGATGTTTATGTCTTGGTGTGGCACTATGGTTCTCACACTGGTCTGGGTACCTGGGGACCAGGGTTCAATTCCCCATGTAGCATTTGTCAGGCCACATTCCCTGCATTGCTCTGAAGGGTTCCAGTTAATCATTGTCACCATTTGATGTACATTATGAGGTTAATGTTGCCATGGACACTGTTTTGCTTGATATCTGGCCAGTCTCTGGCACCCATTACATATATATGTGTGTAGACTAGCAGACATCTAGCTGTATATGCTTTTTCTGGCTTGTGTATCCTGTATTGCCAGGCACGTATGCCTTTGTGGACATTTCATGACTCCTGTGTGTTTGGTCCTCCACATGCAGCACCCACTGTGTACATGTACACATCTCCTGGACATGATCTGTCCTGCTCCTCATCTGTTGACGAACCAGTGGCTTTGGTGTGACATGTTGTACAGACATTTGTCTCTGCTGCTGCATCACCACACTGACCATCCTGGACCACTGGCAGTTGACTGTGTGCCAGCCATCTGCCACCTCACACGGTGCTATGACTTTCCATACACACATTCCATTTGGTGGTACATATTAGCAATGTAGTTGCCGTGGTTGTTTGGGATAGTGGTTAGAGGCATGCATTGGGCCACCATAGGTTGTGGGTTTGATCCCAGCATGTTCCATTCCTCTTCTTTTCTTGTGTTCTTCTAATCTTACCATGCAATGGCTGAAAATTTGTCACCTCTCCGCACACCCTCCCTTCTCTTCTGTGTGCCCTCTATGCAGCCTATCTGTCACATATTAGCTGTTACATATGGTCCTTATCATTATGCTGTCCAAGTGAGCAGTTGGCTTGGGGGATTGGTAGTGCTGTTGTGATGCTGGTGTTGGACACGTTGTTGTGCAGGTTTGATTCTCAAGTGCTCCTTTTTGGTTCTGTTCCCCGTTTTGCCCTGGTCCACTGACCATGCACTCAGCTGTCCCCTCTGCAGGCCCCTGACACCTTTTCTATTTTGGATCTTCGCTCCTTGGCATGCTATGTTCACAGCATTCCATTTCATGGTGTGTGTGCATATGTTTATTTGTGTCTTTTGTCCCACTTACAGACTTCAATATCAGCTGTGGACGTCTGTTCTGCATTTGTGTTGCATCATGGGCACTGGTGGGGTTGCCCTATCCTGGCACACAACAGGCGTTTTGTGTGGTGTCCTGCAGTGTTCTTGTATGCAGACATTGCTGTGGAATGCAACATGGTGGTGTAGCCTGCTGGTTTGTGCACTGACATTCTGCCCACTGGTCATGGGTTCGATTTCTGTTTGTTCTCGTTTTTTATGCCTGTCCTATACAACTACTTGTCATTCCTTTGGACAGTCATATCTCAGCGGATCTGTGCTGCCAGCCCATAGTACCCTCATCACAGTTGCCAACCATCCTTCTGTCCGTCTATCTGTGTGTGTCAGCTGTGTGGCGTCCTGTCTTCATGTGCAGGCTGCTACCCCATGTCCTGCGCTGATACCCTTTTCTGCATTGCGGCTCTTCATGCTTGCCTCTCCTGTGTCTGCTCTGCATAGCACTACTACTCCTCTGTCCTCCTATCATTGCACTTGTCTTGCCACCTCTACCTCCACTGGTGGACACGTATCCCCATCCTCTGCCACCAACTGTCATTGTGACAGTTTACATTGCCAGCAGCCTGTGCATCTGTACAGCTGCCTCCGATATGTTTGTCCACTTTACCGGCTGCCACATAGGCTGCACACAGACTAGGTGGGTCCATCAGCTCCCACCTCTCCTTCCTTCCATCACTTGTCCATTGCCTATGCTTGGTGCTCGGTGCAGTGTTAGGATTACATCTGTGTTTCAGCCTTACATTTCATGCTTGTCAACTTGGGCCACCTTACTGCCCCTACGGCTCCATATCTTTGGTCACTTTAGCATAATCATTGTAGCACCCGGACCTGGGGCACCTTAGGTTTCGGCACTTTGTAGGGAGCCTTACGGTAGGTACCTTGTGCGGCGCTTTGTAACGCGCCTTAGATCAGGGCGCCCTGTATCGCGCGTTGTCTCATGTAGTTTGCCGTGATGATACACCGCCCACACCTTTATGTGGGCATCTGTACCTTTACCGCGGAACCTAACGTGAATGACATTACCGCAGTTTAGTAAACATGCCCCTTAGTTGTAAAAGCATACAGCAACACAACTCCTAAGCTTAAACCAAAGAGAAATGAACACTCTGCTCCCTTCAAGCTGTTTTTTCTCAATCTGATTTTTGTGCTTTCAGCTAGCAAGCCCTAGTATCCCTTCCTCACTGCTTTAAAGTCAGACTCCAAGCTCATTGTTTTTTCAATCTTTTTTTTCTTCTTTGAAGCCCGAAGCTTGAGGAGCCAGCACCATACTTAGCCCTGTGCAAATGGTGCAGCCACACAGGGAGCAAACAAAATAGGGGCACATTTGGGGTTGCTGGCCTCAGCTCCCTCCCCCCATGTTGCCTGCCCTTGCCTCACCACTGTTGATTTCCGTGTTCCTTTGGTGGTGGCAGTGGCAGCAGTGTTATCCAATTGAAAAAAAAACATGGGTCTTTCCGACTCCGCGCTTGCATATTGGCCTGATCCCTCCCTCCTCTGATGTATCCTCGCGTCAGAGGAGGGAAGGACCAGACCTGCAAGCAAGCACAGAGTCAGAAAGACTTGCATTGTATTTTTTTTTTTTTTTGTATTTTCAAAATTTTCAAATGTATACAAAGTAAACATTTAGGAAAAATAAACAACCAATTTCGACTTAGGAAATAAGAAAATGCAAAGGATTTTTTTTTAAATTGGAAGAAATACAAGCCCACATCAAGAGAGGCTATCTAAAGGCCCACACCCCCACTAATAATGAAGATC
This sequence comes from Ichthyophis bannanicus, assembly GCA_033557465.1. Taxonomy (NCBI): domain Eukaryota; kingdom Metazoa; phylum Chordata; class Amphibia; order Gymnophiona; family Ichthyophiidae; genus Ichthyophis; species Ichthyophis bannanicus. Next base: position 1,159,731,096 of record CM066032.1, on the reverse strand, counting down.
CCAATCATACAAACAGCCAAGACACGAAAAAAACCCAAGGAAAATTAACATTCTTATTTATCATTATCCTTATCAAGCAGGAACCGTTCCAACTGTGATGGTTCCATGAAAGTAAATTTTGTACCACTGTTGGTGACCAAACACTTACAGGAGTACTTCAAATAAAATGTAGCTCCAATAGCCAAAACCCTAGGTCTAATTTGAAAAAAATTTTTTTGACGTGATTGGGTGACTTTTGCAACATCAGGAAAAAATAGGAATTACACTTACCTGGTAATTGTGGTTCCTTGAGGGACTCCAGTTTAGTCTTCAACCTCTGGGTAGTGAACCTCCTCCTGCAGCTTGGAGACTGGGCATGTCAAAAACTCATGACATCACTGGATATAGCCTGCTGGTCTCTCCCGTCAGCCCGCAGTGAACTATTGACAAAGCAGACTCAAAGGAGCAAAAAATCAGTAACTTTTTTTTTTAAACTTAACATTATATTCAAGGGCACGCAGAACATATAACCTATCTACCTACTACTCCCATTCCAGAAGGAAAGGGACTGCTTCCTGCATGCTCTCCTTTCCATCGACTGCCTAGCCCTAAACAATCCAGAGCAATATATCAATATATATAACAATATCATAATATAATAATATAACAATATAGCACAAAACAAATGGAAGCATCAAAATGACTGAACACCAGTGAAGGCCTATATCCACTTTTAACCTTGCACTTCCCCCAACAGAAAAACCACTGCTAAGATCCCATCCCCAGGCAGGAATGAGGACTAAACTGGAGTCACTCAAGGAACCACAATTACCAGATAAGTGTAATTCCTATTTCCTTATCGTTCCTCCAGTTTAGTCCTCATCCTCTGGGATGTATCAGAGCAGTAATCATTGGGAGGAACATTTCTAGCCGGATCTCAACACCGCCTCCCTGAAAATGGCATCCTTAGCCACCAGAACATCTAGGCGGTAGTGCTTACTGAAAGTATGGAGAGACAACCAAGAGGCCTCCCTACAGATGTCCACTGGCGGAACCAAACTGTGCTCCATCCAAGAAGACGCACTCTGGTAGAGTGATGTCATAAGCTCCCTGGGACTATACGGTCCCATAGAAGATAAGCCAATGCCCTCGCCGCTCCAATCCATCCAGAAATGGACTCCTTCGCCGCTGCTTCTCTTTGTGGGGCCCTCCGAACACCCCGAAGAGAGATGATCCGCCTTGCGAACATTTCTGAAACCTTTAAACACTGCCGCAGCGTTCTCTTGACGTCCAAACAGCGCAAGCTATGGTTAAATACACTCCCCTCTGCCGCACCTAGCACTGGAAGAGAGACCATTTTAGTTAGGTGAACATAGAAACCACCTTTGGCAACAACGACGGAACCAGCCGCCAGGCCACCTTCTGTCTGGAGACAGACAAAAAACGATTCCCGACAGGTCAACGCCTGCAACTCCGAAAATCGTCTCGCCGAACAGATGACCATCAAACATACCGTCTTCAAGGCAAAACCCTTAACCTATGCCTGTTGCAAGGGCCCTGATGGCACGCTAGCTAACGCTCCTAAAACCAACTTGAGCTTCCCCGTGGAATTAATATCCTACGACAGGGCTACAGTCTGGTAACCGCCTGAGAAAGCATACCACATCGACCTGTGCATGAGAGCCACTCCCTGTCCTTTGCCCCTATAGCAAGACAGAGCTGCTAACGGAACACTCCAGGACCTGCCTTTACCAAACCTGTCCTGCAGAAAACTTAATACTAAGGGAAAAGACACTGTTGTCACGCGAGCATGCCTCCGCGAGCACCCGTCCTCAAAGATGCGCCATATACGCACATATGCAAGAGACATAGACTTTTTTTTTGCGGCAAGGTGGCAAAGACTGCTGTCGAGCAACTCTTTTTCCTTAAGCTTGCCCTTTCAATGGCACCTCGTAAGCAAAAACTGATGCACCTGAGACATTCGAAGGGAACTTCGTAGCAACAGAATCTCCAGTGTCGGAAACCTCCATGGATTCCCGTTGAGCAACCGTATGAGGCAGGCATACCACGGGTGCCTCGGCCAGCATGAGGCCCCCAACCACATGTTTCCCCGAGTGCTTTGATACGCAGAACCACTCGACCTATGAGTGCCCCCGGTGGAAAGACATAGAGAAGACCGGATGACGGCCGCTGTTGAAACAGTGCGCCGATGCCTTCCGACCTTCTTTCGCGTCGTCTGCTGAAGAAGCGACCCGTTTACGCAGAGTGAAATTCCGCCATGAGATCTATTACTGGTTGTCCCCATATGCAACCAATCTGTGCGAACACCTCCGGATGCCACTCCCATTCTCTGGCATCTACTCGGACCCAGCTGAGGAAATCCTCCATCACAATGTCCTTACCCGCAACATGCGCCACCGAAAACGCTGGCAGCCAAAGCTCTATCCACACACACAGACCCCCAGCCATGGCCTCTATGGCCACACTTCCGGTTCTGCCCTGCCGATTGATGTAGGCCACCGCCACGGAGTTGTAAGACAGTACTCTCACCGCTCGACCTGTCACCGTAGCTTTGAACGCCTGCAATGCCCGGCGTATCGCTCGCATTTCCAGTCGGTTGATTGACCACTGGGTTTCCTGTGTACTCCAAGAGCCTTGCGCGAAACGATCTCCAAACATAGCGGAGTTTAACAAAGTTTTTGGCCAAGCTCCCGGAGGAAAGGTCCATAACCTTTTATTAGAGAGAAGCTGGAAAATTATATATATATTTTTTTAATATCAACTTTCACCAATTCAAGATGTTCTACAAGGCACACAACCCAACAGAGCGTCACATCTGCTGTACATGCAACGGAACCCTTAAAATATGAGCATACATGAATCCACCGCTTGCCCCGATACAAGCACTGAGTAGCCTATTCGTCCTTTTGGAAACCAGCCAGGTCCTTAAGACCAGGATTGGCTACCCTAGGAAACAGGATACTGGACCTGAAAGAGCTTGGTCTGACCCAGTATGGCATTTCTCGTATCCTTATAAACGGAACCTCCCCAAGGTCTCTGCCTTGGAAGTAACAGGCTGCGCCTGGCCCTGTGGCCCTGTGGCTAGCTCACATGGAGCAGTGCGGCCTAGTGGTTGAGGCAAGTTGCCAGAGGACCAAGGGTTTGAATTCCCATCGAGACCACCAACCTTGGGCCATAAAAACTGGGGTTTCTGGTCCCACAGGTGGTCCTTCTGGCCTTCGTTAAGCAACTTAACCCTCTGCCTCAGGTACCAAAACATAAATTGTGAGCCCTTCAGGGACAAGGGAAACAGAACTACCGTAATCGACTGTATGCCACCCTGACCTGTAGGCAATCAGTATACTCAAATAAATAACTGACTGGGAATATGTGACCGTAGCAAACACTGGCAGTGGAGAGACATCAGAGCTGGTGCTGGTTCCTGGTCTTCCTTTCTCACTCTCCCAGTCCTTCTGCCAGCATTGAGAAAAGGCTGAGAATAGATTGTCCAGTGGGCCGGGGACCTTGCGTCCTGGACATCAGAGAGAAAGAGGGGCTAGAATCTGGGAGCAAAGCCCAAAGAGAAAAGGATACTGGTGACTGTGACACTGTAGCTTTTTCAGATGGCTCACTCCACAGCAGATCCCACGACTGCATCTCCAACCCCATGTAACACCATGAGGACCTCACGCACTTTATTACAATCGACATCCCCCCATTACTGGAGAAATTACCTTAGTCTGATAATACAGTCTGAGCAAAGAAATGCAGTCTCACTCTGCAAAGAGTGCACCCAAAAATCATGCCTAAGCAATTGTGAGCACATACAAAATGCACATCTACATATACGGGTGACCCAGCACCTGTCACCCAAACACAGTGCAGTGAGCACGCTTGAACATAGGCTTAATGCATGGAGCATACACAGAGTATTGACTTCCTCTATGAAACCTTCCAGTGCCCTGGAGCGCTAAGACCCAGACTGTGCTACCTAGACGTCCTACTCTTCACCCTCAGCACGGGCCCTTTAACAAGATGGCACAGATGGGTCAGTGCCTCTGCTAAGTGCTTAAAGCCCTGCTCTAACAGCACAGGCTCTAGAAATAGATGAGAATTTCCTGGGAAGGGCATGCTAAGTGGAGCTATGAAACACACAGGCACCCCCCCCCCCCCCCGGCCTTCCTGCAGTCAGAGAAATAGCAGTGGGATACACCGACAACCTTGCAAGTGGAGGTCTTAGAAGTTGCTGCAGTGTGAACCTGATGAGGAATACGATTTTGTATTTTACCCCCCCCCCCCCCCAGGGATGGGGGCACTGAATACTATATGTGATTCATGAGCAGCGCTGCTATCCAGTGGCTTTTAGGGCACCAGAGCCCGACAAACGATACAGAAGTTAGGAGCTTTAAATCTTGATCATATAATCTTAATTTGCAGAACATTACAGTTGCTTGTTTAGTCACTAACCCCTGAGTGCCCATGAGGTGGCCCTGTGGTTATTTCTTCCCTGACTTGCAGAGATCGATCTGACTGATGATGGCTGCATACACACGGTCACAGAAAGGCACTATTGAGTGTACCAGCTGCCCTCTGGTGGCCATAGACTGTAGCACAGGCACTTCTTGGTTGACAGTTTAACTGTCATTATTATTATATATTTTTTTTATATCCTAAGGTTTCCTAAACCTGTCCCTGTGAAACCACAGGTGTTTGGGCAACTTTCACTATAGAATACACAAAAGCACACTTCCAGCCTGTCCCTCCTTCCACCTATAAGTTAGGGCTCTGCTCTTGAACCTAAAAGCTGCCAATTTGCCTAATATCCCGGGACTTAACAGATGCTCCTCAGAGACATGATTAGGAGGGAAAGAACATGTGGCATCAGAGATCAATGCCAAAACTGCTGTCCTATAAAACTAAGAATAAATTTAAATATAAAGAGGACTGAAAACAGCCCCCTTAAGGCTGAGGAACCCCCTGAGCCTCAAAAAACTTACAAACAAAAGAAAGAAACACTAGACCTAAAAATCTAGCTATTCTGCCTGTTGTCTTCCTCACACAGGCAGCTCACTGCAACTCTCGCCATGCGGTCCAAATACCTAGAGAGAAAATGACCACCCCTTTGCCAATGAATTTTGGTGCCAAGAACAACAGCCGCTGCAAAAAGGAGGCCTCAGGAGACCGACAGAGCCCGAAGGCCTTACCTGCAGGGCCGAAAGCCACACAGCCTGCTCCAACTGCCTTGAATTCATCCGATCCTCAAGCTGCGCTGCTGCGCCTGGCAGCCGCGGTGAGGACCGCTCAGCCGGTTCCACAGAGTAAAATTAAAATCCCGCAGCAACAGAGAGGCTCCACCTCACACAGCTTCTGTGTGGCTGTACGGGTCCCGGAGCTCTCTCCCGTACCGTCAAGGGAGAGAGATCCACACCGGCAAATGCCTGCAGCAAGTGAAAATAACTGACAAGGAGGGAAGGCGGGAGCTGCTACTAATTTAAAGAGCCAGGCTCATATTTAAAATTACTGTAAATATAAGGAAATTTGCTCCTAACAACTAAAGGGAACTAATCCCTGATTGCCAATTAACCAAAGGTAACTGAATTAAAAGTAAAATTAAAGGTAAAAATCAAAAGTAAAATCAGAATAGAATTTGTCACACTAAATGCTCCTTATCTGTTTCCCCAAGTGAGCCCAGAAGCTAGGCTCACTATGTCCTCCTGCTGCATGGAGACTGGACACATTGGGGGCTGATGGGAGAGACCAGCAGGCTATATCCAGTGATGTCATGAGTTTTTGACATGCCCAGTCTCCAAGCTGCAGGAGGAGGTTCACTACCCAGAGGTTGAGGAATAAACTGGAGGAACGATAAGGAACCATTAATGGTTGACCACAAAAATAAATATTCTTCTTAGAAAAGTAAAGACAAAAAATCATCCCTTTCACCGCCTCTGAATGAGAAGTAACCAACAATGTCGCCCTCTAAGAGACCTTTTCAAAGGAGGTCTCCAGAAAGGTACTTAAATCTAATTCATCCAAATCAACTGTCCAAGCCCCAAGTAGCCTCCAATGCACCACAGCACACACAAACATTTAAACCTCACCACAAGGGATGGGCAGCTGTAGTCCGGTCTGTGATAGGTGGAAGACGTAGAAGGAAGTGCTACAAACACTGTCCAAGCCCCAAGTAGCCTCCCTGCATTGTTTTTTTAATTGGATGTCTACTCTGCTGCTGCTGCTGCTACACTGTTGTCAAGGGAACACGAAAAGTGGCGGTGGCTGGGCAAGGGCAGGTAGCGCGGGAAGGGAGTCAGCAGGACATGGAGGTAAGAGGGGGGAGATGCCTGGCATGGGGCAAATGACAAACCTGTGATGGGGGGGAGCACCAGATGTGCAAGTCGCACAGGGCACATTTAAGGCTTGGTAATGTGGATAGTGTGTAGAAATATTAAATAAATAAAGTTACCTGGTGTCCCACGGTGCTGAGGAGTCCAGGGCCCTGGAAATGGAGCCTGGGGACAGGGTGAGGCTTCAGAGTAGGCCACAATAGAACGCGGTGCCAGGGACCCATCTAAAGTTTAAAAAAATGGTGCCCGCTGGGTCCCTGGGTGTCCTGGAGTGCTGGGGATCTAATTTGGGGGTTTGCCAGGCAGTTTTGAGGCTTTGGGGAGGAGCTGAAGGCAAGAACTCCTCACCGGATGGAACTGCAAAGTAAAATGAAACACCACAGCATTGCTCTATTGAGCTCCAATTGATTTAAAGGGGCCACGCTGTGAAATAAAATAAAGGTAGGAAAAAATTTTCAAACGTAACAGGGATTTGAATATAGGATTCAGGTAAGGGGATTTATGGATACATGACCCTATGTTTATTTTTAAATTTATTTATTTATTTATTTATTTATTTTATTCTCTTATATACCGCGCTATTCTGCATCAGTGCGGTTTACATTGAACAAACTGAAATTACATTGAACAGGGCATTATAACTTGGAGATAACTATTTTACAGGGAACATGGGCTATGGAGGGTTAAGTGGCTTGCCCAAGACCACAAGGAGCACCTGTGGGACTAGAAACCCCAGTCCTTCCGGCCCAAGGTTGCTGTCCTCTAGTGGGATTTGAACCCCCGACCTTCCGGCCTGAAGTACCTTGCCCCAACCACTGGGCATCCAAATTATTTGAGGTAGTTCGGCCAAGTGGGATTGAGAGTTAGGAATTTGTTTTTTTACATTGGGTTAATGAGAGGAGATTTTAAGAAGAGCAGGGGGGGGGGGGGCAGTTTACCTAAAAATTTAAAAGGACATTATCTCAATTTGGGAATATGTGTAATAGCGCAAAATAAAGGTGATTTTTCTATAGAGTTTAATGGGGTTGCCATGGTAACACCATGGTAACAATTCAAACTGGCCAACTTTCATCACAGCCTAGGGATGGAATCCCAAGCCTAGTGGGAAGTGGAGATTTGACACCCCATTGGTTCTTCCCTGGAGACACCATAGAAACCCCTTGGTTACATTCTGGAAATAGGAGGTATTTCCTTCGATACCTGAGTTTCTTTCAGGTAGAGACCATCAGGGAAGCAAAGTGACAAGATCTATGCTTAAGTGGCTGGGAGGCCAGGCCTCTCAAAAGCCTAAGTTAATGGTTTAATGGTAAAAATTAGAGCTGTTTATGAATGAGAGTGGTGTGTATGAAGAAGGAATATGTAATTAAAGTGGCCTGCATACTTTTGCCACTATGATTGAGAATGAAACTGGTTTGAATGAATTTTAATTGATTCTGGAGCATCCCAGATATTGTAAGGGTGGAATATAATTCCCATTAATGGAATATAATTCCCACTAAAGAGGCTTCAGGTGGGACAAGCCTGAAAAATTCCATAATCTCAGAAAGTATGAGATTAGTAAGGGCCGGGTTCCAGCAAGACCTGTATAAATCTGAAATGTTAAGTGAGAGGCTAATTCACTTTAAAAAGACACGGCCATGAATATCTCTGCTGAATAAAGCTCCAGTGAGAGAGAGAGAATGAATATTTGGCTGACAAAGTACATGTGTAGAGTGTGAGAGGGTATAACAGCAAAACAAGGTCTCTACAGCCAGGGAACCTACCATTCTTTTTGTTTCGTCCCTAAGTTATAAAACGTTTAGAAGAATGAACCTGTGACCCAGGTTTTATGGAAATTGATATATCATACTTAATTAAATAAATATAAACCTCATAATAGGCCAGATGGGTTTTGCCTTTTTCTTTTAGTTAAAGTTAGGTTAGCAGGTTTTATACATGAGCCTCAGCTGGAATTAAGAGAAGAAGGAAGCAAGCTGCCATTAAACCCAGAGGAAGAGAGAAAGAGAGAGAGAGAAAAGACAACGAGATGACTTTGTAGCAACGTTAAGGCCCTGGCCAGTGGTATGAACTGTATCATTGAATACATATATCAGTGATTTATGGGAACAAACTAAACTTAGGGGTATGTTTACTAAACCATCTTAACATAGCTCTGAAAATTAGCGCCAGTGAAAACCTCGCGCTAGGCACATTTGCAGGACAGAGAAACCATTTCAGTCAGCAATGTACAGCAAAGGCAGGGAACCCCAGAAAAGTGATAGTAGTGATACATGTGCAGACACCAAAAAGGCAAATAAACATAGAAAATGACCAGAACCACATCTGAAATCCCAATAACCAATCTGGCCAATAGTGATATTAATGATAAACATAAAGCAATACTACTGACAAAGCGTAAAAAGAAAGATATCATGTTTGGAAGGGTCTATGCTCTGCCCCCCTACAAAGTGAATGATCCCACATTGAAATAGCGGTGATCAGGGTTGTTGTCATTTATATTGGGTAAGTTTGTTATGGCGTGCACATGTGCAGCAACAGCAGAGTGGGCATGTAGGAAACAGCAACTGTACTGATGCTGTAAATGGGATACAGGGGGCTGCAGGTGGCACATGCTGTGGTCCAGCTGGGGCACAGTGCGGACTAGGCAGATGCCTAGGTGGCACATAGGAATGCCGAAACTGTAAAGCAGCAAGACAGCAACTGACAAGGGTCCAACATGGGCATGAGTGTGTGTCCCACGGTGTCACAGGGGATATTACCCAGCAAGTACCCCCAAGGGCACATAACATTGGCAGGCGGTGCCAGGGGGAAGTGCACCTGTCCATGTAGGCACCCCTACCCGACAACCCACACCATAGGCAGCTGCCTACCGGAACACTGGATGGCCTGGGACTGCGCACCACCAGCACCACTGGCATAAGGGCATGTCAGCATGGTGGCGGAAGGGTGCTGGTGGCAGAGGGGGCAGTGGCATCTGCCCACAACATACCACGGCCAAGCCCCATTTAGGTGGGTGCTGTGCACTGCAACAGACAAGGTCTGCCTGACTAACAGTCATGGTATCCCCAGGGAATGACCTGCCCCTGTGGCAACAGTTTGGTGCAGTACACACAGCCAGTGTGTTCAGGGGCAGAAGATCACAGGTTCAAGTCCCAGCTGTGGCTCCTGCCAACCTTGTCCCCATATTTTACCCAGTACTAAACCGTGGTAATAAAGACGGAACCTTTATTGCAGATGGAATAAACATGCCTGAAATGCCTATATTTTACCCTACAGAGCACAGACACCATAAACATGTGCAATCCCTAGAGCAGAGTTTCACAACTGTAGTCCTGGAGGGCCAAACACCATTCAGGTTTCATGCTGTCCCTAATAGATATGCCTGTTCTGCATTTGTATGCACCGCCCCATTGTATGCAAATGTACCTCATGCATATTCATTAGGGACAGCATGAAAACCTGAACTGTGTTTGGCCCACTAGGACTGGAGTTGGGAGCCTCTGCCCTAGAGCAGTGGCCAGCAGGAGCACACACACCCACACCCACAGGCTCCACTATCCAAAGCCTCATGGAGAGTCAGGCTGTTGGGCCCTGCGCAGAACAGCATCTCCCAATACTGGCACCTGCATACCTTAGCAATGCCGTCCTAAACTTGGGAACATGTTCCACATATATCAAAATGTTGCTATGATTAATGTCAGCTAACAAATCCTAAGTTAAACACGATTTTTTGATACAGATTCATCATAGCAACCTTTCTGATAATTGTGAAGTGTGTTTCTGTTATTGCTTTTGACAGTGTTTACCACCCCGGGGAGTGACCTCAACAGTATTGCGTACCATAGCAATGCCCGCACTGTGCCCAGGACTGGTGAGGCAGCCAGGTCTGCCACAAACCTCCATATTTGCACAATGCTGGCATAGGTGTGGGAGTGTGTGTATGTCTATCCAGTGTGTTGTGGCTGCCCACTCCTTACTGAACCCACACTGCTTGCACTGTTTCCAGTGTTAGCCTGCCAATGTGCATAATGAGGAGCAAGGTACTGTGGGTATGGCCCGGACAGGATGCATCTGCACAGGGTATAGGGCAATGGCTGGGACATTGTAGTGCCCGACCACCACCTGCATGGACAGGGTGGCCACAGCATGTCATGCTGGGAGGTCACTCTCACCCTGACTGAGCAGTGACCACGGCATGGCTAGGTTCCCCCATAGTGCTATGCAGAATTTCTCTCCACTGATATTTATGGGTTCTCTTTTCTGGGGCCCAATCACTGACATACCTGCTTGGTGCATGTGCTCGCATCCCATTTTTGGGTGCACACAGTTCCTCCAGGAACATTCACTATGTACCTAGCTAGCAGACTGTCTGCAGTTAGCATGTGTATGGCTGGGACACCTTGCAGGGTGCAGCGGGTGGAGACTGACTGCACCCTTTGCTGGTGAATGTCAGATAGTGGTGGGGGGCAGCTGGTCTTCTCTAGCAGTCTGCCATTGCCTTATGTGATGTGTACAGATCTGCATCGACTGCCCTGTAGGGTGTCTGTTCCCCAGCAGGACTGGGGTTTATGGTCCTCTCTACTGCCACCATTGCAGAGATGTATAATGTGGATCTGTTGGTGGGAGATCCTGTCCCCCCACCCTGAGCCACAGAGGGCGGGTTGGGTGGTGCTACATAATCTGCTTTTGGGTCCAAACACCCCCCTTCACCTATAGCATGTGACCATGGCACCCACACGGGATATGCACTATTCTGGGTGCAGCATAGTCCACAAGGGCTAGACGTGACTGAGAAATACAGATGGACACAGGTGTATCCTAGGTGTGTCTGCAAGGACTACCTATCACACACTGGCACTGATGGTGATCTGCAGTACAGCCTATCTCAGCCAAGCTAGGTGCTGCGGACCTGGTGCTGGGTGCCCCATCTCACCCTCAGGGTGAGCACAGGACCCGTACAATGTCACGGTCTGTAGTTACTCTGTGCCAGTAACACACACGGTCGGTTCCCCCTACCAGGCCTAGGTGCTGTTGAGGGGGGGGGGGGCAAGAAGCAAGAGACGTATGAAGGTCACAGGAGCGTTTATTTGAAGAACCCCAACGCGTTTCGGCAATGCCTTCTTCAGGGGGTATGCAGCTTATAAAATAAAATAAAATAAAGTAAAATCGATACAGTAAAAACAATATGAATGATGTGCATTATGAAAAAAACAAATATGAAATTTGAAAGGCATGTTATACACAGAAAACATTAATATAAATGTAAAACAAAATACAAGGAATAAAAAATGAATACAGATATTTAAAAAACCTTATATTAAAAAACTAAATGTAGGTATTAAAAAACATGAAAAACCAAACAAAACACTGGGCAGCAAAGAAACAAGTACACAGATGAGCTCTAAATATAAAATTTTAAACCAAGATATTGGAAATATATGGATGGAAAGTAAAATAGACCTATTAAATGCATGTATAATTGCCATTACTCATTATAACACCCTATGGTGTATTACAAGTGCTTAGTAGTCTTGAGCGCTATCCTCTGAACTATAGAGGAAATAACAAGACAAGGTTGTAATTACAATCACACATAATCTGTTGTAGAGGGAAACTAACCAAAAACGGAACCCAAGGAACCAGACCTACACGTAGGTAAATTGTGTTTGCATATCAGTATACCTACGTGTAGGCCTGGTTCCTTGGGTTCCGCTTTTGGTTTGACTTGTCCTTGCGGATACCTTCTTCTCCTGTGGTTTGACCTGTAGAGGGAAACTCTTACATCTCCCAAATGCAGACAATAGCATAGAGCTAAATATTGGCTTCACTGAAAATTCTATATCCTCCAATACTGTACACATTATGGAGAGAAAGATAAAAATAAATAATGTACAACAATGTGTAACACTGTATAGAGAAAGGAGAACGTATATTAATAAAAATGGATACCACCCTTATCAATCGAAGTGTATAGAGATAATGCCTGTATATCATTGTGAGAAGAACCCTTTTAAAACTGGTATTGTAGAACTTCCAGAGTGAAAATATTGTATACATTCTTTTTTTGAAATATAATACCATGGTCAAATTGAAAACTAGTATGGAGTGTGTTCTCTTTAAGCAATTCAAAAGCTTGACCCAGAGCATGAATGGGAAACTGCAGAGCGTGTTCTTATGTGAAAAAACGGTCTCTTATAAAAACATTCATTAAAAAGGTAATCTATAAAGACTAACCTTGAAGCTAAATATGAGCATTTGATATATAAAACTTAATGCTAAAAAATGGGAAAACCAAGAAACAGTACTATATAATGAAAAATACCTGTGTATAAGTTATATTGTTTTAAAAGGGAAACCCAGTACTTAAAAGAGAAATTATATGAAACTGCAAAATAATGTCGAAGACTGAAATACAGTACTGTGCTTTTGAATATTACTTAAGTAGGAGAGTAAAACCGATAAATGTTGATAAACTGAAGGTGTACTTAATTTGTTTAAAAACTCAAACCTCGAAATATGTAAAGCACAAATCGGGTGCAAAAAATCTTTAATACTAGAATCATATAAAGAAACCTAACCAAGAAAGAAATGTTGAAAAAAATAATATAACAGAAGTCACTAACCTCAAAGTTTTCAGTAGAAGTGCCAAACCTTTCAGCGTTTGAATCCAAAGTTGAAAAACTACCGAATGAAACAAAAACTTTTTAAAGATGCTCAAAACTGTGCCAAAGTGAAAGTGAAACTTGATCTCGTGGGCGGAGCCGACACCCCGTTCAGTCTCAACGTGGTGCTGTTATGAGGAAACTAAAATCTTGCTGTGTAACAAATGATATCAGAAAGGCCGCGGGCCACGTGCCCGCTGGCCGCCGTTAACCGGGGGGGGGGGGGGGCGGGGGGCGGCGGGTTTGTGGTCCCAGCCCCACGTGCAGGGAGAAAGATGTCGGCGTCAGCGGGGTGATGTCGGCGTGCCCCATTGGCTCCCACGTGTGAGCGAGGGGGGCGGGAGCCAATGGGGAAGCGTGTGGGCCTGAAGCGGAGGGCAGTGCACGCAGAACGAGCCGGCAGGAGCGTCAGTCACCGGGGGAGTGCAAGAAGGTGGCTGGCATCCTGCAGAGCTCCGTGGCGGCAGGGAGCAGCGAGTGGAGGGACAGAGGAAGCAGCGGTGGGCACCGGTAGCTCTTGAAGCGTCGGGTGATTGAGGGAGCGTTTTTTGGAGCTGGAGGGCAGGTGGAGGGTGCCGCGGAAAAGCAGCACTGTAGCAGGCAAGTGACATCGGGGTTGAAAAGGGTTGGATTTGTGGGGTAGCTGGGTGAGTTGGCTTAGTTTTTGTAACTTAAAATAATATATATAAAACAGCAGGGGAGAGGGGTTTATTTTGAGGAAGGGTTGGTGCCCAGTAGCATGCCTGCACGTAAGGGCCAGGGGGTGGGGGGAGAAAGGGGGCAAGTAAGGGGGCGGGTAGGAGGGCAGCTGCAGTAAGCGGGGGGCACTCAGTAAGGGGGGTTTCCGGCGGGGGTGGGGAGGTGTTCCAGGGAGCGAGAGGGGGGGCTCGAGCCGCTGGGAATGGCAGTTAAGTGGCTCTTTGACTGAATCTGGGAGGCTAGCTGCACTAGACGTTGGCAACGGGCCAGAGGAAGGTAGGCCCTTGCAGTGGTGGTATCCAACCAGGCTCCTATGAATTCAAGGGACTGAGTAGGAATGAGCTGGGACTTTGGGAGGTTTACCACCAGTCCCAGATATTGCAGAATGCGCCTTGTGCGGTCCATGGAAATCTGGGCTTCTGACTGAGATGGAGCTCTGATGAGCCAGTCGTCCAGATATGGGAAGACAAAGACTCCCAGAGTGCGCAGAAGTGCAGCAACTATTGCCATGCATTTGGTGAACACCCTTGGAGCAGAGGCCAGACCGAAAGGAAGGACTCTGTATTGGTAATGTTTTCCCTGGAACAGAAAACATAGGAATTTTCTGTGGGATGGGTGGATGAGTATATGGGTGTATGCATCCTTGAGATCTAGAGAACAAAGCCAATCCTGACTCTGTAGGTATGGAAGGAGAGTGCCTAAAGAGAGCATCTTGAACTTCTCCTTGTACAGAAATTTGTTCAATTCTCGGAGATCTAGAATAGGTCTGTATCCCCCTGTTTTCTTTGGGATGAGAAAGTAGGGGGAGTAAAAACCTGACCCCTGTTGAAGAAGAGGAACTTCTTCTATGGCCCTCTGGGCCAGAAGGGAGGTTACCTCCTGATCCAGAAGGTCGAGGAGAGATGTGGGAGAATTGAAATGTCTCACCATGGTGTAGGGAGGAAGGTCTGAGAAATGAAGTTTGTAGCCCTCTCTGATGATGGAGAGGGTCCACTGCTCTGATGTGATTTGCTCCCATCTGGGAGCAAAATGAGCCAACCTTCCTGGAATGGTGAGAGGTTCTGGCTGTTGTAGAGCCAGAAAGGTTAAGTTCTCTAGCAGTAAGTCAAAACCCCTGAGGGGCTTGGGACTGCTGGGTAACAGCAGCCCCTGCAGGTTTAGGCCTAGCCTGTTTGGGTTGCTGACGCTTAGTAGCAAAGCGACCTGCAGAAGACTGTTGACCAGAAGTGGAAGGAAATCTGCCCTTCTTGTAAAAAGACTTTTTTGGCTGGAGTGGAGGTAGACTTAGAAAGTCTATCAAGAGCAGCATTTTCTGCATCCATTTGAGTGGCTTTAATCTGCCACTCCTTGCCAAATAGGTTTTCACCTGTACAGGGTAGATTTCCTAAACTATCTTGAACCCAGGGTTCTAGATCAGAAGCCTGGAGCCAAGCAATTATACGAGCAGCTATAGCAATGCCTGAGGCTCTGCTGGCAACCTCAAAGGAATCAAAGGCTGCTCTGTTGGAAAACTTTGAGATGTCTTGCGTATACTTAAGCCAAAGAAGGAATTCCTCTCTTTTATCCTCTGGAATAAAAGGGAGAAAGTTGTGCAGCTTTTCTGCAACCTCCTTCAGAAACATACCCATATAAAGGCTGTATGAAGTGATTCTGGCAGTAAGCATGCTAGCTTGGAAGATCTTTCTACCAAAAGCATCCAAGGTCCTGCATTCTCTTCCTGGAGGAGTAGAAGAGTGTCTTTTGTTACTCTTTATTCTCTTCATAGCTGACTGCACCACAATAGAATGGTGAGGAAGCTGAGTTTTTTGAAAACCAGGAGAAGGAGGGACACGGTACAAAGTGTCCAATCTACGAGAATGAGGAGAAAGGGTGAGAGGAGTCTCCCACAATTCAAGCAAATGTTCTTGGAGAATTTCGTGAATTGGCAAGGTGACTGCCTCTCTGGGAACCTTAGAGTATCCCAAAATGTCTAATTTTTTTGCTCTAGGTTCTTTTTCAGAGGTTACTGAAATAGAGAGTCCTTTAGCTACTTCCATGATGAAGTCTTGAAAGGACAAATCCTCTGGAGGAGACATTCTCATCTTTGGAGAAGGGGGCTCCTCAGGAAGAGCAAGAGATACTTCGGGAGAGTCATCCGATGAATCGGAATCATCAGAAGACTGGAAGTATCGTCTGTTGGCTTCCAGGGATCGATACGCGTATCGACCGGTATCGACATCGGGCGTACCCGGAACCGGATCGGTATCAGGAAAAGCCCCGGAACCGGGAACCGGAACCGGTATCCTGGTCGACGTGGATGCCCTGGGTACCGGTATCGATTGTGGTACCGGAACCGAGGTCGGTACCGCTTGCTGCGGTACCGTGGGCGTCGCAGCCTTAATGAAAGCCATTATGGCCTGCTGCATGGATTGAACTGTATGATCCATGGACGCCACGACTGCCTGGATGTCGGTACCGGAAGAGTGTGCCGGTACCCCAGAGCAGTCTAACAGGTGATCGGTCGAGGCCGTGCCATCGATGTCAACCTGTAACCCCATAGGAGGAGCTTTGGAAGCCAGAGCTTCCCGCCGGGGTTGTTTGGCTGGGGCAGGGTCCTCAGGGTCAAGCCCGGAGGCATCTCGATACTTAGAGGGAGATTTGCCCTTTGAGGACCTGCCAGAGGAATGTTTGGTTACCTGAGATCCATCAGGAGAGGAAGACCTGGAAGATGTCGATGCTGGAGTATCTGTGGAAAACAGCATATGAAACTTGGCTGCTCGGTACTGTAAGCCACGTTTAGACATCAGGGAACAGGACTGGCAATCCGGAATGGAGTGGTCAGGCCCCAAACATTTAAGACACCATTCATGTGTGTTGGTAACTGAGATGGTACCGCTACACTTGGTGCATTTTTTAAAACCAGAAGCTGGTTTTTCCATGAGGGAAAATTGTTCTCTAGGCCTGGGGCCTAAAGAGAGAAAATTTCACCAAGTAGTGAAAAGAAAATATTTTTTTTTTTTTTTTTGAAAAGTAAAAAGAAAAAAGACCGGCGGTACCGGTCCGGTAGCGGGGAAGGCAGACACGCGGCCAAAGAAACAAATTAAAATAAGAACTTCTTTAGCGGTGACAGGAACACGACCTGCTGGCTCTGCGGAAAAGAAGAACTGAGGAGAGTTGGTCAGAAAGGCGGGAAGGCAGCGCACATGCGCTGTGGGAGGCTCCCAAAAGCTTTCTTCTGGGAAGCTGGGGAGCTTTCCCGCGCAGGCTCCGTCGGTACCGACGTACCCATATGTGAGGACTTATTCCTGCTTGTTCCTGGAGATCAGCAGCTATGTATGTCAAGCTATCAACTATGAGCTTCCTGTCTGAAGACCGAATCAAGTTTAGGACAACTATCCAGAGAGTCACCATGAGTCGACATCGACTCAAAGGCACTTAACAATCACAAAAACATACATATAATTTTTTTTCAGTCTCCAAGCAGCTGGAGGTGGTAGTGAGCATAGGTGCTGGGCAGACTGGAGTGACTAATAAGGAGCTTTGGTTAGGGTAGCTAGGGAGTTTGTGTTTTATTTATATCTCCTTTGGGTTTATTTCTTGGGGTCCTAGTAGATTTAAGTTTGAAAAAAGAGCAGACTTCTAAGCCTAGTCAGAGGGAGGGAGCATCGGGAGGAGACTCTCTCTCTCTTCTGCCTTCTATCCAGGCATCTTTCCTTCCTTCACTCCCCTCCTTGTCTGGACGGAGGGGATCTGAAGTGGTGAGTGACACTTTTATTACCCGGACGGCTCCCGATTATGTCAATGACGGGGGAGCCACCAGCGGGTTTTTTGCCGTACTGCCGCTGACGTTGGGGTGAGCTCCAACGATATCTTCTGTACGGCTGACCTTATTTCTCTGCACGTTTTCAGGCCCGGCGGGCTGTAGTTGAGTCCTGGGACTTCCATATGATCTCAAGGCCTTTCAGTTGCGGCCTGCCACCGCGTGCACAGCTCATTGTAGTTTTTGCTTTGCAGCCGCTACGTGGCCCAGTTCCTGCATTTTTTCTCGATTAGCTGTCTGCTTCAATTTTTTATTTTCTCTGTATCAGTGTCCTGTATCTTGGCCCTTCAGCGACATTTTGCTATTTTTTTTGTTTTTTCGTCGAATTGTAGCAGTTTCGTGGTAGATTGAAAAAAAAAAGAGACTCTAGGTTTTCTGTTTGTTTTTTTCATTCATTCCTTTGCTATTTTATTTTAAGTGCAGTAGGCTTTCGGGGCTAATGCTTCCTCATCCGCAGTGTCTTGTCTGTGGGTCCCCGCGTGGGGTGATATCGGACGCCGGAGTGTGCCGTGGCTGTGCTGCCGAAGCACTTAACATGGAGCAGGAGCTTCAAGATAAGTCCAAAGAAGAAGCTTCTGCATCTACAGAGGGGGCTCAGGCCTCTGTGGAGGTGAGTGCTCTGTTGGAGACTCCGGTCTCTCTGCAAGCAGCAACCCTGTCAGTCCCAGTTCCTTCTGTTCCTTCAGGAGTAGGGGAAGGGATTCTGCCGGGGTTCTCTCCAGATTTTGTTCTCTTATTGCATCAAGCCTATTGTTTGCGGCAGCAGGGGGTCACGGCAGATCTCTTGGGTCTCGGAGCCAGAGGGGGCTGCGCCACGGCGGAAAACGTTGAAGCTTTGGCAGTGGGGCTGGTAAAAAGGGCTCGTTCTGTAGAGGATCAGCCGTTGTTGTCTGACTGGCTTGACGGCAATTAGCAGGTAAATCATTATCAGCTGGATATTCAAGTGGCAGGAGATGCCTGTTTCGGATCAGCGGTATTGCGTGCCGGTTTGTCAAGTCCCTCCCATTAATGTACTGCTCTGTTACATCCCAGAGGTGCGGGACTGGACTGGAGGGATGATAAGGAAAGAGAAATTAGACTTACCTGCTAATTGTTGTTCCTTGAGGAACTCCAGTCCAGTCCCGGATCCCACCCGGGGATCAGTTCGGCCACTCAGAGCTTGGTTTTATTGCAATATGTTCAATCGGAACGAAGAGCAGACGCAAGCCTAGTGCAGCTTAAGCTAATTTTAGCCGGCTATTCTTTCGTTCCCTCCTTGTTGTGTGCTGTTGCGCTTCCTCTCTATCTCTCTTCTGGTCTATTCAGGTCCTCTGCGGCATTGGAGGGAACAGTTTCCTCTGTTAGCGGAAAAGTTGTGCTAGATGTTTACTTAGAGTATTTATTTGACAATTGCGCTACTTATTTGTTGCTCCTTTAGTTCTGCTTTGTCAATAGGTCACTGGAGCTGGTGGGAGGTGCCAGCAGTATATATGAGGTGGCTTCAAGAATCTGACATGCCCAATCTCCAAGCTGCGAGAGGAGGTACACTACCCAGAGGTGCGGGACTGGACTGGAGATCCTCAAGGAACAACAATTAGCAGGTAAGTCTAACTTCTCTTTATTGAAGAGCTCTTCTACCCTGTGACACTACAAAGCATTCAAAAATAATTTATCCTAGATTGCAACCATTCCTTCTTAAAATTCTTAACATCCATTTTTCAAGCTAATTTTGATACCAGTAGACACTTTGTTCAGTTGCATTGGAAGAATAGCTTTTCTCCTTACTTGAAAACAGAAATGGTCATTATGTGGGGTAAATATGTGGATTAGTTTCTTGCTGTTCACAAGTTTCTTGGTGTTCTTCTATTATGACTTAACATATCTTTATCTTTTTCTTATTTAACTTTATTTCGTTCATACCCTACTAATAGGCTGCACTGCACGTTTTCTCTTTATTCCTCAATTTTCAGGAACTGTACAATGTAATTTTTTAATGACAGCTGTATTTGTTTACCCAAGGGAAAGGTTATTGGTGTGAAGGCACATTTACAGGCAACCCCACCTTTGCTTCCGCCGCACTGCCTCCACTTTACCCCACTCTCTACTACTCCTTCTCCTTCTCTCATCAGGTAACATCAATCCCAACCCTGCCCCCCCCCCCCGCGATATCTTTCCCATTCTAAGAAGAGCTCATCACGTACCCTATCTATTCTCATCCATATCCCCCTCCTTTCCCCTTCCGCCCTCCCTCACTCTAGCCCCAATCTCTCTACCACGTGGACAGAATACTCACCCAGTGACACCCACCCGTACCCTAGTCCCTCTAGATCCCTGAATTATTCTGAAAATAGATCCTTACGTAACAGTCCCCCTAGACCGCAGACTTACTCTGGAAAGAAATCCTCACGTAACTTATCCAACCTTATCCATATCCCTCTCCTTTCCCTCTCTGCTCTCCCGTTCGCATGTGCCCTATGGAATGCATGCTCAGTCTCTAACAAACTTGCTTTTACTCATGATCTCTTTATCACTAATGTACTACACCTTCTTGCCCTAACTGAAACCTGGCTCCCCCCAGACGATACCGCATCTGCTGCTGCTCTCTGCCACAGGGGCTACCAGTTCTCCCATACACCTCGATCCACTGGCCACAGTGGTGGTGTTGGGCTTCTACTTTCTCCCTTTTGCCAATTCCAACCCCTCCTGCCACCTCAATCACACTCCCCCCTCTCCTTCGAAGTCCACTCCATTTGCTTCCTCACACCACTTCCCCTCCGAGTAGCTTTTATCTATTGCCCACCCGACAAATCCAAATCAACCTTTCTTACCGACTTTGACTCCTGGCTTTCCGCCTTTCTGGATCCCTCTTCCCCCACTCTTATTATTGGTGATTTTAACATTCACGTCGATAACCCTTCCGATCCCCATGCTTTAAAGTTTCTCGCCCTCACTTCCTCATTTAACCTCCAACTTTGCTCCACTGCCCCCACCCACCTGCACGGCCACTGCCTTGACCTGATACTCTTCTCTAATTCTTCTCCCTCAAACTTCTGCAACTCAGTCCTTCCCTCACATAACCATCACTTTTTAACCTTTAATCTTCAGCTTCCGCAGTCCCAACCTCATCCTGTCTCCTTCGACCTATTTAGAAACCTCCATAATATTGATCCCCTGACTCTCTTCTCTACCATTTCTCCATCTCTTTCCTCCATTATGTCCTCCAAGTCCGTTGATGAGGCAGTATCCTCTTATAATACTGCACTATCCTCGGCTCTCTACACTCTGGCCCCACCCACCCCATGTCCTGTTAGACGTTCTGCTCCCCAGCCCTGGCTCTCATCCACAATCTGCTATTTAGAAATCTGTGCCCGTTCTGCTGAACGTTCTTGGATCAAATCCCGCTCCCCAGAAGACCTTCTACACTTCAAATTCATGCTTGACTCCTTCCATTCAGCCATAACACTTGCCAAACAAAAATACTACATCCATCTGACTAACTCCCTTGCCTCAGATCCTCGCCGCCTCTTTAATACCCACAACTCTCTCCTCAAGGTCCCCCTGCCACCAGTTCCTCCCTCCCTCTCTGCAAAAATCCTAGCTGACTACTTCCATGACAAAATCCACAAGATTACCCTCCAATTCCCCATTCCCTCATCTATCTCCCCCCCTCCACAATTCTCCCTCCATCCACCTTCCTCTGCTACCCTCTCCTCCTTCCCTACAATCTCCGAAGAGGAAACCACACTCCTTCTTTCCTCCTCCAAACCCACCACCTGCTCCTCTGACCCTATCCCCACCTGTCTCCTACACCCCATCTCCCTCACCGTTGTCCCCGCCATCTCTCATATTCTCAACCTTTCACTCTCCACTGCAACCGTCCCCGTAGTTTTCAAACATGCTGTTGTCACCTCTTCTCAAGAAACCCTCACTCAATCCCACCTGTCCTTCTAACTATTGACTCATCTCCCTCCTTCCTTTCATATCTAATCTACTAGAACGAGCTATCCACCGCCGCTGCCTCGACTTCCTCACCTCCCAGGCTCTCTTGGACCCACTACAATCTGGCTTCTGTCCCCTACACTCCACTGAAACAGCCTTTACTAAGGTCTCCAATGGCCTGTTCCTTGCTAAATCTAAGGGCCTCTACTCTGTACTCATCCTTCTCGACCTCTCCGCTGCCTTCGACACTGTCGACCACAATCTTCTCCTTGCCACCCTCTCCTCGCTTGGTTTCAAGGGTTCCGTATTATCCTGGTTCTCCTCCTACCTCTCCCATCGCTCCTTTAGTGTATGCTCTGGCGGCTCCTCCTCCTCTCCCACCCTGCTCCATGTTGGCGCACCCCAGGGATCCGTCTTGGGCCCCCTCCTTTTCTCTCTCTATACCCAATCCCTTGGCGTGCTTATCTCCTCCCATGGCTTTCAGTACTATCTCTATGCCGATGACTCCCAGATCTATCTCTCTACACCTCATATCTCTCCAGCAATCCAGACCAAGATCTCTGCCTGCCTCTCTGACATCGCTGCCTGGATGTCTCATCGCTGCTTAAAATTGAACATGGCCAAGACTGAACTCCTCGTCTTTCCCCCCCAACTCCTCCCCTCCTCTTCCCTCTTTCTCAGTCTCCCCCTCTTTCTCAGTCTTCCCTCTTTCTCAGTCTCAGGATCTACGATCCTTCCTGTTCCCTCGGCCCACAATCTGGGAGTTATCTTTGACACCTCTCTCTCCTTCTCTACATATATCCACCTCATAGCTAAAACCTGCCGTTTCTTTCTCTACAACATCAGCAAAATCCACCCCTTCCTGTCTGAGCACACCACCAAAATGCTTATCCACTCCTTAATCTCCTCTTGCCTCGACTATTGCAACCTACTCCTGGCTGGTCTCCCCGTGAGCCATCTCTTCCCCCTTCAATCTATACAAAATCATGTTGCTCGACTAATCTTCCGCCAGCCTCGCCATGCCCACGTTACTCCTCTTCTCAAATCGCTTCACTGGCTCCCCATTCAATTCTGCATCCAATTCAAGCTTCTCCTGCTGACCTACAAATGCATTCACTCTGCGGCCCCTCAGTACCTCTCATCTCTCATCTCTCCCTACAATCCCGTCGACAACTTTGCTCTGCTAACAAACTACTTCTATCTAAGCCTTTCACTCGCACTGCTAACTCCCGACTTCGCTCCGTTCACCTGGCTGCACCCTACGCCTGGAACAGCTTACCTGTGTCTATACGCCAGGCACCCTCCCTGGCCCTCTTCAAATCCAGGTTAAAGACCCACCTCTTCACTGTTGCGTTCAGATCCTGGCTTCCATCCTTCATCTTAACCTAACCCCATCATTTTCTATCCCTCATCTTAACCTAACTCCCCATCATTTGCATAACCTAACTGTATGACCATACTATGTATTGTGTACTGTCTTGTATTGTGTACTGTCTCGACTAGATTGTAAGCTCTGACAAGCAGGACTCCGACGAGCAGGGATTGTCTCTTGTATTCATGTCTGTACAATGCTTCATGCGTGGCGCTATATAAGTGTTAAATAGTAGTAATAGTAGTAGTAGTAGACTTCCAAGTGCAATCTGGGATGTCAAAGCCAATATCTGAAAAACAGCAGGCATGTGCAAGTTCAGGTACAATTTCACAAATGTGGATGTGCCCAATATAAACGTCTATGGAGAAATCTACATAGACATCCCCAGAATAGCATTTAGAATTGTGGGTTAAGAGCAGAGTAGCCAGGGTTCAAAACCAGTGTGGGCCTGTGTGATCTTAGGCTAGTCACTTAAATCTCCATCTTCTCTGGATGTTTTAAGTCCAAAACAAGCACTTTCCTGATGCCTATTTGTGCGTGGAGCAGGTTTAAATATGGACATTTCAGCAGATGTCCCAGATGGTTCTGAAATCAAAGGGGGACATATAATTGAGTCTTGAAGGACTAGAACAGGGGACTGTTACTTCTGGAGAGAGATCTGCAATTGTGAGTATATACTTCTGGGAATTTTCTGAAGGGAATTCTTTCTATTAAAGCTATTTAATCTGTGAACCCACTATTTTTTGTTAAATCAGTCAGGGCCTAGTAGCAGCAGTTTAAGTTTAAATTTAAAACACAGAAGATAACTTTCTGGTTACATTTCATACCCAGCAGAGAGCTTGTAGTTTTAATTTAATAGTCACTCAGGGCCTAGTATCAGCAAAGTACTTTTAGTTTAAATTTAAAACACAGAAGAGAGCTTTCTGGTTAAATTTGGAACCCAGCAGAAAGCTGTAGTTTAAATTTAACAGTCACTCAGGGCCTAGCATCAGCAAAGTACTTTTAGTTTAAATTTAAAACACAGAAGAGAGCTTTCTGGTTAAATTTAGAACCCAACAGAGAGCTTGTAGTTTAAATTTCATAATAAGTTAGAGCCTAGCAGCAGCAAAGAGCTATAATTTAAATCAAATAAGAATACAGATTAGCACAAAAGGCAAAACAGGGTCAGTACTCTTTGAGCAGCAAATAAAGTTTTCTAGAGACCTTTGCAAAGAGGCCTTCTAACTAGGGGGCAAGAGACCTGTGAAACTTTTTCAATAGGTGTTAACACCAGGTGGCAGTTCAAAAGGCCATTTTGAAAGACTCCTTCTATCCAAGCAAGGACTGTTAATCATCCAGGAAGTTGGTCACAGCTTACCTCAGCAGCACAGGCATAAATAGCTCAACCAGAGCTCTATGATCCTCAGTCTTGAAGGACTAGAACAGGTGAAAGTTACTTCTGGAGAAAGATCTGCAATTGTCAGTATATACTTCTGGGAATTTTCTGAAGGGAATTCTTTCTATTAAAGTTATTTAATCGGTGAACCCACTATTTTTTGTTAAATCAGTCAGGGCCTAGTAGCAGCAGTTTAAGTTTAAATTTAAAACACAGAAGAGAACTTTCTGGTTACATTTCATACCCAGCAGAGAGCTTGTAGTTTAAATTTAATAGTCACTCAGGGCCTAGTATCAGCAAAGTACTTTTAGTTTAAATTTAAAACACAGAAGAGAGCTTTCTGGTTAAATTTGGAACCCAGCAGAAAGCTGTAGTTTAAATTTAATAGTCACTCAGGGCCTAGCATAAGCAAAGTACTTTTAGTTTAAATTTAAAACACAGAAGAGAACTTTCTGGTTAGATTTAGAACCCAGCAGAGAGCTTGTAGTTTAAATGTCATAGTAAGTTAGAGCCTAGCAGCAGCAAAGAGCTATAATTTAAATCAAATAAGAATATAGATTAGCACAAAAGGCAAGACAGGGTCAGTACTCTTTGAGCAGCAAATAAGGTTTTCTAGAGACCTTTACAAAGAGGCCTTCTACCTAGGGGGGCAAGAGACCTGTGAAACCTTTTCAATAGGTGTTAACACCAGGTGGCAGTTCAAAAGACCATTTTGAAAGACTCCTTCTATCCAAGCAAGGACTGTTAATCATCCAGGAAGTTGGTCACAGCTTACCTCAGCAGCACAGGCATAAATAGCTCAACCAGAGCTCTATGATCCTCAGTCTTGAAGGACTAGAACAGGGGACTGTTACTTCTGGAGAGAGATCTGCAATTGTGAGTATATACCTCTGGGAATTTTCTGAAGGGAATTCTTTCTATTAAAGTTATTTAATCTTTGAACCCACTATTTTTTGTTAAATCAGTCAGGGCCTAGTAGCAGCAGTTTAAGTTTAAATTTAAAACACAGAAGAGAACTTTCTGATTACATTTCATACCCAGCAGAGAGCTTGTAGTTTAAATTTAATAGTCACTCAGGGCCTAGTATCAGCAAAATAATTTTAGTTTAAATTTAAAACACAGAAGAGAGCTTTCTGGTTAAATTTCAAACCCAGCAGAAAGCTGTAGTTTAAATGTAATAGTCACTCAGGGCCTAGCATCAGCAAAGTACTTTTAGTTTAAATTTAAAACACAGAAGAGAGCTTTCTGGTTAAATTTAGAACCCAGCAGAGAGCTTGTAGTTTAAATTTCATAATAAGTTAGAGCCTAGCAGCAGCAAAGAGCTATAATTTAAATCAAATAAGAATATAGCTTACCTCAGCAGCACAGGACAGGGTACTGTGTAGCAGCCCACTTTTAATAAGTGTTATTTCCCCCCCTCCCTCCCCACACCCACCCATCCCTGGGATAATCGTAGCTTTATAGGTACTTACACATCTTAAAAGATAGGAGGTGCTCTCAGGTGAAGCTCTTTATCCAAATCAGTCATACACTAAAGACCTGAGATTAATTAAGCTTCAGGTGAACAAGGTATATTAAACGTATTAGGTACAGTTTTATTGGTATAAATATCCATAGCAACCCTTAGTAAGTAAAGAACTTAAAGATCTAAACAAAAACTTAAAACTAAGATGCAGACAGCGAGATGGGTGCTTTCCATACAGCGAGGGCCTTAAAACTAAGATGCAGACAGCGAGATGGGTGCTTTCCAGTCTTTTGCATTGAGTGTCACATGTATGAATTTCTCCCAGTTGGTGAGAGGTCTTACGTGTGCACTAGGTGCAAGGAGCTCTTTGCTCTCAGGGAACGAGTCCGTTCTCTAGAGGCTAGAGTAGCAAACTTGGAAAACATAAGAAAGACTGCGAGGTACATAGACGAGACCTACAGGGATATACTCCTGAAGTCCCACCTCCAGCCTGGCAGCATCCTTGTTGCCATGGAGGAGAGAGGTCACGTGACAGGAGAGCATCACCTTGGTGTGGCAGGAAGTGATCCTGTAACTGGGACCTGTCCTCCAGGTGATGTAAAACCCTCTCGCACCAAGGAAGTTTTTTCAGGGCCATGTGCCCATGAGGGAAGGGTTAGGACAGCCGTTATAGTTGGTGATTCGATCATTAGGCATGTAGATTGCTGGGTGGCTGGTGGACATAAGGATCGCCTGGTAGCATGCCTGCCTGGTGCGAAGGTAGCGGACCTCACACGCCACCTAGATAAGGTCTTAGATAATGCTGGGGAGGAGTCTGCTGTCTTGGAACATGTCGGTACCAATGACATAGGAAAATGTGGTAGGGAGGTTCTGGAGGCTAAATTTAGGCTTTTAGGTAGGAAGTTGAAATCCAGAACTTCCAGGGTAGCGTTCTCCGAAATGCTTCCCGTTCCACCTGCAGGACCCAAAAGGCAGGCAGAGCTCCGGAGTCTCAATGCGTGGATGAGACAATGGTGCAGAGATGAGGGGTTTGGATTTGTTAGGAACTGGGGTACATTCTGGGGAAAGGAGGGGCTCTTCCGAAGGTATGGGCTTCACCTTAACCGGGATGGAACCAGGCTGCTGGCGTTAACCTTTAAAAAGGAGATAGAGCAGCTTTTAAACTAGATAATAGGGGAAAGCTGACAGTCACCCAAGAGCAGATGGTTCGGAAGAATGTATCCTTGAAGGATACTACCAAAAGCAGAGAGGTTCCAAAAAAGAGTAAAGTAGCCCAAATGCACTTGAGTACAGAGCAGACAGAGCTTAAAGATCCCAAATTACCCATGTCCACCAATAGCCAAATTAATATGAATAAAATACAGTCTCTAAAATGGTTGTATGCAAATGCTAGAAGTCTAAAAAATAAGATGGGAGAGTTAGAATATATAGCACTAAGTCAGAGGTTAGATATGATTGGAATATCAGAGACATGGTGGAAGGAGGACAACCAGTGGGACACTGATACCTGGGTACAAACTATATCGTAATGATAGAGCTGATCAAATTGGTGGAGGGGTTGCGCTCTATGTTAGAGAGGACATTGAATCAGAAAGGATTAAAGTTTTGCAGGAAACAAAATTTGCTGTAGAATCTCTATGGATTGAAATTCCATGTAAAAAGGGGAAGGCGATGGCAGTGGGGGTGTACTATCGACCGCCTGGCCAGAATGAACAAATGGATGATGAAATGCTGAAAGAAATCAAGGAAGCTAACAAAAGTAACAGTGCAGTAATAATAATGGGTGATTTCATTTACCCCGATATCGACTGGGTCAGTTTCACGGCAGGACATGCTAGGGAGATAAAGTTCCTAGATGACATAAATGACTGCTTCTTGGAGCAGCTGGTTCATGAACCGACCAGAGGGGAAGCCATATTAGACCTAGTCCTTAGTGGAACACCAGATCTAGTGCAAGAGATAAGGGTGTTGTGGCCACTTGGCAATAGTGATCATAGTATGATCGCCTTTGATTTAATTAGTGGAGGAGGGATAGTAAGGAAATCCACAGTACTACCTTTTAACTTTCGAAAGGGAGACTATGATAAAATGAGGAAAATAGTTAAGAAAAAACTAAAAGGAGCAGTTGCAAAGGTTAAAGACTTACATCAAGCTTGGGTGTTGTTGAAAACTACTATCTTGGAAGCCCAGACCAACTGTATTCCACTCTTTAAGAAAAGTGGAAGGAAGTCCAAAAAACTGCCAGCATGGTTTAAAGGTGAGGTCAGAGAGGCTGTTGTTGCCAAAAAAGCATCTTTCAGGAAATGGAAAAAAGAGCCAAACGACAAAACCTGGAAACAGCACAAGCACTGGCAGGTCAAATGCAAGGTATTGATAAAGAAGGCAAAGGGAGAATTTGAGAAGAAGCTTGCTGCGGAAGCAAAAACGCGAAATAAAGATTTTTTCAAGTACATTCGTAGCAAAAACCCTGTGAGAGAGTCGGTTGGACCATTAGATGATAGAGGAGTTAAAGGGGCACTAAGAGGCGACAAGGCGATAGCAGAGAGACTGAATGAATTCTTTGCTTTGGTCTTTACTGAGGAAGATGTAGGGATGTTACCCATGACTGAAGTGGTATTTAAAGGTGCAGAAGAATTGAAGGAAATATCGATACATTGGGAAGATGTATTATAACTATTAGATAAACTGAAGAGTAGCAAATCACCTGGGCCGGATGGTATACATCCAAGGGTGTTGAAAGAACTGAAATATGATATTGCAGACCTGCTATTAGTAATCTGTGAACTATCGTTAAAATCATCTGTAATGCCTGAAGACTGAAGGATCGCCAATGTAACACCAATTTTTTTTTTTTTTAATAATGTTTTTATTGAGTATGTCACAACACATAACAAAGGAACATATGACGAGCATACAACGTTACAGGCAAATCATACTACAGTTCAGGTAACACACAAGCTACGCCGTATGCCCCCCTACCATACCCAATGTTCTTCACATCCATAAGCAACACAACAATAAACAATAACAATACCATCACACACATATCTAAAAGGATTCAGACAGCATAATCAAGTTAACCAGAACAACTCCCGCCCCCCAACCCCCGAGGCGCTGCAGACAATAAGAATCTACCCGAGGTCTAAAGCTGATATATCTGAATTACAGCAATGACCACACAAGAAGTATATGCTATCATATCAAAAGACACAGGCAAAAAGATCTAAAGCTGACCATTTGGAGAGGTTTGGCACCCTCCCTCTTATAGACCGGCTTATATCAGTGGCTTTCTCGTACTTGGCAAACATACACAGTTGGTTCCACCATTCTTGATATGTGGGTTTATTGGGATTCTTCCAGCGAGTTAGCAGAAGCTTCAATGCCACCATTACCATGAAGTTAAGGAGAAAGTAATTGCTTTTATTCAGCTCCGGGATCGGCGCTACACTCCGAAAAGTGATAATTTGCCAGGACAAGTCAGCCTTGAACTGCAATACTCGCTGAATTTGTCCCCAAACCTTCAACCAGAAACTCTGAATGTGAGGGCAGTCCATCAACATATGTCTTAACGTGCCCACCTCCCCATGACAGGTCCAACATATCCCACTCTCGTTCTTATTCCATTTACTCAGGACATTAGGGGTGACGTATGCCCTATGTGCCAGGAAGAACATAGACTGAGTGAGGGACGCAGATTTCGATGCTCGAATCGAGAAGCTCCAAAATTTCTCCCAATCTGCCGGTGACAGAGCAATCTGTGCCTCTTCTTCCCAGATACGGCGTAATCCGGCATTGACTGGGGCGAAATGGTCTACAAACATAGCATAAAAGCGCGAGGCTGCACCTCTCTCAGCGCTAACTTCTTCAACAACACTCCGCAGTCCCCATGAGCAAAGTAAGCCCATCAGGGGTGGGAACATCTTGCCGATGCAGTGCCGTAGCTGCAACCATTGAAAGTAGCAAGTAGACGGAAGGTCGAATTCTTGCTGCATGGTGCTGAAGGACTTCCAGGATGCCCCCTCCATTAACTGTCCAACGGTCCACACGCCTAATCTTTGCCATTGCACCCAATTGCAGACCTTCCCATTGATTTTCAGCTCCGGGTTAAACCAGATGGGTACCGACCTTGAAGGAGGATTGCGTTGTGCAATAATAGGGAGAAAAGATCGAAAGACCAGTTGAGTTGAGGCTATCACTTTCCCAACGCCAGAAGTCGTCGGGTGAGCCATTCCCATAAGAAGTTCAATTGGGCAGGGGGCAGCCAGACGTTCTTCCAGTTTGAGCCATGTGGGTCTGTACTCCATAGATTCGCTCAGGGCCCACAACGATCCCTGCTTCAGCAGAAAGGCTTTGTGATACCAGAAGAAATCAGGAAAGTATATTCCAGCACTTGCCTTGGCAGCTTTTAGCTTCTTTATTGCAATTCTAGGAGTTTTCCCAGCCCAAAGGAAAACACTCATGATGCGTTCCAGAGTTTTATATGTTGCAGAGGGGAGCAGAAAGGGGAGCATACTCAAAATAATTTAGCTTGGGCACCAGAGACATTTTGAGGGCCTCCATCCGACCCCACCACTTAAGGTGGAGTGGGGACCATGACAGGGTGTACGAGCGGGCTATATCCAGCAGCTTCTCAGCATTCACCCGTACAGTTTCTTCTGTGGAAGCAGAGTATAACACTCCCAAATATTTTATAACCCTAGATTCCCATTGGAAGGGGAAACCATCCACCAAAGAGGGGTTCGCCCACTTGTTCATCGGGAATGCCACGGTTTTCGCCCAGTTCACTTTGTAGCCAGATAACTGTGAGTACAAGGAGATCAGGTGTAGAAGTGGCACAATTGATTCAGGCCGGAGGAAGACCAGCAGGTCGTCTGCGTAGGCTGACAACTTAACATGAAGATCAGCGATCTCAACACCAGGAATCTCTTCCGATTGACGTATTAACAGAGCCAGCGGCTCCAGGGCGAGATTGAACAGAAGTGGAGAGAGAGCACATCCCTGTCTTGTGCCACGGCGTAGGTGAAAGGACTGAGAAAGGATACCATTAACCAGTATTCGCGCAGTGGGATTATCATACAGAATCCGCACCATGGCGACAAACTCTTTGGGCAATCCAAACCACTCCAGCACATGATACAGAAAAGGCCACTCCAGCCTGTCAAAGGCCTTTTCCGCGTCTATGGAGAGACCCACTACTGGATCTTTGACGCTATAGGTCCATTCCAGCACATCACAAAATAAGCGGCCGTTATCGGCTGTTGATCGTCCGGAGACAAAGCCGCATTGGTCAGGGTGGATTAACCAAGGCATCACGCTATTCAGCCGCCTGGCCAACGTACAGGAGAACAACTTGTAATCGGCGTTGAGAAGGGAAATAGGCCTGTAGTTCCCAACCACAGTTGGATCTCTGCCTGGTTTTTCAAGCACTACAATAGTTGCTTCTGCAAAGGCACCGGTCTTCGGATTTGTAGACAGAAATTCACAATAGTAATTTAGTACCTGCGGAAGTAGTACATCTGCGAACGTTCTGTAAAATTCCACCGGTAGTCCATCTGGGCCTGCGGCCTTGCCGGTCTTCATAGTAGTCAGTGCCTCCCGCAATTCACCAATAGACAGGGGCTCCCTCAGGGCGGACTTCTGATGCTCCTGAAGAGTAGGCCTTTCAACCTTAGCTAGAAGATCTTCACAGGCCTTGACGTCGAACGATACTTCTGAAGTGTAAAGTTGTTCATAAAATGTCCGAAAAGCATCTGCAATCTCACAGCTAGTGGTCAGAGGGTTCTTCTGCGCATCAACAATGTGCGTGATGTGCACCCTACTGCGGCGGGCCTTCAAGTCAGCAGCTAGCAGCTTGCCCGCTTTGTTCTTTTCCGTATGATAACGAGCCTGGCTTTCAAACATACCCTGTTCCACTTCTGCGCTTATTATCATATTGTATTGATACCTCAACTTCTGTATCCGGTTCAGAACAGTAGCATCAGAACATCTCTGTAGCAATCGTTCACCTGCCCTGATTTGTTGGTCGAGATCTTGAAGCTTAGCCCGGGCCACCTTGGCCTTGCCGATACTGAAGCTGGTTATATGCGCCCTAATAGATGCTTTGAAGGCTTCCCACCATGCCCAGTTTGAAGAATCCTCCTGTCTATTATGGGTAAAGTACTCTATAATAGCTTGTCTTATGGTATCCTGAAAATCCACATCTCCGAGCAGGGTTCTGTTGAAGGACCAAGATTGTCGTTTAGATGGTTCTCCCTCCTGAGTTAACTCTAGTGTTATTGCCGCATGATCAGATATGTGGGTACTAAAAATGTTAGCTCCACGAACTTCCGGAATCAGTGGTCTGGAGATCAGGAAAAAATCTATCCTGGAATACGAGCCATGAGGACAGGAGAAAAAGGTGTAGTCTCTCTCTCTCGGGAATAGCACTCTCCAAACGTCCACAAGTCCAAGCTCCTGCATAAGTGACCGGAGCGCTATCTGTGCTCTCCCGCTTCTCGCCCGGCTTGGGTTGCAGTCTAACAAGGGGTCCAGCACCAGATTGAAATCACCCCCGAGGATGACCGGATGAGAGGCATCTTCCTGTATCACTTCTGCGAGGGAGAGAAAGAAGGTGGGTTGATCACCATTGGGGGCATAAACATTTACGATGACCAGATGTCTAGCTCCCAAAGATACATGCACTTTGACCCAACGCCCCTCCTTGTCTGCCCTTGTGGCCAGTACCTGGAAAGGAATTCTTCCTCTAGCTAGCACTGCAACCCCATTTTTCTTTCCCAGAGCAGGGGAGTAAGCGAGAAGTTTGAAGTGATTCGAGCCCAGCTTCAGAGATTCCTTAGATGACAAATGGGTCTCTTGAAGGAGGACGAGGTCAGCTTTTTGCTTCTGGGCGTAGACCAATATCTTCCTCCGTTTTGCAGGGTGCTGGACCCCCTTCACATTCAGAGATAAGACTTTAAGGGGAGGCATTAATATCAAGGTGCTTAATATGGTATACAAACCTCTCCGTGATCATAAACATCTCTTGGATCCACATGATACCCCATGACAGATATAAATACTTCATTTGTCTACAGCGCCTCCACCTGTCTCCCCCAATGAGGAACAACAACAATGGGTGAGACAGCGTGGATGCGAGATGAACAACACAGCAGCAAAAGCAAGACCCTAAAATAAAACTAAAACCGCCCAAGTGACTCAAAACAGATATATCCTGGATAGTATTCTATCATACAGTGATACACTTAGTAAGGGACCTATGCAATATGGCGTAAGACTGAACAGTGGTGTGACTATTAGTAAAGATTATTAGTAGAGGTTATTGCCCCCCCCCTCGACCCCCAGATGCCAACTTTTATAGCAAAAAACCACATGAGTACCTTCCTGCAATACACTCTAGACATGCAGAACTCTAATTGGAGTCAGAGCATATAACTTGCAAGAGTAAGAGATATAGAGATAAGTCCTTCCACATCAGAAAAATTAGGAACCACTATCCATGTGCATTTTCAAGGCTTCTTGTTCTTCTATAAACTGCTGTAGTCCCTCGGGGTCCTCAAAGGATTTCGTTTGGTTGTCCAGGGTCACTTTGAAATGCGCTGGATAAAAAAGTCCATACTTCGCTTTCAGCTGTTGAAGGTGGGGTCGCAGATCTAGAAACGTCTTTCTTTTATCCATCGTTACCTTGCACAGGTCTGGAAAAAAGGAGACTCTATGTCCTTCAAATGTCACCGGTGACAATGCCCGTGCCGCAGACATAATTCGCATAGCTTGCTGATGTCGTAGCAGACAGAAAATTAGGGGTCTGGGTCTTGGGCTGCGTCCACCCGTATGCATGGGTATTCGGTGCGCCCGCTCCACCTCCAAAGGTTTGCCAAAATTTATTTTTAAAATATTAGGCAGGACTTTTTCTAGAAAGCCAATTGTATCTGATCCTTCGGCTCCTTCAGGGACCCCCAGCAACCTGACATTATTCCTGCTGGATCGGTTCGATAGGTCCTCCAAATTTGCCTCCAGCAGGCTTACCTTTTCAAGGCCTTGGATAGCTTCTGCAGGTGGTCCTCGTGCACGGTCATTACCCCATCAAGCTTTTCTACTCGTGCTGCTAACCCCTGCGTTCTCTCCTTAAATTCTTGCATGTCCGCCTGCATTTGCAGCAAGGTGTCTCCGTTCGCCGATATCATTGTTCTCACCGCCCGTAGCTCAGCCAGAATTTCACTCCTCCCGTCGTCAGCATCTCGCCCTGCCGCCATCTTAACGGGGGAGGGAGGGTCTTGCTTGGCTCGTTTAGAGCCCGCGCTCCCACTCGAAGCAAAATCTAATTTGGATTGTTTTCCCGACGCCATCCGGCAGGTTTTCCTCACGGCTGCAAGCCAGGAAAAAATCACCCCAAAATATGTAGGCGGTAAGCGATGAAATCAGGGGTATTTCAAACGGTCTGCAAGAGCCGATCGCCTATGCGTCCATCCCGCTTCTCCGCTAGGCTCCGCCCCCGTAACACCAATTTTTAAAAAGGGTTCCAGGGGTGATCCGGGAAACTACAGACCGGTGAGCCTCACATCAATACCGGGAAAAATGGTAGAAACCATCATAAAGAATAAAATTACTCAGCATGTAGATAGTCATGGCCTAATGGGAGACAGCCAACATGGCTTTAGACAAGGAAGATCTTGTCTTACTAATCTGTTATGTTTTTTTGAAAGTGTGAATAAACAGGTGGACAAAGGTGAGTCGGTTGATATAGTGTATCTGGACTTTCAGAAAGCCTTTGACAAGGTCCCTCATCAGAGACTTTTGGCAAAACTAGAGTCATGGGATAGGAGGCTGTGTACTACTGTGGATCAGGAACTGGTTAAAAGATAGAAAGCAAAGGGTTGAGCTGAATGGCCAATTTTCCCAATGGAGAAAGGTGAATAGTGGTGTACCCCAGGGATCTGTGCTGGGTCCGCTGCTTTTTGACATATTCATAAATGACCTGGAAAGTGGAATAATGAGTGAGGTTATCAAATTTGCAGATGACACAAAACTATTTAAAGTTGTTAAAACCCAAGAGGATTGTGGAAATTTGCAAGAGGATCTTGATAAATTGGAAGACAGGGCATCAAAATGGCAGATGAAATTTAATGTGGATAAGTGCAAAGTTATGCACCTAGGGAAGAACAACCCAAACTATGGTTACACGATGCAAGGTTCCACATTAGGAACCACCACCCAGGAAAAAGATTTAGGCGTCATTGTGGATAACATGTTAAAACCCTCAGCCCAGTGTGCAGCGGCAGCCAAGAGAGCAAACAGAATGCTAGGTATCATAAGGAAAGGAATGGAAAATAAAACAAAAGATATTATAATGCCTCTATACCGTTCCATGGTGAGACCGCACCTTGAATATTGTGTGCAATTCTGGTCTCTGTATCTTAAAAAGGATATAGCATTATTAGAAAAGGTTCAGAGAAGAGCCACCAAAATGGTAAAGGGGATGGAAGGATACTCCTATGAGGAAAGGCTAAAAAGGTTAGGGCTCTTTAACCTGGAAAAGAGATGGCTGAGGGGAGATATGATAGAAGTCTATAAATTAATGAACGGAGTGGAACGGGTAAACATAGATCGATTGTTTACATTATCAGAATATAGAAAGACTTGGGGACATGCAATGAAGCTACAGGGTAAACTATTTAAGACTAATAAAAGAAAATATTTTTTCACTCAACGTGTAATCAAACTCTGGAATTTGTTACCGGAGGATGTAGTAAAGGCTGTTAGTGTAGCTGGGTTTAAAAAAGGTTTGGACAAGTTCCTGGAGGAAAGGTCCATAAACCATTATTAAGAAGGGACCCAGGATATCAATGCTTGACCCAGTACAAGTATTGCGGAACCTGTGTCTTTTGGGGAAACTGTTAGGTACGTATGACCTAGATTGGCCATTGTTGGAAACAGGATACTGGGCTTGATGGACCTTGGTCTGACCCAGTATGGCATATCTTATGTTCTTATGTTCTTAATTCCATTGCACCTTGACAGACAAGACTTCACCATATCCCCTTACCTACTTGGATGTGCCCTCCTGGTGTCGTCTTTAAAAGCCATTTGTGAAGTGGCTCCGGAGATGTCTCAGTGATCTGGACATGCATGTGCACGTCTTCAGATGTCCAAATCACAACTAAGACTTTTAAAATGACCCCCATAATATCCATTAGACTGGTCCTTGATTAAACTAGTACAACTGCCCAAACTTACAATTCAATAGGGTTTTCAATTAAAATATGACACTAGAGAAAATATAATTTCATTAGGTTTCATTAGTATGTCAATACTTTTGTAGAGTTTTCATTTGAAACTAAGCTTCTTTGTGAATGATATAATCTTAATTGGTATTTGCTGCATTCAAGTGCTTTACTCACAGAAAACCTGCCTTGACCTTGATCTTGACTATGGGGGTTATTCCAGAACACAAATTTGTACTTGCGGTGGGGATATTTATGTGCCAAAAACATCCCTGATCATATTCGGGAACACTGCTGACATGCATGTCCACGGCACTTGCCTGGAGATCTCAGAACATGGGCAGGAGAGGGCAGAACAGGGGTGTAGTCAGCTGCGGAGAAGTAGAAAGCATATTCAGGAAAGGCCCATTAAGTGTTTCCTGGAAACGTCCGTGTTATTACTGTTGAAACGTGGTATAAAGCGAGGACTTAAAGAATTTTCTGCTGTGCTCTGCAATTCATCCCATATAAAAGAATGGTTGTGACAAGTATGTGTTGAACTGGTATGACTGCAGTCTGGAAAAAATACAAGATACAGTCTTAAGGTACAGGGAGCAGAGGTGAGGGGATTTTGTAAGGTAAAAAAACATTTATAAACACCCTTACAGAAATATTTAGAAGAGCAATAGTTATTCAGGCTATGCACTTATGTGTTGTTTGTGCTAAAGGAGCCAATCTATGGGAACCTAACAATTCCCATGTTCAGAAAAATAGGACTGCTGATGCAGGAATAGTATGGGCATGAGCAGGAAAATAATTCCTTTTTGGGCAAAAAATGGAAATCATATTTGTAGTCCTGGTATTCCATGCTATTATGTTATGCCATAGCTGTTATATATATAGGTTCAGAGCATCTTTTTGGCAGAACCATGTGTTTGTGACAGAATGTAACAGTGTGTGTGTGTATATGTGGTTTGAGGAGTGCACGTGGGGATCTGGTGTGCTCATCTGCAATTCAGGGGGACATGAAAGCCTGGCCAGTACCTGGACCGTATGGATGACTGCAGCATCACCAAGTGCCAGTATGATTGGGCAGTCAAACTCAGAAAGGGTTCACTAGAGCAACATGTCAAAACAAATCCCCGTCAATAATAAGAGACCGTCAGAATAAGGGCACTCAACAGTGCAAACAGCATTAATGCATGCCCATAATGCACATTTTGTGGGACCAATGGTGTTGCTGTTGAGCATGTATTAGTGCTGTTTGCACTGCTGAATGCCCTTATTCTAAGGGTCCCTATTATTGACAGGGACATGTTTTGACAATTAGCCATAGGGAACCTATGCTGATTCCTTCTGGATTATTTTGCATAGGGTACTCTAATTCGGTCAGATATTGTTGGCAGCCATACATCCACTGTGCCTGGCACTGGGAGACACGACTGACGTATTGCCTACATTCCCCAGATTGTCCCATGCGGCCTACATTCCTACTCAGGCCAGGATCAATGACAGCTGAAAGAGTGGTGATATATTTGGAGTCGGGCTACTTAGTGTGATGGCACAGGGATCTCCCCTCCCATGTCCATACAGCCTTGACTAGGGGAGCAGTGCCACAAAGCTAGCTGTGGGAAGACAGACAGGGTTGACCCACAGGTAGTGGATGTATACAGACTGACATACACCATGATGGGACAGGCATAGCTGCTGTGAGATATGAATTCCCAGATAGGTGGGCCTCAGATGCCATAACCTGAAGGCCCTGCTACAGTTACTACTGATTATTTGTATGGCACTATGAGGTGTACACAGCACTGCACAGACACATGTAACAGATGGTCCCTGCTCAGCAGAGCTTACAATTGAGTCAGGACAGACAACACAGCAGCTGTGAACAGGATACATCCAGGGGGAATGGTCAGGAAACACAAGGGAGCTTAGGCAGATCTGATCCAACAGCGGCACCAAAGACATGAGAACTCAGCCTGGATGTGAGAGGGGCCAGGGACAAAGCCTAATGTACAGACTCAGGTAGTTTGTTCCAAGCATATGGAGCAGTATGGTGAAGGGAGCGATGTCCGGATTTGGCAGTAGAAGGGAAGGGCACAGATAGAAGCAATTTGACAGAAGAGAGGTGTTCATGGGAGTGGTGTAGGGAGAGATAAGAGGGGAATGGTAGTTGTCATGGCGCAAGGCAGATTGAGCCGATGGAAATAGAGAAAAACACTCAGGGTAGTTTTAAAAGCAGCAGTGCAGAGCACATGGCTAGGGGTTGTCGG
The DNA here is from genome assembly GCA_033557465.1 of Ichthyophis bannanicus. Lineage (NCBI taxonomy): Eukaryota > Metazoa > Chordata > Amphibia > Gymnophiona > Ichthyophiidae > Ichthyophis > Ichthyophis bannanicus. Next base: position 1,159,693,011 of record CM066032.1, on the reverse strand, counting down.
GGGCAACCAAGCAAAACAAAAGCACAGGCTGTAGAGAAACGCCCAGAGTTAACATTACATCACAGCTCATCAGCAAAGCAGAGACACCTGCATAGAGTTGAGCAAACGCAGCTCTCAAGGTATGACGCAGATAAAAATAGGTCAGCCTTGAGCAGAGTAGACACAGGAGCTGAATCCGGTAGAGAAACAGCAGATTCAGCTGGAAAGCCACGTAGAGAGAAACGTACAGGCACACGTGGGAAAGAAAGGAAGTACACAGACGCCAGCGAGGAGTCAGACCCAGTCTCGGATGTTGAGAGAGACAGAGACTCAGGGAGGACTCGAGCCAGAGGAAAGTACAGCGCTCAGAGAAACCAGGAGCCATACCTTGAAGGTTCAGAGGTGGAATCAGTCTGCAGCTCAGAGGGGTTTATCCAAACGGAGCTCACCAAGGTTAGTGCTGAGAAGTTAGGCTGCACTAAGCCTGGGTCCGTGTGGGGCCAGAGGGAGTCTCCACCTTATAAACCACGAGGAGCAGGGAGAAGAGAAATCCACCATAGCAGGAACCTGGGGAACCAGAATACTTATCCTAGTGATATTTCTCATGCTTTAGAGCAACGTCCTGTGAAAGGAAGAAAAGGGAAGAAAAGCTTTCACTTCCCGTTCACACACGAGCCAGGCAGAGCACAGCCTGAGAGCCATAATACCCTGTCTAGAGGAGCACTGAGTTTTACCCCCAGTGGTCATGAAGCGTGTGGTTCACTAAAGAAAGACTCCATAGTATATGGTAGGGAACCTTTCCACAGTGAGAGGGGGGAGTGGTGCTCAGACTCAGCAGAGAGGAGAGAAACAAGCTCTTATCCAGAATACAACCCAGCAAGACATAGTTATCACGATTCACCAGAAGACATGGACTGTGCCTTTGATGAGGATAATTCTGAAGTATGTAAAATGGATTGTACGCTTGTCTTCTCAGATGGCATAACCTCATTTTGTTAGAAGCCTAAGAAAGCTGCCTGGAGTGAAATCTGTGAGGACAGATTTCACAGTTAAAAGTGCCTGATTAAAAACCCTGTTTTTCCCTTCTTTTTGGTTCAGTTAAAGCTGACATTAAGCATTTCTGTTCCAGTTGTAGTCCCACCTTTATGTTATACCAGTTGTACGGTTTATTTGCTTTTGATATGTTGTTGCAAGAATTCTCCCGGGACGGGAAATAAAGCCTCTTTAAGCATAGCTACTCGACCACAACTACCTCCTTATTTCGACTAGCTATAGGGACCCAAAATCCCTGAGGGCAATAACAGTCCTTGCTACAGAAAAGAGGAGCAACCCCGAAGCCCTAGGCTCTCGCCTCGTGAGCCAGCCAGGAGGTTGACATAGTGCACAGAAGCAGAATGAGTGCAATTATAGGCCAGAGGCACAAAAAGGGCATTATTTGTTGCTCAGCAATATTATGAATCGGTTTTGTGGATTTAGTGAGGGTCCATCCCTAGCAGTTTAAGGTGTGTTTGTAAAGATGACCAGGGCAGGAATCACTGGGAAAGGTTCCTAATGCCATGTACCATTTGCTGCATGGCATGTCCTGACATATATGTTCATATTTACATTCTTGTGTACCTTATTGAGATGCACTGGACTTACTTAGCACTTTTCAGAGCATGAGGGGGACTCGTATATGGCTAGATTGCAGTAGCTGTCATTTCTCATTGGTATTTATGTGTAGTGTTCATCAGCACACTACTTACTGTCTGTGATGGTCAGCTTAGGAGATGCACATTTTTCCCAAGGGGCATGGCATCTGCAGGTACATCGCGAGGATGGGCAGAATCCAAAATGTGTAACTTTTCAGAATATGGTGGACGCGGGAACGTCCAGAATGTTTATCCCTGTCCGAGGCATGGGGCTGGGCGGATAGTGCTTGCACATGCCCATTGGACACGTCTATCTCCCTGATTCTGGCCTCGCAGGCATGTACAAACCCACAGATATGGAATTAGGTTCAATGGGGCCCATTTTTGCTTTAGACATGTCTGTGGGCCAGACGGCACGTTATGGAATCGTGCGCTGTATGTGCTCATCCCATTAAATAATTATTATATTTCTCACAGGGTTATTCCTGAATTTCTGTTGGTACCCTACACAGCAATCTGAGTAAATTATCTATACCAATTAACCAAGTTCTACTTTCTGAGATAATTTTGTAAGACTGACAAGTGTTCAATGGTGATTGAAAAATCTAATGTCCCGAGAACTCATGAGTATATGTCAACCTCACCAATTCTGATGAGGTTGACAAGTATTAGGCATATGAAGGTACAATCCGAGAGCTTTTTCATCACTGCTAAGCATTAATAAGATGGAACATTATGACATTAAATAATGATACATACATAATATATAGACACCAGAGAAACAGCACATCTAAACTAAAGAGGGGTTTACTAAATGGCAGTAGCAGACTCTGTGCAATAGTGGAGCACAATTGATCCACCTTGATGACTGCAATCTCGATCTGAGACCCCCTCAAGGCAAGCAACACATTCTTTCTCTGCCTAGCTGCTGCCTGCACAAAGAGCACAAGTCCAGCAATCTGCAGAAAGAGAGGTGCGACTGAAACTGTGTGTGCTGTACCATCCTGCTGCCTCTCCCTGCTCCTACTCTGCACTCTACCAGCAAGCTCCGCCCACCGAGCTCTGTCTCCACCCGCACAGACAGCATTTAAAAGCCAGCATGGCACAGGCGCACCCGCGCCTTGCGGGCCCGTGCCTGCTGGCCCTTGGGCGAGGCCTTTAGGCAAGGACCTCCTAACCTCCCGACAGAGATAGACTCCCACCTGGAACAAGAGCTGTAAGCTACATAATGTTATACTATTTGACTATTCTCTGTAATATTGTAACCTCAATACAAAAGTAATGTCTAAATTGTGATACATTGTTTTATCTTGACCCTGGTAACAATGCATAACTTGGGCCTCCCCTTTAAAATACCTCTCAGCAATTCATTATATTAAGCATTATAATGTTTATTGTATGTTAGTATGTGACATCCAGGCTACAATTTTGAGTTATCCTTCATTCTTCTCTCTGATCCAGGTACTAGGTCTCCTGCAATTACTAGTAGCCTATCTGCGTTAACGTACCACCCCTGGTTGCCAATTGTCTCGGTATATCTATCAGACACCTTGAGTCCACTAATCACATCACAATGCAATGTGGTCCGGATGAATAAGGATGTGAGTATAGGCATCCTTTAGATCTAAGGAACATAGCCAGTCTCCCTGCTGGAGGTAGGGCAGCAGGATTCCAAGGGTAAGCATCTTGAACTTTTCCCTTGCCAGGAACTTGTTGAGGTTTCACAAGTCCAGGATGGGTCTGAGGCCTCCTGTTCATTTTGGTATCAGAAAGTACCTGGAATAAAAGCCTTGACCTCTCAGGTGGTGGGGCACCGGTTCCACAGCCTGTTCCTGAAGAAGACTTGCCAACTCCTGAAGGAGTAAGTCCCTGTGCAGAGGGAGTCTTGGAGGCTCCCCTGGAAAGTAGGAGGGAGGTACCTGGTGAAAGTGTAGAAGATAGCCTTTTTGAACTATATGAAGCACCCAGGTATCTGATGTGATGGCTGACCACCTGTGGGCAAAGTGGACCAGCCGGCCTCCTTTGCTGAGAGAAACCAGCGGAGGGGAAGAGGCTATGCTGATGGAGTCAAAAAACCCCACCCTGCTGAGCAGGGGCCGGTGTTGTGGGCTTGGGGGCCTGCTGCCTACGGGACCCATTACCCCGTCCCTTGGCCTGCTGCGGGCGAGTCCGATGGGACGCACCGAGTCCGAAAAGTACCAGGTGACTCTTTGTCCTCCGTTTCCCAGGCTGACTCCTCGGAGGAGGAATCGAGCGGCTCTGGTCGGGTGGGCACCGATGCCCTCCGCCCCGACGCCGAGGGTGTCGGCGTCGACGACCTCGGTCCCGAACGGGAGGCTGAGGGAGACCGCGACCGAGGATCGACTCGAGCTTGCATGGACTCGAGGATCGGCTCGGTCTCCGGGGTCGACTTGGACGACGACGTCCCGGTGGCCGGGGCAGATGCACCGGCGAGGCCAGCGATCAATGCCCGCTGCTGGTCCATGAAGGCAGCCAAACTGCTCTCCAAGACCGTCAACCTGAGTCCGAGCTCAGGAGACCCAGCAGCCCCCGACTCGGGCCCCGACGGCGTCGGGCCCGATGCTGGCTCCTTCGGACGTGAGTCCACGAGGACTACAGTACTCACGTGTCCAGGAGACTCCATCTCGAGACGAGGATGTTTCGAAGGCCTCTCCGACTCCGAGGACCCTGGACGGCTATCGGGGCTATGCGACCTGGCCCTCGAGGAACCAGGAGCGTCCACTGACGCCGCCCTCGCGGGTTTCTTCTTCCTATGATGTTCCCGGGCAGGAGACCCCCGCTCAGAGGAACTCCGACGATGCTCAGGACCAGAGTCCCGGGACGTCGAAGCCTCTGACGAGGTCCGGGCCTGGCCGGACGCGGAGTCAGAGAAGATTCTTTCTTTTTGTTGCTGCCGACTCCTCAACGCTTTTGAGGACATCTTGCCATCGGGTCATGATCGGGTCCGAGGCAGCGGAGGCAGCAGTCGTGTGTGTCGGTAAGAGACATAAGTTTCTTACACCGATCACACTTTTTAAACCCGCTGGCAGCCATCGGGGGAAAAAGGGCACCTGCGAGGTCAAAAGACAGGGCTGCCAGTGAAAAAGAAAAAATGGCGCGAACGCTAGTCACGAAGGACAAAAACCAAAAAAATAACGAACGGACTCGATACCGGTGTATCGGGTCCGGGCGGGAAAAGGATCCGGCGTCGAACCGAGAAAAGAATAGTAAATTAAATCAACTTTTTCAGCGGCGATCACAAACAGCGTCTGTAGGGCTCCGCGGAAAAAAGAAGACTGAGCAAGATGGCACCCTTGGGCGGGAAGGGGACCGCGCATGCGCGCTGCAATTCCCAAAGGCTTTCTTTGAAAGCTGGGGAAATTGCTCCGCGAGGGCTCCGTCGGCGCCGACGTCACCCATATGTGAGGACTGACTTCCTGCTTGGTCCTGGAGAATAGGGAATCCCACAAGGTTCAGCATTATCTGCCCTCCTTTTCAACCTGTACATACAACTAATCTGCTCAATTTTCAAGAAGCATAAAATAGGATACCTAATTTCTGCCAATGATATTATGCTATTTACACCGGTAAGTATAAAAGGCCCCATCTATAGCAACATGATTGAATGCATTCTAGAGGCACAAACCTGGCTCACCAATAACAACCTCCAAATCTACTACAGGGTCTCCCCAAAAAAACTATCAACACCTTAGAATTAGCCCAAAAAGTGACTACTAGAATTATTTCCAGAATGCACCTAACAGATCGCATCACACCTGTACTCAAGAATCTGCATTGGCTTCCAATAGCGAGCAGAGTAAAATATAAAACAATAATCACCACATTCAAACTAATTAATGACATCTCTCCCTCCTTCCTCAAATCTAGAATTCAATCACAAACAGACTTCAGGAACAGAAGGAAGAGTAACCAGAACATACTTGCCATACCTTCCTCAGTGCGTAAAACGAAACAAACAACCAGCAACAGGGCCTTTCCTTTCACTGCACCTACTCTATGGAACTCATTACCAGACCCCATTAGGGCAATCAAAGATCTGCAGACCTTTAGGAAAGAACTAAAGACACTTCTTTTTACAGAATACTTTAACAATATTGACTAATGCATAATTGTTACCTCCGCTCATATGTAACCTACAAATATAAGTATATTGTTAAAAGCCTCCCTCTAACTTCTTGATCCAGGAAGTTGCTCTGTATATAGTTAATGACTTTTCACGTTTTCTTGTTCTTATGTATCTGTACATAGTTGTAGCATTATGGTTTGTAATAACTATTCCATGTATCTGGATTGTTTAAATGTAAACCACCCCTGATCTCAGGTAAGGGCTGTATAGAAAAGCTGTTTAAATAAATAAATAAATAGTAAACACCCTCCTAAGTTCATAGCCAGTGTAACAGTATGCTTTGTTAAGATATACGTTTGAGCAAAGTGGAAATGAAATTGTAGCCACAAATCTTAAAACATGCCATCTGCTAAATTACTACCACAGTATTAAAAAAAACAAAACAAAAACCTCCTTATTTTAGACTAATGCTGGAACATTTTTCTAACATTAAGCTATATGATTTTGGAGGCTTTGAGCCCGATTCTGGGACGCGGGTTGCGGGGTTGCACATCCCAGTGGGATGTGTAGTCCTGCAAGGCATCTGGGCCCAATTCCCCCTCCAGCTTTCCCTGTATGTTCTGTGCATCAGGACAGGGAGATCCGGTGGGGGGCAGGAGGGGGCGGGGATTGGGGCAGAGCTGGGGTGAGCCAGCCCGGCAGGACATATAGGGCCGATTCAGGTCACAGCACTCTATGTCCTTCCAGGCTTGTAGGGACGTGCTGCTTATTCCACCTAAATTGGGTGATCAGGCCCGGGGATCCGCTCCCCCGGGGCCAGGACCCCGCCACTTGATCCAGACCACAGCAGGCAGCCTTGGGTTAGGCAGTGGGGAAAAGGGGGGCCGAGGACTCCGGAGTCAGGGGTGCCTGCGAGGAGGACGTCCCCGCAGGCAGCAGGGGCACACTGGGCCGTCCTTCAGCCTGGTTCTGGCTACTGCAGGAACATTTTGTTCCCTCAGTCCAGAGTTGGGTCCAAATGGGCGTGTCTTGCTTGGGGCCATCTGGATAGCCCAGATGTGTCCCTACCATACTATACTATAGTACTATAGTACTGAGGACTTGTTTTCTGTATATATCAGTAAATGCTAGTTATATTCAATTGTGAAAGTAAGTTTTTTGTTGTTGCATTAGCTTTGTCACCTCCTAGCTCATTTATCAGTGTTGCACTGGTTACTGCTACAGTATGCCTTGTTAAATACTGTTATTTAGAGTAGATATAAAAACACTGTACATTAGGAAATTTAAAACTTCTTATTACATTAGATGCAATACTTCACAAATATTTTAATACATACAGTGATAAGAAATATAAAGATACATGAAAATGAGAATATTTATTTCAAAGAGGAATTTTCTTCTGGCCCAAATCCTTTAGAGATCCAATCTGATAATTCCTTTTTGTGTGTAATGTTGTTTCCTTTGTGCATGTCATAAATTATTGTGTGTGTATTACTGTAGTGTTGCCTAATCGTGTCAATAGGTGGCATATAAATGTTGTTAACAAATAAAATAAATGTACCTTTTATTTTCTTCAGCGATATTAAATATTACTAATGTGGACTAGCATATGAACTAAAATTTGTTGCTGTTCTTCTCTTGATCCTTGGTGGATGACTCTCTATTCAACCTAGAGGCATGCATGGATGAAAAAGGATGGGTTCATGCTCATTTATAAAAATGTTTTCCTGATTTTTGGACATTTTTTGTTTTTGTTTTTATATATTTGTTTTTAGACATGTATTGCATTTTTAAAACAGGCACATTGATTGTACATGTGTTAATTTGTAGGTATATGCACTCACAAGTAATTTGCACACTTTACCTTTTTAGGTGTCCAAATGAACTGAATGCACATTCACAAATGCACATACCCAATGCCACTTATTTCACTATGTCAGAGGAACTTTGACCTAGAGGACTGCATCCTTCAGTAGAAATATTTCAACTTTTAACAACAAAATTGCAAACATGTTCAATGAACTCCAAGAACTGTGTTGGTTTGAAAATTTAGCCCAAATAACCTGAAGAAATATGATGGATTCCTTGGTGATTGTGTATTAGAGAAGATTCCTTCCATCTGCAAGGACTATAACAGGTAGATTTCTATGCATGTTTCCATGAATATGGGGTATGTCTACTAAAGGCAATTAGCTGCTAAAAGATTTATTGCCCAATGGTAGCATGCTAATGTGGGTGAAAAGCAGATATCTCAGGCAGTTTTCTGCAATATCTGCCTTTTGCATGTTGAAGGGGTGGTGGGGCAGGATTGGGGTCAGTCAGGGCTCGATTGTTTGCAGTCATTGCGCAAAACATTTTTATGCAATGGCTGCTAAAACTGAGCCCCATTTTCACCTTAAGAGGTGTCATTAACAGTGGGCCACTTCTTATGGGCACAAACAAAGCAGGACTCACACTACCCAGTGGGAAGTGGCTGGAGCTTCATTAGCCTTTAAAGCTCCTGCCACTTTCCACTGCATAGTCTGAGTCTTGGCTTTCGTTGTGCCTTTTGGATACTGCAGGTGGAATGTTCTTTGTTGTTTCTGCTCCCATTCAGCACAGATCCCGCACCAATCCCCCCCGCCCCCCCAGACAGCTCCCAAATCCCATTGGGACTTGTTTGTGGAGTGGCCTAGTGGTTGGGGCAAGGTACTTCAGGCCAGAAGGTTGGGGGTTCAAATCCCACTAGAGGACAGCAACCTTGGGCTGGAAGGACTGGGGTTTCTAGTCCCACAGGTGGTCCTTCTAGTCTTGGGCAAGCCACTTAACCCTCCATAGCCCATGTTCCCTGTAAAATAGTTATCTCCAAGTTATAATGCCCTGTTCAATGTAATTTCAGTTTGTTCAATGTAAACCACACTGATGCAGAATAGTGTGGTATATAAGAGAATGTAAATAAAATAAGATAAATAAATAAAATTAGTGGGGGACCAGTACACTCACTCCCATGAACAAGATCAAAGCCCAGCTAACCAAAGCTCCCCCACCCAAATCATTTTAGAAAGCTCTGCTAGCTAGTCAGGATCCCAATCCCCCTCCCTCCCTCCCTCCTAGCTTCCTCAATAGTTCTAACAAAAATGGCCAGAGCAGAAAACAGGCTTTTAATTTCTTGCTGCAGCCTCACCCTCCCTGCACCTTACAGAGCCGCAGCTGCAATAGTGCTAATAATTAAAATAAAAGCAAAACCAGTGCAGAGTCTTCCGGCCTCTGCTATGTAATCCCTGCCGCTGTGTCCCGCCCCCAGAAGGAAGTTATGTTAGAGGGAGCAGGACACAGCAGCACGGATTTTGCTTTTATTTTCAATTATTACCGCTATCGCAGCCGTGGCTCTGTAAAACACAGGAGCCGTAGCTGCCAGGGGAAAGAGGGGGCTGGAAGGGAGCTGACACGGGGGAAGGTGGGGGCTGGAAGGGAGCTGACATGGGGAAAGAGATAGCTAGAAAGAGAGTGGGGGAAAGTGGGGGCAGGAAAGGAGCTGACATGGGGAGGAGGGTGGGGACTGGAAGGGAGCTGACATGGGGGAAGGAGGGCTGGAAAGGAGCTGACATGGGGAGCAGAGGTGGCAGGAAGGGAGCTGACTTGGGGGAAGGAGGGGGCAGGAAAAGAACTGACAGAGGGGGGGAAGGAGAGGGCTAGAAGGGAGCTGACAGAGGGGAGAAAGAAAACGCTGGAAGGGAGTTGACAGAGAGGGGAAAGACAGCGCTGGAAGGGAGCTGATACCTAAGGATGGTACTGGATGGGGATTGGAAGGGAGCTGACACCTGGAGTGGGATTGAAGGAAGCTGACTCTTGGGGATGGGAGTGCTAAGTGACTGGGTAATAGGGAGGAGGCTGGAAAGGAGGGGGCATTAGGACTGGAAGGCAGCGGGCAAGTGGGGATGCAAGGGAAGGGGGATGGAGAGAGGGTGGGGTGACTGGAAGAGAGCTGACATGGGAGGTGGCACTGGAAGTGGAAATGAGCTGATACCTGGGGAGGCATTTGGAATAGAAAGGGCTAGACTGTAGGGAAGGAGACAGACTGGAAGGAAATGCACACCAGTGGCAGTCCTGGGAATGCAAGGGGGTTGACATTGGGAGAGGAGGGCTGGAAAGGGGGCTGATACTGGGGAGGATAATTGGGACTGGAAATATGCTTATGGAAGGAAGTAAAGAAAACAAAAGAAGAGACAAGAAATGGCAGATGAACAATAGACCATATAAAGAGAGCTAAGAGAAGACAGGAGAGCTTCCGGCTGCAACTGGGGCTGTCAGGCCCATGATGGGCCTGAGTCAGCCCTGGGCAACAGCGGCAGAATTTAAAAAGAAAAGTGAAGCCATGGAGCTGGGCTCAGGTAGCATATGGGGTCATGCAGGCATCAGAGAGAGCTGCGATCACCATGGCTGTTCCAGTTTAAGGCCTGCAGTGCTTGTGGCTACTCTAGAGTGCTGGATTGCTGTTAGGATTGTGGCAGCAGTGCCCAGGAATAGCCACAAGCACCACAGGCCTTAAACTGGAGCAGCCACAGTGATCACGGCTCTCCCCGACGCCCGCATTATCTCATATGCTACCTGAGGCAGCCTCACACATTGTATTGCCTAAAGCCCATTAGCAAGCTGTGCCAATAGATCCGATGCCCTCTCTGACTTGCGGATCCAGGGCAATTGCCAGGTTGCATCCCTCCTAATGCCAGTCCTGACATCTGCTGTCTTTTATTTTGTACAGTACGAGGGAAATGCATTTCTATTTCTCTTGCGTTGCACTACATTCAGCACTGGGCTTTCTGAGGTTGTAGTTTATTTTTTGTCTATATATTTCTCTCATCGTTTTGTGTTCATTTATTGACGAAGGCCTATCTGTATTGTGTGAGTGTGTGTGTGTGTGTGTGTGTGTGTGTTAGTATGGGATTTATGTTTAAGAATTTATAGCAATCTTGCTTGTTCAGTTTGCACATTGCCCTCTGTGCAATTATTTTTTGGGGGCAGGGGTTGGGGCAAGGATGGGGTGGAGCAAGGGCGGAGTGGGGGGTGGGCATGGGCGGAGCATGGCTAGCTATAGGTGGTGGGTTTTTCTCTTTCAAAAAGTTAGCAACCCTAACACACATATACACAGAGAGGCAGCAGAGAAACATGGTGAGACATAAATGCAACTGGTAACACAGTGGGGCACACACAGACAGATGGTACCAGACAGCTGGGTAGCAGAAAAATGCCATCTGGTATGGTGGGGTGCAGGGGGTTCAGAGCGAGTGAGAGTACTGGGGTCTTTGAAAGGAGCAGAGGATAGGTTTGGAGTGGAACAGGAAAGAGTGCAGGGAAATAGAATGCTGCATAACAGGCAACTACATGGCCACAGGTAACAGTCAGGCCAAGGATCGCAGGCCAAGCTCCTTCAGTCACAAATGTCACACAAGCGGTTCCAAAAGACAACAAAGTTTCATTTTCATTTGCAACTTATAGCAGGTGTAATTTGGCACGTTAAAAAACCACTCTGCACATTGTTGACCTATGTAAAATGAACATGCAAATACTGGTGACACCCAAGTCATGCCCTGAAACACCCCCCAGAACACCTCTCCAAAACACATGCAGAGACCAATATGTCCACAGCAAAAATGTAGATCTGGGCACTGCGTAAATTTGGATTGTCTCCTATTAGTTACCATTAACATAAGAACATAAGAACTGCCTGACTAGGTCAGACCAAGGTCCATCAAGGCCAGTATCCTGTTTCCAACAGTGGCCAATCCAGGCCACAAGTACCTGGAAGATTCCCAAAGAGCACACAGGTTCCACAGTGCTTGTCCCAGGGCAAGCAGTGGATTTGCTGTGTCCTTTTTAATAATGGTTTATGGAACTTTCTTCCAGGAACTTGTCCAACCCTTTTTTAAACCGAGCTACACTAACAGCTTTTACTACATTCTCCGGTAATGAATTCCAGAGTTTGATGATGCATTGAGTAAAAAAATATTTTCTCTTATTAGTCTTAAATGGGTTGCATTGTAGCATCATTGTGTGTCCTCTAGTCTTTGATGGCATAAACAAATGATCTATGATTGCCCATTCAACTCCAATTATTAATTTATAGACCTCTATCATATCCCCCCCTCAGCCATCTCTTTAACAAGTTGAAGAACCCCAACTTTTTTTAAGCCTCTCCTCATAGTGGTATCCTTTCATTCCCTTTACCATTTTTGTCACTCTTCTTTGTATATTTTCTAATTCAGCTATATCTTTTTAAAGATATGATGACCAGAATTGCACAAAATATTCAAGGTGCGGTTGCACCATGGAACAATACAGAGGCATTATAATATCCTTGATTTTATTCTCCATTCCTTTCCTTATGATTCCTAGCATTCTATTTGCCTTCTTGGCCGCCACTGCACATTGAGCAGAGAGTTTCAACGTATTATCCATGACGACTCCTAAATCCTTTTCCTGGGTGTGGGCACCTTGCATCGTGTAACCATAGTTTGGGTTGTTCTTTCCTAGGTGCATAACTTTGCACTTATCCACTTTAAATTTCATCTGCCATTTGGACATCCATTCTTTCAATTTTTCAAGGTCCTCTTGCAATTTTTCACAATCCTCTTGCGTTGTAACAACTTTGTCATCTGCAAATTTGATCACCTCACTTGTTATTCCTATTTTCAGGTCATTTATGAATGTATTAAAAAGCTGCAAACCCAGCACAGATTCCTGGGGTACTCCACTATTCCCTTTTTCCACTGAAAATTGTCCATTTAGCTCTACTCTCTGCTTTCTCTCTTTTAACCAGTTCCTGATCCACAATACAACACTGCTTCGAATCCCATGTTTGTTTGTTTTTTAAATTTTGCTAAGAGTCTCTTATGAGGGACCTTGTCAAACACTTTCTGAAAATCCAGATACACTATATCAACTGGCTCACCTTTGTCTACCTGTTTATTCATACCTTCAAACAAATATAACAGATTAGAAATACAAGATTTTCCTTGGCTAAATCCATATTGGAGTTCTTCTATTAAAATTACTGAGCATGGCTATTTATATGCTCAGTAATTTTATTTTTTATAATGGTTTCCACCATTTTGCCCAATACTGATGTCAGGCTCACCGGTCTGTAACTTTCTGGATCACCCCTGGAACCCTTTTTAAAAATTGGAGTTACATTGGCCACTCTCCAATCCTCAGGTACTATAGATGATTTTGATGATACTTCACAGATTACTAATAGTAGGCCTTCAATCTCATATTTCAGTTCTTTCAACACCCTTGTATGTATACCATCCGGTTCAGGTGATTTGCTACTCTTTAGTTTATCAAACAGTTGTAATACGTCCTCCCAGTTTATCGATATTTCTTTCAAATCTTCCACTACATTAGCTTTGTATACTATTTCAGGCATGGGTAACTTTCCTACATCTTCTTCAATAAAGATTGAAGCAAAAAATTCATTCGGTCTCTCCACTACGGCACTGTCTTCCCTTAATGCCCCTTTTACCTCTCTATCATCCAGTGGTCAAACTGACTCTCTCTCACAGGTTTTTTGCTATGAATGTACTTGAAAAAGTTATTATGCTTTTTTGCTTCCATGGTAAACTTCTTTTCAAATTCTCTCTTTGCCTGCCTTATCAATGCTTTGCATCTAACTTGCCAATACTTATCTTGTTTCTGGTGTTCGTTATTAGGCTCCTTTTTCCATTTCCATTTCCATTTTAGCAACAATAGCCTCTCTGAACTCACCTTTAAACCATGCTGATAGTCTTTTGGCCTTCCTTACACTTTTTTTTTAAAGCTCAGAATACCTCTGGTCTGGGCTTCCAAGATAGTACTTTTAAACACCTACACTTAATGTAAATCTTTAACCTTTGCAGCTGCTCCTTTTAATTTTTTTCTTAACTATCTTCTTCATTTTATCAGTCTCCCTTTTGAAAGTTAAAGGGTAATATTGTGGATTTCCTTGGACCCACTGCAATATTTATTTATTTATTTATTTATTTAAACGGACTTGGTATACCGCTTTATCATGAAATCAAAGCGGTTGGCACAGCAAACAATCAATGAAGGGTGTGGTTGTCATTAGCATGCAGTGCGAGAAATGATACAGTGTGCTGCGTGAGTGCGTGTGGAAGATTTTGATGTGAGCTATATACAGTGTGCGTTTAAGTACATATTTACAGATGCATATTTACATGGATGGCTTTGCTATCTTAGGAGTCATTCTGTGAGGTCCTTGAAGAAGTCTGTGAATAGTTCAGTTTTAAGCAGTTTTCTGAATTCTTTGGTGTTGTTTGTTGCTCTGAGGTGGTCGGGGAGGGAGTTCCACATGGCGGGGGCTGCTAGGGTGAACGCTCGTTTTGATGTGGATTGTTTAGTTCTGGTGAAGTCCTTTGGGGTTCTGATGTTGTTCGATGTTCCCTTTCTTCTTGGTCTTTTGCTGTTGTCAGTTGTTATGAATTGTTGTAGGCTGTCTGCAGATAGGTTGTTCATTATTTTGAAAGTGGTTAGGAGAACTTTGTAGCGGACTCGAGAGCTGATTGGGAGCCAGTGAAGGTGGTATAGTATGGGGGTGATGTGTTCGTGGGTTGAGCTGTCTGTTATGAGTCGTGCGGCTGTGTTTTGTGCTAGTTGAAGTGGTTGGGTTGATTTCTTTGGTAGTCCTAGGTAGATGTGGTTGCAATAGTCTAGTGTGGGTGTGATGATGGCTTGGCATACTGTTCGAAAATGCTCGGGAGCAAGGATGGGTTTGAGTCGTCTGATTGTCCTCATCTTGACGTAGGCGCTTCTGGTGGTCTTCGCAATGTGGGATTGTAGGTTGAGCTCCCTGTCAAGTGTTATTCCCAGGTATTTTATCTCTTGTCTTATTGGTATGATGGCATTGTTCAGGTTGATGGAGGGCGTGGGTGTGAAAGCTTGGTCTCTTGTTATGATCAGAGCTTCGGTTTTGTTATAGTTTATTGCTAGGTTGTTTTTTTGCAGCCAGGTTGACATTTCTTTGAAGCAGTTGGCTATGTTGTTGTAGTCTGGTTTAGTTAGGTTGATTGGTGTGAATATCATTATATCGTCAGCATATATGGTGTATTGAATATTGAAGCTTCTGATGATTGTGCTGATGGGCTGAATGTAAAGGTTGAAAAGCAGGGCGGAGAGGGATGAGCCTTGTGGGACTCCCTGTGTGACGTTGATGGGTTGAGAGGTCTTTGATCCACATCTGACCTGGAGCTGTCTGTTCTTCAGGTAGGATGTAAACCATCTCAGGGTGGTGTCATGTAGGCCCGCTTCTTCAAGTCTTGTTAGAAGCGTTGAGTGGCATACGGTGTCGAATGCTGCGGAATATTTATGGTGCTGCCCTTTTCTGGGTATGCTACATGTTGTGTGAGTTTTGGAAGTTAGTGCTGTTATGGAATAATAGATATATTATATGGGTCCTGTACTCTGGGTTCTTGGTGAGGTCAACTGTACAGTGTTGGTTGGGGGGGTGGGGGGTACTGGAATATGTATTGTTTTTGAGCTTTGCAGTTTTGCATTCTTTATGCAGAGATGGAAGGGAACCAAAGCTGTACAGTAGCAGACATGATGTCACACATGACTCATGTTTCCCAAGTAGGTTACAGATGTATGCATGTAACTGCCTGTTGGTATACCACTGAAGCAGTGCAGTCACATTGTGGTACATCTTACTATCAATTACTAATATCTGTTGAAAAACAAGGACTGTTTGGACCTACAGTCAGTTGAGCCATTTGTGGGTTAAGTGACCCGCACAAAGTCACAAGGAGGTGTTGTCAGTCCATGAAGGTTGTGGCTGACATAAAATGTGATGGTAACTCATTCCAAAATGTTACATAAGTAGTGTTAGTGGGCCTCAAACTTTGGTATCTTGGCTCACAAAGCCATTGCCATTGCCATCATGTCATGCCTCCAAGCAAGGTCCTGACATCTGCAGGGTGAACATGTCAGACCCTCTGCAATGTGCTGTATCAGAGGCAATAAAGCCATACTCACAGAAGGCCATGATGTGGAATAGCATGTTCACTGACCCAAAGAGTGGCCAGAATGCATAACAAAGTAGAAGGATGAGTGTCTGCAAGTCACAGTAGAACCAGAACAGTTAAAGGCAGGGAAATGGCCTGAGTAGCACACTGGCCCAAAATGACTAAGTGGGAATCAAACCCCTGTCCCTTGCATATGAAAACACCACACCAACCAGGAGGCTACACCTCCATACCTTTCTACACAGCAATATTGGGATTCAAAGAGCCTGCAAGTCACTACCTAGACTGCCTGCGGTGTGTGCTGGTATAGGCTAGCCCCTCCAGTACCCATGAGGCACTGCATACGCAGAACAGCAGCCTGCAGCTGATCCATCACATCCGCTCAGTAAGATGCACCAACAGTGGGTGTGACATGCACATAACAGCTACAAACCCTGCTACCGAGCAGTTCTAGCAGTCACCCTGAAGGTGAGGATGGGTGCCTACACCTGGTCCCCAGAATGTGCACTGCTAGAGATGGCCTCTGTCGGCTGTACTGCAGGTCCACATCATTGCCAGTATGTGGCAGGTATTGTCTGCAGTGTGTTATGCTAGTCACCTTGTTTCCTGCAGTATGCTGTTGGTGCCAGTAACAGTTTGGCCCTGTGTCCAGGCCCTGTTGGATGGGGATTCACCTAGAACAGTGCATGTTAGTCCCCAGTGTGAAAAAGCGGATGCCATGGATGCCAAATACAGTGGGGGCTTCTAGGCTGACATGGGGCTGCTGCTACTGTCCTGCTATGACCACAGTGAGTAAACCAGGAACAACTGCTGTCCCAACCACAGAAGACTAACAATCCTCCATAGCAAGCTCAGTCAGACTGCACCTGCTGCCCACCACTGGGTTATTTCAGCCATGCACATACCAACTGCGGCTGGTCCACACACAATGCATGTGCACAGAGCAATCATGTGCACCTTGGCTTGGCAAAAACACCCAGCATATGACTCAGTGATTGGGCTCCCCAGACAGAGATTACACTCACATCACTGGAGCTAGACAATATATAGCACTATGCGGATACATACAGTAGCTCTGGCATGGTCACTGCTCAGTCAGAGTGAGAGTGCCCTCTCAGCATGAGATGCTATGGCCACGCAGGCCATGCATGTAGCAGATGGGCACAACGAAGTCTCAGATATTGACCCTATTGGCAAGGCAGACACATCCAGGCCAATCCGCTCTGTTCCAGCCCATACCCACAATCCTCTGCTCCTCGTCATTCACATTTGCATACTAACGCTGGTAACTGCTTAGGCAATCCGAGGTACAGTGAAGTGCAGAAAGCCACATAACAAAGGTGAGACATACACACACACACACAGGTCCACAGTTTTGGTAAGTTCTCATTGTGACATGGCTCTTTGTGCTCATCCATTGGCCACCCCTACCCTGTCTATAGGCATTAACGTGCTCTGTACCTTACGAACACTATCACTGGCCAATGATATTAGCTTGCTCTTCCAGCCAGTCTTTCATTGTGCAGTTCATGTGCTTGACATCTCGATGTATGGAAAAATGGTGGCCAGCACCTACAGGTCCTTTGCCTGAAAGGCCTGATAAAGTAAACACAACTTTGCATACCATTGTGTATCCACAAGCTGGCTTTGAACCCCTGATCCCTCAAATGCACATACACATGGGCACCTTGTGTTTGGAGCCACAGGGCAGCCATGTGATATCTGTGATGCAGGGGTATTAGGAGGGATGTTGTCAGGTTGCATGGGGCTTTGGGATTTGCTGATGTGCACTTAGCTATCTGCAGGCTCTGTGACATCCTTGTGCAGATAAGAATTTCTGACTGTTATACAAGTTAGAGGTTGTTCAATGGTCCCACATTAATTCACCCCTCCCCCCTCTTATTGGCAATGATAAGGAGTATTGAAACTAATATATTTGTCTATATCAACACAATTTATTATTAACTAACTTGCAAGTGACAGGGAAAAAAGCAGGGAAAATATATTTAAACAATATAAGTGGAATCTTAGAAGGTACGCTTAGAGAGAATCTGGGAAGTGCAGGTTACTACATCCAAAATACCAGGGGAGTGGCAGCAGTAAAGGAAGGCACACTGCGTTTATGCTCTATTCAAGCATTTTCTTGTGCCTGTTTAGAATTTAGCTTATTATTTATTTATAGATTGTTCTTTCTTTCTATATTTCTATATTTTCAGTGTGTGTTCTATCTTCTGTCTGTCCTTTACCCAGCTCCTGTTTTCTGTAGTGCTGTGTCTCCCTTTTTAACACTTTACTTTATTACTTCTGTGCTCTGACTACTACTAACTGCACAGGGACTAGTGCTTTTTCTTTTCTCCTTTGCCCTATTCCCCTTTAAATATTTAATGTTTAAGGGCCCGATATTCGAAAGACAGCCTGATAAGCCATGTAAATGCCTTAAACAGGGATATTCAACGGCACCTACACAGTTAGTGTCGTTGAACATCCCCATCTGTGACCCTACGTGCCCCGAAGCCAACCTGTTAGCATCAGGGCATGTTGGGGGCATTCCGGGGCTGAGTGGGACGTTCCGCTAAACAGGTAGCGGCAATATTGGACCACTACCCGGTTAGCGATCCGTGGTTAAAACTAGGCCAATATCGCCTCTACCCAGTTAGGCTCTGCAGTGGTTTTCTGTGGGTGGCAAAAACAGATATTCAATGCTGTCGCCGTGGCATTGAATATCCAGATTTAGGGGTGAGTGGGCAGGGTTATGCGCCATAGTGGTGCATAGCCTGCCTACTTGAATATCGGGCACTAGGTTTTTACCTTGTCTGAGTTTTACTAGAGTACTTCCTATGGAATCTGCCTGCTTCCATTTACCTGCCTTCAACACTTGGCCAGCCCCTCCCCCCCACTCCCTTTGCTAGACTTTGTTCAGAAACATATCTCTCTTAGCACATGAGCTGCTGACTTTTCATTTGGAGGTTACTGCTTGGTGACAGCACCCTCATTGCAAGCCTCTGCTAACTGTTATGCTCTTGTACCTGTTTATTTATTTATGTGGCTTTTATACCACTATTTTGAGTAATCATAGCGGTTTACATTATTAATAACTGAATTTAGAATTTAGCTTGTTATTTATTTATATATTGTTCTTTCTTTCTAAATTCCTACATTTTCAGTGTGTGTCCTATCTTCTGTTTGTCTTTTATCCAGCTCCTGCTCTCTACAGTGCAGTGTCTCCTTCTTAACATTTTACTTTGTTACTCACCCTCTCACACCTTTACCCACCCACCCCGGCCTAACATTCTTTCATAACCTTCCTCTGCTCATTGATGCAATTGCTCAAGTGCACCTAAACCTACCAGGACCTCTCTCCCCCCTCTCTATCTGTATTTTCTCTGATTTGCATTCTCTTCTCCCTCTACTATGGCCCCATATCACTTTGTGTTCTTGATGTTAACTCTCCATAATTTTCTCCCTTCATTCCAACAATTCCATGGCCTTACTTCTCATTACCCACTCCTTACTGTCCCCACTTCATCTGCCATTTTATCTTCTACATTATCATCTATCCTTGAGCTTCACCATTTTCTTCCTCTCATTCAGCCACCTCCACTCTCACTGAGGGAACCTCACTCTCGCTTCTGTCATGCTGCCTTCTCTCCTTCCCATTCTTCCCTGCTGCCTCTCTCATCTGGAAATATCAATCCCAACCCTAGCCCCCCTAGACCTTTTTCACACTCCCATTTAAATTCTTTATTTTCGTTTTATAACAACAAAGGAAAGGAAGACATACAGCTAAAAGACAGATACATACATAGAATGTGATACATACACCAAAGTAAACCCCTACCACCCCCCTCCCCCCTGCTTCTTCTCTAGAAAACTAGTCATTACCGAAACGGGCGTGCACTGACATTATTGTGTTACAAAACCTAACGGTGATCTGAAACATGATAAGTGTACAGTAAACAGACATGTCGGAGCAAGGAGCAGATTGTACATAATCATTGAGCATCTGCCATTTAGACAAGCGAGAGTGAGTTTGAGTAGGGGGAATAGCTCTCCGAAATATCTGCTCATATTTACTATATAAGCAGACGAGGTTCCACCTTTCATTGACAGTAAGTCGAGAGCTATCCTTCCAATTCCTCATGATTAAACATATGGCTATACCCAGCATGAAATCGAGGAGAAAGTGACCCTTCTGTGAGCTGGTCACGATGATGGTAGCATGCAGAGATTGCCTAACCAGTATGGCAACCCCACATTTCTTAGAAACGGCTGGGGAATAGGCGGCCACCATGTAAGATTTGATATTGAGTTTAAGAGTTTCCTTCGAATTTAAAGGCGTTTCTTGGAGGAAATCAGGTCCACCGCTTCATGACTTAGATAGCTTAGGATTGTCTTCCGTTTATCGGATTATTGATTCCTTTTACGTTCAATGAGAAATCTTACATGGTGCCATTAATCGGTAATAGACATTTTAGGTAAGGGCGCTGGAAAACATACAACATAATCAGAATCTGTACAACAAAGACATAGTCACCGAGTATGCTGGCCAATACACCCCATATTGAAAAGTATGTACCAAAGTAACCTAGAGAAGAAGCAAAACCCCAATGAATATGGCGACCATATGTCTGCGGGAGGAGGCCCTAGAGAGGAAGATAGAGACATAATAAAAGAAAAGAAACACCAGAGTCCATAATTAACACTGTCTCTGATACTCATCGAGGCTACTGTGGGTAGATGGAGTCGGGTCACAGATATCATCAAAATTAAGGCAACAACCGCCCTCGACAGACTCTTTGCTGAGCCGCGGCAAATCCAATATGGCAGGTATAGTGGAAATGAGAATACTGGCAGGAATATTCTGGAAGTCAGCGCATCAAGTCGGCTTCTTTAGAATCCAAAAACTCCGCTAGTAGATCAGGGTCCTCAAATGTTCTTGTCTGATTGTGAAGCGTGACGCGGAACTTGGCCGGGTACATCAAGCCATAGCGTGCTTGTAGTTGTTGAAGCCTAGGCCGAAATTCCAGAAAGCGCTTTCGGCGGTCGACCGTGGGTTTAGCCAAGTCAGGATAGAAGGAGACCTTGTGGCTCTCAAACTCCATATGGCCCTTTGCCCGGGAGGCACTGAGAATTTGTTCCACATGTTGATATCTCAAAAGTCGAAAGATGATAGGCCGCGGGGTCTTCCTGTTGAGCGTTATGTTTGTGGGTACACGATGAGCGCGATCGATCTCCAATTCTTTGGTAAAGGTGATTTGGAGTAGGGAAGGGAGGATTTTACTTAAAAACTCCTTCATGTCTCCCGATTCCGCTCCCTCCGGTATACCCACGAGTCGTAGGTTGTTGCGGCGCGCTCTATTATTGCCATCTTCCACTTCTTTCTGCAAGGCCCGCACCTGACGTTCAACTTTGTCGAGTCTGGACAGCCGGACCGCATGGGAGTCTAATATACTCTCCATTTTGTCCTGACGCGAAGAGAGCCCATCTAGCCTGCCTTGCAGTACACCAAGATCTTCCCTCAGCGCTCGAAGTGCTTCACCGTTTGACTGCACGAGGTCCTTAACCCCTCTAATTTCTGCGAGGATTTCCTGCTGCATTTCGGGGCCCTCGCGCAAAGCCAGCCCCTTCTGCGGGGACGGGGGTTCAGTTTTGGAGCGTTTGCCGTGAGAAGCCGCTGGAGATCCAAATTCCAGGCGCGTGGGTTTAGTCCCCGCCATCTCACCAATGTGCCCCGGCAAGATCAGAGCAGAAATTCAAGTATGTCCGGTGTTAATTCAGGATTCTGAGTAGGCCTCTCGGGAGCCTCAGCGTTATGCGACCATCCCGCTGGACATCGGGCTCCGCCCCCCCCCCCCCTTTTTCACACTCCCAAGGCAGATCAATACATAACCACTCAAATTTGGTTCATATCCCTCTCCTTTCTCACTCTTCTCTCCCTTTTTTCATGCACCTTTTGGAATGCACATTTTATCGCCAATAAATTTGAAACTACAGGCCGGTTAGTCTAACCTCTATGGTGAGGTAATTATTGGAAACGCTGCTGAAAGAGAAAATAGTGAGATTTCTGGAGTCCAACGGATTACTGGATCCGAGGCAGCATGGATTCACTAGAGGCAGGTCTTGTCAGACAAATCTGATTGATTTCTTTGACTGGGTCACCAGGGAGTTGGACTAAGGGAGAGCCCTAAATGTGGTGTATTTAGATTTCAGCAAAGGCTTTGACACCGTTCCGCATAGGCATAAACAAATTGAGTACCCTAGGGATGGATCCGAAAGTTACTGTTTGTGTTAGAAATTGGTTGAGTGGGAGGCATCAAAGGGTACAGGTAACTGGAGCTCACTCTGAGGAGGAGGTGGTTACCAGCAGTGTGTCCCAGGGATCTGTTTTTGGTCCGATTCTTTTAAACATTTTTGTTAGTAATATTACAAAAGGGCTGTTGGGTAAGGTTTGCCTCTGTGTATGATACCAACATATGCAACTACCGTGTAGTATTTTTAGCACTAACTACACATTAGTTGCTAAAGCCTAAAGCTCTTTAGTAAAAGGGCCCCTTAGTCTTTCCATGCTTTCTGTACTTGTCATCTTTTCTCTGCTGTGTCTTGGATTTCATCTGCAACTCTTGAGAACTATTTTTAAAAACACATGCATGAATAAATAATAATTTATATACATGCATCAGCTGTCTGAAAATTGCCTTCCTTCAATACACTTCCACGATGGACTCCATAAAAATCTGTGTTTGCTTCCTTCACCTCATCCTCATGATACAAACTCCTAAAACCCAATCCCCATCATACATAACCCCACAAGACACAAAACTAGTCCAAAATGTGGCAGCTAGAATGGCAAGGCCGCGGAGCCATGTGCACGCGGCCACCATTAACCGGGGGGGCGGCCGCGCGCACCCCCAACGGTTAGCGCGGTGAGGCAAGCCCGAGGGGAGGAGCGGCCGGGGAATATCCTGTTCCATTGGCTGCAGCGCATGACGGCATAGCGCGGCAGCCAATGGGACGAAGGAGTCGCGAGGAGATGGTGCGGGGACGTAGCGTGGCTCCGGCCTCTTGCCTTCGGATGCCGGAGCCGACGGACGTGTGCAGAGGTTTGCAGTGGATGCAATTGAATTATATACTTGCGCGGTGTCTTTCTCTCGGGTGGGTAGAGATTTTCTCCCTGCTCTAGTGTGCAGCAGCGTGCCCGTTCGTTAGTTAGAATTATTTTCCTGCCGGGCCAATTTTAAGGGGAGGAGGAGGGGGCTCCGTGCAGCGGTAGTTCCGCTACTGTCCGGTGTGCTGGGTTGCGGCAGGTAATTTAAAGTCGGGGATCTCCGGTGCGGCTTGGCCAGGGCTTATAGATATTGCTGTGGGCTTATTTCCCTCCTTAAATATGCCGCAAAATAAACCCGGAGGCAAGCGGGCGGCGAAAAGTAAAGCCCCCAGGGGGGGAAGTGGGGAGGGGCAGATGGCTCGGGGGGGGAAGCGGATGGCGTCTGGTTCCAGCAGGGAGCGTGGGGATAGCGGCGAGTGTGGTACTGTTGTTCGAGGTAAGTCAGCGCGGGGAGGGGCCAGGGGCAGAACAGCGCATACTTCAGGGACTGATCAGGGGAGGGGTCAGCCAGCAGGGGAGTCTGTCAGGGGTAACAAAGGACAGAGGGGCAGAGGGGGAGCAGGTGGGACCTCGCGGACACGGTTGGAGTTGGAAGGTGACAGAGGGGTTCAGGGGTCAGAGTTGGAGCAGGGTATCCCCCTGGGCTGTCCGGGAGGTGGGGATGGGGAGCAATTGCGGGGGGGGGGTTGGGATATAGGACAGCCTGGGCAGCTGAGGGCCGGCCAAGTGGTGGTCCGTCCCCCATGGAAAATGCTGATAGATGGGGGTTTGCGGGCATGTGGGGGTGGCCACAGGATGTGGGGGGACCCCCTTCACCCTCGTGGGAGCACTGGCAGGGCGGGGGTCAGGGCTCCTCGCGGGCGGAGTGGCTCGGGGCTTGGCAGTCTCCTTGGATTAGGGCGGGTGTCTCGTCGCCTCTCCCTGTTTTTTCTCCGCAGGTACCTCCGACGTGGCAATGTATGGGGAATCCTTGGTGGAGTGTATCGCGGCCAGGAGGCAGCTCAAGTTCTCGAGCGGAGGGCGGTGCGGCTGTTGAGACGGAGGCAGCGGTTCGAACTACTTCGGAGCGACCCGAGCTCAGTGTGCCAGCGAATGAAGAGACTGCGGGTGAGTTGGCATTGGAAATAGGTGCGGAGTCTGGGTTGGTAACGGGGAATGTGGTCGGCGATCGAAAGAAGAGAAGCCGGAAGCGGCGGCGTTCTTGTCATAGGCGCAGGCGATCGGATTCGTCGTACTCATCGTCCACTGATTCGTCGTCTAGTTCGACATCGCGGGAGGGAAGTCGGGGCCGGGTATCAGGGAGGCCGGTCGGGGGGAGGGAACCCAGCGGTCCAGTGCCTACGGTAGCTGCGTTTTCTGAGTTATGGGAAAGCGTTCCAAAAAATTTGCGGCGAAAAATTCAAAAACGTCGTTATATTGATGTTTTTCGTTTGCTGGAGGGTAGGAAACGTTCAGGGGACAGTAGGCGAAAGAGGAAGGAAGACGAGAAAGCTGGTAGGGTGCGGAGAGTTGCGAGGAATGTAGTGAACTGGACGAGGGCCTTTCTACGGCTAGCCAGTGTTTGGGGATACGAGCATCCGGAACAGTATGGTATGCTTTTGGCATACATGTACTCCATCTTAGAGGCGTCACAAAACCATGACAGTTGGGCCTGGCTCAACTATGATGAAAAGTTTCGCGACAAGATGGAAGAGAACCAGTTGTTATCTTGGGGTACACAAGATATCAATTTATGGTTAATGCAGATGGCGGTCAAATCAGGTGGAGGAGCGGGGGGTGTGGGCAAGGGGGGGCTAGTCAGTACAGCTGGGGTGGGGAAGCCCTTTCGCGGAGGCGTGCCCCCGGCAGTTCAGAGACCTGCGGGGGGAGTGGGCGCAGGCGACGTCTGTTGGCGTTTCAATAAGTCTTCCTGCCCCTTTCCGGACTGCAAATTCCGGCACGCATGCTCTGTTTGCGGAGGAGGGCATTCCGCCCTTAAATGTGTTAAAAGAGGTCCTACTGGATCCATCCCCCCCCCCTACAAAACAATAGGATTACGTGGAGCTTAGCCCCTACTCCCATTAGGTTAATGGCTTTGCGTCCATGGCTGAATAGGTATCCCAGGAGGGCGGACGGCAGTCTCTTAGATAATGGATTCGAGTGGGGGTTTCAGATTCCTGTTGTGGGTCGGGTCGCCTCGGCCAGATCGACGAATTCACCATCGGTGAGACGTTTCTGTAATATTGTGAAAGACAAATTGTTAGGGGAAATTTTACTGGGGAGGGTAGCTGGCCCTTTTCTTGAGCAACCCTTCGAGGATTTCGTAGTTTCCCCATTGGGCATAATACCAAAAAAAGAACAAGGTAAATATAGACTGATTCACAATCTATCCTTCCCGGAGGGTGCATCTGTTAATGATCACATCCCAAAGGAATTGTGTGCAGTGCGGTATGCATCTTTTGATGAGGCGGTTGATTTAGTGAGAGAGTGTGGCCCGAGGTGCTTGATGGCTAAGACCGATATTGAGTCAGCTTTCCGATTGTTGCCGGTGCACCCCTCGGCGTTTCATTTGTTGGGCTTTCTTTTCGAGGAACAATTTTATTTCGACAAATGCATGCCAATGGGTTGCGCGATATCCTGTTCATATTTTGAACGATTTAGTACATTTATGCACTGGGTGGTGGTACAGCGTTCGGGTTGTGCGCAAGTAGTGCATTACTTGGATGATTTCCTCTTTGTAGGGACGGCTCAGTCCGGGCAATGTCGGGACTTATTGAACAATTTCAACCAGTTAGCTCAGGAATGGGGAGTACCGTTGGCAGTGGCAAAGACGGAAGGGCCGACTACGAGTCTTACTTTTCTAGGGGTGGAGTTAGACACTGACGTAATGGTAGCGAGGTTACCCGTAGACAAGGTAGCGAGGTTGCGTGTATTGATAGCGAATGCGATGACAGCAGCTAAGATGTCGCTGCGGGAGATGCAGGCCCTTATCGGTTCACTTAATTTTGCATGTCGTGTTATTCCCATGGGCCGCGTATTCCTCCGACGGCTCTCGTTGGCTACAGCGGGGGTGGGTAAACCTCATCATCGGATCAGGATTTCCCGTAAAATGCGAGCGGACTTAGGGGTTTGGGACGATTTTCTGCGTGAATTTAACGGGGTCTCGGTATTGCGGGAGAAGGTAGTGTCCAGTGCGGATTTGCAGTTATATACCGATGCTGCCGGAGGAGCGGGCTTGGGGATTTACTTTGGCGGCTCTTGGTGTGCGGCAGGATGGCCATTGGCCTGGCGGGAAGCTGGACTTACTCGTAATATCACCTTCCTAGAGTTGTTCCCGATCTTGGTGGTTCTGTCCATCTGGCCAGAGAAGCTGCGGAATCGCCAGGTAGTGTGGAACTGCGACAACGAGGCCGTTGTCAGCGTGGTAAATAATTATACCCCGCGATGCAGACCGGTCGCGGATTTAATGCGGCAAGTGATCTTATCCTGTTTGCGGCTGAATGTGGTGCTGAAGGCTCGGCACATTCCGGGATGTATTAACACTATTGCTGATGCTCTTTCCCGTTTCAAGTGGGAGCTGTTTCGGACCTTGGCACCGGACGCGGAAGAGCGGGGAGCATCGGTCCCGGACAACTTATGGCAGATTGGCCTGTCGGCATGATTGACTTGCTAAAAAACTCTGTGTCGGCTGCGACATGGGAAGCCTATCGAAAAGGCTACCGCAGCGTGGAGTCTTTCTTGTTGGAGCGGGGATGGAGACGGGGCCCTGCATCTGAGTGGCTATTGGGTCAGTATGTTTTCACTGCGAAGGCGGCGGGCTTGTCGCGTTCTACAGTACGTAAGTATTTGGCCGTTTTTTTCCTTTTTTTATGAGAGCCGTGGGGTGGGGTCCGGCGCGGGGGGGTTTTCTGACATCTCGGTTGTTGCAAGGCTGGGAGCGCTCGCATCCATCGACCGGGGATTCCAGGCAACCAATAACGCATGCCTTGTTAGAGCGATTGTGTGCGGTTTTGCCTCGGGTGGTCTCATCGCGTTACGAATGTTCCCTATTTCGGGCGGTTTTTGCAGTTGCCTTTTTTGGGGCCTTCCGAGTGGGTGAATTGGTGGCTGAGTCGGGAAAACGCACGGGGGGCGGTGGCTTGCAACTACACCACGTCAAGTTGGTTGCCGGGGGGGTGCACATACATGTTGCGCGCTCAAAAACCGATCAGTTGGGGAAAGGCTCCTGGGTGGTGTTGCGACAGGTGGCCGGGGCATTGACTTGTCCGGTTGGGTTGTTGCGGGCATACTTGGATGCGCGCCCCCCGGGCTCGGGAAATTTATTCGTGCATAGCGATGCGCGGGTCCTTACGCGTTTTCAATTTACGGCTGTCATGCGGATGTCGCTGCGGATGATAGGGGAGGATGCTGGTCGTTTTGCTCCACACTCATTCAGGATTGGGGCGGCTACCAGCGCGGCGGCGGAGGGATTGTCGGAGCGGGAGATCCAGCGTATCGGGCGTTGGAGGTCGCAGGCTTTCCAAACCTATGTGCGTTTGTAGGGGGGGGGTCTCTAATCTATCTTATTTTATATTACAGATATAGGAGATGGTCGGTGTCGCTGTTGGGTGACTGGCCATTCATTCGTTTACTGGGCTGGTCGGCGGGCAGCAACACGACCCATTGGCATGAATCTTGGACTGGAAGTCTCTGCGGTGTCCGTCGCATGGCTGGGAGAGCGCGGAATGCGGTGGATCCAGCTCCTGCCTTTGCTGCGGCACCACGGGAGTCGGAGAGAGAAGCCTGATGTTCTGTTGATACACTTGGGAGGCAACGACTTGACGTCCTGGACTTGTCGACAGTTGATTCGTGCAGTGCACAAAGACTTGGGGGCTGTATTAGTAATGTTATCGGGCGTGGTCATTTTGTGGTCAGATATACTTCCAAGGCCTGCTTGCAGCGTTCAGCGGCGCTGGTCCAGGGGGCTGGCAAAAATCAATCGCCAAATAGGCAGATGGGTCATAAGGAATGGAGGGCGCCAAATTTTGCACTCCTGGGCTGATGTAAACTGCGCTGGCTTGTACAGGCCAGACGGGGTACATTTATCCCCGATCGGCTTGGATTTGCTGCTTAACGATTGGCAGGAGGCCTTGGAGGTGGTCATGCATGGGAGACGGGCTGGTCGCAGCTTTCTTTAATGGGGGGCGGCTCAGGACGTCAGTGTCCGGAGCCGGTGGCGGGATCCCGGAGGTTTCCGGGGTCCGGAGCCGGATGCAAGCATTACGGCGGGGGTGGGGTACCCCCGCCCGGACAATCCCTCAGGTTTTTGCTAATAATATGGCGAAGCCGGATGAGGGAGGGCGAGGCGATTTTGTTGGGGCCTGTACCTGGCGGAAGCGGAAGCGGCGGCACCTTGCTAATAACATGGCGGGTGGTGGCGCGTTCTGCTGGTGGGGGGGGGGGGTATGTTAACTTGTTAATTGTAAATTGTGATTGTTATAAGTAATAAAGCTGCGACCAGTTCAATTCCATAGATTGTGTAATGGTTTTATTTGAATGTCAGATATGTGCCTGGGATAGGCGATGGGGGAGGGGGGGGAACAAGGTTGGGATCGCTCGGTCCGCCTTACCCGGTTATGGCAAGGCCGCGGAGCCATGTGCACGCGGCCACCATTAACCGGGGGGGCGGCCGCGCGCACCCCCAACGGTTAGCGCGGTGAGGCAAGCCCGAGGGGAGGAGCGGCCGGGGAATATCCTGTTCCATTGGCTGCAGCGCATGACGGCATAGCGCGGCAGCCAATGGGACGAAGGAGTCGCGAGGAGATGGTGCGGGGACGTAGCGTGGCTCCGGCCTCTTGCCTTCGGATGCCGGAGCCGACGGACGCCCTCCCACCCTCCCTTGTGTTGCGATGGGCAGAGGGGTTGTGGGGTGTTGCAGCTGGAGGGGGGTTGGCGGGATCCCGGAGGTTTCCGGGGTCCGGAGCCAGATGCAAGCATTACGGCGGGGGTGGGGTACCCCCGCCCGGACAATCCCTCAGGTTTTTGCTAATAATATGGCGAAGCCGGATGAGGGAGGGCGAGGCGATTTTGTTGGGGCCTGTACCTGGCGGAAGCGGAAGCGGCGGCACCTTGCTAATAACATGGCGGGTGGTGGCGCGTTCTGCTGGTGGGGGGGGGGTATGTTAACTTGTTAATTGTAAATTGTGATTGTTATAAGTAATAAAGCTGCGACCAGTTCAATTCCATAGATTGTGTAATGGTTTTATTTGAATGTCAGATATGTGCCTGGGATAGGCGATGGGGGAGGGGGGGGAACAAGGTTGGGATCGCTCGGTCCGCCTTACCCGGTTATAACTATGAATGTTAACTCAATGGAACACATCACTCCAACACTGTATGCTCTTCACTGGCTACCCATTCAAAGCCACATTAATTACAAAATACTTGTATCAACTTTCAAATTAATCAACAACATTGTCCTTTCGTATCTATCCACACTCAACTCAAAGGAAACACTCAATTGTAATCAACGCAACCGGAACAAAAACAAACTTGTTATACCGATGGACTTCAGGAAATCCAGAAAGTTAACAAATAACAAAACATTCTCACATGTTGCCCCTAACCTCTGGAACGTTCTACCAGACAACTTTAGAGGATTAAATGACCTCCAAATGTTCCGCAAAAAAACTGAAAATTCACCTATTTACTCTCCATTTTGGCACACAAGTAGAATACAATGCTCCTGATACAATACCCCCTTCCTCCCAAAACCTACCAAGAGAAAACAACACTCTACACCCCGTCCAGAGCTGTATATAGTTCTTATTTTTGTCACCATTGAGCTATGTCAGTCATGCTTATGTATATAGTTTAACATGTAACTGAGTATGTACTTGTTCTATTGTACTATTCAAATTGTTGTTAATTGTAACCGCGCTTGATCTTTTGGAAAATGTGGTATAGAAATTTGTAATAAATAAATAAAAATAAATAAAATTCAAACTACCAAATAAACTACTATCCACCCAATAATAAGCCACATCAGAAACACATAAAATACAGATCCAAACTATAGGGATACAACAAAAGACAAACCTACACAGTCCCCCCTCACTCAATTAAAATGCATATTTATCAATGTAAGATCTATAAGAAACAAGATACCAATAATTACTGATCTACTCAAGGACAAAAAAAACACACACATCCTATGTGCCACTGAGACAAGGCTCTCACCTGCTGACAACATTTTAATAAACCAATTACAAATTCAGGGATATGACCTATTTAACTGCCACCGGGAATCAAAAAGAGGAGGGGGTACTCATACTAAGCAAAATAGAACTCAAATTTACCCCTACACATCAAGAAATTTAGATGGAATGGATTTCCTTGAAATAGGGAACAAGAACATATCGCTTTATCTCATATACGAATGAAAGAACAAATGAACAAAAAAATGAATGAATGTATGAAAGAATGAACGAATGAATGAAAGAACAAATTAATGAATGAATGAAAAAAGAATGAATGAACAAAAAAAGAATGAATGAAAGAACGAACAAATGAATGAAAAAAAGAACAAATGAATGAAAGAAAGAAAGAACAAATGAACAAAAAAAGAATGAATGAACAAAAAAAGAATGAATAAAAGAACGAATGAAAGAGAATGAATGAATGAAAAAATGTACGAAAAAATGAATGGCTGTATGAAAGAATGAACGAATGAACGAATGAATGAAAAAATGAATGAACGAATGAAAGAATGAACAAAAGAAAGAACAAATGTATGAAAGAATGAAAAAAAGAACGAATGAAAGAAAAACTGAACGAAAAATGAATCAAAGAATGAATGAACGAACAAAAGAAAAAGAACAAAATAATGAACGAATAAAAGAATGAATGAAAGAAAGAAAGAACAAACGAATGAACGAAAAAGTGAATGAATGAATGAATGAAAGTAAGGATGAACGAATGAATGAAAAAAGAACGAATGAATGAAAGAACAAATGAATGAATGAAAGAAAGAATGAACAAATGAATGACAAAAATGAATGAATGAAAGAAAGAACAAATGAACGAATAAAAGAATGAATGAATGAATAAATGAATGAATGAATGAAATAATGAACAAAATGAATGAAAAAGAACGAATAAAAACAAATGAACGAATGAAAGAAAGCACGAATGAACAAAAAAATGAATAAAAGAACGAATGAAAGAACGAATGAATGAAAAAATGAATGAATGAAAGAACAAATGAAAAAAGAATAAAAGAAAACAAAAAATGAATGAACGAAAAAATGAACAAATGAAAGAAAGAACAAATGTATGAAAAAAGAACGCATGAAAGAAAGAACAAACTAATGAATGAAAAAAGAACAAACAAATGAAAGTAAGGAGGAATGAATGAATGAAAAAAGAATAAATAAACGAAAAAAAGAATGAATGAACGAAAAAAAGAATGAATGAATGAATAAAAGAAAGAATGAAAGAAAGGACGAATGAACAAAAAAAATGAACAAATGAAAAAGAATGAACGAATGAATGAACGAATAAAAGAACGAATGAACGAATGAACAAAAAAATGAAAAGAACGAATGAATGAAAAAATGAACGAATGAAAGAACGAACAAAAAAAAGAACGAATAAAAGAAAAGAAAAAATGAATGAACCAAAAAATGAACAAATGAAAGAAAGAACAAATGAACGAAAAAATGAAGAATGAAAAAAGAATGAACAAATTAATGAAAAAATGAATGAATGAAAGAAAAAAAGAACAAAAAAATGAATGAATGAAAGAATGAAAGAACAAATGAACGAATGAAAGAACGAATGAATGAAAAAATAAATGAATGAAAGAACGTATGAAAGAACGAATGAACGAAAAAATGAACAAATGAAAAAAAGAAAGAATGAATGAAAGAACGAATGAACGAATGACAAAGAATGAATGAAAGAAATAAAGAACAAAAGAATGAATGAAAGAAAAAAAGAATGAAAAAAAATGAAAAAATGAATGAATGAAAGCATCAAAAAAAGAATGAATGAACGAAGGAATAAAAGAAAGAACGAATGAACAAATGAACGAATAAAAGAACGAAAGAAAGAAAGAATGAAAAAAATAATGAACGAATGAATGAAAAAAATGAACGAATGAAATAAAGAACGAATGAACGAATAAAAAAAAGAATGAACGAATCAATGAAAAATGAACAAATGAAAGAAAGAAAGAACAAATGAACGAAAAAAAAGAACGAATGAAAGAACAAATAAACAAAAAAAATGAGCAAATGAAAGAAAGAGAACAAATGAACGAAAAAAACTGAACGAATGAATAAAAGAACGAATAAATGAAAAAATGAATGAATGAAATAATGAATGAACGAAAATTTGCAGCAGAGTCGACTCCCCAGAGGGAGTGGTTAACATGAGGAAAGATCTACAAAAGCTGGAAGAATGGTCTAATGCTTGGCAATTAAGATTTAATGCAAAGAAGTGCAGTGTCATGCACTTTGGAAGCAGAAATACAAGAGAAATGTACACGATAGGGGGCGAGAGGTTGGTGTGCATGGATCAGGAGAAGGACTTTGGTGTGATTATTTCTGAGGATCTCAAGGTGGCAAAACAGTGTGACAAGCCAGGAGGATGTTGGTTTTTTATTTTATTTATTTACATTCTCTTATATACTGTGCTATTCTGCATCAGTGTGGTTTACATTGAACAGGGTATTATAACTTGGAGATAACTATTTTACAGGGAACATGGGCTATGGAGGGTTAAGAGGCTTGCCCAAGACCACAAGGAGCACCTGTGGGACTAGAAACCCCAGTCCTTCCGGCCCAAGGTTGCTGTCCTCTAGTGGGATTTGAACCCCCGACCTTCCGGCCTGAAGTACCTTGCCCCAACCACTAGGCCACTCCTCCACTCCATACAAAGAAGAATTACCAGCAGAAAGGAAGAGGTACTAATGCCACTGTATAAGTCACTGGTGAGGCCTCACTTGGAATACTGTGTTCAGTTTTGCAAACCATATCTTGCAGAGGATGTAAAAAGACTGGAAATTGTTCAGAGGAAGGTGACCAAAATGATTTGGAGCCTGCGTCAGAAGCTCTATGAGAAGAGACTTGAAGACCTAAATATGTACATTTTGAAGGCGAGGAGGGATAGGGGCGATATGATTCAGACCTTTAAATGCTTAAAGAGAAATAATGAACAAACAAACCTCTTCCAAAGATGGGGATGCTGTAAAACTAGAGGGCATAACATGAAGCTGCAAGGTGGTAATTTGAAAGGCAATGTCAGGAAATATTTTTTCACTGAAAGAGTGGTGGATGCTTGGAATGCCTTCCCAATGGAAGTGGTGGGGGCAAACACAGTGACGGAATTCAAAATGGCATGGGA
This sequence comes from Ichthyophis bannanicus, assembly GCA_033557465.1. Classification (NCBI taxonomy): domain Eukaryota; kingdom Metazoa; phylum Chordata; class Amphibia; order Gymnophiona; family Ichthyophiidae; genus Ichthyophis; species Ichthyophis bannanicus. Next base: position 1,159,659,849 of record CM066032.1, on the reverse strand, counting down.
CAGACACAGTGGATCCCTTTACAGCAATAGGATAAAATCAAAATAAACTGAACCATCTAATTTCTCAACAAATAGGGGTGTCCTACATGGAGAGGTGGGTTCACCCCTAAACAAAGACATGGGGAGGGATGCCATCTTACTGGACAGACTAGATGGACCATACTGGTCTTTATCTCCCATCATTTACTATGGTACTATGTTACTATGTTAATATTGCTAAAAATGTGCGCACATTTTTAGCCATATTTAGAGAATGCACTCGCAGGAGTGTGTAAAACATTATTCATATACTTTGTTATACTATCAATAGATATCAGGAGTAATGACCTCAAATTGGCAAACTGGAAGAAAATAATTTGAATTTCATATTCAGTAAAGGTGGTGGTTATGGTGCAAGTTTTGCTCAAAATATCTAAACGTCCCAAAAGGTCAGTGCAAATATGGCAAGAGGATAGAAACAAAGCAGCTTGCATGGTGTTTCAACTCAGAACAACAGTGGAATGGTTTTAATGCACTTTGAAGAAGAAAGGGGATTAACGCAGGGAGCAGGATTGGAGCCTCCCCCTGCTCCCTGCACCCAAGGCCAATCAGGCCCCCGGAAAGACCTTTAAATTTAAATGGAGGAAGGGCGCGCCCGTGCCTAAGGGCCACACCAAAGGGCCCTTTGGTGTGGCCCTTAGACACTCTACAATTCCAGCCCCTGGCAGACTACACCATGTGGAATGAAACACAATTGGTGGTAATTGATGTACATCCTGAAGACTCCATCTCAGACACCAGGGGAAGCAAAAAAGCCAAAACTAGAAACAGACCAGAAGCACTCAAGACAGAAAACACAAGAAATTGTAAGTAAACCCTTAACACATCACACAGCTGAACAAAACATCTATACCTAACGTAACTACACTTAAAGCCAAGCCATTGTACCTGCCAAATAGCCACTGGATAATCAACTCTAACCATTACCATCCACTCAACATACACAAGGACAAGTAAATGGATAAGAAGATATTACTCATACTACTCCTTCTCCTCTTACTCCTTCAAAACACATACTCTCATGCTGGAGAAGCCAAATTACCTTCACACACTCACCAAATTCCAATTATACAAACAAGCAGATATGCAACACACAAGATACACACAACTACGAATCAAAAACACCACAGCAGATCACGAAGAATAATACTCATAACTCAAACCAGCAATGATAAATTGTGGTATCATAATACCACAAGTTACCACACTCTCCTGTGCATTAGTCAATGCACGATCCATACGAAACAAATTCCACACAATAATGGACTTCGTACAAAACCAGGACATAGACATCTGCATCACCGAAACATGGCTCTCCGAGACAGACAATGTACTCATAAATCAAATGCGTGCGACACTAGGAAGCAGAAATCACGCAGAAGCAAGAACAAACCAACCTGAAGCGTGAGTGGATGGAAAGACAGAGTCCTTTATTAACCCTTAGGCCGCCCGACACAGGCCGTGTTTCGTCACCCTTCGGGACAGAGGGTGAAGCAGGTAGGTGCACAGGTGCACAGGTGGTGTTCTCTTCAATCCTCCCTGTTGAGGGTAAAGGCCAAGGCAGAGAGGCTCGCATCCTGGAGATTAATGCATGGCTGCGTGGATGGTGTCTTCGAGAGCGTTTTGGTTTCCTAGACCATGGGATGCTGTTCCAAGGGTTGCAGAGCAGAGATGGCATCCATCTGTCCAAGAAAGGTCAACACATCTTTGGTAGTAGACTGGCTAATCTACTGAAGAGGGCTTTAAACTAGATTCATTGGGGATGGGTGAAGAAAGCCCCCAGGTAAGTGAAAGCCCCCAGGTAAGTGATACATTAAATACCTTTATGGAAATGGGTAACAGGGGTAACATATGGAAAGCAGTGTGTATTAATGCCCGTAGCATGGGAAATAAGATCTCTGAAGTTGAAGCTTTGGTGGGAGTGGCTGACTTAGATTTAGTGGCAGTTACAGAAACATGGTTCACAGAAAACCATGACTGGGATGTAACTATACCTGGCTATACTTTATTCAGAAAGGACAGGGTAGGAAGAAGGGGAGGAGGAGTAGCACTATATGTAAAAACTACTATTAAAGCTTTGGAATTACAGAGCTTAAAAGGGAGAGAGGAGGCATTGTGGGTTAAACTAGAAAGAGGGAAAGAGAAATCTATTTGCATTGGTGTGATATACAGACCTCCCTCACAAGAGGAAGAGGTGGACAGAGAGTTAATTGAAGACATACGCAGCATTGCTAGGAAAGGGGAAGTGCTACTGCTAGGAGATTTCAATATGCCAGATGTTGATTGGCACTTTCCTGCTGCAGTATCATCTAGGAGTAAGGAGATCCTGGATTCTCTACAGGGAGAACTATTCAGGCAATTGGTAACAGACCCCACACGTGAAGGGGCCATACTGGACTTGGTGCTTACCAATGGTGAAAGTGTTTCTGATGTTGTAGTGGGAGATCATTTTGCATCCAGTGATCACCAGATGGTGTGGTTCAGTATTAGGACTAGGGCTGTTAGAATCCATTCCAAGGTGAAGATCTTAGACTTTAGGAAGACTAACTTTGCGAAGATGGGCCAATACCTCAGGGAGTCGTTAGTGGGATGGGAACAGCTGGGGGATGTAGAACAACAGTGGGCAAAACTGAAAGGGGGTATTTTAAAGGCAACCAACCTTTTTGTTAAAATGGTAAATAAAGGCAAAAGGAACAGGAGACCGCTATGGTTTTCGAAGGAAGTAGCTGAAAAAGTGAAGAAAAAGAGGGAGGCCTTCATGAAATACAAGAGATCACAGAGAAAGGAAGACAGGCATCTGTATTTGGAACAACTTAGAGAAGCTAGCAAAGTAGTCAAGAAGGCAAAGATTCAAAAGGAGGAGGAAATAGCCAATGCAATAAAATGGGGAGATAAGACATTTTTCAGATATATTAGTGAGAAGAGGAAGGGCAAAAGTGGTATTGTCAGACTCAAGGGTACAGGGGGGGAATATGTAGAAGCTGATAAGGATAAAGCGGAATTGCTTAACAAATATTTTTGTTCTGTGTTCACGGATGAAGAACCAGGAGCAGGACCTCAGAAATCACCCACAAATAAGAACAGAAGCGAGGGACATCTTGAACAATTTTCAGAAGACTGTGTTCGAGAGAAACTAGCTCAACTTAAAGTAGACAAAGCGATGGGACCGGATGGGATACACCCTAGAATACTGAGGGAACTTGGGGACGTTCTAGCAACTCCACTGACTGACCTTTTCAATGCCTCGTTGGAGTCGGGAGTGGTGCCAAAGGACTGGAGAGAGGCTCATGTGGTGCCTTTACACAAAAGCGGAAGTAAGGATGTGGTTGAAAACTACAGGCCGGTTAGTTTAACTTCGGTGGTGAGTAAATTAATGGAAACGCTGTTGAAAGAGAAAATAGTGAGGTTTCTGGAGTCCAGCGGATTACAGGATCCGAGGCAGCATGGATTCACCAGAGGCAGGTCTTGTCAGACAAATCTGATTGATTTCTTTGACTGGGTGACCAGGGAGTTGGACCGCGGGAGAGCTCTAGATGTGGTGTATTTAGATTTCAGTAAAGCCTTTGACACTGTTCCTCACAGGCGACTTATAAACAAACTGAGCACCCTAGGGATGGACCCTAAAGTTACTGCTTGGGTTAGAAATTGGTTGGGTGGGAGGCGACAAAGAGTACAAGTAAATGGAGCTCACTCTGAGGAGAAGGATGTTACCAGTGGTGTGCCCCAGGGATCTGTCCTTGGTCCGATTCTTTTTAACATCTTTGTTAGTGATATAGCGGAAGGGCTGTCTGGTAAGGTTTGCCTCTTTGCGGATGATACCAAAATCTGCAATAAAGTAGACACCCAGGAAGGTGTAGATAACATGAGGAGGGATCTAGCTAAGCTTGAAGAATGGTCTAGAATTTGGCAGCTGGGATTTAATGTTAAAAAATGTAAGGTCATGCATTTGGGCTGCAGCAATCCAAGGGAGCAATACAGCATAGGAGGTGAAGTACTTTTGTCCACTAAAGAAGAGCGGGACCTAGGCGTAGTTGTGTCCGATGATCTTAAAGTAGCTAAACAGGTAGAAAAGGCGACGGCAAAAGCTAGAAGGATGCTTGGGTGCATACGGAGAGGAATGGCTAGCAGAAAAAAGGAGGTGATAATGCCTCTGTATAAGTCTTTGGTGCGACCTCATTTGGAGTATGGTGTGCAATTCTGGAGACCGCACCTTCAAAAGGATGTGAACAGGATGGAGTCGGTGCAGAGGGTTGCTACTAAGATGATTAGTAGTCTTCATTATAAAGCATATGAGGACAGACTTAAGGATCTTAATATGTACACCTTAGAGGAAAGGCGGGATAGAGGTGATATGATTGAGATGTTTAAATACCTCCGTGGCATAAATGTTCAGGGAGAGAGCCTCTTTCAATTGAAAGCAAGTTCTGCGACGAGGGGACATGGGATGAGGGTGAAGGGAGATAGATTCAGGAGTGATATGCGGAAATATTTCTTTACGGAAAGAGTAGTGGATCCGTGGAATAGTCTCCCAGTGGATGTGGTAGAGATGAGGACAGTAACTGAATTCAAAAAAGCATGGGACCAACACAGAGGATCTCTAAAGGTAAAAAGTGGACTGTTGTAGTTGTTGTTATGGAAGGACAGACTAGATGGGCCTTGTGGTCTTTTTCTGTCATCATGTTTCTATGTTTCTATGTTTCTATGTCAGGGACTGGCCAGGCAGGATATGCAATGATAAACGAGACATTACCAATTAATCTGTACAAATTTAAATGTGCCGCCGTTATAATTTGCATGTAGGGCTGAAAAGTTTTTTTTCTATCTGCAGTACTTTTTATACACCGCGGGTTTTGCGGTTGCAAACACAATGTGCATTAGCCTTAGATAACATTTGTTTTGTGCATGATTGCATCAAAGAATACAATTCTTCCCCCTATTGGGCCCACGTTTAAATTTGTACAGATTAATTGGTAATGTCTCGTTTATCATTGCATATCCTGCCTTTACTGTTTTTTAGTAGGGCTCCTGGCTTCCTCCTGCTACCATAATCCTCAAGTACAAGTTTTCTTATGTAGTTCATTTTATTGGAGATTTTGTAGTTTACTCATGTCCTGTCCTGTTCTCCTCATTGCTTATTCCACCTTCTTTTCCTTTTTCTTTCACTTTGGATTAATGAAAGATATGGAATCAAGTTACAAGTTTTTTAATTATCCTGTTTTTGTTTTCCTAGCAACGTTTTTTAGATTTCACTTCATTAGTGTGGTGTAATACTTTTTAGAGCCCACAACAGAGGTTGGTAATCTCATTTATTATATTATTTTATTTTTATGTATGTATATGATTTTATGATGATTAGTACCTTCGAGCACATTTATTTATTTCACATTATTTATTGATTTTATGGTATTGCATTTTGTAAGGTTTTAATGTTTTTATTGTTGTTTAAGTATCGATATGTATGATGGTGTTTTACAAGTTTGTCAGTCTGTTCCTTTATGTTATTAATGTATGTTAATGGTTGTTATTTATAATTTTAGTTTTTGTGCCTGGCCAGCCTCTGACGAAGGGTGACGAAACACGGCCTGTGTTGGGCAGCCTAAAGGTTAATAAAGGACTCTGTCTTTCCATCTACTCACGCTTCAGGTTGGTTTGTTTTTACTCATAAATCAAATGGCCTCTCAATGATATACGATACACAACTCCACAAGATCAACATGTAGAGGCGGTGGTGTACTAGTTATTGCAAAATCCCACCTACAATTTAGCACCACATCTAACATCCGAACCACAGGAAGTAACATAGTAACAATCACAATTAAACACCTTGCACTCTGCCTCATCTACAGAGCCCCAAATTCAAATGAAGATGATCTCTCCACCATACTGGAACAGATCTGCTCCCTGGCAATCCAAAACAAACCTCTCATAATCCTCGGAGACCCCAACATTCCATCATTATCCTCCCAGAATCAAGATACGTTCAAAGAAATAATGGAAGATTTGCAGTACACCCAACTAATAAATACCCCAACCCACAAGTTGGGAGGAACCCTTGACCTGGTATTCACACCAAACCAACAAGACTTGATAACACACCTAACAGTCTCCCCAATCCCCTGGTCAGAGCACCACATGATCAAGTACTCCATAAACACACCCATGATAAACCAAACAACTGCAACAAACCTCAAGGAAAAAAGGAGATTTTGAACTTTTCACAAAGACAAATTCCTGGAAGAGGTACTCCCAGAACTAGAACAAAACTCAATAGACCTTGACAACACCATCTCCAAATTGAACAAAACCCTACATAATTTAGCGATCACACCAAATAAGCTAACCAATGACAACAAAAGAAATCACTACGTCCCCTGGTATTCAAAGGAAATCAACGAACATAAAAAACAACTGAGGAAAATAGAATGTCAATGGAGAAGAACCAAAAGCCATAACATCTTGACAAAATACAACGAGATGAAACCCACATATCATAATATGATAAACAGTTACAAAAAGGAATACCACTCAAACCTGATAATGAAATCAATTAACAAACCAAGGGAGCTCTTCTCTATAGTAAGCAATCTCACAAAAGATCTGATGAAGAAAGATGACCCAAACCCCATCTCTCCACAAGACATAGCCAACTATATACAACACAAATACACACAGGTACCTCTCACGAAACCTACCAAATCTAATATACAACACATTGAGGATGAAACCTGGGTCTCATTCCACATCCCATCAAGACAACAACTCAACTCCATCATAGCTAACATAAACACAACAACCTCCCCCATTGATCCATGCCCTGTCAACTGGATCAAGCAAACAAAAGAATACCTAACAGCCCATCTGCAAATGATTGCTGAATCATCACTCACACAAGGATACCTCCCCCAGCAACTCAAGAAAGCATCCATCAGACCAATCCTTAAAAACAATAATCTCGACAAAAACGAACCAAACTCCTACCAAGCAATATCTAGCCTCACCTTCATAGCTAAGATAATTGAGAAATGCGTGCAACATCAACTACAGGGCCACTTAGACACCCACACCCCACTGGACCCACATCAAAACGGATTTAAACAAAACCACGGCATAGAAACGCTAATTACATCCCTCTTAGATGCACTCATAACAGGCATAGCCAACATACACAATGGTTTTGTATTATGTTTTAGACATCACTGCTGCCTTTGACTCAGTGAATAACAACATCCTGTTGCAGAGACTCAGACGTGGGGATAAGTGGCACAGTACTGGATTGGTTCTTCTCATACCTCTCCCACCGTACACAGCAAGTAAAGATCAATAACCAACAATCTGAACCCTTTACCCATCACCAAGGCATCCCGCAAGGCTCGGCTCTCAGCATTATTATTTAACATCTATATCCAGCCAAAATGTAACATTATAAAACAATTCAACATCCATTACAGAATATATGTGGACGACATCATGATATTCACCCCCATAAACGTCAAACATCCAGACTACGCACAAATCAGCGCATGCCTTGAATCAATGTCAGAATGGATAAACAATGAAAGCCTATTCATAAACTCTAGAAAATCTGAACTGATACACATTACCAGGAGTACTATATTCTCACCGCCGGATTCAATAAAGATCTTCGACCACACCATAAACAATAAACAGGAAGTAAGATACCTCGGTGTAATTTTTGACCAGCAACTCAGCTTCCAACCTCACATTAAAAAGACAATCGGATCAGCCTACCACAAACTCAGAATACTACGCAAACTCAAACCTCTACTCAAAGACGGTGACTTCCAAACTGTATGCCTAGCCATAATAATGCCTATACTTGATTTCTGTAATGCAATCCATTATGGCCTCCCGAAGAAAACTACCCTTCTGCTACAGCTGGTTCAAAACACTGCAGCCAGAATCATAACTGGAACAGCAAAATACAATCACATAATCCCCATGCTCCACCAGCTACACTGGCTCTCGGTCTCCGTACACACCAAATACAAAAACTTAATAATAATCTTCAAAATATTAAACAACCTCTCCCCAGCAACCCTCCAACCACTTATCAGGAAGACACTCCCAACCAGAACAAGAAGAGCAACAGACAACAACAATCTAGGAAAGCAAATTAATCCACCTGCAAGAGAGCCTTCTCCCTGTTTGCACCCCAGCTATGAAACGATCTCCCCACCTCAACAAGAGCAATCACAGACCTAGTAGACTTCAGGAAGGCAATAAAAACCCACCTCTTCATTGAGTACTTTGGAGCCAACCCAGAAGACCAAGAACCTTGACAGAATGACAACATAACACTGTAAGTGTCCTTGTATATAGTAAACAATTGTTAATCATTTGTAATATCCCAATTAACCTCCAAGTTATATATCCCTGTTCGATGTAAAGCTCGTTGCTATAACTGTTCTATGTTCTATGTAGACCATTTTGAATGTATGATAAAGTGGTATAGAAGACCTGTTAAATAAATAAATAAATAACCTACACCGATCATGGGTTGAAACCCTGAATGAGCACAAGGTGGTAACTTGCACAAAGCGGCAGTTATAACTCTAGCCACCTTACCAGGAACACTAGGGCCATTATGGTCTTTATCTGCTATCATGTGTATGTTACTATGGTTTTCAGAGCATGAAAAAGTGACTAATATACAGAGCTAATTTTATATCTATATATATATTTACAGTCCATTTTTTTAACAAAAAATGTGCCAGTAATCATTTGTAGGGGTCTTTTATTAATACATGGAGACCATGGGTCAAAAAAAGCCCTCTGTGTGTGTGCATATATACACACACACACACATACACCCCACACATACATGCATATTAGGGTGGTCCACAAACCAATGCAAAAAGTTAATGTTTGTAGAATCATTTCGCCACAAGGCTTAATTTTGTTCAGTAGGCATGGCTTACTTACCTGTGAAATTTCAGCCTGATTGTGAAACATTTAGAGGTCACCCCATTCTGAACATTTTATGGATGGGAAAAGGCATTTATATATTGAAAATATTCCTTTTTAAGGCTCAGTTCAGGATGACTGCACATGAGTCCAAGAATATCACAAATTTGGCTTTGTTTGCAGTCTTGTTTATGTCAGACAGTGGAATGAAGCATCATTTGCAATCTGAGCTTCTCAATAACATCAAATTTTCACCAGTTCACCAGACTTAACGCAAACCAGGCTGTTGTATTTTCAAGGCATCTCTGGTTTCTGTCTGAAAAATTGACAAGCTTAGCCCTTTTTGATGACAGAGTCTCAGCAGAAACAAAGAAAAAGATGGTGCAGAACCTACAGCTGACACTGTTACCAAACATTCCAGTTGTCTGCTGTTTAGTTCAGATGACATAAAATCTGCCAAATGGGGCCTTTTGCTGTCCTCACATTATCTGGATAGTTATCCGGTTTGCAGACTGAATATCACTAGTAATTGGATAACTCCTAAGTCCTCCCTAGCTCTACCATAGATTATTCCAGATAGTGCCAAGGCAGTCAGAGGAAATATTCAACAGTAAGATATGGATAGTGCCACTATCCAGATAAAGGCACTTATCCGGATAAATTAGGTCGCATGAAAAGCAAGACTAAATTGCTATCCAATTGGGTGGAGGCTGAAAATCGCTGCTATCTAGATAAAATCAGAACTTATCCAGATAGTGACACTCAATCCAGATGTTCAGTGGCAGTCACTATCTGGATACTGTCACTGAATATCTGAATACTACAGGCAGCACTGCTGTCACCGGACAGCCCATTGAATATTTTGAAAATTGGCCTCTTAGATATCTACTACTACTTATCATTTCTATAGAGTTATTATACATGGGATGGACAATTTTATAAACTCCCACGCAGTCAACATGCCTAACCATGTATGCATTTTGGGCTTATTTTATAAAGTGAAGCCCACACGTACTTTATAAAACAGGGGTGTACTGACATGCCGTCACATAGCTGCAGCAGTTACATCTGCCCTAGAGCAGGCATAACTGCCTGCACCTAGATTGGATGGAAATGTGCTTAGGTCATAGTATTCTGTAAACTCACAAGCATAAATTTAGGCCTGCCTATGCTCTATCCAAGCTCCGCCCCTGTACACACCCTACCTGTAAGTATGCATGATGGGACTTGGGCATGCACTTACAGAATAGCAACCAGACGAACACCTGTATAAGTGTCCATTCACACATATTAAGTCCTCTAAAATAGAGACACAAATTTCTAGCATATAACTGACTGCAACACGCTATATAGAACTAGTTCTCTACAGTGCTATGAAGCTCCACATAAGAGATTTTCCTGCTCTCTGGAAGTTGCAACTTATCTGCTTCACAAAATTTCCATTTTATTTCCTCGTAACAGCTCATCCTCAAAAGCTCTTTGATTAGAAGTTTACAAATCATGAATGGTGTAAAACAAGTAAGAAAGGAATTGTATTTATATTTTGAAATAGTACTACCGTGTTTCCCCCAAAATAAGACCTATCCTGAAAATAAGACCTATCCTGAAAATAAGACCTAGCACATTTTTCTGTGATTACTATAAATATAAGCCCTACCCTGAAACTAAGACCTAGTGCAGATCATGTCTGACAGATTCGGTACCTGGGGGGTCACCGGGAAGGAGCTTTCCTCCTGCTCTACTCCCCGACACTGATCAGGTGCCGGTGCAGTGCTGCGGGCCACTTCCTTCGCGCCAAGTGTGCTCTCTTTTAAGTACTGTACCGGTAGTTGGTGCTGTTGTGGCCTGATTGGCTTCGGCAAGAGGACCAGGGAGGAGATTTCCTCCTGCTCCACTCTCCGACGACGATCGGGCGCCGGTGCTGTGCTGCGGGCCACTTCCATCATCTGTGCGGGCGGGAGCTGCAGCGCCACTCATTCTGTGCTATCTCGCTGCCCACATCCACCGCTTCCCTGTGCGCACCACCCGCAGTAGCAGCAACAGCATACCATATGAAAAAAAATTAAGCCCTGGCCAAAAAATAAGCCCTAGTGCATCTTTTGGAGCAAAAATAAATATAAGACCCAGTCTTATTTTTCGGAAGCACAGTAGAATTAGGTGACGCTCCTTGAAACTGTTAGACTTTAAACCAATTTTTTAAAACTATTTTTTCAGTTAATGTACTATTAAACTGTGAAATATTTTGCTGGAGGACTTGGTCAAAATCAGTAGGATAACTGAGTTTATAAAAGGTTTGGAGAAGTTTTTGAAGGACAGATTCACTGACAATTAGTAATCAGATACACCTGGGGCTCATTACATCTTGCTTCTGGAGGCTGGAAGTAGACAATGGGAAATGGATATGCCCATTAGAATCTGCTGGGTAATTCTACCAATTGATCCAAATTGGTCAATGTCAGAATCAAAACGTGGGGCTTGATGGACCATCAGTTTGATCCAGTATGACATTTATTACGCCCTTTTAGCCTTGTTTTACCTTTTCTGCTCCTTTCTGTAGCTGTCTTTACTCTCTTGTTAAGTCTGCTTTCAGTACATCTTTCGGAAGGACTTTGGAGTGTTTTGTGAGCTAAGTAGCCATTTTAATTATTTTTGCATTTGTGCAATTACACTTTAATTAAAATGGGGTTAATGCAGCGGGAGAGAAAAATCCATCTCCTGTGTCTGTGCACCCGACAAAAAAAAAAAAAAAAAAAAATCAATAATTTTTCAAAAGTTTAGGATTCATTGTCTCACTTGGGATCTTATAGAATTTGTATATACATTATGTTTGGCATTATTCTGGGCACTTCCACGTAGATGTGATTTCCACATTTTTCATTTTCCACATCCATATTTAAAGCACGAATAAGGCTTCTAAAATAACCCACTTAATGTGCAATAACCTATGAATTAATGCACATTGAGTTGATTAGCATGTACTGAAATGTTCTAATGCAAGTTTAAAAATTTCTATTAATATGAATGTGTGAAACATACTGGAATAGTCTGAAAATTGGTACAACGCCAAAATGAACTAAAAATGTTTGTCCTGTGCACACCCATATTATTTTTCACATTTCTTTTTTTTTAATCAGTCATTTCCTCCTGCTTTGAGTAGCCAGTTTAATTAAAACTAGCCTTTAGTAGACTTACATTTCCAAGAACCTTGACATAACTTGTTGCTTATTTCCCCCTTTTAAACCCTTTCACTTTTCCTGTCTAACCAAGCCATCATAACAAGTTGTCTTAGCCAAGGATCAGAGAAAATGGCTCCTTCCGAAACACAAGATACATGCACCATAACTGTATCCACTAGGTAAGACCACTGTACAATGATTGGGAACCTCTCTCCCCTACTCTACTATCACTGCCTTTTCAGCATGCATGTCCCTAAACAGTACAGGGAACAGAAGCTGGGTTTGGGCTTCAAAATTAGATCTCCCATATTGTAGCATACAATATTATAATATTAGCCACTGGTTTGGCCCTATTTTTCTTATCTTTGTTTAAAATTATTATCCTCAAACTTTAAAATTAGGCTAAGAACTACTAACAAGATCCTTGGAAACAGAATACTGGGCTTGATGACTTAGTCTGACCCTGTATGGCATTTCTTATGTTCATATATTACCAGTGTAGAGCCTAGGAAACATGCTACTAAATATGCTAAACAAGAGGGGCTCAACAGCACCCATGCAGCATCTCCCAGTTCCTCAAAACAAGAGTGACTTGGCACCCCAACACAGCACTTCCCACCCTCTGAAAAACAAGACGGACTTTGTGACCCCAACACAACACCTCCCACTCGAACATTAACACCAAGAAGGGCTTAGCAACTCCATCATAACTCCTGAAACTGCACATTGAACCAGCATGGTGTTAATGTAAATATATATTCCGTAAAATACAAAGGAAATGCAAGATGCTTGTACACCAAGGAACTGAAAGAAAAAGTGAGAACCACAGCACAGTTTATAAAACCAATTTTTTAACTCATTTTATTCTGTTATAAACTGCATTATGGTTCCCGTTTTTTCTTTTTGAATATATATTCTGCATCCACAGAAACCTCTCCCTCGACAATAGGTGTAGAGCAGAAGTAGGACATTCACCCACAGAACTAAATATATTTTTAAAAAAATCAGATTCTGGTCATCTCATGAACAAACAAACATTCTCCAGTACCAGGCTTACAGGGAACTAATATAAAACCCTACAGAAGTCACCTAAGATCTACAAGGCCAAATCTACCATACCATACCATACCATACCATACCATCATAAACTTCCAAAACTCATACAATGGACCTACCCAGAAAAAAGCAGCACTATAAATACTGTAGTAGGCCTTAGAACATCCATACACCTATTTGAAAAGCTGAACAAGTCAAAGTACTATAGTACAGTATAGATCCCTATGTACAAACTCTATGTTAACAGAACACCTGGCCTCAGTCACACACTCAGAACACAGACCCTCACCAAGTAGAGAATAAGTGACTACAACCTAAAACAAAAATAAAAATATGTATGCAAAAATTAAACTGAACCCCAAGAGCCAAACACCGCATGCAGTGCAACATCAGATAAATAAGAGATGCAGTTCCCCATACTGTGTAAAATATAAAGATAGCACAAAGTCCAGTCACTAAAATGGTTTTTTTTTTACCTTTGTTGTCTGACCATTTTATTCTGTGACCATGCCCCTGATCTGAGGCTTCTGATTTCCTGTCTTCTCTTAGCTCTCTTTGTGTGGTCTATGGTCCTTCTGCCATTTCTTGTCTCTTCTTTTGTTTTTTTCACTTCCTTCCATCAGCCTATTTCCAATCCCAGTAACCCTCCCCAGTATCAGTCCCCTTTCCAGTCCTCCCCTCCCAGTACCTTCCAATGTCAATTGCCTTGCATTCCCAGGACTGCCTCTGGTGTCCATTCCCTTCCAGTCCCCTTTCCTTCCCCACTGTCGAGCCCCTTCTAGTCCAAATACCATTGCAAGTATCAGCTCACTTCCACTCCCAGTGCCACCCCCCGTCAGCTCCCTTCCAGTCACCCTACTCTCTATCCATCCCCCTTACAGTGCTATCTCCATGTGTCAGCTCCCTTCCAGCCCCAGTGTCTCCTCCCTTCCAGCCTCTTCCCTATTACCCAGCCACCTACCAGTCCCACCCCCCAAGTGTCAGCTCCCTTCCAGTCCCCTTCTTCCCCCCCAATCAGCTCCCTTCCAGCCCCCTCCTTCCCCATGTCAGCTCCCTTCTGCCCCCACCTCCCCCCCCCCATATCAACTCCTTTCCTGTTCCCTCCATCCCCTGGCAGACCCTCTCAGCATCAGGTCCCTTCCAGTCCCATTCTCCCATCTTCCTGCATCAGCCCATTTGTAGCCCTATCCCCCAGTTTTCTTACAGTGCCAGCAGCTCTCTCCTCTCCCTCATCAGCCCATTTCCAGTCCCATCCTATTTCTAGTCCTAACCCCCTTATCAGCCCACTCCAGTCCTAATGTCCCCCATCAGTCCATTTCCAGTCTTAGCCCCTCTAATCAGTCCTATCCCCCCTGATAAGCCCATTATCAGTCCTAGCCCCCTAATCAACCCACTAGCCCCCCTAATCAGCCCATTTGAGTCCTAGCCTCCCCCCATCAGGCCATTTCCAGTACTAGTCTACCTTAGGGACCCATTTCCAGTTCTAGTTCCCCCATCAGCCCATTTCCAGTGCTAGCCCTCCCATCAGCCCACTACCAGTCCTAACCCCACCTGATCAGCCCATTACCAGTCCTATCTCCCCTAATCAGACCATTACCAGTCCTAACCACCCCAATCAGACCATTTCCAGTCCTAGCCCTCCCAATCAGACTATTTCCAGTGCCAATCCCCCCTTGCCCAGTCCAATACCAGTCCTGCTCAGCCCATTTCTATTCCAAGCCCCCCCCCCCTCCGGGAAGAGCACCGCACTTGCTTGACCAGCGCCTTGGCTCACCTTTACAGAGCTGCAAGAAGGAACAGTGTTTCCCTTCTTTCCCATGGCTCTGTTAAAGTTGAGCCCACCTGTCCACTGAGCATTGGGAGCATATCCAGTCTTATGTGAGACGGAAAATGCACCAGTGGGCTCAACTTTAACAGAGCCATGGGAAAGAAGGGAAATACTGTTCCTTCTCATGGCTCTGCAAAGGTGAGCCGGAGCGTCGATCAGGAAAGTTCAGGGCTCTTCCAGGGCAGCAGGGGAGGGGGTGTGATGCACGATGTGGCTGATTCTGCCACTGCTGAGAAGCAGTGGCAGCAACTTGTCCATCCCTTTTTTTTTGTTTAAATTTTGAAGGCAGAATAAGGCGGCATTTTGGGGACATGTTTTGCCACCCCCAAAAGTTGCCACCTGAGGCGACTGCCTCACTTGGCCTCATTATAGAGATGCCCCTGTTCTTACTTTTCTCTAATCCTGCCTATGACCACCAACATCTTAAATCTGGCCCTGATATAGTATTCCCTATCTGATCAGGTTAGCTCCTGACAGAATCACCTGAGCTTTGCATACTGCAATAAGAATGCGTTTTTATTACAGGGCCACTTTAAGAGTAAATAGTTGCTATGGATTTGGGAGATTTAAGCATTCTGTGATTATATCTTTAAGCATACATACTATCAATACTCTAATTATCTGCAGTGTTCAGTTGCATTGCCTCAGTGGCAAGCCTCTGGAACTGCAAATTTAAGTCATGAAGCATCAAGTAGAAAATTTTATTCTTAGCCTTGTAGCATAAATATAATAAATAGTTGATAGTACAATGAGCTTTGTAAAAACTATACATGCTGTACAAAGTGAATGGGAATATGATGGAAGACCATAATGTAATACACATGGAATACACCTGGGATACTCCCATTCTGACTGATAAAAAGCTGGATGCGAGGAAGTTGCATATAGTGGTTAAGGAAAAAAATATCAGAATGGCATTGATAATAGAGGTGTAAGTTCCAAGCGACTACTCTGCGAATCGCGTGGAGAGGCAGAAGATCCTGAAATACCAGGAAATTGTCAGAGACCAAGAAAATGTGGCAGAAAGATACAGAAATATATCCCATTGTTTTGGGTGCCACAGACTTGATAAAGAAGAATTTCCAACTCCATCTTGACAAACTACCCATACATTAAGAACTCCAGCAGGAGGCTCTCTCTGGCATGATGCAAGTACTACGTCAAGCCTTAGCAGTAAATTTGAGAAACTGAGATCATAGAAGTGATCACCTGTAGTTGAATGAAGCCCCTGATGTAGCCTTTATGAAGTTGAAACAAAGATCTTTGTTGGGCAATGAAGTGTTGTGCAGGCGATAATACATAGATGTTCAGGAGTGAAGTCCTTCAGATAAGTGGAGAGTATGCTTATAAGCAGCTTAGCTGAGTGGTTTATAGTTATGAGGGGTTTTTTTTGTCTTTGCAGAACCCCGTTAGAAGATCCGCTTGGAGGCTGATGTACGGGGTTAAGAATGGTGTTTATGAGTCTTTAGAGCATGGGAGCTTGAGTGTGCGATAAGTTGAAATAAGTCGATGTTATAGAGGTTATGTTTGATAGATTTATTAAAGAATCAAATAAAGTACTTTCTTTGAATTGGTTTAAACAATTTGATTGTTGAATTCAATATTGGGAGTCATTTAAGACCGATTATGTGTGAAATCGTTTTTCCCCTATGGTGATTGATTTTGCTACATAGTGGGACTAATAAGTTATCCTGAGGTCTTTTTCTCCCTTATGGAAGGTTGCCCAGTGGTTGGTATATTTAAAAAGAATGTGTGATGACCTTTGTATACAGTTGATGAGGAATTTTGATTTATCTAAGGGATAAGTTGGTTATATTATGGGTTATAAATTTCCCTTAGTGCAATGGTGTTTGATAATCTGCAAAACTAACCCATTTGGAGAAACTGCCCCGAAGCAAAAAAGACAAGTGGGAGAGACAGACTGGGAAGAAAGGGAGAAAAATGCTAGGAAATAGATAAGTCTAAAGCAGGGGTTCTCAACCAGTCATCAGAACACACCAGACCAGTCAGCTTTTCAGGATAAACACAATGAATATGCATGAGTGAGATTTGCATTCAGCAGAGGTATGCCGTGAAAATATTTCTCATGCATGTTTTATCTCTCGGGGTAGTTTTGCACATACAATGACAGTCATGAACCTCACATCTAAGCCAGGGTATGTGGAATTGTGGTTATCTTGAAAATCTTACTGGTTAGGTGTGTGCCAAGGACTGGATTGAGAACCCCTGATCTAAAGAAAGAAAAGATGTCTAGATATTGAAGGGGGGTAGAATAGTTACTACAGTGTTCTAACATTGTCTGTGTGTTGTTGAGTCAAGACTGACTCCTGACAACCCAGCAGCTCCTGGGTTTTCTTGAGAAGGTGTGACAGGAAGTAGATCGCCAGGTCTTCCTTCTGAGGCAATGGAGGGTAAAATGCTGAGGCTACAAGGAATGCTGGGGGAATCATACCCTGGTCTGTTGGGCACCTGGCCAGTGCGCTAACCACTAGGCTAGGCACTATTTTATCAGGTCATTAACGCACATAAACCGCCACATTCGCACATTAATGACTTTTTAAAATTACCTCCAAAGTGCAGAAGTTGACATTTCTAAACTTGTTCAGCATAGATGTGGATAAAGGAATATTCATATAGCTACATTCTTCTCGTTGGAATTAGCAGAGCCACTGTCGGTGTTTGAGTTGGGTAGGATTGCAACTCACGTGCATATTTTATACACAAATATAATTACTTAAATTTGACTTAAACATCTACATGATGATCATAGAAGAAATTAAAGGGTGTGGCTACTTCCTAGTAGGTTATTTTATAAAGACAGATAGGCACATAAATTCCATTTATCCAGTAGATATAACTATGTGCCTTTCTGCCCTACAGGTTTGGCAGCCCGTTTATAAAATTGATGTCTTACTGCAGGTATGTATGTGTGTGAGTGTGTGCATACACACATGGGCATTTAGGGGTAGGAGAGTTGTTAAGGTGCAAATGGATAATCCTAGCAGTTAGCACAAAAGAAATAATCATGAAATAATGCTCGTTTATTTGTCATTGTTTTCTCTATTGGCCTTCCTATAAGTCTCTGGTGAGAAGTTGAATACAAAGAGATGAATTTCTGTTCCCTGCTGTAAATCTCAGACTTAGCTAGCTACTGTTAATTTGTATAAGCCTACCTGCTCTATCTAGTTTCAAATCTATATGCCCATGTCATTGAACCATGCAGAAAATGAAGAGGGCTGAAGAAAAAGAAAATTAGCCAAAGAACATGTAATTTATGGCAACTGGGCTAAAGGGCGTCCCCTGAAAAAATGTGTTCATACCATGCACTGTACATTTCCATAGGTTTAACTGTAAAAGTGATGAGAATACTTACAAAAGATGAAAACCACTCTTGGGAAGACTCATGTGGGAGGTAAAACTTGATAAAGCTCAGCTGCTTTCTCCTGACCTGCTGCCCATATCCACATTCTGCAGTTCTGGAAACACTTGACCCATGCATTCACACTCCCATCCATTCGCTCACCTACAAGCCATGAAATAACACTCCTGGGAGAGGTGTTTGGCAAACATTGGCCACAGCTTTATTCAACATCCAAATATTTAACAATAACTTCTCAAAGCAAGTGATATTAAACTCTCCCAAAGGGTTGAGCTAGACGGTGTCATTCTAGTCAAGCCCTAGAACAGATTTCCGGAATCTCCTCTCCCGTCAACCCCCCTCCCCCCCACTCCCCAGCCTGCAGTGATGCCAGGCTGAAGCTTATTTCCACTATACTATACTATGTATCAATTTCAATAAAACAGAAATTCTAGACATAACCCGGGACCAGAGCTTTTCACCACCCACTAAAATTTACATAAATGAAGTTGCCATAGAAATTAAACTGGAAGTCAAATACTTAGGTATCATTTTCGACCAATCATTATTCATGTCCTCAGATATAAAAGCTGTAACCAGGACAATTTACTTTAAACTAAAAACAATTCAACCACTAACTCACCTTCTGGATAATAGTGACTTCCGCTCAGTCCTACAGACCCTCATTATGCCTCACCTCGATTATTGTAACAGCATACTTCATGGCCTACCCAAAAAAAACACACAACACCTTCAAACGACACAGAACCTTGCTGCCCATAATGTTCACCGATACAACCACATCACGCCACTACTCCAGACTCTCCACTGGTTACCCATAGAAGCACGTATCAAATGCAAATATCTACTGATAACTTTCAAGCTATACAATAAGATCTCCCCCTCATGCCTTTCCTCTCTTATTACCCCTAGTGCCCCATCAGATCCAGAAGAATGTGCACCCAGAATACTCTCTCTATTCCAGCCCATTTTTGTAACACAATCAAAACTACAAGTTCAAGAGCGTTCTTGTTTGTAGCCCCTACTCTCTGGAACGCTCTCCCAGACAACCTAAAACTAATAAAAGATCTACAGACTTTTAGAAAAGCGCTTAAAATGTTCCATTTCATTCAACACTTTAACTTCAACACCTCTATTACTCCCCCTCGAACACCATGATCCCCCCTCTACTTCTCTCCGCTGTATACTGGAGAAATACAAATATAATAAATACATACCCTCCAGAACTTCTTTCTCATTTGATATAGCTTAATTAGGTAATTACTCTTCCCCCCCCCAAACCTTTCTCTTTATGAAACACCATTTAATATATTTCTCCCTTATGCCATTTCCTTTCCCACCCTACAGTGTAAATAGCTCTGCCTCAGCATCCGCTATTCTGCTGTATATGTGAACAGCTGATTTGTAAATAGTATCTTATAGTATAGTTTGATGTGTTCTATGTTCTTTGTAAATGAGTTCTGTTCATTGTAAACCACCTCCGATCACTGGAAGGGGCGGTTTTATAAAAACGTTTAAATAAATAAAAATGTAAATTAAATTAAATAAACTGGGCCCGCACATAGCAGTGCCGCCCATGCTGCGGGAAGCCCCTTAGTGCTCTCATCCCTGTCTTCCTCTCTGCCCTTTCGAGGGGTGGTGAGAATGAATTAATCCTAGGGGGAGGTCAGCCACCTTTAAATCTCACCAAGAGCGGAGACTGCACCTGGTATGTCTCTGCTTCCCCCCACCAATACAGCAGCCTGAAATGCTTTACTGCACCCCTCCAAAATATCCTGAATTGAACTGCTAAAAATATTCTGACCAATATCCAATAAATGGACCCCATTCAGGCAGAAAATCCCCGGGAAATCAACTATAATTAAGTCATGTGCCATCACCAGCCCTTGCAATACATGGATGAACTTGGAGACTTCTGCATTCACTTGCCTCCGCAAATGCTCCACTGCTTTTGGTCAGAGGGCATCGTGCCTTAGGCGCCTAGAAATTATCTGTGACCAAAAAAACATCATGGCAGGGAAGTAACACTGGATTAAGAACATATCCCACTTGATTTGTCAGATAAGGTCAACCCCTTTCACTGCACAAAGATACCCCCCAAATGAACAAAGATACAATGGGGTTGATTATATTGAAGAGCCTCCAGTAACACCGGTAGTAGTTGGGGCCACCACATCCCTTGAAGCCCATCCACTGCAGCAGTACTCCACTTTCTACGAGGTCCAGATTCAACCCCATTTGGATTCGGCCGCTCTCTTCCAGGTCCAGAAATCAAAGGAATGCCCACACATCCACATGAAGAACTCACGCTGCCTCCCCCCTGGGGAAAAAAACTGAAAGAAAAAACAGCTGAAAAGGCTGTGCAGGAGCCCAGTTAGCACACAAATCTCTTATAAACATTAGACTGCCAACAGCCCAAATGCTGAACCACTGGCGCAGAAAGGCTTTGTGTGGCAGCCAGCATGGCTGCGCTGATGCGGAATGAATGCGTTCCAAATGTCTGCAGTGGGAAACCTGTGACCCCCAATCCCCGCTTCAAAATAGCTGAAAACTGGAACCAGGTCAGCGGATCTCCTTGCTTGTGGCACAACCAAAAAAGGCCCCCCACTGGTCGAGAGCGTGAAAAGGTGCAGTCACAATGCACTGGACAGGAAACCAAGCCAGGAACACCCCACAAGTAGTCCCACGCCCCCCATTCCAGCTAATCCGTCTTGCTACGATGGATCTGCAACTGCACTTCCTCCTCCCCGAGAACCACATCATCAGCCAGAAGTCCCCTATCACCCGAAGAGGACTTGGAAGTTGCCACCAACTCTCCCACTCTAAGCACTGCAAAAAACACAAAGGCAAAAGTCACACTGAATAACTCCACTTCAACGGAAGTAGCACATACTTGGGGTAAAATGGCCAACAGCGTATCATGCTGGTGTGATTGCCATGCCAGCTGCCCGCCAAGGTCAACCATGCTCTAGCAAAGCCTTACATAAGAACATAAGATATGCCATACTGGGTCAGACCAAGGTCCATCAAGCCCAGTATTCTGTTTCCAACAGTGGCCAATCTAGGTCATATGTACCTAGCAGTTTCACAGGCTTCCACAGGCTTTCACAGGCTTCCGGACCACAAAAAATGTGGTAGGGTCAAGAAGCAAATGGAGCTTTGCCACAAAAGCCATACTCGCCAACACCCCCGAGAGAGCATGCAAGCACTGCTCACACGCCAATTCCAGAAAGCACAAAACATCATCCTGAGTAATCTGTCACCCTTCTGCTGGCACCAGGCTCAAAAAACGCCACCAGCCCACTGCATAGGCTTTCTGGGTGTTCTCTGCAAGTGCGTCCCTCAGCAATCCTTCAAGTGATGAGAAGGATATCACAACAATTCTTCGGGATATGGGAAGGTACCGCAACCACAGCAGGAGCCAAAGCACAAAACTGGGCCCACTGCAAATGACATAAAGCATCCACCACTGAATTATCCACACCAGGCACATGTTTCACTCCCAACCATATACTGATCTGTAAGTACCTCAGCACCAACTGGCAAAGCAATCCCACCACCAAGGGGAGCTGGCCTACTGTCATCACCACCCCCATATTATCCAAACACAAGAGCAAGCTCCGATTACACAGGTGCTCACCTCACAGCAGCAATGCCATCCAAACGGGGAACAGCTCCAAAAAGATAATGTTCCGGCACCCACCCTGGTCCCTCCATGCATCTGGCCAGACTCTGCACACCATGCACCTCCAAAATAAATCCCCAAACTGATCCCCCCAGAGGCATCTATATATTGTTCCAGATTGTGATTGGACACCCTTGATAATTGTTAGAAACACACCCCATTGAAATCCTGCAAGAACGCCAACCAAATGCTCAAATCTGCCCTCACACCACCACTCAACTGAATAAAGTGATGCTTCTTCTGCACCCCTGAAGTCAGGAATGTGAGCCACCGCTTGAATACTCTACCCATAAGTATCACCTGACAAGCAAAATTGAAATTGACCAAAAGTTCTTGCACCTGCCTCAACGTCAACTTAGGGAGGGACAAAGCCTGCTGAATCAAAACCACCAATTTGGAGACCTTCTCCACCGGCAACTAGGATTCCATACTTATAGAATCCAATTCAATGCCAAGAAATGTGAGAGAGGTAACAGAACTCTCCATCTTCCCCTTCGCCAATGGTACACCCAAAACCTTCGCCAACTGCTGAAACACCCCCAACAGCTGACCACACTCCAAGGACTCTGCCAAAGCTACCACAAGGAAATCATCTAAATAGTTTATCATAGAGTCATACTGGGCATCCAGTCTGAATGCCCAATGGAGGTAGGAAGAAAAGGCCTCAAAACAGGCACAGGCCACCAAACACCCCACGGGCATGCACTTGTCAACATAATACCGCCCCTGGAAATGAAAGCCAAGTAGATAAAATGAGCTGGGGTAAATAGGGATCAATTAAAATGCGGACTTGACATCTGCCTTTGCCATCAACTCCCTTTGCCCCGCTTGCTGTAGCAGGCCAACAGCGGAATCAAAGGACGCATGCTGTACCGAACAAAGAGCCGGATCAATAAAATCATTCACACTGTACCCTACTGGTTTCGATAAAATGTGAATGAGCTGCTTCTTACCCAGGTCCTTCTTCGGCACAACCCCCAATGGGGACACCATGGGACTGCACAGCGGAGGATGCTCAAACAGACCCACAATCCTGTCCAGCTCCAGCAACTTCTGCAACTTGCTGGAGACAATCCCCTGCAGCTGTTTCACCGAGGGAGCATTAGGGCCCTGTGAAACAGAGGTGGACCTGAAAACAGAATCACAAACCCATCCCAAAAACCCTTGTGTAACAACTGGGCAGCTGCCGAATCCGTATAATTCCTCAACCAGTCCTCCAAAGCTACCAAGTTAATGGGCGATGGAGCCTTGGCCTGGGACCACTGACAGAGGCATGCCACCCGACCAGGCTTGTCCACTCCTGAGCGGGCCCCTCTCCGTGAAACATCGAAAGGCTGGGTGCCCCTCTCCACATATGTTTGAAACAATACCCTGGTCGGTCTCAATGGCCCGCATTGAACTGAAAACAGGCACTGTCCGCCCCAGCGCTCCAAAACCCCTCAGAGCGGGGAAGGTTCCCTCTGATACTCAGAAACCCAACCACTCATCCCTCCCCCCACCCCATGCACTACCCTCTGCCTACGACCATCCCCCCTGGGAAATGCCATCCAAGGGTCCTGGGAAGCCCACACCACCTGGCTTTCCAAAAGGAGTCCAATATTGAGTCACTTCCACCAACCAAATGTCCACATTCTGAAATCTCCAAGCCTCACCCTTCTCTTTCGCCAAGCTCTTCCTGAACTGCTCATCATAGTTGAGCCAGGTCCAACCCTCATAATTCCTATGAGCATGCAAGATCACATGCAAATATCGCAGGAGCCCTGGGTATAGGGCTAGCTTGTCCCCCCCCCCCCCATGATAGAAGAAAACACATGGAACACCAACAACCAATTTCTAATGGTCTTAGGAACCAGAAAGTGCCCCTTCTTACTCTCCTCCTTAGCACCTTTCCCCTTCTTCCTATCCCTAACATCCTGATCACTAGCCAGAAGTGAAAAAATATCCATATACTGACCCTGCAGCACCTTCACCCGTAGTTTCCTAGACCCGTGACAATCCAATGGGTAAATCTGATTCAACATATGTCCATTCTCCACCAATCGTGGGTCATTACCAACCCTACACTCACTGTGCCCCACTGAACTCAGTCCTTGATGTGCCAAACCATGCTGATCCACACCATCATCATCCAACTCAGTGCCCTCGGAAGACAAGGAATTAGACGAGTCCCAAGAATCTGATGTATCCCAGACGTGCACCGCCAACTTGTCACCCGAGTTACGCAAACGCTTCTCGCGATGCATGCAACGCACGACCCTCTGCAACTTCTTCAAAGATTTTTTATCTCTCAGAGTCCGAGTGAACATCCTGTCATGCTTCCTATCCTGCTCAGTCCTTCGAACACCTGCACCTTCTACCCCAGACCCCTCATTTGCCAGCAGATTCTGACCTGCACTCCCTGACGCAATCTCCAACCTCTGCTGGCTCTCTGCACTAGAACATTGCTTACCGTCACCCTCCAGCTGGTACTTCTCACTAGCTGACCTCTGCAAGCTTGCTCCTCCTGTCCCACCACTGCTGAAGCCTGCCAAACCCCACTGGTGAGTCTGCACACTTTCTCCCCACTTCCCAAGCCCTCCCCCTTCCTGCTGGTACCGTTCCTTCCCCCCTCCAAGCAAATGGATAGCAGGCTCAGCCAGGTTACCCGCCCCACTTCCCATTTGCTTGAAGTGGGTGGGAGTTGGGGCACTGAACCTCTAAAGCATCTGCTGTGGGGCTGCTTAGCAGGGGAATTACTAAAGAAGAGCTACATTCTTCTCTCTCGACCCTGTCTGGTTAGACTGTTACCAAGGTTATCTTCCCTTCAGAGCTTGTTATATAAAATATCACTTTGAATATGAATAAATATGTGAAAATAAGAACAATTATTGTAGTGATGTTCCTGGAGAATAAGAGCTAATCAGTTTCACTGGATAACTTTTACAGTCATTTCACAAGTGTTATTGTCACTTTAGAAAGAGCATAATTTGCTTCCATTAGCATTACAAGGCTACCAGTGCCAACAGAGCTTGCTGAAGCTTCTGGCTACATCAGAAGTTACAGTACAACAGTAGATTCCTAAGAATAATTATCCTCAGAGTTATCCACTAGAGATTATAATGGAGTTGGAATTTTTTTTTTTAGGTACACCTCTTTCACAAAATGTCACCATGTACAAGTTTTCTTTGTGTCTTTTAATGGGTAGAAAATATCCCTTGTTTGCATGAATAGAAACATTTGTTGTTTATATTTCTTGGCAGCTGTAATCCTCCAATTGGCCACTTATTCCACAGAGATAAAAAGCACCTTCCAGCTTCAGTGTGCAGAAGATAGAGTATTTATTGAAACAGACAATGTCAAGCAGAGGGTGACCTGCAGCTAATGAATTTTCCAGGGCAGGACACAGCAAAATCATCATGAGCTTTGCAATCTGTTCTGATTTATTTTTTTATTAAAAGCAACTTGTTTTACTACTGTAGGTTCTGCTGGGTTCCTCTTTATAGGAGTCAGGCAATATATGAAAATTAAAATGCATTGTTCTACTGATATTGTTAAGCTAGTGTTATGAACTATCACAAAAACCCTACAGTAATGTTTAGGTCTAGTCAAAAAAGGAAGCAAATTTCACTTATGAAAGGAGTACAATTCTTGTGTAAAGCTGAAGAATTTATTCCATGGTATTAAGTGATAGTAGATTAGGTACTTGTAAGGTAAAACTGCTGTTACCCTGGTCCTCAAAAATCCTTCACTGGACCCTACCTGCTCTACCAATTATAATACAAATACAAAACAAATACAAAACATAAACCAATTAACATCTATGTAAAATCATAATTTAAAACAATAAAATTGGAAATATGCATATCTTATAGACATCAATGAGTGACATTTATAAAACTTATTATATACAATATATAAAATTATAATCCTAGTAAGATAAAATAACAACAGCAATATGATACATGAATTAAAACATATCAATACAAAAACATAAGTACAGTATGTGTGTTGCCATATTAAAATTGAAGATCAAATCGACCACATATTGTTTTCGTTAGTATTTAGTATTTAGCTCACACCTTTCCAGTAGCAGATTGAAGTGCATTACAATCAGGTAACATAGGTATTTCCTGTCCCTGGATGACTTACAATCTAAGTTGTCTATGCGCCCAATTCAGAAATGTGAGTTGCAGGCCTGATTCCCCCTATGGCTCTCCCTGTACATCTTGTGCATCAGGACGGGAGGAACCGGCGGGGGGCAGGAGGGGGTGGAGCAGGGGTGAGCCAGCCCGGCTGGATGTACAGGGCTGATTCAGGTCCTGGCCCTGTACGTCCTTCCAGGCCTGTGTGGATGCGCTGCTTATTCCACCTCAAAGGTGGAATAAGCAGCAAAATCCCAACAGTCGGGCCCAGGGATCTGCCCCCCCCCCCCACCCCCCGTGGCTGGGGCTGGATGCGGGAGGTCCCCGCAGCCCGATCTAGGCCATGGCAGGGCAGCCTTGGGTTGGGCATTGGGAAAAAGGAGGGCTGGGGATGCGTGAGTCGGGGGTGCCTGTGGGGAGGACATCGCCGCAGGCGGCAGGGGCACACCAGGCCATCATTGGGCCTGATTTGGTTTCCACGGGAACATTTTGTTTCCACAGTCCAGAATCTGGTCCAAATGGGCCTACCTTGCGTTGGGCCATCTGGACAGCCCGGATGTGCCCCTATCTGAATCGGGCTCTATATGTCTCATATGGATTGTGATTAAAATGTCTGTTATTTTCAATAATGTTATGTTCCATGTAAACCGCTTTGAGAATTTGAAAGGCGGTATATAAAAAATGTTAAATAAATAAATATAAATAAATAAATAAATGTCATATGGATGAGAACGTTGGAAAGTGAAAAAGATACACCGGAAAAAAATTGATGCCTTTGAATTATGGTGCTGGTGACGAATACCGTGTATACCATGGACTGCCCAAAGAACAAACCATTCAGTTGTAGAGGAAATCAACCTAAGCTTTCTTTAGAAGCTCAGATAACAAGACTTTGACTTTTATACTTTAGACACATCTTGCGAAGAAAGAGATCATTAGAGAAGGACATCATGCTTGGCAAGGTAGAAGGTCAACGCAAAGGAGGAAGGCCAGCAATGAGATGGAATGATACAATAACAACAGCTATGGATGCCACTCTGTCAACAATGAGTTGCCTGACTGAAGACCGAACACAGTTTAGGACAACTATCTAGAGGGTCGCTATGAGTCGACACCGACTCGACGGCACTTAATAACAACAACATGCTATATAGAATACAAGAGATTCTATGTTTTACTCATTGTTTTTTTATGTTCATATGTTGTTTACAGTTTTCAAGAATAGGAAGTCCACGGGCCAGGTCCCAGTGGATGCCGGTAACCTGGCGATCGGCCCGGGTCCGGCGTCCTGCTTAGTGGTTGCGGGGGGGGGGGGGGCGAGACAGGCATGGGTGACGTTTTGAACGCGCCCGCATTATTTGAAATCATTGGCTCCGCAGGTACAGCAAGCGGAGCCAATGATATGCCCTGCACGCCCGAAGCTTTAAAAGGGAGGGAGTGCGGCGGCCCCCTCCTTTCCTGAGTCAGGCGTGCAGCGGGACGGCTTCTTCGAGCGGCAGGCTCCTGTCGGCGGTACCTACAGTCCTGGGGCATGTTCGGTAGGCCGTCGGGATTGCGGATCGGCGCGGCGTCGTGGTGACTTGGCTGGGCAGAGCTGGGGAGCGTGAGGCGGTGAGTCACGGCGGTGCAAGTTCCGGTTATCCGGTGCACGCGCAGCGTGAGTCCAGCCTGAGGTCCGGAGCTGCAGCGTCGGCAGACAGAGGAGAGTGGAGAGGCCCCCCCCCCCGGAGCGTTGGTGAAACGGCAAGTAATTCCGTTTAATTTCTCTACAAGCAGAATTGGGGCCTGGGTGTACTTGCGGTAGGAGTGTTTGCAGGATGGCTCGGGGGGCGGCTAGGCCTGGAGCACGTGGCCGGGGCAGCCTCAGGGGAAAGTTATGCAGGGGGGGTGCGCCGAGGCCTAATGGAGCGGGGGTGCCAAGGCAAGGGAGGGGTATAGGCCATCAAAGGGTGGCGGGGCAAAGGGGGACCGGACGAGAGACCCCAAGGGGGCGGAGGGGGGACTGGTAGAGCGAGTCCAATGGCTGCCAGAGCCCCTAGTGGGGGCAGAGGTGGTACATCGGCGGTCCAGGGCAGGGGTTCTGCTGTCTCCCAGGCACGGGGGCGCAGAGGGAGAGGGCAGCGCCAGAGAATGGACATGGGGGCTGATATGGCAGTGGGGTCTGTGGGTAGTGGTGTGCACAGTCCGGGGGGAAGTGGGAGTGAGGTGCCTAGGGCCGGAGAGATGACTCAAGGTCAGTTTGAACTGACGCAGGGCGGCTGGGGGGTGGGGGGGCTGGGTGGGGGAGCGATACCGGGGTTAGTGGTCTCACAGCATCTGGCCGGTGGAACCTTGCCGGCTCCCATGGGCGGGCCGACAGGTCAGGTCGGGGGAGGGGGTTGGGCCGGGCATCCAGCTTGGGCACATTGGTTGGGGGGCGGTCAGGGTTCCTCAAGAGCCGACTGGCTGGAGGCCTGGCGACCGGGGTGGCCCTCTGATGTCCCCCCCCCTTTCTTCTCCCTTTATGTCTCCACAGGTTCCAGCGATGGCGTTACGGGCTGCAGATTGCGATACGGTTGACGGCGCGGGAGCACGTGGACAGCAATATGTGGTGCACCCAGAGGATTCGTCTGAAGACAGACTCAGAACAGCGCCCGGAACGGTCGCGTCCCGCGAATTGGAGGTCCAGCGGCGGGATATCGGGCATGGACTGTCGACTGTGGATCCTTCGGCTGAGGTGGTGGCTGCGGCGTCAGTGGCGGGTGAGTTACCGGAGTCATGGGGGGACGGGGGCGAAGGGGGCAGGGGGCGGGGGAAGAGGAAGCAGAAAGGGAATAGATGGCGGCGGCATTTGGGTAGGAGGCGCAAGAGGTCTAGATCGTCGCTATCGTCGACATTGTCGTCGTCGTATGACTCGTCGTCTACGTCGTCGTCGGCCGGGGGTGGGCAAGAGGCCGGAGGCAGGAAAGGAGTGTCGGGGGGGGGGGAAGGACGCAAGGGGTCCCTGCGGCGGTGGCTATATCTGAGTTGTGGGAAGGGGTTCCGAGGAAATTGCGGCACAGAATAAAGAAGCGCCATTATATTGATATATTCCGTCTCTTAGAAGGCAGGAAGCGTTCGGGTGAAAGCAGGAAGAAGCGTAAGGAAGATGAGAAGGCGGGGCGTATTAAGAAAGTGGCGCGAAATGTGGTTAATTGGACGCGATCATTTTTGCGTTTAGCGAGCGTTTGGGGACAGTATTACCCTGGGCATTACGAGATGCTTTTATCATATGCGGATTCCATTTTGGAGGCTTCGCAGACACATGAGGGCTGGTCATGGTTAAACTATGACGAGAAGTTCAGGGACAAAATGGAAGGGAATAGAGCGGTTTCATGGGGTATGCAAGACATTAATTTGTGGTTGACCCAGATGTCAGCCAGGACAGCGGGGTTTGGGGGGAGCGGGGTGAAAGGTGCAGTTGTGGTTCCCCCTGGAGTGGGGCGTTCCTTTCGAGGAGTCGGGGCGGTCGGACTGCAGCGAACCGGGAACAGTGGCGCAGGCGATCTCTGCTGGAGGTTTAATAAGACCTCGTGCCAGTTTCCAGACTGCAAATTTCGACATGTGTGCTCCATTTGTGGGGGAGCACATCCTGCAGTCAAATGCCTTAGGAAAGGAGGGCCGCAGCCCCCCGCGCCTAGCGCCAAACAGTGAGGGTTTATTCGACCTGGCCCCTACGCCGATTCGCCGGGAGGTTTTAAATGAGTGGCTGGCCCACTACCCGAGGCGGAAGGATGGAGAAATTTTGTATGAGGGCTTTAATAGGGGCTTTCTAATTCCTGTGTGTAGACCCTTGGATGGTTCGGTGGCGCGGAATTCCCTCTCAGTTCGGCGTTTTGCTCCGGTGGTCAGGAAGAAATTAGAAATGGAATTGCAGTTGGGCAGGATAGCGGGCCCATTTGGCTACCAGCCATTCGGGAGGATGGTAGTATCACCTTTGGGGATAATACCGAAGAAAGAGCCTGGGAAATTCCGATTAATACATAATCTGTCTAGCCCGGTAGGCGAGTCGGTCAATGACTACATCCCGCGTGAATTGTGTACGGTGCGATACGCCTCCTTCGATAAAGCGGTGGAATTGGTCAGGGAGGCGGGTTTCCGGGCGCAGATGGCGAAGGTGGATATTGAGTCGGCCTTCCGTCTGCTACCAGTGCACCCGTCTTCCTTTTATCTATTGGGTTTTCGTTTTGAGAATGGACTATATTTTGATAAATGTTTGCCGATGGGCTGTTCGGTGTCCTGTGCATACTTCGAGAAATTCAGTACCTTCTTGCAGTGGGCCATTGAGCGCAGAAGGGGTGAAGCGACGGTAGTGCACTATCTGGATGATTTTTTGTTTGTGGGACTCGCGCATTCGGAGGGGTGTCGCGATATGCTGGAAGCTTTTATGGAGTTGTCGAAGGAGTTGGGTGTGCCGTTAGCGAAGGATAAGACCGAGGGCCCTTCTACGAGGATCACGTTTCTAGGGGTAGAATTGGACTCCGAGGCCATGGTGGCACGGCTTCCTCCAGTGAAAGTGCAGCAGTTGCGGGTGTTAGTGGCTAACGCAGTAGCAGCATCCAAATTGACATTGAAAGAAATGCAGGCCTTAATCGGCTCCTTAAACTTTGCTTGTCGTGTGATTCCTATGGGCAGGGTTTTCCTGAGACGCTTAGCTGCTTCTACAGCGGGGGTTCGCTTGCCGCATCATCGCATCAGGGTTTCAAAGGCAATTCGGGCTGATTTGAAGGTGTGGCAGGTCTTTATATGTGAGTATAACGGGACCTCCGTATTGATGGAGGCGGAGTGCAGTAGTGGGGATCTGCAATTGTACACAGACGCAGCGGGTGGCATTGGGCTGGGTATTTACTTTGCAGGGTCGTGGTGCGCAGAACGTTGGCCGCGGGCTTGGTGCGAGAATGGGATCACGAGTAATATAACCTTTTTAGAATTGTTCCCAATATTGGTGGCATTGGAGTTGTGGCCCGACAGGCTGCGTAATCGACGGGTGCTTTGGTGGTGTGACAATGCGTCGGTGGTCAGTGTGGTGAACAATTACACGCCTCATTGTTTACAAGTAGCAAACTTGATGAGAGCAGTTGTCTTGACCTGCTTACGTTTGAATGTGGCCTTGAAAGCTCGGCATATACCAGGGCTCGCTAACGAAATCGCTGATTCTCTTTCTCGTTTCAAGTGGGATCAATTTCGAAGACTGGCACCAGAAGCAGATGCGGAAGGAGTTGCGGTCCCTTGGAGGTTGTGGAGTCTTGGCCATTCGGAATGAGGGACTTGCTGCGGAGATCCTTGGCCTCTGGGACGTGGTCGGCCTATGTGCGCGGATGCGGAAAAGTGGTGGCCTTTCTGGAAAACTGCGGTTGGCAGTATGGGGCAGTGCCCGCTCAGTTGTTGGGTCGATATGTCGCGTGGGCAAAAGCGCAGGGGGTCGCACGTTCTTCGGTGCGCAGTCACCTGGCGGGCTTCGAATTCTTTATAAAGGCGGTGGGATGGGGCTTTCCGGTCGAAGGCTTCTTGGCCCGTAAGCTTTTGCAAGGTTGGGGCCGCGTGGCACCGGCTCCGCCGGACGCTCGGCGACCAATCACGCATGACTTGTTGGTGAAGTTATGTAATTCACTGGCATCGGTAGCTTCGTCCAGGTACGAAGCTGTCCTCTTTAGAGCCACCTTTAGTCTTGCCTTTTTTGGGGCCTTCAGGATGGGGGAGCTGGTGTCGAGCTCGAGCACGGGGAGGGTGGCAGGGATAGTGCAAAGGCAGCATGTGGTTGTGGAGCGCCGCTGGTTGAGAGTCTTCTTAGCCAGATCTAAGACCGATCAGCAAGGTAAAGGTTTGTGGGTAAGGCTGGGTGCGATTGACAGCCTATCCACTTGTCCGGTGGCGGCCATGAGAGCTTATTTGCAGGTGCGACCGGCCGTAGCCGGAGGGTTATTTATGCACGAGGATGGGCGGCTCCTGACGCGCTTTCAGGTGGTGGCGGTGCTGAGGCTGGCATTGCGGTTCGTGGGTGAATGCCCGGAGCAATTTTCGGTGCATTCCTTTCGGATCGGTGCGGCTACCAGTGCAGCTGCTGCAGGTCTTTCTCAGCACAAAATACAGAATGTTGGGAGATGGCGTTCTCTGGCTTTTCGGGGTTATGTGCGATTGTGAAGGGTGGGGAAAGGTTTCGAATGCTTGAACTGATTATGTTTTCTTTTGCAGATGATGGAAGGAATGTGCCCATTTGCTGGATGATAGGACATTCCTTCGTTTTCTGGGCTGGCCGGCGAGCATCAGTGAGGCCGTTTGGGCTTAACTTGGGACTGGCTCTAACTGCGATGTCGATTCTATGGCTAGGTGAACGTGGACTGCGGTGGACGCAGCTATTACCTTTGCTGCGGCATCATGAGCATGTGCGACGCCCGCCAAACTTCATCCTTTTTCATCTGGGTGGAAATGACCTCGCTATTTGGACTTGTAAGCAGCTCATCCGAGCGGCAAAGCGGGATTTGGCGATGGCGTTGCGCTTGTTCCCAGGGGTGGTGCTATTATGGTCCGACATTGTTCCAAGGCCTGCTTGCCAAGCCCAGCGGCGGTGGTCGCGGGGTCTCACAAAAATAAATCGGCAAATTGGGCGATGGATCTGTGAGCGGGGCGGGGTTCAAATTCAGCATCCCTGGGTGGACGTTAATTGTGCCGGATTGTACCGGCAGGATGGGGTGCATTTATCCCCGGTGGGTGTCGATTTGCTTTTAAACGATTGGCAGGAGGCCTGGAACACTTGGGGGGTCGGGAGGACAACTGGTCGCAGCTGGGTTTTGGGGGGGCGGCACAATGACATGGGTGTCACCGTGCCGGTGGCGGGATCCCGGAGGTCTCCGGGGTCCGGAGCCTTTAGGACATACTTGGGCGGGGGGGGGGGTGCCCCCGACCCGGATAAGCCCTGCTGGCCTTTGCTAGTCACATGGCGAGGTCGGGGAAAGGGCGGTAGCAAGTTGGCCGGTGCCAGGACACGGCCGAAGCGGAGGCAAGGTCACTTTGCTAGTTATATGAATGGTGAGGCATTGCTCCGCTCGGGGGGATTGTTATGAAGTTTTGTTATGATTGGAATGTTAATTGTTTATAAATATAATAAAGCTGCGACCAGTTGGTTCTTCCACATTAAGAAGTATATGTGTGATTTGTAGACGAGTTGGGGAAAGAAGTGGGGGTGGTGGTGGGGGGGGGGAGGGGGAGGTGGGGGGGTCGGAAAGGGTTGCGCAGGAGGGATAGGATGCCGGGTCTGATCTGACACGGTTATAGGAAGTCCACGGGCCAGGTCCCAGTGGACGCCGGTAACCTGGCGATCGGCCCGGGTCCGGCGTCCTGCTTAGTGGTTGCGGGGGGGGGGGGGGCGAGACAGGCATGGGTGACGTTTTGAACGCGCCCGCATTATTTGAAATCATTGGCTCCGCAGGTACAGCAAGCGGAGCCAATGATATGCCCTGCACGCCCGAAGCTTTAAAAAGGAGGGAGTGCGGCGGCCCCCTCCTTTCCTGAGTCGGGCGTGCAGCGGGACGGCTTCCCTCCCTCCCTCCCATGGTTTAGCTATGGGAGGTGTGGGCGGTTTGGGGTGTCGCAGTTGGGGGGCAAGGCGGGATCCCGGAGGTCTCCGGGGTCCGGAGCCTTTAGGACATACTTGGGCGGGGGGGGGGGGTGCCCCTGACCCGGATAAGCCCTGCTGGCCTTTGCTAGTCACATGGCGAGGTCGGGGAAAGGGCGGTAGCAAGTTGGCCGGTGCCAGGACACGGCCGAAGCGGAGGCAAGGTCACTTTGCTAGTTATATGGCTGGTGAGACATTGCTCCGCTCGGGGGGATTGTTATGAAGTTTTGTTATGATTGGAATGTTAATTGTTTATAAATATAATAAAGCTGCGACCAGTTGGTTCTTCCACATTAAAAAGTATATGTGTGATTTGTAGACGAGTTGGGGAAAGAAGTGGGGGTGGTGGTGGGGGGGGGGAGGGGGAGGTGGGGGGGGTCGGAAAGGGTTGCGCAGGAGGGATAGGATGCCGGGTCCGATCTGACACGGTTATTAGGCACTTGTTGATACTCGTGATTTTCATCATCTGTAAGTTTATTATGATTACTCTTACTTATTAGAGATCTGTCCCTATCAACCCTTTTTTTGGATCTTCTATTTTTATCTTACTATAATTTTAAGGTCTTATCAACAAGTTTTTTTACATGCACACTGATGTTTATTTAAAACAAAAATTAATATATGACGTTTTATGAATTTCACTCATTGATGTCTGTAAGATATGTATGTTTCCAATTTTATTGTTTAAATTATGATTTTCTATAGATGCTAATTGATTTATGTTTTGTATTTGAGGTTTACATGCCTGACAAAGGCGCATGCTGAAAACACGGCTATGTAGACAATGAACCTTGTTCTGTATACAATTCATGTTGGTCGGTTGTTCTTTTCTTCATCTTGCTCTTCTTTTTGTGGTTGTGTATATGTGTGTGGTACAGGGATGGGGATACTATCTCAGCAGATAGACATTCTGGCTTCTTGCCCCCTGCTTTCACCTCCTCAACATCTCACCCTTTACCCTCTTCCCTCCCCTCCCCATTCTCCTCTCCCTCCAGTATCTCTTCTGTTGTTCTCCCTCTTGCAATATCATCTCCCTCACACTCTGCTCCCCTTACTAGACTCTCTCCGTTTGTCCTATCGCCTTTTACTCTCATGCCTGACCTCCATTTCCCTTCTTCCATGTGCAATGCAGTGGGTGAAACAACAGAAGTATTTCCTTGATTTACAGGTTTCTGCCATGATGCATACATACTCATCCACTCCAGAATCTATGAGAGGTTTGAGAGTGGCAAAATAATTGGCAGACAGCTGCTAAGTAAACTATGTTCCAATCCACTCTCCCACTTCGACTACGCCAACGTGATCCTGCATGGCCTACCCAAAAACACGCTAAACCCCCTACAGCTGACAATGAACGCAGCTGCACGCTTCCTACACGGAGCCTCTAGAAGAGATCACATCATCCCACATCTTCCAGGGTGTCCCCCTCCCCTTTCACGCTCACCCCTGGCCATCTCTCACCTCCTCTTCCTTTTATATTTCCCCTTCCTATCTCTTTTCTTCCCTCTCACACCCATCCCCTCCCATCCCCCTCTATTTTCCATCCCTGTCCTCCCACTTTAACTTTCTCTCCCCTTTTTTTGTACCCATCCCTACCCCTCACTCAGCTCCTAGTCTTTCTCCCTGGCTCCAGTATGCAACTAGGGCCTGCAACATCTTTCCTGGGGCTGTGTTGTGGCGGCTTCTTTCTTCCTTTGCAGGCAAATGATGAGATCCCTACCAGTGGACTCTGTCTTCTTGGCCATGATTGTGGCCTCTCTTTCTTCCTGCCAACAAGAGATGGCGGTCCCTACTTTCAGACTCTTTCCTTCTATTCCATGGACACAGCATCTCCTTCCCTCTCTGCTGGAGAGAGATGGAGTCCCCACTGGTCATGGTCATAGCCTCTCTTTCTTCCTCTGCTGACACTAAATGGGGTCCTTGCCAGCAGACTCTGGTCACTATGGTCATGACCTTTCCTTCCTCTGTTGCTGTCAGGAGTTGAGATCCTCACCAGCAAACTTGGCTGTTCTTAGCCATAGTTGCAGCCTCTCTCCATTCTTCTGCTGGCAAGAAGATCCCAGCTTACACTTAAAACTGGATGCTTCCATGGAGTTGAAATCCCTGCATGCCTATCTTAATCTAGATGCACACAAACAAATGGACAAACAGACAGAGGGATGAATGGACCCTCCCCAACATTGCTATCACTAGGGCAAAGCACACTTAATAATAGCTATAACTGTCCTTCTATTTTTAGGGAGAGGCAAAAGAGGTTATAAAGATGAAAACACAGCCAATAGAAGTAGAGGAATTTGATTACCTGGTATAAAAATAGCATAATCTGTAACTCAGATGATGAAAATCATATGGTCATCAGTCTCCTTGGTGCTGGGATATGGCATATTGCCTAGAGAGAGGACAGATAAGTGTAAGTACTGGGAAGGAACAGCTGGTCATGGCGTGTGTTGGAACAAATGTCATATGCAGGTAAAAGAGAGAAGCCTTTCAGGATGAAGACAAAGACCTCCATAATAGTATTTTGTGAAATTCTATGTGTGAAATGGGTTAATTTAGGAATTGAGACAGAGACAGACAGACAGACAGATAGAGATAGAAACATATTAGAGAAGATAGTGGCTCAAAGTACTATATTGGAAGGGGAGCTTTTGATTTTTTTGAGTGTAATCTATATTGTTTCATGAGTTATGTTTAAATAGAAGTGGGGCCCAGATCATGGGTGGGAGATTGGGACAGATAATTACTTGTCTAGATAAACTCAGAAGGAGTTGAAGAAACTAGCAAGTAAGACTGGTAGCAAGGATAGTGAAGAGGGAGGAGATGAGGGGAAAGAGCTACAAGGAACACAAAATTAAACCTCAGGAACTGCATTATCTCAAGAAACTCAGGAAAAATGGGGAAATGCACAGGAATAATTACAAAAAAAAAAAGAAAAGGAAAGCCCAATTACAGTTTTGTCTGTCATGCTTCTACCATTTCCATACAAAACGGAAGAGTTAGAACTAATAGCAGTCAGGGATGAATACTGACAATATGAGAAACAAATATGGTGGAAACAAGTCTTATGACTGTACTGTCAGAGGAAAATTTACAAAGAAATTTATCTGTGTAACTCCTCACAGACAGTATGTCCCTTTCAGTGATGTGCAGCAGCGCAAGACAGTCTAGGGACATCTGCTCCAAGATGCAAATGAACCCTGCAAAATCTGACATCTAGGTTTTGAAAAAGGTTCTTGGGTCAGGACCAGGAAAATACTGGGAGGCCTATTGCATTTGGACAGCACTCACTTCTTCCCTTTTTAATTGTACATCACTTTGATATCCTTTTTGGATAATTATGGTTAATTAAATATTTTAAGCATTAAGGGGTTATTTGAGAAGCCCTATTCACAGTCTAAATGTGGTGCCAGAAAACCTTAGAAGCTGCAGACATGTGTAGATTACAATTTTGGAAACGCCATGAGCTACACGTTTCTTCTTCAAATACATCTATATGTACACATCTCCGACCAGGACATTCCAGGGATGTTTCTAGTTATGGCATGGGTGGCTACACATCCATAACAGATTTTGCAAATGCCTAGAGATGTGCAGGGTGGTATCTGTAAATGTGCCAAACTGTCCTGCTATAAAGCACTGATAAGGAGCGGACTTTGTTGCCTTTTGGGACTGACTGTTCATTGTTGATTGGAGGAGATTGGCTTGTGAAGCACTGACTTTACTGTTGTCTGTATCCACATAGGTGTTTATTGAGCTACCATCTCTATCCCTTCACTCCATCTTGTGCCTGTCTCAACCTCCACCCCTAAAGACCCCCTCAGCCTTGCAAACCTCATACACCCTGTGCATCCCACTTCAGCTCTTGCTAAATTAGTGTTCCTGGTGCCCAGGCACTCTGTGCCACTGTGTGCCTTTCTGTAATCCCCAGCCTCTTTGTCTTCTATAGTTCCCTGCTGCCTGTCTGTGTGTGTGTGTGTGTGTTTGACTGTATGTTTGTGTGGTTGTGAGATCCTGGGGAGGTGTGTGTCCATGGGAGTGTTAGGAGGTATATCTGCAGTGTTTTGGGTGCTGATGGTAGTTACAGAGTGCTGGTGGTGTAAGGTACAAGCCATGGATGACATTGTGCTGGCCTTGCTGCATGAGTGTCACTGAGAGAGCATGCAGACCACCAGGAGCCACCCATATCACAGGATCTGCAGGCCCAAAACCCAATTCATGGACCTCATAGATGAGTAGTGCCTCACTAGTTCCATGTTGATAAGGCAGCGGCCCACTGTCTCTGCCAGGAGCTGGTGCTGATCCTCTGCTCCACCACATGCAGGGGCTAGATCTTGCCTTTCCACCTCAAGATCACCATGTCCTTGGCTTTCTAGCCACTGGCAGTTTCTAATCTGTTTTGGCAGCTACTGCGAGCCTCAACCAGTCAGCTGTATCACAATGCAATCTCCCAGTTCCTGAGGGTCTTCCTAACCCACACAGCAGAACATGTAACCTTCCACAGACTGTGCAGTAGAGACATCAAACCATGATACATTCCATAAGGTGCCTGGATTCCAATTCGTGCTTGGTTTGTTTGATTGCCCACATGTGGCCCTCAGTTCCCCAAGAGGAAGGAGGCTGCCTAATGAAATGAAAAGGCATTCTAGTCCCTTAACATGCAGGTCATGTGCAATGCACTGGGTGAGACAACAGGAGTATTTCCTAGACTTGTACTGGGTCTACATACTCATCCACTCCAGAATCTATGAGAGGTTTGAGGGTGGCAAAATAATTGGCAGATAGCTGCTAGGTAAACTATGTTCCAATCCACTCTCCCACTTCGACTACGCCAACGTGATCCTGCATGGCCTACCCAAAAACACGCTAAACCCACTACAGCTGGCAATGAACGCAGCTGCACGCTTCCTACACGGAGCTTCTAGAAGAGATCACATCACTTCAATCCTAAGGGACCTGCACTGGCTACCAATTTACTGCCGGCTCACCTATAAAGTAGTCCTGATGACCTTCAAGGCCATCAACAAAATTTCTGCCACCTCCCTAATGGATCTTCTCTACCCCACTCCAGCAAACAGAGCAAGGAGGACATTTGCCACCAATACCCTACAGACCCCTAATGAAATAACAAAATGCACCCAGGCAACAAAGAACCGAGCCTTTAAGCCAGGGGTCACCAACCTGCGGCCCGCGAGGTCCCTCCGTGCGGCCCGCGAGACTCTACCCCGGTGCGGCCCGCCAAGGCAAACTCACCGACTCCTTCTTCTGCAGCCGCGGCTCCCTGCCTCTTAGGGAACCGCGGCTGTGCTTGTAAAATCATCGCGGAGCCCTTCCTGTCTTGACGGGCTCCGTGCAGCATTGTCCCGCCTCCAAAGGAAGTGGTAAACAACTTCCTTTAGAGGCGGGACAAAGCTGCACGGAGCCCGTCAAGACAGGAAGGGCTCCGCGATGATTTTACAAGCACAGCCGTGGTTCCCTAAGAGGCAGGGAGCCGCGGCTGCAGAAGAAGGGAGGGAGCTGACATGGAATAATCAAAGTACAGGTATGAGCAGTTTTTATTTTCGCGCGGGGGGGGAGGGGGTTGCGGCCCGCGAGTCTGCCGGTAGTCGGCTGTGCGGCCCGCGGCCCTCTGGAGGTTGGTGACCTCTGCTTTAAGCTCTATGCTCCCAGTTGCTGGAATGTGCTCCTAACCACCGTCTGAGCGATCACGGATCTCACCCAATTCAGAAAAGCACTAAAACACCACCTCTTTCTCCTACACTACTCACAACCCAGTAACTCAACTTCACCCACCATAGACCCTGCTAGGCAATTGTAAGTTACA
Organism: Ichthyophis bannanicus; assembly: GCA_033557465.1. Taxonomy (NCBI): domain Eukaryota; kingdom Metazoa; phylum Chordata; class Amphibia; order Gymnophiona; family Ichthyophiidae; genus Ichthyophis; species Ichthyophis bannanicus. The sequence continues at coordinate 1,159,620,189 of CM066032.1, read as the reverse complement.
GACAACTCATGTTTATATAGGAGATAGTTGCAGATAGCTGTAGATAGTTCCCCCAGTTTGAAATCCAAGTTGTATCACCCGTTCAATGTAAGTGCTCAACAGTTCTCCTGTTCCGCACAAAACTGTTATCTGTAAACTGCACTGATTTTAAAGAGCGTGGTATATAAAAGCAATAAAATAAATAAATAAAAATAAATAAATCACAGATGCAGGCAGAGGAATGCTATAACAGGGTTCACAGGCATAGACAGGCAATCACAGAAAGAACCTTTGGCCAACTCAAGTGCCATTTCTGGTGCCTTGACAGATCTGGAGGTGAACTGCCCTACAACTCTGCCAGGGTATGTGAAATATTCATGGTCTGATGGATGTTCCATAATTTTGCATTTCAACACCGACAATACCTGCCTGACGAACAGGACACAAAGTGAAAATACAAAAAGGGGGACCAACCCCAACATACAAAATCATTTAAGCTTAAATGGTGTTGAACAAGAAAAATATATGAGGGCTAAGAGGATATATCAACAGGCATTTTTTAGGCCAGTAAATACTGGACAATTTACAGCCATAGATTTGTCATCTCTCTCCACTGCCCAAGCAATTCTTTTTTTGTTGTTTATATTTTCAATTTTTGCAAATGGGCTATCTTTATTTTATTTTTTTAATGTATTTTTAATGAGTTTTATCAACATACATTTTTATTTTATTTTATTTAACATCTCTTATATACCGAGCTCTTTGTCATCAGTGTGGTTTACATTGAACAATATAACACTTGGTCAGTTAAATTAGACCGTCGTCTACATAGAACAGGGATTTAACATGGAGGTAACTTGGGGGAAACTATTTACATTCGTAGTTCAAATGCATGTATTCAAATTGCATACACTTACAATAGCTTAATGCAAGATACAACTAGACAAACACAGAATGATAAAAGAATCAACATCGCCGCTGACTATCCGATCCAATGACCCACCCCTCCTACTCTATTTTTAGACTCGCAGGTTCCACTGATTCAATCAGTTCATTAACTGATCATGAGGGGCAATTTATATATATAGCCAGATATTTTGTATCAAAAGGACTTGTATATGCACTATCTATTGCTTATCTAAATTTTACGTATTTGTTCAGGGTACCCCATTTTTCCCTTAGGCTATGCGTCTTGAGGTTTGTTATACTATATAATTATTCATATGTTCGGTGTAGACATAGTAGGTTCCATCAGTGTTCTACATTAACATTTTCCAAATTCTTCCAATTTGTCAATATTACTTTGCCAAACTAATCATGATATCCAGTAGCTGACGATCCTGCTTTCCTAACTTGGGGAAATCACACATCGATTTGTATACTACAATTCGGTATGTGATAGGCAGGTCTATTTCTAGGATACTTGAGATCTGCTGCCAGACTGACTTCCAGTAGGATTGTAGATTCCCACAGTAATATATCATATGCGACAGGGTGCCAATATCCATCATGCAGGACCAACATCGATTCCCTTCTTGTGGCATCCATTTCACCCTTTTTACAGGAGTTATATATGCCTGATGGGCCAGGAAATATAGCGACTGTGTAAGGGAGGCAGCCCTGGTAATTCGTACTTGGGATCCCCAGAAGTTAGCCCACATTTCAGGGCATTCTGGTTCACCCGCATCTGCAATCTAGATCAGCTGCGTTCCCTTGCATTGCTTTTTTGCACCCGTACGCAGTATAATGAGGAATTTGGAGATTAGGTGTGAACTATCTTGCAGCTCTTGAAATTTCCCCAAAAGAGGCCAACTAGTTCGCATTTGCAATGGAGAGACTTTCGCTTTACTTAAACAGTGTCTGAGTTGGTACCACTGGAAGCGACATGTTTCTGGTATCCCATATTCTATTTTCAATCTATCAAATGATTTATATTCATTACACAGGTACACTAAAAAAATTCTTTTTTAAACTGACTCTAATGTTTCGATTGATTTTTACGTTTTTTGGTGCGCTGAATCCAAATCTGGTAACCAATTTGCTCCATCACGTACAGATTTTTTGCTACATTGGGTTAGCAGTTTGAGGTGAACGTTTCAGATTGAGTGCGATCGAGATAAAAGTTTCTTGGATGAATTCTTTATACTAATTGTTTAGTAGTTATTCAAATAAGAATGAAGAAAATTGTAACAAGGCAGCACATAAGAATAGAGTAATGTCAACAAAACACACTGTGATGGTAGCAAAATTGTCTGCACTTAAAACAGCCACATACATGTGCACAACCATTGAGCATAAAAGAGCGAGGTTAGACACAAAGCAAAGCAAAGAAATGTGCAAAAAATGTTGTACAGGTATGTATGTAAGAATAGAAAACGCAGGAGGCGGAGCCCGATGTCCAGCGGGATGGTCGCATAACGCTGAGGCTCCCGAGAGGCCTACTCAGAATCCTGAATTAACACCGGACATACTTGAATTTCTGCTCTGATCTTGCCGGGGCACATTGGTGAGATGGCGGGGACCAAACCCACGCGCCTGGAATTTGGATCTCCAGCGGCTTCTCATGGTAAACGCTCCAAAACTGAACCCCCGTCCCCGCAGAAGGGGCTGGCTTTGCGCGAGGGCCCCGAAATGCAGCAGGAAATCCTCGCAGAAATTAGAGGGGTTAAGGACCTCGTGCAGTCAAACGGTGAAGCACTTCGAGCGCTGAGGGAAGATCTTGGTGTACTGCAAGGCAGGCTAGAGGGGCTCTCTTCGCGTCAGGACAAAATGGAGAGTATATTAGACTCCCATGCGGTCCGGCTGTCCAAACTCGACAAAGTTGAACGTCAGGTGCGGGCCTTGCAGAAAGAAGTGGAAGATTGCAATAATAGAGCGCGCCGCAACAATCTACGACTTGTGGGCATACCGGAGGGAGCGGAATTGGGAGACATGAAGGAGTTTTTAAGTAAAATCCTCCCTTCCCTGCTCCAAATCACCTTTACCAAAGAATTGGAGATCGATCGCGCTCATCGTGTACCCACAAACATAACGCTCAACAGGAAGACCCCGCGGCCTATCATCTTTCGACTTTTGAGATATCAACATGTGTAACAAATTCTCAGTGCCTCCCGGGCAAAGGGCCATATGGAGTTTGAGAGCCACAAGGTCTCCTTCTATCCTGACTTGGCTAAACCCACGGTCGACCGCCGAAAGCGCTTTTTGGAATTTCGGCCGAGGCTTCAACAACTACAAGCACGCTATGGCCTGATGTACCCGGCCAAGCTCCGAGTCACGCTTCACAATCAGACAAGAACATTTGAGGACCCTGATCTACTAGCGGAGTTTTTGGACTCTAAAGAAGCCGACTTGATGCGCTGACTTCCAGAATATTCCTGCCAGTACTCTCATATCCGCTGTACCTGCCATATTGGATTTACCGCGGCTCAGCGAAGAGTCTGTCGAGGGCGGTTTGTTGCCTTATTTCGAAGATATCTGGGACCCGACTCCATCTGCCCATAGTAGCCTCGACGAGTATCAGAGACAGTGTTACTTATGGACTCTGGTGTTTCTTTTCTTTTATTATGTCTCTATTTTCCTCTCTAGGGCCTCCTCCCGCAGACATCTGGTCGCCATATTCATTGGGGGTTTTGCTTCTTCTCTAAGTTACTTTGGTACATACTTTTCAATATGGGTGTATTGGCCAGCATACTTGGTGCTTATGTCATTATTGTACAGATTCTGATTATGTTGTAAGTTTTCAAGCGCTCTTACCTAAAATGTCTGTTATCGATTGATGGCACCATGTAAGATTTTCTCATTGAACGTACAAGGAATCCATAATCCGATAAAATGGAGGAAAATCCTAAGCTATTTAAGTCATGACGCTGCGGACCTGATTTTCCTCCAAGAAACACATTTCAATTCGAAGGAAACTCTCAAACTCAATATTGAACCTTACATGGTGGCCGCCTATTCCCCAGCCGTTTCTTGGAATGTGGGGTTGCCATATTGGATGGGAACTCTCTGCATGCTATTCTTGTTGCGACTTGCTCAGATACAGCGGGTAGATGGTCCCGAGTTCACCTCAAGATAGGTAACTTTAAAGTTACATGTATGCCTTTATGCTCCTAATGTGGATGACCCTGCCCTTTTGCTACTATTGCTCAGGTTGCGCAGGCCTCTGCTAATACTTCATTGATATTGGGGGGGATTTCAATTTAGTTTTGATCCCCTGATTGACAAATAGCCGCCTAGGACAAGTGGTCCCCCAAGAGTCACATCGCGCTAATCTCTGCGAACAAAGCTATTGTTCTAGTCGATCTATGGAGGTTACTACACCCCAATGAGCTTGACTTTACCTTCTTCACTTCCCCTTACAAATCCCAGTTTCGCATAGATTTCTTTCTAATATCAAAACTGTTAGCTCCTCAGGTGGACGCTGCAAAGATTTACTCTCAGCATATGTCAGATCATGCTGCTATTTCTTTTCAATAACACACTACTGCACTCCAAGGGAATCCGGGGGCCTGGTTCTTTGATAGAGCCCTATTAACTCAGCCAGAGTTCCGGTTAGAAATTCGAGCAGCCATGTATGATTACTTCCAGACCCTGGTACTCCAGGGGGATCTGGACACCCCAACAGCTCTTCTCTGCAGCTCGTTGGAAAACCTTTTCTGATTTATACAGGGCATCTGCGTTATCAGCGACACATTACTTTCAATTGATGCAGCTTCCATGCTGCCTCAAAGGTGCTCCAATCATGCCGCCCTCTGTCCCTACTAAGGACGGGCTATTAGAACTAATTCACTCTATTAGTAGTACACATGGGGTAGCCTCTAACTTTTATAACTATTATGTCAGGGTACAGATACTGCCACTTGTAGAGTCCAACAGGCCTGGGATCGCTAACCGCAAACCACTTTAACCCCTGTGCATTAGAGCGTTTTCTGAGCAAAATAGTGCGGGTTTCCCGATCTGCCTCAGTTACCCAAACTCTCTTCCTTTTGCACATAGATGTTCTTATATTCCAGGAAAATAGCCAAATGGAACACAACTGCCAGGGATCAGTGTAGGTCTTGCCATACTGATGTGGGACCCTCGCTCATGTTCTTTATGAATGTCCTTAACTACAGGTTTACTGGGGGCGGGTCTGGGGTCGTATTTCATTTATCTTACATCTTCACGAGCCTCTTTCTTGGAAGACTGTGGGACTCCGCTCAGTGGCGGCGGTCCCCTCTCTTCCTAAGAAGGGTCGCTCTCTCCTGATTTCATGCTGGGTATAGCCATATGTTTAATCACGAGGACTTGGAAGGATAGCTCTCGACTTACTGTCAATGAATAGTGGAACCTTGTCTGCTTATATAGTAAATATGAGCAGATATCTCGGAGAGCTATTTTCCATACCCAAATTCATTCTCGCTTGTCTAAATGGCAGATGCTGAATGATCATGTACAATCTGCTCATTGCTTCGACATGTCTGTTTAATGTACACTCATCATGTTTCAGATCGCCGTTAGGTTGTGTAACACAATAATGTCAGTACACGCCCGCTTCGAGAATGTTTCAGTTTCTAGAGAAGAAGCAGGGGGGAGGGGGGTGGCAGGGGTTTACTTTGGTGTATGTATCACATTCCATGTATGTATTTGTCTTTTAGTTGTATGTCTTCCTTTCCTTTGTTGTTGTAAAACGAAAATAAAGAATTAAAAAAAAAAAAGAATAGAAAACGCAAACCGCACCATTGCAATACATGAAGACAAACACCCGGTGGTGTGAAAATAAAATTCTAATAAATGAGATCCAACACTGTGGTAATAACTAGCAAATTTTTATTTCAAAGTTTAGTAAAAACATGATATTTGTCAACACAGTTTAGATTTTAAAGTCATTCTTGGGTCAATCAATCTCCTGGTGGGCCCGTTTCTTCTTCCCCCGAATGCTTCTCTTGGTGTGCTGCTTGGCGTATTTTTCATCTGGGGTATCCCGCAGCAGCAACCAGCAGAAATCAGCCATCATAGTGGTGTTCCATCTTCCTTGGTACCTTCTCTCTGCGTCCTTGATGTCCTGGTGAAACCTTTCACCTTGTTCTTCACTGTACGCCCCCAAGTTTTCGGGAAAGTAGTTCACATGGGAGTGCAAGAAATGGACTTTCAGGCTCATGTTACAGCCTTGTTCTTTGAAGGCATTGAGCATCCTGGCAACAATATCCTTATAGTTCTCATCCCACCTGTTCCCCAAGAATTTGAGAACAACATCCTTGAAGGAATCCCAGGCTTCTTTTTCCTTCTCAGACATCGTTTCAGCGAATGCTCCATCTGAAATGAGTTTCCTTATATCAGGGCCAACAAACACTCCTTCCTTTAGCTTTGCTTCAGAAAGTCGGGGGAACTTTGAGCAAAGGTACCGAAAGCACTCACCATCTTTTGGAAGGGACTTGATGAATTGCTTAATGAGACCCAACTTAATGTGGAGAGGTGGTAATAGAATTTTATCACGAGGTACCAAGCTCTCATGAAGAACATTTTTCTCACCGGGTCTCAAATACTCCCGAATTGGCCAGTCTTTTTTCCCCCAGTGTAGGTCGCGGGCCCAGCTATCCCACAAGCAAAGGAAGCAGGGATATTTGGTGAAACCTGATTGCTGCCCTAATAGCATGGATAGAATTTTAAAGTCTCCACAAATCATCCACTTATGCTCATCATAACGAATCTTCTGAAGAATCAGGGCCAAATTCTCGTATTTTCTTGGAGAATAACAGAGTGAGCAATAGGAACTGAAGCGAATGTGTTGCCATTATGAAGAAGAACACCTTTTATGCTGTCTTTTGACGAATCAATGAACAGCCGCCATTCAGCAGGATCATACTTGAGTTTAAACTTTTCCATCACTCCGTATATATTGTTGCAAAATACCAAATCTTCCTCTTTGCTGAAATACTTCAAAAATTGTGTCTCGCGGTTGCGGTACCAATAAAAAGTTGTTCCTGGTGACAATAGATTTTTCTGTTTAAGCCGAGAACCTAGCAGTTGGGCAGCATCTTTTGGGAGTCCTAAATCCCGGACTAAATCATTCAATTCAGCTTGAGAGAAAAGTTCAGGTTTCGGATCTGGTTCAGTTTCAAACTCGGAAGTACTGGACTCATCGGGAAAAGCCATCTGATGAGTCTCATCATGATCAGAACCGTCCACACAAATATGATCCAAAGATTTTGGTGGTTCAGGCACAGGTACTTCGTTGCTATGAGGCATAGGCCTAATTGCTGAGGGAAGGTTGGGGTAACTTATTACGTTCTTATTTTTTAAGTTGTATCCCTTCACAATGCAAGAGCAAAAATAGCAGTCACTGCTGTGGTCTCTTTGTTCACGCCACATCATAGGTATTCCGAAACGAAATGCTTGTTTTTTACCTTTCATCCATAAGCGTAGATCTTCCTCACATGTCTTGCACACTTTGTGAGGAGCCCACGGTTTGTCTTGATCGCCTAACTTCAAACCGAAATAGGCGAAATATACTTTTTTAATAAATGCAGAAATGTTCCTCTGACGCTTTTTCACGGTATATTCCCCACAAATAAAACAAAAACTGTCCGGAGAGTTGACGCAACCTCTGGCTCTGTGAGCCATCACAAATACACAGCACTGCAAACTACAACTGTAGTGAACCACTTCGGAATAAAGCTGGATTACGACTGAGCAAACAAAAGGTAATAATGAACTTGCAAGAAACTGAAATTTGACAGGAATGTTCATGTCGCAACCACCGTGTTTGAGCGAGCGAACGAGGCGAGGCGAACAGGAAAGAACATGCGCCAGCGCGAGTACTGGATTTAGCCCCCCGCCTCCCAATTGTCCTGTTAATGTATAAAATGAATACAAAACACTCTAAAATATCATGAGGGAGTGTTTCTAGTTAGTTAACCATTACAACCTCTATTTTGGGCCAAGAAAATAAACTGCAGTCGGCTAAAAAGAAATTATGTGAACATTCCTTATATGGGTAAGAAATCTAATTTTGCAAGAAAACGTGACGTGATGGAACATTTTGGCTATTTTTCCTGGATTCATCACCCCAAAATCTATAGGAATCAGTTGCAAAACTGGAGGCAGTTTTTTGGTAGTGTACCTGTGTTATCATGTATCAATTGACCGAGATTTTTTACACCGCATTCCAGCCATTTCTTCCAAATCACCGGCCTCCCGCCAACTAGAAACCTCGGATTCAGCCAAATGGGTGTCCCTAGTGTGAGCTCTTCCCCATTTTCAATGTATGCTGCTATATACCGACAGGCTAGCTGCGTAGCTCCAATAATCCCATCACATTGTTTCTTTTTCTCTCTGACAGTCCCCACAAGCATATCCATGGGAAGAGGTGTAGCTATGGCTTTCTCGACACGTAACCACCTAGGACTATTTTCTAAGTCCCCTTCCGTGGTCCATTGTGTAGCTTGTTTCAACAACAAAGCCATATGTATTCAATAGGTATCGTGGAAATGAACCCCACCCTTCTATTTAGATAATTTCAACTTCCATGCTACGATTCTTGGGACCTTATTTTGCCATAGGAACGCCAGTAGCAATTTGTTTATTTTTCTGTAGAAAATTTGAGGGAAAAATATTGCGATCATACTTAAGATATAGCTAATCTTGGGGACAATCACCATCTTTATCGTTTCTAATCTACCCCACCATGTTAAATGTAGCAGGGTCCATTTCTTCACATAATCATTAACAGTCTTGATGCAGATATCCACATTGTAATTCACTGTCTGTTGCATTGTTTGCCCATATGTGATCCCTAAATATTTGAAAGAGGAATGCGCATATAAGAAGGGATAATTTTGCAAACTTTGTGGCTCAACCAATGGATTGAGAGGAATTATGGCTGTTTTGGTTAGATTTACTTTATATCCTGATATTGCCGAATACTTATCAATGACCTGTAGTACCTCTGGTAAGGAGCTGGGTTTCATAAATAAAAGGAGGTCATCAGCGTATGCGGACAGCTTGCATTGATCATCCTTCAATTCAATTCCTTTTATATCTTTGTGTTGTCAAATTGCAATTGCTAGAGGCTCTAACGCTAAATTGAAGAGGAGTGGGGAGAGGGGACAACCCTGCCTGGTGCCTCTGTGCAGTTCGAAAGGTGTGGAGACATCCGAGTTGGCCCCTATTTGCGCTGTGGGTTTAGCATATAGTAGCGACACTCTTTTAACAAATTTATCTTTAATTCCAAACCACCGTAGTGTCTAAAAAAGGAAAGGCCATTCTAACCTATCGAAAGCTTTTTCCGCATCTAGTGCTAATCCGATTAATGGTTCAGGAATTGATTGGGCCTTCATCAGGACATGCGCCAGGAGCCTGCCATTGTCAGTGGTTGACCTTCCCGGCACGAACCCACATGGGTTCCCCACGTGTACACTAGTGTATCTAGAACTTTACTCAAACTATTGGCCAATACCTTTGCATATATTTTGTAGTCGGCATTCAAAAGAGATATAGGTCTATAGTTTTCCACTCTTTGAGGTTCTCTATCTGGCTTTGGATGAATCACTATGGTAGCTTCCGCAAAGGTTCCAACATCTGGATCTTCATCGTAAAGCCCACTATAGTAAGTCTGTAACATTGGCAACATTTGTTCCTGAAAGACATAGTAGAATTCCAATGGTATGCCGTCCAGCCCAGTTGCTTTCCCTTTAGCTAACTGTGCAATTGCTTCATGGATCTCCACGCTTTTTATATCCATCTCGAGTGCCTGGGTTTGGGTCTCCGACAACTTCGGTCCTGTAATATCTGCAACCATGTCTTCAAAAGCCTTATCATCCCAATCTACCTCTGTGTGGTAAAGATTCTCATAGAATTCTCTGCAAGGTTCTAGTATGTGCTTGTCTTGCACAAGCAAGTCTCCTTTCACATCTTGCATTCCCGTAATACAGGTCACATCTTTCTTTGCCTTGAACAACTTAGCTAGAAGTGATCTCGCTTGGTTGTTTTCATGGTAGTATTTACTTTTTTGCGCATTTATACTAAGTTGAGCTTCAGAATTGAGAATGGAATTGTATCGGAATCTTAACTTTTGAAGTCTCACTAGAACCATGGAGTCTGCCTTCTTAGCAAGAAGGCGTTCTCCCACCTTTATCTGAGTATCCAATTCCTTCATTTTCTTTTTTTCATTTTTCTTTTCTGTATTGAGAATGTCATTATATGCGCATGTAGTGTTGTCTTCAAGGCTTCCCACTACCCTTTTATTGATGTATCAGTTGGTATATTAAACTGAGAGTACATCTTTACTGAATTGCAAAAGTAGGTTCTAAAATTGTCGTCTGCCAACAGGGATCTATCCATTGTCCATTTTGAGGTCGCTTTCCATGAGGTCTTGTTTTCTAACACTAGGGAGACCGCAGCATGATCTGACACTGTTCCTGCATGTATTTCAGAGGAGATCAGCTGTGGGATCAAACTCTTTGTTATCAGAAAAAAATCTATTCTAGTTTTGGTGTTATGTGGGAGGGAGTAAAATGTATACTCTCTATCCTTTGGATGCAGAAACCGCCATGGATCAACTAGGCCCAGAGATTCAATCACACTCTGCAGTACTCCATGAGATTTAACTTTTGTTAATGACTTGTATGGAGTCCGATCAATAAGTGCATCCAATATCAGATTAAAATCTCCCCCTAATATTATTTGCGTTGTTGCTGCCTCTGTTAGTTCTGCCATGATTTGCGTATAAAATTTGGGGTCATCCTGATTACGCGTATATATATTCATTAATATATAGGTAGTATGGTCCAACTGTAAAGTAACTTTGGCCCATCTCCCATTAGGATCAATTCTAATGTCTTTAACTACCGGCAACAGTAGCTTTCATACTAGTATTAACACTCCATTGTTTTCCCTGCAGCTGGTGCAGCAACCACTACTTGATATTTTTTCATTGCCACCTTCTGAGATTCTTTTTCTGACAAATGAGTTTCTTGTACATATACTATATCTGCTCCTTCCCGTCCACAATAATCTATTATCTTTTTCCTCTTAATCGGATTTAGAACCCCTTTTACATTCAGGGTGAGCAGCTTGAAGTTATTAGCCATTGGTATTGCTCTTTACCTCACTTGGCATGTCGAGTCTACCTCTAGAGTCAAACTCTACTTTTGCAGGAGTCAGCGTTTCATTGTATCGGATCAGCCAGCTTAACATTTTTAACCTATTTACAAATACAGCTTGGTGGAAATCACCCACTGCTGAACAGAATGTGATCTTTACTCGACCACTGCCATTTTTATGATTTACATCCATATCTCTAATACTGATATCTATTCAACTAACTGCCTCTCTTCCTTTCTATAAATATATTAATCATATGACTCCATCAGTGCTCTAATTACCATTTACAACATGGTTCTTTTCCATTACATTCCTTTTCTAACAATTTTTAACTTTACCATTCAATATTTAACTTTCTTTAGCCTTCATTCTTACTGTGTCATTAGGCTTATCTATTCGTTGTGCTATGTTCCTTTTCAGTCTGCTCTATAGCCGAAAGTCGAGGCATAAGTACACCCATATTTTGTCTATACCCCGATGCACCCTTATGTACTCGAATCCCTGTTAATCCTTTCCTTACTAATCAGGTACAATGCCAACATTCAGCCTCCAACTATTTTATGGTTACCCCATTACTTCACATTTCCATGCTGCCATGCTCTTCCAAGAAGACTTTCAATGCAGCGGCGTCAGTAAAATTTCTGGTAGTGTTGTGCAGAATCGCTCGCATAGTTTCTGGATAGAATAGCCCATATCTTGCTTGAAGTTTCTGTAGCGCCGGTCTGCATGCCAGAAGTTGCTTTCGTCGATCCATCGTTTGTTTTCTCAGGTCTGGGAAAAAAGTTATTTTTTGTCCCAATATTTGTAGTGCCCTGTTTTTCTTTGCAGCTTGTAAAATCTGTAACACTTGGGGATACCGGAGGATCTTTATAATAATTGGTCTTGGGTACTTTGCTGTATTTGCTTTCTGCGTGGGGATTTGGTGTGCACGCTCTATTTCCAAAGGCCTTTCAAATCGAATTTGCAGCAGCTCAGGTATTTTCTTTTCCAAATAGTCTATCAAGTAAGTTCCTTCTGCCCCTTCTGGAACCCCTATAATTCTTACATTATTCCGTCTAGCTCGATTATTTTGGTCTTCTATTTGGCCCTCCATGGTTGCGATACGCTTCGTGAGAGGCCCGATCTGGGTAAGCACGTTGTCATGCCATTGTATTTGCAATTCGACATTGCACATTCGTTTATTAATGTCCTGCAGATTTTCCTTTACAATATTTAGATCTCCCTGCATATGTTCAAGTGTGGCAGAGTTTGTTTCCATCATTTCTTTGACACATTTTAATTTGGCTAGTATTTCCCAAATACCCTCAACAGTCATCTCCTTCTCAACTGCCACCATTTTCTGTAGGGATCTGGCATCTTGCTTCGAACGTTTCGGCGCCGTTCCCATCGCTTGATGAAAATCCAAGTGCGCCGGTTTCAGAGCTGCCATTCTCTACTTCCTCTTTGCTTTCGCTAACCAAAGGTAGAAGATCAAATAATTTTCATTAGCGAATCAGTCAGGAATCCTCGCTTGCAACGGGAACTGTAGCTTTATGCTGCCATTCTGTTCTGCGGATGGCTCCGCCCCCCGGCTATCTTTATTTTATAATCATCACTGTTTAAAAGCCATTTTTTCATAAGATGATTCTCTCAATAATCAAGAGTCCAGTTTTATTTATAACTGCAGAGGACCCATGTGTAACACCTCCCTCCAGCATGTGTTACACCATATTCACTTATCTTGTCGTGGTTCTGATAGCGTCTTCTTTGCAGATGGTAATGGTGATATAGTTGACCCACTAAGTTCCAAATACAAGTTGTTCTGCATTCAACATTGATGTTTCAGCCCAACAAAAGGGCTCCAATCAGTAGCCAAGTAGTAGTAAGATGTTTCAAAGAATCAGCCATCTGTGAAAAAAGACACTGTAAAAACACTGTGGCCTGCACTCTTATGAATCCCTAAAAAGGACACTTAATGATGATATCACACATGCGTGCACGAGCACTCATACCTGTCTCTGTTAATATAAAACATTCCACTCCACTCCCATATTGAAACCTGCCGGGACCACAGTATGTAAATTATAAATCCAATTTTGTTCCCGTTGGAGGAGGAGACCAATGACTCCTCCTTCATTAGATTTGTAAATATGTTCCTAAACTAGATACCAAAATTGGGAAAAATAGTTTTGGGTAGTACGGCAATGATTAATCAATGGAGTAATATTGGTATTTTGTGAGATCTTTCTTTTGTGTTCCATTAGGCAAACTTTAAAGGGACAGATCAAAATGTAGACCACCGTTCTAAGAAAACAGTGACTTGTAAATCTTAAAGAACTGTCCTATAGCCTGGTAAAAGTAGCAGATTCCCACAGCAGATCTGATCGTAAAATTGCCATTGATGACAAGGAGTCAAACCCTCAAAAACTGTTGGACTCCTACTAGTACCTAAAACATATGAAAGCACCACCAGCAGATCTTTTAAATTATGTCTCCTTTTGTAGGAAAATAAAGGCAATTCCTTAAATACTGAATGATCTTGTAAGATGAACCAATAGCACTTGATAATGTGTTGGACTTGATATACATGATTAGAAAAAGGTAACACACACACACACACTCCAGCAGATCCACACTGAAGAACCTCGCGGGGCCTTGCTTGTAAAAGAAATTTACAATCGGTCTGCCGTGCCCTCAAAGAGGCCGATCATATGCATTATGTTGGATTCTCCAGATTCAAAAAACATTTGACCATTATGCCCGACTATGCTTGAAACTCTGTGGATGAAGAGCACAGTCCCTACGTAGCTGGAAAAATTAGCTAATAGGTAAACTACATTTTAAATGTTCAGGATGAGTGCTGTCATATTGTATCAAAGTGTTCCGGTCTATGGTTTCCTTCTGCTCATGGTGGTGATGTTCACTATAGTGATGGTTGTGCTTCTGGTGCTGAGTAGGTTGCCAGGTCTGGTTGGCACTGCTGCATCACTGGTGCTGCCTGCAGTGGTGGTGGCAACAGGGGTCCCTGCATGTCTGGTGGTGGCTGCTGGCACCACATCTTTGGGCACTTCCTTCACGTAGTGGGTAGCTGTGACTGCTGCCCAGCCCACCTCTATAGAGAAAAGGTATATTCAAATACCCTACATTCATTTTTTCCCAACTCATGCTGATAGCTTGGTATTAAATCAGTGACCTTTGGGTTAGAAGGCCATTGCCTATCAATATGAACTATTTGGTTACCTACTGTGCTGCTTCTAGCCAGCCTGCTCTTGACTGAATATCGTAAATATGGTGACCCTCATTCCTGTATTTTGAGTGGCCTACAGCTTGCTCGTTCTTGTGCTCTGTGGACAGCATTCCAGGCTCATTTGCCTAGTATATCTCTTCATTCCTGCTTCAGAGGCTTTCTCTACTGATTTTTCATTTGGCATATTCCTATGTGTGCTATTCTTTGCAACCATGTCTATGAATACAGGCAAAATGGTAGAAACCATTATAAAGAATAAAATTACTGATCACGTAGATAGTCATGGTTTAATGGGAGAAAGCCAACATGGATTTAGTCAAGGAAAGTCTTGTCTTACTAATCTTTTTTTTTTGAAGTTGTGAATAAACAGGTAGACAAAGGTGAACCATTGATATAGTGTACCTGGATTTTCAGAAAGCCTTTGACAAGGTCCTTCATGAGAGATTCTTGGCAAAATTAAAAAGTCATGGGATTGGAGGTATTGTACTATTGTGGATCAGAAACTGGTTAAAATAGAGAAAGCAGAGAGTAGGGCTAAATGGCCAATTTTCTCAATGGCAAAAAGTAAATAGTGGAGAACCCCAGGGATCTTTGCTGGGCAAGTTGCTTTTTAACATATATATAAATGACCTGGAAATTGGAAAGAGTGAGGTAATAAAATTTGCAGATGACATAAATTTATTCAAAGTTGTTAAAGCCTAAGAGGATTGTGAAAAATTGTAAGAGGACCTTGATAAATTGGAAGAATGGGCGTCCAAATGGCAGATGAAATTTAATGTGGACAAGTGCAAAGTTATGCAACTAGGATGGAACAACCCAAACTTTGGTTACACAATCCAAGGTATCACCTTAGCAACCACCACCCAGGAAAAAGATTTAGGCGTCATCATGAATAATACATTGAAACCCTCCACCCAGTGTGCTGCAGTGGTCAAGAAAGCAAATAGAATTCTAGGAATCATAAGGTAATGAATGGAGAATAAAACCAAGGATATTATAATGCCTCTGCAACGTTCCATGGTTCGACCATACCTTGAATACTGTGTGCAATTCTGGTCTCTGTATCTTAAAAAGGATATAGCAGAATTAGAAAAGGTACAGAGAAGAGCCACTAAAATGCTAAAGGGGATGGGAGGATATCCCTATGAGGAAAGGCTTAAAAGGTTAGAGCTCTTCAACTTGGAAAAGAGAAGGCTGAGGTGAGATATGATAGAAGTCTATAAATTAATGAATGGAGTGGAATGGGTTAACTTAGATTGGTTGTTCCATGTAAACTGCCCCTGATCACTGGAAGAAGCAGTATAAAAAAAAGTTCAAATAAATAAATAAAATAAATAAAATCATCAAAAAGTAGAAAGACTTGAGGACACGCAATGAAGCAACAATGTAACCCATTTAAGACTAATAAAATATTTTTTCACTCAATGTGTAATCAAACTCTGGAATTCGTTACTGGAGGATGTAGTAAAAGTTGTTAGTGTAGCTGGGTTTAAAAAAAGGTTTGGATAAGTTCCTGGAGGAAAGGTCCATAAACCATTATTAAGGAGGACCCGGGAAATCCACTGCTTACCCCAGGATGAGCATTGTGGAAGCTGTGGACTTTGGGTACTTGCCAGGTACTTGTGACCTGGATTGACCACTGTTGGAAACAGGATACTGGGCTTGTTGGACCTTGGTCTGACCCAATATGGCATTTCTTATGTTCTTAATACAGTCAGAGACATATCTCAGGCCTAATCCACATCACTACTTGGACTATCAAGATCTGGATAATTGCCTCTGATTGTATCCTGCAGCACAACCTCACAGAATTTTGGTGCAGTGCATGACAAGGGTACATTCTTTGGAGTACACCTCTGGAGCATAAGTACAGTGCTTCACAGCACTACAGATCAATGATGAATTTCCCACAGCACTCTAGTAGAGTCAGGCTTTAGCCCACTCAATGTATAAGAAGGCAAAACAACTGACATACAAGTGACAGTTTAGAGTAGACTGCCGAACAGATGATGTAACATAGCTTCTCCTGAGAAGAGGACAGAGAGAATAGGGGGGTTTCCTTCTCATGTTCAACTTCATAATGATATGAAATGACAAAGGATATGTAATATTTTTTTTACACATCAACATCTCTACTTGCCTGGCCCCTGCACTATGTTCTATATGTACCTTCTCAGCTAGACCTCTTCAGTGGACCATTACAGCTGTGGCATATTGCAGAGGTGCCATTATTCTGCTACTCAGCATAAGGAGGAGGAGGGTGACAGAGGCAATGGTCAGTTGTGCATTGTTGGACTTCACTGAATGCAACATCTACATACTATTCTGCAGCCCTTGTTACTGCCACAACTTCACATCATTTCCAGGGTGCATTTCTCACATGACTTACTATGCACATCTATCACCATGGTATTCCTCTGTTGGGTCCACGATCCTTCAGTTAGTGCTGTATACCCACTAAACTCATCTTAATGACTATTCATGGGGGGAGTGGGGAGAGTTAACTTCAACTGATGACCTCAGAACCTTTGCTACCTATGTGTCAGACGGGCCATTATTCACCATCATAGACTGCCATCACTATTCTGCATATAGTAGTAGCCTATGCCTATGCATGGTGCCTGCACAATGTTCCAGTGTAGCACCATGTCATGCCATCACCATCTAGCATATTTGCATACCTTTACCTGCCTAAGTCCCCTACACTGTTTTCTCTGTCTATGGGACCCATCCTGTGGGTCCTTAGTCCATGCTTCTGGCTCTCCTTTCAGATATCTTGTTTCACTTTACAACTCATAGATTGTGAACCCTTTGGGGACAAGGGAAAAATATATATACAGTACCTGAATGTACACTGCTTTAACTGGTAGAAAAGCAGTATATAAGCCTAGTTAAATAAATAAATAAATAAATAAATTAAATATCTGACATCTGAGATTGTACACTCTCTGGGCACAATGTGGCTGCTTTCCTATATGCCAGCAATGCCTTCCATCATGTGTACATCATGCATTGCATGTTCCCTGACCTGGGAATTGGGTACTTGCAGCACTATGTGTTTGCCTGCACATGTGGCCTTTTCTTGCCATGGACATGGGCCTTGGCAGTTAGAAACATGCCCATGGGCAACCAGCATCCTTCCCATGTACCAGTCATGACCTGCCTATCTCTTGCTTGCTGTTCCCTTGCCACTGCTCAGTTTGTCCATATGTACCCACACTCCCCGCAATGGTCCAATTGTGCTTCTTCATTTATTTAAAGTTTTTTTTCATACCACTTTATCATTTAGTCAAAGCAGTTTACATTTTAACATAAACTTGGTAGGTACATTTCAACAGAAACATTGAACTTGGATTATAGTACATTAATACTGATAACTTGGGTTAATATTGAATAGCTTACAATAGGTGGTTGTTGTAGCAGTTTGGCATGCTAATGTTGGGCTATGTAACAGTGTGCTTCTTGTTGTCTATGTATCAGTGACTACACTCATCGGTCTGTATGCTCTAACTGGTGCTGCTCTAACAAGCCCCTCAGAGGGTGTCTCCGAAGAGGACCTGTCTGTCTTGGCTAGCTTTTCACCTAGCTCTGGTGGCTTTACTTCCCTGCCTGCCCACTGGTTACCTGCCTGCAGCTACATGTCCCCATGCTTCCTGTGTCTTTGGGTTAGTCAGCATGACAGAGTCATGTAGATCCTCTCCCAGAACCATCTTCAACATGAGGAGGCTTGTGACACTATGGAGGGTAGAGGAGTTCCTCCTCCTCTGCCAGCACTAGGAGGCAGAGATCCAGGGTTTTTGCTAAAGTTGGGTTGCCTGGTGATCTTCCCTCTTGGCCTCTGTAATCTCAGGCCAGTGCATAAGCATGTTCAGAGGTTCCATGGGAGAAGGGAGTTTTCCTACATATGCATCCCACCCACATGAGCACCTCCTCAATGATGCACATGCATTTCTATTTCACCACCAGTCTGCACATTTCTGCTGCTGTTTTTCTCTATGGGAAGTTTGAATGTGCCCACCAGTCCATCTTCCATTGCACACAAGTGTAAGTCTTGAGCATGGCAGACGTGTAATTCTGGAGGGTCCTTGTTTGCAGGGGGATGAGAAGGATGAGTTGCCTTGTAAAAATGAAACCTGGTGAGGCACTGATGATCTGTGAAATTCAAAAAATGGTCCTTGGGCCTGTAAACCCTCTGATATGGATGTCACCTGGAAGTCTTCCTGTGCTCCCCGCAGGTCTCATGCACAATGGACAGTTCTAACCATGTATTCATTAAATCCATGACTCCTGCCATCCACCACTAATACCCAGTGACTCCCACCACTAACACCCACAGCACTACACATGCACATTCACACACACATACAGGCAACAGGGAACCACACAGACACATGGTGGTTGCAGGAAACACAGGGGTACTACACAGGCAACAGGGCACCACACAGTCACATGTTAGCTACAGTGAAAACTGGGGCACACATAAACAGACAGCAGGTTACCACACAGAAATACAGTAGATGCGAGGAACAATGGGGAACACATAGACAGGCAAAAGGGAACACAGTGGCTGCAGGGCAGAGTAGGACACAATAGGTACCAAGTCATTTAGCAACAGGATAACCAACATAATGTACAGGGAGTTGGACACTAGAAGTATTGGACTAGTGGAAGACTCATCAACAACCTTCACTATGCTGATGATACCTTGTTACTGGCTGAAAGTGAAGGCAATCTGAAATATCTGCTTATCAAGATCAAGGAACATGAATAAGACAAAGATCATGACCACTGGCAAAATCAATCATTTCATCCTTGATGGAGAAGAAATAGAAATAGTAGACAACGTTAACCTGCTTGGCTCTATAATCAATAAAGAAACAACAAGCAGTCAAGAAATCCAATGATGCATTGTTAATGGCAGAATGGCTATGAAGGATTAAACCCTTTCCAGGCCGAGCCCAAAACTCTCGGGATCCAAAATTCTGACTAAATATTCCTATCAAATGGTATATAATACAGGACCATAGCAGAAGGAAAATCACTATTAGAACATATTGAATAAGACGGGTACAATTTTCCTGAAATATGCAAAAATTAACCCGGCTGCAGAATGTGGATTAAAAATTTAAAGTAGGCTTTTAAATAAGATTCTCAAAAGATGCCTTCAAATAATGGTGCTGGTGAAGAATACTGTGTATACTATGGACTGCCTGAAGGACAAATCAGTCAATTCTAGAGGTGATCAAACTTACGTTTTCTTTAGAAACTCAAATTACATGATTTTGACTTTCATACTTTGGACACATCATGTGAAGAGAAAGATTATTAGAGAAAGATATCATGCTTGGCAAGGTTGAAGATCAGGGCAAAAGAGGAAGACCATCAATTTGGATCAATACAATAGCAGCAGCAGCAGTGGATGCCACTCTATCAACAATTAGCCATTTAACTGAAGACTGAACATAGTTTAGAACAACTATCCAGAGGGTCGCCATGAGTTGACAATGACTCGACTGCATCTAACAACAGCTGAGGACAGGGGAAGAGATGAGGTAGTGGGAATATGCTGGGGTCTTGGAAAGAGGGAGGATGAAAGGTTTGAGAATGGAAAAAGATAGACTATAGTAAAACAAATGGTAGCTCAAAACAACCTACGTGGATAAAGATGTGAATCAGGCCAAGGAATCACAAACACAACTCCTCCAGTCAGTAATACTCATGCAGTTCCAAAAGACAAGTCTGACACTTATTCATGATTTATAGCAGGTGTTAATTGGCACCTTCAAAAATCCACCCTGCATGTTGTTGGCCTATGTGAAATCCATCATGGGTGTGCAGGCAATCAGACCATCCTGGCCACACTCTGACCCCCCCCCCCCACCCCAAATACCTCCTACAGAATATACAGCAATAGAAATGCCCAAATGCAGAAACATAGATCCCCCAGCCTTTGTGAGATTGGGTTGCCACATCTACATTTAAAATGCAAATGGGGCTCCCAAAATAGCCCTCTTGGTGTTTTCATGCTTTTCAGATGCACTAAAAATTTTAATGCATGCTGTTGTACTGAAGGCATACAAATGAATGCCTATGAATCCATTTTATAACCAAATGATGTCTTCTAATGTGGTGCTAGAGAAATATGGCTGCTTCTTCCTTCTAGAGCTGGTCGGCGAGAAAAAAATCTTTGGAATCAGAATACCAGTGATATGCTTCAAATTCAAGAAGCACTTAGCAGTTCTGTTGCATTCAATGAGACTTTCTATTTTCATAAAATAAGCTATCAAGGGTTTCAGTTTAGTGAGTTAAACTGAAAGAGACTATAAAAAGAGCAACATATAGATATGTGTGGGTGTGGGTGTGTATGTGTGTGAAAATGTTTTAAGTATAAGGGGAAGAGGAGGAAAGTCTAGATGGAATTGTAAGACTTTGAGATGCTAAGAACAGATTTGTGGAAAGTGACAAGGAAAAAGTTAAACTGATAAACAAATACATCTGAATGGAAATCCTGGAAAAGAACCACACATGATTGAAAAAGGTACTCATGGGAATGGATTAAATACTACACCATTCATGGAAGAAAGCATTTGTGAATAGCTTGCAAAAGTGAAAGTAGATAGGTCAAAGGATCAGATGAGATACATCCCAGGATACTGAGAGAGCTCAGAGGTGTTCTAGCAGCATGTTTAAACAATGTTTTTAATAGATCCTTGGAGATGGGGGAGGTTCCATGGGATTGGAGAAGGGATGATGTGGTCCTTCTTCACAAAAGTGGTAATAGAAGAGGTTGCAGACTATAGGCCAATAATCCTTAACTGGATGGTGGGAAAAGTAATGGAGATACTGCTGAAAGAAAAGATAATGAATGTTCTAGAATCCAATGATTGCAAGATCTGAGGCAACATGGTTTTACCAAAGAATGATCATGTCAAATGAATTCAATTGATTTCTTTGACTGGGTGACCAGATGACTGGATCAATGACATGCAATGGATGTGATCTACTTAGAATTCAGCAAAACCTTTGATGATGTTCCTTATAAGAGACTTATGAATAAACTGCGTAGCATGGGGGGGGGGGGGTCCACATAGTAAACGAGATCACAGAGGATGGCAGTAAATGGAATTTGCTCATAAGAAAGGAAAGTGAGTAGTAGAATGCTGCAGGGTTTGGTCCTGGAACTGGCACTGTTTAATGTTGTTTTCAGTGATATTGCCAAAGAGTTAAAAAGAAAAGGTTGCCTTTTGGAAGATGATATGAAGATTTGCAAGATGGACACCTCGGAGGGAGTAAATAACATGAAAAAAGATCTACAAAATTTAGAATGGTCTAATGCTTAGCAGCTAAGATTTAACATGAAGAAGTGCAGAGTGATGCACTTAGGATATAAAAATCCAAAGGAGCTATATGTGATAGAGGATGAGAGGCTGCTTTGCTTGGGCCAGGAGATGTACCCTGGGTGATAGTATTTGAGGATCTCAAGGTGGCAAAAGAAGTATGAGAAGACGGTGAACAAAACCAGAAGGATGCTAGTCTGGATACAGAAAGGCATAACCAGAAGAAGAAAGGAGGTATTAATGTCTCTCTACAAGTCATTGTGTTCAGTTTTGGAGGAATAACAAGACTTGAAATGGTTCAGGGGAAGATTAGCAAAATTATATAAAGTCTCTACCTGAAGACATTTGAGCAGAAGCTTGAAGATCGAAATATGAATACCCTGGAGGAGAGGAGGGACAGGGAAGATGTGATACAGACATTTAAATAAGGATATTAATAAACAAAACTTTTGAAACATTGGGAAGATGTAGAACTAGAAGACATGAAATGAAACTGTAAGGAAGTAAATTCAAAAACAACGGCAGGAAATACTTTTTTACAGAAAGGGTGGTGGATGCCTGCAATGATTTCTAATAGAGGTGATGGGGACATAAGCAGGGACAGAATTCTAAAAGGTATGAGACAGACACAGAGGAGCCCTTAATATGGATGGAATCAAAGCAAACAAATAACTTTTACACAGCAAAAAACAGAGGGGGGTAACATGTATGGAACAGCAGATAGAACTTTAGCCACCTCAATGAGCAGATTAGATGGACAATGCTGGTGTTTATCTTCCATCATTTACTGTATTACTCTGTTACCATGTTCCTAGGAATTTCCTCCAGTACATCACTACAGTAGTTAGACTGGGTATTTTTTGTTATTCTATTATTAATTTAAATTAGTGGTACCCAAACCTGTCCTGCAAGAGTCTCAGCCAGTCAGGTTTTCTAGATATCCACAATAAATATGCATGAGATATGAATATTCATTGTGGATATCCTATAAACCTAGCTGGCTGAGGTCCTTCAGGATAGGTTTGGAAACCATTGAGTTAGAGCTTTAGATGCCATTAGTATGGATTTGAGGCTGATCTGGAAATTATAACCAGTAAAAGATATTCTCTAAACCTTGGAGTAGAGTGACTCTACAGTCAAATGGACTGGTGAGATACACAATTTTTGGGATCTACTACTTTTCTTAACTTTAGCAGTTTGCCAATCTTTTATATTTTTAAAATGTGACCAGGATATATCAGCATTTCTTTTTTATTTCTGTTGTAATGATTTGCCGGTTCTTTTTGAGAGTTATGCATTTATGGATGAAAGACCACCTTGGAATACCAGGTGTTGTAGATGTGGAGCCCGATTCTAACAGGAGCACATCCAGGCTATCTGGATGGCCCTGAACAGGATGGGCCCGTTAGGACACAATTCTGTACTGCGGTAACAAAACTTTCCCGCAGCATACAGAATCGGGCCTGAGGAGAGCCCGGCGTGCCCCTGCATGCCTGCAAGGATGTTCTCCCTTCAGACTCCCCTGGCTCCCGTGGCTCAGACCCCCCTCTTCCCCACTGCCTGACCCATGGCTGACCAGCCGGGGCCTGGATCGATGGGGTTGAGATGAAATAATCAGCATGTCCCCCATGACCCCATAGGACATGCAGGGTTGCGACCGGAATCAGTCCTGCCTCCTCAACCCACCCCCGCTCCTTCCAGACCCTGCTCTAGCCGTATAGCCCTGCAGGACCCATCTTAGAATTGGCCCTTAATGCACAGAAGAAAGGCCTGGTTGTACCTTGAAAGAAAACCTAGGGGCTGCCATGAATCACTCTCTCTCACCCATTAGTGAAGAGTTCACACATACCTTTCACTCTGTGGATTTTGATGGATTTTCAAAGCAAAGTTATGCATGCACTTTTGCTTGAAAACGTATCCTAGGAACACTCTGTGCACACATTTGTATTTATTTATATTCCGCCTAATCACCAAAAGTTTGAAGCAAGACCACAAAGAACATGTAGAATGAATTAGAAGTCAGACAAAAATATGACATTGCAAGTCAGGCAAAACTGTTCTGTGAATTTATTTATTTATTATTTATTTATTTAACAATTTTTCTATACCGCCTTTTCATTTAATCAAGGCGGTTTACATTGAAACTCAAAAGAAGAACATAGAACTTGCATGTGAAAAGAACATGCAAGTTACATAGAACTTGCATGAGAAAGGACATGATTCAAACCATTACAAGGAACTCTCTAAGGAGAACAAGGGGAGGGGGAACCAGCGGGAGGTGCGGAGTAGCACAACATATATACAGTGGAACAGATGATTGAATTTGCTTGTGAAGTGAGTACATGAGTCCGGAGGCTACTGGAGAAGTTTGGGGTCCCCACCAAAGTATTCAGGGCCGATTCAGGTCACGGTCCTGAACGTGCTGCTGGGCCCATGGGGATGTGTTGTTTATTCCACTTCAAAGGTGGAATATGCAGCACTTTTGCTGTGATCGGGGCTGGGGATTTGCCCCCGGGGCAGGGGCAGGGTGCGGAAGCATTCACACCTCCCGATCCAGGCCACGGCAGGCCAGCCTTAGGTCAGGCAACAGGGAAATGGGGGGCCGGGAATACCAGAGTCGGGGGCACCTGTGGGGAGGATGTCTCCGCAGGTGGCAGGGGTATGCTGGGCCATCCTCAGGCACGATTCTGGCTACCGTGCAAATGTTTTGTTCCCGTGGTCCAGAATCGGGTCCAAACAGGCCCATCTTGCTTCGGGCTGTCCGGATGGCTTGCACATGCCCCTATCAGAATCAGGCTCTATTATTTTTTAAAGACAATTAGACACTTTCTTGTTTTTATAAAATAAGTACCTTAAAAAGTGCCTTACTAGCTATCCCCTTAAATTACCCTCCACAAGTTGTTTGTCTTTGTGCCCAAGAGGTGAAGCATTAATTTTCATTTTCCAGTTCCAACACAATTTCAATTAAACATGGATTTAGCTATTTTCGGGCTTTCATGGAAATGGGCAGCCTTAGAAACAATAAATTACTAGTCTAAATAAAAAGAAGACATTTCATCAGTACAGCTAAAAAAAATATTTTAATGCATACAACCTGTATAGGAAGAGTCATACCTTACCAGCACATTTTCATTATGTGACATTAAATAATTTGTGTGGTTATGTTTATTGCTGCTTTTGTTAAAATTAATTAATGTCATCAACATTTCAATAGTTCCTGCAAATTCAGTTTCTATGCAATCTACATAAATTGGTTAAAATGTTGTGATGAAATGAGCTAAAATCTTCTAGCAGGTCGAAATGTTACTCTACCTAGAATTAGGGATGTGCATGTGTTTGAAAAAAATGGGAAATATCAACAACATTTTCTATTTTGTTTTAAATCCTTTTAATCAGAAACATGGCATTGAAAAATCCAAGTTGGTAATCTTTAGGTTGGAAGGCATGAATCTTGCAGAAGATCCACCCATCTCCATGTGGACTAGCTCTAGACAGTCTGCCATCTTACTGGTGATCTTCCTTACTGTTTCCTGATTGGTCCAAAGTTTATCTGGCCTGGAGCACTATGGAAAATGCTAACTGGAATTTTTGACTTGTGAATCTATTGACCCCTGCTGTAGAGATGTACTCCAAAGATGTTTCTTTCGCCATGCTCTTGTGCCAAAACTTCTGTGAGACAATGTCTAAGAATACTATCAGAGGTGTTTACCAAGCCTATTACATCATTAATTGGACCACCAGGATCTAGATTAGGCTTGATAAATCTTTCTGATAGTATTCTTAGACATAGGAATCTGTTTACTAAGCGGTGCTAGCAGCTTCTGTGTGAAATCAGAGCCCCGACTCCATTTTATTCAATGAGGCTGCGGCTCTGATTTCACATGGAAGCTGCTAGTGCTGCTTAGTAAACAGACCCCATAGTTTCACAGAATTTCTGGCACAAGATTGTGGCAAAAGAATTATCTTTGGAGTAAATATCTACAGCAAAAATCAATAGATTCACAAGGCAAAAAATTCAGTTATCATTTTCCATAGAGCTCAAAACCATACAAATTTTGGGCCAATCAGGAAACTGGGGGAAGATCACAAGACATTCAGTGGCTGTACTGTAAGTTTCCTGCCTTCTAACCTGGCATCACTGGTTTAAGACTAGCCTGTGACTGTGAGGGAAAAACAGGTTTTTATTTGCATGAAACCTCTAGCTACCTTTAGATATATTTTTCATTTGGGCACAGTAACCTCTTTAATTAACAAATTTGCCCTTAAATGAAAATGTATAAAAATGAAACAAAACAAAATGAACATTTATTGAAGTGAAACCAAATAAAATGAAAAAAAAAATCCCAACATATGAAACAGGAAGCAAAAGAAATTGAAATTATTTTGTCTGTACACCCCTACTGAGAATATTGCTATTACTAATAAGTTAGTCTCTCATATTCCTGTATTGATAAACATTTAATGAGCAGGTAGCAATTTCATGCCATGCTATAGATAAGGAGCAAATGCAAAAACATATTAACATTATTTATAGACTTCTTATCAGAAGCAACATCATGCAATTTACAGTTCACCATAAGGGTATATGACAGTGTGTTTATGCATCAAAACATGACATCTTGCCCTCTGCCAACTGTTGCTCTCTGGTAAAGAGAGAAGTCACTCCAGAGGCTCAGCAGGCCATTTCTTAATTCATACTTTAATTTCCAGTTTAGGAGACAAGCCAAAATAAAATATCCCTCTCTGAAAGACAACATGGGAATAGTTCCAGTAAAAATGTAATAATTATCCAATCTTTCCATTTTCCCTTCTCTTGCTCTTTCCCCTTTGCTCCCCACCTTTCTGTCTGAATTATAGCTCACTTGTTAGTACAGGGTTGTTTTTGCTTTATCCCATCTGCATAATTGATAGATGTCAACTTGCTGGCCCACTGTGTCTCTCAGAAATACAAGCGTTTGTTTTTTATGCAACTCCGTGCTCCTTAACTTGGGATATGGTAAGAAAATTCTTAAATGAGAACCAGCAATTAGCATTCCATGCATAATATGAGAAATATAAGGTAGGCAAAAAAGAATATTGATGCGGTTCTGACTGTTTTCTCTGGATGATTTAGCTACTGTTTTGATTTTTTTCTTTGCCAATGATGGAGGGGTTTTTTGTCATTAACTTTGCTCACTGCTTTGGGTAGGTTTTCTGTCATTTAGGCCCTTTTTACTGAAGTGTGCTAAGGTTTTCCGCATACAATGGGATAATAGCCAAAATTAACATGCAGTAACTGTAAAACTAGCAGCATGAATGATAATGCACGATGCAATTAGGTACACCCCCTGAGGTGGTGATAACTGTTCTGCTTTCTGCTTTCTGCCAAGTTAACAGTTAATGCACACAGTAACTATAAGGCACAGTCTCTGCTATTCCCCACTCATTCTTCTCCCCAAAATATTTGTTTCTGCATTAGTTGTTTAACATAGCAATTAACACATGGCTGAGCTGTTGGCATGCCATTGCACAAACTGATGGCATGCACTAAGAGTCACATTAAACATAGGGATGTTCATGGCCAAAAAAATGTTTGATTCATTTGTGGATTTCCAACATTTTTTTGCCAGTTTTCATGTGTGCGTGTTGTTTCACATATTTGTTGTCTTGGATGCACACGAGGTCTTTTTTGAATATGCACACATTAATTCCTAAGTTTATGCATGTACAAGTGATTCGTGCACCTATAACATTTTTAGGCACGCGAGTCAAATGTATGTTCAGGAATGCAAACTCCTAAACAGCTCACACAGATTAGTAATAGACCACTATAGGTGGTTTAATTTTCTTTCTGCATATCATTGTGTGCAGGGCCGTACCGACGGTGAAGCGCGCCCTGTGCAAGTTGCACATCGGGCGCACGCCCCCCTCCCGCACTTCCATCTAGCCACTTTATGGGGACGGGAGAGAAGAGGCGCGCACCCTATGTGCAACTCGCCGGCACACTAAGCAGGTCTGGACCCTCCCGGAGAGACCAGACCTGCTTAGTGTGCTGGCAAGAAGACTTAAGGGGCGCATTTCAGCTCTCTGCCGCTGCCTGCCGCCCCTTAAGTCTTTGTGCCCTGTGCGGCCGCATTGCTCGCACAGGGCTCGGTACGGTCCTCATTGTGTGTGTAAATGCAGTTGATATGGAAGCCAGAGAACAATTGCTAGTAAAAGTTCCCAAAAGTTATTTGTCATCCTGTATGATTTGTTATTTACATTATTAAAATAAACAGGCAGAAACATAGCAAGTCTGCGTTATAGCACAATATAGTTATTTCAGTTTTAGCTTATTCTTCACCTTTGAGCAATGTGCCAGAATTCAGTAATACTTGGTTATGTGTAGAATCATAAAAGGTGACAATTTTTGTTTGAGGTCCAGTGCTTAAGAGCAGCAAATACATTTTAAGAAAAGCTAAGCAATATAAACACAAATGACAGTACAATTCAGAGGTTAATTGAATACAATGAACAATTTTCTCTGTTATAGGATGCTGAGATAAATTAAATTAGGAACAATTCATGGCAGACAGAGAGAAGATGTGCTCCAGTATGTCTGCTACAGCCCGGTTTCATGAAGCAGTGAGGATCAAAGACACCACGGCAACACTTCCGAAAGTTAGTAGAGTGCCTGCCATGATCTTTGAAGAGGAGGGAGAAGGGCGATGTTGGACAAAGGGGTTAAGAAAGAAAGGAGAGAAGTTGGACACCTAGGGGGAGGGGAGGGAAGGGGAGACGCTGGGCACCTGATGAATCCTCAAATTTTAAACTCAACTTCGGGTTAATGCAGTTTTATGCTTTTTTTTTTACTCAAAATTGCCTATCAACTTATGCATGAGTATATATGGTACCTTGCTTTCTGAGTAAAGAGAGATGAGCCTGATTAATGTCTTAGCAGACTATTATATTCAAATTTTTTGTATTGAAGATTTAACAGTGTAGAAGATTCTAGAATACAAAGATATTGTTTTTCTAGGATAGCAATTTGGCTTTCCATATCCAACACCACAGTCCACCTTGTTTTGCTTTCCCCTACCACATAATTAATTATACGTAATGCCCTCGATAGTAGCTTTAGAGACATCCCATCTAGTCATCAAAGAAGTATGGATGCTGTTCAATTGGAAAAATTATATTATGAAGTGATTTAGTACCTCATAGATGGAACTTCGCCAATCAGCCAAGCACTGAGGCACCATAAAGGATTAGGAACAGTAGAAGCTACTAATGCAATATGGGCATGATTGGACACAATTATATTCCAAGACAGCTATGGTGCCCTTGAACATTGGCACCCCCCCTCCCGTCATACTTACTATGCTTACTTTGTTGCATTGGTCCTGTTCATGGGGCCCTGACAGAGTTGAAATCACTGAAAGATCTACTGCTCATTAGGAGAAGAGGACTTGGAGAATAAGTTACATTTGCGCTTTCTATGGTTCTCCAAATCTACCCCTGATGGTGAGCTTGAAGGAGGGCTCAAGTACTGGCTCATGGAGAATCTAGAACTGGAAGAAAGCCTAGGGAAACAGAAATTAGCATGCACATCATCTTGCACAGGAACAAGCGGAGGCTAATTGCCCGAGTGGTCATTGCAAAATTCCTCATTTTCAATCATGCATATATAGAAGGAGAAAGGAGATTTAAAATGAATATAGATTTTTCAGTACTATTCAACATGCTGTGAAACAAAGGTCATTTTCTCCAATTTGCAGTGAACTTCCCTGTAAATTTGCAGTGTTTGCTTCAGTTTTTAATACACTGCCATTTTGAGAGTACAGCTTGAGGCCAAGACATTTGTTTTACAGTATCTGAGTCCAAGGACTTTCTAGCATGGCTCAAGAGTGTGTAAGCAGCATTCACCTGAAGATACATGTGAGTGGTCTAGTGTTCTGCAGTGGTCCTTGATTTTTAACAATGGAAAGACCTCTATCATATCTTCCTTCAGCTGTCTCTCTTCCAAGCTGGGGAATCCTAATCTTTTAAGCCTTTCCTCGTAGGGTATCTTTCCAACCCCATTATCATTTTAATCACTCTTCTCTGTACCTTTTCTAATTTTTCTATATCCTTTTTAAGATATTTTGACCCTTCTGTACGTCCGGTCTGAGCCATCCATCCCCACTATTCGTGCATAACTTGGCAACCCCCTATGTGCATAACTTGGCACTTGTCCACATTAAATTTCATCTGCTATTTGGACGCCCAGTCTCCCAATTTCTCAAGATCCTCAGCAATTTTTCACTATCCTCTTATTTTTTCACAATTTCGAATAATTTTGTGTCATCTGAAAATTCAATCATTTCACAAGCTTTCCCATTTCCCATTGAAAAGTAGTGCATAGGCAATTACAGGATCATATTGACTCTGCTGCCCCACTAGATCCATCCCAACATGGATTCAGAGAGTCACACAGAGTGGAAACACTACTCACAGCCCTTTTCAACAACATAATTTCTGGCGTTGACAACATCCGACATGGATTTGCACTCATTTTTTTAGATATAGCATCAGCTTTCGACTCAGTATGCCATGAGATTCTTCTTTGCCGGCTAAGAGAGAAAGGTATCAGCGGAACGGCGCTCGAATGGTGCAGATCCTACCTGTCCAGAAGATGGCAGCATGTTCGAGCAGATGGGGCTACATCGGAACCATTTCAACAAGGTCAAGGAGTGCCACAAGGATCCTCCCTATCATCCTTGATGTTTAATATATACATCCAACCCATCTGCAACATCATCAGAACCTTCAATGTCAGTTGTATGATATATGCCGACGATGTTCTGTTATACATGCCAGTATCATTGGATAAACTAGACCTCGCCCCTCTGACCAACTGCTTCAACACCATATCGGAGTGGCTCCTCTCACAAAATCTGCGAATTCAACACAGAAAGACGGAGGTTCTCTTCATCTCGAGGAATCCCTTTTATACCACCCAACTGTGTGAAGGTAAACGATGCCGAACTACAAGTAAAACCCGCTATACGTTACCTTAGAGTGACGCTGGATCAAAACCTCGACATGAGGAAACACATTGCCAATACCGTAAGAGTGATCTATTTCAAGATCAGATCCCTCAGACACCTATGCCCGTTACTCGATCCAGATGATTTACGCACCATTTACCAAGCCCTGATCATTCCCCATTTCGATTATGCAAACTCCATACTACAAGGGCTCCCCCAATCCACCTTGAACCCCCTGCAATTTGCTATGAACAGTGCAGCGCGGGTTCTCTTTGGGGCATCCAGGAGAGACCATGTAACACCCCTCCTGAAACAGTTACACTGGCTCCCCATTCAAGCCAGGATCAGTTTTAAGACCTTGCTGATGACCTTCAAAGCTGGCAAGGGGCTCTCCTCCTCCTCCCTATCTGAACTCATCCAACCACTTGCACCTAACAGACCAAGAAGAACCGCAGAGTCAAACATGCTAACAATCCCAAAAGAAATGATAAGATGCACCAAAACAACAGCTAACAGAGCTTTCCGACTCTGTGCCCCAAGACTATGGAATACATTACCGGCACATATCAGGGCAATCCCCAACTTGAGCCAGTTCAGGAAGGCCCTTAAACATTTCCTCTTCATCAAATATCTCACTGACAACACCGAACCTCAGTCCCACTTGAATAGCGAGAACTTCAGCAATAGTAGTAGTCAACCAGGCTAGTCCTCGCAACATGTGTCCCCAACAATGTAAAGCACCAAACAGTACCCTTTTCTCGCTACGCTTCTTATGTATATAGTTTACCCTGTTATCCAAGTTCCATATCCTGTTAACTGTAATGACCAGACATATGCAATTTGTCGGATGTTTCTGTTCCATGTAAACCGCGCTGATGTCGAATAGTGCGGTATATAAGAAATGTTAATAAATAAATAAATAAATTTCCATTTCAATTATAAATATGTGCTCCACTATTCCTCTTTTTTCCTTTGAGAAAACTGGCCATTTAGCCCTACTCTTTGTTTTCTATGTTCTATGTTTTCTATATTTACCCTTTCCACTACACTTATTATTTTATAGATCTCTATCATGTCTGCCCTCAGCTGCCTCTTTTCAAAGCTGAAGAGTTGCAACCTTTTCAGCCTTTCCTCGCAGGGGTATTCTTTCATCTCCTTTTATCATTTTTGGTTGCCCTTCTCTATTCATTTTCTAATTCTGCTATATCCTTTTTTAGATATGGCATCCCAAACTGCACACAACACTGAAGATAGAAACATGGAAACATGACAGCAGAAAATGACCACATGGCCTATCTACTCTGCCCTTCCATATCAACTACTACAACACTCCCCTTTTTTCCTTTAGAGAGCCTCTGTGTTTGTCCCATGCTTTTTTGAATTCAGATACTGTCCTCATCTCTACCACCTCCACTGGGATGCTATTCTACCTCAAGAAGGAGGACTTTACCAAGTGCTTCCGTACGTGGCAGAAGCGAATGCAGAAGTACATTAACTCTGGGGGGGATTACTTTGAAAGGGACAATGCATAATTTTTCTGTAGATTTTGTAATAAAACTTTTATGGGACAGTCTCATTTCTTTTTTGTCACAACTTGTACATGCATTTTTTATAAAATATGAACATACACTGAAACTTAGTTCCTGTTCTGGCCAAATTATGTTTCCAGAAATGCCTTGAAGGACTACCAAAAGGGACTACTACTGCTGGAAAAATATCTGCACAGTAAGTATTTACTTTCTGGAATATTTTCAAAATTTTGGGGAAAAAGGAATTCTTTCAGTTAAGGCTGCTGTGTATTTTGGAATTCAGTGTTTTTGTTAAGTCAGTCAGGGTTTAGTACCACTAGAGAGCTTTCATTTAAATCAAATCAGAGCATAGCTTAGCACTACCAGAGAGCTGTTCAGTTAAATCAAAACAGAGTATAGCTTAGCATAGAAGGTAGAATAGGGTAAATATTATTTTAGTGTTAAGAAACAAATTGTTTCTAAAGACCTTTACAAAGAGGCCTTCCAGTTAGGAGACAAGAGGCCTGTGAAATTGTTTTAAATAGGTATTAAAGTCACGTGTTAGGTTAAAAGGTCAATTTGAAACGCTCCCTCTATCAAACCAAAGGCTGTGTGAATCACCCAGGAAATTGTTAAGAGATTACCTTAGAAGCACAAGTCAGGGAACTGTGTAGCAAGCCAGCTTTTACTAAATGTTCTTTCACTCTCACCCACCCCAACTCCCATCCACCCCAGGCATAATATTAGCTTCATAGGCTCTTAAATCTATTAAAGGGAAAGAGGTGGTTACATTTGCTTTGTTTTGCTGGTTATCCTCATCAGGAATAGAATAATAAGGGCCTGAAGTTAATCTTGAGGTGAACAACATCTCTAAAACTTATTAGATATAGTTATATTAGCACAAGTATCCCTAGCAACTCTAAATAAGAAAATAACTTAAATAATTCCACTGCTAGTCTGGCAGCCTCTCAATTGCCATGGAGGAGAAAGGTCACATGAAAGGAGAGCATCACCTTGGTGTGGCAGGATGTGATCCTGTAGCTAGGACCTGTTCTCCAGGTGATGTAAAACCTCCTCGCACCAAGGCGGTTTCTTCAGGGACATATGCCCATGATGGAAGGGTTAGGATGGCCATGATAGTTGGCAATTGAATCATTAAGCATGTGGATAGATGGGTGGCTGGTGGACATGAGGATTCCCTGGTAACATGCCTGCCTGTGCAAAGGTAGTGGACCTCACATGCCACATAAACAAGGTTTTAGATAATGCTGCTTTCTTGGTACATGTTTGTACAAATGACATAGGAAGTGTGGGAAAGAGGTTCAGGATGCCAAATTTAGGCTTTTAGGTAGGAAGTTGAACTACACAATTTTCAGGGTAGCATTCTCTGAAATGCTTCCCTTTCAATGCTCAGGACCCAAAGGCAAGCAGAGCTCTGGAGTCTCATTGCATGGATGAGACAATGGTGCAAGTAAGGGGGTTTTGAAATTGTTAGCAACTGGGCAACATTCTGCGGAAGGCAGGGGCTTTTCTAAAAGGAAGGGCTCCACGCTAACCACAATGGAACCAGGCTTCTGGCATTAACCTTTAAAAACAAGATAGAGCAGCTTGTAAACTAGATAATAGGGGAAAGTCAACAGTCACCAAAGAATGCATGGTTCAGAAGGATGTATCCTTGAAGGATACTAGCAAAATAGGGAAGTTAGGGCATCCCAACAGAGATAAAAGTAACCCAGCTGTCCTTAAGTACAGAGCAGGCAAAGCTGAAAGATTCCAAATTACCCCTATCAACGGATAACCAGATTAATATGAATAAAATAAAAAACTAAAAGGAGCAGTTGCAAAGGTTTGTGGCACCCCCACTTGCCTAGGCGGTTGCCTATAGGCAGGGGCGTACCTCCTAATGTCCCTTTTTAGTATGGGTTCCCAGAGCCGAGGCTTCTGGGCTTTGTAGTTGTGTGAAATGATGAGTAGGCCGAGGGTTGAAGGCAAAACACAGGAAAAAAAAAATTTCTCTTCCTTTGCACCAAAAACACATAACAAAATTAGGATACTTCTCCCACAAAAGAAAAGAGAATTTCCAGATCCAGAACTTCACAGTGACAAAAGTTGCAATTGCTTCTTCAGCTGTTACATAATGTGGCTTGATAGTTCCTTTACTTCTGGCTTAAACAACTGCTTTTCCAAACTGTGCAATATTCAAATTAAAGCTTCTTTTACTTATGGCTGCTGCCCACTCAGAAAGTTCTTTCTTAAACATTCAAATCAAGCCTTTGAATATTTTCTAGCTGCTTTAAAACACCTTTGGAAGTTTATCAGAAAACATATAACCTCAAGCTAAGTACTGTTTCTATAATCCATTAATTGCTGGTTGGTATTGAGGGTTATGGTCCCTCGATCCTTTGATAGGGTTGAATCCCTACATCTTAAAATAAGATAAAAATGGAATAACATGCTGCGAGAAGAGGAGGTTTCTTTCCTTCCTTCAAGGCGTGCGTTCCAACAAAAAATTTCTAGTATAATTGGTTTCTCTTTTTTGGGTGTGATTATTTATGTGAGAACCAAGAAGGTTTTTGGGTTAGCTTTAAAACACCAGCAACTTCATTTCAAACATTATCAGCACTCTAGGCACAAGACATACTGGTATAACAGCTTCTGGGTCTCTCCACGTTTAAACCCTTCACTTTGTCTTTATACAAAAAGAGCAATCCATTTGAGATTCTGTAGAGGCATTATCAGAATCATAATTATCTATCTGCATGCCCTCATAATCAGGAACTGTTGTCTCCTGACTGGAATCAGCTTGTGGGAATGTAGGCTTAATTTCTTCTAACAATTTTAAAACCTTTTTCCAGCAAGACCTTTGATAGGCTATGGAGATCCTTATCTTTCAATAAACTGTTCAAGGCTTCTAATGGGCTCACCTTCTTTCTAGCAACAGTTCTTTTCACAGGCCTTTCCAGAAGTGAAACTCTCCCCACAGGCTCTGCAGCTTCCTCAGGCCAAATGCTCCTGTATCCAGGGCCAGCTGTAATTCCTCTACAACACGGGCTTCCTTCAGGGCTGTAGTTTCCTGTGTTTTGGCTGCAATGGGAATCCCTTCTGAGGCTGTCTTTGGAGCACTTCTCTCTCTCAGCTTCCCTGAAAGATTCCTTTCCTTCTGGTTCCCTCGTGATCTCCTCGTCCTCTGTTTCCCTGATGGTCTCCCTTCTTCCTGTTCCCTGAGGCTTAAATGAGTGGGGCTGCCCTACAGCCTCGAACTCCTCCCCCAGGTGCTTCTCATTACCTCTCTTGGTTGCCTTGGAGCCTGGGCGTGGTCTGAGCTCAGCATCCCCGTGTGTGTTTTTTTCCACTTTGGCTGTACTTTGAAAGTCATTGCTCTCTTGGCTATCCCTTTGCCTGAAGGTAAATGCTTGTCTTTTATCTATAACATTGTGGATAATACCTATACTGTTGTCAGTAGCATCATTTACCGTTGTACATTGCTATATTGTTCTGTTCTGTATCTCACTACTGCACTGCTCTGTCCTGCTAGACTGCAAAATATCTACAGTACCTCACACACAACCAGAACTCTCAAAATGGTCCTCCAGCTCTTCGCCCTTATCAGCTTTTACCTACTCACTCACTGGCTCGGAACCTCCCAAGCCCTCTACATATCCCATGGAACTATCCCCATCTTAAATAGCCATGGAAAAAGATGGTCTGGACCCCCATACTCCCACCCAGGAAGGGACACCTACACGCGCCACTCCCATTTGATACACATAGCACTCCAGCTGCCCAAAACACCCACCCAGGAAAAACCTCTGAACTACCGACCCCTAAGATGTGCCATCATAAATGCGCGTTCTATTCGCAAAAAATGGCCTGTGGTTCTGGACACAATCTCCCTCTATAACCTAGAGATACTCTTGATCACGGAAACCTGGCTATCATCGGAAGATAACGTTCTCATCAACCAACTTCTACCCCCCAATTTCGCCATACACACAAGACATAGAGAAAACAAAAAAGGAGGAGGGGTGCTCATAGTCTCCAAATCGGACCTTAACTTCCACATAACAGATTCCTCTAGCTCAAACAATCTAGACATACTCTCCATTACAAACCAGCAATTCTCCCTCAACCTCTTATACAGGACACCGTCCGCTTCTCCAGATGACCTCCCAACCATTATTGACCTTGCTGCCAGCACCCTCAATCCCAATAAGCCAAATTGGATAATGGGTGACTTCAATCTCCCATCATTATCCCAAAACCACGCAAATGCCTTCCTTGGTGCTATGGAAGACCTGGGACTCAAGCAAATTATCACTAAACCAACTCATATAAAGGGAAACATTCTGGATTTGGTATTTGCTCCTCAGCCAGTCTTCGAGCAAAACCACAACCTACCAATATCAATCGTTGATGTACCCTGGTCAGACCACAAACTGATCATTTTCCAGATCCCCATCATCAACGAGCAGCTGCACAGAAGCCAAAACATGCACAGCACATCACGGACGCCCACAAGAAGATTTAGACCATTTAACAGGGAACACATCGTGGCTGAGACCCAATCACTCCTCAACAAAACTGTACCGGACCTCGACGAACTAATCACCTCCTGGAACTCCGATCTGCATGCCATATCACAACCTCCAATTTCCAATAACACAAAGAGGAGAAAAAGAAGCACCGCCCCATGGTTCTCTCCTGAATTGCGATCCTCTCTGACTCAACTCCGCAGACTGGAGCGTCGCTGGCGCCGATCGCTTTCTACTGAAGATCAGACCGCCTACCGTACCCACCTCTCCACACACCGTGAAGCAATCACAACCACAATGAAACAATATCACACGGACACACTAAAGAGATCACTGAATAAACCACGTGACCTCTTCAACCTTGTCAGATCCCTTTCAAAGGAACCTTCTCCCGAACAACACAGTGAGATTCATCCACAGAAATTCGCTGACTACATGCAATCCAAGATCGTGCAAACTAACAAGGTGTCAACAGTCCCGTTCCAAGAACCAGCGAATGCAACCTCACTAAATAAATTCTCCACTCCATCCACTAAATGCATCGAGGATACCATAGCATCTCTCAACACCTCCACTGCACAAACGGACCCATGCCCAGCTTTTTGGATTAAGGAGCTACGTTGTGTGTTCAGCCCCTTTATTACAAATCTAATGAACCTCTCATTCACAACAGGTTACTTCCCCGCAGCACTCAAACAGACTTCCATTAGGCCACTTTTGAAAAACCCCAAGCTAGACCCGCAAAAGGTCGAATCTTATAGGCCTATAGCTAGCATTCCCCTCTTAGCCAAGATAATTGAGAAGGAGGCACAACGGCAAATCCAAGAGCATATAGACACCACAGCTCCCCTAGATCACTGCCAACATGGGTTCAGAGAATATCATGGGGTCGAGACCCTACTCACTAACCTATTCAACGACATTATCACAGGCATTAACAACATCCGACAAGGATTTGTACTCGTCTTCTTAGACATCGCTGCTGCGTTCGACTCTGTAAGCCACGAAATTCTCCTCGGACGACTGAAAGAGAAAGGTATCTGCAACAGTGCATTAGAATGGTGTAACTCTTATCTGGATGGAAGATGGCAATATGTGAAGTCTGGTTCAGAAGAGTCAAAACGCTTCCATCAAAAGCAAGGTGTGCCTCAAGGTTCCTCATTGTCTTCCCTACTATTTAATATATACATGCAGCCCATCTGCGACATCATAAGATCATTCAAAGTCAACTGCTTGATATACGCAGATGACATTCTCTTATATATGCCTTTCTCTACAACTCAATTAGACCTGGCACCACTAGTAGACTGCCTCAATACGGTCTCTGAGTGGCTCCAATCACAAAACCTACGCATTCAGCATAAAAAAACAGAGGTGCTTTTCATCGCCAGAGACCCCAACTTCACTCCTCCAGCCCACGTCAGTGTCAAGGAAGCTGACCTACAAACTAAAGAAACAATAAGATACCTTGGAGTTACATTGGACCAACGTCTGGATATGAAACATCACATAAATAACATAGTCAAAGCTGTATACTTCAAAATCCGCTCTCTCAGGCATATACGCTCCCTGTTGGACCCGGACGACTTCCGGACCATATACCAAGCGCTAATCCTGCCACACTTCGACTTTGCAAATGCCATCTTACAAGGTCTCCCTCAATCCACTCTTAGCCCTTTACAGATGGCCATGAATGCCGCAGCAAGAGTCCTCTACGGAGCATCCAGAAGCGACCACGTAACTCCCATTCTTAAACAGCTTCACTGGCTCCCCATCCATGGGAGGATCATCTTTAAAACCCTAGTCCTATCATTCAAGGCAATCAAGGGTATCTCATCCTCCTCACTCACAGATCTGATTCACACTGTACCCCCCAACAGATCCAGAAGAGCAACAGCCGTAAACCTACTAACAACCTCGAAGGCATCAACAAAGTGCAACATGACAACCTCAAACAGAGCGTTCAGTTTATATGCCCCCAAATGCTGGAACGCTCTACCCTCCGACATAAGGGCCATTACTGTCCTACCCCAGTTCAGGAAGGCACTCAAATACCACCTCTTCCTTCAATACTACCCTACCAGCAATTGAACCAGAAGAAGTGACTCACTCATGAAACCACCCTTCCGTTCTTTATATTACTATGACTCTATTCTGTTCTATGTAAATATCTCATGTATATAGTTTAACCCGGTTCTCCAAGTTGGTACTCCTGTTCGATGTAAACCAAACAGCTTGTTGTTAATGGTCTTTATGTTATAATGTAAACCGCGCTGATGCCGAATAGTGTGGTATATAAGAACTTGTAATAAATAAATAAATAAATAAATACATTTCCATGGGCTCTAATACAGTTTCGCCACCACACATCCCCCCCCCCTTAAGATATTACGGGCTGGCATCTTAACCCCAGCACAGCCCGTAATTCTTGAAAGGGCATCTGCATTAGTATGTAGCTTCCCTGCCCGGTGTTCTATGTGGAAGTCAAAAGCCTGTAAGGCCATATACCAGCGTGTAAGGCATGAGTTGTGGTCCTTCATCTGATTCAACCACTTTAATGGTGCATGATCAGTGACCAATAAGAACCTATGACCCATCAAGTAGAATCTTAGTGCTTCCACCGCCCACTTTATAGCCAGACATTCTCTCTCTACTGTGGAATATTTCCGCTCGGGTGGCGATAATTTCCGGCTCAAAAACATGATGGGATGTTCCACACCCTCATGCTTCTGAGACAGCACAGCTCCTAAACCGGTTTCCGATGCATCTGTCTGTACAGTAAATGGCCGGTCAAAATCCACACTGCGCAATACCGGCGCACAGCAGAGTTTATCCTTTTAATAACATAAAGGCTTGCTCCACTACCTCCAACCACTTCAGCTGGTTCGGCGCGTTCTTTTTCAGCATTGCTGTTAGGGGGGTAATTTCCATTGTGAAACGTGGGATAAAGCGTCGGTAGTAACCTATTAACCCCAGAAAGCTGCGGAGCTGTTTCTTAGTTGCAGGTTTCGGGAATGTTTTTACACTCTCCATCTTGTCTAACAACGGCTTAACTGTGCCGTGCCCCACCAAATGCCCCAGATACTTTACTTCCTTCCCCCCAAACATACATTTGGCAGGGTTCAATGTGAGGCCTGCGCGTCGCATTGCCTTCAAAACTGCTTCAACATGGACCAAACGCTGGTCCCAGAGAGAGCTGTGGATTACGACGTCGTCCATGTATGCAGTTGCGTATTGTTGGTGCGGGCGTAGGACCAAGTCAACCAACCTTTGGCAGGTTGCGGCTGCGCCATGCAAACCAAAGGGCATTCAGCGAAACTTTGAAAGTCAGTGCTCTCTTGGCTATCCATTTGCTTGAAGGTAAATGCTTGTCTTTTATCTATTTCCATGGGCTCTAATACAGTTTCGCCATCACAGGTTAAAGACTTACATCAAGTTTGGGTGTTTTTTTATAAATACAATCTTGGAAGGCCAGACCAGCTGTATCCCATGCTTTAAGAAAAGTGGAAGGAAGTCCAAAAAACTGACAGCATGGTTTAAAGATGAGGTCAGAGAGGCTGTAGTTGCCAAATAAGCATCTTTCAGGAAATGGAAAAAAGAGCCAAATGATGAAAACTGGAAACAGCACAAGCACTGGTAAGTTAGATGCAAGGCATTGATAAGGCAGGCAAAGAGAGAATTTGAGAAGCTGCTTGCTGTGGAAGCAAAACGTGCAATAAAAACATTTTCAAATACATTCGTAGCAAAAAAACAGTGAGAGAGTTAGTTGGACAATTAGATGACAGAGGGGTAAAAGGGGCACTAAGAGGGGACAAGACCATAGCAGAGAGACTGAATGAATTCTTTGCTTCGGTATTTACTGAGGAAATGTAGGGATGTTACCCATGATTGAAGTGGTATTTAAAGATGATACCGCGGAAGAATTGATAGAAATATTGATACACCGGGAAGATGTATTACAACTATTTGATAAACTGAAAAGTAGCAAATAACCTGAACCAGATGGTATACATCCAAGGGTGTTGAAAGAACTGAAATATGAGATTGCAAACCTGCAATTAGTAATCTGTGAACTATCATTAAAATCATCTGTAATACCTGAAGATTGGAAGATGGCCAATGTAACGCCAATTTTAAAAAGGGTTCCAGGGGTGATCCGGGAAACTACAGACCGGTGAGCCTGACGTCAGTACCAGGAAAAATAGTAGAAACATAGAAATATGACGACAGAAAAAGACCACATGGCCTATCTAGTCTGTCCTTCCATAACAACTACAACAGTCCACTTTTTGCCTTTAGAGATCCTCTGTGTTGGTCCCATGCTTTCTTGAATTCAGTTACTGTCCTCATCTCTACCACCTCCACTGGGAGACTATTCCACGGATCCACTACTCTTTCCGTAAAGAAATATTTCCGCATATCACTCCTGAATCTATCTCCCTTCACCCTCATCCCATGTCCCCTCGTAGCAGAACTTGCTTTCAATTGAAAGAGGCTCTCTCCCTGAACATTTATGCCACGGAGGTATTTAAACATCTCAATCATATCACCTCTATCCCGCCTTTCCTCTAAGGTGTACATATTAAGATCCTTAAGTCTGTCCTCATATGCTTTATATAGAAACCATCATAAAGAAAAAAATTACTGAACATGTAGATAGTCATGGCTAAATGGGAGACAGCTAAAATGGCTTTAGACAAGGAAGATTTTGTCTTACTAATTTGTTATGTTTTTTTGAAGCTGTGATTAAATAGGTAGACAAAGGTGAGTCAGTTGATATAGTGTATCTGGACTTTCAGAAAGCCTTTGACAAGGTACCTCATCAGAGACTCAGGGGCGGCCCAAGGGAGGTGCGGGGCCATGTGTGGAGATTAATTGCAGGGCCTCATTTACATAGGGAGCCTCATTTGCATACATATTTGCATAATGTTAACATGCATTTTTAGTAACATGTCTCTTAATGAGTGTCTGAATAAAGAAAGACTAACAGATTTCTACGTTACTATAGTCCAGCGCCAACCACCAGGCCCATTAGGAAGTACTATAAACACTGACCATTTAGAACTCATAGCAAATCCGCCAGGACGCACAAAGCACCAAGCACTACCTATCAAAAGGCAACACTGCAAATATTAAACCAATACATCTCAGAGAATACCAATGCATCTCCTACTGGGGAAAGAGAACAAGTGGCACGGTCAAATAGAAACTACATGAACAGAATACCTCAGCTTGGTTAAAATGCAGAACATAAACTGTGACCCCCAAAAGCCAAACTTGGGATGTACAACAACACTGGAGAAATAAAACTATAAATTTATTTCCTAAACAAAACACAAAAGACGTTAACAATGCACATTTCCCAGAGCTGATATATTCCAGTTACTAAATTCAAAATAAAAAAGTATTTTCTATCTTTTATTGTTTGTGCATTTTCTTTTTCAATTGCAATTCCTCCAGACACTTTCTTCTGGTTTCTTCGTGTCTTCTGCGAGCTATCCATTTGTCCTTTCTTCTCTTTTAGATTTTTTCCTATTTTCTTTCTCTATATCTGCTTTAACATACTGATCTTTCCCCTTTTTGCTTTTTCCCCCATTTCTTTCCTTATTCCTTTATCATCCACTCAAATTTCACCCTTCCATTCTCAATCTCCACTTACTCTTCCAATACCCGGCCCATCGTAGACTTTTCTTCCCTCCCACACAAAATATCTTTTGCCCTCTCCATTCTCATTCCACATCCCTTTCTAGTCTTCCCCAAAATCAGCTCACTTATTTCTAGACCCAACCAGCATCCGCCTCCTTCTAGTCCCATTCTCCCAAGCCTTCACATCAGCCCATTTCCAGTCCTAGCCCCCCATATTCTCTTTTCCAGTTCCAT
This sequence comes from Ichthyophis bannanicus, assembly GCA_033557465.1. Taxonomy (NCBI): domain Eukaryota; kingdom Metazoa; phylum Chordata; class Amphibia; order Gymnophiona; family Ichthyophiidae; genus Ichthyophis; species Ichthyophis bannanicus. The sequence goes on along the minus strand of CM066032.1, from coordinate 1,159,577,658 downwards.
TCTAGCCCACTTCCAATCTTATTCCAGCCCCCATCAGCCCATTTCCAGTCCTAATCCAGCTCTTCATCAGCCCATTTCCAATTTTAGCTCTCCCATCACAGCCCATTTACAGTCCTAGCACACCCCACCATCACAGCCCATTTCCAGTCCATTTCCCCCCCCCCCACCACCATCACAGCCCATTTTGTTTGTTCCCCCCCACCATTACAGCCCATTTGCAGTCCTATCCCCCCACCATCGCAGCCTATTTCCAGTCCGTTCCCCCACCACCACCATCACAGCCCATTTCGTCCATTCCCCTCCACCATCACAGCCCATTTGCAGTCCTATCCCCCCAACCATCACAGCCTATTTGCAGTCTGTTACCCCCCACCATCACAGCCCATTTGCAGTCCATTTCCCCCCCTTCACAGCCCAATTGCAGTCAGTTCCCCCCCATCACAGCCCATTTCCAGTCCGCTACCCCCCACCATCAAAGCCCATTTGTAGTCTTATAACCCCTCCATCTCAGCACATCCAGTCCTAGCCACCCCCCCCCCCTCCGAAGAGCCCCACACCATCTAAGGGGCTGCAGAGGGAGCCAGGGGAGCTTACGCAAGGCCCTGGCTCCCTCTGCACAGCCGCCAGCATGAGAAATCTTTTCCCTCATGCTGGCGGCTGTATCTGTGAAGCCGCGAATGCTGGGAAAGGTTAAAGGGCATTGCCTTTAACCTCTCCCGGCATTCGTGGCTTCACAGATGCAGCCACCAGCATGAGGGAAAAGACTCCTCACGCTGGCAGCTGTGCAGAGGGAGCCGGGGCCTCACACGGGCTTCCCCGGCTCCTTCTGCAGCCGTCCATTGAGCAAGAATGGAGTTTGCGCAGGGCCCCCTGAAGCGCGGGGCCCTGTGTGAACAACATTATCGCTTAATGGACGGGACGGCCCTGCAGAGTCTTTTGGCAAAATTAAAAAGTCCTGGAATAGGAGGAAGTGTAGTATTGTAGATCAGAAACTGGTTAAAAGATAGAAAGCAGAGGGTAGGGCTAAATGGCCAATTTTACCAATGGAGAAAGGTGAATAGCGGTGTACCTCAGGGATCTGTGCTGGGTCCACTGCTTTTTAAAATATTCATAAATGGCCTGGAAATGGGAATAACGAGTGAGGTTATCAAATTTGCAGATGACACAAAACTATTTAAAGTTGTTAAAACCCATGAGGATTGTGGAAAATTGCAAGAGGATCTTGATAAATTGGAAGACTGGGCATCCAAATGGCAGATGAAATTTAATGTGGACAAGTGCAAAGTTATGCACCTAGGAAAGAACAACCCGAACTATGGTTACACAATGCAGGGTTGCACATTAGGAACCACCACCCGGGAAAAAGATTTAGGCGTCATTGTGCATAACATGTTAAAACCCTCCGCCCAGTGTGCAGCGGCGGCCAAGAGAGAAAATAAAATTCTAGGTATCATAAGGAAAGGAATTGAAAATAAAACAAAGGATATCATTATGGGGGGGCGGAGCCTGATGCTGAGCGAGACGGACGGCTAATGCTGGAGCTCCAGCGTGGCGAGAGCAAAAATCCTGAATAGCGCTGGCGGTTTTTACATTTTTATCTTCAAAATCTTGCAGGATATATAAAGTGCGATGGCGGGTCCCAAACCAGCAAAACTGGACTTTGGTGCGGCGCAAAGTAACAGCGCAAAGCGGACAAAGACAGAGCCTCCCTCCCCGCAAAAAATGGCGGCCGCTCGGGAACACCCGCAGCCGGAGGCCTTGCAGGAGATTTTGGCGGAGCTGCGAGGAATGAAAGAAATAATGCAGGCCAATGGGGAATCCCTAGCGTTGATGCGTGCGGAAATCGGGGAGGTGAGAAGCTCTCTTGAAAATCTTTCAGTGCGCCAAGAGAAGGTGGAAAATGCTGTGGCAGTGCACGAGGAGAGACTCCGCATGGTGGACAAACAAGCCAAGCAAATTCGCTCTTTGCAAAGAGAGCTGGAGGAGGGCAACAATCGGGCCCGCCGAAATAACATTCGGATTGTGGGAGTGCCGGAGGGGGCAGAAGGAAAGAACATGGTAGTATTTTTACAAAAAATGATCCCCGCAGTACTGAATCTTTCGTTTGAACTGCCTTTTGAAATCGATAGGGCCCATAGAGTGCCGGCAGTGGTTCAACTTAACAATAAGAAGCCTAGACCGATCATTTTGAGGGCCCTAAGATACCAGCAAGTAATGGACATAATGGGTGCGGCCAGATCCCGTTCACCGGTGGAGTTTGAGAGACATCGATTGTTTTTCTTCCCAGACTATGCAAAGAGTACTGTGGACAGACGCAAGAGATTTCTCGCATTGCGACCCCGGCTACAGAGCTTACAGGCTAGATTTGGCCTGTTGTATCCTGCCCGGATGCGCGTGACACTTCACAACGAGACAAGAACCTTTGAGGAGCCTGAAGCCCTACATCTTTACTTAGAGGAGAGGAGAAGCGGCAGTTATGAGATAATGGCCTTTGTCTTTGACAACTGACCGGGAGGCCGGTGGGTCGCAGTTCGTGTTAATGCGAACAGAAGTGATCTTAAGTCTACTGTGCCCGTGGTGGCACCAGCAGTAGTTGATTCTTCTGTTAATACTTGTTTGTAATATGGTGGATATGGGAGGGCCCCAATATGAAACAAAGGATTGGGTTACTTGCATATATGGCTTGGTGGTTGGGGGTATTTCATTTCTTGTATAGCGCTCATACATTGCTGCCTAACATTTAGCAGCGCTACGATGTGCCTTCTCGCCCGCTGGGGCCGTTTGGCTCACTACGGGCTCACCTAGTAGGTTTTCAGGGTTGGGGTTCTCTCCGGGGCTTGCTAGTACAAAACACAGGCTTTGGTGGCATGGGCGGTTTGTTTGGGGTATAAGGACATGGGGGCTGGCAACCAATCAGATACGGCTATGTGCATGGCTGGATATTAGGGGCTGGGCTGGGCTGACGGGAGGGGGGGCTGTAGACATATTAGGGGGAAGCATGATGATAGACGAAATGCTTTAGTTGAAGAGTAGAATGGCACCCTTAAAGATTCTCTCGCTAAATGTCAAAGGTATAAACAGTCCCAGTAAAAGAAAGAAAATAATTACATATAGCAAGCGTGAAAAAGCTGACATATTACTTCTTCAGGAGACACACTTGAATAGAAATGAATCTATGAAACTCAGCATCAGGCCCTATACGCTAGTGGCGTTCTCAGCTGCAGTGCGTAAACGCAATGGGGTGGCGGTCTTAGTACGGAGTGTTCTTGCCCCTCAAGTCTTGCAGACCAGTGCGGATGCGGAGGGGAGGTGGGTGAAGGTGCATTTTCAGTTGGGCCCGTTTGGCTTGACTGTTATGAACGTATATGCCCCTAATAGTGACAGCCCAGAGTTTTTTAATTTTTTGGCCAAGGAGATTTATCTGGTTCAGGATTCACATTTGCTCGTAGGAGGGGATTTTAATCAGGCCCTTGACCCTCTGTTGGATCGAAAGCCACCCAGAACCTCCAAGGCCTCAAGGGCGGTTACAATACTTACGTCCTTAATCCGTGACAGAGGTTTGGTGGATGCTTGGCGCTTACAACATCCTAAAGAGCTGGAGTTCACTTTTTTCTCTCCGCCACATCAGTCTCTGTCTCGGATTGATTTTTTCCTTATCTCAAAAAACTTAATGCCTTGCATAACAGGTTCTGATATACATCCAGCGCATATTTCAGACCATGCGGCAATATCTCTCTTATTAGAGGCTGCTCAAAATGGTACTAATTCCCCCAGATGGTCTTTTGATAGGTCCTTAGTGGCCAATGAAGAGTTTTGTGTTAAGATTCGAACGGCGATTGCTGATTATTTCCGGTTTAACTTACCGCAGGACACTCCGCCATGGGCGTGGTGGGAAGGCTTTAAAGCCTCCATTAAAGCCACCATTACGAGTTTTGGGATAGCCCGGGCACGGTCCGCAAGGGCGCAGTGCAAGGCTTTGGAGGCACAAATTAAAGCTGGGGAACGGGTTTTGGTGGCAAGAACTGACCCTTGTGTACTCCTGCGACTGCAGCGTTTACGATGTCAGTATAATGAGCTGCTGTCCGATGAGGTTGCACGGAATCTAAAGGCTCAAAATGGTGCCTATTACTGGGAGAGCAACAGGGCTGGAAGATTGTTGGCCAGTTCCCTTAAGGCGCGTAGAGAGGCTCGCCGAGTTGCGGCGCTTAAGTGCGCTGAGCAAGATCGCTATGTAACTTCGGATGAGAGAATAGCTGAGCTCTTTCGAGTGTATTATGCGCAGCTCTACTCGTCTGAAACTACATTTTCACAGGAGGGCTTCGACGAGTTTGTGCAAGGGTTGCAGCGGCCTACTTTGGATGAAGATATTTCGGGTACGCTAGACGGCCCTATCTCTCAGGCGGAGATTCGGCAGGCTATCCGGTCATTGGCCTCAGGGAAGGCCGCCGGTCCTGATGGACTTCCAGTAGAGTTTTTTAAGACCTTTGCAGAGGACCTCGTTCCTTATTTGCAGCAATATTTTTTGCGGTTGGGGGAGGGGCCTGCGTCCGTGGGTGCTTTCGCGAGGGCTAATGTGATAGTTTTGGAAAAACCGGGGCGTGATCCACAGTCAGTGGGGAACTATCGACCTATCTCCCTTTTAAATATTGACTACAAGATATTTGCAACAGTATTAGCTCAGAGACTGAATGATGTCTTACCCCAGCTAATTCACCCAGACCAATGTGGTTTTGTCACAGGGCGTTCGACGGCCGACAACGCAAGATTATTGTGTCATGTCTTAGCTGGTGCAGAGAATTGCAGTTGCCCCTTCGTGGGTCTGTCATTAGACGCAGAAAAAGCTTTTGACCGTTTAGAATGGCCCTTTCTTTTTGCGGCTCTCCGATGGTTCGGTATAGGAGAGGGCTTCCTTGCGTTACTCAAGATTCTATATACTTGCCCAGTCGCGAATGTGTGTGTGAATTCCACGCAGTCGCGGGATATCTGTCTGGGAAGAGGCACCCGACAGGGCTGCCCCCTGTCCCCGCTGCTTTTTAATTTGGCCCTTGAGCCCTTAGCCCTATGTCTCAGACAGACTTCTCAAATTACTGGGGTCCAGCTAGGGGCTCGAGAAATTAAAGTGTCGGCTTATGCTGACGATCTTTTACTATTTACAGAACCGAAGTCAGTGCCGCACATTCTCACTCAAATGGAAAGGTATTCTGGGCTCTCTGGGTATAAGATCAACTGGGCAAAGTCGGTTGCCTTCCCGTTAAATTCTTACGTTTGTAAGGAAGACATGAGTCAATTCCTCTTTGTCTGGGAAGGGAAAATGGTAAAATATCTGGGTGTTTATTATTGCCATCCACTGGAGGAAACAGTGGCATATAATGCTGATGCTCTCATTAAGAAGTTACGGGCGCTAGTTACTAATTGGTCCCCTCTAAATATGTCCTGGTGGGGCAGAATGGAAACAATTAAAATGACTATTGTCCCTAAAGTTAATTACGTCTTGGAAATGTTACCCTGTTACCTTCCGGACTCTGTGTATCAACAGGTCGAGCGGTTGTTAACGCAGTTTCTATGGCAGAATAAAACCCCCAGAATTGCTCTTCAAAAACTCAAAGGCAGTAAGGAGGTAGGTGGGGTGAAATTCCCTGACTTTCGTCTATACCACCAAGCTTTCTTGTTAAAGCAGGGTTCCCGCTGGGTATGGGACGGCTTGGACAAAGGCCGGTTTGGTTGGAAGTGGAGGAGTCTCTTTTGGCACCGTTCCCTCTTAAATATCTTCCTGGTATGCTGTTTCCCGAGGAGAAGCACTGCCCTCCCATGGTGGTGGATACTCAGTTGGCGTTCAGAGCGTTAGGCAGGGCCCTTAGGTTGGAGGGCGAAGAGTCTTGTGACCTTCTTCCCTTGTGGTACAACCCTGTCTTTAAAATTCAGCAGAAATCGTTTGCTTGGCACAAATGGTACTCCAGAGGGGTCTGGGTCTTGGGGCAGCTGTTGGTGCAGGGAGCCTGGAAACCGTTTGAGAGATTGCGAGAGGAGTTTGGTCTCCCGGGCTCACTGTACTTCCAGTGGTTGCAACTTAAGCACTGTGTATGCAAGATTGGACCCACAAGCTGGAGTGGGGATAATTGGAATGCTCCTCCAGGCACGAGAGGACATGGTAGGGAAAGGTGTGGCTTCGCACTACTACGATCTTTTATGTCAGCGGAAGCGACTGCAGACTGGAGGTACGCAGAGGGGCTGGGAGCTTGATGCTGAGTGTACATTACCGCCTCAAAGTTGGCGGAGATTCTGGTCTCAACAGACGCGAGTGTCCAAATCAGCGGCAATAACCAAAGTGTTGTTCTTCTTTGCCCATCGAGCTTACTACACCCCAGTTAGGATTAGTAGGTGGGGCGGAGGTGTAGGAAATTGCTGTTGGTCTTGCCAGAAGGGGGTAGGGACGCTTGTTCATATTGTCTATGAATGTTCTTGCCTACAAGTCTTTTGGACTAAAGTGTGGGAGCGGACACAGACAGTTTTAAGTTTTAGCGCTCCTTTGTCCTGGAGGGTTATCTGTTTCCGCTCTCTTGCTAGCATCTCGACATTACGTAAAGACTGCTTTTTCCTGTTAGATTTTATGTTGGGCATCGCTTTATATTTGATTGTGAATAATTGGAAGCATACATATGATGTACACTGGGTTGCTTGGTGGAATTCTGTTTGCTTATACAGTAAATATGAACAAATGCCTCGTAAAGGGGCTCCTCGGATGCCGGCGACCTTCTCGTGCTGGGCAGCCTTGCGGGACTTCATGGATAGGACTCGCACCCGTGCAGCCTACTAAGAGAGATAAATGTTTAGTACTGATGTAGCCCCTTGCCATGCTTCTCTTTGAAGTCTTGTTGGTGATAGTTTTCATGCGCCTGTGTCCTGATATGGGAAAAATTCTTTGTTGTTTTTTTTTATATTCTTTTGGTTACTAGCAAGCCCTGGGGGGGGGAGGGGAGGGGAAGGGGGAGGGGGGAGGGGGGGAAGTGTTTCTGTTTCTTTCTTTTGTGTGTAGTGGGGGAGAGGTTTGTGTATCTTGGTTTTGTGCAGTTAATTTTGTAGATGTGTTATGTAGGCTATGTTCTGTTTTACGCAATAAATAAAGATATTAAAAAAAAACAAAGGATATCATTATGCCTCTGTATTGTTCCATGGTGCGACCGCACCTTGAATATTGTGTGCAATTCTGCTCGCTGTATCTTAAAAAGGATATCATGTTATTAGAAAAGGTACAGAGAAGAGCCACCAAAATGGTAAAAGGGATGGAAGAATACCCTTATGAAGAGAGGCTAAAAAGGTTAGGGCTCTTCAATCTGGAAAAGAGACAGCTGAGGGGAGATATGTTAGATGTCTATAAACGGAGTGGAATGGGTAAACATAGATCGATTGCTTACGCCATCAAAAAACAGAAAGACTAGCGGGCATGCAATAAAGTTATAGGGTAAACTATTAAGACTAATAAGAAAATATATTTTTTCACTCAATGTCTAATCAAACTCTGGAATTTGTTACCAGAGTATGTAGTAAAAGCTGTTAGTGTAGCTGGGTTTAAAAAAGGCTTGGACAAGTTCATGGAGGAAATGTTCATAAACAATAATTAAAACGGACCCAGGATATCACTGCTTGACCCAATACAAGCATTGTTGAACCTGTGTCTTTTGGGGAGACTGCTAGGTACTTATGATTTAGATTGGCCACTGTTGAAACAGGATACTAGGTTTGATGGACCTTGGTCTGACCCAGTATGGCATATCTTATGTTCTTATGCTCTTATGTAGGAAAGAATAACACAAACTATGGTTACACAATGCAAGGTTCCACATTAGGAACCACCACCCAGGAAAAGGATTTAGTGTTTTCACGGATAATACATTGAAACCCTCCACCCAGTGTGCAGCAGCGGCCAAGAAAACAAATAGAATGCTAGAAATTATAAGGAAAGGAATGGAGAATAAAACCAAGGATATTATAATGGCTCTCTATCATTCCATGGTGTGACCGCACATTGAATATTATGTGTGATTCTGATCGCAATATTTTAAAAAGGATATAGCAGAATTAGAATAAGTACAGGGAAGAGTCACCAGAATGGTTAAGGGAATGGAAGGATACCCCTATGAGGAAAGGCTTGAAAGGTTAGGGCTCTTCAACTTCGAAAAGAGATGGCTAAGGGGAGATGTGATGGAGGTCCATAATGAATGGAATAGAACAGGTAAACGTAGATAGGTTGTTTACGCCATCAAAATAGAAAGACTAGTGAAAATGCAATGAAGCTACAATATAACCCATCTAAGAGTAATAAAGGAAAATATAGTTTCACTCAAGACGTCAACTCTGGAATTCGTTACCAGAGGATGTAGTGAAGGCTGTTAGTGTAGTTAGGTTTAATAAAGGTTTGGACAAGATCCTGGTGGAAAGGTCCATAAACCTTTATTAAAGAGAACCCAGGAAATCCACTGCTTACAGTAAGGTCAACTTACTACAAAATAAAAACACTGCGCCACCTGAAACAAATGATGGAGACCAAGGACTTCCGTACAGTTTTCCAAGCAATAGTCACACCGCACTTCGACTATGCGAATATCATCTTTCATGGCCTCCCCAAGAACACACTAAATCCACTTCAACTGGCGATGAACGCAGCAGCCCGCATCTTATCTGGAGCTTCTAAAAGAGATCATATAACACCAATACTGATCGATCTACACTGGCTTCCGATAAACTGCAGAATAATATACAAAACTCTCCTCATCACATTCAAAGCTATTAATAAATCTCCTGCATCGATCTCAAATCTCCTCACCCACACACCAAACAACAGACCCAGGAGACTAGTAGCAGAAAACACACTAGTTACTCCTAGTATCTCCACAAAATGGACACAACAAACTATAAACAGAGCTTTTGTGTCCTATGCTCCCAAGTGCTGGAACAAACTACCTCCCAACATCAGATCAATCAGGGATATCACCCAATTCAGAAAGTCCATCAAGCACTATTTATTCACTTTGCACTTCAGGCTACCATACACACAATAGAACCGGCCCCCGCCTCACTCAGCTAACTCTTACACATAACAACAACCCAGAACAAAGGATCAAAATGTGAAAACACTGTATCTTGTCAAATATCAAATCCTGATGTAACCTATTCAATGTATATATAATTATGTAGATAGTTATCCCCAGTTCACACCCAGTTTATCTTCCCTGTTATCTGTAAACCTAGATCAGTCATGTATTTACAGGTATATTGTTGTTTATTGTAAACCGCACTGATGATGAATAGTGCGGTATATAAAAAATGTTAAATAAATAAAATAAATAAAATACCCCGGGATGATCATTGTGGAATCTATGTACCTTTTTGGGAACCTGTCAGGTATTTGTGACCTGGATTGGCCATTGTTGTAAATAGGATACTGGGCTTGATGTACTTTGGTCTGACCCAGTATATCATTTCTTATGTTCTTATGTGCGAGCACACACTATCCTGGGCAGTTTTTCCAAATGGGGTTGTTTTGCACATACTATGACAGTCATGATTCTCAGCTCTAAGCCAGGGTATGTGAAGTACAACCTCAGTCTCTCAAACTTACTGCTAATGATTGATGTAGTTCTTGCATAGGGCCAAAGAGAGCTTCCTTCTGAAATGTGTTAAGATGTACCCAGATATCACAGTGTCCCATTTGTTATCCTCCTTCCACCTAACCTTTAATTTAGTTAGAATTGCCTGGTAACATGACTGCCTAGTGCGTAGGTAGTGGACCTTACGTGCCACCTAGACAAGGCGTTAGATAGTGCTGGGGAGGAGTCTGCTGTATTGGTACATATTGGCACCAATAATATAGGAAAGTGTCAGAGGGAGGTTCTGGAGGACAAATTTAGGCTTTTAGGTAGGAAGTTGAAATCTAGAACTTCCAAGGTAGAATATTCTAAAATGCTTCCAGTTCCACATACAGAACCGAAAAGGCAGGCAGAACTCTGGAGTCTCAATGCAAGGATGAGATGTTGGTACAAAGAAGAGGGTTTTAGATTTGTTAGGAACTAGGCAACATTCTGGGGAAGGGAGGGGCTCTTCCAAAGGGATGGGCTCCACCCTAACCTGGATGGTTCAGGCTGCTGACATTAACCTTTACAAAGGAGATAGAACAGCTTTTAAACTAGATAGTAGGGGAAAGCAGACAGTTGCCCAGGAGTGCATTGTTCAGAAGGATGTATTCTTGAAAGATATTAGCAAAAGAGGGAAATTAGGGCATACCAACAGACAGGTTCCAACAAAGATAAAAGTAACCCAGATTTCCTTCAGTACAGAGCCGAAAGATTACCAGATTATTATGAATAAATTACAACCTCTAAAATGCCTGCATGCAAATGCTAGAATTCTAAAAAATAAGATGGGGGAGATAGACTATATAGCACTAAATGAAAGGTTAGATATGATTGACATCTCAGAGATCTGAAAGGAGGGAAAACCAAAGGGACACTGTGATGCCTGAGTACAAACTATATTGGAATGATAGAGTAGATCAAATTGGTGGAGGGGCTGTGCTCTATGTTAGAGAGGGCATTGAATTACATAGGTTTAAATTTTGCAGGAAACAAAATACACCGTAGAATCTCTATGGATAGATGTACCATGTAAAAAGAGGAAGGTGACAGAAGTGTGGGTGTACTACCGACCACCTTGCCAAAATGAACAGATAGATGATGAAATGCTAAAAGAAATCAGGGAAGCTAACAAAAGTTACAACATAGTAACAATGGGTGATTTTAATTACCCCGGTATCGACTGTGTCAATGTCACAGCAGGGCATGCTAGAGAGATAAAGTTTCTAGATGAAATAAAAGACTGCTACTTGGAGCAGCTAGTTCATAAACTGACTAGAGGGGAAACTATTCTGGACACAGGATCTGGTGCAAGAGATAAAGATTTTGAGGCCCCTTGGCAATAGTGATTATAACATGATTACATTTGATTTAATAAATGGAAGAAAGACGGCCTGGAAATCCACAGTACTACCTTTTAACTTTCAAAATGCTGACTATGATAAAATGAGGAAAAAAGTAAAAAAAAAACTAAAAGGAGCAGCTGCAAAGGTTAAAGATTTACATCAATCATGGCCATTATTTATTTTTTTTTTGAAACTTTTATTTTCATTTTACAACAAGCAAACGAAACAACAGACCAAAGGAGACAAATACAAATATACACATAAGGAAAGCAACCCCAATTACCCCCCACCCCTAAGCTTCTTCTCTGGAACTGAGGAGTATCATCAAAGAGGCGTATACATATGTACATCCAAACAAACAAAAGAGTATCAGCAATATAGACTGATCAGGTGAAATAGATTTAAACAGTTAGATGGGAGCATTTAGCATTTTAGCATTTCAAACATAATCGTGGAGTATCCTCCATTCAGACAGATGATAGAGAGTCTGAACGGAGAAACCAACAGATGAGGTATTTGTTCATATTTACTGTATAGACTGACAGGATGCCACCATTCATTGAAATTAAGAGGGGACCTATTTTTCCCCCAGTAGTTTCCAGTAATATTGTAGCACCGGGCATTCAAACATAATATAAGTTAGGATGTGAATGGCCGTGTGGCATATCCAAAATCTGTTGCTCTGGGTAGCGGTCATTTGACTAACCTATCAGGAGTATAGAAACTTCGGTGGATTAAAAGAAAAAAGTGTCTGAGTAAGTGAGGGAGATCGAGAGATCCAGGTCAACCAGCTCCAGGCTGGGCTCCCATGCTCCGGGGTCAGAACTACATGCAACTCCCGCTCCCAGAATTTCTGTGCTGTCTGAGCGCATTGGTGAATAATGGGAGCGAGGGGAGAAGCAGCCTCCATATATCTTCTAACGCAAAGCTGTTATCAAAGCAGTAAAAGAATCAAGACTCTTGGGTGGACCACTCGTTCTGGGCGGCGGCCAAGCTGTCAAGGGCTCAAGTACTTGGTTGAAATCGCCGCCGAGCATTAATGGAGGGCTGGCAAATGCCTGTGCTAACTGCATAGTACTTGCATAAGAAACAGGATTATCCACATTCGGAGCATAAATACCAATACACGTAAAGTACAGTCTCAACCTGAAGATGTGCACGGGCCCATCCACCCTCCTTATCAAAGCTAACATCCATTACAATAGCTTGCAGAGACTTCTTAACCAAAATGGCTACCCCACACCGCTTGGAAACAGCGGAAGAGAAGGCAATCGCCATATTAGGCGTGGTATTAAGTTTCAATGCCGCAGCGGAATTTAAATGCATTTCCTGAAGAAACATTAAATTAACATGCTCATGATTAAAATAGCTAAGGATTTTCTTTCTTTTGATTGGACTATTAATGCCATTTACGTCTTATGAGAAGAACTGACACAAGGCCATCAAGAAAGATTATAAATTCTGAGAAAGAACACAATAATGCACACAGTTTCCCAATGTCCCTCATCTTAACTATGTATGACTGTGCACATAACCTAATAATCAATGGGTTAATGAAAATCATGGAAACGCCCCATATAAACAAATAAGCACCGAGGTGCACTAGAGAAGAAGCAAAACCCCAAAAATTACTGGCGACCTAATGTCTGCGGGGAGAAACTCCAGAGAGGGCCCAAGCTAAAACATATAACCTGTAAAACTATGCATGTTTCGAATCCCACCGAGGTGCACATCATGGAGGGAGAGAAGGCCAAGTAAATTATAGATAGAAAGAAAAGTCCAGGCAGTCTCTATTCCAGGCTGGGATCACCGCGTCGGGCCGTTCAAGATGGCGGGCAAATCCGGCGAATTACAGATCCAAATTGTTGAATCATAGTGGTTGGATTAGCGCATCTGATCTGCGTTATTTGGAGTCCAAAAACATTGCTAGTAGATCGGAATCTTCGAATGTTATGGCTGGGTTATGGAGAGTCACTCTGAGCTTCACTGGATATATTAGGCCAAAGTGAGCCTGCAGTTATTGAAGTCCAGGGCGAAAAGCAAGGAGTCTCCTCCGTCGGTCAACTGTGGACTTTGCCACGTCAGGGGAAAAGAAACTTTAGGACTTTCAAATTCAAGATGATAGTTCGCCCGGGCAGCAATACGAATTTGCTCTACTCACTGATATCGCAATAATCGAAAATTGAGAGCCCGAGGGGTCGTCCGATTGAGCGCCATATTAGCAGGAACACGAACACGATGCGCTCGGTCAGGCTCCAGATCTCTGTAAATAATAATCTTTAGCAAGGGGGGGAGAGTTTTGACCAAGAATTCTCGCATGTCTCCTGCTCTCACATCCTCCGGTACTCCAATGAGCCCCATATGGTTGCAACCAGCTCGATCATTGCTATCCTCCAGCTCTTTTTGAAAATTCTGTATCATACGCTCAGCCTTGCCCAATTTCACCAAGTGCACCGCGTGCGAGTCAAGGACCTCCGCCATGTTGTCCTGTCGTAGTGGGAGACTTTCAAGCCGGTTCTGAAGTGTGCCAAGGTCTTCACGCATGGTTCGGAGCGCCGCTCCGTTGGATTGTACCAACTCCTTCACACCACGTATCTCCTCCAAGATCCCCTGTGGCGTTGCGGGGTTTTCCCAAAATGGGGCCATCTTTTGTGGGGAAGAACTCTGTTTTGGAGCGTTTTCGTGTGAAGAAGAGGGAGACCCGAGGTCCAGTCGCACTGGTTTGTGGCCCGCCGTTCCCCCCGAGGCACCCCGGTAAGTTCAGAGCAAAAAAATGAAATTTATGCAGGTATTAATTCAGGATTCTGAGTAGGCCTCTCGGGAGCTTCAACGCAAAGCGTCTATCCCGCTGGACATCAGGCTCCGCCCCCCATGGCCATTATTTAAAAGTACTATCTTGGAAGCCTAGATGAGATGTATTCCACGCTTTAAGAAAAATGGAAGGAAGGCCAAAAAACTGTAGTGAAGCTACCCATGCCTGAAATGGTATATAAAGGTGATATAATGGAAGAATTGAAAGAAATATCAATAAACCTGGAAGATGTATTACGTTTGATAAACTGAAAGGTAGCAAACCACCTGGACTAGATGGTATACATCCAAGGGTGTTGAAACAACTGAAACATAGGATTACAAAGCTACTATTACTAATCTGTGAACTATCATTAAAATCATTTGAGGACTGGAGAATGGCCAGTGTAACTCCAATTTTTAAAAATGGTTCCAGGGGTGATCTGCGAAACTACAGATTGGTGAGCCTGATGTCAGTACTAGGCAAAATGGTAGAAACTATTATAAAAAATACAATTACTGAACATGTAGATAGTCATTGTTTAACTGGAAAAAACCAACATGGATTTAGCCAAGAAAAGTCTTGCCCTATATTTTTTTGAAGTTGTGAATAAACAAGTAGACAAAGGTGAGCCAGCCGATATAGTATATTTGGATTTCCAGGAGACCTTTGAGAGGCTCTTGGTGACATGAAAAAGTCATGGGATTGGAGGCAGTGTAGTATTGTGGATCAGGAACTGGTTAAAAGATAGAAAACAGAGAGTAGGGCTAAATGGCCAATTTTCTCATTGGATAAAGGTGAATAGTGGAGTACCCCAGGAATCTGTGTTGGGCCCGCTGCTTTTTAACATATTCATAAAAGATCTGGAAATGTGAATAATGTGTGAGGTGATCAAATTTGCAGATGACACAAAACTATTCAAAGTTGTTTAAACCCAAGAGGATTATGAAAAATTGCAAAAGAACCTTGAAAAATTGGAAGACTGGCAGATGAAATTTAATGTGGACAAGTACAAAACAATGCATCTAGGAAAGAACAACCCAAACTATGGCTACACGATGCAAGGTACCAACTTAGAAACTACCACCCAAGAAAAAGATTTAGGTGCCACCATGGAAATATGTGGAAACCCTCCTCCCAGTGTGCAGCAGCAGCCAAGAAAGCAAATAGAATGCTAGGAATCATAAGGAAAGGAATAGAGAATAAAGCCAAGGATATTATAATGCCTCTGTATTGTTCCATGATGCAACCACACCTTGAATACTGTGTGCAGTTCTGGTTACCATATCTTAAAAAGGATATAGCTGACTTAGAAAAGGTACAAAGAAGAGCGACAAAAATGGAAGGATACCCCCTATGAGGAGAGGCTTAACGGATTGTGAAAGAGACAGCTGAGGGGGGATATGATAGAGGTCTATAAATTAATGAATGGAATGGAATTGGTAAATGTACATCAGTTGTTTACACCACCAAAAACTAGAAAGACTAGAGGAAACACTTTGATGCTACAATGACCCATTTAAGACTAATATGAGAAAATATTTTTTTTACTCCACGTGTAATCAAACTCTAGAATTCATTACCAGAGGATGTAGTAAAAGCTGTTAGTGTAGCAGGGTTTTATAAAAGGTTTGGACAAATTCCTGGAGGAAAGGCCCATAAACTATTGCTAAAGAGAACCCGGGAAATCCACTGCTTGCCCCAGTAGAAGCATTGTGGAACCTGTGTAGGAACCTGCCAGGCAGAGGCAGCCCAAGGGGGGTGCGGGGCCATGTGCGAAGATTAATTGTGGGGCCTCATTTGCATAGGGAGCCTCATTTGCATAAATATTTGCATAATGTTAACATGCATTTTTAGTAAACATGCTTCTTAATGAGTGTCTGAATAAAGACTAACAGATTTCTATGTTAATATATTCCAGTGCTAACCGCCAGGCCCATTAGGAAGTACTATAAACACTGACCATTTAGAACTCATAGCAAATCTATCATATCATAACAGCTCTGCCAGGAGTCACAATGCACAAAACCCTACCTATCAAAAGGCAACATTGCAAATATTAAACCAATACATCTCAGAGAATACCAATGCATCTCATACTGGGGAAAGAGAACAAGTGACACGGTCAAATAGAAACTACATGAACAGAATACTTCAGCTTGGTTAAAATGCAGAACATAGACCGTCACCAAAGAACAAGGGATCACAATTTAGAAATAGGAAGACAATAATTAAACTGGGAACCCCAAAAGCCAAACTTGGGATGTGCAACAACACTGGAGAAATAAAACTATAAATTCATTTCCTCTTGTACTAAACAAAACACAAAAGACGTTAACGATGCACATTTCTCAGAGCTGATATATTCCAGTTAATAATTTCAAAATAAAAAAGTATTTTTCTACCTTTTGTTGCTTGTGCATTTTCTTTTTCAGTTGCAATTGATCCAGTCACTTTCTTCTGGTTTCTTCATGTCTTCGGCGAGCTATCCATTTGTCCTTTCTTCTCTTTTAGATTTTTTCCAATTTTTTTTTCTATATCTGCTTTAACATACTGTTTTTTCCCCTTTTGCTCATTCCCCCAATTCTTTCCTTATTCCTTTATCATCCACTCAAATTTTACCCTTCCATTCTCAATCTCCACTTACTCTTCCAATACCCGGCCCATCGTATACTTTTCTTTCCTCCCACACAAAATATCTTTTCCCCTCTCCATTCTCATTCCCCATCCCTTTCTAGTCCTCCCCCAAAATCATCTCCCTTATAATTCTAGACCCATCCAGCATCTGCCCCCTTCTAGTCCCAGTCTCCCAAGCTTCCACATCAGCCCATTTCCAGTCCTAGCCCCCCCATATGTTGTTTTCCAGTTCCATTCCAGCCCCCATCAGCCCATTTCCACTCTAAGCTCCCCCATCAGCCCATTTCCAGCCCTATTCCAACTCCCATCAGCCCACTTCCAGTCCTATTCCAGCCCCATCAGTCCATTTCCAGTCCTATTCCAGCCCATCACCCATTTGCAGTCCACGTTCCCCCCATCAGCCCATTTCTAGTCCTAGCTCCCCATATGCTCTTTTCCAGTTCCATTCCACTCCCCATCAGCCCATTTCCACTCTATGCTCCCCCATCAGCCAATTTCCAATTCTAGCCCCCTCGTCAGCACACTTTGTCCTATTCCAGCCCTCATCAGCCCATTTCCAGTCCTAATCCAGCTCTTCATCAGCCCATTTCCAGTCCAGGTTTCCCCCCCACCATCACAGCCCATTTGCAGTCCATTCCCCCCCAACTATCACAGCCCATTTGCAGTCCATTCCCCCCATCACAGCCCAATTGCAGTCTGTCCCCCCCATCAAAGGCTCACAGCCCAATCACAGTCCGTTTCTGCCCCCCACCATCACAGCCCATTTGCAGTTCGTTTCCCCCATCACAGCTCATTTGCAGTCCTATCCCCCCACCATCACAGCCCACTTGCAGTCCTTCCCCCCCATCACAGCCCAATTGCAGTCCGTTCCCCCCCCCACCACAGCCCATTTCCAGTCTGTTTCCCCCCCCCCCCATCACAGCCCATTTCCAGTCGGTCCCCCCCCCCCACCATCACAGCCCATCCAGTCCTAGCGGCACCCCCCCTCCGAAGAGCCCCATGCCGTCTAAGGGGCTGCAGAGGGAGCCGGGGAAGCCTGCACGAGACCCCAGCTCCCTCTGCACAGCCGCCAACGTGAAGAGCCTTTTCCTTCATGCGGGCGGCTGTTTCAGTGAAGCAGTGAATGCCGAGAAAGATTAAAGGCAACCTTTCCCGGCATTTACCGCTTCATTGAAACAGCCACCCTCGTGAAAGAAAAGGCTCTTCATGCTGGCAGCTGTGCAGAGGGAGCCAGGGCCTCGTGTGGGCTTCCCTGGCTCCCTCTGCAGCCGTCCATTGAGCGAGAATGTGGTTCGCGCGGGGCCCCCTGAATCATGGGGCCTTGTGCGAACAACATTCTCGCTCAATGGACAGGCCGGCCCTACTGCCAGGTACTTCTGGCCTGGATTGGCCACTTTTGGAAACGGGATATTGGGCTTGATGAACCTTGATCTGACCCAGTTAGGCATTTCCTATGTTCTTATGTATGGGTAGTTTGTCTAGATGTGCTTGAAAGTTCTTTATCAAGCCTGTATGTCCCAATAGGATAGAACATATTTCTGTATCTTTCTGCCACATTTTCTTGGTCTCTGACTGCATTTCTTGGCACTTCAGGATCTTCTGCCTCTCCACATGATTCACAGAATAATCACTTGGAAGTGATGCCTCTATTATCAATGCCATGCTGATGTTTTTTTTTCCCTTTACTACTATATCGGGTTTCTTTGCATCCAGTTTCTTATCCATCAGAATGGGAATGTCCAAGGTGATCATAACCTCTTCATTCGCTGTAGCTCTCTTAGGGTAATGATCCCAGTGCTTTTCAGGCACAGTGATGTTGTAGTGTTTTCAGAGTTTCCAATGTCTGAAGCATGCTACTTTGTTGTGCCTTTCAGTATAGAAATGTTCCGCAATCAGATCTTTGCAGCTATCTATGAGGTGAGTAAATGTTTACAGGTCTTTCTTACAGAATAGACATATGTCTGTTTTGCCAGTTTTTTCAGTGCTCGCTATCAGGACTGTACCTTGCCCTGTGCAAGTGATGCGGTTGCACAGGTGCAAAGGCTTAAGGGGCGCATTTTAGCTGCCTGCTGTTGCCCTGCCACCGGCACTTTTTCTTCTCTCAGTGGCGGCAGGGCAACAGCAGGCAACTGAAATGCACTTGTGGCACTTTAAGCAGGTCTGGTCCCTCCCACCTCTGACACGACATCAGAGCAGGAAGGAACAGATCTGCTTAAAGTGTCGGCAACTAGCACATCGGGTTCGCGCCCTCTCCTCCACCTCTGTCCATTCACTTTCTGCTCTTGCCCTACTGCTGGAGCCACTGTGGAGAAAACAGATGGCAGCAGCAGCAAGGTAAGAGCAGAAAATAGCTGGATCGCGATGCAGGGAGTGGGGGGGGGGGGGGGATGCGTGCCCGATGTGCAAGTCGCACAGGGTGCAATTCTGGTTCGATATGGCCTTGCTCGCTATATGGATATATATATATATATATATATATGCTTATGTTTGACACTCATTTATGCAAGAGCCCTTTTCTGCATGTTAAACAGCTTTATGTGAGGAAAATGACTATTAAAAATTTGTTTTGGGATATGCAAATGCAATGTGTGCCTTCGAGTCAGTCCTGACTCCTGGCGACCCAGAAGCTCCTGGGTTTTCTTGGCAGTGTCACCGGAAGTAGATACATGCATATAAATTAGGTTCATCTATATGCTAATGACTCTCAGATCTATCTCACTGCACCTGAAATTTCTCAAGCAATCCAGGCTTGTATTTCAGCCTGCTTGTCTGATTTTGCTGTCTAGATGTCCTACTACCATCTGAAACTGAACATGGCCAGAACCAAGCTCCTTATCTTTCCCCCTAAAGCCACTTTCCCCCCTTCCTTCTTTCTCTCTTTCTTCCTGTTTCCTCAGTTCGCAACCTTGGGGTGTTTTTTGACTCTTCTCTTTCTTTTTCCACGCACATCTAACAGCTAGCTAAAGCCTGTTTCTTTCTTTATAACATCAACAAAATATGCCTCTTTCTTTCTGAACACACTGTTGAGACCTTTATCTACCCTCTAGTTACCTCCTGTCTTGACTATTGCAACCTGCTCCTCGCCGGTCTCCTCCTGAATCATCTTTCACCCCTTCAATTTGTTCAAAACCCAGCTGCACGGCTTATCTTCCGCCAGTGTTGTTATGCTCACATAACCCCTCTTCTTAAGTCATTTCACTGGCTCCCCATCCATTTCCACATCAAACTGAATCTTCTCCTATAAGTGTATTAATTCTGCAGCTCCTCACTGTCTTTCCTCTCTTATCTCTCCTTATACCCTCCTTGGGAACTCCTCTATTCTG
The DNA here is from genome assembly GCA_033557465.1 of Ichthyophis bannanicus. Lineage (NCBI taxonomy): Eukaryota > Metazoa > Chordata > Amphibia > Gymnophiona > Ichthyophiidae > Ichthyophis > Ichthyophis bannanicus. Next base: position 1,159,557,935 of record CM066032.1, on the reverse strand, counting down.
GCAGGACTCTTTTATCTGTGCCCTTCTCTGCCATTGCCAACTTTAGACTGTGTTCATTCCATCTTGCTGCTCCATATACCTAGACCAAACTAATCAAGTCAGTATGTCACACTCCATCTCCGAAAACACAGTCCAAAACGTGATGTAGGTGGAAAAACACTTTATTTAATAGTAATAACGAAAACCTATTAACAACCCGACACAGGCCGTGTTTCGAAAACCTTCATCAGGGGTTGTTCGGGTAGGTACTAGAAACATAGAAACATACACAATAAGTTAAATTAAAAGTAAAAACAGTTGGGAAAGAACAAAATACTAATTAAAAACATAAAACATGCATATATACAAGGGGCTAGTATGTCCCCTCCTTTATTCTCAGTTCTCGGCAAAGATAACCGATATTCTTAAGAAAGAATGGCATATTCTCCAGTCTTTGCCGGCTTTCCAAGATCAGAATCTCATTGTCGCATATAAGCGCAATATCAGTCTTCGTAATCTTCTCGTACCCTCAGCACTCACAGAGAAAAAACTTTTAACACAGTATAAAGGTCAATTTCAATGTGGGAGATGTTCTGTCTGTCTCAATGTGTTACCTGTTAGAAACATATTTATTCACCCGACTACACATAGGAAGTTTTATATCAATGACTTCGCCAATTGTGATACACATAATGTGATTTATGTGATACAGTGCCCCTGCAAATTGTTATATGTAGGGAAAACTACTCGAAATATTAAGGTCAGGATTATGGAGCACAAGAGCTGTATCAGGAGGAATGTAAAAGATAAACCTCTGGTTTCTCACTGGCAAGCGCTTCAACATAAAGTCACCGATCTAAAAGCTTTTGTCATAAAGCAAGTGAAACCCAATTGGCGAGGTGGGGATATTAATAAAACCATCTTGAGGTTAGAACAGAGGTATATATTTCTATTAGATACTCTGGCTCCTAATGGCCTTAATTTAGATCAAGATTTTTCTGTTTTTTTGTAATTGATGGCTGTTCAGACCCTTCTTTTACCGTTTTAATGTCTTAGCCTCTTTTTAGCTGTGGCATGGCAAATTTGGAATATAACTAAGAAATTTGGAATATAACTACTTTTTACAGAGTGCTATTATCGATTGAACTTTTATAGATCCATTTACTTTAAGGAGGTTTAGCATTAGGGCTTAGCTAGCTGCTCTATTTAATTCTTTAGTTATTCAACTACTTTTTAACTTAGGTTGGTACTTCAATATTGCTACTACTGACTAGGTCTATAATATGGTTTAGCTAAGCTGCATAAATATTTCTTCAGGCTTGATTAGACTTCGTCGGTCTGTTAGCTTCCATCCTAGCTTTTTACGTCATTCTATTTCGTGCCGGGTGTTGGTATAGGATAAGAGACTGCTTCATTTGAAAGTACATTTTTTCTAAAGATTTATTACACTAGCCATTTCTATACCAGCCATGAGTTCTAGCGGTTCATTGATATGTCTTATGTAAATAGACTCCGCCTTTGCCACGCCCCTTTTGTTTCCCGCTCCACGCAAAGAATATAAGGCTTGCGCATGTGTCGGCGTTTCCCAGCTAGATGATTTTTGGCGTATTCGATAACGAGCTGCTTGATCTATAAGGCAGAAATATATGACAGTTATATATACTGGTAAGTTAGATCTTATCAATTATACCGCCATAGTTGTTTGCACCATCTTGATCCTAACTACGTAAAAGTAGATAGTTTACACTGTCTTGGATTTTCCATTTGTAAATATATTCAGGCGGTCAGTTTAGACTTTTCTCATCTGCTTCGCCATGGTTCTTCTGTTCTAACAACTTTAAAGTTCGACAAATATAGAATATGGATGCTTGGTTGCAACATCAGGTTTAACTACAGCTAGCCAATTTAATTCCTAAATAGAGATATTTTTCATCATGTAAACATATTTAGGAAGACTAGCTTGGGGACATCTCTGTCTTCACCTCTCCAATATGTTTGAATTTAAGATCGACATCTGACAACAGTCAATATGAGATGCTTTTTATGAAGCATTACCGGTACCCCTGAGTTCGAGTTTGACCTCCTCCCTTCCTAGCTCTCGGTACATTTACTCCGCACCTGCTGCTTCCATTGTTTTAATTTTGTTTCCTATTTTCTAAAGTCCTTTGGTCCTTTAGTTCTTTTAGTAGTTTATTTATTTATTTATTGTTTTACTGGTTGAGATAAAATATATTTTTTTAGATATATTATAGATGTTAGTTAAGTTACTATCTCCAATGTATACATATGCCTTAAATTTGTTTTCTTCATTTTAGTTCTTTTACTTCCATTCCCTATGAGGGCTACATGTCCATTATATCTACAACTAAGGTATTCCTAATGGTTTTATTTAATTTCAGTTTTAAGTCTTTTGTAATGTTGTTTTATTATTTGCTCTTAATTATTTAATTATACTTGCGTATCCACACTTTTTAGTATTCTTATTCTGTTTTATACATTTTATGTATAGTTGATTTATTTATTTATTTATTTACATGATTGGTTTTAATGTATATATGCATGTTTTATGTTTTTAATTAGTATTTTGTTCTTTCCCAACTGTTTTTACTTTTAATTTAACTTATTGTGTATGTTTCTATGTTTCTAGTACCTACCCGAACAACCCCTGATGAAGGTTTTCGAAACACGGCCTGTGTCGGGTTGTTAATAGGTTTTCGTTATTACTATTAAATAAAGTGTTTTTCCACCTACATCACGTTTTGGACTGTGTTCTTGGTACCACGTGATTCCTTGCCTCACCTGTTGGACTGACACTCCATCTCCGGCCCTATTCAAATCCAGACTAAAAACCCATTTCTTCAAGGCTGCTTTTAGATCCTGGTCCCCTTTTTCTCCTGCTCACCATCTAGGTGTATCTTTATCATTCCCCTGGACTTAACCTAATCCCTAGTTATTGTGTTGCCTGTGCTGATTAGATTGTAAGCTCTCCAGAGCAGGGATAGTCTCTGCATATGCCTTGTAGTGCTATACAAATGATAAGTAGGGACAACAGTTGACTGCATCTACTTTTATGCAATTTGCATGAATGCATTCCTGGAGGCATGAATTGGATGGCGGTGGGGTACAGCTATAATGTATGAGTATACTTACATGTATAGTGGAATTTTAGAAAGGATGTCTAGGAAGAATCTGATACATCTAGAGCAGAACATTCAAAAATCTGGGAGAGAGGCAAAGGATGCACATATAAGTGCCTTCTGAAATCGCTATATCTCCATCCCATAAAATAAACAACCCAGTAACTGTCTCTTGAAATGTGCCCCGTGCATGGGTGTAGGCCATTTTACAAATATGGATGTCCCCAAATTGCACGGCCTCAGAACCAGGTGCTTGCACGTCCCAGCCTGCCATTTCAGATACTCATTAGTGGTGGGCCAGTAATATATTTGGAATATGTATTTATGCACAGGTTTCTTAGAGCATTATGTGCTTTCCACTGGAAGAGCTACATCCATGAAACAAGTCCATTTTTCACCTTATTCATAACCAGAAGCAAGTATAAGCATGGATGTCTCACCAACCAGGGCCAGATGTGCTTGTGCTGTTCTGTAATCGCACTGTGATGCGCAGCTCTCTTGTTCCTCCCATCTGCGCCTCCACCATGCCCCTGTGCTACATAGACATTCTTATGCTAGGGATCAGGGCCAGCCCGTCCATTGAGCAAGAATGTTTTTTGCACAGGGCCCCGCGTTTCAGGGGACCCCGCGCAAAAAACATTCTTCATTAACACAAGTAGAAAAAAAAACAAACCGGCTGCTGCTGCTGCTGCCGCCGTGGCAGCGGCAGAATCAAATGTCCCGCCGCGGGGCCCCACCTGCCCGGCAGAGCCTCCCTTCACCATCAGCTCCCGAGTCCCTCCCAATGCGCGGGCTTTCAGAGCCGCGAGAGTTTCCCTTTCTTCTCGCGGCTCTGTTAATCTCGCCGGGGCTGATGGGATTTCCCATCAGCCCCGGCGGGATTAACAGAGCCGCAAGAGGTCAGAGAAGCTCTCGCGGCTCTGAAAGCCTGCGCATTGGGAGGGACTCGGGAGCTGATGGTGAAGGGAGGCTCTGCTGGGCAGGTGGGGCCCCGCGGCGGGACATTTGATTCTGCTGCTGTCACGGCGGCAGCGGCGGCAGCAGCCGGTTTGGGTTTTTTTAATCTATCAGGGCTGATGGGGGGAGGGGGGTTAGGACTGGTAATGGGCTTGGGGGGGTTAGGACTGGTAATGGGCTATGGGGGGGGGGGCTAAGACTGGAAGTGGGTTGATGGGCTACGGGGAGTTAGGACTACTAATGGGCTATGGGGGGGCTAAGACTGGAAGTGGGCTGATGGGGGGGTTAGGACTGGAAATGGGCTGATGAGGGGTTAGGATGTAATGGGCTATGGGGGGCTAAGTCAGGAAAAGGGCTGATGGGGGGTAGGACTGGTAAAGGGCTATAGGGGTGGCTAGGACTGGAAATGTGCTGATGGGGGGGTTAGGACTGGTAATGGGCTATGGGGGTGCTAAGACTGGAAATGGGCTGATGGGGCATTAGGACTAGTAATGGGCTATGGGGGGGCTAGGACTGGAAATGGGCTATGGGGGGCTAGGACTGGAAATGGGCTAATGGGGGGTTAGGACTGGAATGGGCTGTGGGGAGGCTAAGACTGGAAATGGGCTGATGGGGTTAGGACTGGTAATGGGCTATGGGGAGGCTAAGACTGAAAATGGGGTGTTGGGGGGGCTTAGGACTGGAAGTGGGCTGATGGGGGGCTTAGCACTGGTAATGGGCTATGGGGGGCTTAGGATTGGTAATGGGCTATGGGGGGGGGCTAGGACTGGTAATGGGCTGGGGGGTGGCTAGGACTGGAAATGGGCTGAGTGGAAGGAGGGCTTGAACTGAAAATAGCTGATGGGGAGGGGGCTTGGAATGGAAATGGGCTGTAAGGGGAGGGAGCTAGGATTGGAAATGGGCTGAGTGAGGGGGGGCTAGGACAGGAAATGGGCTGATGGAGGGCTAGGATAGGACTGGAAATGGGTTGTTGGGGGTGCTTGGATTGAAATGGACCCATGGAGGGGCTAGAACTGGAAGTAGGCTCATGGGGGGCTTGGATTGGAAATGGGCTGAGTGGAGGGGAGCTAGGATTTGACATGGGCTGATGATGGTGGGGCTAGGAAAGGACTAGAAATGGGCTGATGGGGGGCTGGGATTGGAAATGAGCTGATGGAAGGACTCGGATGGGTGAGCTCTGACTTGAAATGGGCTGATGGGGGTTAGGACTGGTAATGGTCTATGGGGGCTAAGACTGAAAATGGGGTGATGGGGGGCTTAGGACTGGAAGTGGGCTGATGGGCTTAGGACTGGTAATGGGTTATGGGGGGCTTAGGACTGGTAATGGGCTATGGGGGGCTAGGACTGGTAATGGGCTGGGGGGTGTCTAGGACTGGAAATGGGCTGAGTGGAAGGAGGGCTTGAACTGCAAATAGCTGATGAGGACGGGGGCTTGGAATGGAAATGGGCAGAGTGGAAGGAAGGCTTGAACTACAAATAGCTGATGGGGAGGGGGGCTTGGAATGGAAATGGGCTGTGAGAGGAGGGAGCTAGGACTGGAAATGGGCTGAGTGAGGGGGCCTAGGACAGGAAATGGGCTGATGGAGGGCTAGGATAGGACTGGAAATGGGCTGTTGGGGGGGCTTGGATTGAAATGGACTTATGGAGGGGCTAGAACTGGAAGTAGGCTCATGGGGGGCTTGGATCGGAAATGGGCTGAGTGGAGGGGAGCTAGGATTTGACATGGGCTGATGGTGGGGCTAGGAAAGGACTAGAAATGGGCTGATGGGGAGCTGGGTTTGGAAATGAGCTGATGGAGGGACTCGGATGGGGGAACTAGGACTGGAAATGGGCTGATGCGGGGACTAGAAGGGTGCGGATGCTGGGTGGGGCTGGAACTAGAAGGGAGCTGATGTTGGGGGAGGATTAGAATGGGATAGAGCTGGGAGAGTGAAATGGAGAGGGAAAAAATATTTTGTGTGGGAGGGAAGACAAATCTACAATTGGCCGGATATTGGGAGAGTAAGTGGGGATTGAGGATGGCGGGGTAAAATTTGAGTGGATGAAATAGGAATGAGGAAAGAGCAAAAGGAGAAAGATTAGTATGTTAAAGCAGATGTAGAGAGAGAATGGAAAAAAACTAGAAGAGTGAAGAAAGGACAAATGGACAGCAGACGATGGAGAGTTAGCAGAAGACACGCAGAAACCAGAAGAAAGTGGCTGGAGCAATTGCAACTGAAAAAAAATGCACAAAAGGTAGAAAAATATCTCTTTATTGAATTTATTAATTGAAATATGCCAGCTCTGCGCTTTGTTTAGTACAAGAGGAAATTAATTTATAGTTTTATTTCTACAGTGTTGTTGGGCTTTTGGGGTTCCCAGTTTAATTATTGTCTTCCTGTTTCTACATTGTGATTTCTTGTTTGGTGACGGTCTATGTTCTGCACGTGTAACTGAGCTGAGGTATTCTGTTTATGTAATTCCTATTTGACATTGCCACTTGTTCTCTTTCCCCAGTAGGTCATGTATTGTTGTTCTCTGAAATGTATTGGTTTAATATTTGTAGTGTTGCCTTTTGATAGGTAGAGTCTTGTGCTTTGTGAGTCCTGGTAGTGCTGCTATGATATGGCGGGTTTGCTATGGGTTCTAAATGGGCAGTGTTTGTAGTAGTTCCTAATGTGCCTGGCAGTTGTCACTGGATTATAGTAATGTAGAAATCTTTTAGTCTTTCTTTATCCATACACTCATTAAGAGGCATGTTTACTAAAAGTTAGTGTATGGTAACATTATGCAAATATTTATGCAAATGAGGTCCCTTATGCAAATGAGGCCCCACACCGAGTCTCTGCACATGGCCCCGCACCCCCCTGGGCCGCCCCTGCTAGGGATGTCTATATATCTGCTTCAAAAATGGGTCCGAGGACATTTCCATGATTTCCCCATGTGAATGCTCATTTTCAGACTCCCATGAAAGGTTGTGTGTTACTGGCAGTCATTGTAGGAGACTATTTTATAAAGACACGGGCATATGTTTAACATTTCACATAGGTACCCTGTAAACAGCAAATGAGCCTTTAAAAATGACCATGTTATTATTATTATTGTTATAAGTCTGAGCTTTTATATACAACAATACAAATTCCCAGGTTCCCAAATAAGCACACTGAGTTGCAGTCTTGCAGAGAGCACACTAGGTTGCTTCAACAATTTTGATTTCTATAAATTCAGAAGATTGTACTTGGTTTTATGGGAAAGTATTTGAAAGAAGTACTAATGAAGAAGTGACAAGTGCAATAAAAAATCATGCTTCTGGTAATCATGGGGTTAGAGCTTGATTTTTTAAAAGTATGCAATTTTTAGCAGTCACTCAGTAACATCTTTTCTCTCTGTAACGGCAACTGGAAGATATGTAAAATAAAAGATCACTTCAGAACATCTACCGATTCTATAAACAGTCAAGATAATGATCCTGCTTTTGAATGTGCCGTTATTTTCAGTCTCATAGTGGTGAGCTGCAGGAATTATAGATCATCACTATAATCAAGATAGTGCAAAGAGGGAACTAACAGCTGCCAGTAAGGACTTGTGGTCTGTAACCAATTTAAACTTCTTCCAGAGATGTAAAAGTGGCATGTCATTACTCTAAATATGAAAACCACTGTTTCTTTATTTGGACTGTGTTTCTCAGTGTTGGTAGAAATATGAGATGCTGTAAGAGGTTCCTCAGTCACATCTGAAAGCGCAGCTGCCATTGCTGGAGAGGAGGTAACACAAGCCAATTTAGGGACCCTTTTACTAAAATGCATTATGTTTTGGCACTTAAGGGGTGCCTCCAACCCTTGTGTTAAGTGCAAAGACTCCATGGTAACTGCTGGAGGCATGACCAACGTGTTTCCAATGTACAGATGTATTTCATAATGTATTGCGCTATTACAGGGCTGGCACAACCATGAGGTGAACTAGGCAGTTGCTTAGAGTGATAAAGTTCTGGGGCTGCCTCATAGCTGCTGCTGCTACCCCTCTCTCAATGCCATTGAAATTGGGATACAGGGTGTGCTTAAAATTTCTGGCACTGCATCACAGTTCTAATTTAATCTAATCTAACAGAGTTTTATATATCGCAACGATCCCAATTAAAAAAAGGTTCTGTGAGGTTTAACAGCAAGAAAAAAAATGAACATATAAAAAGAAACAAAAAGGATACTAATCCCTATTAAATAACCAAGTTTTCACACTTTTATGGAATTGACAAAGAGAAGGGATACATTTCAATTGTTTAGGTAATTCAGACTAATGTTGTGCCGCCATGAAAGGAATTATATACATAAGGCATGATTTAAAACAAACACCTTTATGGGGAGGCAGAGCCAGAAGGGTCCAAGATGTCTGCCTAAGTCTCAAGCTATCCTAATCTTAAAAAGAATTCTTGTCTCCCCGCATTACAGAGTTCGCATACCCAGCGTTTTATCGAACTATACTGTGTAGGAGATGTCTACCGGGAAACCCGCAAGACTGGAATACAATTTACCAACAAGCTCTGGAGTTAAGCGAGCCAAATCTGATCCTCCCTCGCCAGGGAGAGCCTGACAGGATTACAAGAAGTCCTTGCTGAAATTTGAGCAGTGTGTGAAATGGTGGCATCAAATGGAGAAATGCTAAGTGAGCTGCAAGCGGATATTGTTGAGCTGAAGAAATGAAAATGCAAGTCGCAGCGCTCTCGGAAAATTTAAGTTGCCTATCATACTTGGTCTCTATGGTTCCAAAGTTGCTGAGAATAACCTTTGCATTACCATTTGAGATTGAAAGGTCCCATAGGATACCGACGCACCCGGGCCCCAACGTAAGGCAGCCATGCCCTATTATTATGTGTATCCTAAGGCATTCTCAAGCAACGCAGATTCTGACAGTTGCCAGATCAGATACTTCCCTCAAGGTGGATGGGCAAAAGGTGGCTTTCTTTCCTGACTTCCACAAAGCGACGGTTGAAAGAAGAAAGCAACTGCTTGCTTTTCGTCCCAGGTTGCAATTTCTAGAGGCCCGATATGGCCTCCTCTTTCCAGCCAGGCTCCGTGTCACCTTACATAATCAAACGCGCACGTTTGATGACCCTGCCGCACTAAGGGCTTTTGTGGAAGAAAATGAGGCTATAAAGATGAGCTGAAAGGATTTAAGTAGCAGCAGACAAATACAAACTCTGGAACCTAAGTTCGAGGTGTCCGGCCAGTGGAATGAAGGAAAGAATCGTGGAAGGATGCAAAAGGACATCGTGTGACAATGTCATGTAGCAGTTGCTGTGTGACTATGAAGAGTCAGTTTTGGTTTCAGTCTTGGGCATATGGTGTAGCACAATTTGTTGGGTATGTTCTGAAATAATGGCATGTTCAAAGTTAGGGGGAGAAGTTAGTCCTGTTGTTTGAGGGGATTAGGCGGTAATCGGGTAATGCTGACTCACCCGTTTAAACCCATTAGTTGGGGAAGGTTTGTGTCTCCTTGTGGTTTAAAATTTGGGGAAACTGTCAAAGTAGCTCTCTGTACTTGCAAAATGCTATTATATATTTCATTTTCATAGTTTTATTGTAATGTGCTTATGCTGAACCCTCTGGATATCTTGCCCCATGAGCTCTCTTAAATTTCTTTCATTGAACGTGAAGGGCATAAACAACCCAATCAAGCATAAAAAGATTTTGTTATTCTGTAAGAAAGAGCAAGTAGACGTGGTCCTATTACAAGAAACACGGCTGCCGACAGCAGAAACCAAAAAATTGGGCCCAGGAAATTTCATGCTAGTGGCTCACTCCCCGGCCGTTCAAAAGAAAAATGGTGTAGCTATCCTAATTAAGAAAAATTTGATGCCAGTGATAGAGGTTTCACACACTGACTTAGCAGGCAGATGGACATCAGCCCTACTGCAAATAAGTGGGAAGAAGTTAGCCATATTAAACATATATGCTCCCAACATGGACGATGTATTGTTTTATCCAAAGGTAGTGGATGAGCTACTAGTATTAGCAAAGAATGAACTTGTTATGGGAGGAGATTTCAATTTAGTTCTAGATCCGTTGATAGACTGCAAGCCATATTGCTCTCACAGATACCAGCATGCCAGTTCAGTGGTTCTATCTATAATGTAGGAAGTCGGACTCTCGGATATTTGGAGATTAAAACATCCTAATGATAGGGACTATACGTTTTTCTCCCTTCCCCATAAGTCACATTCACAAATAGATTACTTTCTTATTTCCAAAACCTTAATCTCCTTGGTTACGAAAGCTGATATAAATCTTGCCCAAATCTCAGATCATGCGGCTATAAGTTTCTCCCTGTCTTTTGGGGAAAATGATGACCTCAAACCTAGTTTTTTCTTCAATAGAACCCTTTTGGGTAATAAAGGGTTCTGTGAGTATGTAAGTCAGGGAATAGGGGAACATTTTGAAACAGACCTCTCAGGAGAGACCCCTGGGTGAGCTTGGTGGGAGGGATTTAAGGCATTCATGCGAGCCAAAATAACCAGCTATACAATTAGAATGAATAGAGAAAAGAAAGCTAAATTAATAGGTTTAGATTCGCAAATTAAAGCAGGAGAAAGACTGCTGATCTCCAGATCTGAGACAGGTATTCTGCTTTGTTTACAAAGGTTGAGATTTCAATATAACCAAATATTAAGCAAGGATGCTGTGCAATTGCTATCCCATCAGCAGTCTAGATTCTTTTTTTTTTTTTTTTTTTTTTTTTAAAATTTTATTTTCATTTTGCAACAAACAAAAGAAACAACACACCAAAAGAGACAAAACAAGTATACAATAAGGAAAAGTAAACCCATTACCCCCCACCCCGGTGCTTCTTCTCTACCCGTTTATATCAGCATGTGAGCGCTTCCAATTAACAGTGATTATACATCAAACGATCAAAAAAAAAAAAGTATCCACAATACAGCATGATCATGAGACAGAGATATATACAAAGTTAGACAGTCAGATGAGAGCATTTAGCAAAATGTACATATTCATTGAGCATCTTCCATTGAGACCGATGAGAAGGAGTCTGAACGGAGGAAGCGAGCAGACGAGGTAGTTGTTCATATTTACTGTAGAGACAGGCATGATTCCACCATTCATTGAGGCTCAGATGGGAACTAATTTCCCAGTATTACTTAATTAGGGAAATAGCAATGCCAAGCATAAAGTTCAAAAGGAGATAAGCCATTTTTGGGAGAGAGGGGATCCCCGCAACTGGGAGAAGTCCCACTATCCTCCAAGAAAGGGACTCCTGAGAGTGCAATATAGATTAAATACGACCCCAGACCCGACGCCAGTTATACTGTAGTGCGGGATATTCATGCATAACATGAAGTAATAGACCTATGGCCACAGGACGTGTCCAGCAACCATTACCCTGAGTAGTGTTCCATTTGTCTAATCTGTGAGGAGTGTAAAAACACTGGTGGGCTAGAAAGAAGAGGGTCTGAGTGAGTGAGGCGGGTCGGGAACCCGTGTCCCTCTGCTCCAGATAAGGCTCCATTGCTCCGAGGTTAAAGTCACATGCAATTCGCTCTCCCATACTTTCTGCGCTATAGAGGTATCTCTAGTGATAGCATTACATAAGGTTTAGTAAAATTGGATACTACACCCGGTGAACTACCGAGAGATCGGAAGTCTCCAATAAACCTTATGCAGAGAGTGCCGATGGCGGGAGTACTCTAGTGCTCCGAATGCAATGCTGAAGTTGCACTGACCAGAGTCGGGAGTCGAAAGGTTGCATAAGAGTATTAAAGGCACCTAAAGTGTCGAAAAGCATTGGTGGGTAGTGGGAGTCTAATGGGAGAGTCATACCAGGGAGTAAGGTAAGAGGAATCCGGTGAGCAAAGGCCCGCTACTATATCTAGCCACACAGGTCTGCTCGGTACTGGAGCTTCCAACCAACGAGCACCTTGTTTGAGAAGAAAAGATTGAGGGAAACTTGAGTAAAATCGCCACCAAGTAGTAATGGAGCATTGGCGGAGGCCGAGGCCAACTGCGCAAAACTTGCATAGTAAGCAGGGTTGTCCACAGTCGGGGCATAGTGCAAATACACGTGAATTCACTATCTCCAACCTCAAGGTGTACACGGGCCCATCTACCCTCCATGTCAGCGCTAATATCAGGTACAGTAGCGTGCAAAGACTTCTTAACCAGAATGGCTATCCCGTACCATTTGGAAACGGTGGGAGAATAGGCAGCTACCATGTGAGGCCTAGCATTGAGTTTCAGTGTTTCAGCAGAGTGTAATGCGTTTCCTGAAGAAACACCAAATCAACATGCTCGTGGCTAAGATAGCTAAGGATTTTCTTTCCTTTGAGTGGACCAGTAATGCCTTTGACGATGAATAATAAGATTTTACATAAGGCCATTCAGAAAAGTTAAAATTCTGAGCATGATAGCACACATAATTTCACTGTGTCCCTCAAACTGACTGTATCTAGCTGTACACTTGACATAGGAAAAATAAGCTAATATAATACAATGAAGCGCCCCACATTAACAAAGAAAACCGCAGTACGGTAGAGGAGAAGCAAAACCCCAAAATTACTGGCGACCATGTGTCTGCGGGGAGAAACCCCAGAGAAGGCCGAAATTGAAAAAACATATAACCTGTAGGACTGTGCGTGCTCCGAATCCGACCGAGGCACACATCATGAAGGGATAGGAGACCAAAGACAAAAGTCATACAGAGAAAGAAAGAAAGTCCAGGCTATTTCTGTGCTGGGCTATGACCGCCGCATCGGGCCCTTCAAAATGGCGGACAGAGCCGGCAGATAAGAGTCCAAGATTTGGGATTAGCGCATCTGCTCTGCTTCTTTGGAGTCCAAAAATGTTGATAGTAGATCAGGATCCTCGAACGTCCTGGTCTGGTTGTGGAGAGTCACTCGGAGCTTCGCTGGATACAACAGGCCAAAGCGAGCCTGTAGCTGTTGAAGTCGAGGGCGAAGAGCAAGGAGTTTCTTCCGACGGTCAACGGTAGGCTTTGCCAAATCAGGAAAGAAGGAGACCTTACGACCTTCAAATTCCAAATGATGATTCGCTCGGGCAGCATGTAAAATTTGTTCCACTTGTTGATATCGTAGCAAGCTGAAGATAATAGGCCGGGGGGTCGTGCGGTTGAGCGCCATGCGGGCAGGAACACGGTGTGCTCGATCGATTTCCAGTTCTCTGTGAAAAGTGATCTTCAGCAAGGAGGGAAGAGTTTTGAGCAAGAATTCTCTTATATCTCCTGCTTCCACCCCCTCCGGCATTCCGAGGAGCCTCACATTGTTGCGACGGGCTCGATTATTGCTATCTTCCAACTCCTTTTGAAGATTCTGTATCTGGCGCTCAGCCTTGTCCAGTTTGCCCAAGCGCACCTCGTGCGAGTCGAGGACCCCCGCCATATTGTCCTGCCGTAATGAAAGACCTTCAAGTCGGTCCTGGAGCACTCCAAAGTCTTCTCGCATGGCTCGAAGCGCTTCTCCATTGGACTGCACCAATTCCTTCACGCCGCGTATTTCCTCCAAAATCTCCAGGTGCATTGCGGGGTTTTCACGAAATGGAACCATCTTCTGTGGGGAGGACACCTCTGTTTTGGAGCGTTTTCCGTGAGAAGAAGAAGGAGACCCGAAGTCCAAGCGCGCTGGTTTATGGGCCGCCATCCCCCCCGAGGTGCCCCGGTCAGCTCGGAGCGAAATAGTAAATTTATATAGGTATTAAGTCAGGATTCTGAGTAGGCCTCTCGGGAGCTTCAACGCAAAGCGTCCTACCCGCTGGACATCAGGCTCCGCCCCCCCAGCAGTCTAGATTCTACTTGGAAAATAATAAGGCTGAAAGTCTGTTAGCAAATACTTTAAAACCCCGCGTGGCAAAGTCTAGAATAGAGTTAATTAAAGGGGAAAAGCAAGAGATCTTAACAAAGAGTTCAGATATAGTAGAGGCCGTGCATTGCTTCTATGCAAAATTATATGCCTCCGAAGTTAAATGAGAGCGGAAGACTTCCAGACACTGCTAGGACATATTACACATCCTACTCTCACTGACTCGCAAGCCTTAGAGTTAGATAGTGCTATAACGGCCAATGAGATCAGAGATGCTATAAAAACAGGGAAATCTGGGAAAGCGGTAGGGCCTGACAGAATTCCTTTTGAATTTTATCAAGCTTTTGAGAACGAGCTAATTCCATACATGTTGGGATACTATAATCTTTTGAATGATCAACTGCCTGCAGTAGGCTCGTTTTATAATGCAACAATAGTATTAATACCCAAGCCAGGTAGAGACTCACAAAAAGTGGAGAACTATCGGCCAATCTCATTATTGAACGCTGATTATAAGCTTTATGTCTCCATTTTGGCCCGCAGGTTAACAAAAGTAGTTACAGATCTTATTTATCCTGATCAATGTGGCTTCATAATGGTAAGATCAACGTCGGATAATGCTCGGCTCCTGTTAAATCTATTAACGGTAGCTGAAACTCAGGAAAAACCTCTAATGGGCCTATCTCTATTTACACTGCAGTGTAAATAGTTTATGTATATAGTTAACCCAGTTATCCAAGTTTGTACTCCTGTTCAATGTAAAACCTGACAGTTTGTCGTTATGGTCATTTTGTTATGATGTAAACCGCGCTGATTCTAAATAGCGCGGTATATAAGAAACTGTAATAAATAAATAAAATAATAAATAAATCTCTAGATGCAGAGAAGGCCTTTGACTGGTTAGAGTGAGGTTTTTTGACCCAGACTCTGAAATGGTTTGGCTTTGGAGAAAAATTCATACATTTAATCCAGATTCTGTACACCAATCCTGCAGCTCGTATCTATGCAAATGGGACTCTTTCATCCTCTTTACCTCTGTATAGGGGGACCAGACAAGGTTGCCCCCTTTCACCTATGTTATTCAATCTAGCTCTCAAACCCCTAATGCTGCTAATTCGATCTCACAAAGAGATACGCGGTGTTGAGATTATGGATATGGAAGTCAAAGTCTCGGTTTATGCTGATGATTTGCTACTATTTATTCACCCCTCCTCCATTGGAAACCTTTTAAACCGTATAGGAAAATACTCATATTTGTCTGGTTATAAAATCAACTTGATGAAATCTGTAGCATTTCCAATGAATAAATGGACTTTCAAATCAATGATCGACCCCTATTCCTTTGTATGGGCTTCTAAAGAAGTCAAATATTTAGGAGTGAGATATTTGAGTAGTACAGATGAAACAATAGACATTAATGCAAAAATATTAGCAGAAATGGTCCAATTATTTACAAGACAATGGTACACCTTGCACTTATCATGGTGGGGTAAATTAGAATCAATAAAAATGGTCTTAACTCTGAAGATTAATTATGTTCTAGAAATGCTTCCAGTAAGATTCCCTCCTAAATTTTATCACTCCGTAGAGCGTTAGCTATTAGATTTTTTGTGGCAAGGCAAACCTCCCAAAATAGCAACTAGCAAATTAAAGGCAAAAAAGAACATGGGGGGAGTCCATTTCCCAGATTTTAAGAATTATCATGTCGCATATCGCCTTAAGCAAGGTGCATTATGGTGCACTGAAGGAATTAAAGAGGGGAATCCAATTTGGTTAGAAGTGGAGAAACGATTAGCTACTCCGATCCCAACGTCGCTATTAATAGGTATGAAATTGCCAGACTCCTTCCCATTTGGTAGAATAATAACCGCAACTCAAGAAGCGTACCACTTTTTTGCTCAGGCAGTAAGCAAGGACACTTCCCTTTCGCGTCAGGTTCCCATTTGGTACAATACTTGTTTTAAAATCGGTCAGAAGATAGTCTCGAGGAAAGCTTGGCAAAATAGAGATATATGGACGATAGGCTAACTGGCTTTATCTTTGACTTGGAAACCTTTTAAAGAGCTACAGTGTGATTTTAAGCTGCCAAACTCCTTTCAATTCCAATGTCTACAATTAATACATTGTCTATCCACGGCGAAAGTGGATGTTGATAAATTAGCTTTGGAATGGGACCTGAAAAAGATCGTGGAAACTTGTGTCTGTGAAAAAGGCACAGCCTCAAGTTTCAATGCTATCTTAATCCTGGAATTACCGATATTTTTTGCAGACACTGAATACCGTTGGGGTCATAAATGACCCCACAACGAATTTTAATTGTTAACCATGAAACATTTAAACTAAACAGACAAAATATTATTCCAAATTACTTATTTATTATATGAAGGTTAAATGTTTTGAAATTTAATGCTTTATCATAAAATTACATGAAGAAGAGTTGCCATGAAATCAGTTTTTGCATGCACTTGATGAACACAGTAAAGTACTACAGTCATTTGCATGAGACAGACAATTTCTGAATGTTCTTTGCAAACATTGCACTTGCAGGAGGTGCAAACTATGTTGATTTTCTTGTCTTTTTCTCTGGAACAGCAAGGCCACGGGTCCCGTCCGCGTGGCCGCTCCTAACCGGGGGGGTGGCGGGCCGTTCGCCCCGCCCCCTCTCGGTTGCGGCGGCGCGCGGCTGGTTACTGCCCGCGCGGCCGGGCGCCTCATTGGCTCCCCGTGGCGTTTTAAACGCCCGGGAGCCAATGGGAGGCTGGGCCGCGGCGGCGGGGGGGGGGGGATAAGTGGCGCGGGGACCCAGCTCTGCATCGGCAGTTGCTGGGTCAGGGCTGGAGGCTCCGGTTGTGTGCGGGCTGGCTGCGCCGGATTCGACTGGCTGTGGAGGGCCTGTGGCTGCAGCCTGAGGCAGCACGTGCTACGGTGCTGTCTACGGCGCTCCGGGAGGCAGCGATTCAGTGACGGGGGACTCGGAGGCTCGTGGCTCTCCAGGCAAGTTGTTTGCACTGTGGGTTGTTCCTCTCTATCGGCATAAGGATTGCTTTCAGTATTATTAATTGCTGGGACACACTGAGCGTCCTCTCTCTCCACTAAAAAAAAAAAAAAAAAAATTCTCTCTCCTTGCCTTCAGCCTATTATTTGGCCATGGCTGGCGGGGGCAAGAAGGGGGGTGCCTGTAAGCGCCACGGGACGGGGAAGGCCAAGCCTGCTGGTCCGGGGAGGGGAGAGCCTGTCCCTGTGGGGCGCCCGGCTCCTATTAGAAGAGGGACAAGGGGCAGGGCTCCGAGCCGTGGTCCGACGTCCGACCAGGGGTCTAGCCCGGTCCCCAGGCGGGCAGGTAAGGGGGTTTCAGCTGGTCGGGCAGCTGGGGGCCGGCGTGGCCGGTCTCCAGCCCCGGCTAGAGGTGCTTTGGGGCGGGGAGCGGCCCCTGATGGCCCGGGGGGGCTAATGGTCCCAGGGGGGGGAGCGAAGGGGTGGCTCCTCCGTCGGACAACGTGGGTATGGACGCTGCGAGTCAGGGGGGTCCATCTGCTCCCGCTGGGGCGGCCTATTCCCCCGCATGGGCGCATTGGCAGGGCGGGGGTCAAGGCCCTTCCCGTGCGGAATGGCTAGGGGCGTGGCAGCCGCCTTGGCCAGGGGTGGGTTCGCCTTCGCCTTTCCCTGTTTTTTCTCCGCAGGTTTCGCCCGGCTGGCACTACTGAGGGCAACCGTGTGGGGTTCCTGCTGGACAGACGGACGGTGGGAGGGCGAGCACCAGTGGAGGCCCCGCGTCTTCGGGAAGTGGAGGAGGAGCGGAAGCCTCAGCGTTGACAACACCGGAGACGGGCGCGTCTTCTGCGGTGGCAGCACCGGCGGCAGGTGAGTTGGCGGCTGGGAAAAAGGCGGGGGAGGGGGTAAGAAGCGAGCGACCAAGCGCAAGCGGGGTTCCGGTCGCCGGCGGCGGCGTTCGGGGTCCTCCTCTTCTTCATCTTCGGAGTCTTCGTCCGACTCGGTGTCAGACGACTTGGCCGGGAGTCCGGGGGCCACTGGTGGGGAGGTCGGCGTTGGACAGGTGGGTTCGGGGGTCGGCGTGGGGCAGGTGGGTTCGGTGCCTTCGGTGGCGTTTTTCTCTGAGTTATGGGAAGGGGTGCCGAAGAAGCTGCGGAAAAAGATTGTAAAACGTCGTTACGTAGATATTTTCCGCTTACTCGAAGGTCGTAAACGGTCGGGGGATAGCCGACGGAAGCGTAAGGAGGACGAGAAAGGCGGGTAGGGTCAAGAGAGTGGCTCGGAATGTCGTTAATTGGACTCGGTCTTTCTTGAGGTTGGCGAGTGTATGGGGTCATTCCCATCCGGAGCAGTACGGTATGCTGTTGGCTTATGCGGACTCTATACTGGAGGCCTCACAGACTCATGATGGTTGGGCTTGGCTCAACTATGATGAGAAATTCCGTGATAAGATGGAGGAGAATCGCCTATTGTCGTGGGGGACCCAGGATATTAATCTTTGGTTAACGCAGATGGCCATCAGACCGGGCGGGGGAATTATGGGTGGGCAAAGAGGTGGAGTAGCCACCCCTGCGCGGGCGGATCGGCCCTTTCGATCAGGCGTGCCCCCTGTTTTGCAGAGAACTCCAGGGGGGGAGGAGCGGGGGACCTGTGCTGGCGTTTCAACAAGTCTTCCTGCCCCTTTCCGGATTGCAAATTCCGGCACGCCTGCTCCGTCTGTAATGGGGGTCATTCAGCTCTCAAGTGTGTCAGGAAGAATGGCGGGAGCGGGTCAGCCCCCGGCCACAAGTAGCGGGGACGTCTGGAGCTTGGCCCCCACCCCGGTTGCGATTGATGTGTTAGGCCCCTGGCTTAAGAAGTATCCGAAGCGACAGGTCAGCAGTCTTTTGGAATCTGGGTTTAAGGAGGGGTTTCCCATACCGGTGGTGGGTTGTGTAGGGGTACACAAGGCGAGGAATTCGCCTTCGGTCCGGCGCTTCGCGCAGCTGGTACATGATAAGTTGGCTACTGAGCTGGCATTAGGTAGGGTGGCGGGTCCTTTCACAGAGCCCCCTTTTGCAGGGTTCGTGGTTTCTCCGCTGGGTATCATTCCGAAGAAGGAGCCGGGGAAGTATCGCCTGATACATAATCTCTCGTTTCCTATTGGTTCCTCAGTGAATGATCACATTCCTAAAGTTTTGTGTGCGGTACGGTACGCATCCTTTGATGAGGCCATGGAGCTGGTACGAGCCAGTGGGCCGGGGTGCTTGATGTCCAAAGTGGATATTGAATCTGCTTTCCGTTTATTGCCGGTGCACCCTTCTGCTTTCCATTTGTTGGGGTTTTGCTTCGAAGGGCAATTTTACTTCGATAAATGCATGCCTATGGGCTGTTCGATTTCCTGTGCGTATTTCGAACAGTTTAGCTCCTTTTTGCACTGGGCATTCGTGGACTGGGTGGGATGCGGTTCGGTTGTGCATTATTTAGATGACTTCCTCTTTGTGGGGCCAGCGCAGACGGGGCAGTGCAAGGCTTTGTTGGAGGGTTTTGTCCAGTTGGCCCAAGTGTGGGGTGTTCCATTGGCATCCGAGAAGACGGCGGGTCCGGCGACTACACTTACCTTTCTGGGGGTGGAGTTGGATTCTGTGGCGTTGGTGGCTCGCTTGCCGCAAGAGAAAGTTGCCAGTCTGCGGGTGTTGGTCGCCAATGCGCTGGGCTCTAGTAAGCTAACGCTGCGGGAGATGCAGTCTTTGGTGGGGTCCCTGAATTTTGCATGTCGGGTGATCCCGATGGGGCGAGTATTTTTGCGCCGGTTGTCCGCTGCTACTTCGGGCGTCTCTAGGCCGCATCATCGGATCCGGCTGTCCGGCAGCTTGCGGGCAGACCTGCGGATTTGGGACGATTTTCTTCGTGGCTTCAATGGTACAACGGTGCTGAGAGACCCGGAGGTGACTTCTGCGGATTTGCAGTTGTATACGGATGCAGCGGGGAGTTCTGGTTTGGGGATTTATTTTGGGGGCGCATGGTGTGCGGAAGGCTGGCCTCCGTCCTGGCGAGCGGTGGGGCTTATGCAGAATATTACCTTCCTCGAGTTGTTTCCCATTTTGGTGGTACTGTCGTTGTGGCCGGATAGACTCCGCAATCGCAGAGTACGCTGGTGGTGCGACAACGAGGCGGTAGTGTCGGTGATCAATAACTATTCCCCAAGATGTCAGCCGGTAGCTGACCTGATGCGGCAGGTGGTGTTTTCATGCTTGCGGTTGAATTTAGTGATTAAGGCTCGTCATATCCCTGGGAGTCATAACCAGATTGCTGATGCTCTTTCCCGTTTCAAGTGGGCGCTGTTTCGGACCTTGGCGCCGGATGCGGACGACGCGGGATCGGCGGTCCCGGAGCATTTATGGCGGATTGGCCTCCAGGAATGATCGAGCTGTTGCGGCAGTCTGTCTCCTCAGCGACATGGGTCACGTATCAACGTGGCTACTGCAGTGTGGTGTCCTTCTTGCTACTCCATGGATGGCGGCCCGGGCGGGCCTCGGATTTGCTGATGGGTCAGTATGTGGCGGCGGCTAAAGAACAGGGCTTGTCACGGGCCACTACCCGACGGAACATAGCAGGGTTCGCCTTTTTCGCAAGGGCTTTCGGGTGGGGGGGGCGGGAGGGGGATTTCTAATGCGTACGTTGTTGCGGGGTTGGGAGCGGTCCAGTCCCTCGCCCGGGGATTGGCGGCGTCCTATTACGCATGACCTACTGTGTCGGTTGTGCGGGGCTTTGCCGCAGGTGGTGTCCTCCTGCTATGAAGGGGTGCTTTTTCGGGCCGTTTTTTCGTTAGCCTTTTTCGGCGCATTTCGGGTGGGCGAGCTGGTTTCGGAGTCGGGGCGGCTTCACAATGGGAGGGAGGTGCAAGTGCGTCACGTGCACTTGCTCGGGAGTAGGGTTCGTATCCGCCTGGCCCGTTCTAAGACGGATCAGGCGGGTAGGGGTCTGTGGGTGGACTTGGCAGCGGTTCAGGGTTCCCCCTCGTGTCCGGTCGCGTTACTGCAGGCGTACTTACGCGTTCGTCCGGAGGTGGATAGTAGCCTTTTTATCCATCTGGACGGGCGGGTTCTTACGCGCTTCCAATTTACCGCAGTGCTGCGCCTGGCTTTACGACAGATAGGTGAGGAACCTGGTGCCTTTGCCCCTCATTCCTTCCGAATTGGAGCGGCAACCAGTGCAGCGGTGGCTGGACTGCCCGATCAGGAGATACAGCGCATTGGGCGATGGCGGTCGGGAGCCTTCCAGAGCTACGTGCGTTTGTAGGGGAGTGGGTGGGGGGGGCATTAACGGGGCTGTTCTTTGTCTTTCAGGTGTGGGGCAGCGATGCTGTTGGATTTTGGGCCACTCCTTTGTCTTCTGGGCGGGTCGGCGAGCAGCGATGCGCCCAGTGGGGCTGAATTTGGGACTTCCTGAGCGGGCGGTGACGATCACATGGCTGGGCGAACGCGGACTCCGGTGAATCCAACTCCTGCCTTTGCTTCGGCACCTCCAGCGTTCCCGAGGCACCCCGGATGTGTTACTGCTCCACTTGGGTGGCAACGATCTCGCTTCATGGACCTGCCGGCAGTTGATTCGAGCAGCTATCAAGGACTTTGGGGTGGTTTTGGGGATGTTTCCGGATGTACTATTGCTATGGTCGGATATCATTCCAAGGCCGTCCTGTAGGGCTCAGCGACGGTGGTCACGGGGTCTGACCAAAATTAACCATCAAATTGGCCGGTGGGTGGGACAGCACGGGGGCTGTCAAATTTTTCACCCTTGGGTGGACGTGGACTGCCCGGGCTTCTATAGGCCAGATGGGGTGCACTTGTCCCCGATAGGGCTAGATTTACTGCTGAACGATTGGCAGGAGGCCTTGGAAGGTATGCCTTTGGGGGCGAGGGCTGGTCGCAGCTTACCTTTGGGGGGCGGCTCTGGTCGTGGCTGACCTGAGCCGGTGGCGGGATCCCGGAGGTTTCCGGGGTCCGGAGCCGGTGGCAAGCATGAGGGCGGGGGTGGGGTACCCCCGACCCGGTTAATCCCTCAGGCTTTTGCTAATAGCATGGCGAAGCCGGAAGAGGGAGGGAGTGGAAAATGTCGGGCCTGTGCCCGGGGGAAGCGGATGCGGCGTCACCTTGCTACTAACACGGCGGGTGAGAGCTCGCTCTGCTTGGGGGGGGGGGGTTAAAATATGTTGATGTTGTATTATGTGTGTTGAAAAGGTTATTAAAGCTGCGACCAGTTTAAGTCCCAAATGGTTGTCATGTGTTTGTTTTGAATTACTCTGTCGGGGGAAGGAAAGTGGGGGTGGGGCCTGGGGAGGGGCGAGAGGCGTCGTCCGCCTTACCCGGTTACAGCAAGGCCGCGGGTCCCGTCCGCGTGGCCGCTCCTAACCGGGGGGGTGGCGGGCCGTTCGCCCCGCCCCCTCTCGGTTGCGGCGGCGCGCGGCTGGTTACTGCCCGCGCGGCCGGGCGCCTCATTGGCTCCCCGTGGCGTTTTAAACGCCCGGGAGCCAATGGGAGGCTGGGCCGCGGCGGCGGGGGGGGGGGATAAGTGGCGCGGGGACCCAGCTCTGCATCGGCAGTTGCGGGGTCAGTGCTGGAGGCTCCGGTTGTCCCGCCCGCCCACCCAGGTTGGGGGAGGCTTTGGGGGGGGTGTTTGGGTTGTTGCAGCTGGAGGGGGGCTTTGGCGGGATCCCGGAGGTTTCCGGGGTCCGGAGCCGGTGGCAAGCATGAGGGCGGGGGTGGGGTACCCCCAACCCGGTTAATCCCTCAGGCTTTTGCTAATAGCATGGCGAAGCCGGAAGAGGGAGGGAGTGGAAAATGTCGGGCCTGTGCCCGGGGGAAGCGGATGCGGCGTCACCTTGCTACTAACACGGCGGGTGAGAGCTCTCTCTGCTTGGGGGGGGGGGGGGTCAAATATGTTGATGTTGGATTATGTGTGTTGAAAAGGTTATTAAAGCTGCGACCAGTTTAAGTCCCAAATGGTTGTCATGTGTTTGTTTTGAATTACTCTGTCGGGGGAAGGAAAGTGGGGGTGGGGCCTGGGGAGGGGCGAGAGGCGTCATCCGCCTTACCCGGTTACAGCAGTGACACCTTGCCCTTTTCTTTGGGATCCTGACATTGCAAACAGCATCAGTGGCTTCTTCAATGCTGGAAGAAGTCTCGCTGCAATTACTCTGAAGCAGCTGCTTTCCTAATTCCAAGAGGAATAGACAATGTCTGTGCTTTGACGTGGACTGCCATTCTGGATTTAGTGACATCCAAACAATGAAGGCGTTCAAAGCACTGATGTCCAACATGTTGTAGAAGATTGTCAATGGCCAGTGTCTTGTCATTCGTTTTGTGGTTGATCTGCCGTATCTACTCCACCTTTACTAGAATTATTGTCCAAGATCATGCGTGTTTTTTTGTCTGGACATGTGTTATCTACTTCTTGATCATGCAAACTGCTCAGAAGAACAACCACTTTTCCTTTCTTCGGGCAATAGGAAACCAGAGTGGCGTCATCGCGAAAGGCAAACAGTGAAGCGAATACCTCTCGGCCCTTTGCTGTTACAAATTCTGGAGGTAATTCTTTTCTGTTCTTTCGAATTGTCCTCAAAAGTATCATTTGTTTTTCTAGCAATTTCCGTGACAGGGATAAACTGCAGAAGAAATTGTCAACAGTAACATTTCTGCCAGATCGCATCAATCCTTCAGTGAGTTGCAGCACAACCCTTTCACCATGATTCTGTTCCCTGTTTTGTCCGAGTTCCCTTCCTGTATATATTTGAAGACGCAGAACATATGACGTTGCACTGTCACACAACATCCATAGCTTTATACCATATTTCCCAGGTTTGCTGGGAATATATAGTCTGAACGGAAAATGGCCACAAAATGTAAGTAGTTGCTCATCCACGGTAACATTTTCACCAGGAACAAAGGCGTCACTTAGAGTTGCTTCCCAGATATCAAAAGCGTGTCTGATTTGAGCAAGCTTATCCATGCCTCGTTGTTCACGTCTGTTGGTTGCATCATCAAATCTGAGAGCACAAGAAATTTGCTGAAAATGGTTACGGGTCATATTTTTGATGAAAACAGAACGACCATCTTCAAGGTTCCACAACTGAACTATGGATCCATTTTGTGACTTGTACACACCTGAGAGGATCAGAAATCCAAGAAAACATTGAAATTCTCTGTCTGTCAAATCTTTCCAGGTGTCGTCATAAATGTGTCTTCCTTGTTTGCTCGTCCACATCCTGATTTCATTCAATAAGTTCTTCCTCATGAAAAAGTGGAATACTGCGAGAGGGCCATCAACATTTCGTACAGCATACCTTGTAGGACCTTGTTGTACGGGCATGACATTAGCTCTGACGTATCTTCCAGCAGCTTGCTTTATAGCTTTCCTGTTCCATGATGTGGCATCCTTAGATACATAGGCTTCAATGGCAACATTTGTGCTTATAGTTGATGACCTCTTAGCTCCTCTACGACCACAACTAAGATTCCTCACAGATGATACTGACACCGAGGACTCCTGCCTTCTTCCCCATCCAGCACAGCCTCGAGCTTTGCCTCGACCTGTAATTTGACTCTTTGCTGCAGGCGATGTTACCGGCTCAACATCAGTCTCACATTCACTTGGCGACCAACTGCTGTCGCTATCTGAATCATGACTGTCATCATCAGATTTATCACCCGAACTTGGCTGATATGCTTCTTCGCTTGATGAATATAATGCATCATCAGACGACTCAGAGCCGTCACTGTCAGCATCTCGTTGCAATATTTCTCTTACTTGGGCAGCTGAATACTTTTGTTTTGACATCATAAACAATAACCTAAAATAAATAAATAAAGATAAAGTTGAATAAAACGCAAAGCAGTTTTACTATAGGTGTACAATAATCATGATGAATGAGCTGAAAGCCTTTAGATTTCATCGGAAATAATGAGAGAACGTATGATATCAATAACCAGGTAAGGCGGACGTGGCCCACAGTCCCCTTCCCTCCCACATCCCCCCCTCCCCCCTCTCTCTCCCTTCCCAAATAAACACCACATGATCACTTATTGGCAAAATAACTGGTCGCAGCTTTATTAAACAAGCACAACATAACATTACAACCAAACTGTTAACTTATGGTTCCGGCAGCGGGACAATCCCTCACCAGCCATATGGGTAGCAAAGTGAGTTCCTTCCCGCCTCCGCCGAGAACCATCCCTGGCAATTCCATCCCCCTCATCCGGCTTCGCCATATTACTAGCAAAAGCCGAGGGCTTCTCCGGGTCGGGGGTACCCCCACCCCCGCCCTGCATATTGCCATGCCTCCGGACCCCGGACACCTCCGGGATCCCGCCTCCCCCCTCCAGCTGCAATCCCCCATCCCCCAAGCTCCACCAAAGGGAGGGAGGTTGGGGACGCCCGTCCTCTCTCCCCAGCTTCAACGGACTGGCGTCCGTCCGCTCGCTCCCCCTGGGTCCAGCGATCTCCCCCCATTGGCTCCCGCGGCCACCTGGGCAAGCGGGAGCCAATCAATTTAAATCAAAACGCGCGCGGGCGCGCGCCTCACCCCGCCGTGGAAGGGGTGCGCGCCCCCCCGCCCCCCCGGTTATCGCCGGCCATCGGGCACGTGGGCCCGCGGCCTCCCACTAACCAGGTAAGGCGGACGTGGCCCACAGTCCCCTTCCCTCCCACATCCCCCCCTCCCCCCTCTCTCTCCCTTCCCAAATAAACACCACATGATCACTTATTGGCAAAATAACTGATCGCAGCTTTATTAAACAAGCACAACATAACATTACAACCAAACTGTTAACTTATGGTTCCGGCAGCGGGACAATCCCTCACCAGCCATATGGGTAGCAAAGTGAGTTCCTTCCCGCCTCCGCCGAGAACCATCCCTGGCAATTCCATCCCCCTCATCCGGCTTCGCCATATTACTAGCAAAAACCGAGGGCCTCTCCGGGTCGGGGGTACCCCCACCCCCGCCCTGCATATTGCCATGCCTCCGGACCCCGGGCACCTCCGGGATCCCGCCACCGGCTCAGTGACACCTGTCTCTGAGCCCCCCCACCAAATCAAAGCTGCGACCAGCCAACCCGCTCTAAACATCATAACTCCAAGGCCTCCTGCCAATCATTCAGGAGTAAATCCACCCCGATCGGGGAAAGATGTACTCCATCCGAACGATACAGGCCCGCGCACTCGACCTCCACCCAGGAATGTAAAATCTGATACCCCCCATGGTTCAACACCCAACGGCCAATTTGCCGGTTAACCTTAACTAACCCCCGGGACCACCGCCGCTGGCCCCAGCAAGCAGGCCTAGGAATTATGTCAGACCACAGCAAAATGACCCCGGGGAACATTAATAAGACTTCCCCCAAATCCCGCTGCACCACCCTGATTAGCTGCTTCACTGTCCATGACGCCAAATCATTGCCTCCGAGATGCAGCACCAAGAAGTCCGGGGATCCTCTGACACGCTGATGGTGCCGAAGCAAGGGTAAGAGCTGTAACCAGCGCAGACCACGCTCACCCAGCCATGATAACACCACTTCGTCAGCAGGCAGTCCCAAGTTCGCACCAAGCGGCCGCAAAGCTGCTTGCTGGCCGGCCCAATGAACAAAAGAATGGCCGACTATCCAGCAGGCACCTGGCACCCGGATCCCATCTAAAATAAAAAACATAGTTAGTACCCGAGCCACCCACTACCCACATCAACAACGTACATATCCCTTAAAGGCATTTGAGCGCCAGCGGCCAATCCGCTGAATATCGCTACCCGGCAAACCAGCCAGCGCTGCACTAGTAGCGGCCCCAATCCGAAAGGAATGCGGTGCGAAGTCACCCGGTGAAAAGCCCAACTGTCGGACCACCATGCGCAGAACCGCAGCAAACTGAAAACGCGTCAAACACCGCGTATCCTCATGCACAAAGAGCAGGTCGCTACCCGGAGCCCGCACACGCAGGTATGCCGCCATAGCCGCTACCGGACAGATCACCGAAGCCGGAAGCGGCCTTAAATGCACCCATACGCCCCTCCCTCTCTGATCGGTCTTAGACCGGGACAACCATATGCTCAGCTGCCCTTGTGCCAAACGCACATGCCGGAGTTGCAGAGCTGCCCCCCCCGACATCCCACTGGACGCCACCAATTCCCCCGACCGGAAGGCCCCAAAGAAGGCCACACAAAACACAGCCCGGAACAGCAGAGCCTCGTAAGCGGACTCCACCACGAAAGGCAAGGTTGCGCTCATCCGAACCAGCAGATCGGGGGTAATGGGCCGACGCTTGTCCGACGGGAGGGGGGCAGCCCGCTCCCAACCCAATAAGAGCCGGCGAGAAAGAAACCCCCAACCGTGCACTGCCCACCCGACCGCCTTAGAGAAAAAAGCAAAGCCGGCAAGGTGAGACCGCACAGTGGATAGGGCCACCCCCGCAGCCTTTTTAGCCAAAATGTATTCCCCCATGAGATGATCAGGCACCGGGCCCAGCCGCCAACCCCGAGTCGCCAAAAAGGCCACCACACTGTCACATCCCTTGCAGTAGGACCTCCAGGTCGCCGACGATACGGAACCTCTCAGCAAGCTCAGGATACCCGGAGGCCAAGATGCCATAAACGCTCTGGGACCGACCTCCCTGCCAGGTCCGCCTCTGGAGCCAGTCGCCGAAACAGGTCCCACTTGAAACGAGAAAGAGCATCGGCGATCTAGTTAGCATATCCCGGAACATGCCGAGCCCTCACTACCACATTCAGCTTCAAGCAGGCAAAAACCACCTCCCTCATCAAAGCCGCCACCCGCGAGCAACGAGGCGCATAACGATTAATAATGTGAACTACCGCCTCATTGTCGCACCACCACAACAATTGCCTATTACGAAGCCTATCCGGCCACAGCTCCAAAACCACCAAGATGGGGAACAGCTCCAAAAACGTAATACTGTCGGTTAATCCAGCCGCCCGCCAGGCTGATGGCCACGGCACGGCACACCATGCTCCACCAAAATAAACACCAAGCCCAAAACCGCCCGCCGCATCCGTATAAATCTGTAAATCGAAGGAAGACACCTCCGCTTCGAGGAGAACCGTAACGCCATTGAACTCTCTCAAAAACTGGTCCCAAACCCCGAGATCCGACCTCATGCTTCGTGACATCCGGATGCGATGATGCGGTCGCCGCACTCCAGAAGTAGCCGCCGACAAGCGTCGTAGAAACACCCGACCCATCGGAATAACCTTGCAGGCAAAGTTAAGGGAGCCCAACAAAGCCTGCATCTCGCGCAACGTAACTTTCCTCGCCCCCAGCACGTTCGCCACTAACACCCGTAAACGCTCCACCTTACCTGGAGGCAATCGCGCCACCATGTCAACGGAGTCCAATTCCACTCCCAGAAACGTGAGGCGCGTAGCAGGACCCTCAGTCTTGTCCGCCGCGATGGGCACCCCCCATTCCCGCGCGAGCTGCATGAACCCGGCCAGTAACGCCCGACATAGCCCGGACGACGCCGAACCCACAAATAAGAAATCGTCCAAATAGGGGGGGCGGAGCCCGATGTCCAGCGGGATGGTCGCATAACGCTGAGGCTCCCGAGAGGCCTACTCAGAATCCTGAATTAACACCGGACATACTTGAATTTCTGCTCTGATCTTGCCGGGGCACATTGGTGAGATGGCGGGGACCAAACCTACGCGCCTGGAATTTGGATCTCCTGCGGCTTCTCACGGCAAACGCTCCAAAACTGAACCCCCGTCCCCGCAGAAGGGGCTGGCTTTGCGCGAGGGCCCCGAAATGCAGCAGGAAATCCTCGCAGAGATCAGAGGGGTTAAGGACCTCGTGCAGTCAAACGGTGAAGCACTCCGAGCGCTGCGGGAAGACCTTGGTGTGTTACAAGGCAGGCTAGAGGGGCTCTCTTCGCGTCAGGACAAAATGGAGAGCGTATTAGACTCCCATGCGGTCTGGTTGTCCAAACTCGACAAAGTTGAACGTCAGGTGAGGGCCTTGCAGAAAGAAGTGGAAGATGGCAATAATAGAGCATGCCGCAACAACCTACGACTCGTGGGCATACCGGAGGGAGCGGAATCGGGAGACATGAAGGAGTTTTTTTTTTTTTTAAACTTTTATTTTCATTTTGCAACAAACAAAAGAAACAACACACCAAAAGAGACAAAACAAGTATACAATAAGGAAAAGTAAACCCATTACCCCCCACCCCGGTGCTTCTTCTCTACCCATTTATATCAGCATGTGAGCGCTTCCAAGTAACAGTGATTATACATCAAACGATCAAAAAAAAAAAAAAAAAAAAGTATCCACAATACAGCAGGATCATGAGACAGAGATATATACAAAGTTAGACAGTCAGATGAGAGCATTTAGCAAAATGTACATATTCATTGAGCATCTTCCATTGAGACCACTGAGAAGGAGTCTGAACGGAGGAAGCGAGCAGACGAGGTAGTTGTTCATATTTACTGTAGAGACAGGCATGATTCCACCATTCATTGAGGCTCAGATGGGAACTAATTTCCCAGTATTACTTAATTAGGGAAATAGCAATGCCAAGCATAAAGTTCAAAAGGAGATAAGCCATTTTTGGGAGAGAGGGGATCCCCGCAACTGGGCGAAGTCCCACTATCCTCCAAGAAAGGGACTCCTGAGAGTGCAATATAGACTAAATACGACCCCAGACCCGACGCCAGTTATACTGTAGTGCGGGATATTCATGCATAACATGAAGTAATAGACCTATGGCCACAGGACGTGTCCAGCAACCATTACCCTGAGTAGTGTTCCATTTGTCTAATCTGTGAGGAGTGTAAAAACACCGGTGGGCTAGAAAGAAGAGGGTCTGAGTGAGTGAGGCGGGTCGGGAACCCGTGTCCCTCTGCTCCAGATAAGGCTCCATTGCTCCGAGGTTAAAGTCACATGCAATTCGCTCTCCCATACTTTCTGCGCTATAGAGGTATCTCTAGTGATAGCATTACATAAGGTTTAGTAAAATTGGATGCTACACCCGGTGAACTACCGAGAGATCGGAAGTCTCCAATAAACCTTATGCAGAGAGTGCCGATGGCGGGAGTACTCTAGTGCTCCGAATGCAATGCTGAAGTTGCACTGACCAGAGTCGGGAGTCGAAAGGTTGCATAAGAGTATTAAAGGCACCTAAAGTGTCGAAAAGCATTGGTGGGTAGTGGGAGTCTAATGGGAGAGTCATACCAGGGAGTAAGGTAAGAGGAATCCGGTGAGCAAAGGCCCGCTACTATATCTAGCCACACAGGTCTGCTCGGTACTGGAGCTTCCAACCAACGAGCACCTTGTTTGAGAAGAAAAGATTGAGGGAACACTTGAGTAAAATCGCCACCAAGTAGTAATGGAGCATTGGCGGAGGCCGAGGCCAACTGCGCAAAACTTGCATAGTAAGCAGGGTTGTCCACAGTCGGGGCATAGTGCAAATACACGTGAATTCACTATCTCCAACCTCAAGGTGTACACGGGCCCATCTACCCTCCATGTCAGCGCTAATATCAGGTACAGTAGCGTGCAAAGACTTCTTAACCAGAATGGCTATCCCGTACCATTTGGAAACGGTGGGAGAATAGGCAGCTACAATGTGAGGCCTAGCATTGAGTTTCAGTGTTTCAGCAGAGTGTAATGCGTTTCCTGAAGAAACACCAAATCAACATGCTCGTGGCTAAGATAGCTAAGGATTTTCTTTCCTTTGAGTGGACCAGTAATGCCTTTGACGATGAATAATAAGATTTTACATAAGGCCATTCAGAAAAGTTAAAATTCTGAGCATGATAGCACACATAATTTCACTGTGTCCCTCAAACTGACTGTATCTAGCTGTACACTTGACATAGGAAAAATAAGCTAATATAATACAATGAAGCGCCCCACATTAACAAAGAAAACCGCAGTACGGTAGAGGAGAAGCAAAACCCCAAAATTACTGGCGACCATGTGTCTGCGGGGAGAAACCCCAGAGAAGGCCGAAATTGAAAAAACATATAACCTGTAGGACTGTGCGTGCTCCGAATCCGACCGAGGCACACATCATGAAGGGATAGGAGACCAAAGACAAAAGTCATACAGAGAAAGAAAGAAAGTCCAGGCTATTTCTGTGCTGGGCTATGACCGCCGCATCGGGCCCTTCAAAATGGCGGACAGAGCCGGCAGATAAGAGTCCAAGATTTGGGATTAGCGCATCTGCTCTGCTTCTTTGGAGTCCAAAAATGTTGATAGTAGATCAGGATCCTCGAACGTCCTGGTCTGGTTGTGGAGAGTCACTCGGAGCTTCGCTGGATACAACAGGCCAAAGCGAGCCTGTAGCTGTTGAAGTCGAGGGCGAAGAGCAAGGAGTTTCTTCCGACGGTCAACGGTAGGCTTTGCCAAATCAGGAAAGAAGGAGACCTTACGACCTTCAAATTCCAAATGATGATTCGCTCGGGCAGCATGTAAAATTTGTTCCACTTGTTGATATCGTAGCAAGCTGAAGATAATAGGCCGGGGGGTCGTGCGGTTGAGCGCCATGCGGGCAGGAACACGGTGTGCTCGATCGATTTCCAGTTCTCTGTGAAAAGTGATCTTCAGCAAGGAGGGAAGAGTTTTGAGCAAGAATTCTCTTATATCTCCTGCTTCCACCCCCTCCGGCATTCCGAGGAGCCTCACATTGTTGCGACGGGCTCGATTATTGCTATCTTCCAACTCCTTTTGAAGATTCTGTATCTGGCGCTCAGCCTTGTCCAGTTTGCCCAAGCGCACCTCGTGCGAGTCGAGGACCCCCGCCATATTGTCCTGCCGTAATGAAAGACCTTCAAGTCGGTCCTGGAGCACTCCAAAGTCTTCTCGCATGGCTCGAAGCGCTGCTCCATTGGACTGCACCAATTCCTTCACGCCGCGTATTTCCTCCAAAATCTCCAGGTGCATTGCGGGGTTTTCACGAAATGGAACCATCTTCTGTGGGGAGGACACCTCTGTTTTGGAGCGTTTTCCGTGAGAAGAAGAAGGAGACCCGAAGTCCAAGCACGCTGGTTTATGGGCCGCCATCCCCCCCGAGGTGCCCCGGTCAGCTCGGAGCGAAATAGTAAATTTATATAGGTATTAAGTCAGGATTCTGAGTAGGCCTCTCGGGAGCTTCAACGCAAAGCGTCCTACCCGCTGGACATCAGGCTCCGCCCCTTCGACATGAAGGAGTTTTTATATAAAATCCTCCCTTCCTTGCTCCAAATCACCTTTACCAAAGAATTGGAGATCGATCGCGCTCATCGTGTACCCACAAACATAACGCTCAACAGGAAGACCCCGCGGCCTATCATCTTTCGACTTTTGAGATATCAACCTGTGGAGCAAATTCTCAGTGCCTCTCGGGCAAAGGGCCATATGGAGTTTGAGAGCCATAAGATCTCCTTCTATCCTGACTTGGCTAAACCCACGGTCGACCGCCGAAAGCGCTTTCTGGAATTCCGGCCGAGGCTTCAACAACTACAAGCACGCTATGGCCTGATGTACCCAGCCAAGCTCCGAGTCACGCTTCACAATCAGACAAGAACATTTGAGGACCCTGATCTACTAGCGGAGTTTTTTGGATGCTAAAGAAGCCGACTTGATGCGTTGACTTCCAGAATATTCCTGCCAGTATTCTCATATCCGCTGTGCCTGCCATATTGGATTTGCCGCGACTCAGCAAAAGTCTGCCGAGGGCGGTTTGTTGCCTTATCTTGATGATATCTGTGACCCGACTCCATCTACCCATCGTAGCCTCGATGAGTATCAGAGACAGTGTTAATTATGGACTCTGGTGTTTATTTTTTCTTTTTTATGTCTCTACCTTCCTCTCTAGGGCCTCCTCCCGCAGACATATGGGCGCCATTTTCATTGGGGGTTTTGCTTCTTCTCTAAGTTACTTTGGTACATACTTTTCAATATGGGGTGTATTAGTCAGCAGACTCGGTGATTATATCATTTTTGTACAGTTTCTGATTATGTTGTATGTTTTCCGGCGCCCTTATCTAAAATGTCTATTACTGATCGATGGCACCATGTAAGATTTTATCATTGAACGTAAAAGGAATCAATAATCCGATAAAACGGAAGAAAATCCTAAGCTATCTAAGTCATGAAGCTGCGGATCTGATTTTCCTCCAAGAAACGCATTTAAATTCGAAGGAAACCCTTAAACTCAATATTAAACCTTACATGGTGGCCGCCTATTCTCCAGCCGTTTCTAAGAAATGTGGGGTTGCCATACTGGTTAGGAAATCTCTGCATGCTACTATTATTGCGACTAGCTCAGATACAGCAGGTAGATGGTCCAGAGCTCACCTCAAGATAGGTAACCTTGAAGTTACATGTATATGCCTTTATGCTCCTAATGTGGATGACCCTGCCTTTTTTGCTACCATTGCTCAGGTTGCGCAGGCCTCTGCTAATACTTCATTGATAATATTAAACATATTACTCAACCACAAATTCAAACACAAACAAAGCAAGCTACATTTGATAACTGGACCAACTTCAACTTAATATCAAAATCTACTCTCAAAACTACAATAACTAACATTAATACAACAACCTCATACCTTGATCCATGCCCAGTTGATTGGATAAAGAAGACTTTCTCAATACTCTCTTCTTTCATTCTACCCTTAGTGAACCTATCCTTACAAAAAGGCTACTTACCACCATCTCTCAAACACGTTCAAATACGACCTATACTTAAAAATAACACATTAGATAAATTATCCCCAAAATCATACAGACCCATATCAAGTATTCCTTTTATGGCCAAACTTATTGAAAAAATTGTACAAATTCAACTACAAGACTTTATTGACACATTAAACCTCCTTGATGAACATCAATATGGCTTTAGACCCTTCCATGGAGTAGAAACCTTGCTAACGATCCTTTATGACACAATATTAAGAGGTATTGATAATCCTAAACAAGCCTTTATTCTTGTTTTCCTTGACATATCAGCTGCATTTGACAGTGTTAATCACTTAACAATGTTAAACAGACTTCAACAAATTGGAATTACATCTACTGTTTATAATTGGTTCAAATCATATCTATCAAACAGAACTCAAACAGTAAGAATCCACACCCAAATTTCTAACACCTTCAAACAAACTCAGGGTCTCCCGCAGGGTTCTGCATTATCTGCGCTATTATTTAATATTTACTTACAACCAGTTTGTAACATCTTTAAACGTCACAATGTTTATTATCATATCTACGCTGATGATATAATGTTCTACCTCCCATTTGAAATCCCACACCCACCTCTTCAAAAAATAACAGAATGTTTCAATGAACTAACTGAATGGCTCAAAGAACAAAATCTACTTATCAACTTTACTAAAACTGATATATTATTCATCACTAAAAATCAAACATACATACCCCCAAACACGATCACACTAGATACTCATGAAATAAATACAAAAAAAGAAATAAAATATTTAGGTGTAATACTTGACAATAATCTAAATATGGATTCACATATAAAATATCTAACTAAAAAAATACATTACAAACTCAAAACACTAAAACAATTAAGACCATTGATTCATCTACAAGACTTTATTAATATAATTCATGCTATCATCACCCCACATTTTGATTATGCAAACACAATACTTAATGGCATTTCAAAACAAAATATTAAAAAGATACAAATAATTCAGAACATAGCTGCCAGGATGATTATGAATATAAGCCCACTTGAACATGTTACACCAATTTTGGCTGAACTTCATTGGCTACCTATTTACTCCCGAATCAAATATAAAATTCTTGTCACTACATTTAAACTTATAAATAATCTTGCACCATCGGCACTCAATACACTGATTAATATAGACATCGATAAACGATCCCAAAGAAGCAGAAACTTAAATACCTTAACAATACCAAAAGATTTCACAAAAGCCAGAAAACAAACAAATAAGAGAGCTTTCTCACACTCTGCTCCAATTCTTTGGAACAATCTACCTGACAACATTCGCCTGCTATCTGATATAAAGGAATTTAGAAAAAAATTAAAAACTCACTTATTCATATTACACTACAATACACCCTCAGAACAGAATACTCAAATAGATACAGGCTAACATTTATACATTATTATTACATACTCTATTTTCAAAATAAATATCACTAATACACTATTAACCATACCACACTCTCATTCACATGATGATTATAGATTTAAACTAACAATGTATATATGTTCTAATATGTTATACCTTTAATGTTACAACATTCCTTGTAAATTATAATTATCTGTTCTATGTAAACTGACTTGGTATATTACATACCAATTAACCTACTGTTCCATGTAAACCGCACTTGATACTAGGGAAAGAGCGGTATATAAATAACTGTTAAATAAATAAATAAATAAAATAGGGGGGGATTTCAATTTAGTTCTTGATCCCCTGATTGACAAACAGCCGCCTAGGACAAGTGGTCCCCCCAAGAGTCATACCACGCTTACCTCTGTGATCAAAGATCTTGCTTTAGTCGATCTATGGAGGTTACTACACCCCAATGAGCTTGACTTTACTTTCTTTTCTTCCCCTCATAAATCCCAGTCTCGTATAGATTACTTTCTCATATCAAAACTGCTAGTCCCTCAGGTGGACACTGCAAAGATTCACTCCCAACATATTTCAGATCATGCTGCTATTTCTTTTCAATTACACACTACTGCACCCCAAGGGAATTCGGGGGCCTGGTTCTTTGATAGAGCCCTATTAACTCAGCCAGAGTTCCAGTTAGAAATTCGAGCAGCCATACAGGATTACTTCCATTTTAATTTACCCCAGGATACTGCAAATTGGGCTTGGTGGGAGGGTTTCAAAGCGGCCATTCTTGCAACGATCACTAGTTATCAAATTCGCCTGCGGAAACAACGCAAACAGCAGCTACTTATACTAGACCAACAAATCAAAGCAGGCGAACGAGTTCTAACTTCCCGTACTGATCCATGCGTCTTAGTTCGCTTACAGCGTCTCCGTTTTCAATATAATGCAATCCTCTCAACTGCTGCTTCTAAGAGTATTGAGCTTCAATGAGGGACATACTACCGTGAAAGCAACCGAGCCGGTCGACTTTTAGCCAACGCCTTGAAAGGTCAAAAAGAAGCCAAACGCGTAGCGGCCCTTCGAGCCCCACAGGGAGGGGGCATACTGACCACAGACTCCGATATTGTAGAACTCTTTCGGGATTTCTATACCCGTCTCTATCAATCTGAATGTGATTTCTCATCAGAGACCTTCGCGCGATTGTTTTCTGATATTCAGCGGCCGACCCTTTCTGAAGCTGATAGGGATGCGCTAGATGAACCTTTCTCTACTTCAGAGATCCAATTTGCCCTAAAACGCACAGCCTCGGGTCGAGCCGCCGGGCCTGATGGTCTCCCGACCGAATTCTACAAAACGTTCAGTGCAGATTTAGTACCCTACTTAAAACTCTATTTTACTGCCCTTGCGGTAGATACATCCTCTTTGGGATCCTTTTCTGCAGCTAATGTGGTAGTATTTGAGAAAGAAGGCAGAGACCCGCTGCTAACCGCCAACTATCGTCCAATCTCCCTACTTAATGCCGATTATAAGATCTTCGCAACGATCTTGGCCTCCCGGCTATCTGACAGGATGGCCACCTTAATCCATCCCGACCAATGCGGTTTTATACCCGGCCGATCCACCGCTGACAATGCTCGGACCTTGTGCCATGTACTATCCAGTGCTGCCAACTTGGACCACCCATGGGTGGGTCTTTCCCTAGATGCTGAAAAAGCCTTTGATCGCCTAGAATGGCCCTTTTTATTTGCAGTTCTCCGATGGTATGGCTTTGGGGAGGGCTTCCTCCGATACCTCCAAGTCATGTACACTCAACCCGTTGCCAGTATTTGTGTAAATGCTATTAAGTCTCAGCCTTTTAATCTCCAAAGAGGCACGCGTCAAGGTTGCCCCCTATCACCAATGCTCTTTGATCTTGCTCTTGAACCCCTCGCCCTCCTTATTAGACAGTCTGCACGTATTCGTGGTGTCCCCTTCAGTCACAGAGAGATTAAACTCTCTGCATATGCAGATGACCTTATGCTCTTCGTATCCCTTGATTCGGTTCCAGCTGTCTTGGATCTGATTGATGGATACTCGCAATTATCGGGCTATAAAATAAACTGGACCAAATCCGTAGCATTCCCACTGAACCGCTGGGTACATGAGGCTGACATGCAGGCCTTTCCTTTCCTTTGGCAATCCCGCATGGTGAAATATCTTGGGGTCCATTACTGTTCTCCTTTAGAAGACACTATTAGTTTTAATGCCAAAGAGGTAGTCTCCAAAGTCCGTGAGCTCACAAATCGTTGGTCTCCCTTATCCCTTACATGGTGGGGCCGCCTAGAAACTGTGAAGATGATGATAGCCCCCAAGGTGAACTATATTTTAGAAATGCTGCCATGCTTACTCCCGCTACACACCTACAAAGACATTGAGGGCCTTCTCGTCCGCTATCTCTGGCAGGGCAAACCACCAAGGATAGCTAAGCAAAAACTACAGTCTGCGAAGGAACTAGGGGGTACCCGCTTTCCTGATTTTCTCAAATATCATCAAGCCTTCTTACTTAAACAAGGTGCCCGATGGCTAGATGCCTCGACTGACAGCAGACCAGTTTGGCTTGATATAGAAGAGGAGCTTAGTAACCCAATTCCGTTGATCCATCTCCCCGGTATGTCCCATCAAGTAGACACCCGCCATCCCCCAATGATTGTTGATACTCTTGCGGCCTTTAATACTCTCATTCTATCACTGGGCCCAAACGTATGTCCTCAGGACGGACTCCCGCTGTGGAATAACCCCAGAATTCAAGTCCTAAATAGAACGATAGCATGGAAACCCTGGTACTCTAGGGGGATCTGGACACCCCAACAGCTCTTCTCTGCAGCTCGTTGGAAGACCTTTGCTGATTTACAAAAGGAATTTGCGTTACCAGCGAAACATTACTTTCAATTGATGCAGCTTCAACACTGCCTCAAAAGTGCTCGAATCCTGCCACCCTCTGTCTCTACTGAGGACGGGCTGTTAGACCTAATTCACTCTATTAGTAGTACACATGGGGTAGCCTCTAACTTTTATAAATTATTATGTCAGGGTACAGACACTGTTACTTGTAGAGCCCAGCAAGCCTGGGAGCGCGAACTGCAAACCACTTTAACCCCTGTGCAATGGAGCGTTTTCTGGAGCAAAGTAGTGCGGGTCTCCCGATCTGCCTCAGTTACTCAAACTCTCTTCTTTTTTGCACATAGATGCTTTTATACTCCAGAAAAAATAGCCAAATGGAACACAACTGCTAGGGACCAGTGTTGGTCTTGTCATACTGCTGTGGGAACCCTCGCTCATGTTATTTATGAATGTCCTCAACTACAGGTTTACTGGGGGCGGGTCTGGGGTCGTATTCAACTTATCTTACACCTCCACGAGCCTCTTTCTTGGAAGATTGTGGGACTCCGCTCAGTGGCGGAGGTCCCCTCTCTTCCTAAGAAGGGTCGCTTTCTCCTTGATTTCATGCTGGGTATAGCTATATGTTTAATCACGAGGAATTGGAAGGATAGCTCTCGA
Organism: Ichthyophis bannanicus; assembly: GCA_033557465.1. Lineage (NCBI taxonomy): Eukaryota > Metazoa > Chordata > Amphibia > Gymnophiona > Ichthyophiidae > Ichthyophis > Ichthyophis bannanicus. The sequence goes on along the minus strand of CM066032.1, from coordinate 1,159,519,447 downwards.
CTTACTGTCAATGAATGGTGGAACCTTGTCTGCCTATATAGTAAATATGAGCAGATATCTCGGAGAGCTATTCCCCATACCCAAACTCACTCTCGCTTGTCTAAATGGCAGATGCTCAATGATTATGTACAATCTGCTCATTGCTCCGACATGTCTGTTTAATGTACACTCATCATGTTTCAGATCACCGTTTGGTTTTGTAACACAATAATGTCAGTACACGCCCGTTTCGGGAATGATTAGTTTTCTAGAGAAGAAGCAGGGGGGAGGGGGGTGGTAGGGGTTTACTTTGGTGTATGTATCTCATTCTATGTATGTATCTGTCTTTTAGCTGTATGTCTTCCTTTCCTTTGTTGTTATAAAACGAAAATAAAGAATTAAAAAAAAAAGAAATCGTCCAAATAGTGGACCACATTCCGAGAGCCGACGGACACCTCCAGAACCCAGTGCATGAAAGAACTGAACATCTCAAAGTAACGACAAGAGACGGAGCAGCCCATCGGCAAGCACTTGTCGAAGTAATAGCAGCCTTCAAATACAAAACCCAATAAAGGGAAGGAAGCCAGATGTACCGGCAGCAGGCGAAAAGCAGACTCAATATCGACCTTCGCCAGCAGACACCCGCGCCCACACTCCCGTACCAGCCGCACAGCCTCGTCAAACGACGCATACCGCACCGCGCACAATTCCCGCGGAATGAGATCATTCACCGAAGCCCCCACCGGGAAGGACAAGTTGTGAATGAGCCGGAATTTCCCGGGCTCCTTCTTAGGCACAATGCCCAAAGGAGAAACTACTAAATTCTGGTATGGCCGGTCCACAAAGGGCCCGGCCACCCTGCCAAGGGCCAACTCAGCATCCAATTTACCGCGAACCACCTGAGCTAGACGCTTCACCGACGGAGCATTGCGCGCCATCGCCGGGCCCCCCTCCCCAACTACCGGTATGGGGAACCCGTACTGGAAACCCCCTTCCAAGACTCGCCGAGCCGTAACCCGCTTATAGCGCTGCAACCAAGGCCGGAGTGCCGAAAATTTTATGGGGGTAGGGGCCAACTCCCTCGAACTAACACTATTGCTTTGCGGCCGGGGGGGCAGGTCCCCTCTTCCTGCAGCGGAGAGCCGAGTGTCCTCCCCCACATAAGGAGCAACTGTGCTGGAACTTGCAGTCCGGAAAGGGGCAAGACGACTTATTAAAGCGCCAGCAGACGTCCCCAACCCCCTCCCCAGCGCTTTTTGGGACCCCGGGAGCTGGGGCGCTCCGAAATGGCCGCCCTGCACTTACAGACGCAGCAACCCCTTTTTGCCCCCCCGCACCTGCCCCGCCTCTGGCAGACATCTGCGTTAACCAGAGGCTGATGTCCTGTGTCCCCCAGGACAAAGCGCGATTCTCCTCCATTTTATCGCGGAACTTCTCATCATAGTTGAGCCATGCCCAACCATCATGAGTCTGAGCCGCCTCCAAAATCGAGTCGGCGTATGCAAGCAACATCCCGTAGTGCCCCGGGTAACGCTGTCCCCAGACACTAGCTAACCGAAGAAAAGCCCTCGTCCAATTGAGGACGTTCCGCGAAGCCTTCTTGACCCTGCCCGCCTTCTCATCCGCCTTCCGTTTCCGCCGGCTGTCCCCCGAACGCTTCCTACCTTCAAGCAAGCGAAAGATATCTATGTACTTCCGCTTCCATATCTTGCGCCTAAGCTTACGCGGCACCCCCTCCCACAGCTCGGAAAACGAGGCCAATGTAGCCCCTCCACCGCCCCCTCCCACTACCCCCCCACCACCGACAGGTTGCCCGCCCCCTCCCCCAACTGACGAGGATGAAGACGATGAAGACGACGATGAGCCCCCCCTCCTCCGACGCTTGCGGGAGCTGCGGCTCTTCTTCTTCGCCTTGCCTCCCGTCCCCCCAGCCTGACTAAACTCCGTGCCTTGCTCGGCCCGAGGCTCAGGTAACTCACCATCCGCCGAAGTCCGGGGTTGCACGACCTCTGATGGGGTGGACGCAGAAGCTGGAAGCCCCTCCTGGAAGTCCTCGCGTTGCGCCATAGGCACCTCCGCCGCAGACCGACCTGTTCCGCTCAGTGTCGTCCTTCCCCCGTCTCCTGCCGGTACCTGTGGAAACACCGAAAACAAGGAAGGGGAACCAGACAAGCCCCAGGGCAGCTGCCAAGGCCCCGTCCAATCAGCCCTGGAGGAACCCTGTCCCCCTCCCCGCCAATAGTCCCAACTGGACATGCCCCCTCCCCCCGGAACCATAGGCCAACCCCAAGGGCCTCCCCCAACCCATCCATCCTGACCCTGCCACCCCGCTGGCAACGGTGTAGCCCCCCCCCACCCCCAGGGAATCCACCACCGGAGGAGGCAGAGCCGCAGTGCCTGCCGCTCCCCCGCCGGATCCCGCACCCAGAACCCCACCAGGCACTGACCCCCTCAGATCCCCAGAAGCCATTTCCCGGCCCCGGCCAGCCATACGTCCCCGCGGTCCCCCGGAACTACCCGGGAGGACTGTCACCCCACCACTGCTCGGGACCCTGCACCTAGCCCCTGCCTTCCCCCTGGCCTGCCCCCTTGAGCCCTTAGAAGCCCGCCCCATGGACCGCCCCCCCCCTTCTTGCCCCCCCCTCGTGCCTCCCCCCCTTGTGCCCCCCCTCTGCCCCTTGCCCCTCTGCCCCATGACACTATCCCCTGCAGAAAGAAACTATCCTCTGAGTTAAACTATCCTCTGAGCTCTGGGTGGCCAGACCGGAGCCCTAGCCTGTAAATTCCCCCCTCCACCTGCAATAGGCCTCAGCCGGCCCAACGCACGCTGCTCTTCGCACTGCCCTCTGCACAGCTCCGACGCTCCTCTCAGCACCCCGGGACAGCGTCGCGATCAAGCTGCCGCACACCACACCGGCCGGAAGCTCTCTCTCGCAGCTCCTGCTCCCTCACTCGAGCGAAAACTGCACGGAGCTCCAGCCGGACGCCCGTCCTCTCTCCCCAGCTTTAACGGACTGGCGTCCGTCCGCTCGCTCCCCCTGGGTCCAGCGATCTCCCCCCATTGGCTCCCGCGGCCACCTGGGCAAGCGGGAGCCAATCAATTTAAATCAAAACGCGCACGGGCGCGCGCCTCACCCCACCGCGGAAGGGGTGCGCGCCACCCCGCCCCCCCGGTTATCGCCGGCCGTCGGGCACGTGGGCCCGCGGCCTCCCACTTACAGAAAATGTGTAATTTTCATAAAATAAGAGTACAAAAAATAAATGATACATAATTAATGATAAATACCTTTGTCAGATCAAAAAATTTAAAAAACTGCAAATTGTATCACAATCCAAACCGGACCTAAGCAACTGGGGTCAAAAATGACCCCACTGGTACTCTGTGCTGCAATTCATCACTAGCGTCACCTAGCGGATGAAAATTATTCCTCTCATGGCGCAATATAAAGAGAATACTGACATGTGAAAAGTCATAAAAAGATTGCATTCTTGAACAACTAGTTTCCGAGATACACGTTGTGAAACTTGCAATGGGGTCACTTTTGACCCCATCGGTACTCCCAGGGTTAAGAGATGGAAACCTCTCTCGATTGTTGGGACTAGAAAAAATTGGGATAAGGATTTGGAAACACACATCCAGCCGGACTCATGGGAACTGATATGGGGACAGGTAAACAGAGTGTCAAGAGGGGCTGCGATAACTCAATCTTTATTTTTTTTTTATTCATAGAGCCCATATTACCCCGGTAAAACTAACTAAATGGGACACAAAAACAAAGAAACTTGTTGGACGTGTAATAAAACTCCGGGTACATTAAAACATATGTTATTTGAATGCCCGCATGTTCACTTTTTTTGGATCAGAGTCTGGGACAAGATACAACAAATTCTACGATTACAGGATCAACTAAAATGGCAAACAGTTGTTATGCGTTCTACTGACAAGACACTACCACTAAAAAACATAAAATACAGTTATTTAACTTTATGATGGCAATAGCTTTGAAAATGATTTTCAGTTGCTGGAAGGACTCATCCAAGCTAGATGACCAGCATTGGTGGAATCTATTATGTATGTGTATAAGTTTTGAGAGAGAGCAAGATAAATGTAATTCACTAAGAGGTAGTAAAAGAAATCGAGCTGAGTCCGAGAAGAAATGTCTAGTGGAAAAACCAGGGATAAACAAATGGCGATACCTAGAAGAATTTGTTGCAAGAGCACAGTAAATGGGAATTATTAATTTGATAAGTATGACAGTGTTTACTTCTTTTCTTCTTTTGTATTGATAGGAGTAGATGTTAAAGTAAACCACAAGGAGACGGGGGGGGGGGAGGGGAGAGAGATGTAGTCGGGGAGTAGGGAAGGGAAGAGGGGTAAGGAAGAGTAGGGAACAGTTGTATAAGATTGAAAGAATGTATTGTTTTTAATGTACTGTTGTGGTGGAAAACAGAAAAAACCTAATAAAAAAAATTTAAAAACCCAAACACCTTTACATTGATTGATTGTAGGTATTTGGATTTACATATTGCTGATGGAAGTAATAGGGAAAAATATTCTGGTATAGAATAATTTAAAAATCTACATATAAAAATAAAAAACTTAAAACAAATCCGATTAGAGACTTTCAACCAATGTAATTTGTGAAGTAAAGAGGTTGTTGCTGTATACTGTGAAACGCCAAAGATAAGGCATTCAGTCGTGCTTTGACACGGTTGTAATCATCTAACCTGATATTGAGAGCAATTCAGAAATAGAAAAGTTCCATAATCCAAGTATGATAAGATAGAATTTTGCACCACAAGTTGAAAATGTTCTTAGAAGGCAGGCATAGCAGCACAGTTCTAGAGAGTTTAGGTAAGTGTTGCATCACAATTTAAATGGCATTGTTGCCGCTGTAGGACCCAAGAGGGATGACAGTGGTGGCAATGGGGAAAGAGGAGGCGGCAGCAGCAGGATGGGGCTTGTCTAGGGCACCTCCAATCCTTGCACAGGCTCGGCACTATTACCATGAGTACACTTACCTTTACTGTACCTATTGAGGTAGTGTTAGTTGAACCCATACTACTGTAATAGCAACCTTGACTGAGAGATATATGCCCTTGTGCTAACTGCAATGTGCTCATCATACCCACTCTCTGCCTCTAACCCGCTCATTCAGCCCATTCAGCACCCTAACATGTGATTGGCAGAGTGACAATTGGCATGCATTAACTGTCATGTCCCTGCAATAACTGTTAACACAGGTCCGAGTGTGCAGTTAACACATGCCAAGTGGCATTTTAATTGCATAGCACACTTTAGTAAAGGGCCCCTTAACTGGCAATTTGACATCATAATAGGCTGAGAGCAGTTAAATTTTAGCTGCTATAGAGATCCTATTCCATTTTACGAGTATAGGCCCATATCCTCTGGTCTTCTGAAAATTAGTCTAGTGAGTGCACAATGTAAATAGGTTTGCCAAGAATTTGACATAATATTGTCTCATTCCCAAAAATGATCTGAGCTTTGATACAGTTTGGGGTTTGAGAACCTTTGCAATGATTTTTACTTTTCCGGATGACTTCACTTCCAAGAAAGGTTTTATCAGAGTTTGCATGGATTTCATATTTTTCTGCTCTTAGTCACAGTCCATAGTTTTCTAGTCACTGCGGATTAGCAGTAAGCCTTTCCAAATGTTCATCTTGGCTCCTGCTAGTAACCAGAATGCCATCAAGATTGCACATTACACCTTTAAACCCTTACTAAATGTACTCACTGATAGCTGATGGACTAATAATAACAAAGGAGAGATGATTATGCTCAAAAAGTATTTGTCGTGTTTATGACTGAATATCATTTTAAATTCCTATCAACCAACATTTTTTGGTGTGCTTGTGTGAAATCCAATTTTGTAGAATGTTTGCCACCTGCTTTTGTTCAAAAGAGATTCTGGGAATTGGACAGAGGATATCTGTCAACATCCAAATACTGATTTATTATCATTTTATAATCTCCATAGAGCCAAATGGGTTTATTGGCCCCTAGTACCAGTATCATCCCCTAAGCAGGCTCAACGCTGCCGCCTCCTCCCCCCTTCTCCCCAGGGTGGTCTAGATTCTACCCTTCTGCTCCTGGTAGCCATTGTCTCACTTGGGGGGGGGGGGGGGAGGTGACACCATGACTCCTTCTCCATTCTTCAAAACAGCAGAAGGCTTTCTTCCACCACCTCAGTGAGCCTTGAAGTATGCGCACGCTCACTCATGGATAGGAGCAGCAGGTCATGCGTGTGCACATGCACATTCATCACTTTGAAGAAGGGATCACTGGGCCACCCACAGGGGTCTGCCCAGGTAGTCACCTAGCTCACCTAGAGGTCTGGTCCTGACTAAAAGGTCTATGAAATGAGACTTAGGTGCTAATTTTATAAGGAGCCATATAAAAATACATGCCATTTATGTGTATAAGTCACCTATTTGCAAAGACTTACATATGCGAATACACACTTACATGAGTACTTTAGGGGAATTGCTATTCTGTATGCTTGCAAGTCCTATTACATAGATTTTCAGTGCGGGCATGCACGGGGCAGATTTTGGGCAGAGAATAATGCAAGATACTTATGCATGTTTTCAAAAATCTATGCATGGGCATTTACACCACTTATGTCCCAATTTTATAAAGTACACGCATACTTCACTTTATAAAATAAGCCTCAAATAAGCACATGCTAACGTGTCTTAATGCCATCTGCTCTAACCATCAGTCTACTCCTCCATTCATAGTGCATGACCCTCAGAGGGCTAAGATCAACTACTGGTAGTAGGATTACCCTTCTGAGCTCTGGAAAGGGTGGTGCATAGTTGATTAATCTCCCAATAGATGTGTTGGAAACAAATGAAAACAGAATTTAAAGAAGGCATGGGGGAAGCACAAGGATCCTTTAATGCAAAAGAGTGAAGAGAAAGCCAGAGATCAATTGTGGCCTCTGGCAGTGTCCCAGCAGTAAATTGGACAGAGTAGATGTGAAGTAAAGCCCCCTCTTTCTGTTCTGTGATTGAAACACCATCATTATAGAATGGTGCTTGTTTCACACTTTTTTAGTATAGCTACACTCAAACTATTTCAAGCTAGCTTTCATATCAGCCTGCAAACTCTAGTAGTTTTTTTTTATACATACAGTGGATTCCGGTTAATTGGAACACATTGGGACTGGAATATTTCATCCCAATTAAGCATCTGTCCCAACTATATGAAGTTGCACGTTGAGAGTTTAAAAGGTGTGGAGCCCAATCCCAGATGGGGCACATCCAGACTGACTGGACGGCCCCGTCAGCACCCGATTCTGTACTGTGGGAACAAGATGTTCCCGCAGGTGCAGGATCAGGTACTGAGAGACGGCCTCGCATTCCACTGCATCACCGTGGGGGATGTCCTCCCCACTGCAATTCCAGCCTGCTGCAGTGCCGACCCTTGTTTCCCCACCACCCAACTCTGGTGGAGGCAGCCAAGAGCAGGATTGGGCGGCGGGGATGTACCTGGGCCTCTGCTGGCCGTGTGGTGGGCTTGGGATATTTGCAGCTCTCAGGGTTTACATACCTCTGAGGATATAAACCCCACGTCCAGACCGCATCCTGGGGATGTACAGGGACATGACCAGAATTGGCCCTGTATGGCCGGGTGACAGGACCGCCCACTCTCCGCACCCATGCTGCTCCCATACCCCGCAGCACGCACAGGGATTCTGTGTATGCAGGGGGGCCAGGAGGCGAAATATGGTGCAGGTGGATAGCAGGGCTGGACATCCTGCTGGGCATACAGCCCTTCTATCCACCTTACAGAATCGGGGCCATAATGTATGTACATAAGACAAGAGAAAATATAAACTTTCTGTTTATTGAGTAACAAAAAAAACCCTCACTTCACATAACCTGAAACAATCGGTACAAGTCACAGAAAAAAATATTAAACAACCTATACTGTACTGTACTGTAGTTCTGCACAGTCAATAAGATTGGAGGAATTGATTGAGTGTACCCTGTTGTATTCTCTTGATTGACTACAACAGAATAAAATCTGCACAGGTTTCTAGTGCAGATATAGGGCTGCCTTTATTGCCTTCCTGCATGAAATAAAATCATAATCCAATTTACTAGCACCTTGTTAGTCACAATTTCATGTTTGGTTGTGCAATCCTCCCTCTGATGTCTTCTGGTGTTTTTCTACAATTTGTCCAACTATCGCATCCTCACAATTGTCACTCTCATCATAACACTGAAGACTAGTGTCGATGCATGAAAACTCTTCATAATTCCCAACATTTTGCATTTCCATATATTTTCATCTTTATTATCGGCCTTATCTGGCATCTTCAAATCTGAGTGTTTAAAACCACAGTGAGAAAAGCAGTTCTGAATGGTCTTGACACTTACTCTTCACCAATTATTGGGAATAAATTGTACTGCTTGTAGAGGATCTATCCTTGTACTGTCCTCCTTAGCTGTCAAAGATGTTGCGAGTAGCTTTTCTTCAATTGCTGCAAGAATGCTGTTATCAACTTTGCACAATATAAGGTCTTCAAAGTTTTTATGATTCCCATGTCCATTGGCTTCACCAGGGATGTAGGGTTGGGAGACAGAAATTCCAGTTGGATATTTTTCAAAGAATCTAAATGAGGATGTGCTGCACGGTTGTCAAGAACCAGCACAATTTTCCTTCACTAACATTGCAATTCCATATCCCAACTCATTAGCTATTTCTTGAAAATTTCAGATGCCATCCATGCATTTTTGTTATCATTGTATAGAACTGGTAAACTGGCCATGTTATTCCCTTTAAAACGCTGAATCTGAGCACTTTTCCCAATAAGCAACAGATTCTGTTTATCAGTTTCCTGCCATATTTGAATAGCACAACACAATTATATGATCCATTGTTTTCTTTGAAGCAGACAGTTTGCAATTTTTTACTAATCATACATTGCCAAGAACACCACTTTGAAGCATACCTATGTCTAAGGCGGCATATCAAAATTTTCATAAACATAAACTTGAGGGCACGTGAAAAAAAACCCGTTAGTGTAAACCCACGCTGACGGGTATCATGTAGTTAAAACACCACCATGATTTAAAAAAAATAAACAACACCCTGTGCTTAGCATGAGTTTGGGGTGGAGAATGGGCATGGTAGCTAGTGACAGCTTCAAGTGGGACATGTTATCTATCATGACTGCACTTAATGCCACAAGAGGTAATTTTAAGTATATCGGACTACAAGCAGTCCAATAACGTGGAAACTGCCAGGCCCTTGGCAAGTTCCTACCTGCAAGTTCTGTTACAGTGGCAACATGGGGCCACAGCACAGACACCAGCCCCATTCATAGCCTCCCACAGAGAAAGATCCCCCCCCCCCACAAAAGACCTTGCTGTCTGGTCAAACCCCCAAAAGGCCCTTAGCCCCCAGTCCAAATCCCAACCTACTCCTCAGCACCTCTTGAATATCTTTAAAGCTAATATCCCTTGTATCTAGTGAACAGAAGTATTCCCCCTTTGTTCTTTTGGAACATGGGTTCAAAATAGTGAATCTGAACCCTAATGGCAATCTCATTGGTGCTAAGGGTCAATCTTTCTTATTTGGGGGAGGATCTTTATCCAGAGGAGGGGGTGTGGGAGGAGGGGGGTTGCACTGTCATTCTTTTGCAGGGGACTGTGTCCCTGGAGGCTATGCACTTTCTGTGCATTCACTTTTGGACATAGCACGCAGTAAATGCAAACGCTTACCACATTAGCAAACACACCCTTAAGATTTATGCAGGCTCCTAAGCAGCTGTAAATGCTCGTGCCTTCAATTTAGGCTTGTATTTTATAAAGACTCAAGGGCCCTTCTACTAAAGTGCAGTAAAAGTTTGCACTTCCATGTATTGCATGTAAAAATGAATGTGTGGTATGTGCAAAGCTTGTGTGGTAACTTTTGGGAGAATGCCCAGCATCTGCCAAATAGCTCCCATGCAAAGCAGACATCTACTGCACACTAAGAAGACAGTTTTATAAGGGTTACCTAGCCTTGTGCATGTTTTCATGCATATCTTTCAAGCTTCCTTTTATAAAGTAAGGCATGCACCTACTTTGCTTTATAAAGTAGAGGCATAAATAGTGCATTAAATTAGATGTGAGTACCTATGCCTACCCTATGGCAAGTATAAATATCCCTGCCTAGATTGTTCAAGAGTACTCATACCATTTTATAACTTGAGTGTGTAAATTTGCATCACTACTGCCCCCATCACTGATCCTCCAAATAATATTCCAGATATTCAACACACTACCCCCTCTACCCCTGATCCCATCTGACACTCAACATTCAATACTGCCTCCAAACCCCAAATTCTCCTGACACCTCCAAAATTCAATACTGCCTGCCTCACTCCCCTGAACATCCCACCACCCAAAACCTAAACCAAATAATGCCATCCTCCCTGGACTCCCCACCCTTGACATCACCCACAGTGGTCCGTAGTTCTAGTGGGTAGTAGGAGTGCTCTCCAGCACACTCCTGTCCATCTGAATCCTGGGTTCAACATGGTGACTCTGACCCCTAGTGGTAGTATCCTGGTATTACTGCTAATATTCAAGCAGCCACATGGAATAATTCCATTCCATTAGATTTTCATCTAGAGAACTGTCTTCCTTTCTGGAAGCAGGCAAAAGTATAGTTATTTAAACTAGCATTTGAGTGCAAACTTTCAGACAATGTTGGTGGGTGATTTTAGGTTCTGTATGGGATTAGTGTATGTGAAATTTGATTTGTGGGCAAAGGGATAGAGTAGGGTGGGTTGGTTATTGAGGGGTTTGAGTGGTGGATTTTTATTTTATTTTGTATGTTTACATAATTATTGCAGATCACCCCAATCTTTGATGGAGCACCATGTAATAAAGTATGATACAAAAACGTGTAGTGAAAAGTCAGAGAAAATTTGTACATGCATGACTTGTAGGCATTCCTAGGGGCATGGTTTGGATGGAGGGGGTTGTGGGGTTGTAGAGTGCACTCCAAAGCAGATGTCAATGTAAATTTGGACATTTCCATTCTACTGAGGCTATTTTGAGGAATCTGTTTTATAAAGGAGCATAAGTGCCTATGTTGTCCTTATAAAATAGGCTTAAAATAGACGGGGAGGGGCAACCAGCACAGTTAAAGTGGTTGGCTGTCAGTGCTTTAACTTTGCCCCAGATATTCAATGCCAAGGCCATGTCCATATTGAATAGCCTTAGAGCTGGTGTAAATATCTGCACCTGTGAAGGCACATTTTAGATTGGATGTGGAAATTGAAATTGAGCTGTGGAGGGTGAGACATACTCAATTCTGATGGTATTTTTAAAACAGCCCTGCCAATCATGGAGATTTTTTCCCAAACACGGTGTACAAAGGAGCAGGAAGGTGAATCATACCGTGGATGGTCGCAATCAGACTTTATTAAATCAAGAAGTCCCTCCCTACACGGGCCATGTTTCAGCTGATGGGAACATTCGTCAGGGGTACTGGGACCTTATAAAAACAGCACATACGCACAAAAGAAATATAAAATCAAATATTAATGTAAAATAGATTAAATAAGTGTAGCATAATTAATCATAAATATCATGAGGGATAAATTGAGTGTTATAACATGTAAAATCAAATCAAGACAGTAATAATTGAAATAATAAACCGAAATAATCTTTTGCAGAAGATCATAATGCATGGGGAAAGAAACACTGTAGAAGTGAGAGGGCAGACATCTAATGGTGAGGGGTTACTCACTTGAGGTGAACAATTAATTTATTTGTACATTAATATTTGATTGTAAATGTTCATATGTGCATATGTTCTGTTTTTATAAGGTCCTAGTACCCCTGACAAATGCTCCCATCAGCCGAAACACAGTCTGTGTAGGGTGGGACTTCTTGATGATTTAATAAAGTTTGAGATCCATCATCCTGCTCCTTTGTACTATGTATTGTGCTTTGCAGGGTTTGGTGCCTTTTCCTCTGTGGGCTGTTTTCCAAAATTCAGTATGTAGTAAAATGCAGCAGGAGAAGCCATTTTAGAAATGTAGAAATGTGGGAAAAATTGACAGGGGACACCTTCCAGATGACACGTGCAAGTGCCATTATTTCACATCTTGTACATGCAAACGTCGGCACTCATGCGTGCAGGTGAGTCATTTTGTAAACATAAATGCGTAGCTACTCCTAAGTACTGCAGAGTTCTCTATTTTTATCTAAAAACACTTTGAAGTGAGCAATAAATCAGGGAGGATTAATGGGGACAGCCCATTTTGAAAACCTGCACATGACAGGGAACAGGTGTTTCTCCAGGACCAAGCAGGAAGTCAGTCCTCACATATGGGTGACGTAGGCGCCGACGGAGCCCTCGTGCGGAGCATTTCCCCAGCTTTCAAGGAAAGCCTTTGGGAATGCAGCACGCATGCAAGGTCCCCTTCCCGCCCAAGGGTGCCATCTTGCTCAGTCTTTCTTTTTCCACGGAGCCCAACGGACATGAGTTTGTGTCACCCGGGAAAAGTAGATTTTTTTCTGTGATTTTTGCTTTTTCTTATCCGGTTCGATGCTGGTTCCCCTTCCTGCCTGGGCTCGGTACACCGGTATCGAGTCCAGAATTTCTTTTTTCGGTTTTTGTCCTTCGTGACTAGCATTCGCACCTTTTTTTGTTGTTGTTATTTTCACTGGCAGCCCAGTCTTTTGACCTTGCAGGGACCCTTTTTCCCCCGATGGCTGCCAGCGGGTTCAAAAAATGTGATCGGTGCAAGAAACGTATGTCTCTCACCGACACACATGACTGCTGCCTCCGAAGCCTCGGGCCCGACCATGACCTGCTGGTCTGTGGCCCATGCGGCAAAATGTAGTCGAAGGCACTTCGGAGCCGTCAGCATTATTGTGAAAGAATTTTTTCAGAGTCCGCATCCGGCCGGGCCTGGACTTCGTCAGAGGCCTCGACATCTCTGGAGTCTGACCCTGAACGCCGTCGTCGTTCCTCTGAGAGGGGGTCTCCCACCTGGGAGCACAAAAGGAAGAAGAAGCTTGTGAGGGCAGCAACGGTGGAGGCTCCTGGGTCCTCGAGGGCCAGGTCGCGTAGCCCTGACCGCTGCCCCGGACTCTCGGAGTCAGAGAGGCCGTCCAAACTACCTCGCATGGAGCCGGAGTCCCCGAGTTATGTAAGTTCTGTTATCCTCGTGGACTCTCCTCTGGGAGAACTGACGTCGGGCCTGACGCCGTTGGAGCACGAGTTGGGGGCTGCTGAGTCTCCTGAGCTTGGATTCAGGCTGACGGCCTTGGAGAGCAGCTTGGCTGCCTTCATGGAACAGCAGCGGGTGCTGATCGCCAGTCTGACTGGTGCATCTGCCCCAACCACCGGGACCTCGTCTTCTAAGTCGACCCTGGAGGACGAGCCGATCCTTGAGTCCATCAAGTCTCGAGTCAATCCTCGGTCACGGTCCCCCTCGACCTCCCTGTGGGGCCGAGGTCATCGACGCCGGTGCCCTTGGCGTTGGGGCGGGTGGCACCAAGGCCCACACGGCTGGAGCCGCTCGACTCCTCCAAGGAGGAGTTGGCGTGGGAGACAGAGGACGAGGAATCTCCGGACACCTTCTGGACCGAAGGTCCACCCGGAGGATACCCGGTTCTTGGACTTCGTGAGGGACATGACCAAGGCTTTGGCATTCCCTGCGGACGCCGAGAAGGAGCCTTGAGCCGAGGAGCTCGATGCCCTCCAGTATGATTTTCCTCCAAAGGAAGCCTTTACTGTACCAGTTCCTCCGATGCTAGAATGGCTGCTCTTCCGTATGTGGGAGGCACCGGCCTCGGCACCGGTTCTTAGCAAACGGGTCGATTCCATTTATCGAGTCCATAAGAGCCCTGGGTTCCAAGAGGCGCAGCTACCGCACAATTCCATGGTTGTGGAATCGGCCATGTACCGCCTGAAGAGTCAGAAGATGCACTCCTCAGTGCCCCCCGGCCGGGAGGCCTGGAACCTGGATGCCCTCAGTAGAAAGTGCTTCCAGGGCTTTATACTATCTTGCCGTGTCCAGACTTACCAGCTGTACATGGACATGTACTTAAGGGACCTGGCAAAGGAGATTGCCAGGTTCTCAGCTGGCCTCTCCGAGGAACCCTTGCAGAAGTTCAAAGCCTTGTCACCATGGATTTGAGAGTGCTCAAAGTTTATCTCTCGAGCAGCCTATGATGGCTTCGAGGCTTCGGCCCGGGTAGCTGTGGCGGGCATCGGTGCATGTCGTTAGGCCTGGCTACAGTCATCGGACCTGGAGTCATGGGTGCAGGACAAGTTTGTCCATGTCCCGTGCCGAGGTGACAACCTATTTGGTAAGCCCATGACTGAAAAGGCTGCAGAAATCAAGACTGAGACTATCACCAGGACAAGGCTGTCCAGAAAGACTTCTGCCCCTTCTCAAAAAAAGAAGAGCTCGGGAAAGAAGCCCTTTTTCCCGAGGAAGGGTGCTGCCTACAAATCCTACCCTCAGTATCAGGTCTCTTCAGCTCCCCAACAGGGCCAGCAGGCCAAGGGGCAGGGGCATGGGTCCCATAGGCAGAAGACCCCCAAACCACCAGCTCCGGCTCCTGCACAGCAGGGAGTGGGGTTTTGACTTCCACAGCATAGCCTCTCCTCTGCCAGTGGCTCCACTCAGCACAGGGGGTCGGCTGACCCTGTACGCCTGCAGGTGGCCAGCCATCACAGGGGATACCTGGGTACTGAGCATAGTCCAAAAGGGCTACATGCTCCACTTCCACCAGCTACCCCCTCCTACTATCAAGGGGAGCCTCCAGGACTCCCTCTAGACAGGAACCTCCTCCTTCAGGAGTTGGCAAGTCTTCTAAAGGAACAGGCGGTGGAACCGGTGCCTCACCACCTGAAAGGGCAAGGCTTCTATTCGAGGTACTTCCTGGTACCAAAAAGGACAGGAGGCCTCCGGCCTATCCTAGACTTGCGAAACCTAAACAAGTTTCTGGAGAGGGAAAAGTTCAAGATGCTTACCCTTGGGATACTGCTGCCCTACCTCCAGCAGGGAGACTGGCTATGCTCCTTAGACCTAAAGGATGCTTATACTCACATAATTCATCCAGACCACAGACAATATCTCAGATTTGTGGTGGGAGGAAACCATTTTCAATACAGGGTACTTCCCTTTGGCCTAACCTCTGCCCCCAGGGTTTTCACCAAATGCCTGCCACTGGTGGCGGCTTATCTCAGGAATCAGGGAATTTTTGTCTTCCCATACCTGGATGACTGGCTCATCAGGGGCCAGTCTCTCCAGGAGGCCAGACAACCCACTCTTTGCACTGTCTCTCTTCTTCAGCATCTGGGCTTTGTCATAAACTACGCAAAGTCCACTTTGCTCCCCTCTCAGAACCTAGAGTTTATAGGGGCATGCTTAGACACCCTTCAGGCAAGAGCTTACTTGCCCGAAGACAGGGCCCACAGACTGATAGACTTGGCCAACCAGTTCCGAAGCAAGTCTCATGTCTCTGCCAGGCACTACCTGCAGCTCCTGGGCCCCATGGCGTCACTCCGAATGCCCATCTGCACATGCGGGCTGCTCAATGGTGCCTCAGAGAAAAGTGGATGCAGGCCACAGGCAATCTCCGAGACAGAGTAAAGGTGTCCAAACCACTTTTGGACTCCTTACAGTGGTGGCTGCATCTCCCAAACCTTCTCAGGGGGGTACCTTTTCAGGCTCCAGCACACACAAGGGTGCTGACGACCGATGCTTCCTTAAAGGGCTGGGATGCACATTGCCAGGGCACATGCACTCAAGGCCTCTGATCTCCTCGAGAGGCCACGCAGCAAATCAATCTTTTGGAGCTGCGAGCAATTCGCTTAGCTCTGCAGACATTTTCTCATGCCCTCTCTCACCAGTCTGTCCTAGTTCAGACAGACAATCAGGTGGCAATGTTCTATGTGAACAAACAAGGGGGCACGGGGTCCAGGCTCCTATGTCAGGAGGCACTGGCCCTTTGCTCCTTTGCAGTCAAACAAGGCATGTTTCTCAAAGCGGTTTATCTACCTGGTCAGGAGAATTTCCTAGCAGACAAGCTAAGCAGGATTCTCCAGCCTCACGAATGGCAGTTGAATCCACTGGTGGTCCAGCAGATCTTCCTCCACTGGGGACTTCCATCCATCGATCTCTTTGCAAGTCCACAAAATTGTCAGCTGCCCAGGTTTTGCTCCAGACAGTCGCATCCCCTGAAGATGGCAGCAGAAGCTTTTCTGATCTCTTGGTCTACGGGCCTCCGGTATGCGTTCCCTCCCACGCACCTGGTGGCCCGAACTCTGTTCAAGATTCTCCGGGACAAGGCCTCTGTGATTCTGGTAGCCCCCAGATGGCCGAGGCAGCCCTGGTTTCCACTTCTGCTGCAGTTGGCGGTGGAAACTCCATTCCCTCTGGGGTTGCAACACAATCTCCTGTCTCAAGAGCAGGGTTCCCTTCTGCACCCCAATCTCAGGTCCCTCAAGTTGATGGCCTGGCTGCTGAAAGGATAGTGCTAGCTCCCTTACTTCTACCTAAGGAGGTTGAGGAGGTGGTCTTGGCCTCTAGGAAGCAGTCCACCAGAAAGTCCTATGCTCTCAAGTGGCGTAGGTTTACAGTATGGTGTGCTCAGCGCAATGAAGATCCTTTCTCTTGCCTTGTGCCAGTAGTACTGCAGTATCTACTTCACCTGTCAGACCTAAGCCTTAAGTCTAACTCTGTTTGGGTCCACCTCAGTGCTCTGTCAGTGCACCACTCACCGGTGGAAGGACAG